>CM033328.1:0-2400000 GCA_019359835.1 Pharus latifolius
AACCCCTAAAACCCTAAACCCCTAACCCCTAAAACCCTAAACCCTAAAACCCTAAACCCTAAACCCTAAACCCTAACACCCTAAACCCTAAACCCCTAAAACCCTAAAACCTAAACCCTAACACCCTAAACCCTAACACCCTAAAACCCTAAGACCTTGTCCAACAGAATACTTAAAAGGATTGATAGCCTAAAATTTAGGTATCAGTAATACCTTTCTTGCTCCAACAGAATACCTATCTCGTCTCTCTCCTCTATCTATATGTTTTTCGATTTAGAGATTCTGTTGGAGAGAGTAGAAATATAGGCTTCTCTATCTATATATTTTTGGATTTAGAGATTCTGTTGGAGAGAGTAGAAATATAGATATAGAATCTTTTTAAAGAGATATGTATATGAGGATATAGAGATCCAATTCTGTTGGAGAAGATCTAAGACCTTGTCCAACAGAATGTCTAAAAGGATTGATAACCTAAAATTTAAGTATCAATAATACCTTTCTTGCTCCAACAGAATACCTATCTCGATTTTATTTTAGATATTACTGCAGAGAATTAGTAAATTTAGATATTCTCTCTCCTCTATCTATATGTTTTTGGGTTTAGAGAATCTGTTGGAGAGAGTAGAAATATAGGTAAAGAATCTTTTTAGGAAGATATGTATATGAGGATATAGAGATCCAATTCTGTTCGAGAAGGTCTAACACCCTAAACCCCAAACCCTAAACCCTAAACCCTAAACCCTAAACCCTAAACCCGAAAACCACGAAACCGAAAACCCCAAAACCAAAAATCAAAACATACACCGAACAACATAAGTAGTAAAGAAAACTACAATCGAGTTGCAAAAATAAAATGGTACAAGAACACTAGTGTGACATATGACAAAAAAAAAAGGGGGACCAAGTAGAACATGAGATTTAATTGGAAAAGACGATTAAGTTAGTAATTGGTACCCTGCTTCGACAACTTAGATCCAGGAAACATGAGAAATGGAAGACATCTTAAATCATATAAAGACTACCTATACAATTGCGTAAAATTTCAACTAATTTTTTAATTTCCCAAAATACTTTGCAAAATCTGAGCACAAATGCAGCAGTGAGTTTTCCGGGCATAGTTAGGCACAAGTAGAAGTCATATAAAGATTTATCTCAATTTGAATCTCAACAAATATATCAAACATGCCCCCGTGACTTCAGATACAAAGATACATGATCGTTAGTTAGTAAATAAGAAAAATTAGCCGTTATGCATAAGATTCGTCAGAGATAACATCAAAAAATAGATCAAATCCTTCTGTAATGGGATAGTCTCGACTATCCTCTGCTGTTGTGTGGCTGGCGATGTCTTCTGAAGTTCTACTTCATGTTTTGTTTAGTTGGAATTTCAAAAAGCACTAGCCACATTGCTTCCTTTTCTGAGCCTGCAAAATCAACAAGCTGATCTATCAGTTCTCAATTATTATTAAAATCCCCTAGTACAAATTCAATTAAGTGTCGTTAACAAATATGAAAATACTACCATGTTAAACAAGCCAAATAATCATGTAAGTTGGATTCTTCACTAGTCATCAAGTAAACTGTGTAGTGTGTACTTACGTACTTACTACTCTAAACAGCAGCTGAGCTAATGCACAGTAAAATGTGAAATACACAGTAAAAATGTGAATCTAATGCAAAGTGAATCCCTCTCAACAAAACATGAATTGTGCTAAGAGTGCTAAACTAGTAATTACCTCTTGAAGTTTCCAGAATACTGATGCTTCCAAATCGCTAAATCCCACTCCTTCAATGTTGCTTGCCTTTGGTTCATACGTTTGAGTTGACCTTGCTGAGAATCCACCGGATTCTTGAACCAGAGCAACAGTTAATGGAACCGAAAAAACATTGTACACTGAATGATTTTCTAGCACTGCTAGCTGACAAATGAGCAAGCAAGTATTGGTTAGAGTTGTTACACAACAGAGCATCATAAGCAAGTTCAAAAAAGAAAAAGCAGCATGTAAAGATCCAAAAGACGCTCCAAATGATATTAAAATTGAACCATAAAAAAAAAAACAGCCTACTAGGTTGCACACGCTACACACAATAATACACAAAAGTTGCACCTTGTAAAGGTTTGCTACAGGGTATTTCTATCTTGCTGTAAATTAAAACGATGCCTCGGTTTCCAAAGAAATCAGCTTAAGGTCCATTATTGGCCCTTACTAGTACACGACATAATTTGAATGAAATAGGAAGACATAAATGGAGTAAGTTCAATGGTTGACAAGGAGCATACAAGATCAAGAATAGGAGAAAAAAACTTACTGCGTCATCTTTGGAGGCCATGGAAACTATTGCTGAACCCCTACTCCTTGATTTCCTTGCCCTGATCACAATGTCATCAACTTTGCCAAATTGCTTAAAGATGTCCTCCAACTTTGCTGCAGTATAATAATCTGCAGCACCTTCCCATGAAACCTTCAAGATCTTTGACTTGTCTGTTTTCACTTCATTAGCCTTAGAAGCATCACCTTTTTCTCCTTGTGCCTGTTCAGAGCAACGGTTAGTGGTTAAAATAAGTTCCCATTACAGTAAAATCAAAACTACTTTAATGAGCAAGAATCAATAAAAGCTTTTTTTCCAGAGAAAAGGGGAGAAAATCCCCTAGTTTCTATAATAGAAACCAGAAAAAAAAGCAGTTCTTACAATACCCATACTCAAACAGAAAATGAAGCAGTAAACTGCACACAGGGGCCAACAACACAGAAGAGAACAACCGCCCCCAATCCAAAATCCAAAAAGACACAGAAAGGAAATTCTCCACACCAGTGATAGCACTGACAAGCTTGTCCTCCTCCCAGAAGAGAAAAGGGGGGGACCTATTCACATGTTATCGCCTGGCGACTCAACCATCCATGAGATTTGTTGAATACTTCAGTTGCCACCTTCCAGAGGACCTTCGCGCCCAGCAACAGGATCACTTTATCACTGTCTCTCTGCAATGGGGCCCAAGAGAAGATCCAGTAGCAAAGAGAGAATATGATAGAATTAGGTTTAGAGATTGTAACATGTTGAAAGCAGGATATATTACGGGTTTTCCATAAATCCCAGCATAAAGCAGCTACTCCAATAAAAATCAATTTTCGGATTGTGGCTGGGAAGGCATCCAGCCAACACACCCCCCACCCCCACCCACACACACCCAAACATATGGGAGACCAAGGAAGGAATAGTATGGAATTCAAACACAATTCTCACAACCACCTGGACATACCTAGCCAACGAACCATCAAAGAACAAGTTAGTGATTAATTCTGGCAGCATACACAACTGACAGCTCATGCTCTCTCTCCAGTCCTTCCTCACCAGATTATCCTTAGTGAGTATTACACCTTTGTACATGAGCCAAAGGAAGATCCTGGTTTTCAGAGGTATTTTACCCTTCCAAAATCCTCTCCTGGGCGGTGAGCCACTGACTAAAGACAACTTCTATACATGGAACTCACAGTGTAACTGCCAGACTTCTCAGCAGTCCAAATAATTTTGTCTTGCTACGCAGAGAGTATAGTCGAGCCACATAAGCTCTTTACCCCCCTCCAATCCCTCAGGTTGTCACCCCACACAGCACAATGAAAACGACAAGCATGAAATCGTCTTCCTAGAATGTCAGCCACGCTTTTTATGGTGATCGATAGAAATATTATATAGCCCAGGAAATCTCTGTGCCAGAGGGGTAGATCCCAACCAAGCGTCCTCCAAGAACCTAATACTTCCGTAATTTCCCATAACATGTCCAACATACCAGGAAAAATGCTCTTTAAGCTTGATGATCCCAGACCAAAACAGGGAATCCGAGAATTTAGGCCTTATCTAACCTAGACATGGCATACCATTATACTTCTTAAGCAGCATATTTTGCCACGGCCCTTGATCATGTTCAAGTATACAAAGCCATTTCATTAATAAGCTATTGTTCATTAGCTCCAAATCAAGATTCCCTAAACCACCTTGGCTTTGGGGCTTGCAAATTGAAGCCCATTTAACAAGATGGTATTTTCTTTTTTCCTGAGATCCTTCCCAAAAAAAACGAATATGATCAATTTTCCTCAACTTTCTTTGGAATTCTGTAAAAGGACAACATATAAAAGGGTATGCTGCTTAAACAGGAAAGATCAATAAAAGCTAAAAACAGTTTTGTTACTTTCTATTGAAAGGCCATAACCTTGATTATTGTGTATGGTAACTAAACATTTCAAAGTTTACACCCACATTGGATCATGGCGAACCACCTTCCCTCACCCAGAATAACAGCAGGCCCTATGAAGCTCTAACACAAGCTAGAATAGGAGGGAATTCCAGATTCCGGAAGTGACAGAATAATAGAAATTTAACCTAGCGATGATGTGAGTCATGTGACATATGACACTTCAGTAACACTTCTGGTAAATTAAAGTTCACACGCTGCTACCGAGTTCTTCTCTATGATCACAAGAAGTTACTACTCAACAATAGCTTCAAATAAATCCACTGCTTTTGAATTGCATCACGGCGAACATATGCCTCTAAAATTTTCGTGTGTAATTGACAAAATCCAAAAAAAAATTCAAGAATTCTAGAAACCTTATATTCCCCAATCTGCTGACCCTAATGTCCACCAAAATAGCGCTAAGGAAACACCACAAACCCTATGGGAACACCAAATTCATCTGCATAATTGTTGACAAGACAGTGAAAACGAGAAAGTAGCAACACCCTTACCGAAGTGGAAGCTGCGACTGAGGCTTGCTTGGAGGCGAAAAACTCATCGAGCTCGCGCTTGACGTCAACAGCTTTCCTCTTGTCCTCGCGCCTGGCGGCCTCGTCGTGGTCGACGGCCGCGCCAGAGGCGGCGGCCCGCTCGCGATCCTCAAGGTCGGAGATAGCCTTTCGGCGCTTGATGCCGGCGGCTGCGGCGCGTGCGGCGGCCTCGCGGAGGGCGCGGAGGCGGGCGTCGAACTGGCGGCGGAGGGAGTCGTCGCGGAGGAGGTTGTAGGAGCTGGAGAGGCGTTGGAAGTCGGCGGTGGCGTTGGGGTCGTCAGGGCGCTTGTCCGGGTGGCGGAGCCGCGACTGCGTGCGGTAGGCCTTCTCGATCTGCTCGATGGTTTGGCGCGAGCCCTCCTGGCCGGATGGGAGGCAAAGGACCTCGTAGTGGTCTATCTCCTCCTCCTGCGCCGCCGACATGGGGCAACCGCTAAACTTTCGACAAGGCGTCTACGAACGAACCCTAGCGATTAGCGACAACAAAATTTTGCAACCACTCCAATCCAAACAAAGAACGGAAGCAGGCAGGAAATAGATGGAATCAGAGAGGCGAAATTAATCATCGAGCATCTCCCTCCCTATATCGCCCCTCTGTTGACTCAACCGGCGAGCTGCCGATCTCCCGTCGTGGAAGCTTCAGATCGAGCCTTGGGAGGACAGAGTGCTGTCGAAATTGGACGTGTGACGAAGGCGCAGGTGCCGAGTTGGTTGGGAGGGATACATGGGTGGCAATGCGAATTGAGGGTTATTTCATAATAAATTCTCAATTTTTTATTATCTTTTATCTAGGCGATTCTGATATTTGATTGATGTGTGCGTGATTTTGAATTTTTATCTAAATTTTTATTTTTTTATCTCTTTTCAAATAATATAGTCACATATCAACTTAAATTCTCATTTCTCTTCCCAACAATTCCCACATTATAATACCATTTTCATTCCCATCGTGAATCAAAACAGTTCTAAGAGTGTTTTTGAGGGGAGACGGGGAATTATAAATGCTAATATGCACATATAGTGACGGTTAGGTTACAATCAATGGTAAGATGGATCATGCGCCTAGATAATATGTTATGGGTCTCGTGACTTCTTGATCAGAGACATAGTATGTATTGATGTACATATATAGAGGCAAGTTCTATTGAACTCGAGCTCAACTCAAATTGAGTCCAAGACTAACTCAATTTCAAATAGTCTCAAGGTTCTTTAATAACCCCGGTTATCAAGAATATTTAGAAACACTTATTATGATGATTTCCCTTGATAATTTATGAAACATACCATACTAAGATTGTAAAGTACCAAAAAAAAATAATTTGCACACTAAATCTCACATTTTTTTTTTGTTTAGATTCTCATCTAGTTCTTCAAAGTTTTAGTTTCCTCAATTAAGTCTCATATTTTTAAATAGTTTCAATTGAGTCACAATCATTAATAAATTACTAGTTTATATCTACATAACATACAAGATATTATCATATGTTGATATGAATGTCCACATAAAATTATAAAAAATAAAAATTCAAAAAGGTTACCAAAAATGTTTAAATAAATCTAAAAAGATTTCACTCAAATCTAGAGAATGCATGGTTCTTTTCTTGGTGTTAAATGTTATTGGAAAAAAACCCATCGATCAGTAGCATCCCTTGTCAATAGGCCTGAATGGAAGTTCCTACAATTTTGTTTTCTCGTATGACATGTGTAGATAGATAGTTTACACTACAAATCTCAAAAATTTAGAATAGAATAACCTCTGATTGCATATCGTTCAAAGTATAAGTTACAGATTCTCATACTCACATATGTGAGTAGATTGAGGCAAGCTCAGTGAAAACACCTACCCGCAAGGAAAGAACCTTGTGTCATGTTTGGAGAACATTTAGCAATTTTTTATTTATTCACAGATTTTAAACTCCTGGCCGCAGCAATTAGGTCCGACTGCCATATCTTTTTGCCACCAAGTTTTGGATTTATCTAGAGATTTTTACCAATTTTCTTTAATATTTTATTATTTTATAGTGCCACATGTGTGTCCATATCAATGTGTGATGACACCCCGCATACCATGGGGATAAAAGCTAATAATTTGTTAATAGTTGAGACCTAATTGAAATTGTTTGAATATATATGGGACTTATTGAAGAAATTGAGGTTTGGGGGACTCAAATGAGAATGTAGACAAATATATGCAACTTGTGGTACAAATTACTCAAAGAAAAAATTACATATATTTCTGTAATTCTTTTTTTAAATGATTATTTAAAAAATTTTAATTGCATGACTCAAAACTCAAAATTGGTCAAAACTTGTCCAAATCCATCGACTATAGTAAGACATGGCATGTGCAAGAGAAATATATTCAACGTTGTTTTGCTTATTGTAGCTTATTTCTCTTCGACTTGGCCCCTGACAGGATAGCTGAGGAATCACTCTTGATCTGATCTATTGGGGCCTACAACTTCGCCAAAGCTGACTAGCATCCCTTTCCACTGCTCATTTTTCGAACAAAGAAGACTACTAAAGGATCGAATTCACTTCTTTCCATATCCGGCCAAATGACTATCGGATCATCGGTCTACTCTACCTCAATTCACCATTTCGAACTTTATATAGAAGGTTTTTCCGTACCGCTGGGCCATTCCATCTTTGAGAAGGGGCCCAATCTCGTATTTGATGGTCGGCGTGGCAATAGGCTTCGCTTCGTAGACTGGTTTCCTAGCCGTTGCAAAGACTTCGCGAGACCGGCTTTGCGGGACCACCAGTTGGCCTGGTCCACGCGAGGCAAAGCTCTATTGGGCGAGCAATTTCTTGATGCATTTGACTCAAAACTAAATAGTTGAAAAGAGAAAAAACTAGAACTAGCGGCACTTCCTACCCCTCTTACTCAGCAAACCAAGATACTCCGACGAGAGGCACTATTGCATTCATAGCTTCTGAACTGATAATCAAGGTTGTTGGCAACACTTGGAACGTCAAAACAGCCTAATGCTAATTGTTTTGTTCCGAAGCAAAGATATCCACGGAGGCCAGTTCGTTCGTCCTATTCTGATATTCAGTTCAGGACCAAGAGGTATTGGATTCTCAACTTTTATTTGGGCCTCCACGAACAAGATCCGAACTGGGTTGCGTTCATTCAAAAAGAGCTCAATCAAAATACCCCTATTGAACACATACCAGGAAGACAGACATTTTTTTCTGTCTGAAAGGACATCGAGTTTACGACTTCAATCTATTCTTGCAATTCGAACCCTCCACTCAATCTCTCTCGCCTCTCTCCATCTCTTTCGTTCCATCTTCCTCCCTAGTCTCTGTCCATCTCTTTCACTTGCCCCAGCGCCTAAAGGAATGGCTCGTTTCATCAACTCGCTCGAGCCAGGTGCCACTTCAGATTTCTTCTCAGTAAGGAAGGGAGCCTTTGATAAAGGGACCCCCAACGAAGAAATCTACTGTCTCAGAGCGACAGTCAAGCTCGTATCGCGGAACTGGAACATTTCTTTGATTGGAGTTAATAAAATACAAGTTCTACTTCCCACCAAATTTTTGTTATTCTCAATTTTTCTTTTTGGAAAATTTTCGTTTTTGAAATTCTTCTCCATCTTCGCTGCACTTCAGTGGTCATGAAATTCACCTCTCTCTGTCTTCTCTTCCACCGTATCAAAAGTCTGACCAAGGTTCCCCTTCTATAGCCCCCCTCTTCCCCCCCCCCCCCCCCCCCGCACTCTCTCTCCCTCTCCTCTCTTTCTTCCTCCTTTTCTCCTTCCTCTTCTTCCCCTTCTTTCCTCTCTCTCTTTTCTTCCTTCTTTTCCGACGCCTACGCCGCTATCGGGCTCCCTGAGCCACCCACGCCGCCGCCTCACACTCCCGCGCCGCCACCTCTGATGTGACACTGGGTGCCCGTGTTGGATCAAGGATGCCGACTAGAGGGGGGGTGAATAGGAGGCTTTTAAAAACTTTAAAACTTAAAGCAAATAAATGCAAATCAAGAACAAATAATATAAGCAAGGGAAAGAGAACGAACACAACGATTTTTACCGAGGTATCGGAGACTCGCCCAGTCTCCACTAATCCTCGTTGAAGCACTCAAATCACTTGAGTCTTACCTCAATATCCACAAAGGATATTATCACTAGTGGTTGCTCCTTGTCCACTCCGGAAAGGCGAGCACCGATGCCTTGTACACACTTGCCGAGCCTTTCCGACAATCTCCGAACGGAGAGATCAACGGCCACGCCTCCGAACCGTCTAGGTGAGGGCGCTCACCAAGAGTAACAGGCAGTGAGGTCTTCTCAAGACCTCCAAACACGCACCGAGAAGCTAAGTAAATGCAAAATGCAAAGAACTGAAATGCTCGGTGGATCGGAAAGCACTCGACTTGATCAAAAGATCAAGATTTTATATAAAAAACTAATGCTCAAGAGTATATATGAAATGCTGTTGCTTGTTGTATGAAACACATGCCCAAAGCCCCTATTTATAGCCTCAAGAAGCAAATGAACCGTTGGAGCTAGGGCTGAAAATCAGCAACCCAAACTGACAGTCAGTTTGCCTAACTGACAGTCAGTTTAGTGCACAACGGCCGACAAAATTTACGGACGAAAACTTTGCTAGCCGTTCGTGGTCGAAAAAGGAAAGCTGGAACCCACAACTGACAGTCAGTTCGACCACTAACTCGACCAAAATCAAATAGAAACTCAGTTAAAATCTCTGTGGTCGAAACCCCAACTGACAGTCAGTATGGACAAACTGACAGTCAGTTTAGTACAAAAGTTTTGAGCACAAAATACACCCTCTCTGGACAATTGTCAGTTTAAACTAACTGACATTCAAACTGACAATCAGTTTAGCAAACTGATAGTCAGCATGAACAAAAACAGAGATAACTTTAAATCCAGAAATTCAAAAGAGGTGTTTAATAGCTCGTTGGAAAGATAATTTCAAGAGCTACATTTTTGTCAACAGAAGCAAAAGCCAGATCTGTCTAGATCTTTCTGAAAATTACAAATACTCTTCTGCTGTCAAAAACTGAACTGAAAAACCAGATTTTTCAAATAACTTCAAAACCAAATCCAACCAAAAAGATGCAATGAAATGACCTAGTTTTCTCGGTTTGCGTTGGAGATAAAGAGAGAACTTTCGCCACCCCTCTTTATAGTACGGTTAAAACTAGAAAATAATTTCCCTAACCGATCATCTCCAAACTCCGAGATCGGTAAAAATAAAAACTCATAATACCTGAGGTCTTTCGTATCTTCATGATTTTCGTCTTGTATTTTGCTCTTCCGCATCTTGTGCTTCACTTCAAGTCGGGTTCATCTTGATCATCTCGTAATTCTTCCCAACTGATCCCTGTATCAATCAATCTCAAAAGCACGATTAGTCCAGAACACTTTGTTTTCATTTATCATCAAAATTAGGGTTAGGCATGAAGGCCTAGATGCAACAATCTCCCCCTTTTTGATGATTGATGACAACAAGTGTTCAATAACAAAATAAATGAAATAGCTCCCCCTGAGTATATGCATCTCATCAAATCAGATCATACACCAATACATATACATCAGGACATCTCATACATAGATGTGCAAATATCACAAATCATATCAGAGCATACACATACACATCTCAAAATCAAGATGTCATATATATCAGAGCTCAAGAATATCATCTCAAGAAACCAAATCATCATATATATATATATTAGAGCTAAACAGATAATATATCAGAGCTAAACAAATAAGCACATCACACAAAAACATATCTGATAAGCAAAAGCATCTCCATATATATAAAAAGACCAT
This sequence comes from Pharus latifolius, assembly GCA_019359835.1. Classification (NCBI taxonomy): domain Eukaryota; kingdom Viridiplantae; phylum Streptophyta; class Magnoliopsida; order Poales; family Poaceae; genus Pharus; species Pharus latifolius. The sequence continues at coordinate 10,584 of CM033328.1, forward strand.
CTGTTCAATACATCAAAAAGACATAAAAAAAAACTAATATCCAAAATACTTCTCCCCCTTTGGCATCAAGCACAAAAAGGGAAGCAAAAACAAAAACACATCAGAGCCTAATGCTCATCATCTGAAGAAAAGCCTAAAATGTCTATATCTCCGGAGCCAGTTGGAGATCCAGACGCGTCGATGGCTGGAGACACCGGAGGAGTCGTAGCTGCAACAGGAGCTGGATCTGCAGCAACGGGAGCCGGAGCTGGTGCAACAAGAGCTGGATCAGCAGCAATTGAAGCTGAGCTCGGAGAAGACACAGCCTGGCGGGCCCTCTTGCGAGGGACCGAAGATCCAGGAGCAGGCTGGCGACGCAGAATCTCCTCCTGCTGAGCAAGCAAACGAAGCAACATCTGATGATGCTTCGCCTGGGTGCTGAGGATCTGCTGCTGCACCTGAAGAATCTCCTGAAGCTGAGAGGAAGAAGACGCAGATCCGGTGTCAGTCCCTGCAGCTGGAGCTGGAGAAGACTCCTGAGCAGGAGCCTCGTCCTCTGACTCCCCCGCAGCATCATCATCTGATGCGGGAGAACCAGGGTCCACAGCAGCCGCAGGCCGAGCACCAAGACGGCGATCAGCCTGACCGGGAGGATAAAAGAGAAGAGGATGATGGGGTCGAGGGAGCTCAGTGTCCACGGCCCGGATATGAAGAAGCATCGCCATGATATACGGAGCGTATATCAGCTGACGGCGCGGGGAAAGAAGGACGTGCTGAATCTCATTGATGATGAGATCAGCAACGTCGAAGGGCTCCTCCTGAAAGATGGAAATCAGGACATGGAGGGCCAGATAGGTGATCCTAGCCCTATCTCCGCTCATGGGGACCAGAGTGAGACGGAGGATCCGTAGGGCTAGGTCTACATCGCGGCGCAGGCCAGCAATGTGACGAAGCTGGAAGGGGCCAGAATAGAGCATGGCCACCTCCCGACACTCAAGATCTGGGAAGGTATGGAGCTGGCGGCCGGAAGGAGGGCGCACCAGTCCAAGCGCTGACTCCAGCTGCTCCTTCGTGACGGTGTGGACCTGGAGGCCCGTCATGAAGGCCATGGAGTCGCGCTGAGGGGAAATGAAGACGGTAGAATAAAACTGGCGAATGGGCCCCTCAGCCCAATGCAAAGAGGAATCGGCGACAAGGTCGCGGATCCCTACAGAGCCAAAGAGATCTGCGAGGGAGGCGATGCCTGTGCGAGAGGCGATCGTCCCCCACGACAGAGAGCGGTGGGCGAAGATGGGCGCGCGGCTATAGACACTGGTGAACAGGTCTAGGTGGAGGTTGGTGAAGCAAGTAAGGACCTCGCATGCGTCGCGACCAGTGGGACGCGGCGACAGATACGGGTTCACAGAGCGGACGTGCGAAGGCGGCTCGCGTGCCAACGTGAATAATCCACGGGCACGCGCTCAGGCGGAGGCGAGGGCCGGTTCTCGGACGTCTGACCCGATGAGCGCTGGCTGTTTGCCGCGTTCTTCCGTCGGGCCACACGGCGAGAAGGACCGGGCTGATCAAACATGACTGAAAGACAGAGAGGAGAAAGAAACGACCTGAACAGGGAGACGAACAGATCAGCCGAAACAGAAGAGGTCGACGGCCGGAGATCTGCAACAACTCCCAAGATGACCGAAGGAAGGAGGCTCAGGATGACGAGGAGGATCTCACCAAAGATCTACGACGAGATGAGGCCGAGCCGATGAAGAAACCGGAGAACAGAGGATCAAAAACCATCACGGTCGAGACCGGCGAGGATGGTGGCGCCGGCAGTGAGGAGCTCACCGGCGACGAGAGGAGGCGCAAGGAGGCGGCGGCGCGGCACGGCGAGGAGGAGGAGCAAATGGCGACGGCGAGGGAGCACAAAAACAGAAACGGCGGCGAGATAAGATGAAGAGGCAAGAAAAAGAACGAGGGTTTTAAGGGTTCCGGAGACCCAAACTGACAGTCATTTGATAAACTGACAGTCAGTTCCAAACTCAGAAACATGGAACTGACAATCAGTGTACCATACTGACAGTCAGTTCACAGAACTGAGTTTTGAAACTGACAGTCAGTGTATGAAACTGACAGTCAGTTTGGGACTCGAACACGACCAGGAGCTTCGACCAAAATCAAATGCACGTAACTGACTGTCAGTTTGTGAAACTGACTGTCAGTTTTGACAATGACTTCGACCAGAGACTAAGACCAGGCTCCTAAGCACTAAACTGACTGTCAGTTAGAGGAACTGACTGTCAGTTTGGTCAATTTCGACCAGAAGCAAACTAAGACCAGAGAGGGAATAAAATAATAATATTTTTATACAAACAACACATTTAGCACATCAACTAGCATTTGATATATCAATAATGTTCAGTTCACCCCTTAAAAAGCAAAATATTGATTCATCTAGGGGTTTAGTGAAGATATCTGCTAGTTGCAAATCTGTTCTGACATAATTCACATCTATATCTCCTTTTGCCACATGATCTCTAATAAAGTGGTGCCTTATTTCAATATGCTTAGTTCTAGAATGTTGAACAAGATTATTTGCAATTTTAATGGCACTTTCATTATCACACAAGAGTGGCACTTTATCAAATATAATCCCATAATCCAAAAATGTCTATTTCATCCATAATAATTGAGCACAACAACTGCCTGCAGACACATATTCAGCTTCAGCTGTGGAGAGAGCTACAGAATTTTGTTTCCTAGATGACCATGATACTAAGGATCTCCCCAACAGCTGACAGCTACCAGATGTGCTCTTACGATCAATCTTGCACCCAGCATAATCAGAATCAGAATACCCAATTAATTCAAATTTTGCATCTTTCGGATACCAAAGGCCTAAACTGGGATAGCATTTTAAATACCTAAGGATTCTTTTAAGAGCAGTTAAATGACATTCCTTAGGATCAGACTGAAATCTAGCACATAAGCACACACTAAACATGATATCAGGCCTAGATGCAGTAAGATATAAAAGGCTACCAATCATAGACCTATACAGTTTAGAATCTACCGATTTGCCGCTTTTGTCCATGTCCAGATGTCCATTTGTCGCCATGGGAGTTTTGATTGCCTTAGCATCTTCCATCCCAAAACGCTTGAGCAGGTCCTTCACGTACTTTGTTTGACTCACGAACGTCCCGTTCTTGAGTTGCTTGATTTGTAGACCGAGGAAGAAGCTCAGCTCACCAATCATGGACATCTCGAACTCCCTAGACATCATCTCTCCAAACTCATGACAGAAATGTTCATTAGTAGATCCAAATATAATATCATCAACATAAATCTGACAAATGAACAGTTCTTGTTCAATTTTCTTTGTAAAGATAGTTGTGTTAACCTTCCCAATTTTAAAACCTTTTGATAAAAGAAAGTCTCTAAGACGCTCATACCAAGCCCGAGGAGTTTGTTTGAGACCATAGAGAGCTTTTGACAATTTAAATACATGGTTTGGAAATTTAGAATCTTCAAAACCTGGAGGTTGTTCAACAAAAACAAGTTCAGAGATTTCACCATTTAAGAACGCACTTTTAACATCCATTTGAAAAAGTTTGATATTGAAACATGATGCATAAGCAAGAAGAATGCGAATAGCTTCAATCTTGCTACAGGTGCAAAAGTTTCACCAAAGTCTAATCCTTCGACTTGAGTGAAGCCTTGAGCAACAAGATGAGCTTTGTTCCTAATTACAACTCCATTTTCATCTTGCTTATTTCTGAAAACCCATTTTGTTCCAATAACATTATGATCTTTGGGTCTTTCTACTAAAGTCCAAACTTCATTTCTAGCAAAGTTATTAAGTTCTTCATGCATGGCATTTACCCAATCAGGGTCATTTAAAGCTTCATTAACATGTTTGGGTTCTAAAGAAGATACAAAAGAATGATGTTCGCAAAATGTAGCAATACGAGATCGAGTTTGAACACCCTTACTGACGTCACCCAATATTTGGTCTAGAGGGTGATCGTTGGTGATGGTTTGGTGTTGCCTTGGGTCTTCATCTTGTACTGCTTCATCTTGACTTTGTTCTGGAGGATCAACATGAGATGATGATGCGTCTTGATCAACATTTTCAACGTTGACATCATCTTCTTGATCTTCCTCTGTTGGCTTGATGTCTCCAATGGTTATGTTCTTCATTGCTTCTTGAAGATCTTCACCTGAAACTTCATGAGAGACTTGCTCCTTTTGTGAGCCATTAGTTTCATCAAATTCGACATACCCAATTCTTCAATACAACTTGTATTTTTATTGAAAACACGATAAGCTTTACTAGTGGTGAAGTATCCGACTAGAAAGCCTTCATCTACTCTTCTTTGAAATTTACCACCAAAATTTCTTTTCTTAAGAATATAACATTTGCAACCAAACACTCGAAAATAAGAAATATTTGGCTTGCGCCCAACAAGAAGCTCATAAGGAGTCAAGTTTAGAAGAGGATGCAAATAAAGTCGGTTTATAGAATAGCAAGCGGTATGCACGGCTTCAGCCCAGAAGCGAGTAGGAGTATCGTACTCACTTAGTATAGTCCTTGCCATTTCTATAAGTGTTTGATTTTTCCTTTCAACAACTCCATTTTGCTGTGGAGTGTAGGATGTGGAAAATTCGTGTTTGATTCCAAGAGAGTCACAAAAATCAAAAAGAGTTGAATTAACGAACTCTCCACCATGATCACTACGGATTTTCTTGATGGATAATTCGAATTCGATAGAAACACGTTTTGCAAAACTTTTGAAAACATCGGGAGTTTCAGATTTTTGGGAAATAAAGAAAACCCAAGTGTAGCGAGTAAAATCATCAACAATAACAAAACCATAGTTGCTACCCCCGATACTTTGGAACTCGGAAGGTCCAAATAAATCCATATGAAGGAGTTCCAAAGGTTTACAAGTAGAAAGAATGCGCTTAGTTGGATGTGAAGTAGCTACTTGCTTGCCCGCTTGACAAGCGCTACAAGGTTTGTCCTTTTCAAAATTCACATCCTTTAAGCCAACAACCAAATCACGTTTTAAAAGTTTTCTCAATTGATGCATTCCAACATGTGCAAGTCGTCTATGCCATAGCCAACCTTTTGAGGTTTGAGAGACAAGACATGTTGAAAGAGATGCATCTTTTGAATGAAAATCAACCAAATAAAGATTTCCAAAACGAAAGCCTTTAAAGATCAAAGATTTATCTTTTAAACTTTCAACCAAAACTTCTTTTGGGAAGAATATGAAACTAAAACCAAAATCGCAAATTTGAGCAACGGAAAGCAAATTGAAATTCAGAGATTCGACCAATAAAACATTCGAAATAGAAAGATCATTTGAGATTGCGATTTTACCCAAGCCAACCACATTTCCTTGACGGTTGTCACCAAAGGTAATCTTTTGGTTCTCTCTTGAGTTGTCTTCTATTGAGGTGAACAACTTCTTGTTACCGGTCATGTGTTCGGAACATCCGCTATCTAGTACCCAATGCCTCCCACCGGTCTTGTAGTTCACTTGCATAAAAAGAATTAAGTTCTTTTAGGTACCCAAACCTTTTTGGGTCCTTCAATGTTAGCAATCAAAGCTTTGGGCACCCAAATAGATTTCTTCTTTTTGTTTAACATGGGTGCGCCAACATACTTTGCAATAGCATAACCTTTTCTCGACTTTTGAAGCATGTAGCAAGTATCAAAATAATTAGGAGTCATTAAGGGACATGTTTCATGTGAATGACCGGTTTCATGGCATTTATGACAAAATGTGTTGCATGCTTTAACAAATATAGTTTTAGAATTTTGTTTTCTTCCTTTCTTTTGAAAATATCCTAATCCTTCTTTTCTAAAAGAACATTTTTGTTTACTAAGGATTAGATCAAGAGATAATTTGCCTTTATAACAATTTTCTAAGCCTTTTCCAAGTTTTTCAACTTGTGCCTTAAGTTCATTATTTTCATTTAAGATGTTATCATTAGAAACACATGGAATGTGATGACTACTAGAAGAAAAATCATCCAGATTACATGAAGTTGAAGCATCTACCTTAGATGAGGTATTTGTAACATCTTTTATGAGCATGCATTCATAAGATTCTTTAAGCTCGGAGTATTGAGTGCGTAGGGAAGAATGTTCTTCTTTAAGTGCCTTATACTTCTTTTTAGTTTTTCCAAAAACTTCATTTAATTCGGTTATCATTTCAACTAAGTCATCATATGATGGATCATTAATGTGTACCTTTTCATCGCCTTTAGCCATAAGGCAAATGGATGAGCTAGTTGAAGTGTTGATGTTGCCAAGAGCTAGTCCGGCCATCTTCTTGGAGCAACTTCTTTCGCTGTCGGAGTCGGAGTCGGAGCTCTCTCCGCCGGACATCCACTCTCCAAAACAGGTTTCTTTGATTTCTTCATTCTTCTTCTTGAAGAACTTCTTCTTCTTGTTCCACGCATTGTTCTTGTTTGGACATCTTGATGCTATGTGTTCCTTCTCATGACATCCATAGCAAATGATGTCCTTGAAGTTGTTTTGCTTTTGCCCCTTTGGTCGTGTGTCAATGTTGACACCTTTCTTATGCAACCTGCGAAGGAGTTTTTGAGTGTTCTTTACCATGAGTGCGAGGTCTTCATCGGAGGAGCCATCGCTTGAATCGTTTCTTGCATTCGCTTTGAAGGCCAATGCTTTCTTCTTCGTCTCCGCGGGTTCGGCCGCTTCTTTCTTCTCCTTCTTGTGCATCTCATGGGTGATGAGGTTCCCATAAAGATCGGTTGGTGTTGTGGTCGATAGATCGGAGTTTGTGAGAACCGTGACCAAGGTGTCGAAGCTTTCCGGCAAGCCCCTAAGCATCTTTCTCACAAGCTCAAGGTCAGTAAAAACAACATCAAGACCCTTGAGTTCATTCACAATGTTATTTAACCGAGTAAACATGGAATCCACAGACTCGGTTGATGACATGGTGAATATATCATATTTTTGCCTCACCATTAGCAATTTTGCCTCTTTAACCTTTGTTGTTCCCTCGTAAATTTCTTCGAGGATAGTTCAAACCTTATGAGCAGTCGTGAGATTGCTCACATGGTTGAACTCATTTAAGGATAAACCGGCAAAGAGTGCATTTTTTGCACGGGCATTTAAATGCAACTTTCTCCTATCGTCCTCAGACTGACTTGCCGGATCAACCAGAGGAGTAAAGCCGAGTTTAACGATATCCCATACATCAAGCCCCATAGCTTCTAGGAATACCGACATGCGCACTTTCCAATAAGGATAGTTTGTCCCATCAAAGATAGGCGCACGACCAGTATGACCGAGAAGAAAATCTCCACTTGACGACATCCTCTCTCTAGGCGGTAAAGCCTAATGAATCGAGAGACCAAGCTCTGATACCACGTGTTGGATCAAGGATGCCGACTAGAGGGGGGGTGAATAGGAGGCTTTTAAAAACTTTAAAACTTAAAGCAAATAAAGAACAAATCAAGAACAAATAATATAAGCAAGGGAAAGAGAACGAACACAACGATTTTTACCGAAGTATCGGAGACTCGCCCAATCTCCACTAATCCTCGTTGAAGCACTCAAATCACTTGAATCTTGCCTCAATATCCACAAAGGATATTATCACTAGTGGTTGCTCCTTGTCCACTCCGGAAAGGCGAGCACCGATGCCTTGTACACACTTGCCGAGTCTCTCCGACAATCTCCGAACGGAGAGATCAACGGCCACGCCTCCGAACCGTCTAGATGAGGGCGCTCACCAAGAGTAACAGGCAGCGAGGTCTTCTCAAAACCTCCAAACACGCACCGAGAAGCTAAGTAAATGCAAAATGCAAAGAACTGAAATGCTCGGTGGACCGGAAAGCACTCGACTTGATCAAAAGATCAAGATTTTATATAAGAAACTAATGCTCAAGAGTGTATATGAAATGCTGTTGCTTGTTGTATGAAACACATGCCCATGTTGGATCAAGGATGCCGACTAGAGGGGGGGTGAATAGGAGGCTTTTAAAAACTTTAAAACTTAAAGCAAATAAAGAACAAATCAAAAACAAATAATATAAGCAAGGGAAAGAGAACGAACACAACGATTTTTACTGAGGTATCGGAGACTCGCCCAGTCTCCACTAATCCTCGTTGAAGCACTCAAATCACTTGAGTCTTGCCTCAATATCCACAAAGGATATTATCACTAGTGGTTGCTCCTTGTCCACTCCGGAAAGGCGAGCACTGATGCCTTGTACACACTTGCCGAGCCTCTCCGACAATCTCCGAACGGAGAGATCAACGGCCACGCCTCCGAACCGTCTAGGTGAGAGCGCTCACCAAGAGTAACAGGCAGCGAGGTCTTCTCTAGACCTCCAAACACGCACCGAGAAGCTAAGTAAATGCAGATGCAAAAGAACTGAAACTCTCGGTGGATCGGAAAATCACTCGACTTGATCAAAAGATCAAGTTTTTATATAAGAAACTAATGCTCAAGAGTGTATATGAAATGCTGCTGCTTGTTGTGAGAAACACATGCCCAAAACCCATATTTATAGCCTCAAGAATCAAATGAACCGTTGGAGCTAGGGCTGAAAATCAGCAACCCAAACTGACAGTCAGTTTTCCTAACTGACAGTCAGTTTAGTACACAACGGCCGACAAAAATTACGGACGAAAACTTTGCTAGCCGTTCGTGGTCAAAAAAAGGAAAGATGGAACCCACAACTGACAGTCAGTTACACTAACTGACAGTCAGTTCGACCACAGTCACGACCAAAACCAAATAGAAACTCAGTTAAAAACTCTCTGGTCGAAACCCCAACTGACAGTCAGTATGTACAAACTGACAGTCAGTTTAGTACAAAAAATTTGAGCCCAAAAATACACCCTCTCTGGACAATTGTCAGTTAACACGAACTGACATTCAAACTGACAGTCAGTTTAGCAAACTGACAGTCAGTTTAGCAAACTAACAGTCAGCATGAACAAAAACAGAGATAACTTTAAATCCAGAAATCCAAAAGAGGTGTTTAATAGCTCGTTGGAAAGATAATTTTAAGAGCTACAATTTTGTCAACAGAAGCAAAAGCCAGATCTTCCTAGATCTTTCTGAAAATTGCAAATACTCTTCTGCTGTCAAAAACTGAACTGAAAAACCAGATTTTTCAAATAAGTTCAAAACCAAATCCAACCAAAAAGGATGCAATGCAATGACCTAGATTTCTCGGTTTGTGTTGGAGATAAAAAGAGGACTTTCGCCACCCCTCTTTATAGTATGGTTAAAACTAGAAAATAATTTTCCTAACCGATCTTCTCCAAACGCCGAGATCGGTAAAAATAAAAACTCGTAATACCTGAGGTCTTTCGCATCTTCATGATTTGCGTCTTATCTTTGCTCTTCTGCATCTTGTGCTTTACTTTAAGTCGGGTTCATCTTGATATTCTTGCATTTCTTCCCAACTGATCCCTGTATCAATTAAACTCAATAGCACAATTAGTCCGGAACACTTTGTTTTCATTAATCATCAAAATTAGGGTTAGGCATGAAGGCCTAGATGCAACAATCTCCCCCTTTTTGATGATTGATGACAACAAGTGTTAAAAAACAAAATAAATGAAATAACTCCCCCTGAGTATATGCATCTCATCATAACAGAGCATAAACCAATACATATACATCAGGGTACCCAAGTCATAGATGTGCAAATATCACAAAGTCATATCACAGCATACACATCTCAAAATCAAAACATCATATATATCAAAGTATCAGAGCTCAAAATCATCATCTCAAGAAACCAAGTCACATATATATATCAATCAAGATATCAGAACTAATCAGAGCTACACAGATAAACATATCACACACAGACATATATGATAAAGAAAAACATCTCCATAAAACATCTCCATATATATGAAAAATAAACATCTGTTCAATACAGCAAAAAATTCTAATAACCAAAATACTTCTCCCCCTTTGGCATCAAGCACAAAAAGGGAGGCAAAAACACAAATCAGAGCCTAAAGCTCATCATCTGAAGAAAGTCCTAAAACGGATGTATCTCCGGAGCCAGCTGGAGATGCAGACGCGTCGATGGCTGGAGACGCCGGAGGGGTCGCAGCTGCAACAGGAGCTGGATCTGCAGCAACGGGAGCCGGAGCTGGGGCAACAGAAGCTGGATCAGCAGCAACTGAAGCTGAGCTCGGAGAAGACAGTCTGGCGGGCCCTCTTGCGAGGGACCGAAGATCCGGGAGCAGGCAGGCGACGCAGAATCTCCTCTTGCTGAGCAACCAAACGAAGCAACATCTGATGATGCTCCGCCTGGGTGCTGAGGATCTGCTACTGCACCTGAAGAATCTCCTGAAGCTGAGAGGAAGAAGACGCAGATCCGGTGCCAGTCCCTACAGCTGGGGCTGGAGAAGACTCCTGAGCAGGAGCCTCGTCCTCTGACTCCCCCGCAGCATCATCATCTGATGCGGGAGAACCAGGGCCAGCAGCTGCAACGGGGCGAGCACCAAGCCTGCGATCGACCTGGCCTGGAGGATAGAAGAGAAGAGGATGATGGGGTCGAGGGAGCTCAGTGTCGACGGCCCGGATAAATAATATAAGCAAGGGAAGAGAACGAACACAACGATTTTTACCGAGGTATCGGAGACTCGCCAGTCTCCACTAATCCTCGTTGAAGCACTCAAATCACTTGAGTCTTGCCTCAATATCCACAAAGGATATTATCACTAGTGGTTGCTCCTTGTCCACTCCGGAAAGGCGAGCACCGATGCCTTGTACACACTTGTCGAGCCTCTCCGACAATCTCCGAACGGAGAGATCAACGGCCACGCCTCCGAACCGTCTAGGTGAGGGCGCTCACCAAGAGTAACAGGCAGCGAGGTCTTCTCAAGACCTCCAAACACGCACCGAGAAGCTAAGTAAATGCAAAATGCAAAGAACTGAAATGCTCGGTGGATCGGAAAGCACTCGACTTGATCAAAAGATCAAGATTTTATATAGGAAACTAATACTCAAGAGTGTATATGAAATGTTGTTGCTTGTTGTATGAAACACATGCCCAAAGCCCCTATTTATAGCCTCAAGAAGCAAATGAACCGTTGGAGCTAGGGCTGAAAATCAGCAACCCAAACTGACAGTCAGTTTGCCAAACTGACAGTCAGTTTGCCTAACTGACAATCAGTTTAGTGCACAACGGCCGACAAAATTTACGGACGAAAACTTTGCTAGCCGTTCGTGGTCGAAAAAGGAAAGCTGGAACCCACAACTGACAGTCAGTTACACAAACTGACAGTCAGTTCGACCACTAACTCGACCAAAATCAAATAGAAACTCAATTAAAATCTCTGTGGTCGAAACCCCAACTGACAGTCAGTATGGACAAACTGACAGTCAGTTTAGTACAAAAGTTTTGAGCACAAAATACACCCTCTCTGGACAATTGTCAGTTTAAACTAACTGACATTCAAACTGACAGTCAGTTTAGCAAACTGACAGTCAGTATGAACAAAAATAGAGATAACTTTAAATCCAGAAATCCAAAAGAGGTGTTTAATAGCTCGTTGGAAAGATAATTTCAAGAGCTACATTTTTGTCAACAGAAGCAAAAGCCAGATCTGCCTAGATCTTTCTAAAAATTACAAATACTCTTCTGCTATCAAAAACTGAACTGAAAAACCAGATTTTTCAAATAACTTCAAAACCAAATCCAACCAAAAAGATGCAATGAAATGACCTAGTTTTCTCGGTTTTCTTTGGAGATAAAGAGAGGACTTTCACCACCCCTCTTTATAGTACGGTTAAAACTAGAAAATAATTTCCCTAACCGATCATCTCCAAACTCCGAGATCGGTAAAAATAAAAACTCACAATACCTGAGGTCTTTCGCATCTTCATGATTTTCGTCTTGTATTTTGCTCTTCCGCATCTTGTGCTTCACTTCAAGTCGAGTTCATCTTGATCATCTCGTAATTCTTCCCAACTGATCCCTGTATCAATCAATCTCAAAAGCACGATTAGTCCAGAACACTTTGTTTTCATTTATCATCAAAATTAGGGTTAGGCATGAAGGCCTAGATGCAACAGCCCAATCTTCCGAAAGGTACGTGATAGATCGATTGGTGGAGCTTCGACGTTGAACGATCCGGCTTCAAATCAGGCACGATCTGAACCCCGCAATCGCAACACCACTACTCCGTTGGTTATCAATCTCGCGTGAGTGTGATTGACCTCGCCAAGAAGGCTTATCCCTGCTGCGAATCGAGAACACAAGCAAGAACACGGAAGAAAGCAAACTGAATTGCAAATACGAATGATTAATCTCACAAGTTGGGGTCTCACAAACCGATCAAGCGGCGAAACTGTTCGGAGACAGAATAATCTAAGCAAAACCCAAGTCTAAACGATGACGGCTACTGAATATAAAGCGACGTCTAGGGTTTGGGCATTAAACCCTAGGGTTACACGGGCCATGGGCCCAAAGTGGAGCGTCGCAACGCCCGGCAGATTCTGGTCACCATATTGTTTTGACAATTCCCGTTGATCCCTAAGGAATTTTGACATGGGACTGGATCCGTTGGAAAGATCTCGTTGAGGGCTTCTCCGGGCATACCAAGAACGTCCAAAACAGAGTCCGTATGCGCCCTGGGCATCCGTTTTAAGTTGACTGTGCGGAGATGGCCGAACCCGACTCGTGGACAAATTGGGCTCTCTCTTGGGCCGGCCTTGCAACGACATGGCTTGTGGGACCAGAGGGCGTCGAAGTGGTGGAGATGCGCCTTTCATGAATACGTCTTGAGCTTGGGGAGGTAGCCACGGCGGAGGCCGAACTGCTGGCGGCGATAGCGCAATATCAACATGATGAGCTTGCCGGCTGTGCACGCGACCTGGCCATGGTGCGGGTCGATGATGCCATATAGTTATGATGACACCATAGTTGATGTAGATGATGTCGAGGATGCCGTGAAGTGTTGCCAACTTGTCGTAGATGTCATGGAAGAAGTTACACTAATCCATGTTGGCGAAATGATCGAGGTAGCACTCGGCAACGACCATGCTGACGAAGAATTGAATGAAACTCTTGATGACCACCATGTTGATGTAGTGTTGGTCCTATCTATGATGTGCATGGTCACATCAACCTCTCACCCAAGTCGCCGCTCCACTCTCCGTGGCACCGCCTCACGCCGCACCGCCGCCTCCTTCCACACCGCACCGCCGCCTCACTCCACCTACGCCGTCGCTTCTACTACACCTCACACTCCCGCGCCGCTGGCCCGAGTTTCACGCGCCATCACTTGTTTGAGCTATAGAATAGTTAATAAAGCCATCCATTAAAATGATCCGGGAGGATCTCCAAGTCCTGATCGCATACGACTTCGCGACCAAGTCCTGATCGCATACGGCTTCGCAACCTGAACCGTGTTCGGAAAGGATTCGCGACCTGGATGAGTCCGCGACCATGGATTGGTTCGCGACCAGGAAAAGGAATTCGTTCCCTGTTCGGAATTGTAATCCGATCCGAATGCGTATAACTAAGCTTATCTGTTTAGGATTAGTTATAAGAGTCTAATACGTTTAGGTCTCTAAGTCTGATACGTACTCATACGATTGGACTATAAATACCTTGTAATAGGTCTAGTTTAGATCATCGAACTCAATCGAAGAGTCATAGAACTTATTTGAGTTTTAGACACTTATAGTTCCTTCGACGTAGACAAGTGTGTCTAACGTTCGACGTGTAAAGCCCTCTTTGAAATAAAGAGTTGTGCATTTACTTTGGGTTTCGGTATTTCCGAGTAAGATCCCGTTATTCCGCATATTAGAATCTGGGCGAGCCTAGTGGGAAAATCAAGACTAGGTCTCAAACGGATCAAGTTGGTATCAGAGCGACTTTCCTATCCTGTGGATGGTGAAGACTCGCCAAGGTTACAAAACTTCCGACGAAATTCCAGGCGATCAATTGACGGTTCCTACAGCCGCGTCTCCGACAATGTCTGACTATACCTCTGTTCAAGCTAACCTAGCCGAAAAAGTGGCTAAGCTCTCCACCGACATGGAAACCGTGCTTGCTTGGATTAAGCAGTAGGCCATGATTGTACCTCCTGAAGTAAGGAAGGTTATGGGTGAGAAGACTGGTGAAGACTTGCGCAGGGCAGACGAAGATGAAGGCGAAGGCGACCACAAGAGCGACGACCTCGCCAACACATCCTTAGCTGTCGGATCTTTTAAAGTCGACGCTAAGATTGATATACCCATATATGATGGGGTGATCGATGCCGAGAAGTTGGATTCTTGGATCGACCAACTTGAGACCTACTTTGACCTTAAAGGGTTCAGTAGAGCTCAAAAGGTCAAATTTGCACCTTTGAAGATGAAGGACCACGCCAAGACATGGTGGAAGGCCCTTGTCGCCAGTGGTGAAGCTGACGACCTTGCGTGGGGTCAATTCAAACGACTTCTGCGACAAGAATTCTATCCGGTGGGTTACCTTGAGGAGAGATGGGAGCGTTGGCACAGATTGTACCAACGGCACGACCAGACCGTCCAAGACTATACGACAGAGTTTCGGCGACAAGCAATGGTCATTGGCATCTCACTATCCGACCCTCAGGTATTTCAGAAGTACACATCTGGACTTCAGAAATCGATCAGTACTGAGCTAAGTCTGTTCGGTGTCCAAGACATTGCGACCGCGAGCACAACTGCTATGGCGATCGAAAAGAAGAACAAATCCCGTAGCGACAAAAGCACGAAGGAAAGTGCGACCTCGACAAAGAAAAAGCCCAGTCCGAAGAAGAACGCTTCAAAATCGGGCACGGGTGCCTTTTGCGAACATTGTCAAGTCGCGGGGTATACCAAGGACAAATGTTACAAGCTTCATCCTGAACTTCGACCAAAGAAAAACGGACCAGGGAAAAGAACAGCCACGGCTACTGCGACTTCACCCGATGAAGAAGTTGTCCGAGTGAATTCGGTTAATGAGGCGGATACAACCTTGTCTCTGATGGCAATGCCGAAGGAGAAGGGTTCCGATCCACCGAACGACCATCACCCAACGGAGGACTTGTTCACCATCAACATCCAGGTGAAGCACGAAGTGGTCGCAGCGATATTCGATCCAGGAAGTCAGAAGAATCTGGTCTCCGCTGGACTGGTTCGGCGACTTGGTTTGAAGACAACCACACACCCGCGACCATATCCGCTGGGTTGGTTTACATCCGACGTGAACCAACAGATTACGAGTCAGTGTGTGTTGAAGTTTGCGATCTCTGCACGATATATCGATGAGGTGCAATGCGATGTTGTCCCTATCGATATCTGTCAGGTGATCTTTGGGAGTCCGTATCTGTATGATCGAGACGCTCACTTCCATCGGCGAGCGCAAGAGTACGACCTCACCAAAGAAGGAGTTAAGTTCGTGATCAGTAGAGACATCCACGTCAACACTTCGAACTTGATTACCGCAAATCAAGCCAAACGAATTGTTAATGCATGTCACAAGTATGTGCTTGTCATGATTTGACCCATTGATCAAGGTGAGGGTACTCGACCAGCATTGTCGCTGGCGTGCCGAGAGGATTCTGGTCGTTTGTCGGGACTTCTGGAGAAATACAGTGATCTGTTCGAGACTACCCAGGGTCGTCCGCCGAAACGTCCAGTCGAGCACGAAATTCAGCTTGTGTCCGATGCGACACTGCCCAATCTGAGTATGTATCGCAATTCAATATTGGAGAATGAAGAGATCAAGAGACAACTTGGTGAGTTGCTGAACAATGGTGTCATTCAACCGAGTAGTTCACCTTATGGATCTCCTGTAGTGTTAGTACCAAAGAAAAATGGGACTTGGCGTATGTGCATCGACTATCGAGCACTGAACAAGATCACCATCAAGAACCGGTACCCCCTTCCTCGTATTGATGACCTGCTAGACCAATTGAAGCATGCTGTTGTCTTCTCCAAATTGGATCTTAAGTCAGGATATCATCAAGTCAGCATCCGAGAGGAGGATACATGGAAGACCGCGTTCAAAACACGGCAAGGTCTGTTCGAATGGCTGGTCATGCCGTTTGGTCTCTGCAACGCCCCGGCAACTTTCATGCGTCTTATGAATGACGTATTGAGACCGTTCATCGACGACTTTGTGATCGTGTATCTCGACGACATTTTGGTTTATAGTCGTTCGTGGGATGAGCACCTCATTCATGTCGAAAAGGTGTTCGAACAGTTTTGGCAACATTGACTTCGCCTCAACCGTAAGAAGTGCGAGTTCGGTCAGCAAACTCTACTTTACCTCGGATTCATAATCGGCAACGGTACGTTGCAAATCGACCCGGACAAGGTCAAAGTGATTCGCGAATGGCCGCGACCGCGAACAGTTACGGATGTACGTAGTTTTGTGGGAGCATGCCAATACCTTCAGAAGAACTACCCGACTTATGATAAGGAGTTATGCGCACTGCATCAGGCCGTAAAACATTGGCGGTGTTATCTCTTAGGTAAAGAGACGGTTGTCCACACCGACCATCAACCATTGCAATATTTGCAAACTCAGTCCAAGCTACAGCAAGCTCGGCACATGAAGTGGATGTCGTATCTGCAGTAGTTTAATCTGGTGATTAAGTACAAGAAGGGCGTACACAACAAATTGGCGGATATGTTGTCGCGACCACCAGTTACAACCCTCTGTTTATCAGCGTTCATGCAGATCGAGCCATCATGCCATGATGACTATGTCACTATGTACAGTGAAGATCCTGATTTTCAAACAGCACTGACTGAGGTCGAAACAGGGAACCCTACAGAGTTCGTTCTTCGAGAAGGACTCTTGTACAAGGGCAATTTACTTTGCATACCTCGTGGAGCACCTCGAACTCAATGGATGCGAGAAGCGCACACATCGAAGGTAGCTGGTCACTTTGGGGTTACAAAGACGTTGCAAAATCTTCACCGACATGTGTTGTGGCCGCGTATGCAGCAAGATGTGGCTAGGTTTGTTCGAGGCTGTGGTCTCTGCAGCATCTCGAAACCGGCAAACCAAAAATTAGGTTTGTACACTCCTTTGCCAGTTCCATCACGACCATGGGAGAGCATATCCATGGATTTCTTGGGAGGATTGCCTAAGACCCGATGTGGCAACGACTATATATTCGTGGTCGTTGATCGGTTCTCCAAAATGATTGTTCTTATACCTTGTCGGAAGATTATCACGGGAGAAGAGGCAGCTCGGGTATTCTTTCAACACGTTTGGACATACTTCGGACTGCCGACTTCTATTGTGTCTGATCGCGATACCCGGTTTCTTAGTCACTTTTGGCGATCGCTCTGGACGATGATGGACACCAAGCTAAAGAGGAGTACTGCTTTTCATCCGCAAACTGATGGTCAAACCGAGGTGGTTAATCGCACAGTCGTTCATCTCTTGAGAGGATATAACTCGAAGCACCCGAAGACCTGGGATGAAAGCATACCGTACCTACAGTTTGCTTTTAATCGAGCAGTGCATGGTTCGACTGGAAAGTCGCCGTTTGAGATCTGTTTAGGATTTCTACCACAGAGTCCATTTGACCTGGAGTTTGTGATCCCTACCTCAGCACAGAACAGCAAGGAAGCATCTGATCAGGATCGAGCACAAAAGTTCCTGGAAGGTATTCAACGACTCCATCGTGGGGTTGAACAGAACTTGCTGAAAGCTCAACTCAAGTACAAGGCGCGACATGATCGGCACCGAGTTGATGCGCAATCTCAAGAAGGTGATATGTTATGGTTACATTTGAGTAAAGAGAGACTTAAAGGTGAAGGTAAGAAGCTCAAACCCATTCGTTATGGTCCTTTTCGGATTTTGCGGAAAGTGGGTAATAATGCTTGTCAGCTTGAGTTACCTCCATACATGGATATTTACTCGGTTGTCAATGTTGAGCACCTCAAACTCTTTGAGCCTTCAATGTTGGATGATGAGCCAGATACCATAGTACCATCTGTTGAAGACTTGGTCTATCAACGAGGCGAACCTTTACGTGAAGATGTGATTCTGGAGAGGAAGGTGACTACCACCCACAGTGGCACCAAGGAGACTTTTCAAATCGGTCGGAAAGATCAACGAGCACGTGCGGCAAAGTGGTACACCAAAGAAGATGGACAAGCCCAATTTCCACATCTTCAGTTTGATCGTGAGGTCGCAACAGGGGTTGGCTCCTTCTCAACAAGGGAGTCATGATCCAGGAGGATCTCCAAGTCCTGATCGCATACGGCTTCGCGACCAAGTCCTGATTGCATACGGCTTCGCGACCTTAACCGTGTTCGGAAAGGATTCGCGACCTGGATGAGTCCGCAACCATGGATTGGTTCGCGACCAGGAAAAGGAATTCGTTCCCTGTTCGGAATTGTAATCCGATCCGAATGTGTATAACTAAGCTTATCTGTTTAGGATTAGTTATAAGAGTCTAATACGTTTAGGTCTCTAAGTCTGATACGTACTCATACGATTGGACTATAAATACCTTGTAATAGGTCTAGTTTAGATCATCGAACTCAATCGAAGAGTCATAGAACTTATTTGAGTTTTAGACACTTATAGTTCCTTCGACGTAGACAAGTGTGTCTAACGTTCGACGTGTAAAGCCCTCTTTGAAATAAAGAGTTGTGCATTTACTTTGGGTTTCGGTATTTCTGAGTAAGATCCCGTTATTCCGCATATTAGAATCTGGGCGAGTCTAGTGCGAAATCAAGACTAGGTCTCAAACGGATCATAAAATCAATGACTCTACTCATAAACTCAAATTGACCAAAACTTATCCAAATCTGTGAATTATAATAAGAAATGACATGTCTCAAAGACATATCACAATAAATCAATTACACAATCGAACCAAAATTTATCCAAATCTATTAGTTATAGTAAAAATGACACCACGACACAAAACTTTAAAATTGCTTAAAACAAACTAAAATTCGTGAACTATAGAATAGTTAAAAGTCAAGAAGAACTGAGATCACAACAAGCTAAAATTGTACCGAATATGTGATCTACGACACTACATAGAAATTGTAAAACTTAATGAACATTCCCAAATTTAAGTTGTAGGAGTTTAGAGTGCAATTTACTCTATTGGTGCATACTATTGTTGTGCAGCTACCCTTTGATTGAGCTGCCACCAACTTCTACGTCATGCTAATCGGGAGGGAGAGTGTTATCCCATTGTGTTGAAGAGCAGATTTGATGTTTTTGAGGGGTCCTTTTCCTATTGGGTTGTCTTAAGTTTTTTTTGGACTTCAACTTTTGCACTTGTGCCAAGCACATAACACAGCTATTTTGTTCAAACAAGAAGTAAAACCAGCTATTTTTTTTTTTGGCAGCGGGACTTCCATAGGTCCTCTTATCAACTAATCCCTCCTTTCTTTTTTATATACCATTTTAGAAAAAAGATTTTGCATATAAAAGAATGCCGTCCATCATTTTTAAAGTGCAAAATGTAATGTTATTTTCAAAAAAAACCTCATAATCATTATTTTATTTGACTATTAATTATTTAGATGTAAATACATATCTATCATATTAATCATAAGTATTAGAAATAGACATATAATCTTATTTTACTTTAAAATTATACTTAAAGTTAAAATGATATTGAGAAAAGAGAGTATTTATGATGGAAGATAAGATCCAAGCGGAATGACGAATGATTGGATTGGACAAAATATAGGATAATTCATGTTTTTATTTTGTTTTTGTTCTCGGTGAGATACTAAATCAAGAAGGAAATTGTCATGTATGCCTTCTATTTTACCAAGTTGGGTGCTAGTCTAAATTTAGGATTATGAGTCCTAGTCATTGGCTTAGAAGCCTGTATAAAGAGTTGTGTCGCCTATTTATTAATTGGGCCCAACTAGAGAACGAGAGACTGTTCGTCCAAAATGAATGACCCAACTGGGAGCCGATGGATTGAATCTAATGGCTTCCACAACTCCTACCCAATGCAACATACACAATCATTTAGGATTTCCTTTTGCCTCAAGTTGCCACCACCACCTTTCTCATTCACCTCTTTCTCCTGCCTCCACATCTGCCACCACCACCCACCGACTGGCGGTGTCACTGCTGCCTCGCTGACCCGCTACTCCATTGTCTCCATATCCTCCTCTCTTCTTCCTTACCCCATAGCCACCCACTGCATCCACCTGCAACTGGTAGTGTCATCGCCGCCTCGCCGTCCCACCACCACTCACTGCTGACTTCCTACCTCTCGAGATCTAAGATTAGAGACCAAAGAACCCTTGAGGGGGTCTTAGTGTGAAACCTTGTCGCCATCGATGACTTATACTGTCGGTTAGCATTTCCCTTATTAATTTGATATGTGTATTTTTTCTAAGTTTTCTAGAAATAAAAACTTCTTGATCGTAACATATATAAATTTGTCCAAGCCAATGAGTTATAATAAAACATGTTAAGCAATCTGAAACACACAACTCTAGAATTCGAAAGGTAGCACTAAAGATCTTGCTAATATCTAATATCGCTTTTTGTGCAATTAGACCTCTCTATCTAAACTTAGAATAAATAAACTCATCTATTATTCGAATAGTAACAATTAGACCCTCCAGTCCAATTCAATTCACTATGAGAATTAGAAAATTGCATATGTATATTGATTTTAAAATCTAAAAATTCTCATAGAAAAAAAAAATCAATACCACGTATTCAATAGCTTTGCACTATAGCAATGCAGATTAAGTCTAAATTGTCAATAATGAACATAGTAATCTGTATATACTATAACTATTTGTAAAAGAATTTACACGGTATATCAAAACAGCGTGCAACGGGGGTGGACTCATCTCCTCTGATTAATCCAAGTCAACGCCCCAAGTCTAGTCTTCCCCTGCCCCGCCAACCACAAACGAAGACTAGTCAAGCCGCCTCATCCCCTCTCATTTCCACAAACACATTCCTTCCCTTCACACACGGGCACGGCAAAGCCATGGCCGCCTCCTCTCTCTCCATCCTTCTTCTGTCCCTCCTCCCGGCGCTCGCCGCCGCCGAGCAGTGGCTCACCTTCTCTAGCGCCAACGGGACCTGGCATCCCACAGACAACCGCACGCTCGTCTCCCGGGACAGCAACTTTGCCGCGGGGTTCGTGCAGTCGCCGGCCCTCCAGACCAAGTACCGCTTCGCCGTGTGGGTCGCCAACACGCCCCCTGCCAACACCATCATATGGTACGCGCACGACAGCGGCGCCGCAGCCGAGGCAAGCAGCTCGTCTTCGCTCTCCATAGACGCGGCCGGCCTTGTGCTCTCCTGGACGGAATCCGTGAACGGGACGCGCATATGGTACAAGAATATCGAGAGCAATTCCATGCTGCAGCTGAACAACGCCGGGAGCCTCGTGTTGGGGAACTGGACGAGCTTCGGCGAGCCGACGGACACGCTGATGCCGGAGCAGGCCATACCGGGGGGCAACATAACGCTGCAGTCCAGGAACGGCCGGTACAAGCTGGTGAACTCCCTGTCGCTGGTGGACAATAATCTCATTTACGCGAACATGACAGGCCACAACCAGCTGCTCAACCTCAGCGCCGACGGCACGCTCCAGCTCAACGGCGGGAACCCCTCCCAGCTCATCGCTTCCGACCAGGGCATCACCAGGCGGCTGCGGCGGCTCACGCTGGATGAAGACGGCAACTTGCGGCTCTATAGCCTGATCCCGAGGACGAGGGAGTGGATCACCGTGTGGCAGCTCGTGCAGGAGCTCTGCACGATCAGGGGCAAGTGCGGCAAAAACAACATCTGCGTGCCCATCGGCGCCGACAACACCTCCTGCGTCTGTCCGCCGGGGTACCACAAACCGGCCGGCGGGACCAATGATTGCGTGGTGACGACGAATTACAGCGGCAGGGGCGACGACGACAAGTTCGTCCGGATGGATTTCGTGTCCTTCTCCGGGGGCGCGCCCACAACGGTGACGGACGAAGGGCCTTACATGACAATAAAAACTCCACAGAACCTGGCGGACTGCCAGAGGATTTGCCGGAACAACTTGAGCTGCGTGGCGTTCGGCTACAAGTTCGGCGGCGACAGGACGTGCCTGCAGTACACGGATCTGGTGGACGGGTACTGGTCGCCGGCGACGGAGATGTCGACGTACCTAAGGGTCGTGGCGTCGAACACCGACAAAAACAACTTTACGGGGATGACGACCATGATCAACACGGTGTGCCAGGTGAATCTGTCGCTGCCGGTGCCACGGAAGCCGCAGAATTCGGACATCCGCAACATCGCCATCATCGCGACTCTGTTCGCGGTGGAGCTGCTCGCCGGGATCCTGTCCTTCTGGGCGTTCCTGCGCAAGTACTCCCAGTACCGGGAGATGGCGCGCACGCTGGGGCTGGAGTACCTCCCCGCCGGCGGCCCGCGGCGGTTCTCGTACGCCGAGCTTAAGGCGGCGACCAAGGACTTCTCTGACGTGGTGGGCCGCGGGGCGTACGGGACGGTCTACCGCGGGGAGCTACCGGACCGGCGGGGGGTAGCGGTGAAGCAGCTGCACGGGGTGGGCGGCGGCGAGGCGGAGTTCTGGGCGGAGGT
This sequence comes from Pharus latifolius, assembly GCA_019359835.1. Lineage (NCBI taxonomy): Eukaryota > Viridiplantae > Streptophyta > Magnoliopsida > Poales > Poaceae > Pharus > Pharus latifolius. Next base: position 33,135 of record CM033328.1, read on the forward strand.
GACCATCATCGCCCGGATGCACCACCTCAACCTGGTCCGCATGTGGGGCTTCTGCGCCGACAAGGAGCAGCGCATGCTGGTCTACGAGTACGTGCCCAACGGCTCCCTCGACAAGTACCTCTTCGCTCCGGCCACCACCGCCGGCGAAGGCAACGGCGACGAGAACAGCGAGCCGAAAGAGCCGCCGACGCCGGTGCTGGACTTGCATACGCGGTACCGAATCGCTCTGGGGGTGGCGCGCGCGGTGGCGTACCTGCACGAGGAGTGCCTGGAGTGGGTGCTGCACTGCGACATCAAGCCGGAGAACATACTCCTGGAGGACGACTTCTGCCCCAAGGTGTCGGACTTTGGGTTGTCGAAGCTGACGAGCAAGAAGGAGAAGGTGACCATGTCAAGGATCCGTGGCACGCGCGGCTACATGGCGCCGGAGTGGGTCATCCACCGGGAGCCCATCACCGCCAAGGCCGACGTTTACAGCTTCGGCATGGTACTTCTGGAGATTGTCTCCGGCCGCCGGAACTACGGGTTCCGGCAGGAGTCAGTGGGGAGCGAGGACTGGTACTTCCCGAAATGGGCCTACGAGAAGGTGTACGCGGAGAAGAAAATAGAGGACATACTGGACCCTCGCATCGTGGAGGCGTACGACGACAGGGAGAGCGTGGCGACGGTGGAGCGGATGGTGAAGACGGCGATGTGGTGCCTGCAGGACAGGGCGGAGATGAGGCCGTCCATGGGGAAGGTGGCCAAGATGCTCGAGGGCACCGTCGAGATCACCGAGCCGGTCAAACCCACCATCTTCTGCGTACAGGACGACTAGTCAAAGTCAAAAGTTTCTTTGTAAAGTTTGGACCCAATAGATACACATTACATCATATATGTCTTGTTCTGTTAGACAAGTAAAAACTACATACTACTATATATGATATCGTACTTAAATGATTTTGATCTTGAAATTGTTTTTGAAATACATGAAACTTGATTTAATAGATCATATAAGTTGCTACTTACGGGAAGGTATTGAGTTAGTTGATGCTAGTAGAGATAGACGGATATCAACTAAAAAACATTTATATAGTGATTCCGTGTAATTTTGAACAAGGAAAATAGCGGTCTCATCTAATACCAGGAATATCTTTTTTTTTTTATATCAATTTCGTATTAAATTATTGTGGAAATTTTACTCTAGATGCTAAGAAGATGTTCGAGGACCGACATAAAGCTCAATAATTTGAGGCTTTTGATGGGCACATATCAATTAGTTGTATTAGGCGATCTCCAACGGCGGCGGCGGCTCGGGCTCGCGTCGACGGCAGCTGTTGTTTGCCTGGTGTTAGTTCGACGTGATGTGATGTGCGCGTGCACCGGGATGAGGCCAGCGCGAGGCGAGGTCGCGGCGAGGAAGCGTCGCCGTTGGAGGAGACGAAGCGGCCTCGGGACGTTTGGTTGTGGGCCCCACCGACGACGCTAAATACGAACGATACCCGCGTGAAAGAAGTACTGACATGTGGGGTCAAAAAATAAAATGGCCCACCTGTCCGAGACTGGGTGTATGGATTAAACGTCGCTGGCAATTAGAGCGTGGGACCCACGGCCACGTTTATTGCGCCCGTGTCAAAAAATTTATTGCACCGCGCGTACGTTGAGAACAATCACTTACAGATGGGCCCCTTTGATTGCGTCCCCACATGTCACACAGCCACAACCAACGAACCGCGTGGCACGCGTTTATTACCGAGTGGGGCCCACCACGACCGCGTGCACGCGTGTTGCTGACATCGGCGACTTCTTTTTTTACGCGTTACAAACACTGCTCCGTGGGCCTGGGACAAATGACGGCCCACATGTCATTGAGTGCAGTCAATTAAATTTCTGTTAGAATTAGTAAATGCACAAAATTTACCGAATTTAATACGTACGTATTTAATTTAGCCCGAGAGGATGACAAGTGGGGTCAATCTCTTGTCGGCCCACCTGTAAGTGACGGGGATGAAAAAATTAGCCGTTGCTTGTCATTTTTTTGCGGGTCCCACCTGTTAGCCTCTCATTTTTTGACCGTTTTAATTTGCCCGTTTGAAAATAGCCGTTGTAACAATTTTTTATTCATTTCGGGCATAAAAAATCATAAAAAATTCAAAAAAATTCCAGAAAAATCCCAAAAAATCACAAAATTTTTTTCCCAGCTCTCTCCTATATAAAGACATGCTATTTCACCATTTTCACTCACACTTCTTCATCCATCCACACCCAAAACCCCTCCAAAATTACTACAAAAATTTCCAAAAATTTCACATGGATTCTAATCCACCTGGTGGTTTCGTTAATTGGTTTGGCTCTTCCCAATCTCCCGGCGAAAACACTGAAACCCCAAACACCCAACAGCAACCCGGTTTTTCGCAGCCACCGACTTACCAGCCGTATCCACCCAATTACCAAGCGTATCCACCGAATTACCAGCCATATCCACAATACAGCCAAAATTATCGTCCATATCCACCACACGGCCACGCAATTCCACCGCCCCCACAATATAGCCAAAATTTTCATTTTGTCGGCATGCCACCGACATGTCCGCAGTTTTCCCCACCTCAACCGCACTCTGCGTCTGTCTCCGAGAACGGTACTCCAGACTATGCTCCGGTCGATCTGGAGGCCCGACCTGTCATCAATGACACCAACACCAGAGCTGCTGTGGATGCTGGCCGAAAGCCGAAGCGCTTACCGTGGTCCAACGATGACGATATAAAACTGGTAACATTTTGAATTTTCATACACGAGTGCTATGAAAGAAATATATTTAGGTCGACTTCAATATCCAAATTTTTTTAACTACATGCAGATTAGCTCTTGGCTCAACAATTCGCTCGATCCAATTGATGGAAACAATAGGAAGTGCAATATGTACTGGGGCAACGTAGCAGCAGCATACAACGACACAGTGCCGGCAAGTAGGAGAAGGGAGACCAAACACTGTAAGGACCACTGGCAACGAACCAATAAAAAGGTGGTCCAATTCAACGGTGTTTGGCTCCGACTTAAGGAAGTCTATGCCAGCGGTCGTTCAGACGACCAACTCATGGCGCAAGCCCGCGACATGTACAAGACGGAGATGGGTCATCCGTTTGTGTTGGATCATTGGTGGACGGCGGTTCGCGGTCAACCTAAGTGGTCCGCAGCTTATGTTCATCCTCCCAACAAAAGAAGCATATTGTCCGAGTCGGGCACATACACGTCATTGTCCAACAACGATGACGTGCCACCAGCGCAGACATGGCCGGAAGGACGAGACTCTGCTAAGGCGAAGCGCAGAGGTAAGGGAAAGGTTGATGACTCGCAGGATTCTACGTCGGCAACGAGAGCAGATCTCGATGCCTTCATCCAAAATGAACCCAACCGAGCCGAGAAGAGGAAGGACATACTCCGTATGTCAGATAACTTGCACGACGTGGCGAAGGCGAAGGAAAGATCTGCCTTGTATAAGGCGTACTGGAAAATGATGAGTCTCGACAAATCCATCTTCGACGATGCGCAAAAAGCAGAGTACGATGCAGGGCTGAAGATTCTAAGGGAGAAACTTAATGCTGGCGATGATTAGTTATTTTATTTTGAATTATCTCTTGTAGCCAACCATGTATCCTCTGTTATTAATCTATATATGATTTTCTATTTAATTTTACTCTGATATCCAACTATGGAATCTGGCCGTTGGAATATAGCCGTTGCAAAATAGACGTTCGAAAATTGTCATTGAAATATAGCCGTTGGACTCTTTGTCTATATATTCACCCCCTCCGCAAAACTTCTCTTCACTATCCAACTATCTTCTCAAACGGCGTAGCTCTTTAAAAACCCAGTTTCATTAGCCACTCACAAAATGTCTTCTAGCTCTAATTCCAACACACATAGCTCCGAGGAGGATGCCATGAACCAAATTGAGGATTTCTTAGTGGAATTCATAGAGGAGGAGGAGGAGGAAGATCGTATCATCGCCGGTTTTTACGCCCGACTTGATGCTTCATCATCCCGCGGACGCCGCCGAAGCAGCAATAGGAGATATGTTGACAGAGATCGCAAAGGGGCATCAACGGCTCCTCGCCGACTACTTCTCCGAATATTCCGTCTACCCTGACAATATCTTCCGCCGGCGTTTTCGGATGGCGAGACCCCTCTTTCTCCGCATCGTTGAAGCTCTAGGTGGGTGGTCCCCCTACTTCACCGAAAGAAGGGATGCCACTAATCGCCGTGGACTCTCCCCTTTACAGAAGTGCACCGCAGCAATGTGTATGCTCACGTACGGTGGCCCCGCCGATACCGTCGATGAGTACGTGCGGATTGGGGAGTCCACGGCGATTCAATGCTTGGAGCACTTCGTACAAGGTGTCATCGACATATTTGGCGACCAATATCTTCGCAGCCCCACCGTCGAGGATACCCACCGCCTACTGCAACAAGGAGAGTCCCGTGGCTTTCCAGATATGCTGGGAAGTATTGATTGCATGCACTGGGAATGGAGAAATTGCCCCTTAGCATGGAAAGGTCAATTCACTCGTGGAGATTATGGAGTACCGACGATTATACTTGAAGCGGTAGCTTCGTATGATCTCTGGATATGACATGCTTTTTTTGGTGTTGCAGGCTCCGACAACGACATCAATATGCTAAACCAATCGCCCTTATTCACCGATGTGTTGAAAGGGCGGGCTCCTCATGTTCAGTACTCTGTCAACGGCCGACAGTACAACATGGGGTATTATCTCGCCGATGGTATATACCCGGAGTGGGCTGCTTTGTGAAGACGATACCCCTCCCACAGACGGTGAAAGATCGGTTGTTTGCGCAACAGCAAGAAGGAGCGAGAAAAGATGTTGAGCGGGCTTTCGGAGTTCTACAGTCTTGATTTGCCATCGTGCACGGTGCGGCACGATTTTGGCGACAGTCAACTCTCACGAAGATCATGCGGGCTTGCGTCATCTTGCACAATATGATCATAGAGAACGAGCGTGACGACAATGCCGCCAACTATGACTACAATGATCATCCGGACACATCCACGGTAGTAGCGCCTGTGATTCACACTGGGGGTACACCTTTATTCGAAGATGTACTTCGAAGAAATACTGCCATCCGTGCTCAACCTACGCACACGCAACTCAAAAGAGACTTGATCGAGCACATTTGGTAACGTTTCGGAGGAAACGCCGACGAGTAGCATCTTACCGGATTTTGTAGTAGGCATTTGTTTGCAAATTTAATTTTTTTGTATTTCGCAATTATGTCATGTACCGCTATTCGAATTTTAATATATATTTTTTTTTCAAGTGCAATTTTTAAATCCAAAATGTCGAATTTATTTTTTTTGTCGCAAATATCGAATTTAATTTCGTAGGTAATATATTAATATATTGGTAATATTGAATTTAATGAATTAATACAAATTTGTTGAATATATAATTGTTAAATTGTATAGAGCCAAGCAAGAGCCAAGCCATTGGAGTGCTTGGCTCTTGCTTGGTGTTTGCTTGGTGGTTAGGAGTGTGGGGCCCACGCTAAGAGCCAAGCAAGAGCCAAGCTGTTGGAGGCTTGGTGCTTTGAGATGGTGTTCGCACACGTGGCAGGGAATATTCTGTTTAAGAGCCAAGCAAGAGCCAAGCCTATTGGAGATAGCCTTAGGCGGAGTCCAACGCCACTGTTTCAAAGGATGCTCCAAATAAAAAAAATACTTTTTTCACGACAACAAGGAGAGAGGGACCGCTTCATGAGGCACTAGTTGTTTCAGATTTTTTATTTTTTTGTCTTGAATTTTATGCGATCAAATTGTATATAATTTTTATTTTTATTTATGCATTAATCTAATTCAAACTAGATCTTAATTATATTGAGAAAGTTGTAGATTTTTAAATTATTTTCATATAGAGACCAAACATCGCACCTAGAAATATTCTGTGATGAGCGGACAGGAAAACTCTCTTTGGATTTGCCCAAGATATTTGGTATATTCGATTTTTAAATTAAAAGTTCTTGATGTTTTACTAATATCATCTAAATTCTAATAAATATTTAATTTACTCGTGGACCCGTACGAAATGTCTCGTGAGGCGCTTTTGCATCAGAGTAAGGGGTGTTTCGAGTGGTACTTCGCACACATGGCACAGAATATGCTGAGAATATTCTGTTGTAGAGTCTCACAAAGTGCCTTTGCATTGGATTTAGCCTTATATAAAAGAAGACATGAATAGGACCACATGCAAATCTGATTGTTGGTACAAATTTTTTTACGAAGAACCCAATAAAAAAAGAAATTCAAAAACTACCTCAAAACATTTTAAAATTGCAAAAATAACTTTCAGTTGTAAGTCTAACCTGCGACTGAAGACGTGGCACAGCCCATATGCACCGCTGGCCCAAGACTATGCCACAGGTGCTTTCAATCGCGATCCAGGCTCGCGACTAAAACCCGCACTGTTTAAAATTTAACTAAAATATCCTAGATATTTTCATGACTGGGATTCGAACCCTGATATCTCGAGTGATTTGTTGAGTTTCATGTTCCAAAATCTTCAAATATCATAATTATTTTTTTTACATAAATATGCTAATTAAATCTTAAATTCAAAATGTCTGACTCTAATTCTGATACTATGTTAAACTTTATATATCAATCAATTTACCAAAAAATTTTAAATTGTTAAAAAACTACATATAGTTGAAAACATGTAAGTTTGCCTACATATACTATATTTTATTTATAATAGAAATCACAACCCTTTGTAGTCTAACTGGTTAAGAGACTAAACTCTCACTCGAGAGATCAGGGTTTGAATTCTAGTCATGGAAATATCTAGCACATTTTAGTTAAATTTTAAACGGTGTGGGTTTTAGTTGCGAATCCGGATCACGACTAAAAACAGTCTTGGCACGATCTTGAGCCAATAGTACATATGGGTCGTGCCACGTTTTCAATCGTGGGCCTCAACTCGAGACCGAAAATCATTTTTTCAATTTAAAAAATTTTGAATTTTTTTATTAGATTATTCGTAAAAGAAAATTCGATACTTTTATTATATCAAGTGTTTGCTTCTGCAAATAAACTGTAAAATAAGCATAGATGTCATGCATGTGAGATTAGCAGTATCAGGATTTCTGCAACGGTTGTCTCCTTGAGCGCACCTTTGAATTCTCTGTCATGAATGAATGACATGTTTGGAAGCTCTCAATCTCGTCCATATGGATGTATGCATGGATGGATCAAAGATGTAGAGCTCATTAATTAATCCATCCTGGCAATCATTCAATGCCCACAAATTGAAGTGTCTGAAAACGCCAAACTAAAGACGATAATTATTGGAATAATTTACGGAACCGCTTGCGCCGAGTATATAGACACACTCTTGCAGGTTAATGATCTTTAGAGGAGTTTATTTGGTCGACTAGATTACATTATTGGGCCATCTTGGGAGATAAAAAAATATAGTTTGGATCAAACTGGTTTATTGATATTATTAAAAGAGTGATGAACACATATTAAATCTTTTTAAGTTGGATTAAAATAGATTAAAAATAATTAATATCTATTGAGAGTTATTTAAATGCAATAAAGACAAATTTATAACTACATAATATTTTTTCAATTTCATATACTCTCACTTGCATCACTCATTCAAATATCAACTTCTTATGTCAACCAGCATTATATCATGAAATCAACCAAAATATCTTCTAGTTGGATTTTTTTTCATCATGCCCCGACTAAACGAGTGTGTTCGATTAAACTAGATTTGACTTATAGAAGTAACCAATCACTAACTTCTATATATCATAAACCCTAAATCTAGTAATTATAGAATTGTATTAGACATCGAATCTTTGTAAACCACCGGTCCTAATACGAATTGAGTAGAATAAGAGAGATTAATTCGTACCACTCCTAATTTACTCCTGGCTAACGAATGTGATATGATGGCATGGTGGGCAGGTAGGGATAGATTGACATTTATAATAACTAATCCTTGTTCATGGGTTATATATACGGTGATACGTACAATTATTCATCAAGGGATGCCCTCCCCAACGTCACGGGCTACCCTTGTTTTTTGCTGTAAATTAATTAACGTGCATATATGGGCCGGTGGACCTTTCATGAGCTTTCCATCAGTAATTGCAGCTAAATGGCCCCTGCTCTACAGTTTAAGTCTCGTACAATATATTAAGTTTCAAATTAATGCAATGCAAGGCCAAAGTGATACAGATATATACAGAAGGTTAAAAGGGATGGATGCTTAATCACACGATCATTTGATGACATTTCCTAAGTGTAAACTGCACTTCACGTGACTCGGGACCATCATGCATGCATCACTGGCTACTCCATTATTGACAAGCTAGACAAGAAGTAGCTAGCCATCCTACCTAAATGCTGGATCCTCTAGTTCGATCCATGTTTCAACAGTTTAGATCAAAATATTACAATAATTGATACAGTATTTACTGCAATACTATAGTGTCTTGATATAATTATTAATAAATAATCTGAAATACTGATTTTTGGATCAATGACTGTGAGAGAAAAACACGATATTATAAGGCCGTCTCCATCCCTGTCGCCTCCACGGACTACATGTGGGTCCCACGACTAAACAAATAATATTTTACCGGAAGGAGGAGAGAGGAGGCGCCGTGGAGGCGTCAAAAGCTAGGTCTGCATGCGGGCCCGGCTGTTTTTTGTCTCGTTTTTCGTGTAATCAATTGTATACAACTTTCTTTTTTGATTTATGCATTAATGTAGTTCAAATTAGATGTTGATTATATTGAGAAAGTTGTAGATCTTTAAATTATCTTCATATAGAGACCAAATATCGCATATATTTGATTTTTAAATTAAAAGTTATTAGTATTTTACTAAAAACACCTAAATTTAATTTTTATGGGTCTGTATGAAGTGTCTCGCGAAGCGTCGATGAGTTGAAGTAGGGGGTGCTTCAGATGGTGCTTCACATGCATGACACAAAATATATTAAAAAATATTCTATTGAAACGTCTCACAAAACACTGATAGATTAAAGATAACCTAACAATGCATGTTCCTTTATATATCTCAACAGGGTGGCACACCCACCTTTTGCGAGTGCGTGTGAGGAGCTAGAGGGGGCCATAGTGGCATGTACGTGCGTCCAAACCAAGGTCACATTAGATGGATCTAGAAATCCTTTTTTGTTTGCTCTATATATTAATTAATTAACTAATATGTGAATGCGTGCAGGACTGCAGTGCGACAGAGAGGCACAGTACTAGTATTCCTTTCGGTCGCGAGTGTATACTTGAGCTGTGTTTGCCCCTTGCATGCATGTATAATTGCATCAAATTGATCACGACATGCCTCGTTTCAATCATTTATATAAATGTAATCGTGACCGTTCACCCTACCTACCACATCACCCTCCATCTCATATCTCCGTCCATCTATAGCTACATTACATTCGTTGGCCGTAAAATAATATCACTACTATATACACGCACACTGAATTATATTGTATAAATTAGTTGATATATCTCAATATAATTGATTAAAAAAATTATAAAAAAAAGGATAGTATATAGTTATGATTCTATATCATATCATGGATAGTGGTGGATTTATGGAGTAACTATAATATTGATATACGGATTCGGTATAAATAATATTTCTATATATATGGATCTAAGCACGAGACTAGTATCTCACTCTTCGTTTCTAGTTTGTTCTTTTCATGTCTATAATTAATGGATCAATATTATGATAGGAGTGGAAGGTAAATCTACACATTTTACTTAATTGATATTTGCTATTTAATATACCACTCAATATGTAAGTTATACAATGCATGAAGTCATGAAATAATTAATACACATTTGGTATTATCTATTTTATTTATTTATGTTTAGGTGGAAGCTGGAGAGCCGCTTGCCAATTGATTGATTTTAGGATAACAAACTGTAATAGAGTGAACCATTCATACTGTACAATAATTTGAGAACAGAGGGGTGGGTCTTCGAAGTCAGGACAGTCCCGACGAAAGACTCTTTTATAATCAAACAAGAGATCTACGGCACTGCATAACAGCTATTTGTTTTGTTAGTACATCTCTCTGTCAATTAGTGCAAGGCTAAGTAACATCTAAATCTGATTTGTTTTTGCTTTTCTAGAACATAGACTTTGGTTACATGCTGGTCCGTGTTCACCGAGGCCTGTTTCATTCGTGCAGAGCTATCAAACTATCAAAGTTAAACACGACACGATTGATCACGATCACCACGAGGCCTATTTCTACCCCCCGAAACCAGAAAAGGGCTAGCCATTTTGCTGCTGCATAGATACATCGCACTCCACCAACCCTAACACTAGCTAGCTTTCAAGCTAGAGAGTACTAAACAATTCCATCAATGGCTTTCAGCAGCAGCTTCTTGCATGGGGTGGACAGGTCGTCGGAGATGGAGAGTGCGGTGGGAATGATGCAGGCGAGCATCGGCTCGGACGGTCTTCGCATCCCTCGTCCGATCCCCGGCAGCTACGGCCTTCCTATCATCTCCCCCGTGCGCGACCGCCTCGACTTCTACTACTTCCAGGGGCAGGACGCCTACTTCGATTCCCGCGTCGACAAGTACCGCTCCACCGTGCTCCGCATCAACGTGCCTCCGGGACCTCTCATGGCGCGCGACCCCCGCGTGGTGGCGCTGCTCGACGCCAAGAGCTTCCCCGTCCTCTTCGACACCACCAAGGTCGAGAAGCGCAACGTCTTCACCGGCACCTACATGCCCTCCACCCGCCTCACTGGCGGCTACCGTGTCTGCTCCTACCTCGACCCCTCCGAGCCCACCCACGCCAAGGTCAAGCAACTCCTCTTCTCCATCCTCATGTCCCGCCGCGACGCCTTCGTCCCGGCATTCAGCGCCAACTTCGCGAACCTCTTCGCCGCCGTTGAGTCCCAACTCATCCTCGCCCGCAAGTCCGACTTCAACAAGCTCAACGACGTCACCTCCTTCGAGTTCCTCGGCGAAGCCTACTTCGGCGTGAGGCCCTCCGCCTCCAGCCTCGGCGACGGCGGGCCCTCCAAGGCGGCCCGGTGGCTCTTCCTGCAGCTCTGTCCGCTCATAACGCTGGGACTCCCGATGATCCTGGAGGAGCCGCTGCTGCACACCCTGCCGCTGCCGCCCATTCTCGTCAGCCGCGACTACAGGGCGCTTTACAAGTACTTCGACGCCGCCGCCTCCAAGGCTCTCGACGCGGCCGAGGCGATGGGGCTTCCCCGCAAGGAGGCCTGCCACAACCTGCTCTTCGCCACCGTCTTCAACAGCTACGGCGGCATGAAGGTGCTCCTGCCGGGCATCCTGGTGCACGTCGCCCAGGCCGGAGAAAAGCTCCACGCGCGCCTCGCCAAGGAGATCCGTGATGCTGTGGGCGAGGCCGGGGGCCAGGTCACCCTGGCCGCGCTGGAGAGGATGGAGCTGGTGAAATCGGTGGTGTGGGAGGCGCTGCGGCTGGACCCGCCAGTCAAGTTCCAGTACGGCAAGGCCAAGGTGGACATGGAGGTGGTGAGCAGCGACGGCGGCGTGTACAAGATCAAGAAGGGAGAGATGCTCTTCGGCTACCAGCCGTGCGCCACCAAGGACCCGCGGGTGTTCGGCTCTACGGCCAGGGACTTCGTCGGGGACCGCTTCGTCGGAGACGACGGCAAGAAGCTGCTGCAGTACGTGTACTGGTCCAACGGCCGCGAGACGGAAAGCCCCACCGTGGACAACAAGCAGTGCCCAGGCAAGGACCTCGTCGTCCTCGTCGGCCGCCTCTTCCTCGTCGAGCTCTTCCTCCGCTACGACACCTTCACCGCCACTGTCGACACCCAGCTTCTCGGCGCCAAGGTCGTCTTTACCGGCGTCACAAAGGCAACCTCGGCTCCTACTCGTCCAGCTCCAGCCCCTGCGCCTGCCAAACAAGAGAACAGTGCAACCATCACGCCGCAGCCATCGTCGACCGCCCAGCAACAGGCGCCGTCATCGAACTCGCCGTGGTCGTCCTTCGGCGCCACCATGGACTCCATCATCTCACCACCGGCGAGTGAGAAATAGTTCTGCATGGGACCCGATCGTGTCATGTCGGGTCGTATCGTATCGTGTCTGTATGTGTGTCGATCGCGGCCACTGAATGACATATGGATGGATGGATGCAATGTATTTGTAATAAGATGGCCCCTGAGTATAAGATGCCGAGTGTAATGCATGCGTAGGTACGTATAATAATTACTAGTGTGTGTTGTAAATGACACAACTTATATAAATTGTGAAAACTAGTTTATATAACGCCTCAATCAAAACCAATATATACAATTAATTAAGATCAGTATATGCAAGATGAGTAAAGTTTAAGAGAGTACGCACGCCTATTGTCGAGAGAACACACGAAACAATCCAGCTCCAGTTACATCAGTAAATTGATTAATCCATGCTTTTAAGATTAACTAGAATTGATTTAGAATTTTAAAAACCTATGATTAAAAAGCCAATGTTATGTTATAGATTAGAAAATATTGCTGTCAGATTGGCTTAGTATCTATATTTATCGATAAGGAATTTTCTTTGGGAATAGGCGCTGGATTAGCCGATTCACACCCTAATAACGTAATTAGCTATTATTAAACAACTTGGGTTTTTATTTTAAAAACATAGGGTGCAAATGTAAGAATTAATTAGAGAGCACAATAATCACATGTGGATGCAATTTCTTGCATAGAGAACCATGACTTAGGCACAATCCTTTTTCAACCAAGAAAATCCCGTATTAACCAGTAGATAATCCCAATTCCATCCAATTATCCAGGAGACAATTTCATGTCTTCCAACAGGGGTAAAGACCACCCACACCACCCTATGAACCACACAAGAGCCCCAAACACAGATCGGATAGGGACAATCACAACATTAAAAACTTGCAAGGTCAAGCCAAGTAAAACAGTACACAACTAATAGCACAAAGGATGGCAAACAGCATGTAAAAAGACATCTGCAGTTGCCAACGATTATGAGTAATCCGATCATCATTAAGAGCATAAATAGTTGACACCATTATTGGCATAGTAGGCATGAAAGCGACGTGGGAGGAAGAAGGCCATAAGTATCTCTCGTGTCACCTCCGCAACCCTTTCAAAAGATGAGCTCTCTGTTTTCCATGATTGCACATACACAAGTAGTAGTAGTAGTAGTAGTAGACGAGAGAATTAGTGAAACAATTAGAAAGATCGGAATAAGAATAAAAATAAAAATAAAAATAAAAGAGGGAGTTTTTTCTTAAAACTTGAGGGTTTTTTTCCCTAGAATTAAGCACCAAATTAGGCGTAAGTTTATTTTAAAATATAATTTTAGGACCAATTCTTTGATTTAGTTCTGATAAATTGCAGAGACCGACATGATTGAAGTGCTAGCAGAGACCATTTCGACTGACACTTTGTGTGACTTCTCAGGAAAACTGTCCTTGATTATGTAGATAGTTTGCAAAAACTTAATTTTTTTATCCATCTATTTTCAACCTAGACTTAATATTATCACCTTGGATGTGATTATTACTATTGAAAAAGAATAAAGTATTAGATGATTTGATCGGTTGATTTTGAAATAGATTTAGATATTAATTTGAGTGGCAAGGCGCAGTCGGTGTGCCTATATTTATATTATTGAGATTAGTGGGGTAAGTCTATTTGGTCTCAACATATTATAATATAATATTAAATAACACCCTCTTCACTTGTATGCAAGTGCTGTATAAATGGTGCAATCATAGATTTGGTATATGATAGACTTAGTTCAATACCTTATCAAGTAACTAAGTCCTCACAATGGGAATATATTATATAATAAAGTACCATGAGTCGTTTTGAATAACTTAAAGAGTGTATGAATCGCTTTAAATATTTTGATGGACTCCTCAGGTTACTTGAAAGTACCTCAGAATTATATGCTCAACTAGTGGAGTAGTGACTAAGTCTGACTATTATGATATGGTGAAGGTCTACTAAGTGAAGATATTTAGTGCACAGATTCAAGATCTCTGTTTCCTTAATCTGGTCGTGCATTGAAAGAAGTGTGTAAATCATGGAACTATCGATTAAAGATTTCTATAGATAAAATGACGTATCTCTGTAGAGTAAACATATAGATATTCACTCTAATTTTAGGGTTTTGAAGCTAAATAACACAGTGGGAAAGGGAGCACATAGATGACTATGATCATGATATAAGTGATTTGGTAGAAATTTTATAATAAAATTTGTTTACTTCCAACATCCATTTATTTTCTTAAAAATCTAGAAATCCTGGAAAGAAAAAATAAATCTCAGTGATATTATTTGTTTATGCATTTCATAAAATTGTTGTCCTAATTAAGTTTGTTGAGGACACCAGTACACACTCTTACTATTATGTCTCTTGACTAATTATTATTAGACCTGTCTGAGTTCTATGGTGGCCTGGGAGCAACCTACATCAGTGATTGCTATTTCCAAGAGTTTGACGCCTCAGCGTCCGAAACAGGAGTCGACTTTGACGCTTACGCCGAGAAAGACTGGAGATTAGAGTGAGTGATGGAGCATAGAGACTTAGCTCCTTCAGAGTCTCATCTAGTTATGTTTAATTATGTCTATGTTTACTTAATAATTGTAATAAGTTCGGTGAGCAGTTTGATACCTGCATTGAATCCATTCTCTTTTGGGTTATGGTTGTATTAATTTAAATATTTTGCAAGTCTTTACTATTATTCTGCTGCAATCCTCTGACTAATTAAGCTATTATCTGCTAAAACTTGTTTTTAGTGGATAGTTATTCAAACAAAAGTGCCATCATTGTAAGGATGATGGGACAAATTGTCATGCCATATGTTTGTTTTTCTTAAAAAATTTGCACCAATTAAATTATATATTTAAAACTTATCTCCAATATCTATCCTCCATCTTTCCCCCTCATTTTCCCCCTCTCTTCCTCCTACTACCGTCACCCCAACCCACATGCCACCGCCACCCCGTCCTCCTCTCCTCCCCTATCGGCCACTACTGCTCGCAACTAGTGGCGCCACTGCCTTCTCACCACACTGCCTCTCTATCTCCACTACTGTTGCCTCTTTCTCTCTCCCACAGTCGTCACCTCTCACCACCTCCACTGATGGTCAGTAGTGCCACCGTCGTTTCACCGCTCTACCTCTACCTACTTGGGGTGTCCATTCGGAAAATTCGGTTTTTCGGTATTTTTTAAATTTTGGTATTGCACATTGAATACTATATTTACCAAAAAATATTTCGGTTCAGTTTCGATAAATATCAAATTTACCAAATTAACGTGAATCTACATGACATGTTTGCTTTATGATTTGAAGTATCATATAATAACATAGTATTGAAGGTTCAAAGTGGTCAATAAATAAAATTAAACACCAAATAACATTAACAGAGGAGGGAGGCGGTGCGGGGAGGGTGGGAGGTGGTGGGCACGGGGAGGCAGTGGAGGAGAGAGGTGGCAGTGGGGGCTATGGCGGATAGGGAGGCGGCAAGTGGGGACGGAGTGGCCGCGGAGGAAGGAGGCAATGCAGAGGATGGAGGCAGTAGGTAGGGACGACGCGGAGGAGGCGGCGAGTGGGGACAATGACACAAAGGAGGGATGCGGCGAGTGAGGACAGCGCGGAGGAGGGAGGCAGCGGGTGGGGACGGCACGAAGGAGGCGACGGTGGGGATGGTGACGCAGAGGAGGGAGGCGGCGAATGGGGACAACGCGGAGGAGGCAACACGATCGCGGAGGAGGGAGGCAATGCAAAGGAAGGAGGCGGCATAGGAGAGAGGAAGGCGGTGGAGGGAGGGAAGGAGATGGCGTGTGCACAAGGAGGTGGCGCAAATGAGGGGCTTAGGATTACTAGGTTAAGACTTAGGATTTAGGAAGTTAGGATTGAAGAATTTGTATATGCGATTTTGGGTTTTTTTGATTTTTCAGTAAAAATTAAAATCGTACCGAATACTATAAATGAGTTCAACTATTCTACCGAATTGAATATCATATTCCCCATAAATCACTATTTTCGATTCGAATTGATTTTTCTAATTGCACACCCATACTACCTACCGCCGCCTTTTTGGGTGCTGATTTGGTCAATCTCAAAAAAATAAAATTGTCTTTTAAACGGTCTTTTCGAGTGTTGGTTTGGTCCATTCTGACCACCACTTTTCATGATTGGATGGCTTTCCTACTCACCTCAAGAATAGGAATTTTCCTATGTGACTTTTTTACCGACAAATTGAAGGATGCAATGACAGTGAGTAAAGGAAACTTCCTAGAATAAACACAGATATTGATTGGATTAAATTTTACTATTCTCTTAGTTCTTTTCTACTTATTATTTTTATTTTCTTTTTATAATAGCTAAGATACAATTTTAATTATTATTTTTATATCTAGTAATAGATGTCATAAAAAATTATAAGAACAATGATATTATTGAAGTAATTTTGACGATAAATCTATTGTAATTAATTTTGATATTTTTTTATATAAGTGATCAAAATTAAAAAAATTGGACCATCTGTGTTCTGCAGTGACTAGTAAAGATGTACATGACTAATTAAATGAATGCTCCCCATATATACAAAGTCCAAGTGCATATGCATGCTTGGATTATGCAGAAAGTAAGGCAGTGGCACACATTTCTTTGGATGAATTGTTGGAAGTTTCAAACTTTCAATCACGTACGCAAGAATGGATGCCTTTTCTTTTGTGTTGGTTATGTTCCTGAAGAGGAGATAAAAAAGTATTTAAATCAGACTCAACTGACTAGCAATAACAAAAGGCTCAGTGTGATATGGAGACGTGAAATTAAGACATCACATTGCATACCTTCTCAAGGTTACACTCCAATAATGCAGACTCGAAAGCTATCATGAGCATGAACATATTTTTTATATATGTGTGAGTCACTTTATCCTTTGCCATTTTAAAGGGTTCCAATTTCAGTTCATCTCGGGAATTAGCCAACATGCATGCAACATCTTATCAAATGTTTTCCAAAAGGCCCTCGTCTTGATCGAGGGCTTCAATGCTCTTTTATAAACATTAGTTTTTGGTCTTGAAGATATATCAGTTAAAAGGTAACTAGCTACTCTCAACTATTGCCATTATGTGGCGACCAAAACCAACTAGAGTTTTTTGTTTCTGTAGCTGAAATCTTGGGGTCAGCTGTACAGTAATGCACCATCAGAAATTGTAAGTCTCAATTCTTGTCAGCCACTTCAGCTGGCACATTCAGGTCAAAGATTGGTCCACCATCTTTTCTATCTCGCTTGTGAAACGGGCATCCACTATTATCAGAACTTGATCCATGCAGCCGAACAGGCCGCTTTCCTAGTAGAGTTGACCCTACATAGCATATTTGAAAATCACATCAGAAGCTAGAATCTGCATAAATGGGGGTGTCTTCTGATATGGAGATCCTTCTCACATGATTAGAAACCGTGTAAAGAAAATATTATAAGACATATAAAATCAGTTCATGAACTCAATTGCAAGGGACAGTTTCAGTGCTTCACATTAAGACATAATGTTTAATATTAGAATAAAGAGAGAGAAAGATGTATTTATTTAATTTTATACCAGCTGAACTCCATTAGCTTTTGCTGATTATGTTTCAGAGGTTACAATTTACAATATAATGGTTTGGTGCAGCATGCACATGCGCATTTAGGCCTTTGTTTGTTTGACAAGCTTAGCAGATAGAAAGTTGGCAAGGTGAAACAACATAATTTGGAAAATTTAGAAGTTTGACTGCATGCGTACAATAACATCATTCTTTTAGTTAAGTTCTTAGATTCTGTGAGGAGTCAGAGGAAACATGCCATTAATAACATTAATGATATGTGATGAAGATAGACTTATACCTGAACAAGATTGAGCCTCATGTTCGTCCTGACAAGATTTCATTGATTCTGTACTCTGATCAGCAGAATCCAAACAAACTGAGAGCTCTGACGCCCTATCAAGACCCTTGGATTTGTATGGAGCAATACAATGATGAGTTGTGCGAAGAGGATACAACAAGTCATTCTCTATGCATTGATACCTGGAAATTTATTTCGTTAGTACCAATCTTATATAGACAATGAGAAAACTTAGTTAGGCAAGTGCTTACATTTGCTTACAGAGTGTATCAACAACACTGGACAGATTTATAACATGCTTCATCGTATCCAAGACCTCAACATCTATAAAAAATTGGAAGTCCTTCTCAAGGAAACCAGATAGTCTTTCGATATTGAATTCTAACTGCTGTTGCTGATCCTCAAACAGGTTTTGCTTCAGTTCCATTTCTTGGGGAGTCATCTCATCCTTGAAGATTTCATCGCCAAACATGTAATACGCAAATGGATAAGAATAGGAAAGAATACGTCTTGACCTGAAGAGCCTGTTCAATCCCTTTAGCACCCAAGAGTAATCTTTTATTTTGGATTCCTTCTTTTCAGATATAGAAATTTTTCCCTGGATAGCATTCTTGAGCTTGGCTTCCTGCTTGAGAGAATCCATGTGAGCCTTGTACCTGTTGTGGTAGTGCATGTACCTATAAAGGTCTCGCCTTGCTTGTTCTGTCTTCTTTGTCTGGTTTTCAGTGAACCGTCCACAACTGTGACCCCTAATGTTTGACCATGTATGATCTCTACCAGTAGCTCCACCACACAACCAACTACATCCAAAAACATTATGTCAATAAGCCAATTTTCAGAAAAAAGGGGTGAATATATCTAGAAGGGAACTGAAAAATGACAAGGGATCCACCAACATTCCTCACGATTTCACAAATGATGACACAACCACCAAACCACCTGGCATGAATTCTACAATATATCTGGCATATGCAAAAATATCACTAAGATGTTGGGGGTCACATTTTCAAGCAACATTACGTCCATATAGTACTTTGCACCAGCACACAGCCTCCATTATTTCTACAAATAAAAACAAACATGCCAGCTTGTCTGTGATAACAAGAGAATGCCTGTTAATTAAAGGATATCATTTTGACTAAGCAAACTTACAGGGAGCCATTTCTATTGAGTATAGACCATACACTAGGGATACCTAGAATATATAGTTAGGAGTTTCTGTTTTGTGGGAAATTCCAAATTGAGATTAGCAACAAACGAAACTACACCATTTATAAAAATTTTCTTTTTATGCCATGTATGATTGTAATCAGCATAATATTGATTTCTATCTCCCCAGCTAGCAATGTACTTTCCAATTACAATCTGGGTGGTGGTCTCTAACCAAAAATTATACTATAGTTATGGACTCATTGCATTACAGATAACTTTTCCAGAGCATGTCATTATAAAGAGAGATCAATGATGTGGCTGTCAGCATAAATGCACAATACAGCCCCTCCCACCCACCCATAGGCACAATCATCACCTCGGGTACAAGCTGCTTCTGAATGGATACAGGATATGATCCAAATGACCAAATGTGCAAGACACTTCCACAGTTTCCTCCCCACTATTAGTTAATGAGAGCACTATCCAAGCTAACCTTCTACTCTCTTCGTTGCATAATATAAAACATATAATTTTTCCAATCTTGTTACAAAATATAAGCGTGCATACAAATTTATTGCTATTTTTTCTAATATACCTTATTACTTCTCCATTCTCTATGTTGTTTATAACTAATCTCTCACACTAATATTCTCTCTCAATTCCAAGACTTTTATGAATGAGAATAGTTTAATTATTTTATCTCAATGTTTTCTTGAGTTTAAAACTTTCTTAATCCTTGTGCGTGGTCAAAATACGCCTTATATTTTGTAATGGAGGGAGTATATTTGAAGATTTTGTGAACAACACTCTGCAAAGTATTGTCCTACTGGTTTTTGATCTAGAAACATTAAGATGTAAACATGCAAAAGCTTCCATTAAGTGAGGCAACACCTATAAAATAGTGAGGAGACTGAAATCCATGGTAATGAATGGACAACTTTCTACATTATGAAAAGGAGGAACATCTGGAACAAGACCAAGAAAACCAATAAGCCAAGCTATTAGCATTAAAACAAAGATCAATCCAAGAAAGTTGGTGTTTGCAAAACGTGCTCTATTTTTTCCTTCTCACTATAGGGGAGATGCAATGCAATGAGAAGTTGCAAAATCTGATAAGATTCATAATCCATGGAGTGGGCTTTAAGCTAATAATGGATTCTAGCGATGGCATAAGAAAACAGGCAAGTAGAACAATAAATCAGCATTTATGTTAAGTGGGATGGTGAAAGAAGTATGCCAAGTGAAATAATAATCACTAATCTGTAAATACGGAAAAAGAAAACATAAGTGATGCTCATGGAGTCTCACCAGAATGATTGTTTGCATATACATGTCACCAGGTTGCAGCCACCATTCTTCTCCACAGGCTTGTGGCATTTGGGACAGGGCTTAGTATTTACAGTAATCCAATTCACTGTCTCTGATTCATCTCGGCATTTCTTGATCCAGAGCTCCCACATCAAGCAGGAGCATGGCGAATGTGCTTCCGATGAGCAATTGAAACAGAACTGTCGTCCACACCTACATTCCACCTCGCAGTTAATATCACCTTTGACACGTATAGCATTTCCACAATGTGGTGTGCTGGGGCACCACTTGACCATATCATTATCCTCAATGTATGATTCCAGTAAAAATCTTTCAAAACGCTCTGCAATAGCTGGATTCTTTGCACTGACTAGCTTCCTGACTATTGCTTCATCACAGATAGCATTGCACTTTGGGGTCATGCAATTGACTCGTCGACTCTGCCCTTCATTTATTTTGACAATGAAATACTCTGCCCAGCCTGGGTGAAGAAGCAGGATGCACTAGTAAGTTAGTAGCTAGCTATTCAGCAGCTAGAAGCAATCCCCATATGAGAAAAAGAAATGATTGCAGAGTGCGAAATTTTCTTATGCAAGCATTCAAAAGACAAGTTTCATTATATAAACTTCAATGACGATTCAGGATGAGCCTTTATAACTACTTGAGAGGTCATCTTGAGAATAATGAAAGAAAGTGTGTGATACTTCTACAAAAGTAACACCATGATCATGTGAGTAGAAAGTGATACCCAATCAGATGGATAATTTCATAAAATGAGAATCATGCAAGTGACAAGCACTCTACAATGATAGAAGTCCACTAAAAATGTAGTGATTTTTCACCATTACCTTGGCACCGCAAATATTACTAGGTTACTGTAAGTCTATTGTCATATACTGCAGAAATTTAACAGCATATAAACAGCTAATACACGTGCCTTTGTGTTTGACCTCTGGATCATTTTCCCTAGTTCTAAACAATGTTAGCACATTGCTTCACAAAGCACAAGCACAGAACCAACGACTTCTCACAAGAAAAGAATGCACAATGCACAGGCAAAGTGGCAACATTTGCATCTTTCTTTGTTGTATAGCATATCAGTATCATGCTTTAAGAAGTATGGCATATTATCCCTACTACCAATTAGCTAATGCAGATGAAAGGGCAAAGTGTATCACATGCCTTTGTGCTGTTTTCTTGTTTTCAAACCACCTAAGTATCACACTTGAAGAAATGTGGGCAAAGTAGTTTATGTCGTTGCATCGCACAATCATGTGATAGAATCATTCAGCAGCATCTAAATAGCAAAAGTGTGATCTTTGTATTGTTTTCTCGGTTCTAAAACCAATCAAACTATCAAAACCACTCACATTCGTTGCAGTAGCAGTGGCCGCAGTCCATCTCTGCCGACGAGGCCTGCGGCACGTCCTCGAAGCAGACATTACATGTTACCATGGACAACGCAGCGCCGCTCTCCAAAGTACTGCCTGTTTTACCAGCCAGGGGCACCCCGGCCTCGGCGAAGAGCTTGTCCCTGCCCCACCGATCGAGCAGCTCGAAGATCCTCTCAACATTCCAGCGGTGGTGCATGAGCAGTGTCCGCGCGTGGTGCTCCCTCAGCCCCAGCAGCTCCATCGCCTTCCTCAAATCCTCCCTCTACAAACCCAAGGAGAAAAAAAAGCTGCAACTTTTGGTGTTGGTTCTTGAAATTACAGTTGCTGCAAGCGTAGAAATGTAATTACCTGGGCGGCCAAGAGGGATTCTTGGGTGATCACCTGGAAATCAACCAAGAAAAGATCAAGGAAAGATCAAGAGAGAGGGAGAGGAGACGAGGGGGAGGGCGTACGTGGGAGGAGGAATAGTGGTAGTCGTCGAGGCGGTGGTCGCCCTCGAGGAGGTGGAGGACGGACTCCTCCAAGGCGGCGTCATCGTCGTCGTCTTCCCTTTGGTCGCTCAGGTAGCAGTACTCGTATTCTTCATCTTCCGATTCTGGCAACGGCGGCGGCGAGGAGGCCCTCTCCTCGGCGGCGCCGGGACCCATCGAACGGCGGCGGAGCCAAAACAATCAAAAGACAAGAATAAGAAAAGGAGGTGAGAGGAAAGGCAATTGGGAAAAAAATAACTGTTTCGTCTTCTTGCTTTTTTTTTATTATTTGTTGCAATTCTATCTATTTATATATTACTAATTATACATTCCACATTAACTGTGTCGCCTTAAGAAAAAAAATCAAAATTTCTATTTAATTGAAAAAAAATTTGATCGTCTATCCGGTGATCCACAATTATAGCAACTCAGATTAACAAAAAAAAAATCCTTAACTCTTACAACTATAAAGACAAAATACTAAAACTTAGAAATTAAAATTATTTACACTTGGCAATAACTATCACATTAACCAAAAAATCAAGAAATTCTAGTGTTAAACAAGAAAAAAGATCTGATTGATT
The DNA here is from genome assembly GCA_019359835.1 of Pharus latifolius. Lineage (NCBI taxonomy): Eukaryota > Viridiplantae > Streptophyta > Magnoliopsida > Poales > Poaceae > Pharus > Pharus latifolius. The sequence goes on from CM033328.1 coordinate 55,967, forward strand.
CCCAACTATAATAGTTCAGATTTATGTTAAAAAATTTTAATTAACACAACTCTAAAATAAAATATTAAGAATTCAGAATTAAAATTATCAAAATTTTTAACTTTAACTAATATAAATTCTAACATTAAATATTAAGAAAATTAAAAATTATGAATTAAAATTATTAAAATTTTCAAATATTAACTAATACAAACGACTAAATATTAAAGAAAATTCAAATTTTGGAATTAGAATTATTAAATTTATGAAACTTTAACTAATACAAACTTTGAGATTGAATATTAAAAAATAAATTCGGAATGAAAATTTTTAAATTTCCGAAACTTAGCCAATTCAAACGATAAGACTAAATATTAAGGAAAATTAAAAATTCAGAAGTAGAATTGTTAAATTTATAAAACCTTAAGTAATACAAAAATTAAGACTAAATATTAAGAAAATTTAAAATTCAAAATTAAAATTATTAAATTTATGAAATTTTAACAAATACAAACAATAGCACTAAAAATAAAAAAATTACGAACTAAATTATTAAATTTTGAAGTTAACTTAGACGAACTCTCCAACAAAACATTAAGGAAATTAAAATTTGGAACTAAAACTATAAAATTCCTAATTACCTAATACAGACTAAGTACGAGTTCCCACCTTAATGCAAAAATTAAGAAATTCCCATATAAATTTAAAAAAAATAGATCCGACCATCTATTTATACAAACTCTAAGTGTAAATATTAACAAAAATAAAAATTTTAAATAAAAATTATTAAATGTCTGAAATCTTATCTAATCCAAACTCTAAAACTAAATATTAATAAAAACTAAAATTGTTAAATTTTAAAATCCTACCTAATACAATTCTAAGAATAAATACTAAAAAATTAAAAATTAAAAATATTAAATTTCTTGAACTTTAACTAAATATTAATAAATTAATATTTTTATATTTTTAAAACCTTAACTAGGACTATCTTAAGGAAAATTAAAATTTTTGAATTTTTGAAAATTTATTTAATACAAACTCAAAAACTAAATATTAAGGAAAATTAAAAATTTAGAACTAAATTGTTTAATTTTTGAACATGAACTAATACATACTTTATAATTAAAAATTAAAGAAAAATAAAAATTGATAATTAAAATTATTAAATTTAAAACAAAATATTAAGGAAACTAAAAATTCGGAATTAGAATTATTGAATTCTGAAAAACCTTAACCAATGCAAGAAATAAGACTAAATATTAAGAAAAATTAAAAATTCAACATTAAGATTATTGAATTTTTGAAACCTTAAGTAATAAAAAAATTTAGGCTTAGATATTATGGAAATTTAAATAATTAGAATTTTTAAATATTTAAAACTTTAACTAAGACCAACTCTAAGACTAAATATTAACAAAAATTAAATATTTTTAATTAAATTTATTAAATTTATGAAATCTTAACTAATACAATATCCAAGACTAAATACTAAAGAAATTAAACTTTTGGAACTAAAATTATTAAATTTCTAAATCCTTAAGTAATACAAAGTATATTACTAAATATGAAAAGAAATAAATTCAGAAATAAAGTTATTAAAATTTCAAAATCTTAACTAATACCAACTTAATACTAAATTTTAAGAAAAATTAAAAATTTAGAACTAGAATTATTAAATAATTGGACATTTACTAATAAAAACTCTAAGACTTAGATTATAACCTAAAGTAATATTCAATAGTTAAAAATTATAACTTACTATATAGCTATAAAAATAATAAATAGAATGATGAGCATGTATATCAAATAAGCTCTAAAAATCATAGTTTATAACTATCCTAGGCAAGAGCAAATGTTGATGATTAGTATTACTAATTACTGACTTGCTAGGGGCTCCCATGTTAACTCTAAAACAAGAAATTCTTACATTAATTGAGACAAAGAAAAAGATCTAGCTATCTAAGTGATGGTCCTGCGTTCTAACGACTTAGGTTTGAAATCTCCTTTGGTAGAGAGAAAAAAAAACTCTTGCCCTCTTCAAGAGTTTTCTCTTAAGAAAATCTAGCATTTGATCTCCCTTTATGTCCCTATTGCTTCTATAATAAATGATTGAATGATCTATCTATGCCCATCTCCATAGGCTTATATAGATCCCCTGTCTGAAACCTAGAACAATAAGGAAGCATACAACAAATACAACTAGACTATACATATACCAAATATAATTTGACTATATGACTCCTAGTAGTCGTCCAATCTTAATACGATTAGAATAAAAAACATTCCCAATAATCTCCACTTTGATTGTACCACTCGACTTACTCCGCCTGATTAGGATTTTCATCAAATCTCTCTTTGGTTGCACCACCATTAGATTTATTTTCCACCAATTGGTATGTTTCTTTGTTCTAGATACTCTTAATGATCACTTGCCGTTGCGAGTGATCTGCATAACCCCATCTTGCGATAATAACCCACAACCATAGAGTTGATGTGTCCTCAAGGATATTAGTTTTTTTTATAGCCAGGGACATACCAAGCTCTTGTCAATGTGAGATATGCTCCATCATACATTTCCAGAGTGATTGTTCCCAACTCAACAACTACATAAGGCATGCCATCCATTTTGAATCATCCTTATCCACTGCCATTGATCAAATTTCACCTCCTAATTCCTTCAATTTTGGATATTCTTTCTTCATGTGACTCTCGTTGTCACACATAAAATAATGTCTATCCTTGATCTTACCATTCTTCTTCCAACAACCCTTCCTTTTGTCTACACAACCTATGATACCAAAGCTTGGTTGGCCAAGGATGAAGAGTCTGTTGGCTTCTTCAAGGATTCCTCCTCCAATAAACATGCAACTGTCTCATTGAAGTTGAGAATAGTCTTATCAACTAGAATATTTATCACCAGTTGCTCCCATTATGGCAGCAGAGATGGCACTAGCAAGACAACCTTGTTGTTCTCCTTGATTGGCTCATCCACACTAATCAGTTGCATGACAAGTTTTTTAAAGACATTGCGATGGTCAATGAACTATGTGCTCCCCTCCATGTGCAACTTGTACAGTAACCACTTCAACTCCCATTTGTTCGTCAGTGACTTCACCATGTACAATTCTTCTAAGGTCCTCCATAATTGTTTTGATGAATCTTCATGAATCATTGAGTACTTTTACCTTGTTTGAGAGACATAGTCGGATTGTACTGATAGCCTTGTGCTCCATCGTCCTCCAGTCATAATTGGACATATTTTCCGATTTTTCTCCTACAAGGGCATCGATCAATCCTTGTTTGATTAAGATATCTTTTACCACATATTGCCACACACTAAAATTATCCTCGCAGTCAAATTTTTGTACTAGATGACTCAACCCATTAGACATCATTCTTGATTTTGTGCCTCCAACGATTACCGATCATCTCCCAAATCAGATCCTACCTCTAATATCACTTGTTAGGGTTTCCCCTAACTCTATTACCACTTGTTAGTCAAATTTTAATAAAAGCCCCCCACACAAGATCGGATCTAACCTCATGAGAGACGATCTAAGCGCGCACAATCACAAGAACATGAATCAAGAGATCTAACGAAAAAAAACACGATAATGGCAAAAAAGCAGTAACAATTGGAGGGAGAAAAGTTGGCGAAAAAGATCACAAATTCTTTAAGTACAACTTCAAAATAATACAAGAGATTGACGCTCCCAATCAACCGTTGCATCTTTTGGACCCCTTGACTCTTGCACTCTTCAAAAGTTTTCTACTTAATAAAACTTCGCGTCTACCCTCTCTATGTCCCTATTGTTTTTTTGATAGATGATTTGATGATCTATCTAAGCCCATCTCCATAGGCTTATATATATCCCCAGTCCTAAACTTAGAACAATAAGGAAGCATAAACCAAATACAACTATGTTATACATATACCAAACATAATCTGATTATGACTTCTAGTAGTTGTCCAACCCTAATACAATTAAGATAGGAGACATTCCCAACATACTCAAATAGGCATGAGCGGTCCTCGATGCACAAACACATGATCATATCCCACACGACATGAGTAACACATAACCACATACCATTTTTGCAAAATTTTACAGATCAAACCGCTATAGGAAGTGGAGATTAAGAACGAGATGGGTATTGTTGCATCTAGGCCTTCATGCCTAACCCTGATTTTGATGATTAATGAAAACAAAGTGTTCCGGACTAATCGTGCTTTTTGAGATTGATTGTTACAGGATTAGTTGGGAAGAAATGCAAGTTGATCAAGATGAACCTAACTTAAAGTGAAGCACGAGACGCAAAAGAGCAAGAGACAAGACGCAAATCTTGAAGATGCAAAAGACCTCAGGTATTACAAGTTTTTATATTTTACCGATCTTGGCGTTTGGAGATGATCGGTTAGGAAATTCTTTTTTAGTTTTTACCGTACTATAAAGAGGGGTAGCGAAAGACCTCTTTCTATCTCCAGCACAAACCGAGAATGTTAGGTCTTTGCATCGCATCGTTTTTATGTGGATTTGCTTTTGGTCTTATTTGGAAAAATCTGTTTTTTAGTTCAGTTTTTGACAGCAGAAGAGTATTTACTTTTTTCAGAAAGATCTAGGTAGATCTGGCTTTTGCTTCTTTTGACAAAAATGTAGCCCTTGAAATTATCTTTCCAACGAGCTATTAAACACCTCTTTTGGATTTCTGGATTTAAAGTTATAGCTGTTTTTGTTCATGCTGACTGTCGGTTTGCATAACTGACTGTCAGTTTGAATGTCAGTTTAGTGTAACTGACAATTGTCCAGAGAGGGTGTTTTTTTGGTCTCAGATTTTTTGTACTAAACTGACTGTCAGTTTGTCCATACTGACTGTCAGTTGGGGTTTCGACCAGAGAGTATTTTACTGTGTTTCTATTTGTTTCTGGTCGAGGTAGTACACAAACTGACTGTCAGTTTGTGTAACTGACTGTCAGTTTCGTGTTCCAGCTTTCCTGTTTTGGCTGCAAACGGCTAGCAAAGTTTTCGTCCGTAAATTTTGTTGGCCGTTGTGCACTGAACTGACTGTCAGTTAGTCAAACTGACTGTCAGTTTGAGTTGCTGATTTTCAGCCCTAGCTCCAACGGTTCATTTGCTTCTTGAGGCTATAAATAGGGGCTTTGGGCATATGTTTTTTATAACAAGCAACAGCATTTCATACACACTCTTGAGCATTAGTTTCTTATATAAAATCTTGATCTTTTGATCAAGTCGAGTGCTTTCCGATCCACCGAGAGTTTCAGTTCTTTTGCATTTGCATCCACTTAGCTTCTCGGTGCGTGTTTGGAGGTCTAGAGAAGACCTCATTGCCTTTTACTCTTGGTGAGCGCCCTCACCTAGACGGTTCGGAGACGTGGCCGTTGATCTCTCCGTTCGGAGATTGTCGGAGAGGCTCGGCGAGTGTGTACAAGGCATCGATGCTCGCCTTTCTGGAGTGGACAAGGAGCAACCATTAGTGATAATATCCTTGGTGGATATTGAAGCGAGACTCAAGTGATTTGAGTGCTTCAACGAGGATTAGTGGAGACTGGGCGAGTCTCCGATACCTCGGTAAAAATCATCGTGTTCGTTCTCTTTTCCCTTTGCTTATATTATTTGTTCTTTAATTGCTTTAAGTTTTAAAGTTTTAAAAGCCTCCTATTCACCCCCCCTCTAGTCGGCATCCTTGATCCAACACGTGGTATCAGAGCTTGGTCTCTCGATTCATTAGGCTTTACCGCCTAGAGAGAGGATGTCGTCAAGCGGGGATTTTCTTCTTGGACATACCGGTCGTGCGCCCATCTTTGATGGAACAAATTATCCGTATTGGAAAGTGCGCATGTCGGTATTCCTAGAAGCCATGGGGCTTGACGTATGGGATATTGTTAAACTCGGCTTTACTCCTCCGGTTGATCCGGCAAGTCAATCCGAAGACGATAGGAGAAAGTTGCATTTAAATGCCCGTGCAAAAAATGCTCTATTTGCCGGTTTATCCTTAAACGAGTTCAACCGTGTGAGCAATCTCACGACTGCTCATAAGGTTTGGACTACCCTCGAAGAAATTTACGAGGGCACTACAAAGGTTAAAGAGGCAAAATTGCTAATGGTGAGGCAAAAATATGAGACATTCACCATGTCATCAACTGAGTCCGTGGATTCCATGTTTACTCGGTTAAACAACATTGTGAATGAACTCAAGGGTCTTGGTGTTGTTTTTACTGACCTTGAGCTTGTGAGAAAGATGCTTAGGGCCTTGCCGGAAAGCTTCGACACCTTGGTCACGGTTCTCACAAACTCCGATCTATCAACCACAACACCAACCGATCTCTATGGGAACCTCATCACCCATGAGATGCACAAGAAGGAAAAGAAGGAAGCAGCCGAACCCACGGAGACGAAGAAGAAAGCTTTGGCCTTCAAAGCTAATGCAAGGAACGATTCAAGCGAAGGCTCCTCCGATGAAGACCTCGCACTTATGGTAAAGAACACTCAAAAACTTCTTCGCAGGTTACATAAGAAAGGTGTCAACATTGACACACGACCAAAGGGGCAAAAGCAAAACAACTTCAAGGACATCATTTGTTATGGATGTCATGAGAAGGGACACATAGCATCAAGATGTCCAAACAAGAACAAGGCGTGGAACAAGAAGAAGAAGTTCTTCAAGAAGAAGAATGAAGAAATCAAAGAAGCCTGTTTCGGAGAATGGATGTCCGGCGGAGAGAGCTCCGACTCCGACTCCGACAACGAACGAAGTTGCTCCAAGAAGATGGCCGGACTAGCTCTCGGCAACAACACTTCAACTAATTCACCCATGTGCCTTATGGCCAAAGGCAATGAAAAGGTACACTCCAATGATCCATCATATGATGACTTAGTTGAAATGATAACTGAACTAAATGAAGCTTTTGGAAAAACTAAGATGAAGTATAAGGCGCTTAAGGAAGAGCATTCTTCTCTACGCGCTCAATACTCGGAACTTAAAGATTTATATGAAAACATGCTTATAAAAGATGTTACAAATACTTCATCTAAGATTGATGCTTCAACTTCATGTAACTTAAATGAATCTCCCTCTAGTAGTCATCACATTTCATGTGCTTCAAATGATAACATTCTAAATGAAAATAATGAACTTAAGGCACAAGTTAAACAACTTGGAAAAGGCTTAGAAAATTGTTATAAAGGTAAAATATCTCTTGATCTAATCCTTAATAAACAAAAATGTTCTTTTAGAAAAGAAGGATTAGGATATTTTCAAAAGAAAGGAAGGAAACAAAATTCTAGAACTATATTTGTTAAAGCATGTAACTCATTTTGTCATAAATGCCATGAAACCGGTCATTCACATGAAGCATGTCCCTTAATGACTCCTAATTATTTTGATACTTGCTACATGCTTCAAAAGTCGAGAAAAGGTTATGCTATAGCAAAGTATGTTGGTGCACCCATGTTAAACAAAAAGAAGAAATCTATTTGGGTGCCCAAAACTTTGATTGCTAACATTGAAGGACCCAAAAAGGTTTGGGTACCTAAAAGAACTTAATTCTTTTCATGTAGGTGAACTACAAGACCGGTGGGAGGCATTGGGTGCTAGATAGCGGATGCTCCGAACACATGACCGGTAACAAGAAGTTGTTCACCTCAATAGAAGACAACTCAAGCGAGAACCAAAAGATTACCTTTGGCGACAACCGTCAAGGAAATGTGATAGGCTTGGGTAAAATCGCAATCTCAAATGATCTCTCTATTTCTAATGTTTTATTGGTCCAATCTTTGAACTTCAATTTGCTTTCCGTTGCTCAAATTTGCGATTTTGGTTTTAGTTGCACTTTCTTCCCAAAAGAAGTTTTGGTTGAAAGTTTAAAAGATAAATCTTTGATCTTCAAAGGCTTTCGTTTTGGAAATCTTTATTTGGTTGATTTTCATTCAAAAGATGCATCTCTTTCAACATGTCTTGTCTCTCAAATCTCAAAAGGTTGGCTATGGCATAGACGACTTGCACATGTTGGTATGCATCAATTGAGAAAACTTTTAAAACGTGATTTGGTTGTTGGCTTAAAGGATGTGAATTTCGAAAAGGACAAACCTTGTAGCGCTTGTCAAGCGGGCAAGCAAGTAGCTACTTCACATCCAACTAAGCGCGTTCTTTCTACTTGCAAACCTTTGGAACTCCTTCATATGGATTTATTTGGACCTTCTGAGTTCCAAAGTATCGGGGGTAGCAATTATGGTTTTGTGATTGTTGACGATTTCACTCGCTATACTTGGGTTTTCTTTATTTCTCAAAATTCTGAAACTCCCGATGTTTTCAAAAGTTTTGCAAAACGTGTTTCTACTGAATTCGAATTATCCATCAAGAAAATCCGTAGTGATCATGGCGGAGAGTTCGTTAATTCAACTCTATTTGATTTTTGTGACTCTCTTGGAATCAAACACGAATTTTTCACATCCTACACTCCACAGCAAAATGGAGTCGTTGAAAGGAAAAATCGAACACTTATAGAAATGGCAAGGACTATACTAAGTGAGTATGATACTCCTACTCGCTTCTGAGCTGAAGCCGTGCATACAGCTTGCTATTCTATAAATCGACTTTATTTGCATCCTCTTCTGAATTTGACTCCTTATGAACTTCTTGTTGGGCGCAAGCCAAATATTTCTTATTTCCGAGTCTTTGGTTGCAAATGTTATATTCTTAAGAAAAGAAATTTTGGTGGTAAATTTCAAAGAAGAGTAGATGAAGGCTTTCTAGTCGGATACTCCACCACTAGTAAAGCTTATCGTGTGTTTAATAAAAATACAAGTTGTATTGAAGAATCTGGTGATGTCGAATTTAATGAAACTAACGGCTCACAAAAGGAGCAAGTATCTCGTGAAGTTTCAGGTGATGATCTTCAAGAAGCCATGAAGAACATAACCATTGGAGACATCAAGCCAAGAGATGAAGATCAAGAAGATGATGTCAACATTGAAAATGTTGATCAAAATGTATCATCATCTCATCCTCCAGAACAAGATCAAGATGAAGCTGTACAAGACGAAGCACCAAGACAGCATCAAACGATCACCAAGGATCACCCTCTAGACCAAATATTGGGTGACGTCAGTAAGAGTGTTCAAACTCGATCTCGTATTGCTGCATTTTGTGAACATCATTCATTTGTGTCTTCTTTAGAACCCAAACATGTTAATGAAACTTTAAATGATCCTGATTGGGTTAATGCCATGCATGAAGAACTTAATAACTTTGCTAGAAATGAAGTTTGGACTCTAGTAGAAAGACCCAAAGATCATAATGTTATTGGAACAAAATGGGTTTTCAGAAATAAGCAAGATGAAAATGGTGTTGTAATTAGAAACAAAGCTCGTCTTGTTGCTCAAGGCTTCACTCAAGTCGAAGGATTAGACTTTGGTGAAAATTTTGCACCGGTAGCAAGACTTGAAGCTATTCGCATTCTTCTTGCCTATGCATCATGTTTTAATATCAAACTTTTTCAAATGGATGTAAAAAGTGCATTCTTGAATGGTGAAATTTCTGAACTTGTGTTTGTTGAACAACCTCCCGGTTTCGAAGATTCTAAATTTCCAAACCATGTATTTAAATTGTCAAAAGCTCTCTATGGTCTCAAACAAGCTCCTCGAGCTTGGTATGAGCGTCTTAGAGACTTTCTTTTTTCAAAAGGTTTTAAAATTGGGAAGGTTGACACAACTCTCTTTACAAAGAAAATTGAAAAGGATTTGTTCATTTGTCAGATTTATGTTGATGATATTATCTTTGGATCTACTAATGAACATTTCTGTCATGAGTTTGGAGAGATGATGTCTAGGGAGTTCGAGATGTCCATGATTGGTGAGCTGAACTTCTTCCTCGGTCTACAAATCAAGCAACTCAAGAACGGGACGTTCGTGAGTCAAACAAAGTACGTGAAGGACCTGCTCAAGCGTTTTGGGATGGAAGATGCTAAGGCAATCAAAACTCCCATGGCGACCAATGGACATCTGGACATGGACAAAAGCGGCAAATCGGTTGACTCTAAATTGTATAGGTCTATGATTGGTAGTCTTTTATATCTCACTGCATCTAGGCCTGATATCATGTTTAGTGTGTGCTTATGTGCTAGATTTCAGTCTGATCCTAAGGAATGTCATTTAACTGCTCTTAAAAGAATCCTTAGGTATTTAAAATGCTATCCTAGTTTAGGCCTTTGGTATCCTAAAGATGCAAAATTTGAATTAATTGGGTACTCTGATTCTGATTATGCTGGGTGCAAAATTGATCGTAAAAGCATATCTGGTAGCTGTCAGCTGTTGGGGAGATCCTTAGTATCATGGTCATCTAGGAAACAAAATTCAGTAGCTCTCTCCACAGCTGAAGCTGAATATGTGTCTGCAGGTAGTTGTTGTGCTCAATTATTGTGGATGAAGCAGACATTTTTGGATTATGGGATTATATTTGATAAAGTGCCACTATTGTGTGATAATGAAAGTGCCATTAAAATTGCTAATAATCCTGTTCAACATTCTAGAACTAAGCATATTGAAATAAGGCACCATTTTATTAGAGATCATGTGGCAAAAGGAGATATTGATGTCAATTATGTCAGAACTGATATGCAACTAGCAGATATTTTCACTAAACCCCTAGATGAAACAAGATTTTGCTTTTTAAGGGGTGAACTGAACATAATTGATATATCAAATGCTAGTTGATGTGCTAAAAGTGTTTGTTTGTATAAAATATTATTATTTTATTCCCTCTCTTGTCTTAGATAGCTTCTGGTCGAAATTGACCAAACTGACAGTCAGTTTCAATAACTGACAGTCAGTTCAGTGGTTAGGAGCCTGGTCTTAGTTTCTGGTCGAAATCAGTGTCATAACTGACAGTCAGTTTCACAAACTGACAGCCAGTTACGTGCATTTGATTTTGGTCGTAGCTTCTGGTCGTGTTCGAGCCCCCAACTGACTGTCAGTCTCATACACTGACTGTCAGTTTCAAAACGCAGTTCTGTGAACTGACTGTCAGTATGGTATACTGACTGTCAGTTCCATGTTTCTGAGTTTGGAACTGACTGTCAGTTTATCAAACTGACTGTCAGTTGCGGGATCGAGAACCCTAAAAACTCTGTTCTGTTTTCTTGTCTTCTCACCTTCTCTCGCCGCCGTTGCTTCCTCTTGCGCCCCCGTGCCTCCGCCGGTTGCTCCACCACCTCGCCGTACCTCGCCGCAGCCCCCTTGTGCCGCCCCTCGTCGCCGGTGAGCTCCTCACCGCCGGCGCCACCGTCCTCGACCGTTCTCGACCTCGTCGGCTTCTTGCCTCTCTGTTCACGGCTCCCACTCCTCTGTCTTGTGCCGTGTCTCGGCTCACCGTGGTGGTGCTCATCGCCGTTGATTTTCTCGGAACTGAGCTTCACTCCTCTCCTCGGGCCGTGATCTTCTTCGAGCAGTCGACCTCGACTTCTTCTGCTCAGTTTCAGCCGATCAGTTCAGGTCTCTGTGTCTTCTTCCTTCTTTGTTTTTCCGTCGTTTCGTAGCCCATGTCTGATCAGGCCGGTCCTTCTCGCTGTGGGGCCCGACGGAAGAATGCGGCAAACAGCCAGCGTTCATCGGGTCAGACGTCCGAGAACCGGCCCTCGCCTCCACCTGAGCGCGTGCCCGTGGATTATTCACGTTGGCACGCGAGCCGCCTTCGCACGCTCCGCTCTGTGAACCCGTACCTGTCGCCGCGACCCACTGGTCGCGACGGGTGCGCGGTGCTCACCTGCTACACAAACGTTCATTTAGACCTGTTTACCAGCGTCTATAGCCGCGCTCCCATCTTTGCCCACCGCTCTCTGTCGTGGGGTACGATCGCCTCTCGCACAGGCATCGCTACCCTCGCAGATCTTTTCGGCACTGTAGGGATTCGCGACCTAGTCGCTGATTCCTCCTTGCATTGGGCTGAGGGGCCCATACGTCAGTTTTATTCTACCGTCTTTGTATCCCCTCAGCGCGACTTCATGACCTTCATGACGGGCCTCCAGGTTCACACCGTCACGAAGGATCAGCTGGAGTCAGCGCTTGGTCTGGTGCGCCCTCCTTCTGGCCGCCAGCTCCATACTCTCCCTGACCTCGAGCGTCGGGAGGTGGCCATGCTCTATTCCGGCCCCTTCCAGCTCCGTCACATCGCTGGCCTGCGCCGCGATGTTGACCTGGCTCTGCGGATCCTCCGTCTCACACTGGTCCCCATGAGCGGAGACAGAGCCAGGGTCACTTATCTAGGGCTCCACGTTTTGATCTCCATCTTTCAGGAGGAGCCCTTCGACGTTGCTGATCTCATCATCAGTGAGATTCAGCACGTCCTTCTTTCCCCGCGCCGTCAGCTGATATACGCTCCGTATATCATGACGGTGCTTCTTCATATCAGGGCCGTGGATACTGAGCTGCCCAGGCCCCATCATCCTCTTCTCTTCTATCCTCCGGGCCAGGCTGATCGCCGGCTCGGTGCTCGCCCTGCTGCAGCTGCTGGCCCTGGTTCTCCCGCATCTGATGATGATGCTGCGGGGGACTCAGAGGATGAGGCTCCAGTTCAGGAGTCTGCCCCAGCACCTGCTTCAGACCCTGGCGCCGGATCTTCTGCGGCGTCACCTTCTCTGCTTCAGCAGGTTCTCCAGACCCAGCAGCAGATCCTCAGCACCCAGGCAGAGCATCACCAGATGTTGCTTCGTTTGGCTGCTCAACAGGAGGAGATACTGCGACGTCTGCCTGCATCCTACTCTTCGGTCCCTCGCAAGAGGGCCCGCCAGGCTGTGTCTTCGCCGAGCTCTGCCTCCCATCCAGCTGCTCCAGGCTCATCTGCTCCAGTTGCTGCAGCTCCCGTTGCAGTAGTGACTCCTCCGGCATCTCCAGCCGTCGACCCGTCTGCATCTCCAGCTGGCTCCGGAGATACAGACATCATAAGATTTTCTTCAGATGATGAGCATTAGGCTCTGATTTGTTTTGGTTGCCTCCCTTTTTGTGCTTGATGCCAAAGGGGGAGAAGTATTTTGGATAGATTATTCGATATTGGAGTTATATTGGAGTTTGTTTATGTCTTTTGATGTATGAACAGATGTCTTCTCTTATATATATGGAGATGTTTTATGGAGATGTCTGTGTATGATGAGTTTATCTGAGTAGTTCTGATATGTGATTATGGCTCTGATATGATTTGGATGTTCCTGAGCTCTGATACATTGATATATATATGATGTCTTGATGTGCATGTGTATGCTCTGATATGACTTGTGGATATTTGCACATCTGTGACTTGCTTATGTATTAGATGCCCTGATGTATATGTGTTAGTTTATGATCTTGTATGATGAGATGCATATACTCAGGGGGAGCTATTTCATTTATTTTATTTTTGAACACTTGTTGTCATCAATCATCAAAAAGGGGGAGATTGTTGCATCTAGGCCTTCATGCCTAACCCTGATTTTGATGATTAATGAAAACAAAGTGTTCCGGACTAATCGTGCTTTTTGAGATTGATTGTTACAGGATTAGTTGGGAAGAAATGCAAGTTGATCAAGATGAACCTAACTTAAAGTGAAGCACGAGACGCAAAAGAGCAAGAGACAAGACGCAAATCTTGAAGATGCAAAAGACCTCAGGTATTACAAGTTTTTATATTTTACCGATCTTGGCGTTTGGAGATGATCGGTTAGGAAATTCTTTTTTAGTTTTTACCGTACTATAAAGAGGGGTAGCGAAAGACCTCTTTCTATCTCCAGCACAAACCGAGAATGTTAGGTCTTTGCATCGCATCGTTTTTATGTGGATTTGCTTTTGGTCTTATTTGGAAAAATCTGTTTTTCAGTTCAGTTTTTGACAGCAGAAGAGTATGTACTTTTTTTAGAAAGATCTAGGTAGATCTGGCTTTTGCTTCTGTTGACAAAAATGTAGCCCTTGAAATTATCTTTCCAACGAGCTATTAAACACCTCTTTTGGATTTCTGGATTTAAAGTTATAGCTGTTTTTGTTCATGCTGACTGTCAGTTTGCATAACTGACTGTCAGTTTGAATGTCAGTTTAGTGTAACTGACAATTGTCCAGAGAGGGTGTTTTTTTGGTCTCAGATTTTTTGTACTAAACTGACTGTCAGTTTGTCCATACTGACTGTCAGTTGGGGTTTCGACCAGAGAGTGTTTTACTGTGTTTCTATTTGTTTCTGGTCGAGGTAGTACACAAACTGACTGTCAGTTTGTGTAACTGACTGTCAGTTTCGTGTTCCAGCTTTCCTGTTTTGGCTGCAAACGGCTAGCAAAGTTTTCGTCCGTAAATTTTGTTGGCCGTTGTGCACTGAACTGACTGTCAGTTAGTCAAACTGACTGTCAGTTTGAGTTGCTGATTTTCAGCCCTAGCTCCAACGGTTCATTTGCTTCTTGAGGCTATAAATAGGGGCTTTGGGCATATGTTTTTTATAACAAGCAACAGCATTTCATACACACTCTTGAGCATTAGTTTCTTATATAAAATCTTGATCTTTTGATCAAGTCGAGTGCTTTCCGATCCACCGAGAGTTTCAGTTCTTTTGCATTTGCATCCACTTAGCTTCTCGGTGCGTGTTTGGAGGTCTAGAGAAGACCTCGTTGCCTTTTACTCTTGGTGAGCGCCCTCACCTAGACGGTTCGGAGGCGTGCCCGTTGATCTCTCCGTTCGGAGATTGTCGGAGAGGCTCGGCGAGTGTGTACAAGGCATCGGTGCTCGCCTTTCCGGAGTGGACAAGGAGCAACCATTAGTGATAATATCCTTGGTGGATATTGAAGCGAGACTCAAGTGATTTGAGTGCTTCAACGAGGATTAGTGGAGACTGGGCGAGTCTCCGATACCTCGGTAAAAATCATCGTGTTCGTTCTCTTTTCCCTTTGCTTATATTATTTGTTCTTTAATTGCTTTAAGTTTTAAAGTTTTAAAAGCCTCCTATTCACCCCCCCTCTAGTCGGCATCCTTGATCCAACAGGTATCACCTTTGCGACCGATCGGGGTGAGGCGATCGCTTCGATTGACTTCTGCAGATCTATGCGACCGATCAAGGTGAGATATTCTGTGCACTTGGAGAATCCACAACTCGAGGAATGAAAGGGTCAAATTGATATGGAACCAGTGGGTTGTCCCAATCTTCTTGACATAGAAACAAAGGGAAAACTAGCATTGCAATTGGATGAAATTGGTAACCAACCAATAATGTACAACGCGACCTGCTACTCGATCAATCACCCAACCACAATCACTGAAAAGATCTAATCTAATCAATATTGAGAAGTGGCTTAGATTGGAGTTTGCTCAACTTGGTCACTGCACAAAGTAGGTTTAGCTAGGTTTCACAAGAATTTAGATCCGATACCCATCACACATGATATGTGTAAAACACATAGTATCATTTATCAAAAGAGATCTCTTCATAACCGATGCTTTGATACAAATTTATAACACTAAGAGATATAGAGATAAACTAGAATCCTGATTGATTTGGACTTCATAAGCATATATATATATATATTGCCCCAAGTTAGAATCTTTTTGATCCCAAACTGTTCAAACTTGTAAATTATTCATGTTGTAATCATTAATTGATTGAAAATACTACTGGAAAGTGTTTTCCATTTGTTTCAAGGCAAAACACAGTGATTTGGATGAATAAGATAGAAAACACAAAGAAAACAAGATCAAATCAGACTCTAGAACCACAAATCAAAATGACACAAAAAAATCTCAGTCGCGGCATAGAAAATTCATCAGTCATGGAATGTGTGCTACAGAGCCCTTGCCCAGCCAAGACTCTTCTCCAGCATGACAGGACAAATTTTTTGCCGCGGCAATGGTTTTCTTCGGATGCGAAAGTAAAAACTCTAAGCGATGGCAGTGTGCATTACGAAGATGGGCACGGGCGTGCACAGAGCCAAGCACGGCTTGTGGTACAACCCGTGCAAGGCTCAGTTCAGCTCGATTTAGCTCAATCTGGCTTGATTCAGTTCAACTTTTCCATTTTTTTTATTTATTTTCGCATGGAGTTCGTGATGGATACATTTTGTAATATTTATGAATTTTTAAACTATAAATAGAGATACTTTTGGCTTAGTTTAACATCCAAAAAAATTTAATTTACCCCTCTCTCTAGTTTAGGGTTAGTTTTGGAGTAGTTTTAGTCTAGTTTATAGTCGATTTCTCACATCAAGTTGTAGGCCAACCTAGACAGTTATTTCTCCTTTATTAATTCAATTTGGTATATTTTCATTATTTTTTGGTTATTTGCTAGTTTTAATGGATTTTTGTGATTAGTTTTCCCTCTAAGGTTAGGGATGAACTAATCCTAAGGGCACAATTTGACTTTATTTTGTTTAAAAGATTGCCGATTTAATTGCTTGAATTATTATACCTTAAACCCTAGATTCATGCTTCATCTGCAGTACCATTCGTACTCCACAAGGCGATCGAAAATTTACGGTTTGGAAGGGTTTTTGTGCCTAGTTGAGTTAGAGCAACATATATGATCTCTTGTGACTGTTGAATGGTTTCTGAGCCACCAACTTAATTAGTTTCATTGATAATTTTGATAATTAATTCGTTGGTTTATTGTCTCTGCTAAAAATCATGCCTCATAGTGACGGAAATTTTGAAACCCTAGTTTTTCTCATTGATTTCATTAATCCAACTTTCATAGTTTTAGTAGTTTTAGAATTAGCTCTAAAAAAACAAACACTCATTCGATTTAATTTGATAATTTGCAATCCGAAAATTTGTTCCGCTTATTCTCTATGGATTCAACCCTCAACTGCTCAACGATCAGCCATCCACTTGCGGTTATTAGAAAACACACATTTCTAGACGTGTTAGGAGTCTAAACAAACTAGGAGATATACAAGGAACAATAAAATACAAGTTATTGTACTGTTCACATGTGCTATAGCTCTCGATCTATTGTACACATGAATAGTACCAATGCTAACTCAGATTTTGCAATTGGATTTGATTACAATTTAGATTACGCCCTAGACTTGGAATTGAATTGGAATTCGACTTGGACTCTTATTGCACGCAAATCCTACTCCTCGTATTGCACTTATACTTCATTCCTAGAAGCAACTCGGCGCAAATCTTCTACTCCAACTCAAATTAGGATTGGATGCAGCAAAATGGAGTTCAGTTTAAATTAGTTTCAAACATTGAGTATGAATCCAAGTTAAAATTGAACTCTTGTTCAACTTTGATCCTCTAACTTTGTTTCCAACATGAATTTAGATAGGAATTAGAAACTTGATAGGCTTCCATAGCATCAATATTAGTTGGTTGATTACATCTCAAGATATCTTTGACAACTTGATCTCAGTTGCAACATGCACTTGCATTTGCCATAGCTCTAAGGTATCTGGGTTCACATCATTCTCCCCTTCTTGAAAAAGAGTCTTCCTCAACTCTGGACATGCAATGCAAGAAACACAAATTTCAGAAATATAATCTTTTATTCATGTTATACACACTGAGTAGATGAACTTTATAGAGATTTTCACCACTTCTCCATATCATCGGAAAAGGATTGTCTTCATTCATCTTCTCCTGAAAGAACAACAAAACAAATGGTGCATCAAATTTGAAACTATGATTTATATTTTGTATATTTGTTGTATAACATTGAATATCACAAAACTTGAATTTTTTTACTTTAAATATCACTTTAAAAACCTATTCGTCATGGGTGCTAGATGCTAAAATGTATTTAAATGCCAAAGGTCTTCGTGATAATGAAGCATCTAATCAAGAATAGGCTAAAGCAATTGTTTTATTCGTCCATGAAGACTTAAAATTGAATACCTTACTATGAAATATCAGCTTGTTATTTGGAATAGCCTAAAGTAACTGTATGGTCAACACAAAATTGTAATCCCCCCAAAAGCTGATTATGATTATATACACCTGAAGTTTGAAAGATTTTAAAACTATATATAAGTATAATCACCTTCATCAAGGTTGAGCTCTTGCAGGGCAATACAATTAAGAAATATTTTGAATTAATTTATTGTTTACTAGTGACTGAATAATATAATGAGTTTTGAATGAAAAACCATGAATAATGTCCAACGGTTTTGCTCCATTCCCTTAAGTGAGTGTAGAAACATATCACCATAATAAACAAAGAAAATATTGTGGTCGTGGCCATGACAACAATCGTTGATATGAATATGGATGTGGTCAAGGTAAGTAAGGTGTTCGCTTTAAAAACACAACTGACATCTAAAAGAGGCAGAAGAAGGGAGATAATGAAAAGGATAAGTAATATAAAGTTGTTGTAGAAAATATATACTATCATTGTGAAGATGAAAATCACTGATCGCGTGCTTGTCATACGCCTTAATCATCTTGTAGAACTCTATCAACAATCATTACAAAACAATGAGAAAAATATAGAGAAAATTTTCTTGTAACAGTGGCAATGGTGATCATGCTCTTCTTGACATAACTCAGCTAGAAGCTGATGGTTATACTGGTACAAC
This sequence comes from Pharus latifolius, assembly GCA_019359835.1. Classification (NCBI taxonomy): domain Eukaryota; kingdom Viridiplantae; phylum Streptophyta; class Magnoliopsida; order Poales; family Poaceae; genus Pharus; species Pharus latifolius. The sequence goes on from CM033328.1 coordinate 74,481, forward strand.
CCATTATTCTTGACATAACTTAGTTGAAAGTTGATGATCATCTTGATACAACCCATTTAATGTTGCCAATTTTTTTTAACAAGAATAAACCATTTACTGGTCGTTGATTTCTTTAACCTAGAAATAAATGTTTTTTTTTCTATTTCTATAAAATTTATAATGAGCATTTTAGTTTGTGCTATTTGAATAGTCTCATAAACTTTATGATAATATTTTTTTAATGTGAATACATGATCCTCTAGTTTGTACTATACAAACATTAATAAAATTGAATCATATATGATCATAAATAAAAAGTTTTGCCGATCATGATTTGACATGACCGGTTGGACCATCCCAAGTCAATAGTAATGTGAAAAATTATTCATAATTTATATGGAAATTGATGAAAGGATCAAAATGTTCTCTAATCTAATGATCTCTCATGTGTGACTTACTCTCAAGAAAAATAAGATTATCACTGATTAAAATTGAGATTGATTCTCTTAATTTTTGGAATGCACACAAGGAGATATATGTAAGCCTACAGATCCGCCAAATAGACCATTCAGATATTTTATGATTATAATCGATGCATCAATTAAATAGTTGCATATATCCTTATTATCAACTCGCAATATGAAAGTTGCGAGATTGTTGGCTCCACTAATTAATTTGTGAGGTGTTTTGATAATTGCACTAAATAGTTACATAATAATTAATCATATTTGGAAACTATGTTTACAGAATTTATAACTGCTCAGACAGCAAAATAAGACTTCTACTAATAAATTAAATGTTGATGACACTCGCTTTGATGAGATGAACTCTAAACTAGAAGCTATGAATTTGAATATTCAGAATTTATCTAACCATACCAAAATGATTGAATCTCAAGTTGCTCAAATCATTGGCAACCAAACAAGGATACTAGGTTATTTTCCAGTGAAATCAGAGGTAAATCCAAAATAGAAAGTTAATGCAATCCTACGCTTAAGAACACAATACGAAGGACCCTCTACACATGAAGAAAGAAAGGATGAACCACACAACATTGCGGAAGAAGAAATTGAAGCAAACGTTGGGAAGGACGAAGCACCCGAGATTCCAAAAGACAAAGAGCTACCCTATCCCAAGAGCCATGTTGATCTTTAGTACCAAAGCTTCGTAGAATATTACAAATATTATAAATATTCCTTTTACTGATATCTACAATGCGTAGTTTTTAAAAGATATTTTAGCACAGAAAAAGAATATTACCAGACACTGAAATAATTTCTTTAATAGAAGAATATAGTGCTATGATTGCTAATAAACTCTTGCCAAAATTAAGAGATCCTACTATATATACCTCTTATTCCTGGTGTAATACGAAAAATATTCATTTAACAATGCTATCTTTGATTTAGGATCTAGTGTTAGCATTCTGCCCGTTCTCACTATAAAGAAACTCCCATTAAATCCTTTGAAACCTACTAGCATGACATTGCAATTAGCTGATAAATCTAAAAAGACACCAGTAGGTATAAAAGACGTCCCGATCAACATCTCTAGATTATATGTTCTTGTTGATTTTGCGGTGCTATATATAGCTAAGGATATACAAGTACCAATAATTTTCGAAAGAACAATTTTGAGAACGGTTGGCACAAAAAAAAATCGATGTGAGGGAAGGTATGATTTCTTTTACTATTATTTAAGAATTTTGCACACTATTTTCCTAAAATCGAAATGAGAAATTCCAACATAAATTATATGTCATCGCCGTGGAGACCCGAAAAAGTGATAAAAGACAACCGAATACCTGTCTCTTTTATTGAAGAAACTTGAAAAGAGGTCATAAGGTCAAGCTAACAACCTTAATGAACAACACTTCTTGGAAGGCAACCCAAGCAAAGTAAGTAGGTTTTCGTTATTTTCGTCATTTCAATTATTATTATTATTATTATTTTTCATTTTCTTTTGTTGTGTCAAGTGATAGAGAAGAGGGAAAGGAGAAGGATTAACACTACAACAAGAACCTACATTTAGCAACACATCTATAAAGTGTTGAGAAATATTTGACAGCAACACTTAATTATGTGTTGCAGATTGAATTCTTTAGTAATCACATAGATAGCAACAGTTAATATAGGTTGCAAGTTTACAGATCAATTCCGTACGCTCAACAAGATTTAAATAAACAAAACGATTAGCACGCAAGCATCAAGCACCCTTCGTGTTGCTCTGCCGCCTGCCCATCGTCTTCCACTCCATGCGCCATCCCTCTGCGGCCAGCTCCTCTGTCCTCCTGTGCTGGAAAAGGAGGCAACAAGAAGCTTTGGAGAAGACCGAGGTATGAGATTAGCCATACCCATACGTGAATCTAGATTCATATGTAGTTTGCAAACATACAATTTGTTGTTCACATACTACTTGACTATTCAAAAAAAGGTTTCTCAACGAGAGCTGTTCAATACATGCAATACAAGGGAATCCAGATTCATCTGTATAAATTTGGTTTCTCGACCGAAAATTGGGAATTGAGACATGATTGTGGGAGTAAACATGATTAACTAAAAACCCCTTGAAAATTTATCTGATTAACATCTCCAAATCCTTCCATTACTTATCACAGCCAGTGGAATATGTTCAATCTTTTTGCTTGAATTACTATATGTAACCTCTACAGACCTTGGAGCCAAAAAGACCTAACGTTACTGGAATTGTTTCAAGTCTGGGTTGTTTTGGGTAGCCGTGTTGAATTCTATTATCTTAGTAGTTCACTATTTCTGTGTGGGGGGTGTTTCTTCTATCAGTAAATTGGTTATGGTCTTAGTAGGTGTTTGGCGTTTTTCCCTGTCCAACAAATATGTATTTGTTTCAGTTTGTTCTGCCGTTATATGTTGGCCTTGGAACTCAGAACTTGAAATTGAGTGTGCTTGCATGTTTCAGGTTATGCTGTAACAAGTTTGACAAATTGACAAGTGTGTGTGCATGTTATTTATTGGCCTTGAAACTCAGATTGTCAAACTGAATTAGTGTGCTGAAAGTAGTAGTGTCAGATTGACAAAAATTTCTAGTTTGACAGCATTGTCAGTACTCAAATACTTGGTAGAGTTCATTAACACTTGTAGACTAGTTCAATAATTGAGCTTTTGATCCTTAGTATTATCCAGAACATAGTTCTTCATCTTGTGTGGTTCTGAACACTGGTCATCTTCTAGATTGCCTAGAGATTTTGTTGCACTTCAGTTAACTTGGAGCCTATAACTTTGACATTAGGTCTTTTGAGTAGTGACAAAAGTAGAACTGCTTTCTATCTTTACTGGTCTCTGTGTGGAAGCTAGTTCAGTGTTTATTTGTGGCATTAAACTTGTTAATTCCGATTGCCTAGCTGCTGTCCCATTCTGTTTTTTGTGTTCTGAATTTTTTCAATGCTATAGTAAGGAGACTTTGCTGTAGAACTGGATTACTGTTTATTGGCTTGTTGCAATTCTCAAGTTAGATTCTTTAATCCGCATTTCCTTTGGCATATTACTTGTGATAATTGTTATTTATTTATAGTGGAATTAATAATGCAACCTTTTTTATACAGTGTCATAATGGATTTAGAAGCCATCAAGGTGCTTTCGCGTTATCCTAAAGGAACCAGTCATTACTTAGCTGGGGTAGATGGATTTCTTGAATTTGCATATAAAGATAAGTTAGCAGACTCCAAGATTCATTGTCCATGTGTCAGATGCGTGCACACTAGGCTACTAACAAGGGATGATGTCTATGAGCATTTGGTGTGCAATGGAATACTTGAGAGTTATGACAAATGGGTTTTTCATGGTGAGTCTTCAGAGCAACACATTGGTGATCAAGAACCACAATCTCGGAATGGAGAAATGCATGCTAACACGCAGCAATTAATTCATGATGCTTTTAGACATATATATGATGACGAGACGGTTCAGATTTGCCAAAATCCACCCTTAGATGGACCAAATTTAGAAGCACAAGATTTCTATAAATTGGTTAAAGATGCAGAGAAGCCTTTATGGCCAGGATGTGAATTATCACAGCTATCTTTACATGTGCTTTTGTTTAATATAAATTTATGAACAAATGGACTAATAAATCCTTTGGCGATATACATAGGTATTCTGCACATGGCAATTCCAAATGGCAATGAATTGCCCAAAGATTTTTATGAGGCTAAGGTTGTTTCAAAATTTGGCCTAGATTATAACAATTCATGCATGCCCAAATAACTGTCAGCTTATTTGGTAAGACACAGCTGATGATGATGTTTGTGTTAGAAAATGACAGGCACAAATAGTAAGAAGTAGATCAAACAAGGAACACAAGACAATTAATTTAACGTGGAAAACCCTTGTGGGAAAAAACCACGGGCGCCGGCCGGCAAAAAACTTCACTATTTTCAGGGGAGTTACAAACGCAGGGGATTACAATGAGATCACACATTCCTGTGCGGTTTACAAGAGTTTATATAGATGGTGGAGACCAAGAATCCAACTCAAAAACCGGCCGACTTCACAGTAGCCCACAGAGTCTCAACTTGACTACTTACATCTTCCGATTTCTTCTCCGACCACTGCTACTTCGGTCTCCACTTCTTTAGCTTTCGCGTCTGTCCCTGCGTCGTCTATCAGCTTCCACTAGTGCCATCATCGTTTGGGTCACCTTTTTAACCCTCGCTTATCTAGTCTAGTGCGTCAGAGTGTTTTAGGTTCTGTCACTTCTGATAGTTCTATATCTTGTTCGAGTTGTAAGCTTGGCAAACAGCTACAACGTCCGTATCCTACTAGTATTTCTAGGTCTAGTCGTGTCTTTCAGCTTATCCATTTTGATATATGGGGCTCTGCTCCTTTTGTTTCGAAAGATGGACATAAATATTATGTGATCTTTATTGATGATTTTTCTCGTTATTGTTGGATCTATTTCATGAAACATCATGGACAGTTGTTATCTATCTACAAATCTTTTGCTCGTATGGTCCATACTCAGTTTTCCAGCTCCATTCAGACCTTTCGATCTGATTCTGGAGGTGAGTACTTGTCCACATCCTTTCGACAGTTCCTCTTTGATGAGGGCACCCTTCCTCAGTTATCTTGTCCAGGTGCTCATGCTCAAAACGTTGTTGCTGAACGGAAACACCGTCACATTATTGAGACTGCTCGTACTCTTATGTTTGCCTCTTTTGTTCCTCACTCCTTCTGGGCTGAGGCTATTTCCACGGCTGTATACCTTATAAATATACAGCCGTCTACTAGTCTCGATGGTCGGGTTCCTTCTCAGCTTCTGTTTTCCACTCCTCCGACATATGCACATTTTCGAGTTTTTGGATGTGCGTGTTATGTCCTTCTTTCTCCTCGTGAGCGTTCCAAGTTGACCGCACAATCTGTTGAGTGTGTTTTTCTTGATTACAACCGTGAGCATAAGGGTTATCGTTGTTACGATCCCTCTGCTCGCCGTCTTTGTTTCTCTCGAGATGTCACATTTGATGAGAGTCGACCTTTCTTTTATTCCTCTTCTTCTCACTCGTCTGTTTCCACAGAGTCCATCAGTTTTCTCTCCATCCCCTCCTCTTCTCTCCTTCCTTCTTCCACTTCATCTGCTTCCGCTTCTCCGTCTGATCATAGCTCTACACTTGTTCCGCCCTCTATTGTCCAGCCTCCACCTTCTGCGCCTTTGTCTTCTTCCTCTCCTGAGCTCTCTTTGGATTCTGCTTCTTGTGATTTGGCCTCTTCTGTTGAGACTCCTATCGATGACCTGCCAGCATCATCATCACCCAGATATGCACTTCGTGATCGTAGTACGATTTCACCTCCTGCTCGTTATAGTATGCTTCTCACCAGTTCAGTTCAAGAGCCTCACAGCTATCAGGATGCGGCTGTTATACCTGAGTGGCAGCTCGCTGTGACAGAGGAGCTCTCAGCTTTGGAGTGTACAGGGACTTGGGATGTTGTTCCTTTACCCACCGGTGCAGTGCCCATTACTTGCAAATGGGTTTTCAAAATCAAGACATGGTCGGATGGTTCTATTGAGCGCTATAAAGCGCGTCTTGTTGCTCGGGGGTTTCAGCAGCAATATGACTGTGACTATGAGGAGACGTTTGCTCCTGTCGCTCATATGACAACGGTACGTACTCTCGTTACTGTTGTTGCTACTCGTCAGTGGGCTATCTCTCAGATGGATGTGAAGAATGCGTTTCTTCACGGTGATCTTCAGGAGGTGGTCTACATGCAGCCACCACCTGGTAATTCTGCACCTACTGGTCATGTTTGTCGCCTACGTCGTGCTTTGTATGGTCTTAAACAAGCGCCTTGTGCTTGGTTTGCTCGCTTCAATTCAGTACTTCTTGCTGCTGGTTTTGTTGCTAGTGCTCATGATCCGACCCTGTTTGTTCACACTTGTCCTCGCGGTCGGACGCTTATCTTGCTCTATGTTGATGATATGTTGATTATGGGGATGATGAGTAGTATGTTGTCTTTGTTAAGGCGCGTCTCAGTGAGCAGTTCTAGATGTCTGATCTGGGTCCTTTGGGCTATTTTTTGGGTATTCAGGTTCTTTCTACTGCAGATGGCTACTACATGTCTCAAGAACGGTATGTTCTTGATCTACTTACCAAGGATTTTCTTTGCTGCACCTAAATCCTTCATGTCAAATTCATTACTTAACAGACACTCCTTCCTTTCTTTTGAAGATCCATTTACAACGGACAGCGTTCTTATCTTTAGGCAATTTGACTAAATCCCAAGTACCATTCTTTTCGAGTGACTCCATCTCATCTTGCATAGCAGTCATTCAACTGTTGCGATCAATAGAAGTAATAGCCTTGACATAATTTGAAGGTTCTGCATGACCTTCAATTTCTTCTGCAACACTTAAAGCATATGAAACAATATTGCATTCTTCAATTAACCTTTTAGGTGGATGAATGGACCTTCGAGGCCTATCAACTGCAATAGAATGTTGTGGAGGCTGCACAACTGGAGAAGAATGCTCAACAATAGATGAATCTTCGGCTAGAGGTGCATCTTAGACAATATCAATATCATTATCTGGTGTATGTTCTATATCAATAAAATGCTCCACCTGCACACTTGATTTTTGTTGTCGCTCTATAGAAGCATTAGTAACCAGATTGTTATGTAATATAGCAGATTCATTAAAGATAACATTCCTACTTAACAGCACCCTTTTAGTTTGAGGATTCCACAATTTATAACCTTTAACACCAGATTTATAGCCAAGAAAGATGCACTTAGTAGCTCTAGGTTCCAATTTACCATTATCAACGTGGGCATAAGCAGTGCAACCAAAAACTCTCAATTGTGAATAATCAGCTGGAGAACTAGACCATACCTCAATTGGAGTTTTCTTATCAATAGCAATGGAGGGTGTCCGATTAATAAGATAGCAAGTAGTGGAAGCGGCTTCAGCCCAAAAACTCCTAGGCAAACCAGCATTAGACAGCATGCAACGGGTCTTAGAGATGATAGTTCTGTTCATACGCTCAACCACACCATTTTGTTGTGGAGTATGAGGAACGGTATAGTGTCTAACAATGCCTTCAGACTTACAATATGCATTAAACTCATCAAAACAAAATTCCATCCCATTATCAGTGCAAAACTTTTTTACCTTCTTTTCAGTTTGCCTTTCAACCATAACTTTCCACTCTTTAAATGCGGAAAATGCTTCTGATTTATGCTTCAAGAAATAAGGCCAAACTTTTCTAGAATAATCATCAATAATTGTCAACATATAACGAGCACCACCTAGTGAAGGCACGCGAGATGGTCCCCATAAATCAGAATGCACATAATCAAAAATATCTTTCGTAGTATGAACAGAAGTGTTGAATTTCACTCTCTTATGCTTCCCAAATACACAATGCTCACAAAAATTCAGCTTGCCATTGCTATGTCCATCAAGAAGTCCTCTCTTACTCAATTCTGCCAAACCAAGTTCACTCGTATGCCCAAGACGCATATGCCAAAGATTAGTACTATCAGAATCAGATAATGAATGTGAAGTTACAGCAGCATCACCTGTAATTGTTGTGCCTCGAAGACGATATAAATTGGCAGATTTCAAATCGCCTTTCATTACAATAAGAGAACCTTTTGACACCTTCAAAACTCTATCTCCACCAAAATACTTATACCCTTTGTTATCAAGAGTACTCAAAGAAATTAGGTTCCTTGTCATCCCTGGAACGTGCCTCACATCTGTTAAAGTTCTAACCAGACCATCATGCATTTTTATCTAAATGGATCCAATTCCAACAATCGGACGTGGTGAGTCATCACCCATCCTAACAGAACCAGCACCTTGAACAGATTCATAAGTGATGAACCAATCTCTATTAGTGCATATATGAAATGATGCGGCAGAGCCAATAATCCATTCATCACCACTACTTGCACATCTAGCAAAAGCAACAAGAACCTCACTATCAAAAATACTATCAACAGCAGCAACTGAAACTTTACCTTCTTCATCTGATTTACCTTTCGGCTTGTATGTGCAGTTTCTCTTTTCCTTGTTCTTCAACTTGTAACATTCAAATATGTCATGATTGTCTTTCTTGCAATATCTGTAGAATTTTTCTTTGTCTCTGGACTTAGAACGGCCCCTGTAACTGTTTGAACTTTTGCCTTTGTAACCGGATTTCTTCTCTTTTGTTCTGCTGCGAACAAGTAAACCTTCACCATGCGAAGTAGAACCTTCAGTGGACACCATCTGTTTCATCTTTTCTTTAGTATGCAAAGCTTCATAAACTTCATTCAGGGTAAGAGTATCACGACTGTATAATATGGTATCTCTGAAGTTTGCAAAAGAACTAGGCAGCGAACACAAAAGAATAAGACCTAAGTCCTCATCATCATATTTTATCTCCATAGACTATAGGTCAGCAACAATCTCCTTAAAGACTGAAAGATGGTTAAGCACAGAACTACCTTCTTGCAACTTGTGTGTGTATAACTTCATCTTCATATGCATCTTGCTGGTAAGATCTTTGGACATGCAAATTGATTCCAACTTTAACCATAGGGCAGCAACAGTTTTATCCTGCAAAACCTCCTGCAAAATATTGTTCGATAGATGAAGATGAATTTGAGACAAGGCCTTACGATCTTTCCTCTTCTCGTCGTCTGATCAGTCCTTTGAATCTTTCTTCCCAAAACTGTCAAGCGCATCATCCAGATCTGTATGCGCCAGCACTGCCCGCATCTTGACTTGCCATAGAGAGAATCACGTGTCCAGATTCAGCAGCGGAAGATCATACTTCATTGATGCCATGTCGACAGAAACCCTAGATTGAATGGGTGAAGAACGTGGTTCTGATACCACTTGTTAGAAAACGACAGGTACAAATAGTAAGAAGTAGATCAAACAAGGAACACGAGACAATCAATTCAACGTGGAAAACCCTTGCGGGAAAAAACCACGGCCGCCGGTCGGCAAAAAACTTCACTATTTTCGGGGGAGTTACAAACGCAGAGGATTACAATGAGATCACACATTCCCGTGCGGTTTACAAGAGTATATATATAGATGGTGGAGATCTAGGATCCAACTCAAAAACAGATCCATAATGATCTATACCGCAGGGGGCTTCGCCCCCCACACCCCCCAAGGCAACCCCAGTAGGGCAACTTGATGGGCTAGTCTAGGGTCCGCTCCGCTCCGGCCCAAGCTGGAGGCTTAGACCTCCACTACGCTACGTCAGACTTGGCCTTTCTCTGAATTTGGATCATATACAATAGTTTGCTCAACCTACTAGGTGGGTAGATAAAGAACCTGGAACCAAGTTAACAAAGAAGGAAAGGAGGAAAGCAACGCCAAGCAAAGTGTTACAATACTTTCCAATCAAAGAGAGGCTAAAAGGATTGTTCATGTGCGAAGAAACAGCACCTCTACCGCGATGGCATGATGAAGAACGCATCAAGGATGGTGCACTACGACATCCAGCTGATTCCCCAGCATGGAAGCGTTTCGATGAAAGGTTCCCAAACTTCGCATCTGATACTGGTAATCTTCAGTTTGGTTTGGCTACTGACGGGGTTTAATCCGTTTGGGATGTTGAGCTCTACTTATAGTTGTTGGCCAGTTGTTTTAGTAATATATAACCTATCTCCATGGCTATGCATGAAGGAACCTTATCTTTTGTTGCCTTTAATAATTCCTGGGCCAAGAAGTCCTGGAGATAATATTCATGTCTTCCTCCAGCCACTTTTGGAAGATTTAAAAGACTTATTTCTGAATGGCATCTCCACACATGATGCATCTAAAAATCAAACTTTTAATTTGCCAGGTGCTGTGTTATGGACTATAAATGACTTACTAGCCTTATGAATGCTTGCTTCATATATGGTGCATGGAGGATTTGCATGTCCAACTTGTGGTGCCAAGACGTGCTCTAAACGCTTGACACATGGGAAGAAATCTTGCTTCATGGGTCATCGCCAATTTCTGCCACCTGATCATGCCCATCGCTTTGAGGGGTATTCTTCCAGATGATGTCACAGCCGTACTATTTTATTTGTGTGCTTACTTTCGAGGAATATGTTCAGAAGTTTTTCATGTTGATGAGCTTGACCGTTTGGAACATAGAATTAAAATTACATTGTGCAAAATGGAGATAAACTTCCCTCCCGGATTTTTCACAGTCATGGTTCACTTATGTTAGATTAGAACCTCAAATCATATTAGAGTCTTAAATTCAGTATATATAGATACAACTTAAAAATGTACAAGACTAAACGAGTCCAACTCCAACTCGTAGGGACACATATATACATACCATACATATTTAACACCCCCTCAAACTCAAGATGGATCAGACGTATGGAGTTTAGAGAAGCTGAGGTCGTGACGCTCTCTGGTCTGTGACTTCGTGAAGAAGTTGTTAGAAAATGTCAGACACAAAAATAAGAAGTAGATCAAACAAGAACATGAGACAATCAATTTAACGTGGAAAACCCTTGCGGGAAAAAATCACGGGCGCCGGCCGGCAAAACTTCACTATTTTTCGGAAGAGTTACAAAACACAGGAGATTTCAATGAGATGTTTCTCTGTGCAGTTTACAAGAGCTATTTATATATGGTGGCAACCTAGAGTCCAATTAGGATACAAATCCTAACAACTAACCAATTAGGATACAAATCCTAATAACTAACCAATTAGGATACAAATCCTAACAATCTGAATTTGGATCATATTCAACAAACTCCACCTTGAGACAAATTCCATCTTGTAACAATATCAAAGTAAACATCTTCCTGGAACAACAAAGAAAGAACCGGCGGCACCAACAGCCACTAGGTCTCAAACTGTAACACCAACTAAGCTTGAGCAAAGCTCAAACTTAGTAGCAGGAACTGATTTTGTCATCATGTCAGCAGGATTATCATGTGTACTGATCTTGCATATCTTGATGTGACCTCGAGCAATAACATCACGAACATAATGATATCTGACATCAATGTGCTTAGTTCTCTCATGAAACATCTGATCCTTGGTAAGACATATAGCACTTTGACTGTCACAAAATATAGTAATGTAAGACGTGACTCCACAAAGCTCAGCATACAAACCTCTGAGCCAAATAGCTTCTTTACATGCTTCAGAAATAGCCATATACTCAGCTTCAGTGGTGGATAAAGCAACAGTGGCCTGCAGACTTGCTTTCCAGCTAACAGCACAACCACCAATGGTGAAAACATAACCTGTGAGGGATCTTCTCTTGTCCAAGTCACCAGCATAATCAGAGTCAACATAACCAATAAGTCCATCGCCAGACCTCCCAAACTGCAAGCAAGCATTAGAAGTACCACGCATGTATCTGAAAAGCCATTGAACAGCCTTCCAATGTTCCTAGCCAGGATTAGCCATGTATCTACTAACAACACTCATTGCATGAGATAAATCAGGGCGAGAGCAAACCATGGCATACATAAGCGAACCAACTGCACTGGAATAGGGAACTCTAGACATATACTCAATATCTTCATCGGACTCAGGACATAGATAAGAAGACAATCTGAAATGAGCAGCTAGAGGAGTACTCACTGGTTTGGCTTCATGCATATTAAAGCGACGAAGGACTTTCTCAATGTAACGTTGCTGGCTAAGATACAACAAACCAGACTTTCTGTCCCTGGTAATTTCCATACCAAGGATCTTCTTTGCTGCACCTAAATCCTTCATGTCAAATTCACTACTTAACTGTGCTTTTAAATTGGCTATCGCTGACTTATCTTTTGCAGCAATTAACATGTCATCAACATAAAGAAGCAAATATATAGCTGACCCATTAACAAATTTCATATAAACACAGCTATCAAAATCAGACCTCTTAAAACTGTGTGAGAGCATAAATGAGTCAAACCTTTTGTACCATTGCCTTGGAGACTGCTTCAAGCCATAAAGGGACTTCTTTAATCTGCAGACAAAGTTCTCTTTTCCAGGAACAATAAAACCCTCAGGTTGGTCCATATAGATGTCTTCCTCCAATTCTCCATGTAAGAATGCAGTCTTAACATCTAATTGCTCAAGTTCATAATTATTCATAGCAACAACACTAAGAAGAGTGCGAATGGAACTATGCTTCACAACAGGGGAAAACACATCATTATAGTCAATACCTGAGATCTGACTGAAGTCTTTTGCAACTACCCTTGCCTTGAACCTTGCCGGTTCAGTAGGAGACACTCCTTCCTTTCTTTTGAAGATCCATTTACAGCGGACAGTTTTCTTATCTTTAGGCAATTTTACTAAATCCCAAGTACCATTCTTTTCGAGTGACTCCATCTCATCTTGCATAGCAGTCATCCAACTGTTGCGATCAATAGAAGTAGTAGCCTCAACATAATTAGAAGGTTCTGCATGACCTTCAATTTCTTCTGCAACACTTAAAGCATACGAAACAATATTGCATTCTTCAATTAACCTTTTAGGTGGATTAATAGACCTTCTAGGCCTATCAATTGCAATAGAATGTTGTGGAGGCTGTACAACTGGAGAAGAATGCTCAACAATAGGTGAATTTTCAGCTATAGGGGTAGCTTGGACAGCAGCGATATCATTATCTGGTGTATGTTCTATATCAAGCAAATGCTCCACCTGCACACTTGATTTCTATTGTGGCTCTATAGAAGCATTAGTAGCCAGATTGTCATGTAACATAGCAGATTCATAAAAAAGAACATTCCTACTTAACACCACCTTGTTAGTTTGAGGATTCCACAATTTATAACCTTTAACACCAGATTTATAACCAAGAAAAATGCATTTAATAGCTCTAGGTTCCAATTTACCAATATCAACGTGGGCATAAGCAGTGCAACCAAAAACTCTCAATTGTGAATAATCAGCTGGAGAACCAGACCATACCTCAATTGTAGTTTTCTTATCAATAGCAATGGAGGGTGTCCGATTTATAAGATAGCAAGCAGTGGAAGCGGCTTCAGCCCAAAAATGCTTAGGCAAACCAACATTAGACAGCATGCAGCGGGTCTTAGAGATGATAGTTCTGTTCATACGCTCAGCTACACCGTTTTGTTGTGGAGTATGAGGGACGGTGTAGTGTCGAACAATGCCTTCGGACTTACAATATGCATTAAACTCATCAGAACAGAATTCCATCCCATTATCAGTGCGAAGCTTTTTGATCTTCTTTTCAGTTTGCCTTTCAACCATAACTTTCCACTCTTTAAATGCTGAAAATGCTTCTGATTTATGCTTCAAGAAATAAGACCAATCTTTTCTAGAATAATCATCAATAATTGTCAACATATAACGAGCACCACCTAGTGGAGGCACGCGAGATAGTCCCCATAAATCAGAATGCACATAATCAAAAATACCTTTCGTAGTATGAACAGAAGTGTTGAATTTCACTCTTTTATGCTTCCCAAAGACACAATGCTCACAAAAATTCAGCTTGCCAATGCTATGGCCATCAAGAAGTCATCTCTTACTCAATTCTGCCAAACCAAGTTCACTTATATGCCCAAGACGCATATGCCAAAGATTAGTACTATCAGAATCAGATAATGAATGGGAAGTTACAGCATCATCACCTGTAATTGTTGTGCCTCGAAGACGATATAAATTTGCAAATTTCAAAACGCCTTGCATTACAATAAGAGAACCTTTTGACACCTTCAAAACTCCATCTCCACCAGAGTACTTATATCCTTTGTTATCAAGAGTACTCAAAGAAATTAGGTTCCGGGTCATCCCTGGAACGTGCCTCACATCTGTCAAAGTTCTAACCATACCATCATGCATTTTTATCTGAATGGATCCAATTCCAACAATCGGACGTGGTGAGTCATCACCCATCCTAACAGAACCAGCACCTTGAACAGATTCATAAGTGATGAACCAATCTCTATTAGTGCATATATGAAATGATGCGGCAGAGTCAATAATCCATTCATCACCACTACTTGCACATCCAGCCAAAGCAACAAGAACCTCACTTTCAGAAATACTATCAATAACAGCAACTGAAACTTTACCTTCTTCATCTGATGTACCTTTCGGCTTGTATGTGCCGTTTCTCTTTTCCTTGTTCTTCAGCTTGTAACATGCAGAGATGTCATGATTGTCTTTCTTGCAATATCTGCAGAATTTTTCTTTGTCTCTAGACTTAGAACGGCCCCTGTAACCGTTTGAACTCTTTCCTTGGTAACCATTATTGGATTTCTCACTACTACAGAAATGCTTTTCACTATCGGTTACAAATCCACTCTACTATCGGTTCTCTTACCGATAGTGGTCGGCACTATAGTAGAGGAGCAGAACACTTCTATCGGTTTAAAAACCGTTAGTAAAACACCTACATTCCCAACGTTCACTAATCGCTATCGACTATTTCTTCTATCGGCTCAAATTTAAACCGATAGTATTATATACATTTTTTCTATCGGCTCGTATCTAAACCGATAGTATTGTTTAGGCTTTTTCTATCGGCTAGGATCTAAACCGATAGTAATGTTAATGTTTTTTCTATCGGGTATTATCTAAACCGATAGTATTGTCTGGACACAGTTAGTACGGGAAACTTTATTCTATCGGTTATATTATATAACCGATAGTATTCTGTAGACACGTTTAGTACTGAAAACTTTATTCTATCGGTTGTTGTATATGAACCGATAGCACTGATATATTTATTCTATCGGTTGTAGTATATAACCGATAGTAATTTGTAGACAGTTTAGTACTGAAAATTTTATTCTATCGGTTGTTGCATATGAACCGATATTAATGTAATATTTATTCTATCGGTTGTGGTATATAACCGATAGTAATATTAGTTTTTCCTATCGGTTATGTACTGGCACGGTTAGTACTGTAATTATGCACATATACATACAGCTATACAGAGATACATTGGATCATTCACAAATACACCAATATTTACAAATATTCAGCAATATTCACATATTGATCAATTTGTTCACAAATACACTAATTCAGCAATATTCACATATTCACATATTGTTCACAAATTAGACAAATTGAATTTATGCACATATTGATCGAGTTTATTCACAAATACATCAATGAATCTATTCACATATTGAGTTTATTCACAAATACAGCAATCAACACATTCAATATATATTCACAAATACAGCAATCAACACAAGTCAGTTACTATCGATCGTTGATAGCCACTTCTTCCATGACATATTGAGCCCAAATTATTCGCAGCTCCTTCAATTGAGGCAACTCATATTGCTCTTTCAACATGACGCTCTGCATATATGCGTGTATGAAGTTAGGATCGTACGTCACATCCAATTAAAGTTCGACTTTGAGTCAGGAAAAATGGTTACCTTAGGGAATTGGGCAAAGTTTCTCCTGATCAGGTCATACATGAATCTCATGACATAGAAGCCACATTCCCACGATTGTGGCTGCTGATGGCACTGGAAAAATTGCATATGCAAAGACATAAACCCACATAAACCCGAAAGAACTAATTAAGCTTAAATTAAAAGACTCATCATGTGTACTTCCATCCGTATTAATTACCTCATATTCTTTCCAAGAAATTGTTGTGCCCTTCGACGCGTCATGCCTCCCTCCAGCACTAGCATAATTTTTGAAAGCCCTGTATTTAATTTAGCATTGCCGATTAATATGTTATCATTAATTAGCTAGTCAGAGAAAAATTTAAGACAACTATGTTACTTACACGTCTATGTGCCATGTGAGGGTGAAAACATGCGCCACCTTGTCGCTCATCGAATCGAGGTAATAGACCTCATTCATCCATGGGCAAATGACGGCGAGGACCCAGTGGCCCCTACATTGCATATATAAGCGAACCGTTTCATACATATGTTAGGCGTAACATACAAGAATGAGTTAAATTAGTAGGAAATGCACTAACCTTTGGTGGTACGGCGCAAGGATGAACTCTCGGTCCTGCTGCGCTAGTAGTGCCCTTGATATGTATTCCTCCGCATGTGCTTGGTCGTGCTCTAGCATCGTGAGGTTTATTTTCTCTGGGTCGAGGAAACCCACCTTGTCACATGCCCTCATCGACGCCAGCCTATACATGCACCTGGATGCAAAGTAGACATTAGTAAGTAGTGCATACAAAAAGTGATTAGATTTATGAAACGAACTGTGATAACTTCAGACAACAGCAAACTCACAGGACTCCAGTCCGTATGATGGACATATCAAGCTCCCGCCAGTTGAGGAGGTCGAACAAATCCTCGTGGGCCACCGATATGCTCCCGGGCTCACGGTGAAAATGGGCTGGCCTGAAGTGAACCAAGAAGTTGATGTGGCGCCTAGACCGGGTCAGGTACCACTCTTGGAGACTTCTGGTTATTTGATCCATATTGCGCAAAAGGTACTCCGACACGAGTGGGGACCCGTTGTTGAACGTACCCGGCTGGTTTTGTTTGGCCTTGCCTTTGGCCTTGCCCTTGTATACCTTCAAAGGTTGGGGTGTGGTGCCGTCGGCCTCATTTGATGGAGAAGGGTTTGAGGCCGTCGGAGGAGGCATGGGGGCCGAAGGAGTTCGCTCATGCGTTGTGGCGGGGGTGGTGTTCTCAGGAAGTGAGCTTGTATCCATCGTCCACTTTAAGTACAAACGCTTAAATTAGATTTTGCAAATTGAGTATATTAACTGAGTTGTAAGCTAGAATGGCTAGGGTTTACCTCCTGTAGTCTAACACCCTTCTTGGGCCACTGTATGTACGAGCCCAATGCCTCGCCAATTGTCTGCATTTCGTCCGTTGGGACGGGCAACGGAAAAGAGCTGTAGCCCGGGAAGGCCATGTCCACCTGTACCTTTGCGAATCCAGGCTCCAAAGGTACGCAGTGGATCCGGACATCCTCCCAAGACTGGTATACGACCCCGTTTGCAACCGCAAAAGGTTTGTCGCCTATATTGATCAATAGGCTACAGCTCTCCGGCTTCTGCAATTTGCAACAATTATAACAGGTTAGCGAAACAATTCTAACGTAACGGGAGTGGCATCAGCCGAACTGCATATATAGCTCAAGAGTTGCAATACCTCGATCAGGTCCACCGGATCCACGTGAACCTTCGAGCCAACACTACTCGGCCTGGCAGCGTCGACCTCGGCAGCTGGATCTAAACCCTTGGACTGCACAATTCGGCTGAGGCGTTCATACTTCTCGTTCATTTGAGCGAACATGTCCGCGAATTGTGCAGTCACATCTGCCCGTATCTTCTGAGATAGCTCCACTTCCCTTTCCTTCCAGCTGCTAGCCTTCTTCACCTTTTGCCCGGGCTCCGAGAAGCCTTCCTTCCATGGCACCACAGCCCCCACGGTTCGCGTCCGCCCTGGATGCTCCTTGTTCCCTAGAACCCGGGTAAGGATGTCGTTCTCCCTATGGGGACTGAACAATCCCTCGGTCGCCTCCTTCAAGCAAGAGATCTGTTACATTGAAAGCTCTCCATTGTGAGGAAGAAGTATATACAAACTTGTGCGCACACTAGTGATCATAATTAGCCAACTTACGAGTCGCTGCACGACCTCGACGTCCCTCGGGTTTGGGAACGCCACAGTCCCCGTGGCCGACACGGTCCCTCTGGCCAGCCACCAGCGCTTGCATCGCTGATCGCGGATCTCGGAGAGTGGTAGGTCAGGGGAGTCGACGAAATGCGACGCCTCATCTTCAGCCTTCTTCCACTGCTCCTCCTTCCCCGCATAGCCGCGAGAGCCGAGCCGGTGTGGGTGGTCGTTCCTCCTCTGGATTGCCCTGTTCTTCTCGCTGAGGGCCTTCGTACCAGAAACAAGAAAATTAATGCACCACTGCTTACTGCATACAATGGTGTAACCAAGCAAAGGAACCATTCATACCTTGAACTCAGCAGTCCCCTTCTGTTGGGCGAATTGCTCCCATACCTCCTCCGTTATGAAGGGGTACTTCTCGCATGGAGATTCGCCTTTAGCGAGGAAGGTACTGACGAGGACGCTCTTGAAGGTTTTCCATGTGTTGTTCATGTCCTTCAAGCAAGCTATCTTGGGACCATCGTCCGGGATGTTCCACTTGGCCTGTTTCAAATGGTGCATATAAGTAGGACTTACCTAATCTCTAGGATAAACCAAGGGAATGTGATTACTCAAGAGTTCAATGATTTTGATTAATTTTACCTTCACTTCCACCCACAGCCTATCCCTCTCGTCGGCCTTGACGTCCTTCCAGCTCTGGACGGTGATCTTCACCCTTTCCTTCGCCAACAAGCCAACATAGGCAGCATAGTGCCCGGCGTTCTTCCCGATCGGTCTCCCGAACTGGTTGAACTCAAAGGAAAGATCCGCGCGTTTGGCCAAACGACCTAACATCGTCGCACCTCGCGCCTTCCTCTTGCGCTGGGACGAGGCAGCGCCATCTACGTTCGCCCTCGCCGAATCACTACTATCAGCCGAGGAAGATGCCGACATGGCTTTACCTAAAATATCATGAACAAACCATCAATTGATATGAAGAAAGGTACATGACAAAGTTCATAACTAAAATTGTTGTGCTAATCTCTCTGCATGAAAATAAAGTCTGTTGAAATTTAAATGAACCAAAATTTCATATGAACATTAGAAAATGGGAAGTAATTAACAGAAAATTCAGATGAGCAGGGCAAACTAAGACATACTCTATTTCCTATCGGTTTTGAAAGAAAAACCGATAGTACTAAGGTTGTATTCAGGAAAATTTAAAAGATTAGCAGTGCAAACTATGCTAATCTCTCTGCAGGAAAATAAAGTCTGTTAAAATTTAAATGAACCTAAATTTGAGATGAACATTAGAAAATGGGAAGTAATTCACAGAAAATTCAGATGAGCAGTGCAAACTAACACATACTCTATTTCCTATCGGTTTTGAAAGGAAAACCGATAGTACTAAGGTTTGTATTCAGGAAAATTTAAAAGTTAGCAGTGCAAACTATGCTAATCTCTCTGCTGGAAAATAAAGTCTGTTAAAATTTAAATGAACCTAAATTTGAGATGAACATTAGAAAATGGGAAGTAATTCACAGAAAATTCAAATTAGCAGTGCAAACTATGATGGCACTACTATTTCCTATCGGTTTTTCAAGTCAAACCGATAGTAATCAAGTTTGAATTCAGTAAAATTTCCAAAATTGCTCAGCAGGAACATAAAGTAATTGCTCAGCAGGAACATAAAGCATGTTAAAATGTAAATGAACCAAAATTTCAGATGAAAATTAGAAAATGGGAAATAATTAACAGAAAATTCAATTTAAGGTATTTACTATCGGTTCTGAATAAGAAACCGATAGTGAACTACACTGTATGACAAATTGCTAGTGATTTTCATCAATTCTGTCATTCTCATAGCTATCAAGTTTGTAGTTCATGAATTTTACTCTAGGTTTATATTTGTAATCCATTGAACGGGATATGAACCATTGCATACAAAATTAAGCAATACACGCGAGCGATTTGGTCAAGAACACTTACAGTCGATCGTGGAGTGGCCGGAGGCGGTGGCGCAATGCAATGCCGGAGGCGGTGGAGAACCAGTGGCGCAGAGGAGCGAAGAAGCGAACGTCGGCGAATCTAGGGTTTTCCGCGCCAGTATTTGGAAATTGGAATGTGATCAGTTGCATTGGAGGGAAAATCGTGCAAGGTTATAACCTAATAAATGAATATTTACTATCGGTTCATCACCACAAAACCGATAGTAAACTAAAAAACAGGGCTCATAACACAGTGTAAATCACTATCGGTTGTAAACACTAAACCGATAGTAAACTAAGAACAGTGGCTCATAACACAGTGTAAATCACTATCGGTTATGAATGATAAACCGATAGTATAGTTTAATTTCATATCGGTTTCACAGTTATAACCGATAGTAAAATACAATGTTATTGACCCTAAAGGATTTCCCTTAGAAGAATTACAGAGGATCTCAGTACATCATTTTGCATTGTATTTTACTATCGGTTTTATGGCAAGAAACCGATAGTATATGTTAATTTCATATCGGTTTGGAGGTTGAAACCGATAGTATAATACTGTTAAATGGATCTAAAGTTATTTCCTGAGAACAATTACAGATGGGTCTCAGTACATCATTTTGCACTGGTAAAGACACCTGAAACCCCATGCAAATGACTTCCAATAATTTTGAAATAAATTAACAGTAAAGACCAATCATGGAATGAAAATTTGCAGTTTTCATATATATTTGTGAAAAGAATCAATTATTGCTCAAATCAAGTATATACTCCAATTGAAATGAAAATTTGTAGAAATGATTCTCAATGCATCACGTATGTTTTCCCAAAGAATTTTTGAAAAATGATTTGAAGAATTCTTCGATTAAAGATCCAAGTAATATACGTCACTTACATATTGCAAATTAGTCAAGAATGGTTGTCCACCCATAATCCTTCTTCGTGGTTGTCTCGCAGGTAACTTGTTTCGTCAATATCTTCGGTAGGGACAGATTGAAGGATTCCATCTAAAAATGGAGGTAGTTCGTCGAACTGATCGTACTCTTCTTCATCCACAACGTCTTCGACCCCAACAATATGTCTCTTACTGTGAAGGACAACGTGCAACTTTGGGTTGGCCGGGTCAACGATGTAGAACACCTGTGTGGCTTGGTCAGCAAGTATAAATGGATCATCTTTGTGTGCGACTTTACTGAGATCGACGAGAGTAAACCCATAATTGTCGACTTTAACACCTCGAGGGATTTCGACCCATTGGCATCGAAACAGAAGAATCTTAAGTAATACATAATCGAGCTCCCATATTTCCTCAATAACACCATAATATGAGTCGAGTGCCCTTACTGCCCTGGCATCCTCCGAAATAGCAAGTAGTGTCACTCCACTACATTGCATAGTACTCTTCTCGTCCTGAGTTCTTGTGTAAAATGAATAGCCATTGATGTCATACCCCTGCCAAGTCCCTACAGTAAATCTAGGCCCTCTGGCCAACCATGTAACATCTTCATCTACGTCGCCCTCAGAAGCTTGCAGGACTCTATTTTCGATCCACCCAGCAAACTTCCTATTATGTTCTCTGGTGACCCAAATCTCTGGCTTCGAGGGATTATGTTTCCGTAACATTTCCTTGTGCTCGTGTATGTATGGCTCAACCCCCATCATGTGCTGTAAGACCCAAAAATGGGCTTTTGCATACAGATCACTAGAGAGGACGACTGCTTTAAATCCAATCGTTCCAATGCCCTGAAGCCTGCCCTCATGCCGGGACATAGGAACGCCAATTGGGTCAACCCCGGCCATATAGTTGGTGCAAAATTCGATCACCTCCTCGGCGGCATAACCTTCAATGATACTGCCCTCAGGCCGATGTCGATTCCTTACATATCCCTTCAAGATACCCATAAATCTCTCAAATGGATACATGTAGCACAGGAACACGGGTCCACAAAACTTAATTTCTCTGACAAGGTGAACAATTAGATGGACCATAACATCAAAAAAGGATGGAGGGAAATACATCTCCAGCTGACAAAGAGTGGTAGTCACATCGCGTTGCAAATCGTCCAGTCCATCCATATCAATTACCTGCAAGGACACAGTTGCAGCAAATATTCAGATCCAAAAAATCTGACAAGTTCCACGAATGGAGCTAATTAACTTGCTAGGAGTACACGCTTACGTACCTTGCCAGATATTGTGTTGAAGAAATAACATAGCTTTGTAATTGTCTCTCTAAATTTGACTGGGAGAATGCCTCTGATAGTAATGGGAAGCATTTGTGACATCAGTACATGACAATCATGGGACTTCATACCAACCAGTTTCAAGTCTTTCATGGACACAAGTTTTTTCAAGTTCGCAGAATACCCGCATGGAACTTTGACACCATGTAGGCAATGACAGAGTTCTGTTTTTTCTCTTTTTGACAAAGTATAGCAGGCCGGGGGGAGGTATGTCCGCTTTCCCTTCTCCAACGGTGCAAGCTCAGTCCTTATGCCCATGTCGAGCATGTCACGGCGAACGTTGATGCTATCTTTCGTCTTTCCTGGAATGTTCAACAACAAACCAATCAAACTGTCACAAACATTTTTCTCTACGTGCATGACATCAATGCAATGTTGAACTTGTAAGTGCTCCCAATCTGGCAGATCCCAAAGAATCGATCTCTTCTTCCAAACATTTTTTCCTGGAGGTTTAGAACATTTACCGAACTCAACTTTGATGTCCTTAACGCGCAAGTAAAGCTCCTTACCAGTCACAAACACTGGAGCTGATCCTTTCTCAGGCTTCCCATTGAATGACTTCCTCTTCTTACGGTAGGCGTGATGCATCGGAAGGAATCTGCGGTGACCCATGTACACTGTTTTTCTGCAGTTCGATAACCACATGCTTTCAGTTTCATCCAGGCAAATAGGACAAGCCTTGCCTCCTTTCGTACTATACCCTGACAAATTTCCATAGGCCGGGAAATCATTTATGGTGCAAAATATCATGGCCCGCAACATGAAATTCTCTCGCTTATGTGCATCCCACACCCGCACCCCTTCGCTCCACAATTTTTTTAAGTCCTCGACTAACGGTGATAGAAGCACGTCAATATCATTCCCGAGTTGTCTGGGTCCTGAAATTAGTAACGACATCATGATGTACTTGCGCTTCATACATAACCAAGGAGGAAGATTGTAGATGCATAAAAGAACCGGCCAAGTGCTATGTCGACTGCTCATATTTCCGTGTGGATTCATACCATCCGTACTCAGCCCAAACCTTATATTCCTCACTTCACCGCCAAACTCACCGAATGTTCTGTTAATGTTTCTCCATTGAATGGAATCAGCTGGATGTCTTAGTTTTCCGTCTTGTTTCCGACCTTCAACATGCCAACGCAAGTACTTCGCATCTTTCGGATTTGCAAACAGCCGTTTCAATCTGGGAATCACACGCAAATACTACACAGTTTTGGCCGGAGGCCCTTTCTTTACCTCATCACATCCATTGTGATAAATTCTGTCCCATGCTTATACCGCGATGCACCGCATCTTGGACAAACATGCAAATCCTCGTACTCGTTACGGTACAGAACACAATCATTTGGGCATGCATGTATTCTTTCGATTTCCATTCCCAACGGACACAATAGTTTTTTGGCCTGGTAAACCGATCTTGGCAACTCATTTCCCTCTGGAAGCATGTCCGCTAACAGATCCAATAGCGCCGTGAAACTCTTATCGCTCCAACCGTTGCTTGCCTTCAAGTTATATAATCTCAACACAGAAGACAACTTTGTAAATGTTTCACATCTGGGGAACAAAGGCTTCTCAGAATCAACAATTAATTTCTGAAATTTAGCTAAATCGTTTTCGCTGTAGTCTTCTTCTACATCACGTAACATTTCATCTAAATTGTCGTCATCTACATGGACTTTCGAATGAACATTATCAATGTTTTGATCATGATCATCATTACTGCAATCCACTTCCGGGTGCTGCTGAGTGGTAGCGGTAGTGCTCGTTTCCTCAAGATCTTCACCATGCCATATCCAACGGGTATAGCGTGCGTTAAAACCACGACGAATCAAATGACTCCTAATCTGATCAGAGTTGCCGAACCTTTTTAACTTCGTACAATCTATACAAGGACAATGCATATCTTTCTCTCCCTTCTTCGCCTTTTCTTGCTCAGCAAATTTAATAAATCCATTCACACCCTCCAAATACTCAACAGTAGTACGTTTTATTCCATACATCCAATATTCTCGGTCCATCTACAATTATTTCACAAAATTGACAAATTCAAATAAATAATTAATGACTCAGGGCATGCATATATGCATGAAACATAATTAGCTAGGTCATATGTGTGTACATGAGCTGCTTAATTACATTAAATGGATTTGTATATATGAAACCCTAATTAACTTGATGCATGCATTAATTGGAAGAGCCAGCTAGCTAGCTGCTTAAATTCAGCAAGCTATAGCTAGCTAGCCAACCCAGCCTTCTAGCTAGTTTGGAGATACATGTATCTAGTTTAATGAATTGCAAGTAGAGAGAGAGAGGGAGAGTGTGCAAGAGTGATCGAGAGAGAGAGAGAGAGGTGATGAGAAGATGACAATACCGAGGGGGATGGAAATATGATCAACCTCTCAGCTAGCTTCTCCAGATCACTCTAGCTTGGAGTCGTGCGGGGTTGAAATGATTCCAACATGCAGAGCACAGAGCAGGGATCGACCTAATTAAGTTGTCCAATTTTATTATCGGTTCAAAAACACAAACCGATAGTAAAATAAGGTCCCCACTGTCATAACCATTAGTGTATATGAAGTCATTTTACTATCGGTTTGTTTTATATAACCGATAGTACTATTCACATATTGTATCGGTTAGTACAGTAATAACTGATAGTAAAAAGTCAGTAATTTCACTATCAGTTACCCGAGAAAAACCGATAGTACTATGCAATATATTATATCGGTTAATACAGTACGAACCGATAGCATAAAGTGAGTAATTTTACTATCTGTTACGAACGAAAAACCGATAGTACTATTTTAATATATTATATCGGTTGGTACAGTAATAACCGATAGTATAAAGTGCGCAATTTTACTATCAGTTAAAAATGAAAAACCGATAGTACTATTTAATATATTATATCAGTTGGTACAGTAATAACCGATAGTATAAAGTGCGCAATTTTACTATCAGTAAAAAGTGGAAAACCGATAGTACTATTTAATATATTATATTGGTTTGTACAGTAATGACCGATAGTAAAAAGTATTTGCATTTCACTAACGTTGGACTAGTGTGTAACCGATAGTAAAATGATGGTTTTCCGCCGCTGTCGTCCTATTCTATCGGATTTTTCCTAGATTGCTTATAACCGTTAGAAAATAAGGGTTAGTGGAATGCACTTCTGTAGTAGTGTCTTCTCTTTTGTTCTGCCACGAACAATTAAACCTTCGCCATGCGAAGTAGAACTTTCAGTGGACACCATCTGTTTCATCTTTTCTTTAGCATGCAAAGCTTCATAAACTTCATTCAGGGTAAGAGTATCACGACTGTATAATATGGTATCTCTGAAGTTTGCAAAAGAACTAGGCAGCGAACACAAAAGAATAAGACCTAAGTCCTCATCATCATATTTTACCTCCATAGACTGTAGGTCAGCAACAATCTCCTTAAAGACCGAAAGATGGTTAAGCACGGAACTACCTTCTTGCAACTTGTGTGTGTATAACTTCATCTTCATATGCATCTTGCTGATAAGATCTTTGGACATGCAAATTGATTCCAGCTTTAACCATAGGCCAGCAGCAGTTTTTTCCTGCAAAACTTCCTGCAAAATATTGTTGGATAGATGAAGATGAATTTGAGACAAGGCCTTACGATCTTTCCTCTTTTCGTCGTCTGACCAGTCCTTTGAATCTTTCTTCCCGAAACTGTCAAGCGCATCATCCAGATCAGTATGCGCTAGCACCGCCCGCATCTTGACTTGCCACAGAGAGAATCGCGTGTTCAGATCCAGCAGCGGAAGATCATACTTCATTGACGCCATGTCGACAGAAACCCTAGATTGAACGGGTGAAGAACGTGGCTCTGATACCACTTGTTAGAAAACACCAGGCACAAAAATAAGAAGTAGATCAAACAAGAACATGAGACAATCAATTTAACGTGGAAAACCCTTGCGGGAAAAAACCACGGGCGCCGGCTGGCAAAACTTCACTATTTTTTGGAAGAGTTACAAAACACAGGAGATTTCAATGAGATGTCTCTCTGTGCAATTTACAAGAGATATTTATAGATGGTGGCGACCTAGAGTCCAATTAGGATACAAATCCTAACAACTAACCAATTAGGATACAAATCCTAATAACTAACCAATTAGGATACAAATCCTAACAATCTGAATTTGGATCATATTCAACAGAAGTCTGCAATTTGAAGATCTGATGCCACATACTGAAGAGCAATAATGCTCGTGATCACAATGATAACAAGTAAAGAAGACATCAATACTAATATATTTGATGAGTTCATGTTTCAATAGATGATGTGTAATCTGTATGGCACTCATCTTGTCACAAAGAAGTGACGTAGGAGCAGTGCAGTCCACACTAAAATCGGTAAGTAACCAATGGAGTCATATGACCTCAGCTGTAGTTGTAGCCAAAAGCCGAAGCTCAACCTCTGCACTAAAACGAGTAATTTATTTCTTGGACTTCCAAGTAAGAAGAGAAATGTCAAGAAGTACGTAATTTCAGTAGCATCACCCGCCCAAATAGAGTTAGAATAAACATGTAGGTGGAGTTGATTAATCCGTGCATAAAACAGGCTGCGAGAAGAAGTACTTCATAGATAGCGAAGTACTCGAAAAAGATGACTATAATGTAATGAGGTAGGAGCATTGACAAACTGAGTGAGTATACCGACAGCATGGAAAATATCCCATCTGGTGACTGCCAAATAAACTAAACCACCAACAATGTGACGATACTTGGAGGGATTCTCAAGAGGAGTGCCAGCTGTGGGTCGCAACTGCAGATGCAACTCCATGGGTGTATCAGCTGTCCAAGTATCAGTAAGATCAGGACGATCAATAGATCATGAACATACCACTCTTGAGATAGATAGTAACCATATGCAATAGAGATAACTTGAATACCTAGAAAATAACTCAAAAAAACTCAAATCAGACATCAAAAACTGCTTGCTGAGACGCTCCTTTAAGGTAATATACTGCTCATCATCCTCTGTAATCAAAACATTGGTCTCTACACTTTGTAATTTTATGAAAAAAATGCAAATATTATTTTGTTTATTTATTGTTTGTTATCATAAGATTGTATAGAAGCCCTAATACCGGGTTTTTAATTTAGCTGATATAGTGTTATAATTTGGGTACCCTAGCAGTTGATGGAACCAATAAGTTTTACACACAACAAAAACGACAACCTGATTGATGTGTGTAAGCGGCACGTTTATCAGACCAACAGTTGTGCGACCATTCATGTGGAGATGAGAATGTCATGTTGCTGAGCTACACTGCTACTATGCACCTACTTTTTGGCTGTCTTAGGCTATCTTCAGTGCATCGGTGTTTCACGAGACGTTTCAACGAAATATTCTTCAGTATATTCTGTGTCACGTGTACAAAACACCACCCAAAACACCCCCTACTCCAATGCACTGGCGTTTCGAGACGTTTCATACAGGCTCACGAGTAAATTAAATTTAGGTGGTTTTAGTAAAACATCAATAACTTTTAATTTAAAAATTGAATATATGCGATGTTTGGTCTCTATATGAAGATAATTTAAAAATCTACAACTTTCTCAATATAATCAATATATAATTTAAACTAGATTAATCATAAATTAAGAAATAAAGATTATATACACATTGATCGCATGTAAACCGAGAAAAAAAAGACGACGGGCCCACATGCAGAGCAAAATTTCCGACGCCTCAGCAGGCGTCTTCTCTCCCTCCCTTCGGCCGGAAAATTAATTTTTTAATCGTGGGATCCACACGCAGAAGGTGGAAGCGGTGGCGTTGAGGACAGCCTTAGTAGGTGTTTGGCGTTGTTCCTTGTCCAACAAATATGTATTTGTTTCAGTTTGTTCTGCCGTTATATGTTGGCCTTGGAACTCAGAACTTGAAATTGAGTGTGCTTGCATGTTTCAGGTTATGCTCTAACAAGTTTGACAAATTGACAAGTGTGTGTGCATGTTATTTATTGGCCTTGAAACTCAGATTGTCAAACTGAATTAGTGTGCTGAAAGTAGTAGTGTCAGATTGACAAAAAATTCAAGTTTGACAGCATTGTCAGTACTCAAATGCTTGGTAGAGTTCATTAACACTTGTAGACTAGTTCAATAATTGAGCTTTTGATCCTTAGTATTATCCAGAAAGTTCTTCATCTTGTGTGGTTCTGAACACTGGTCATCTTCTAGATTGCCTAGAGATTTTGTTGCATTTCAGTTAACTCGGAGCCTATAACTTTGACATTAGGAGGTCTTTTGAGTAGTGACAAAAGTAGAACTGCTTTCTATCTTTACTGGTCTCTGTGTGGAAGCTAGTTCAGTGTTTATTTGTGGCATTAAACTTGTTAATTCCGATTGCCTAGCTGCTGTCCCATTCTGTTTTTTGTGTTCTGAATTTTTTCAATGCTATAGTAAGGAGACTTTGCTGTAGAACTGGATTACTGTTTATTGGCTTGTTGCAATTCTCAAGGTAGATTCTTTAATCCGCATTTCCTTTGGCATATTACTTGTGATAATTGTTATTTATTTATAGTGGAAGCAATAATGCAACCTTTTTTATACAGTGTCATAATGGATTTAGAAGCCATCAAGGTGCTTTTGCATTATCCTAAAGGAACCAGTCATTACTTAGCTGGGGTAGATGGATTTCTTGAATTTGCATATAAAGATATGTTAGCAGATACCAAGATTCATTGTCCATGTGTCAGATGCGTGCACACTAGTCTACTAACCAGGGATGATGTCTATGAGCATTTGGTGTGCAATGGAATACTTGAGAGTTATGACAAATGGGTTTTTCATGGTGTCTCTTCAGAGCAACACATTGGTGATCAGGAACCACAATATATATATGATGACGTGACGGTTCAGATTTGCCAAAATCCACCCTCAAAATACTGTTCATCCATTTTTTTTTTTTGGTTTTCCCCGCGATTTGGGTTACAGCCGTGGCTCCAACAGCAGACCGATCCAGCGCGTGAACGATGCAGATCGGAGAGAGGATATCGAAATCTTGACATCCTCTCTCCGGTTGCTATCTTCTTCCCAGTCGTGTCCGCCCCCAACTGTCGACAGTTCGCACGGGAGTTTGCTTCTTGGAGAGGCGACGTCGCCTGTGGAAGGCCTGGCTCCGGTGCGGCGTCCTCGTCGGCGGCGTGGACCGGCCGGAGGGTTGTTGTGGCGTCCTCGTCGGTATCGGCAGGCCGGCGAACTGTTGATAGCGGGGGCATCCTCGTCGGTCGTCCTTGTGAGGGGCCTGGCTCCGGTGCGGCGTCCTCGACGCCGCCGCTACCCTGCCACACCGGTCCCCGCACCGCCGGCCCCCCCGAGCGGCCGCCACCCTACACCGCCGTTCCCCTGCGCCGCCAGTGATTTCGCGCCGCCACCACCCGTGGCCGGCAACCCCCCAACCGGGCGACACCCCGCGCCCCATGCCGCCGGTCCCCGCTCCCCATGCCCCCGCTCCCCGCGCCCCCGCCGCTCATCCCCGCTCCCTGCGCCTCCGCTCCCCGCGCCGTTGTTTGCCCCCGCTGGAACTCCCCCGGCGCCGCAGTTCCCAACGCCGCTCCCAACGTCAGCAGCCGCGTCAACGTCGGCAGCTCATCCGAAGGAGGCGGTGCTTGTACCGGATCGCAAGAGGAAATTTGACGAGATGGAAGGAGAGGGGGTGGTGGTGCGGATCGAAAGGAGGTGGAGGCGAAGGCCAAGCGACACATGAGGATGGCGGGGCGATGGATCAGGTATAGACTCCAGAAGTTATTGTTTATCATTTTTGTGAATAGAGAGTTATATTTGAAGATTGTTACTGGAGTATATTGAAATATAGGGATGGAATATTTTTAGAGAGGTATGTATATGAGGATATAGAGATTCGATTTTAGGTGTTATTATTGGAGAAGATCTTAGATGGACCAAATTTAGAAGCACAAGTTTCTATAAATTGGTTAAAGATGCAGAGAAGCCTTTATGGCCAGGATGTGAATTATCACAGCTATCTTTACTTGTGCTTTTGTTTAATATAAAATCTATGAACAAATGGACTAATAAATCCTTGGCGATATACATTGGTATTCTGCACATGGCAATTCCAAATGGCAATGAATTTCCCAAAGATTTTTATGAGGCTAAGGTTGTTTCAAAATTTGGCCTAGATTATGAACAATTCATGCATGCCCAAATAACTGTCAGCTTATTTGGTAAGACACAGCTGATGATGATGTTTGCTCAACCTGTCAGGCTTCTAGGTGGATAGACAAAGAACCTGGAACCAAGTTAAGTTAGAATATTAGTAGCATCACCCGCTCAAATAGAGTTAGAATAAGCATGTAGTTGAAACTGACTAGTCCGTGTATAAAACAGGCAACGAGAAGAAGTACCTCATAGATAACGAAGTACTCGAAAAAGGTGACTATAATGTATTGAGGTGGGAGCATTGACAAACTGACCGAGTATACTGACAGTATGAAAAATATCCCATCTGGTGACTGCCAGATAAACTAAGCTACCAATAGTGTGACGATACTTAGAGGGATTCTCAAGAGGAGTGCCAGCTATGGGTCACAACTGCAGATGCAACTCCATGGGTGTATCAGCTGTCCAAGTATCAGTAAGACCAGGACGATCAACAGATCATGAATATACCGCTTTTGAGATAGATAGTAACTATCTGTAGTAGAGATAACCTGAATAACGAGAAAATAACTCAAAGGACTCAAATCAGACATTAGAAATTACTCGCTGAGATGCTCCTTAACAAAGGTAATATACTGCTCATCATCCTCTGTAATCAAAACATTGGTCTCTACACTTTGTAATTTTATGAAAAAAATACAAATATTATTTTTTTATTTATTTTTTATTATCATAAGAGTTTTTTTATTAATAACCCACATAAAATAATCATTTACAAAAATAACCCACAGTTCAAAAATTTTACAGAATTAGACCGCCACGTCAGCCTGTCAAGTGCTGAACACTCAACAAGCTACATGTGGTGTGGAAAAAGCTTGTTGAGTGCCCAGGGTTGGACAAGCTTCTTGTCGACAAGCCGTCCACCTCAACGAGGCGCCACAACCACGAGCATGTCAATAGGTTGCTTGTTATTATCCTGTATAGTGTCAATAAGTTAGCAAATAACTCCTAACCCAAATGGCTAACACACCCTTCTCTCACCCCCTAACCGGGGTTCAAATCTTGCTGGCTATAATTTAAATTATTTTTTGAAAACTTGCTTTCCACACGATAGGTTGGCAAGCTGACATGGTAGATCATTTATGTAAAATTTTTGAATTGTAGGTTAGTTTTATAAATTATTATTTTATGTAGGCTATTAATAAAAAAACTCATTATCATAAGATGGTATAGAAGCCCTGATACCGGGTTTTTAATTTAGCTGATATAATGTTACAATTTGGGTACCCTAGCAGTTGATGGGACCAATAAGTTTTACACACGACAACCTGCTAGATGTGTGTAAGCGGCACGTTTATCAGACCAACAGTTGTGCCGACCATTCATGTGGAGATAAGGATAAGGATGCCACGTTGCTGTGCTACAGTGCTACATCCAAAGCCAGGATATTTTCTTTATGGTTTGTTTTTAAGATTAATGTTTTAATTCCTCTGATTTCTATGTTTAAAACCCTAGATTGGTTTTTCATGTTTAAAACCCTATCTTTATGGTAGCTTAACATGTCTTTTAAAGCTAGGCGAACAGAACTCCGTCCCTCTTGGTGTTGATGAGCGGATGTTCATCACACTTGGAATTGGTTCAGTTTGTAAGGGAGGGGAAGTATGGTGTAAAGTACAAAATCACCTAATCCATGCGTACATGAACAACATCTCATTTGTTTTTCCAGAGAAGATGTCTGTACTAGATGCACACCACAATAAAGTACAGGGAATCTCTCAGAATTCTATAATTTCACAGATAGTTCTCTGAATTATAACGGAACATCACATTTAGATTCCCTAAACAAAACACTTGAATTCACATCATTAGGCACAAAGATAAAGAAACTCAAGTACAACAAAACTGTGGAAATTGTACTACAAGATGTGTGTGTTATAGAATGCATTGGGCATCATATACACCTGCATGGGTATAATTTTTTTGTTGTGGCACATGGACATGGCAGCTACAACCAAGATGAGGCTATGAAGAGCTACAACTTGATTAATCCATCAATGAGAAGCACTGTGATGGTACCTGTAAAAGGATGGGTGGTTATTCGATTTGTAGTAAACAACCGAGGTGAGTAATTAAAAGATTTTTAGTTTGTGCTAATTGATTATACTATTGTATATTATATTAATTTTTATGTTTTATTTATTGATATTGGTATTGGGACATAGGTGTATGGTTATTTCATTACCACATAGACCTGCATCTTTCAGTTGGCATGGCGACAGTTTTTGTAGTTGAGAATGGCCCAACAAAAGATATCATGTTGTCTGGACCTCCAGCAGACCTTCCTAAGTGCTCCTCAGATCCACAAATGATTATTGTGAGCACAGATAATAATGGCTCTATATGAAACTTCATCAATTGAAAATTAGTGCAGAGCTTCAAAATCTATGGTATCTCAAGATGCCAAATAACCAAATAAGATTTGCGTATGTATGTTCATGTCCGATCGGATGTATTGTTTTTGAATGAGATAGATTTTGGTTATATATGTTATATTGTCATCACTCAATTATTGGTAAACTTTTATGAAGAGAGGACATGATAGAGTGTGCTTTATGAGTAATTCAAGCTTCCCAAAATAATTCAAAATGCAATGGTAGTGTTTGAACGCCTGTAATCAAAACTTTTATCATGTTGCCTGGACGCTCCTTTAAGGTAATATACTGCTCATCATCCTCTGTAATCAAAACATTGGTATCTACACTTTGTAATCTTATGAAAAAATGCACATATTATTTAGTTTATTGATTGTTTGTTATCAGAAGATTGTATAGAAGCCCTAATACCGGGTTTTTAATTTAGCTGATATAATGTGATAATTTGGGAACCCGAGAACTTGAAGGTACCAATAAGTTTTACCGACAACGAAGACGACAATCTGGTAGATGTGTGGAAGCGGCACGTTTATCACACCAACAGTTGTGCCGATAGTCCTTGTGGAGGAGATGGTGAACGCCGTTGCTGTCTGTACTCTGAAGAAGATTTTTCCTTAAAATAACATTGTATTTGATATTTTTTATGCTTCGATAAAATGTACTCCTTAATAGTGTCCTAGTATCCTGGAATGCAAAAAATCACACTACCCCTTAATTAATTTAGTATATCACTATATATACACCTGTCTTCGCATTCGTTCCACTGCAAACACCCATCTAGCTCATCTTTGCCTACTTGTCTTTCTTGCTCGCCGGAGGGCTTCCATTGATGGCGACGTCAGCGGCCACCGTGGTCGTCGTTCTTCTGGCCGCCGGCGTCCTGTGCAGCCTCGCAGATGCTGCAGTCTTTGAGCATACGTTTCTTGTAAGTTATCCAGTTTTAATTCTAAGATACTATACTGCACTACCCTGTGATTGTATTCATGTTGTGTTCTAATCCATTATTATTTAATAAATTCTGGTTCTGTTAGACGTCTCGCCTTGATTTTGGATCCACGTAAGAAAATGCTTCAAATTCAAAATTAATAAAAAAATGATAGAAATTCTCATTGATTAGTAAAAAAAGAAAATGGTCTATTGGACAAATCATATCTATTATAGCATAAATTCATTATTTGAAAAATCATATTCAAAATTAACTCTATCTTTATTATCGTATACAGTAATATGAAAAATCGTTCCTAAAACTAATTCTACTTATATTAAAATACCAAAGTTGGACAAATCTTAATTGAATGTGAGTAAAATTTTAAATCATATTGAGATTAACCATATTGAACAGTGTTTTTGGCTAGATTTATTAAAAAGTCGAAAAAGCATATCTTACTGATTTTCTTTTGAGAAATGACCTAGCTTGAGTGGATGGAAATATTTTTAAAAATAAAATCATCCTTAAGAGTTCTCCCATAAAATGTTATCTAGTAGATACTTTAGGATTATATGTAACATTTTTAAATTTTGAGAACATATATAATATTATATCTTATAATCTAATATGTACAGGTTGGCAATCTGACGGTGAATCGGCTTTGTGATGACAAGATCATTACTACGGTGAATAAACAGTATCCGGGACCAACAATAGATGTGACGGAGGGTGATACTGTGGTGATCCATGTTATCAATGAGTCACCTTATGGCATGACTCTTCATTGGTGGGTGGATGCATTTATACTATTTTTTCAGAAGCCTCATTTTATAGATTCTTGAATGAAAATACTAGATTTCCTCTAATGTGGATTATCAATGGTACAGGCATGGGGTAATTCAAATGCTGAATTGCTGGGCGGATGGAGCAGGCATGATTACACAATGCCCAATACAACCAGGAGATAAGATGACCTATCAATTTAATGTCACTGGACAAGAAGGCACACTTTGGTGGCATGCTCATGTCAAGTTATTTCGAGCAACAGTTCATGGTGCTCTTATTATTCGGCCAAAAATAAAGTACCCTTTTACAAGCCCAAACGGCGAGGCTACAATAATGTTAGGTATCCTCATGATTATCTTTCTTCGATGAACATCCAAAGAGTACAATTTTGTAAATCGGTTCTTTGAATTTATCTTCCGTTTAATCTGTGCGGCATGGGAGGATACTGTCTTGAGACCTCTCCTGTACACCGTTGCTTTATTCATGAGAAGAGTGGGTTGTGAGATTTTTAGAAAAATGGGAGAAGATGGAGTATGTAGGAGGGAGATGAAAAGTTAGAGAGGTTAATGGTGAGTGGAGGCAAGAGAGAGTTGGGAGAAAGAATCTGGCATGAGGAGGAGGGAAAGGAGGGGAGAGAGAAGCGGATGGCTGAGGGATTAAATTTTTTTTGCAACTATTATCTTATTTGTACTAGAATGATATGTGAGCCACACAACCGAAGGTCCCACAATTCATTGACATTAGCATTAGGAGATATGTGCCATCTTTTTCAATAAAAAAATATAGTTTTTTGAGGATATGATTCAACTTTGTACTCTATATTATAGTGCTAATTAACATACACAAATACCATATAACTATACACAAATCTCAAAGAAGACTAAGCATATTGATAGTGGGAACAATTACTCTTCCGACTAAACCATATCTTATACATATGTACATCTGTATAAGTCTCTCTCTCTCTATATATATATAAATATATATATAGTTGAAATTGTAATATAGTTTCATACAACTACTACTAAGCTACATTTAAATAAATTCACTTACATGGACCAATTATGTACAGTTGTGCATTCTTGCACAAATTTAAGTGTTCGTACATTTTTTTTGTGTCATTTCTTCATGTTCTTTCAGCGTTATTGTAGTTGTACATTCTTATACAAACGTAAATGCACATACAATTTTTTTTTTCATTTCTTTGTTACTTTGTGCCTCATATTGATAGCAACATACTTGACAGGAGAATGGTATAAAGAGGATATACTGGTAGTAGAAGATCAGATTCAAAGGAGCATCTTATCAACCATATCTGAGGCATTCACTATAAATGGAAAAACAGGAGACCTTTATAATTGTTCATGTAAGCTCCTACATCTTTCGAACATTGTGACATATTTTTATGATTTGATAGGCATATACTCATGCATAGATTCAAATTGGTTATCCTTGATTTTATCATGTTATGCAAACTTCCTACACAGTATTGTAGTTAAATCTCAACTAATTGATTATACTGAAATATTATGATAGTAATTTGCATATGAAATGTGGAGAGTGGAAATAACTTAAGCATGGCTACTATATTCGACATAATTTGAATAATGTGGGAGATAATACTTGAAATGCATTGAATTATTTTGATATATCGTTGACAAGTAGAGCACTAATATTGTTCACTAAGTTATTGTGTGGCGCATATAATCTAATCAACCATATACTACTATACAATTCTCTTTTTTTTTATATCAAAAATTAGTAACAACTAACAATTACAATGTAATATATAAAGTGTGACAAAGGAATACATCATAAGTATGATCCACTTTCCCCTCGTAGGCTTGACTTCAGCTTATAGATTAGTATTATCGTTTGCCCAGACATAACCATCTTGAATCCTCCCACAATGTTTACAAATTTAGTAACCACAACCCATTATGGATATGGTACTGCACTACCTTTAGTGTAGGGAAAACAACAGCTTTGGCAACTGCTGCCATAGTGCAGCACCAAGAACAATGTTTGTAGAGATCTAATATAAAAACTTCATGCCTTTGCAACTTTGGAAAAGAACAAAAATGATCAAAGAGAAACCCATTTTTATGGCAGCAGTTGCCACGCCTCCCCGCCGAGCCGCGCCGCCCGTTGCCACGCCTCCCCGCCGGGCCGCGACGCCCCGCCGCCGCGCCTCCCCGCCGGGCCGCGCCGCCCCGCCGAGCCGCGCCGCCCTGTTGCCTAGCCTCCCCGCCGGGCCGCGCCTCCCCGCCGCCGCGCCGCCCCGCCGCCGCGCCTCCTCGCCGCCATCGCTGCTGGGCTGGGCCTGGACGCCTCGGGAGGGTGCTAAGCTACGTCGTCAACATTCCTCGTCGAGGGCCTCGCCGCCACGCCGCCCCGCCCCCTCGCCGCCACACCTCCTCGCCGCCCTCGCTACTAGGCTGGGCCTGGGCGCCGCAGTCTGGGCCTCCGGGGTATCCGGGGTATCCGGATATCCGGATAAGTACAGTTCCGGATATGCGGATCCGGATCCGGATCCGTCGGATATCGCCTGAACCGGATTCGGATCCGGATCCGAATAAAAATTATCCGGATCCGATAGGTTCCGGATCCGGATTCGATCGGTCTGGACCGGGAGGATCCGGATCCGTTTTCATCCCTACCCACAAGAGCATGAGATCGTAGTACTCCTTTTAATGAGTATTGATGGTTGTTAAATGCACATGGAACACCGGGTTGTATTCAATTTTGTTAGTAAAAATAAAGAAATACCACAATACTAGATCTATAAAGTAAGAGCAAGATATCATTGGGAGTTCCTAGGATTATGGTTCACAAACATTTAAGGAAGAAAATGTCGTGGGTCAATTGTGTGATGATGGTTTTATTAATTAATGAGGGCAAAACTTTAGATAAATATGCTACTTGTCTACATTGAAGATACCCTCTTAACCTTGTGCCGCCATGTTTATTTGATGCAACCCGACATCCCACCCAGATGATAGCATGTCTAATTTGTGAACACTGCACGATAAAACACATTTTTCTGAACAATGTCCAATTCAGAATAGCGAAACAGAAATATGATTTCAGCTTAAATAGATTACAACATCAAGATTCATCATAAGAAGCAACCCATATCACAAAATATAAGAGTTTTCACAAAAACTATGCATCTTGTCAGTAAAATGAACCAGTCCTATGGCAGTTTTTAGAAGTCTTCGTCTTCGGATCCAAAGTAGATAGGATCATAATTGTAGATGTCCACCTCCGAGTCTCGGTGTCTTGAGTCGCCTCCGCTCCAGTATCTTCTTCAGCAAATTCTCCTTCAGCCAAGAATTCTAAACCTAACAAGAATTTACATAGCAAGAGTGAGTACAAAAGTATTCAGCAAGAATATAACAAGACATAATGCATAATGACCTGAATTAGCTAAATTCAAGGAAAATTCATTTAGACATATAATGAGCTAAGGAGTATAAGTTTTACTTCTTCAATAAAACATTTGTTGAAAACATTCTCCAATAGATTCTTTAGAAAAGTTCTACTAAGCACTTTACACGACTGAGGCCACATATAGGACCCCTTTTCCTGTCGCGACGCAGTTCTCGACCTGAAATTAAGGGGTGAACATTCACGTATTTACTCTACAGAGGTATATCTCTTTACCCCAAAAAACTGTTGATTTACATGTTGGATCTCGTCAACACCCCTCCGCATTCTCTTTAATGTGTGACTAGAACAAGAGAATAAAATTTTTCTCAAATCTATCTACTAAGAATCTCCACTTCACCAGTTTGAGCCTATAGTGTCATGAGTACTTAGTGGGCGACTCGTGGAACCCATCTGGATTATTTTAAACGATCCGTGATGCCCCTTAGGTTATTCAGAGCGACATGTGGCACTTATATATACATATATAATAATACATTCATGTGTGGAGATGACTTTAGTTTGTAGATAAGATACTAGACTAAGCCCATCTCATATTAAGTATGTGGTTGATATGGATGTTACGGCGCTCGATGAAAGAGACAGTTAGTTACAGACCTTACTAATTTTCATCCATAGCATTGATAAGGAGTCTTTTTTTTTTGTCAACATCTCAAACTCAGAAACTTCCACTATCGTGCTTAACATCTCATGTATGTCATCTCATATACATATAATTCTCCATAGATTTTTTTCTAGTCATTATTTTGAAAAATACTCTTTCTATGCAAGTGATAATTCTTAGTTAGATCTGAAAATTTATTATAGACAATTAGTTCAAGCATATTCAACATGATCAAATAAAAGGAACTTGCTTGCGTAGACGGGATTGAAATCAGAGTTCGGCAATTCACCCCGATGCTCCTCACCACTGTCAGGGCAGTTCATGAGAAACATAATTATATACACATATATATTTAGGATATTGGTGTAATAGGAAATAGAAAATGCAAGAATGAATACATCTATGCTTTCGTTCTCCCTGACCCTTAATTGAATACGGCTAACTGACACTTCAAGTTAAAAAAATTAAGTTTACATTCTGCAGGTGTCTCTCTCTCTCTCTCTATATATATATATATATATATATATATCAGTGTGTGTGTATAAATAGTTTTTAAGTCTTTAATATTAGTGTCAATGATAGTTGTTTCGCCGAGAAGATCTCTCTTATGAGAAATTGGCCCTTCTTCATGATGCGGGCGTGCCAGTATACATAAGTATACACATAAAGGGGTAGAAAATGTATAATCTTAAGGGAAACAATGCACTTTATTAATTCTAAAAAAATTACAAGTTACAAGTCCCTTTGGGATCTACAAGCTCTCATTTCGCCGAAGAAATATATATCTTTATCTTCAGGGGATTGCATGGTTCATAGTTCTTCAGGACTTTTGAAAAGCTCTTGGTTAATTACATCTGAGGAACAAATCCATAGAAAATCTCTGATTAAGCTGTGCTGATAATCATCGTCTTCAAGCCTCAAAATTTTTAAATTGCCCATGCATGCAAATATGCAAATCCATTGCTTCATTAGTCTATAATGTTATCACAAAATGGGTGGCCTTCGCCTCATCGGTGCCCAGCTAGGGAGTTGTTCGGCCTCGTCGGTCGCGAACAAGTGGATGCCTTCGCCTCATCAGTACCGGCATGGACAGAGTCTGGCTTCATCAGTCACGAACAAAAACATGTCGTCTTCACCTCATCAGTACCCAACGACATGAAAAGTGGATGGAAATGACTTGTGATAACATCTTCAACTTCTTTAATTTTAGGAAAAACACATTGCATGGTAAGCAGCCCATTGGAACATTTGCCAAGGATTTAGTAATATTTTGACTTGATTTTGACAACTTTAGACATTGGCTCCTCTTCGACTAGTTGGATAGGAGCCTTTTTGGCCTCTGATTGGCATGAAACTTGGTAGTATAGCTTCTGCATAGATCTTCGATTGGTCATCAAAATTTGAGATTAATTGGATCATCGGATTGACATCTATCTTTATTGCATTGCTTGTACGTCAAACTGAAATTCAGCGAGACAGAACTGTTTGCAATGGTCTTGATGATCTTCTTGCCCTCTGATTGAAGTGAAACTTGGAATAATATTTCTCTACAGATTCTCGATTGTTCATTAAAATTTGAGATCAATCAGACCATCAGATTAGAAACTATCTTCATTATATTGCTCGTATGTCAAGCTGGAATTCAGCAAGATAGAACTGTTTGCAATGGTCTTGATGGTCTTTTGGCCCTCTGATTGAGTTGAAACTTAGACGAATAGTTTCTAGACAGATCCTCTATTTTTCATCAAAATTTGAGATCAATCGAACAGTCGGATTAGAAACTATCTTTATTGTAGTGCTCGTACATCAAGCTAGAATTCAGCAAGATAGATAGTTTGTAATAGTTTTGATGGTATTCTAACTTTCTGATCAAGGTGAAACTTGTATGAATAGTTTCTAGACAGATCCTCGATTGTTCAGCAAAATTTGAGATCAATCGGATCGTCGGATTAGAAACTATCTTTATTGTATTGCTTGTATATCAAGCTAGAATTCAGCGAGACAGAGCTGTTTGCAATGGTCTTGATGGTCTTCTGGCCCTCTGATCGAGGTGCAATTCAGAGGACATACTACTCATGGAGTCTTCTGTCCTGTGTAAAAATTTTGGGTCAATCAATCTTCAAGATCAGAAGTAACCATTGATTTTCTCCCATGGAGCCTCTCCTTAGTCAAATTGCCACTTGGGTGCCACTGTTCGAATTTGCACGACTGGTCGTGGTCGAATTTGGCACTGGTTGAAATTGATGATTTGGTCGAATTTGACACAGGTCGAATTTGACTCTGATCAAATTTGACTCTGATCGAATTGTGAATCGGACTAAACCCAGAAGGAATGATTAAATTGGCAAATAAGATTTAGTCAATTTGACACAAATCATCGAGGTGCTCGCAGAATCAGGGTTCCGTTTGCTCCATGCCTTTCTTCTTCTTCATAACTAGACTACCACAGGCACCGATAGACAGGCCTTCCATCCCTTCATGTAATGCATGATATGCACTTTATGGATAATCAGCACTCACCCATGAGGAAAAGGTCTCTGGTCGAGCAGAGAGGGCCTTCTTTGATCTCTCGGTCTTGCGTTCGCCTGGCGTCGGTTTTCTTTGAGCCTTCCATCTATCTCCTATGCCTCTCCTCTCAAAAAAGGTTATCACCCTCTCTTTATTTATAGAGGCTCAAGATTGGTTGCAATCACCCAACAACCAGAGATTTTTTAGGAATTTGAATTCGAATATGAGATAAACAGTGATTATTTAAAAATTAGGAGATAAAATCAATGTTTATACTTATCCTGTTCGAGCTCGGGCTGAATGTTGGTGCGACCAGGCCAAATCCTGGTCGAATTTGACCAGACCCGAGTTCGATTCGAATCCGACCAGGACCTGGTTCAACCAGACTCAGGTCCGAATCAGGTTTGACCAGGCCCAGTCCAAATCAAATTTAGCCAGCCCCAATCCGACTCAGTTTCGACTAGGCCTAGTTCGAATCGACTAGGCCCAATTGACCAATTTGTCGGTGCGACCAAGCTTTTTGACTCAACCAGGCCCAATTGGCCCAACTTGTTGGTTCAACCAGGCCCAATTGAATCCGACCAAGCCCAATTGGCCCAATTTGTCGGAGCGGCCATGCTTTTTGACTCGATCAGGCCTAATTGGCCCAATTTGTCGATTCGACCAGGCCAAATTGAATTCGACCAATGGACTTTTTGACCAGTGAGGTTTTTTGACCATTTTTATTTTAGTCCTTTTGGTCATATGAGACTTTTCTAATGAATTTTTATTACAAAAATTTATCAAACAATAGTGTTATTTGAAATTATATAACCTTAGTTAGTTAGGTCTTTAGTTGGAAAATAATTTACTTAAACCGAAATAAACTCCAAAGCAATTGTAATATTATTATGATATTATTAGTACGATTAGTTAGAACATTTTACCCCTTTGAAATATATATATATATATATATATATATATATATATATATATATATATATATATATATATATAGACACACACACACACATTGAGTTCTTAAAAGGGTTATAGTTTTGATTCATAATAAATTGAAAAGACATCACTTAAAACAATCTGAAATTAAAACAGGACAATAATAAAGATGTAATACTTTAATGCTTTTCAAAATTTAGGATTATATTAAAGTTCAGTTATAAGAAATATATTTATTTACTATTTAAAATATATAAGAATATAAAATCGGTGAAGTCAAAGTAACTAAATAGGGATTACTGTTAAGTTAGATAAAATAAACGAAATATAACACTAAAGTGATTGAAATTAATAAAACTTGTTGTTTTCAATTATGTTTGGATTTACAATTATATTCTGAAAGTTAATTTTCAAAAAGATCATCTTATTTATTGTTAAATTAAAGAGAATACACAAAACCTAAAATTTAAATTAAAATAACAAAATTGACAAAACTTCCAGTTTTACTGGACCAGCCCACACGACCTAGATTCACTCACGCGCACATTCAGCCCACTGCACCCTCGGCCCAACACACACACACAGAGTTATACACACGCACGTGCAACACACACACCACACACACGAACTCAACACAACACTCACGCACAGCCGGTTCTCTCTCGCTCTCATGTCCATCACTGCCAGCGCCGCTCCTGTGCCACCGTTGGCCTCCTCACTGGCCACCACAGCTTCACTAATTTCCCCCTCCTTTCTCAAAAGCGCGCACACACACTTGAGTCCCATTAACCCTAGAGCTAATTGATTTGGTTTCCTATTGCCATCCTCGGCTCCGTCGCTGGTCGCCGCAGCGCCGTTGGTGGTGATCCCGACTGAATATGATGCGCCGCCGCCTATACTCCTCGCACTAGCTCACACCTACTCACTAGGGCCCTGCGGCTGAAAATCTAATCGCCGATTTGGTCTCAGCCGCTGCCTCAACGACGCTTCCTACGGCGCACTCGTCGATGACCTACTGCAGCCCGTGCCGCGTTGTTGCCGCCTCTCTCCTGTGGCTCACGGCTGCGCTTGGCCACGCCTTAGTGGCGTGGTCGAGCTGGTAGCCCGCCGTGTGTGTGGACGCGTCACAGGCCGGCTCACCGGCCGCCTGGCGTTGTGTATCCAAGTAAGCTCTCCTCTCTAATCACTTGGCTGCGGCGCTATTATTGTGTGGTGATTTGTGTTTTGGGTTTGGGTTGCTTTGTGCCTGTGCTGGAATTGTGTTGTTCAGCGCTTGAAATGTACAATGTGTTGGATGTATGTATGAAATGGTACTTCTGTGTTGTGATAAAATCTGTGGATGTGTATGCATGTGATAGCTAAAGTCTTTAGGCTCATTGCTTACCTCACTGTGCTAATTCTTGTTCCCCTTTCTGTTCCTCAAATGCCTTGATTCGTGATGCTATTCCTGTGGACAGAGGATGGAAAACATGATAATAGCTGCTAGACTGAAACTTAGATGAATTCTGGATGAATCTTACCTCTTCTCTTGCTCTCTTTTTCTTTGCTACTGTTGCCCAGCATGGTGCTATATGGCAGTTTCCACTGTAGCAGTGCTTTGGTCGCATGCTGTGTCAAGTGTCCTTGGGTCTGTGTGATTTTTTGAAATCTGAGGGCTTAAATGTAAAAGTTCAAGGCCTTTTTTTCCTGAATTTTCTATCCAGCCATGGGCTAAATTGCAAAATGGCTGGCTTAAAAGAAATAGCTGTGGCAAAATTAGGGTATGGATGGTTAAGATGGGAGTAGGCCCGCCTTCCTTCTCTGACTCTTGAAATGAGACCCGAATCGACCCAAGAAAATGATCCGAAAGAAAAATGATCTGAAAATAGAGTGCTGGATAATGACAAAAATGAATATAGGGTGAGCAGTGATGCTCACTAAAAAGGTTGAGACACAACTGCAAGAAAATTCTAAACAGATACTATTACAAGTCTGACAGCTAAAATTTCAAAACTCCTCTAAACTTGAAAATCTTATTTTATTTTTTATCAGTAGTGTGACCTTTAACCCACTTTGTGGCCTTGACTATTAACCAGTTTCATAATCTTCACATTATATGTCTATGAGTACACGATTTAAAAATCCTTTCCAAGAGTTTAGACTGATGGCTTAAGATTTAGGCCCCCGTGATTCCCATAAGAAAATGCCTGGA
The DNA here is from genome assembly GCA_019359835.1 of Pharus latifolius. Taxonomy (NCBI): domain Eukaryota; kingdom Viridiplantae; phylum Streptophyta; class Magnoliopsida; order Poales; family Poaceae; genus Pharus; species Pharus latifolius. The sequence continues at coordinate 118,688 of CM033328.1, forward strand.
CGGTGGATTTTCCAATAATTTCAACATAGGGTCCTACTGTTCATCTAAATGCTTAGTGTTATCCTAGTTGTTCACCTCTAGGCAATTATTAACTTAAATTTACAGCCTTCTTTCATAAACCTACCATTAAATATTCTACGGTAACATCAGTATTAATAAAAGCTATCACTCAAAGACCTAGTCACAAATCTAGCTGTATGATGAAGGTTGATGGTTCAGAGGGAGGTTGAATAGTTCGTTTAAAATCTTTTGATTAAAAATCAAAATTTGTTTTTATGAAAATAGAAATTTTTTTGTAATCAACCTAAATGAAAGCTAATGACTAAAGGTATTAAATAAGTTTTACACACCTAGGATGATATTTAAGAATAATGAGTGCTCAAGATAACTAAGATTAAATAAAAAAAGTGAAAGAAATGAACCAAGAATAGACACAAAATTTTTTTTTCTGAGTTCTTGGAGACTCGTTGTTCTCCCGACTTGTTGTTAAAACACTCTCACACGAGTCTTCTTGTGATTTCATTGGGTTTGCTCTTTTTCCACTCTAGATAGGCGAACATCGAGTCTCTCACAACACCACCGGACCTCTTTGACAATCTTCGTTGGTAGATAGATCACTGGTTTCCCACTACCGTTTAGGTGACAACGATCACCAAGAGTAGTAAACTCGAAGTCTTCACTTGACCAAATCAAGTGCTAGGAAACTATACACGTGAGGAGAATCTCATACAAAACTTTCAACTCACTAAATGCTCTATGAATGTAAATGAGATCACTAGATTTTTTATTCTAATGCAATAAATGAGAGTTGGATGCTCTAGAGTGTATTTGGGCTATATGTTAATAAATTCTAGTGTCAAAATATACAAATGAAAGTCTCAAGCTGTCTATTTATAACCCCAACAAGAAAAACTAGTTATTAGAATCCTGTTGACAAAAACAAGTGTAGTCCACCTGGCATCCATCCAGTGGATTCCAATGGTTGGATCTAACAGTAAAAAAAACTAGCCATTAAAATGGGGACCGGTGGTCATGTTCCATCGGCCATCTAGTGGCCAGATGTCCAATCTTGTTTGACAAGCTGTACATGCAGTTCTCGAAAAATGAGTATACTTTTGATCTAGACATCGGATTTAGGTGCTCCTTATCTCGTTAGAAAGCTAATTAGAAGACTTTCTCAATATAAGTAAGATCTAGTATGGCTTAGATCACTACAGAAATCACAAAACATTCAGTGCAACCACTAGTTGTTTGAGTATAACTTGACCTCTCTTTTTTCCAAAAGTATATTTTTAGTCACCGATGGGTTTATGAGGCATTGTGCTACCCATGTAACATTTATTGAGGTCATTGCTCAATCTATCAACTTTGGCCATAAGTTCATTATTTTCAATTTTAAGTCTATGAGATGATGCCATGTCACAACAAGTGTCATGATGCGAATGAGAGCATGATGACCTATCATCACAAATAGAAGATGACTACTAGGCATATCAATAAAATCATTAGATGAGCAAGTCATGTCCAATGAGGAATAAGGAGACAAATCACGACTAGTACCAATATCATGGCATAAAGATAAATCATAAGGCAAATCATGGAAACATATATTAGTTTCTGTAGAATCGAGGATGCCGACTAGACGGGGATGAATAGGAGGCTTTAAAAATTTTCATATGAAACAACTTTTGCAAAGAAAAAGAACTAAAACAATTGAATAATATATTGCACAATTAAAAAGAAAGAGGAAGAGAAGACAAACACGAAGATTTATCTCGAGGTCTCGGAGACTCGCCCGGTCTCCCCTACTCCTCATTGAAGTACTCAAATGAATGAGTCTTGCTTCAATATCCACAAAAGATATTTCTCACTAATGGTTACTCCTTGTCCGCTCCGGAAATGTGAGCACCAATGGCTTTTACAATCACGCCGAGCGTCTCTGACAACCTCCGAACTGGAGAAGTCAACGACCACGCCACCAAACCGTTTAGGTGAGAGCGTTCACCAAGAGTAATAGGTTGCAAGGTCTTTTCTAGACTTCCAACAAGCACAGAGGAACTCTAAGTATGCAAATGATGCAAACGAAAACACTCGGTGGATCACAAAGCTCAAGACTTGATCAAAATATCAAGATTTTAACTCTAAGAACAAGTGCTCAAATGTGTATAAGAGAATGAGGCTGCTGATTGTATGAAGCATCTGCTCAAAACCTCTATTTATAGCCCAAAAGAATAAAATAACCGTTGTGCTCGAGCAGAAAAGAAACAACACATGTTGACAGTCAGCATAGACCACGAGTAGTAACAAGCAAATCTCGGAGAAAACTCAACTAACTGTTGTGGTCGAAAAAGGAAACAAAACAACACATACTGACAGTCAGCAACACATGCTGACAGTCAGCATCTACCTCAACGGCTCGACAAAAATCATGGATAAAACTTAGCTAGCCATTTGTGGTCTCATATGGAAACAAAATAACTCGTGTTGACAGTCAGCATAACATGCTGACAGTCAGTATCGACGACAAAACTTCCAGTTAATCAAAACTCAGAAAGCAAATAACTTGTGGTTGAAACTCATATTGACAGTCAGCAACACATGCTGAGAGTCAGTGTAAATCAAAAAATTTCAGCTCAAAAAGACATGTTCTCTGGACAAATGGCAGTAAAAGAAATTGACATTCAGGCTGACTGTCAGCATTATATGCTAACTGCCAACGTAGATAAAAACAGTCATAACTTTTGATCCAGAGATCAGATTGAAGTATATTATAGCTTGTTTGAAAGATAATTTAAAGGGCTATAATTTTGTCAACAGGAGCAAGACCTACATAGGCCTAGATAAATCTATAAGCTTCAAAAAGAGTTCCTGTTGCCAAAAATATGAAAAACCAAACCAAATACGACCGAGATGAATGAATGCAATGACCTAAGAGTTTATTTGTTTATGCTGGAAATGTAGAGAGAACTTGCAACCCATCTTAATAATACGGTTTAAATTAAAAATAAATTTCTATAAACCGATCAAACTCCAAATACCGAGATCGGTAAAGAATAAAAAAAAACTTTTTACCTTATATCCTTTGCAACTTCATCCTTGCGACTTGCGTCTCGTACTTTTGGGTTCTTATGACTTCTTTCTTGATCATCTTATGTATCTTTGCCAAAAGAGCTCTGTATCCAAATATCTCAAAAACACAATTAGTTTGAAACACTTGTTTTCGTTAATCATCAAAATTAGGCATAAGTGCCTAGATGCAACAGTATCAACTAAACAAGCATGTGAATCAATAAATGGATAAATAGCTAAGTCATTGTAATATTCCAAAAATAGAGCATAATTTTTTTTTAAAAAAAAACTACTCCTAAATAATTTTCTTTTGTCTTAACTTGAGAACCTAAACCCTAATTTACAAAATAACCTATAACACTTATTTACACTAATTATATTTATCCTAAAAGCTAGGTTATTAAATTCATTTCAAAACATTTACAAACTGGTCCAGCCTCTTAATTTTCTTAACTGCAGTTCAGTCCTTCCAGGCCCACAATTAGCCTAATTTCCCCAGATAGGTCAGAACTACAATCAGACTGAACAGATAGGATCTCCTACCTATCTTATCCAGATTTGTCTTCAGCGTCGAGATCAAATTCAGTTCCTAAGACCCAGAAACTCAACCTAGTTCTGTTTTCAAAAACCAGAATACTAAATTACTCTAATTACCCTGCTTGACTTTTCAGCCTTCAGTTCGGATGATTCCAGAGTAGATTTCTTCTGGATTTCCTTGGAACCCTAAATCTTAATACGCTTGCATACCAGTCCTAAAACTTCTTAGCCAAACAAGTTCATTTGACCACTTTTCGCGATTCAGTCCAGATTCCATCACAAATCAATCCTTTCCCTGTTTCCAAAAGCCCAAAATGGCTAAATTCTCCAATTCATCTCTGAATTCCAATCTGAATGAACCATCCTGTTTCTTTAGCTATTCAACACAAGTTTCCCGATTGTACCAAGTTCAAATTCGGCCCCGAGACCTAGTTATTCGCGTTTCCACTCGTTTTCGGTAAAAATACTATTCACTTTAACCCTAATTCCATTTTCGGTTTCGTTTCGCCCCATCTTAGTTCAGTTCATCACTAGTTACCCAGCCAGAACTTATGTATGAGACTTAAGTCCGAATTAGCCTCCAAAACATGACTATCTGCAATTAGTCCAACTTATTAGTCCACACTCACATCATAGACTTGAATACATACAACAACTCTTCACTCAAGTTACACACATATACTTCAGTGCATACACCAACATACACACATGCATACTTCTGTTAGGATCATATCCAGCCACATATACACAAATATGCACATGTATATATATATATATATATAGTCATACATGTACAAAGACATATACATGTATACAACAATCCACACACACACCCATATATAGACATTCCAGTATACATGTATACAAATACATGAGAACACACATACACAAATTCTTTTAACCCTACAGACACAATCATACCACGTGTACACACAAATACTCATGTATCTACCTACACCCAAATGTGCACCTGTGTATACATCACCATTGCTTAACCCCGAAGCCAACCAATAACAGCAACCAAATGCATACACGCAGCAGCTTGGAGCATGTTTGCTTCTCCTCAACTCAACCACAGCTCCAGCAGAACCTGCACACACCTTCCCCTCTGGACAACAGCTGCTTCGAGCTTACAGATTCATACATTTATAGCAATAGCAGCAGTGTCCATTTCCTCTGTGCTCTCTTTCTTCTTCCTCCAGCTTCTTTCCCAGCAAGAAATCCAGCAGCAGCCAAAATCATTCTCTCCTTCCTAATCTCCATCTCCTTCCTCTAGAAATTACCTGCAACAGTGTTCCAAAACAGCAGCACAATCACAAATTCAGCCAGACAGTAGAAATTGAGGATTAACCATCAGAGCAACAGCTCGAGTACTGCTCACCTCCTTCCTCGGCCGCGTGGAAGAAGCAGAGTCACCACGCGCCGCCGGCGTCGGGAGGCACCGGCACGATGGAGATCCGGCCACCAGCAGCGTGATGACGGCGGCGTCGCACCGAGGCGGGATCAAAGGCGGCGCGCGATGGTGTAGATCGGGAACCGGTGAGCATGAGGTCGGCGCGGCGCGGTGGCTGTAGCGAGGGGCGAAGGCGGGAACCGGCGGCGGCGCGCGCGGCTCCGGCGGCGTGGCGGCGGACCGGCGACCAGGCGGGTGGCGGTGGTGCGCCGCCATGGTACGGCCCGGCCACCGGCGACGCATTGACCGTGGAGTAGAGGAGATTTGGGGGAAAAGAAATGGAGGAAAGAAAAGGAAGAAAGAAGAAAGGAAGAAGAAGAAGAAGAAGAAGGGAAAAAGGAAAGGAGGCAGCAGGGGAGTGGCGGCTGGTAGGGTTTTAGAGATTTTAACCACTTTGCATGAAGGCCCTCCAAAAATGTAAGAATAGCACCTAAGTCCTTTTTAAGTTTAGTTCTGTTCTAGGCCCCGGGAACTCCGATTTCAGCGCGATCGATTACTACGCGACCGTAGAATCGTGCACTTCTATCTGGGATCGACCGAGAGCCGGATTTAGCTGGTGAGGAACACTCAATAACCAAAATCTATCTAGCGGCACCGCACTTCGCCGTATTCGTGTTCGACCTAGAATTTGTCTTCACCTTAGTATTCGCGACTCTCAACGAAAGCACCATATTTCGACCATCCAACCAAAGCCCTAGTTATGTTTTAGTATTCGAGCCTCAACGAAAACCTAAAAGGCTAACCTAAGTTTTGTCAGCCTATGTCCAATGTCACTCTAGTCGACATACTTACGTCGTTCGTAACCCTAGGGGCATCAGATCGAAAATCTGTTCGCGTCAACTTGTCCGCCTTATCTCTACCCTTGCACATATATAATCTGATCGTCCATCCAAACACTAGATAAAGTTTTCCCTATTTTCCAAATTAATCCAGCCTAGACCAAGCTTATCAATCACCTTTCGACCATTCTTTTAATCCTATTTCAGCATTCGACCACTTGAACCCTATCAGTTATAAACATATATATTTATAAACAAATATACTAACTATTAGTTTTGCTTACTTATTGTTTGACGTCAAATAGATACCAAGTGAAGTGAGCTCAAAGACATCAGTGCCCTGGTAGTTTTTTCAGCTAGATCCTGTGAAAAGCAAGGCAAGTCCCTATTTCTTGATCATATTGAATCTATATATTACAAAGGCTTATATATGTTGTTTTGATAAAATATGAAAATGATTAATCACAAGCAGTTGATGGTAAGATTTTTACAAATGAATTTGATCAGTTGAGATAGTAAGGATCCGAGCCACCGTGAGTGGGACATCCTTACTGATCGGTTGAGATAGCAAGGATCCGGGCCACCATGAGTGGAATATCCTTGCTAATTGGTTGAGGCTGTAAGGATCCGAGGCCACCTTGGGTGGAATATCCTTACTGGGCCCTAAAAGTATTTTAACTATGATGCTTATTTGGAAACTAATGAATATTAGTGGTGAGGATGGTATGATTGGTGGGCAATGTTTGCTTAAGTGGGACAATGGTTGAGTACCTCACCCTAATAAATAAGGATATAACCAATTGTGCTAAATGACCATGGGCATATTAACGTGCCAACCACATGATCAAGGAATTGAACTCGGCCAGTAGACTACTGCGTATCGATTTTATCCCTGCATGGTGGTCGTTCTCATTCAGGCTCCAAACAGAGATGTTTGGGGTGGATCTTTCTAAGTTTAGTTGTCTAAACTTAAGGCCTGAATGGGTGAGGGCGAGATGTGAGGGGAGAGTTCGTTCGGTTACTCTGACCATGAGTAACTCGTGAATATTGGTGTGAAGTACTTCTCGCTGAGGTACCTTACAACGACAAGAACGACCAGTGCGGTCGAATTGTCGGGCAAAGATATTATTAATACAATGTATTTGAGAGCCTTGTTTCCTCAATCTAGTCGCATACAATAATGTGCGTGTAATTGGCCTGATTGGGAAGATTGATGGATTCATGTGGGTAAAGCGGTGCCCCTCTGCAGAGTGTCAAAAAGTATTCGAGTACTCCGTACCCCCGGACAGGGGTATGCCATGGGTAGTAACTGGATAGCACAATAGTAATAAAGTATTAGACAAAAAGGGGCAAACTGAGAGGTTTTGCCCAAATTTAACTCTTGGATCATAAATGTTTTCTACCATCATTTTGCTAACCAATTGTATTTCAATTCACTTTGAAAATGTGTTTGTGAAATTTACTATTTTGTACCACATAGACTGTTAAAGTAGACATAGCTTGTCATGCATTGGATAAATTCTTATATAGAGACTTGCTGAGTACTTTGTACCCACCCTTGCGTAATAACGAAAATACAGTTGAAGAGAAGATAGAGATGAACGAAGCAGGATCACTCAGAGTTTAGAAGGGTTGCATGCTGCACTCGAGTTTTTGCCTGTGGGATGGTCTCGGAGACCAGATAAAACTACTTTCATAAAATCTAGTAGATGGCCTTGCTAGCCTTTGCATATCAATGTGTATTAAGGCCTGACGGCCATATATTGCTTTTGTCTATAAACCAAGTTGAGCTGGTTGTCTGTTTATTACTCTGTGCACGACCGCATCCTGGGCAGTCGGGATAAGTGCACACCTGGGGCCCACTGCAGCGGGTGGGTCCCTCACAGTCATCACATGAAGTACTAGCATGGGCCTTAGAAACATGTGATCAAGGTGGCGTGAGTGCGGCGGCGTACGGTGGCAGGTCACAGCGGTGATGCAAACAGGGAGAAGAGATGAGAAAGAGAGGCAGTAGCGCATAGGACGCGGGGGCGCCAGCTCGACTGCAAGGGCGGTGGTTGAGATCTAGCGGCGCAGCTATGAAATAGGGGCCTAGGGTTTGGGCAGCACATGTGGTGGCATGAGCGCTGCAGGAGGAGGGCACACCGCTGGTGTACACCCTAGCTGTAGGCGGTGGGGTAGTAGGAGGTGAGGAAGTCGGTGACGAGAGGCTCAAATGTCAACAATGGCCAACAGTGTGAATTTTAGGTTTTGGTCGTTTTGCAATTAGGCCCTTGGATTTTTTGGTGATAGCAGAAAGGTCCTTCCATCATTAGGGCTAGGTTTTCTCATTCTTGGCTGGTTTGCAAATGGATACTTGGGTTTTAGAAAATTACATTTGGATCATCAACTTAGGGTTTTTAAAGTTCTAGCCCCCAAAAACTCTGATTTCGGCGCAGTCAACTCCTATGCATGCATATCAACACGTATTTCTATCAAGAATCTTCTGTAGGTCAGATTCAATCGATCAAGTGCGTCCGATTAGTCAAAAATCACCCAATTTGCATCAACCTATGATTAGAAATAAAAAATGAGTAATCCAGTCGATTTGGTAATAAATGCATATATAATTTATGTAAATGTCATGTTTTATGACTAAGGTGCGTATGATACAGGGGTAAAACATATGAAAAATATGCACAAATATGATGAATGTCAATTCCCATACCAGAGAGAAAAAAATCTTTAATTTTAGAGGAAGAAGAGGAAAAAAACAAATTGAAAGACTTGCACCATCTCCATTAAGCTCAAGAAAATTTATACAAGCATTACTCACAAATTCTCTCTAAACTCTCATAATTTCTATTGTCTATTCCTATCTCTCTCAAGGGCTTGAAGAATGAGTCTCTATTTGTAGACCTAACTACATGAAGGAATGTCACTTCTGAAATCATATCCTCCTATCTAAAGAAAGAAACACTATCTTAAATATTAGCTTTCCAATTATAAAAAGAACCCGTTGCAATAAAATACAAATCCTTCCATGAATCATTTAGACAACAAAATAATGTGCACTAGAGATAGCTCCTGCTTGCTTGTTTCTTGCAGGGCTTCGCTTTAAAACTCCTCCTTGAGTAGATTTGATATGTTTCTTGTCCAAAATGAGTTGTTTTCCTACAATGTAAAGTTGAGACACAATAATGGTTTATTTCGAAATTCAAGCACAATATTCTTTTTACATTAAAACACAACAGAATGGAAGTAAAAATATGTTGGAAATTCAATGTCAATAGCTTGCTAGTCCATTTCTCCTACTAGGCTTCGACTCTAGCTATAGCCTAATATTCTTGTCAACGTAAGTCATAACAGTCTCCTGAGCTTCAACTCTGGCTATAGCCTGACATTGTCATCAACTCAAGTCACAATAGTCTCTTTGATTCCACTCATATAGCTTATGTATGTTGAATGTACAACCCATAATAGGAGTCATTGCTCCACCTTCAATGGATTTGAAATGCTTGCTCCATGTACTACTAATACGCCCAAAAAGGGTGAGTTCAGTAATAAGCGCAAGTGAACGGCTATTCGTTGAAAATTTGAGGGTCAAATCCACAGTAAACAAGCAGAAACTCCATTTTGGATCAAAATTACTAAACTAAATCGAGTGAGTGTTGTTTGTGGAGAGCTAATCCTAAAATTACTAGAACTACAAAAATTGTTGGAGAAAACAGAGAGAAAATCTAGAGTTTTGGGAATTCCATAACCTTCGGTCGCAATTTGTAGCAAAGGTGAATAGATTGAAATATTAATTTTGAAGATTTTAAAAAACATAAATTACATTGTTGGCTCCAACTCCAATCAGTAGTCATAGAGGATCACATTGCTACTCTAACTCAACTAGGTGAAAAGTCTCTTCGAAACCATAGATTTGGTGTTTAGGCATAGCGGTTGTGTGTTACCCTAACTTATGAATACCGATCATCTTCTGGAGTACGAATGATATCATGGGTGAAGCACAAAATCCAAGGTTTAGAGAATAAAATTTAGAAGATTAAGATGGCAAACTTTCAAACAAAACTAGAGTAGAAAACACATCCTTCGGATTAGGTCAATCTTAACTCTAGAGGGAAAACTACTTACAAATAACCATGAAAGCAGTAAATATGCAAGAAATAATAAAAATGTACTGAATTGATATAATCATGAAGAAACGGCCGTCCAGGTTGGCTTACAACTTAATGAGAGAAATTGATTAAAAAAACTGGACTAAAAGCTAAACTTAAAACTAACCTAAACTAGAGAGGTGAAATAAATTAAACTTTTCTGGATGATAAATTAAGACAAAAGCCCTCTTATTATAACACAAAAGTCTTAAATTATACAATTACAACTTGTGAGAATCCACACAAAAACGCATTAAAAAAAACTCAAAATTGACGAAAAATTTGACATCAGTAGGCTATCATTGGGCTAGCCGAGCTGAGCACGACCCTGGGCACACCTAGTGCTTAGCCAGGAGCACAAACATTCAAGGGAGCATGCTCCCTTTGCCTTGGGTGCTCCTCGGGTTCATTTTGTCGCGTTCCAGTTTGTTGAATTCTTCTCCGCTTCGTTCTGCATCGTATTTTCATCGAAATTGCTCAAAAATTTGGAATGTTCATTCACTGAAACATATTGAACAAACTCAAAAAAGCAGATTGTTCATTCTTAAATAAAAGCACATAAAATGATGAATCAAATAAGTTTGAGAGTCAAAAAAGGGGTTTAAGTGAGGGCAATATATATATATATCTGTGTGTGTGCGCACGCGCTTATCAACTACCTCCATAGTAAGTGGCCAAAAACAATGGTCATAGAGACTTGACATAAAAACCATAGATGTTGACAACCTAGGGAGAGAATAGAAACATTCCATAGTCATTTGATTAAGTTTAATCTTTTATTGTATATGATTGTGCACTAACATTCCATAGTCTATTTTTGCTTGTAGTGTTGTGGGAATCTTTTCAAATTTTTTTTGTGCAACTATATATTTCTATGCTCAATGGTGTATATTTCAATTTGATTAATATTAGTCATTTTACAAAACTAAATACCTTTGAAATTTTCAGCTGGGCCTGAAGACACATATGTCATGGATGTGGAGTTTGGGAAGACATATTTACTCCGAATCATCAACACTGCATTGAACAATGAATTTTTTTATAAGATTGATGGCCATAGTTTCGTGGTTGTTGCTGTGGATGCTTGCTATACCAATCCCTACCACACTGACATGATTGTTATTGGGCCTGGACAAACAGTAGATGCACTCCTAGTGACAGATGCTCCCCCTGCTCTCTACTACATGGTTGCAACGCCACATGCAACAGAAATCCCAACCCCACCATGGGTAGAGAATACTACCACACGAGGTGTGCTGCGGTATGCATCCATCCAATCATTAATGCCACCCAATATGCCTGTGATGCCAAGGATACATGACCATGTCGCTGCCTATCACTTCTATTCTAACTTAACTAGTCTTTTAAAGCAAGGCGAACAGAGCTCCGTCCCTCTTGGTGTTGATGAGAGGATGTTCATCACACTTGGAATTGGTTCAGTTTGTAAGGGAGGGGAAGCATGGTGTAGAGTACAAAATCGCCTAATCCGTGCATACATGAACAACATCTCATTTGTTTTTCCAGAGGAGATGTCTATACTAGATGCACACTACAATAAAGTACAGGGAATCTACACAATTGATTTTCATGAGAAGCCACCGGAATTCTATAATTTCACAGATAGTTCTCTGAATTATAACGGAACATCACATTTAGATTCCCTAAACAAAACACTTGAATTCACATCACTAGGCACAAAGATAAAGAAACTCAAGTACAACAAAACCATGGAAATTGTACTACAAGATGTGTGTGTTATAGAATGCATTGGGCATCATATACATCTGCATGGGTATAATTTTTTTGTTGTGGCACATGGACATGGAAACTACAACCAAGATGAGGCTATGAAGAGCTACAACTTGATTAATCCACCAATGAGAAACACTGTGATGGTACCTGTAAAAGGATGGGTGGTTATTCGATTTGTTGTAAACAACCCAGGTGAGTAATTAAAAGACTTTTAGTTTGTGCTAATTGATTATACTATTGTATATTATATTAATTTTTATGTTTTATTTATTGATATTGGTATTGGGACATAGGTGTATGGTTATTTCATTGCCACATGGACCTGCATCTTCCAGTTGGCATGGCGACAGTTTTTGTAGTTGAGAATGGCCCAACAGAAGATACCATGTTGCCTGGACCTCCAGCAGACCTTCCTAAGTGCTCCTCGGATCCACAAATGATTGTTGTGAGCAAAGATGATGATGGCTCTATATGAAACTTCATCAACTAGAAATTAGTGCAGAGCTTCAAAATCTATGGTACCTCAAGATGCCAAATAACCAAATAAGATTTGCGTATGTATCTTCATGTCTGATGGGATGTATTGTGTTTGAATGAGATAGATTTTGGTTATATATGTTATGTTGTCATCACTCAATTATTGGTAAACTTTTATGAAGAGAGGACATGATAGAGTGTGCTTTATGAGGAGTAATTCAAGCTTCCCAAAATAATTCCAAATTACTCTAACCACTTCAAATCCTTTCCAATTCCCTTTTACTTTCAATATTGGTGGTTCATCATGGTGCAATGCAGAATGTAACAAACTCATAAATTATTTCTTACCTCTTAGTAGAGTGTGCGTTTTTCATTGGCTCCAACATGTGTTTGACAATTGGTGAAAAGAGAATTCAGCTTTGCTATCTATGTATGATGCCCTCAATAGGGGTGAAAAAAAGCTGAGTACAAATGAGTTAGGCCCATCTCAACTTGGCTTATTTGCGAGAGAAGACAACAAACAATCAAATCAGGTCAAATTAAAGAACTTCTCCATTTATTTCATTTATATCTACTAAAATATTTGAATTGGTGTTGTTGGAAAATTTAGATCCGATGTGTACACCCCTAGTTGCTCCTTGTGTCAATGTACCAAATTCAACACGGATAGTACGTACCTTCATGAAATCTCTACTAAAGTTAATCCAACCATTTCTGTTTTAAATAAATAATGGTATAAGTTTCATCGTTTTGGCTGTCTACAGAGTGTTTATGGTGATCTTCCCAATCAAGATTTCAACATGGTTGACCAGCAAAATGCAATGGTAGTGTTTGAACGTAATATGATTTCCTAACTAGAATTTAAGTGAGTATTTATTTCTTCTCTTTCACTACAGAGCAAGGAAAGCAATGTCCAAGATGAGTATTTGCAACCACCAAACAAACACTAGACTACAGATAAGGTTAGCCCATTAATGTACTGTTCAGAAATCACCATGGTTGGCAGCAACATTTTGATGGTACTTTTTTCAAATATCAATATTATTAGAGTTTGTGATAATTTAATTACCTATCTTCCATTACAGAGCAAAGAAAAAATTTTCCAGAATGACAATGTGCAACAAGGAAAGAAAAACTCTAGTGCATACAAGGTCATTTTTTTTTTCATTCTTTTTTACACATAGCATTTTTTATATTACAATTTGCATGAATTCATTAGTTATTGTCCAAGATGACATTACACTGGACCCAAACAACCATACTATTGCAGTCAAGGTGAGTGCAATTTATTCCTATTACAAGCACTTTTGGATTTATCTAACATTATGCAGTTGTTAAAACAGCATACACAACTTGTTGCGGATCAGGAAGCCTCTTCATATTGGAATTTTTCTCATTGCCAGGTATGATTTTTTTAGCACAAGTGTCTCTGTTACATGTATTTTTTGTCCATAACTATCTACTCATATTTATTTTCGATGATTAGTATTTTAGTATCTATTTCTAATCATTTGAGTTCTGCTTATTAGCGTGATGTCCAGAACAAAAAAGATCTCAAAAGGGGATAGTGCAGCAATACTTGCTAATGTATAAAATTGATGATCTAAATTTTGTCTCGTCCTCGTGACTAATGTTCGCAACATGTCTTTTTTAGAAACAACAACGCGATACCATGAACAAATTAGCTACCCATTCGATAGCAGTATGAGTATTTAAGTTTATTTTCCATATGATTCTTTAAAAATTCATAATGTTCCTGAAGATCCTATTGGACTTCCCTTATTTCCTTTTTCTTTAAGAGGGAAAGCTAAAGAATGGTTAACAAAAATGTATAAGTTCATGAGAAGTTTGTTCTGAAACTTTTCTTACTATTTTGCACCATCCAAAGTAAGATTTGTTAGAGATACATTTTGATTTCTTTGTATTTATTTGATTTCTTTGTATTTATGGATAGGGTTTGTTTCCTAAAATATCTTTGTAAAATAAGTATATAGTTTGTTCTATGGTCTCTCGTTCAAATATACTAAATTCTTAACATGGTATCAGAGCAAGGTTAAGTTTTTAAAACCCTAACCTCCATTTTTTTGGCCGACGCCATCCTTCATCGCGGGCTGCCGCTGTCTCCTTTGGGTCGCCGCCACCGCTGCACCACACACGGGCCTCTGTTGCCACCCCACCCTCGGGCCGCAGCTACCCACTCCCTTCGGGCCGTCGTCCTTCATCGCAAGCCGTCACTGCCACTCCGCCACGCATGGGCCTTTGCTACCGCCCCCACCCTAACATGGTATTAGAGCAAGGTTCTTGGGCTTGGTTTGAGGGCTTTTCTTCTGTTGTCACTGCTGTCAGCTTCTCTGTTAGCTCTCATGACCTTGCTCTCTTTGTTCACACCTCCTCTCAGAGTCAGACTTCTTCTTCTCTATGTTAATGACATGATCATCACTGGTGATGATCCTGCATATATTGATTTTGTGAAGAAACATCTTATTGAGCAGTTTCTCATCTCTAATATGGGTCCTTTACGTTACTTCTTGGGGATTGAGGTTACTTCTACATCTGATGGTTATTACCTCTCTCAGCAGAAGTATGTTCAGAATCTTTTCGATTGTTCTGGTCTCACTGATCAGCTGAGTGGTATCAATCTGAGAAGGTGCTGGAGCTGGGGAACCAAAGGACCTTCCGGATGGACCCTCCATGCGTCTGCCACAAGTCTTGTTGTTCTTCTTCTGGGCATGACAGTGCTGATAATCATAGCTATAGCGATGGCAGTAGTTGTACTAGACACTAAATGTCGAAGTGGCAATTATAGGAGCTGCAGTAGGTGCAACAGGGGCAACAAAGGCTGTAAAGACAGTCGGAGATGAAGAAGCAGCCGAAGGAGTAGGGGCAGTTGGGATTGCTAAAATAGTCAATGAAGCCGAAAACGACAAAACACTAGTACTAAGAAGCCAAGCCTCCTCGGCACGAAGTGCAGCAAAAGCCTCCACCATAGTCGATCAGGGAGACCGACTTATCAATTGGGCTCTGGCGGACTCGAACTCCTGACGAAGAAGCATGACAAAGTCGTAGAGACGACGCTTGTTTGCATGATCTTGAGTCTTAGTACAGTAGGCACAGGTACAACAGACCTCGGGATTTAGAGAGTCGAGCTGGCGCCACAAAGTGGTGAACTGACGGTAAAAGGCGTCCACTATAGAGTCGTGCTGCTAAACAATCTGAAGGTGCTGAAGCAGAGAGTAGTAGAGGCATCACTGCTAGAAAGGTAGTACTGCCGAAGATACTCCCACATATATCGTGAAGTCTGTAAATCAACGATATCCATTGAGATGGAAATTTCAACATTGTAAACCAAAATGGCCACCACTCGAATCTCATTAGCGCGCCGGCGCTCATGAGCATCGAGACCAATCTCATATGTCTCCAACTGTGACATGGAGCAAAGAGGACAACTCCCTGTAGTTAGTGCCACCAAGCCAGACGTTTGGAGACGGAATTGCAGCAGGAGGAACCGACGGCATGCTGTAGAATTTTTTTTTAAACAAACTAGAAATGGAAATGAACGGACTAAATTCCGAACGGCCCAATCGATTGGGGAGGCGAAGCTGACACTCCTATGGAGCTTCACCTTCAGTTCCGTCCCACAGATAACACTCTTCTCAATATTTCGTAAACACGATCTCAGGTACAGGAGCAAGTGATTTCTCTATAGTATGTACTTTTTGAGTTGCAACTTGCTGATTTCTTCATCATGCCGCAGACTCGAGCGCAACATATGTTTTTTTCTCTCCAAACTCAGTGTTATCGGCCCACCATGGGTTTGAGGATGTACTAGAGATATATTTTGATTTCTTTGTATTTATGATTAAGATTTATTTTTTAAAATATCTTTATAAACTGTCTATATAATTTATTCTATGAGCTCTCATTGAACTTAGAATGCAAATTATAAATTGTAGACAGTGACAGTGAATGTCTTAGAGAAGGGGGAAAAGATTTGAAGGGTTTTCCAAAAATTGTCCTCATCAAACAAATACAAAGCACGATGCACCGTTCATTTATAATTATGAGCTACCAACTTTCAACCACACCATAAATGCCTTGGTCCCCAAAATGAATGCATTAATGCTGTGTGCAGTACCCACGTGTCGGCTCAAATTTGTAGCTGGTTGCTGATTAAAAATTGACTATACAACAGCTCACGTGTGTGCTCCTGCTGAACGTTCAATAAATGTGAGAACTTAAAATCATGTTTGCACCAGATGGGTGAGTGGAGGTCATTTTTTGGAATTTGGAGTGCTATACATTATGCCATTAATCATAACATTGGTCTCTACACTCTGTAATCTTATGAAAAAATGCACATGTTATTTAGTTTATTGATTGTTTGTTATCAGAAGATTGTATAGAAGCCCTAATACGGGGTTGCTGATATAATGTGATAATTTGGGAACCCGAGAACTTGAAGGTACCAATAAGTTTTACAGACAACGAAAACGACAATCTGATAGATGTGTGGAAGCGGCACGTTTATCACACCAACACTTGTGCCGACCGTTCATGTGGAGGAGATGGTGAAGCCCGTTTGCTCTGTACTATGAAGAAAATTTTTCCTTAAAATAACAGAATTTTTTTTCCAAATAACCCAAAAAAAAAAATTCGAAAACTAACCCGTAACTTTTAAATTTTGCAAAAACAGCACTCTGTTGCGAAGCCACGCGCACGACTGATCTTCAGTTGCTAGCCCGGCTAGCGACTGAAGACGTGGCACAGCACAATGCCCCGCTGGCCCACGTGCCGTGCCACGCCAGCTTTCAGTCGCTAGTCGGGCTAGCGACTGAAACCCGCAGCGTTTCAGTCACTATGTTGGCTAGCGACTGAAAGTTGCCTCCCCCAGGACAAATTCAATTGAGAAAGTTTTGGCCCGTGGTCGCGGTCGAAGGACTTTGTGATGATTTCGTTTGGGAATTAGGACTTGTTTGTAAATTTTGAGATTGGGAGGGCTGATTTGAGATCTAATTTCACACACAAGTGTAACTTTATTTCAGGAGCTTATTCAGCAGGAGTTTCGATGAAATTCGACAAGATTTGATGATTTTGGGATAATTTGAAAATAGGGTACTTTAGGGTAATTAGGGTAATTAGAATTTCAGAAAATGACGAGACTTGAAACTAAGGCCTCGGATGAGATTTTGAAAATCTTACAGAAGGGAAACCTGGTTAGAATAGTGAATGGGAGATACTTCTTGAATTAGATCGAAGTTTGGAGATGAGATGTGGGTTTTAACCTTTTTAGGTTCCGCGGAAAATCTGAAAAAGGTATAAGCCGCGATAATTCTGGGCTGATTTGCGAAAAGGGGTAAGACGACAAAGTTTTGGCATCGGGACCGTACAACTACATACTAATTTCGCATTTATACCGTGCTTTTGATACCTAGTTTTGTCTCGTTGGTTCGACGCATTTGTACGAAACCAGACGTCTCGTCGCAAAAGATGGTAGGTGCAATAGTCGAAAAGACTAATCATACGAAAACGAGCATCAGATGAATATGTAAAGGCTGAAAAGCAGAAACATAGAGTCATACAAAAGTAGAACAGTAGAAAACAGAAAACCCCAAAAAGTTGGAAACCTAACAAAATGTACGAAAACTGAACAGTTCGAGAAAAGCCTACATCGGACTACTGCCCCCTCCTACCCCTCTGTGGGGGGGGGGGGCTGATACTCTAATGGTGTGTACCGAGAGGGGGGCTGATGATCCCTGACGTGCCGCCTCCTCGTTGGTGGTGTCTGCGCAACTGGCGGAGACTGGGAAGGCTGTGTCGGCTGCGTAGGCGGCGGAGCATCGGCAAGGAAGCTAGGAAGCAGATGTATCGGCTGCGTAGGATGCTGCTGTGCCTGGTCGAGAGGCTGGTGTCATGGAGGAGTATCGAGCTCTTCATCCGAAGAGCTATCGGCAGGCACGAAACCCGTGTGCAGTGGTGGAGGGCGTGACGACGACGGACGGTCCGCTGGTGGTACATGCGACGAAGGACCCGGCGCCGACGGTGATGGTGGGGGAATCACGGTCAAGTGAGGTGGCAGCAACACTCTGAAACCGACCAGAATCTGATCGACCTGCCGCTCGACCTCTGAACAATATGTGTACATATCGTCGCTGGGCATGGTGGGTCCGAGGCGGGACCTGACTATCATGTCCCGTGCACCAATAGAGATGCCGCCGAGGATGTCTAGCTGTGCACACGAATTAATGCAATTATAGAACGACAATCCATGTGAAAGTAAGGTTGCAAAGAGCTAAGGAACTCACAGAAGAGTGGATTCGCCCAGTTAGGCGTCGGTCGTAGCGGTCATCGATTGTGGCGGGAGGGATGGGCTCATCAGGCGTGGCTGGTGGACCGCCCGCCAATCGGTAGATCGTGTGAGGTCGGTACCAGGACAGATAGGAAAAATGGATGTCGTGGCTGTATGGCCTGTGCTCCTCGACCGTGCTTGTGTGGGCCCAATCCATCCACTTCTGCACATAGGGCTGCTGTCGACGAACGAAATCGTCCCTCACTCGACCCTTCCTGGATTGCCTGCGGACAAAGCAATTAGTTCGTGACGGAAATTATGTATAAAATAACATGTGAATGTAATGCATATTTGACGTACTCGTGGATATGGTGCGGGATCTGTCGAGGAGGCGGCACGGGGACAAGTTGGCACAGGCCGAACTGGTGCATAACTCGCTCAGGCGAGTAACCCTCAATCATGTGCGAGAAGACGAGCAGAACCTGGGTGAGCCAGTACACAGCATCCTGCATACAAAGAGAAGAAAGGCCGACTAGAGCGACGGATTGGAGGTTCGCGGTGGTCCACGGATCCCAGATGACGCTGTCGTCGAGAAGCAGATCGAAGCCCATAGCGTACGAAGGATAACAGAGGTGCGCCTGATCTGTGGCCCACCTCGAACTCAGCCTAGCCCACCTCCATCCAATCACGGGGCCGTCTCTCGCATCCCCAGCTAACGCAAACTGATCCCGCAGAACCAGCGGTCGACCGATGGGGAAATGCTCGTACGACCACATCTGCAAGAGAATGGCGCACCCAGCGAAAAGAGAGCTGACCTGGTCTCTGTTCATGGCATCGCACAACCCCCTGTAGGTGTGGTAGAGCACGGCGGATCCAAAACTGAATCTCGGCACGTGGCCCAGGGCCGAGTCGGCAATACTCTTGGCGAGCTGAACGTACTGCCGCTCACAAATGTCTCCGTCGGTGCCAGGGAAGAGCAACCACCCAAACAGGTACAGCAAGTACGCCTCAAGGTGGTGCCTGAAGACCTCCTCTGGAGCGGCCACGGGGAGCGCACCATCGCGCACTGCACGAAGGTAACTCTGGGGACTCCCGCGTCCTGCGCAAACCCCCCCCCCCCCCCCCCCCCCGCTGGCCCTACTCCCTCGAAGCTCTGTAGGAAATCTAGGCGCCATGCAGCTCTCTCGGTGGCTACTGGGACATATATCTCCCCGCGGATAGGCATGCCAAGCAGCATGCTGAAGTCCTGCAGCGTGATAGTGAGCTCGCCAAAACTGAAGTGGAACGTGTGCTTCTCGGGCCTCCACCGATCCACAAGCGCAGTAATGAGGGCTCGGTCGAAAGGGAATCGCCTCGCCCGATCTACCATGCGGGCGAACGGCAACAGTCCAGCCTCGAGCAAATAAGGCGCGAACTGCTCATCTAGAGGCCACATCTCACGCGGTGTCCTCATACGCAGAGCTGGGAGAACGATGTCCTGTAGAAGGCGTCGAGCACGGTGACGCTCCTGATGGTGCTGTGCAATCAGCTCGGGAAGCTGATGGTCGTCCGCCATACCTGCAGTTGTCACATATTGGTTGAGAAGTTGAAACACTCAGTACATAAACAAACATTCAGTAAATAAAAAAACATTCAGTAGTACTTACGAAAATTCATGAGAAGACATTAGGGAAATTAAGTACAACTGATATAGGGAAATTCAGTACAACTCACGACAAAACATTCAGTAGTTCAAATATTACAACATTTAGTTTTGAGACGAAGACGATGCGCCTGTCACCCGCGGGCATCGATCTCTTATGTGACCAGGCTGCCTGCAAGCGCTGCATCTACGTAGGTCATCTTCACGCTCCGCTGCATCCATATCATTATTTATCCTCCTAGATCGACGTCAGCTGACATGGCCTACGAGGAGCCTCTTGTCTGAGATCCACGTGATGGCATCTTCCGGGAATAGTTGTCGATAGCTTTCCCCCGCCACAAACCTATTGAAGACACCATCCCAGATTTTCCACAGGTACTGCAGAGTATAATAGGTTGAGATGTACCGCGCCGGATCGATCCCAGGAACAGAGCAGGCAGCGATGACATGCGAGCAAGGAATGTGCAGCAGTTGAGGCTTGTTCCATGTGCATTGGGCATCTGCATTTGAAATTCGACATTCGTGGATCCGACCAGCCCGCAGTGTGCCACTGACATGTCTGTGCCTTAGCCGAACCTCGTACTTCCCGTGCAAGCGACTCAGCACTGTGACATCATGTGTCAATGATTTTCTTGTCTGAAATTCGAGGTAATCATTGATCTTTTTGGGCCAGTGTGCTAAGGGGTCATACAAAAGGCTTGATGCCGCCAAACCCCTGCTGTCGTAGTACGCTACTGTGCGATAGAATGTCATTTCAACTATTGCAGTGAGTGGTAAGCATCGCACACCTTTGAGGACGAAGTTGTACACCTCGGCCAGTTTTGTCGTCATGATTCCGTACTGAGCCCCACCTGTGTCGTGAAGCAACGCCCACTTCTCCATTGGTTTGGGCTGAATCCACTGACTGAAACTGAAATGACCTCGGCGGCTTCCCGCGCCGGTATCGCCGCGATCTTCTGCAACGCCTGCTTGTTGCAATTCCGCCAACGTACTTTCCTCCAGTGACTTCCAGATTTGTGAGAACTTTGACTGTTGATTCTATTTGGCAAGCCGTTTGAACACGAGCATCAGACGCTTGCTCTTGAAACGACTGTGAAAATTCACGCCAAGATGCCGTGAGCACCAACGACTCTGCAAGTCATCCCAATTCAGCGATGGATCCTCTCTCGATTGCATGTACTCCATGGCACTCAGCATTCCTCCATTTCAATCATGAATCAAGCACACGCGCTCCCAGTTTTTTACGACCTCATTCTTCAAAATGCCCAAGAACCACAGCCAACTGCTATAGTTCTCCCCCTCGACCACGGCATATGCTATGGGGAGAAGCTGGTCATTGGCATCAACAGCCATGGCAGTCAGCAGAGTTCCCTGGTATTTTTCAGTCAAAAATGTTCTGTCAATGCAAAGCACGGGTCTCATGTACCTGAACGATGCAACGCACTGTTGGAATGCCCAGAAAAATCTCCGCAGTACCATGCACCCAGGAATCACAGCACCCTCGGAGCCGATTGTCGGCGTATCAACAATTGCGGTGACTGTGCCTGGATTTGCTTCAACATATGTACCAAAAAGCTCCTCCAGCGTCTTCTGTTTAGCCCTCCATGCCTTCGCGTACTTGATATTATAACCGTACTTCTCCGCGACATGTGCAATTATCATTTTCGGTGTTATTGCCGTATTTTCCTTCACTATTGACAGTATCAGACTGGCAAAAAAACTGGAAGTGATATTTCTATGATGCTGCACCATGCCCTCAGCCAGACATCCGTGGTCTTCAACTCTGGTCACCCGAAAGAACGGGCCATCTTGTGGCCAAGTGACACGTACGTACCATGGACAATTCTGGACTAAGCATCTCACAGTCAACAGGCTCGGATTTGATTTGACCACCCGGAATGGCCTATTTAGTGAGACAGCCCACGCAGTTATGGCTTTCTTTACATCCTTTTTATTCCGAAACAATTGTCCAAGCTGGACGGTTGATTCATTATAAGACCATCGCGAACCCAGCTCATCACGAACCACAACGTTATTCAAGGATGATGGATCAGTCTACTCACTTATAGGATTCTGCTGTTCCGTGAGTTCAACAGGAGATTCATACATTTCTGACGGATCAGTATACTCCTCCTCATTAAAATTCTCTTCCAATTCTAGCAGTTCTTCAGCTGCATCTACTTGATGGCCACCAAATTGAGTTGTATCTCCTACAGTTTGCAAAGGTACACTGCCAGTTGCACTGGCATTGGTACTGCCACCTGCACCGGTATCGGCATCGCCACCGCCATCATGACCTCCGGTACAGATATTAGTGCTTTCTCTTTCTACTGAATGGCTGCTCTCCGAATTATGTGCTGAGATTTCAACGTACAGTATGATGGTTCCGACACCATAGCCTGGATTTGTCACAAATCGTCGAAACGAACCCCATGATTTGTCACCTTTCAGTCTCTTCAGCACCCATTTGTTTCCATCCGCATACCTTCGACCCTGAGATTATCCGTCGCAACATTGAGTTGTAACAGGTCGACTAACCACATCTCCAAATCATTGAAAGACATTGACTGTGGTTGTCTCATTTGACTGTAAACATACATACAGCCACCAATATCATCACCATTTGGTCCATTACGGATTACACCAGCTCCGTAATAAACGCAAACCGTACTAGGTTGCTCCATAGCTGTATCAGAGTGTATAATTAGAGAACCAACATTGCTCATAGTACTAGAAAAAACATGATTTTTCAAACAATAGAAATTTTCCCCCCTCCCTCTAAACCCATGCGGGAAAGGCCAACACGGTGAAGACGACAGCGGTGATGACTACGGCAATGAGGCCGCGATCCCTAACTCTAACCCTAACCCTAACTGATTGACAACCCTACCCCTAAACCTAACAAAAAAACCAACTCTTAACCCTAACCCTAACCCTAACCTTAACTAAAAGACAACTCTAACCCTAACCCTAACCCTCAATCTATATATTATCAATCATTTTAATATACCTACTAATAAACGTTTACATCTACATATTAACAAATATTTTAATCTACGTGCATACTAATAAAATTCAAATTTTAAAAACATCACATTTTTTAGTCCATCACATACTAATAAAGTATAGGTTCCACAAATTTTTAAATCTACGAACATACCATCCGTATAAAAATATAATCTAAATCATATCTAAATATACGAGTTAACGATCTAATTATTCTAAATATACGAATTAATGAAAATATACCTCAGTGAACAGATTTGAGGAACCTTACAAAAAAAATTTTCTCCTCCTCTTCCTTCTCTTCTCCTCTTCTTTCTCTCTGCTAATTTCTAAATTTTTGGAAAAATGAAATGACCGTACTATGTGAAAGCGACCCATGGTGTTTAAATATCGTTTCAGTCACTATTGGGCTACACGATTTTTGCCTACAACCCTAAAAAAAATAACCCCTCTCCCTCTAAACCCATGCGGGAAATACCAAGACGGTGAGGGTGACAGCGATGATGACTAACCCTAACCCTAACTAAAAGAAGCGACAGCGGTGATGACTAACCCTAACTCTAACCCTAACCCTAACTAAAAGAAGCGACAGCGGTGATGACTAACCCTAACCCTAACTAAAAAAAACGACAGCGGTGATGACTAACCCTAACCCTAATATTAACAATCATTTTAATATACATAATCACAAATGTTTACATCTACATATTAACAAATATTTTAATCTACGTGCATACTAATAAAATTCAAATTTGAAAAACATCATATTTTTAATGGTTCTTCAAATTTTTTAATCTGCGAACATACACTAAGGTTCTTTAAATTTTTTTGTTCATCACATTCACGCATTTACCATCCGTATAAAAATATATTCTAAATCATATCTAAATACTACGAGTTAACGATCTAATTAATTTAAATATACGAGTTAAAAAAATATACTTCAGCGAACAGATTTGAAGAATCTCCGAAAAAAGTTTTTCTGCTCCTCTTTCTTCTCTTCTTCTCTTCCTTCTCTATCTAAACAGATTTCAGTAATTTCTGGAAAAATTCGAAAAAATAAACTCGGCCGCCTGTGAAAGGGACTGCTGTGGTTTAAATACAACTTTCAGTCGCTAGCCGAGCTAGCGACTGAAAGCTGGCGTGGCACGGCACGTGGGCCAGCGGGGCATTGTGCCGTGCCATGTCTTCAGTCGCTAGCCGGGCTAGCGACTGAAAATCAGTCGCGTGCGTGGCTTCGCGACAGAGCGCCGTTTTTGCAAAATTTAAAAATTACGGGTTAGTTTTCGAATTTATTTTTTTTTTGGGTTATTTGGAAAAAAAAAATTCAAAATAACATTGTATTTGATATTTTTGATGCTTCGATAAAATGTACTCATTAATAGTGTCCTAGTATCCTAGACTGCATGAATCACACTATCCCTTAATTAATTTAGTATATCACTATATATACACCTGTCTTCGCATTCGTTCCACTGCAAACACCCATCTAGCTCATCTTTGCCTACTTGTCTTTCTTACTCGCTCGCCGGAGGGCTTCCATCGATGGCGACGTCAGCGGCCACCGTGGTCGTCGTTCTTCTGGCCGCCGGCGTCCTGTGCAGCCTCGCAGATGCTGCAGTCTTTGAGCATACGTTTCTTGTAAGTTATCCAGTTTTAATTCTAAGATACTATACTGCACTACCCTGTGATTGTATTCATGTTGTGTTCTAATCCATTATTATTTAATAAATTCTGGTTATGTTAGACGTCTCGCCTTGATTTTGGATCCACGTAAGAAAATGCTTCAAATTCAAAATTAATAAAAAAATGATAGAAATTCTCATTGATTAGTGAAAGAGAAAATGGTCTAGTGGACAAATCATATCTATTATAGCATAAATTTATTATTTGAAAAATTATATTCAAAATTAACTCTATCTTTATTATCGTATAGAGTAACATGAAAAATCATACTAAAACTAATTCTACTTATATTAAAATACCAAAGTTGGACAAATCTCGATTGAATGTGAGTAAAATTTTAAAGCATATTGAGATTAACCATATTGAACAGTGTTTTTGGCTAGATTTATTAAAAAGTCGAAAAAACATATCTTACTGATCATTTTCTTTTGAGAAATGACCTAGCTCGAGTGGATGGAAATATTTTTAAAAATAAAATCATCCTTAAGAGTTCTCCCATAAAATGTTATCTAGTAGATACTTCAGGATTATATGTAACATTTTTAAATTTTGAGAACATATATAATATTATATCTTATAATCTAATATGTACAGGTTGGCAACTTGACGGTGAATCGGCTTTGTGATGACAAGATCATTACTACAGTGAATAAACAGTATCCGGGACCAACAATAAATGTGACGGAGGGTGATACTGTGGTGGTCCATGTTATCAATGAGTCACCTTATGGCATGACTCTTCATTGGTGGGTGGATGCATTTATACTATGGTTTTCAGAAGCCTCATTTTATAGATTCTTGAATGAAAATACTGGATTTCCTCTAATGTGAATTTTCAATGGTAATAGGCATGGGGTAATTCAAATGTTGAATTGCTGGGCGGATGGAGCAGGCATGATTACACAATGCCCAATACAACCAGGAGATAAAATGACCTATCAATTTAATGTCACTGGACAAGAAGGCACACTTTGGTGGCATGCTCATGTCAAGTTATTTCGAGCAACAGTTCATGGTGCTCTTATTATTCGGCCAAAAATAAAGTACCCTTTTACAAGCCCAAACGGCGAGGCTACAATAATTCTAGGTATCCTCATGATTATCTTTCTTCAATGAACATCCAAAGAGCACAATTTTGCAAACCAGTTCTTTGAATTTATCTTCTGTTTAATCTGTGCGGGATGGGAGGATACTGTCTTGAGACCTCTCCTGTGCACCGTTGCTTTATTCATAAGAAGAGTGGGTTGTGAGATTTTTAGAAAAATGGGAGAAGATGGAGTACGTAGGAGGAAGATGAAAAGTTAGAGAGGTGGGAGAAAGAATCTGGCATGAGGAGGGAAAGGTGGGGAGAGAGAAGTGGATAGATGAGGGATTAAATTTTTTTTGCAATTATTATATTGTTTGCACTAGAATGATATGTGAGCCACACAACCAAAGGTTCCACAATTCATTGACATTAGCATTAGGTGATATGTGCCATCTTTTTTAATGAAAAAATATAGCTTTTTGAGGATATGATTCAACTTTTTACTCTATTATAGTGCTAATTAACATACACAAATACCATATAACTATACACAAATCTCAAAGAAGACTAAGCATATTGATAGTGGGAACAATTACTCTTCCGAGTAAACCATATCTTATACACATGTACATCTGTATAAGTCTCTCTCTCTCTCTCTCTATATATATATATATATATATAGAGTTGAGATTGTAATATAGTTTCATACAACTACTACTGAGCTACATTTAAATAAATTCACTTACATGGACCAATTATGTACAGTTGTGCATTCTTGCACAAATTTAAGTGTTCGTACATTTTTTTTGTCATTTCTTCATGTTCTTTCAGCGTTATTGTAGTTGTACATTCTTATACAAACGTAAATGCACATACAATTTTTTTTTCATTTCTTTGTTACTTTGTGCCTCATTTTGATAGCAACATACTTGACAGGAGAATGGTATAAAGAGGATATACTGGTAGTAGAAGATCATATTCAAAGGAGCATCTTTTCAACCATCTCTGAGGCATTCACTATAAATGGAAAAACAGGAGACCTTTATAATTGTTCATGTAAGCTCCTACATCTTTCGAACATTGTGACATATTTTTATTATTTGATAGGCATATACCCGTGCATAGATTCAAATTGGTTATCCTTGATTTTATCATGTTATGCAAACTTTCTACACAGTATTGTAGTTAAATCTCAACTAATTGGTTATAATGAAATATTATGATAGTAATTTGCATATGAAATGTGGACTTAAGCATGGCCACTATATTTGACATAATTTGAATAATGTGGGAGATAATACTTGAAATGCATTGAATTATTTTGATATATCGTTGACAAGTAGAGCACTAATATTGTTCACTAAGTTATTGTGTGGCGCATATAATCTAATCAACCATATACTAATATACAATTCTCTTTTTTTTTAATCAAAAATTAGTAACAACTAACAATATATTACAATGTAATATATAAAGTGTGACAAAGGAATACATCATAAGTATGATCCACTTTCCCCTCGTAGGCTTGACTTCAACTATAGATTAGTATTATCGTTTGCCCAAGACATAACCATCTTGAATCCTCCCACAATGTTCACAAATTTAGTAACCGCAACCCATAATGGATATGGTACTCCACTACCTTTAGTGTAGGGAAAACAACAGCTTTGGCAACTGCTGCCGTAGTGCAGCACCAAGAACAATGTTTGTAGAGATCTAATATAAAAACTTCATGCCTTTGCAACTTTGGAAGAGAACAAAAATGATCAAAGAGAAACCCAACTTCTTATATTCACCTACAGCCACATTGCATAGCGCCTTGAGCACCCCCTTGTGATGACCCACAAGAGCATGAGATCGTAGTACTCCTTTTAATGAGTATTGATGGTTGTTAAATGCACATGGAACACCGGGTTGTATTCAATTTTGTTAGTAAAAATAAAGAAATACCACAATACTAGATCTATAAAGTAAGAGCAAGATATCATTGGGAGTTCCTAGGATTATGGTTCACAAACATTTAAGGAAGAGAATGTCCTGGGTCAATTGTGTGATGAAGGTTTTATTAATTAATGAGGGCAAAACTTTAGATAAATATGCTACTTGTCTACATTGAAGATACCCTCTTAACCTTGTGCCGCCATGTTTATATGATGTAACCCGACATCCTACCCACGTGATAGCATGTATAATTTGTGAACATTGCACGATAAAACACTTTTTTCCGAACAATGTCCAATTCAGAGTAGCGAAACAGAAATATGATTTCAGCTTAAATAGATTACAACATCAATATTCATTATAAGAAGAAACCCATATCACAAAATATCAGAGTTTTCACAAAAACTATACATCTTGTCAGTAAAATGAACCAGTCCTATGGCAGTTTTTAGAAGTCTTCGTCTTCGGATCCGAAGTAGGTAGGATCATAATTGTAGATGTCCACCTCCGAGTCTCGGTGTCTTGAGTCACCTCCGCTCCAGTATCTTCTTTAGCAAATTCTCCTTCAGCCAAGAATTCTAAGCCTAACAAGAATTTACATAACAAGAGTGAGCACAAAAGTACTCTGCAAGAATATAACAAGACATAATGCATGATGACCTAAATTAACTAAATTCAAGGGAAATTCATTTAGGCATATAATAAACTAAGGAGTATAATTTTTACTTCTTCAATAAAACATTTGTTGAAAACATTCTCCAATAGATTCTTTAGAAAAGTTCTACTAAGCACTTTACACCACAGGGCTGAGGCCACATATAGGACCCCTTTTCCTGTCGCGATGCAGTTCTCGACCTGAAATTAAGGAGTGAACATTCACGTATTTACTCTACAGAGATGTATCTCTTTACCCCCAAAAACTGTTGATTTACATGTTGGATCTCGTCAGCACCTCTCCGCATTCTCTTTAATGTGTGACTAGAACAAGAGAACAGAATTTTTCTCAAATCTATCTACTAAGAATTTCCACTTCACCAGTTTGAGCCTATAGTGTCATGAGTACTTAGTGGGCGACTCGTGGAACCCATCTGGATTATTTTGAACGATCCGTGATGCCCCTTAGGTTATTCGGAGTGACATGTGGCACTTATATATACATATAGAATAATACATTCCTGTGTGGAGATGACTTTAGTTTGTAGATAAAATACTAGACTAAACCCATCCAATATTAAGTCTGTGGTTGATATGGATGTTACAGCGCTCGATGAAAGAGATAGCTAGTTATAGACCTTACTAATTTTCATCCATAGCATTGATAAGGAGTCTTTTTTTTGTCAACATCTCAAACTCAGAGACTTCCACTATCGTGCTTAACATCTCATGTATGTCATATCATATGCATATAATTCTCCATAGATTTTTTTCTAGTCATTATTTTGAAAAATACTCTTTCCATGCAAGTGATATTTTTTAGCTAGATCTGAAAATTTATTATAGGCAATTAGTTCAAGAATATTCAACATGATCAAATAGAAGGAACTTGCTTGCGTAGACAGGATTGAAATCAGAGTTCGGCAATTCACCCCGATGCTCCTCACCACTATCAGGGCAGTTCCTGAGAAACATAATTATATACACATATATATTTAGGATATTGGTGTAATAGAAAATAGAAAATGCAAGAATGAATACATCTATGCTTTCGTTCTCCCTGACCCGTAATTGAATACGGCTAACTGACACTTCAAGTTAAAAAATTAAGTTTACATTCTGCAGGTGTGTGTGTGTGTGTTTCTCTCTCTCTCTCTCTCTCTCTCTATATATATATATATATATATATATATATATATATCTGTGTGTGTGTGTGTGTGTGTGTGTGTGTGTGTGTGTATAGATAGTTTTTAAGTCTTTAATATTAGTGTCAATGATAGTTATTTCGCCGAGAAGATCTCTCTTATGGAAAATTGGCCCCTCTTCATGATGCGGGCGTGCCAGTATACATAAGTATACACATAAAGGGGTAGAAAATGTATAATCTTAAGGAAAACAATGCATTTTATTAATTCTGAAAAAAATTACAAGTTACAAGTCTCTTTGAGATTTACAAGCTCTCATTGTGCCGAAGAAATATATATCTTTATCTTCAGGGGATTGCATGGTTCATAGTTCCTCAGGACTTTTGAAAAGCTCTTGGTTAATTACATATGAGAAACAAATCCACAGAAAATCTCTGATTAAGCTGTGCTGATAGTCATCGTCTTCAAGCCTTAAAATTTTAAATTGCAATGCATGCAAATATGCAAATCCATTGCTTCGTCAGTCTATAATGCTATCACAAAATGGGTGGCCTTCGCCTCATTGGTGCCCAGTCAGGGAGTTGTTCGGCCTCGTCGGTCGCGAACAAGTGGATGCCTTCATTTCATCAGTATCGGCATGGACAGAGTCCGGCTTCATCAATCACGAACAAAAAACATGTCGTCTTCACCTCATCAGTACCCAATGACATGGAAAGTGGATGGAAATGACTTGTGATAACATCTTCAACTTCTTTAATTTCAAAAAAAGCACATTGCATAGTAGGCAGCCCATTGAAACATTTGCCAAGGATTTAGTAATATTTTGACTTGATTTTGACAACTTCAGACATTGGCTCCTCTTCGACTAGTTGGATAGGAGCCTTTTTGGCCTCTGATTGGCATGAAACTTGGTAGTATAGCTTCTGCATAGATCTTCGATTGGTCATCAAAATTTGAGATTAATTGGATCGTCGGATTGACATTTATCTTTATTGCATTGTTTGTACGTCAAACTGAAATTCAGCAAGACAACTGTTTGCAATGGTCTTGATGATCTTCTTGCCCTCTGATTGAGGTGAAACTTGGAATAATATTTTCTCGATTGATTCTCGATTGTTCATTAAAATTTGAGATCAATCAAACCATCGGATTAGAAACTATCTTCATTGTATTGCTCGTACGTCAAGCTGGAATTCAGCAAGATAGAACTGTTTGCAATGGTCTTGATGGTCTTTTGGCCCTCTGATTGAGTTGAAACTTAGACGAATAGTTTTTAGACAGATCCTCTATTTTTCATAAAAATTTGAGATCAATCGAACAGTCGGATTAGAAACTATCTTTATTGTAGTGCTCGTACATCAAGCTGGAATTCAGCGAGACAAAATAGTTTGTAATAGTCTTGATGGTCTTCTAACTTTCTGATCAAGGTGAAACTTGGACGAATAGTTCCTGGACAGATCCTCGATTGTTCAGAAAAATTTGAGATCAATCGGACCGTCGGATTAGAAACTATATTCATTGTATTGCTCGTATATCAAGCTAGAATTCAGCGAGACAAAACTGTTTGAATGGTCTTGATGGTCTTCTGGCCCTCTGATCGAGGTGCAATTCGGAGGACATACTACTCATGGAGTCTTCTATCCTGTGTAAAAATGTTGGGTCAATCAATCTTCAAGATCAGAAGTAACCATTGATTTTCTCCCATTGAGCCTCTCCTTAGTCAAATTGCCACTTGGATGCCACTATTCGAATTTGCACGACTGGTCGTGGTCGAATTTGGCACTGGTTGAAATTGATGATTTGGTCGAATTTGACACAGGTCGAATTTGACTCTGATCAAATTTGACTCTGATCGAATTGCGAATCGGACCAAACCCAGAAGGAATGATCAGATTGGCAAATAAGATCTAGTCGTGGTCGAATTTGACTCTGATCGAATTGCGAATAGAACCAAACCTAGAAGGAATGATCAAATTTGCAAATAAGATCTGGTTGTGATCGAATTTGACTTTGATCGAATTGTGAATCGGACTAAACCCAGAAGAAATGATTAGATTGGCAAATAAGATCTAGTCAATTTGACACAAATCATCGAGGCGCTCGCAGAATCAGGGCTCCATTTGCTCTATGCCTTTCTTCTTCTTCATAACTAGACTACCACAGGCACCGACAGACAGGCCTTCCATCTCTTCATGTAATGCATGATATGCACTTTATGGATAACCATCACTTACCCATGAGGAAAAGGTCTCTGGTCGAGCAGAGAGGGCCTTCTTTGATCTCTCGGTCTTGCGTTCGCCTGGCGTTGGTTTTCTTTCAGCCTTCCATCTATCTCTTGTGCCTCTCCTCTCAAAAAAGGTTAGCACCCTCTCTCTATTTATAGAGGCTCGAGATTGGTTGCAATCACCCAACAACCAGAGATTTTTGAGGAATTTGAATTCGAATATGAGATAAACAGTGATTATTTAAAAATTAGGAGATAAAATCAATGTTTATCCTTATCCTGTTCGAGCTCAGGCTGAATGTTGGTGCGACCAGGCCAAATCCGAGTCGAATTTGACCAGACCCGAGTTCGATTCGATTCCGACCAGGACCTGGTTCAACCAGACTCGGGTCCGAATCAAGTTTGACCAGGCCCAGTCCAAATCAAATTCTACCAGGCCCAATCCAACTCAGTTTCGACCAGGCCCAGTTCGAATCGACTAGGCCCAATTGACCCAATTTGTCGGTGCGACCAAGCTTTTTGACTCAACCAGGCCCAATTGGCCCAATTTTTTGGTTCAACCATGCCCAATTGGCCCAATTTGTCGGAGCGGCCATGCTTTTTGACTCGATCAGGCCTAATTGGCCCAATTTATCGATTCGACCAGGCCAAATTGAATTTGACCAATGGGCTTTTTGACCAGTGAGGTTTTTTGACCATTTTTATTTTAGTCTTTTTGGTCATATGAGACTTTTCTAATGAATTTTTATTACAAAAATTTATCGAACAATAGTGTTAATTGAAATTATATTACCTTAGTTAGTTAGGTCTTTAGTTGGAAAATAATTTACTTAAACTGAAATAAACTTGAAAGCAATTATAATATTATTATGATATTATTAGTATGATTAGTTAGAAAGTTAGAACATTTTACCCCTTTGAAATATATATATATATATATATAGAGACACACACACACATTGAGTTCTTAAAAGGGTTATAATTTTGATTCATAATAAACTGAAAAGACATCACTTGAAACAATCTGAAATTAAAACAGAACAATAATAAAGATGTAATACTTTAATTCTTTTCAAAATTTAGGATTATATTAAAGTTCAGTTATAAGAAATATATTTATTTACTATTTAAAATATATAATAATATAAAATCGGTTAAGTCAAAGTAACTAAATAGGGATTACTGTTAAGTTAGATAAAATAAACGAAATATAACACTAAAGTGATTGAAATTAATAAAACTTGTTGTTTTCAATTATGTTTAGAAATACAATTATATTCTGAAAGTTAATTTTCAAAAAGATCATCTTATTTATTGTTAAATTAAAGAGAATACACAAAGCCTAAAATTTAAATTAAAATAACAAAATTAACAAAAGAACCAGCCCACACGACCTAGATTCACTCATGCACACACTCAGCCCACGGCACCCTCGGCCCAACACACACACACACACACAGAGTTATACACACGCACGTGCAACACACACACCACACACACGAACTCAACACAACACACGCACACCCGGTTCTCTCTCGCTATCATGTCCATCACTGCCATCGCCGCTCCTGTGCCACTGTTGGCCTCCTCACTAGCCACCACAGCTTCACTATTTTCCCTCTCCTTTCTCAAAAGCGCGCACACACACTTTGAGTCCTATTAACCCTAGAGCTAATTTATTTGGTTTCCTATTGCCATCCTCGGCTCTGTTGCTGGTCACCGCAGCGCCGTTGGTGGTGATCCCGCCTGAATATGATGCGCCGCCGCCTCTACTCCTCGCACTAGCTCGCACCTACTCACTAGGGCCCTGTGGCCGAAAATCTAATTGCCGATTTGGTCTCAGCCGCTGCCTCAATGACGCTTCCTACGGTGCACTCGTCGATGACCTACTGCAGCCCGTGCCGCGTTGTTGCCGCCTCTCTCCTGTGGCTCACGGCTGCGCTTGGCCACGCCTTAGTGGCGTGGTCGAGCTGGTAGCCCGCCGTGTGTGTGGACGCGTCACAGGCCGGCTCACCGGCCGCCTGGCGTTGTGTATCCAAGTAAGCTCTCCTCTCTAATCACTTGGCTGCGGCGCTATTATTGTGTGGTGATTTGTGTTTTGGGTTTGGGTTGCTTTGTGCCTGTGCTGGAATTGTGTTGTTCAGCGCTTGAAATGTACAATGTGTTGGATGTATGTATGAAATGGTACTTCTGTGTTGTGATAAAATCTGTGGATGTGTATGCATGTGATAGCTAAAGTCTTTAGGCTCATTGCTTACCTCACTGTGCTAATTCTTGTTCCCCTTTCTGTTCCTCAAATGCCTTGATTCGTGATGCTATTCCTGTGGACAGAGGATGGAAAACATGATAATAGCTGCTAGACTGAAACTTAGATGAATTCTGGACGAATCTTACCTCTTCTCTTGCTCTCTTTTTCTTTGCTAGTGTTGCCCAGCATGGTGCTATATGGCAGTTTTCACTGTAGCAGTGCTTTGGTCGCATGCTGTGTCAAGTGTCCTTGGGTCTTTGTGTGATTTTTTGAAAATCTGAGGGCTTAAATGTAAAAGTTCAAGGCCTTTTTTTTCTGAATTTTCTATCCAGCCATGGGCTAAATTGCAAAATGGTTGGCTTAAAAGAAATAGCTGTGGAAAAATTAGGGTATGGATGGTTAAGATGGGAGTAGGCCCGCCTTCTTTCTCTGACTCTGAAAATGAGACCCGGATCGACCCAAGAAAGTGACCCGAAAGGAAAATGACCTGAAAATAGAGTGCTGGATGATGACAAAAATGAATATAGAGTGAGTAGCGGTGCTCACCAAAAAGGCTGAGACACAACTGTGAGAAAATCCTAAACATATGCTATTACAAGTCTGACAGCCAAAATTTCAAAACTCCTCTAAACTTGAAAATCTTGTTTTGCTTTTTATCAGTAGCGTGGCCTCTAACCCACTTCGTGGCCTCGACTGCTAACCAGTTTCATAATCTTCACATTACAAGTCTATGAGTACGCTATTTAAAAATCCTTTCCAAGAGTTTAGACTAATGGCTTAAGATTTAGGCCCCCGTGATTCCCATAAGAAAATGTCTGGACGGTGGATTTTCCAATAATTTCACCATAGGGTCCTACTGTTCATCTAAATGCTTAGTGTCATCCTAGTTGTTCACCTCTAGGCAATTATTAACTTAAATTTACAGCCTTCTTTCATAAACCTACCATTAAATATTCTACGGTAACATCAGTATTAATAAAAGCATCACTCAAAGAGCTAGTCACAAATCTACCTGTAGGATGAAGGTTGATGGTCAAGAGGGGAGGTTGAATGGGTCGTTTAAAATCTTTCAACCAAAAATCAAATTTTGTTTTTATGTAAACAGAAATTTTTGTAATCAACCTAAATGAAAGCTAATGGCTAAAGGTATCAAAGAAGTTTTACACACCTAGGATGATATTTAAGAATAATGAGTGCTCAAGATAACTAAGATTAAATAAAAAAAGTGAAAGAAATGAACCAAAAATAGACACAAATTTTTTTTTCTGAGTTCTTGGAGACTCATTGTTCTCCCAACTTGTTGTTGAAACACTCTCACATGAGTCTTGTTGTGATTTCATTAGGTTTGCTCTTTTTCCACTCTAGATAGGCGAACATCGAGCCTCTCACAACACCACCGGACCTCTTTGACAATCTTCGTCGGTAGAGAGATCACTGGTTTCCCACTACCGTCTAGGTGACAATGATCACCAAGAGTAGTAAACTCGAAGTCTTCACTTGACCAAATCAAGTGCTAGGAAACTATACACGTGAGGAGAATCTCATACAAAACTCTCAACTCACTAAATGCTCTATGAATGTAAATGAGATCACTAGATTTTTTATTCTAATGCAATAAATGAGAGTTGGATGCTCTAGAGTGTATTTAGGTTATATGTTAATAAATTCTAGTGCCAAAACATACAAATGAAAGTCTCAAGCTGTCTATTTATAGCCCCAACAAGAAAAACTAGTTGTTGGAATCCTGTTGACAAAAACAAGTGTAGTCCAGCTGGCATCCATCCAGTGGATTTCAATGGTTGGATCTAACGGTAAAAAAAACTAGCCATTAAAATGGGGACCAGTGGCCATGTTCCATTGGGCATCTAGTGGCCAGATATCCAATCCTGTTTGACAAGTTGTGCAGTTCTCAAAAAATGAGTATACTTTTGATCTAGACATCGGATTTAGGTGCTCCTTATCTCGTTAGAAAGCTAATTAGAAGGTTAAAACTTTCTCAATATAAGCAAGATCTAGTATGGCTTAGATCACTACAGAAATCACAAAACATTCAATGCAACCACTAGTTGTTTGAGTATAACTTGACCTCTCTTTTTTCCGAAAGTATATTTTTAGTCACCAATGGGTTTATGAGGCATTGTGCTACCCATGTAACAGTTATTGAGGTCATTGCTCAATCTATCAACTTTGGCCATAAGTTCATTATTTTCAATTTTAAGTCCATGAAATGATGCCATGTCACAACAAGTGTCATGATGCGAATGAGAGAATGATGACCTATCATCACAAATAGAAGATGACTACTAGGCATATCAATAAAATCATTAGATGAACAAGTCATGTCCAATGAGGAATAAGGAGACAAATCACGACTAGTACCAATATTATGGCATAAAGATAAATCACAAGGCAAATCATGGAAAGATATACTAGTTTCTGTAGGATCGAGGATGCCGACTAGACGGGTGAATATGAGCCTTTAAAAATTTTCACATGAAACAACTTTTGCAAAGAAAAAGAACTAAAACAATTGAATAATATATTGCATAATTAAAAAGAAAGAGGAAGAGAAGACAAACACGAAGATTTATCTCGAGGTCTCGGAGATTCGCCCGGTCTCCCTTACTCCTCGTCGAAGCGCTAAAATGAATGAGTCTTGCTTCAATATCCACAAAAGATATTTCTCACTAATGGTTGCTCCTTGTCCACTCCGGAAAGGTGAGCACCGATGCCTTTTACAATCACACTGAGCGTCTCCGACAACCTCCGAACTGGAGAAGTTAACGGTCATGCCACCCAACCGTCTAGGTGAGAGCGTTCACCAAGAGTAATAAGTTGCAAGATCTTTTCTAGACCTCCAACAAGCACCGAGGAACTCTAAGTATGCAAATGAAGAAAACAAAAACACTCGGTGGATCACAAAGCTCAAGACTTGATCAAAAGATCAAGATTTTAACTCTAAGAACAAGTGCTCAAATATGTATAAGAGAATGAGGCTGCTGATTGTATGAAACACCTGCTCAAAGCCTCTATTTATGGCCCAAAAGAATAAAATAGCCGTTGTGCTCGAGCAGAAAAGAAATAGCACATGCTGATAGTCAGCATAGACCACGAGTAGTAACAAGCAAATCTCAGAGAAAACTCAGCTAGCCGTTGTGGTCGAAAAAGGAAACAAAACAACACATACTGACAGTCAGCAACACATACTAACAGTCAGCATCTACCTCAACGGCTCGACAAAAATCATGGATATAACTTAGCTAGCCATTTGTGGTCGCATATGGAAACAAAATAACTCATGTTGACAGTCAGTATCGACGACAAAACTTCCAGTTAATCAAAACTCAGAAAGCAAATAACTTGTGGTCGAAACTCATACTAACAGTCAGCAACACATGCTGACAGTCAGCGTAAGTCAAAAAATTTCAGCTCAAAAAGATATGCTCTCTGGACAAATGGCAGTAAAAGAAACTGACATTCAGGCTGACTGTCAGCATTATATGCTGACTGTCAGCATAGATAAAAATAGTCATAACTTTTGATCCAAAGATCAGATTGAAGTATATTATAGCTTGTTTGAAAGATAATTTAAAGGGCTATAATTTTGTCAACAGGAGCAAGATCTAGATCGGCCTAGATAAATCTATAAGCTTCAAAAAGTGTTCCTATTGCCAAAAATCTGAAAAACCAAACCAAATACAACCGAGATGAATGAATGCAATGACCTAAGAGTTTCTCTGTTTATGCTGAAAATGTAGAGAGAACTTGCAACCCATCTTAATAATACAGTTTAAACTAAAAATAAATTTCTATAAACCGATCAAACTCCAAATACCGAGATCGGTAAAAAATAAAAAAACCTTTTTACCTTAGATCCTTTGCAACTTCATCCTTGCGACTTGCGTCTCATACTTTTGGGTTCTTATGACTTCTTTCTTGATCATCTTGTGTATCTTTGCCAAAAGAGCTCTGTATCCAAATATCTCAAAAACACAATTAGTCTGAAACGCTTATTTTCATTAATCATCAAAATTAGGCATAAGGGCCTAGATGCAACAGTATCAACTAAACAAGCATGTGAATCAATAAATGGATAAATAGCTAAGTCATCACATGACGTACTAGCATGGGCCTTAGAAACATCAAGGTGGCGTGAGTGCGGCGGCGTACGGTGGCAGGTCACAGCGGCGGCAGGCGCAAACAGGGAGAAGAGATGAGAAAGAGAGGCGGTAGCGCACAGGACGCGGGGGCGCCAACTTAACTGCAAGGGCGGTGGTTGAGATCTAGCGCCGCAACTATGAAATAGGGGCCTAGGGTTTGGGCAACACATGTGGTGGCATGAGCGCTGTAGGAGGAGGGCACACCGCTGGTGTACACCCTGGTTGTAGGCGGTGGGGTAGTAGGAGGGGAGGAAGTCGGTAACGAGAGGCTCAAATGTCAACAATGGCCAACGGTGTGAATTTTAGGTTTTGGTCATTTTGCAATTAGGCCCTTGGATTTTTTGGTGATAGCAGAAAGGTCCTTCTATCATTAGAGCTAGGTTTTCTCATTTGTTTTATTGATAATTTGTTAAAATCGCCTATTCACCCCCTCTAGTCGATATCCTAGATCCCTTTCAGCCGTGCCGGGCCTCTCCGCCGAGCAAATGGGCCATCCCAGCCTGACACAACAGCCCACCGGCCAGCTCGGGCACGGCACTGCACAAGCCACTAGCCCGACGGGCCCATGCCGTGCCAGGCCGGCATGGCCCAACTTTCATCTCTACAAATGATTCTACTAATACCTTCTTGCATGAACAAATTTACTCTCTGATTATAACCATAATAACTTACATAGGAAACATAAAAACAAGGAACTTTGATGCATAGATGGTAGAAGAGTAAGGAGTCACCACTGTTAAGTGTACAAGTCCGGGCCAAGGATGTATCTTCTTAAGGAAAAGAGATAATGAAGTCTAGTGTTTCATTATCATTTATAAGTATACATTAAGTGTAGATAATATCTCTATGACCGTTTTAGTCGATGGATCCTATACAAGAATTGGGGATTTCACAGATTAAGTGTAGATGGTGTTTTGCCAAAAATAAAAGTAAAGTTGGAAATATACATTTTTTTCAATAAAATAAAAGAAATGCATCTTTAGTGTTTGATGGGAGCATAATATTGTAATGAAAAAAATGGCATGTAAGGTTTACATAATAAAACTTATTCAACTAGAGGACTTACATTATAAAAATGGAGTGTAGGGATTACACTAAGTTTAATTATGGCTCATTCGATTAAGTTTAGTCCTTTATTGTATATGATTGTCTACCAACATTCCATAGTCTATTTTTGCTTGTAGTGTTGTGGGAATCTTTTCAATTTTTTTTTGTGCAACTATATATTTCTATGCTCAATAGTGTATATTTTATTTTGATTAATATTAGTCACTTTACAAAACTAAAAGCCTTTGAAATTTTCAGCTGGACCTGAAGACACATATGTCATGGATGTGGAGGTTGGGAAGACATATTTACTCCGAATCATCAATGCTGCATTGAACAATGAATTTTTTTATAAGATTGCTGGCCATAGTTTCGTGGTTGTTGCTGTGGATGCTTGCTATACCAATCCCTACCACACTGACATAATTGTTATAGGACCAGGACAAACAGTAGATGCACTCCTAGTGGCAGATGCTCCCCCAGCTCTCTACTACATGGTTGCAACACCCCATGCAACGGAAAGCCCAACTCCACCTTGGGTAGAGAACACTACCACACGAGGTGTGCTGCGGTATGCATCCATCCAACCACTAATTCCATCCAATATGCCTTCGATGCCAAGGATACATGACCATGCCGCTGCCAATCACTTCTATTCTAACTTAACTGGTCTTTTAAAGCTAGGCGAACACAGCTCCGTCCCTCTTGATGTTGATGAGAGGATGTTCATCACACTTGGAATTGGTACAGTTTGTAAGGGAGGGGAAGCATGGTGTGAATCACAGAATCGCGTAATCCGCGCATACATGAACAACATCTCATTTGTTTTGCCAAAGGAGAGGTCTATACTAGATGCATGCCACAATAAAATACAGGGAATCTACACAACTGATTTTCCTGAAAAGCCACCAGAATTCTATAATTTCACAGATACTACTCTGAAATATAACGCAACATTACATTTAGATTCCCAATTCAAAGGACTTGGATTCACATCAGTAGGCACAAAGATAAAGAAACTCAAGTACAACAAAACCATTGAAATTGTACTACAAGGTGGGTGTGTTATAGCATCCATGGGGCATCATATACATTTCCATGGGTGTAATTTTTTTGTTGTGGCACATGGGAACGGAAACTACAACCAAGAGGAGGCTATGAAGAGCTACAACTTGATTAATCCACCAATGAGAAACACTGTGATGGTACCTGTGGAAGGATGGGCTGTTATTCGATTTGTTGTCAACAACCCAGGTGAGTAATTAAAGGATTTTTAGGTTGTGTTAATTGATGATACTGTTGTATAATATATTGATTTTTTTATGTTTTATTTATTGATATTGGTATTGGGACATAGGTGTATGGTTATTTCATTGTCACATGGACCTACATTTTCCAGTTGGCATGGCGATGGTTTTTGTTGTTGAGAATGGCCCAACAAAAGATACCATGTTGCCTGCACCTCCAGCAAACCTTCCTCAGTGCTCCTTGGATCTACAAATGAATGTTGTGAGAGATGATGATAGCTATATCTAAAGCTTCATCAATTGGACATTAGTGCAGAGCTTCAAAATCTATGGTACCTCAAGAAGCCTAATAACCCAATAAGATCTGCGTATGTATCTTCGAATGTATTGTTTTTGAATAAGATAGACTTTGGTCATATATGTCATAATTTGAGTGTATTGTTTTCGAATGTATTGTTGAGAATGTTTTTGAATGAGATAGACAACCCAACAAGCCAAAAAGTTAACCTGACCTATCACTTCTATTCTAACTTAACTGGTCTTTTAAAGCTAGGCGAACACAGCTCCGTCCCTCTTGATGTTGATGAGAGGATGTTCATCACACTTGGAATTGGTACAGTTTGTAAGGGAGGGGAAGCATGGTGTGAATCACAGAATCGCGTAATCCGCGCATACATGAACAACATCTCATTTGTTTTGCCGGAGGAGAGGTCTATACTAGATGCATGCCACAATAAAATACAGGGAATCTACACAACTGATTTTCCTGAGAAGCCACCAGAATTCTATAATTTCACAGATACTTCTCTGAAATATAACGCAACATTACATTTAGATTCCCAATTCAAAGGACTTGGGTTCTCACATCAGTAGGCACAAAGATAAAGAAACTCAAGTACAACAAAACCATCGAAATTGTACTACAAGGTGGGTGTGTTATAGCATCCATGGGGCATCATATACATTTCCATGGATATAATTTTTTTGTTGTGGCACATGGACACGGAAACTACAACCAAGAGGAGGCTATGAAGAGCTACAACTTGATTAATCCACCAATCAGAAACATTGTGATGGTACCTATGGAAGGATGGGCGGTTATTCGATTTGTTGTCAACAACCCAGGTGAGTAATTAAAGGACTTTTAGGTTGTGTTAATTGATGATACTGTTGTATAATATATTAGTTTTTTATGTTTTATTTATTGATATTGGTATTGGGACATAGGTGTATGGTTATTTCATTGTCACATAGACCTACATTTTCCAATTGGCATGACGATGGTTTTTGTTTTTGAGAATGGCCCAACAAAAGATACCATGTTGCCTGCACCGCCATCAAACCTTCCTCAGTGCTCCTCGGATCCACAAATGAATGTTGTGATCAGAGATGATGATAGCTATATCTAAAACTTCATCAATTGGACAACAGTGCAGAGCTTCAAAATCTATGGTACCTCAAGAAGCCTAATAACCCAATAAGATCTGTGTATGTATCTTCGAATGTATTGTTTTTGAATAAGATAGACTTTGGTCCTATATGTCATAATTTGAGTGTATTGTTTTCGAATGTATTGTTGAGAATGTTTTTGAATGAGATAGACAACCCAACAAACCAAAAGGCTAAGCTGACTTGTCTCAATTGTTGAGCAAGCTTCAAAATGTTGTTTTTGATGAAACAACATTTGACAACATAGTGTTTCAAGTTTGAACTTCAAAACTAAAGGGTAATGAAAACAACATATAATATATAGCAAAATAAATATAGGTAGAGTTGTAGAGGGATATCCTAGATTGTCTAACTAACATAGCTGTAGCTAGAATTATAGTTTTCCCTAATGACCCGCAAGAGCATGGAATTGATGTAGTCTTTTCTGTGACTATTTTAGGGTTATGGTATCCACAACGAGATAAGAGAAAAAAGTGACAGCGTACACAACTTTGGGATTTATCTATTACAGTCAAGGTGAGTGCCATTTATCTAACATTATGCAGTTATAAAACAGCGTACAACTTGTTGCTCATCAGGAAGCCTCTTCATATTGCTGGAATCACGAATTTTTCTCATTACCAGGTATGATTTTTTAGCACAAGTGTCTCTGTTAAATGTATTTTTTGTCCATAACTATCTACTCATATTTCTTTTCGATGATTAGTATTTTAGTATCTGTTTCTAATCATTTGAGTTCTGCTTATTAACCTAATTTTTTTTAATTTAGGTGCTAGCTCCTTGACACGTTGGAAAGTTAACTCGAAGTAATATAATTTTATTAAAATTACTAAGACCCAATTCAGTCTAGATCACTGTAGAAAACACAAAATATTCAGTATAACCATTTCGAAGCTTCCACCCAAACCATACTTTGCAAGTTTAATAACCGATACTTTCACTAACTATCTAAATATACTCAAATATTTTTATGATATATAGTGAGTGATTATCAAGTTACTAACTCGAAGTTTCTCTTTATAGTACGACGAACACAAGATATTATCAAGTTACTAACTCCAAGTCTCTCTTTATAGTATGACCAAAACTAGCTATCGATTCG
This sequence comes from Pharus latifolius, assembly GCA_019359835.1. NCBI lineage: Eukaryota > Viridiplantae > Streptophyta > Magnoliopsida > Poales > Poaceae > Pharus > Pharus latifolius. The sequence goes on from CM033328.1 coordinate 161,761, forward strand.
ATAGCGGTATGAGTATTTAAGTTTATTTTCCATATGATTCTTTAAAAATTCATAATGTTCCTGAAGATGCTATTAGACTTCACTTATTTCCTTTTTCTTTAAGAGGGAAAGCTAAAGAATGGTTAACAAAAATGTATAAGTTCATGACAAGTTTGTTCTGAAACTTTTCTTACTATTTTGCACCATCCAAAGTAAGATCTGTTAGAGATATATTTTGATTTCTTTGTATTTATGATTAGAATTAATTTTCTAAAATATCTCTGTAAATTATCTATATAGTTTGTCCTATGAGCTATCATTGAAATGCACTAATTCCTAATATGGTATCAAAGCAAGGTTGAGTTTTTAAAATCCTAACCTCCATTTTTCCAGCCGCTACCGTCCTTCATCGTGGGCTGTCGCCACCACTGCGCCACGCACGGCCTCTGCTGTCACCCCTACCCTTGGGCACCGCTACCCCCTCCCTTCGGGCCGCCGCCGCCGCCTCCTCGGGCAGCTCCTCCTCCCTAACCACTTGGGCCTCCGTCTTTCATCGCAAGCAGCCGCTACTTCCTCCGGGTCGCCACTGCCCCGCCACGCATGGGCCTCTGCTGCCACCGCCACCCTAGCATGACATTAGAGCAAGGTTCTCAGGCTTGGTTTGAGCGCTTTTCTTCTATTGTCACTACTATCAACTTCTCTGTTAGCTCTCATGACCCTACTCTCTTTGTTCACACCTCCTCCGCGGTCAGAATTTTTCTTTTCTATGTCGATGACATGATCATCACTGGTGATGATCCTGCATATATTGATTTTATGAAGAAGCGTCTTAGTGAGCAGTTTCTCATGTCTAATCTGGATCTTTTACGTTATTTCTTGGAGAGTGAGGTTATCTCTGCACCTGATGGCTATTACCTCTCCCATCAAAAGAATGTTCAGGATCTTCTCGGTCGTTTTGGTCTCACTGATCAGCTGAGTGGTATAACTCTGGGAAGGTGCAGGAGTTGGGGAACTGGAGGACCTTCCGGAAGGACCCTTCGTGCGTCCACCACTAGTCTTGTTCTTCTTCTTCCAGGCATGGTAGTGCTGATAGTCATGGCCATAGCGATGACAGTAGTTCCACTGGATACTAGTGGTTGAAGGGTCAACTACAGGAGCTGCAGTAGGTGCACCAGGCAATAGAGGCCGTAGAGACAGCTGAAGGAGCAGGGGTTGCTGGGACTGGTAGAACAGTCGATGAAGCCGAAGATGATGAAACACCAGTACTGAGAAACCGAGTCTCCTCGGCACCAAGTGCAGCAAGAGTCTTCACCATAGTTAGTCAGGGAGACTGACTCATCAACTGAGCTCTGGTGGGCTCGAACTCCTAACGAAGACGCATGACAAAGTCGTAGAGACGATGTTTGTTAGCATGGTCTCGAGTCTTTGTATAACAGACACAGGTACGACAGACCTTGGGATCCAAAGAGTTGAGCTGGTGCCACAGAGCGGTGAACTAATGGTAGAAGACGTCTATTGTGGAGTCGTGCTGCTGAAGAGTCTGAATGTGCTGAAGTAGAGAGTAGTAGAGGGCATCACTGCTGGGAAGGTAGTGCTGCTGAGCATACTCCAACATATATCGTGAAATTTGTAAATCAACGATATCCATCGAGATGAAAACGTCAACACTGTAAACCAAAGTGGCCACCACTCAAGCCTCATTAGCATGCCAGCACTCATGAGCATCGAGAGTAATCTCATATGTCTCCAAGGGTGACATGGAGAAAACGGACCACTCCTTGTAGTTGGTGCCATCAAACTGGACGCCTGGAGACGGAATTGTAGTAGGAGGAACCGACAACATGCTGCAGAATTTTTTTAACAAACTGCAAATGGAAATTAACAGGTCAAATTCCGAACAGCCCAAGTGGTTGGGGAGGCGAAGCTGACACTCCTATGGAGCATCACCTTCAACTCTGTCCCACAAATGGCACTCCTCTCAATGCATTATACACGTGGTCTCACCAAGTGCAGGAGCAAGTGATTTCTCTACAGTATGTGCTTCCTAAGTTGCAATTTGTTAATTTCTTCACTAAACCACAGATTCGAGCGTAACATATATTTTTCCTCTCCAAACTCATTGTTACTGGCACATCATGAGTTTGAAGAGGATGTTAAAGATATATTTTGATTTCTTTGTATTTATTGTTAGGACTAATTTTCTAAAATATCTCTATAAACTATCTATATAGTTTGTCTTAAAGACTCTCATTCAAATACACTGAATTCCTAATAAGATCAACTTAGAATGCAAATTATAAATTTTAGGCAAAGTGACAGCGAATGTCTTAGAGAAGCGTTGAAAAGATTGAGTTTTCAAAAAATTGTCCTCATCAAACAGGAACAAAGCACGATGCACCGTTCACTTATAATTGAGCTAATGAGCAAATGTTCCAACCTCCAATCGTATCAAAAATAGTTGACGCAGAAGTTCTTAGTGCCAAAATTAATGCAATTAATGCTGGGCACACGTGTCGGCTCAAATTTGTATTATGTATGGTTTGTCGCATCAACATCGACACGTGTGCTACATATTTATCGATAACCGGGTGAGAACTTAAAATCATGTTTGCACCGAATGAATGTCGGGTTACTTTTTATATTACTTTTTAATTGGATTATCTAAGAAATTCAAATTTTTAACTACTTTTGAATTCCTCCAAATTTTGTCCGGTCTCATTTGTCATACACTTATTAGGAATTTTCTGAGGTTTTGTGGACTTGTTGTAAATTTTATCACTTTTTTCTCCAACTTATGACTTTGGCGTGAGTGCGTGGATAGAAATATTGTAAAAAAATATTATATAAGTTTCTTTTCTTCCTGGCTCCGCGTTTGGAATTGCCAAAAAAAGACACTTTGTTCGTGTGAACCCAATCATATATAGGTGGGTCCGTCTTGAAGTGTTATAGTCATGGAGACAACAGCACACTGGTAATATTAGCCAATTTAACTCATGCCATGCGTGATTACATATTCCACTTTAGCACATATTCGGATCAGGAATGACTAATACCATATTTTTTTTTGGGCATTGGGAGTGCTATACATTATGCCATTAATCATGACATTGGTGTCTACACTTTGTAATTTTATGAAAAAATGCACATATTATTGCGTTTATTTATTGTTTGTCATCAGAAGATTATATAGAAGCCCAAATACCGGGTTTTTAATTGAGCTGATATAATGTTATAATTTGGGTACCCTAGCAGTGGATGGGACCAATAAGTTTTACACACAACGAAAACAACAACCGGATTAAGTTGGCCTGGTAGCGTGGATAGAAGCAATTCTTTAATCAAGCAAATTGTTACGTTCTCGTTTGACCAGACGACTTGATTTCTAGATTGAATCCCACGTGATGGCACTATGGCACCATGTTCTTTACAACTTCCCCTTAAAATAACACTCTATTAGATTTTTTTTTTTTACCCTCTGACAAAATGTACTAATTAATAGTGTCCCAGCATCCTAGAATGCATGAATCACACTATCCCTTAATTTATTTAGTATATCGCTCTATGTATACCTGTCTTCACTTCGTTCCACTGCATACATCCATCTAGCTCATCTTTCTTCCTCGCTCGCCGGAGGGCTTCCATTGATGGCGACGTCAGCGGCCACCGTGGCCGTCGTTCTTCTGGCCGCCGGCGTCCTGTGCAGCCTCGCAAATGCTGCAGTCTTTGAGCATACGTTTATTGTAAGTCATCCCGTTCTAATTCTCAGATACTATACTGTACTACCCTGTGATTGTCTTCATGTGTTCTAATCTGTTATTATTTAATAAATTCTGTTGGAGGTCTCGCCTTTGATTTTGGATCCACATAAGAAAATGCTTGAAATACAAAATTAATAAAAAAAGATAGACATTCTCATAAAATTGGTAAAAAATGATCATTTGAGCAAATCATATCTATTATGGTATAGATTTATCACCTAAAAAATTATATTCAAAATTAATTCTATCTTTATTATCTTATAGAGTAATATGAAAAATCTTACTTAAAACGAACTCTACTTATATTAAGTTGGACAAATCTTGATGGAATGTGAGTAAAATTTTAATTCATATTGAGATTAACCATACAAATGTACAGTATTTTTTTGCTAGATTTATTAAAAGTCCAAAAACACATAACTTACTGATTTTCTTTTGAGAAATGACCCAGCTTGAGTGGATAGAAATATTTTTTAAAATAAAATCATCTATTAGAGCTCCCATAAAATGTTATCAAGTAGATACTTGAGGATTATACGTAACATTTTTAAATTTTGAGAACATATATAATATTATATCTTATAATCTAATCTGTGTAGGTTGGCAATCTGACGGTGAATCGGATTTGTGATGACAAGATCATTACTACGGTGAATAAGCAGTATCCGGGACCAACAATAGATGTGACGGAGGGTGATACTGTCGTGGTTCATGTTATCAATGAGTCACCTTATGGCATGACTATTCATTGGTAGGTTGATATATTTATACTATGGTTTTCAGAAGCCTCATTTTATAGATTCCTGGGATTTCCTATGGCATTTAATTACTCTCTAATGTGGATTTTCAATGGTAATAGGCATGGGGTAATTCAAATGCTCAATTGTTGGGCGGATGGAGTAGGCATGATTACACAATGCCCAATACAACCAGGAAATAAGATGACCTATCAATTTAACGTTACAAGGCAAGAAGGCACACTTTGGTGGCATGCTCATGTCAATTTACTTCGAGCAACAGTTCATGGTGCTCTTATTATTCGGCCTAAAAAAAAGTACCCTTTTACCAATCCAGACGGCGAGGCTACAATAATTCTAGGTACCCCAATATCTTTCTTCAATGAACATCCAGAGAGTACAATTTTGCAAATCAATTCTTTCAGTTTATCTTCTGTTTAATCTGTGCGGCATGCGAGGATATCGTCTTGAGACCTCTCTCGATGCACCGCTGCTTTATTCATGAGAAGAGTGGATAGAGTAGGTTGTGAGATTTTTAGAAAAGATGGGAGAAGATGGAGTATGCAGGAGGGAGATGAAAAGTTAGAGAGGTTGATAGTGAGTGGATGCAAGAGAGTTGGGAGGAAGAATCTGGCATGAGGAAGAGGGAAAGGTGAGGAGAGAAAAGTGGATGGACGAGGGATTAAATTTTTTTGCAATTATTATCTTATTTGCACTAGAATGATATGTGAGTCATGCAACCGAAGGTCTTATAATTCATTGACATTGGCATTATGAGACATGTGTCATCTGTTTTTAATAAAAAAAAGTATAGCCTTTTTGAGTATATGATTTAATCTTGTACTCTACAGTATAGAGCTAATTAAAATACACAAATCTCATATAACTACACACAAATATCAAGGAAGGCTAAGCATATTGATAGTGGGAACAAGTACTCTTCCGAATAAACCATATCTTATACACATGTATATGTGTCTAAGTCTCTCTATATGTATATAAAAAAAATACTGTAGGTTAGTAGTAGTTGTATGAAAACATATTACAAACTCAAATATAAGTGTTCATACATTTTGTTTCTCATTTCTTCGTGTTCTTTCAGCGTTGTTGTAGTTGTACATTATTACGCAAACGTAAATGCACATACAATTTTTGTTTCATTTCTTTGTTACTTTGTGCCTCATTTTAATAGCAACATATTTGACAGGAGAATGGTATAAAGAGGATCTCATGGTAATAGAAGATCAGCTTCGAAGGAGCATCTTTTCATCTATCTCTAAGGCATTTACTATAAATGGGAAAACAGGAGACCTTTATAATTGTTCATGTAAGCTCCTACATCTTTCGAACATTGTGACATATTTTTATGATTTGATAATCATATACCCATGCATAGATTCTAATAGGTTATCCTTGATTTTATTATGTTATGCAAACTTTCTACATACTATTGTAGTTAAATCTCAACTAATTGGTTATATGAAATATTATGACAGTAATTTGCATATGAAATGTGGAGAGTGGAGATAACTTAAGCATGGCCACTATATTCAACATAATTTGAATAATGTGGGAGAAAATACTTGAAATGCATTGAATTATTTTGATATATAGTTGACAAGTAGAGCACTAATATTGTTCACTAAGTTATTGTGTGGCACATATAATCTAATCAACCATATACTACCATACAATTCTCTTTTTTTAATCAAAAATTAGTAACAACTAACAATTATATATAATATATAAAGTGTGACAAAGGAATACATTATAATTATTGAGGATTTAGGCCCAAGACCATGAGGGATTTAGGCCCAAGGATCCACTCTCCCCTCGTAGGCTTGACTTCAGCTATAGATTAGTATTATCATTTGCCCAAGACGTAACCCTCTTGAATCCTCCGACAATGTTCACAAATTTAGTAACCACAACCCATAAGGTTTACATATTAAAACTTATGTACTATTCAAATAGAGGACATACATTATAAAAATGACGTGTAGGGATTACATTAAGTTTAATAATGGCCCCATTCGATTAAGTCTAGTCTTTTGTTGTATATGATTGTCCACTAACATTCCATAGTCTATTTTTGCTTGTAGTGTTGTGGGAATCTTTTCAAATTTTTTTTGTGCAACTATATATTTCTATGCTCAATGGTGTATATTTTATTTTGATTAATATTGGTCACTTTATAAAACTAAAAGCCTTTGAAATTTTCAGCTGAGTCTGAAGACACATATGTCATGGATGTGGAGTTTGGGAAGACATATTTACTTCGAATCATCAACGCTGCATTGAACAATGAATTTTTTTATAAGATTGTTGGCCATCGTTTCGTGGTTGTTGCTGTGGATGCATGCTATACCAATCCTTACCACACTGACATGATTGTTATTGGACCTGGACAAACAGTAGATGCACTCCTAGTGACAGATGCTCCCCCTGCTCTCTACTACATGGTTGCAACGCCACATGCAACAGAAAGCCCAACCCCATCATGGGTAGAGAATACTACCACACGAGGTGTGCTGCGGTATGCATCCATCCAATCATTAATGCCACCCAATATGCCTGTGATGCCAAGGATACATGACCATGCCGCTGCCTATCATTTCTATTCTAACTTAACTGGCCTTTTAAAGCTAGGCGAACAGAGCTCCGTCCCTCTTGGTGTTGATGAGAGGATGTTCATCACACTTGGAGTTGGTTCAGTTTGTAAGGGAGGGGAAGCATGGTGTAAAGTACAAAATCGCGTCCTCCGCACGTACATGAACAACATCTCATTTGTTCTTCCAGAAGAGATATCTGTATTAGATGCATACTACAATAAAGTACAGGGAATCTACACAACTAATTTTCCTGAGAAGCCACCAGAATTCTATAATTTCACAGATATTTCTCTGAAATTTAACACGACATCACATTTAGATTCTATAAACAAAACACTTGAATTCACATCAGTAGGCACAAAGATAAAGAAACTCAAGTACAACAAAACCATTGAAATTGTACTACAAGGTTTGACTGTTGTAGCATCCATTGGGCATCATATACACATTCATGGGCATAATTTTTTTGTTGTGGCACATGGACACGGAAACTACAACCCAGATGAGGCTATGAAGAGCTACAACTTGATTAATCCACCAATGAGAAACAATGTGATGGTACCTGTAGAAGGATGGGCGGTTATTCGATTTGTTGCTGACAACCCAGGTGAGTAATTAAAGGACTTTTAGTTTGTGCTAAGTGATTATACTATTGTATATTATATTAATTTTTATGTTGGTATTGGGACATAGGTGTATGGTTATTTCATTGCCACATGGACCTGCATTTGCCACTTGGCATGGCGACAGTTTTTGTTGTTGAGAATGGTCCAACAAAAGATATCATGTTGTCTGGACCTCCAGCAGACCTTCCTAAGTGCTCTTCGGATCCACAAATGATTGTTGTGGGCAGAGATGATGATAGCTCTATATAAAGCTTCATCAATTTGAAATTAGTGCTGAGTTTCAATCTCTACGGTATCTCAAGAAGCGAAATAGCCAAACAAGATTTGCGCATGTATCTTCATGTCCCATCGAATGTTTTTGAATGAGATAGATTTTGGTTACATATGTTATATTGTCATCACTCAATTATCGGTAAACTTTTATGAAAAGAGGACATGATAGAGTGTGCTTTATGAGGAGTAATTCAAGCTTTTCCAAATTACTCTAACAACTTCAAATCCTTTTCAATTCCCTTTTACTTTCAATATTGGTGGTTCATCATGGTGCAATGCAAATTCTTTCTTACCTCTTAGTAGAGAGTGCGTTTTTCATTGGCTCCAACATGTGTTGACAATTGGTGAAAGGAGAATTCAGCTTTGCTATCTAAGTATGATGCCCCCAATAGGGGTGCAAAAAAGCTGAGTACAAATGAGTTAGGCCCATCTCAACTTGGCTTAACTGCAAAAGCCAAGCTAAGCTGACTTGTCTCAATTGTTGAGCAAGCTCAGTTTCATTCGTGAGCCAAGTTTGATGAAAGAACATTTGACAACATAGCCGATAGTGTTTCAAGTTTGAACTTCAAAACTAAAGGGTAATGAAAACAACATATAATATATAGCAAAATAAATATAGATAGAGTTGTAGAGGGATATCCTAGATTGCCTAACTAACATAGCTGTAGTTATAATTGTAGTTTTCCCCAAAGTACAAGGACTTACTAATGATCCACAACGAGATAGAGAAAAAAGTGACAGCATACCCAACTTTGGGATTTATCTATTGCAGTCAAGGTGAGTGCCACTTATCTAACATTATGCAGTTATTAAAACAGCATACACAACTTGTTGCTGATCAGGAAGCATCTTCATATTGCTCGAATCATGAATTTTTCTCATTACCTGGTATGATTTATTTAGCACAAGTGTCTCTGTTACATGTATTTTTTTGTCCATAACTATCTACACATATTTCTTTTCGATTATTAGTATTTTATTATCTGATTCTAACCATTTGAGTTATGCTTATTAACCTAATTTTTTTAATTTAGGTGTTCCTTGACACGTTGGAAAGTTAACTCGAAGTACTATAATTTTATCAAAATAACTATGATCTAATTCGATCTAGATCACTATAAAAAATACAAAACATTCAGTATGATCACTTCGAAGCATTCACCCAAACCATACTTTGCAAGTTTAATAACCGATACTTTCACTAACTATCCAAATATACTAAAAAATATTTTTATGATATAGTGAGTGATTGATGCATACATTTGAGTTTCCCACACAAGATATTGTCAAACTAGTAACTTCAATTCTCTCTTTATAGTATGATCAAAACTAAAAAACAAAATTCTAACAATCCGATCGTCTCAAAAACAATAAGATTGATGAAATTTTAGAAAATAGATTATTAATCTTAGATTTTATTTTTGGTAAAACTCGTTTATGCTTGAGGAAGATCAATCACGCATCCTCTCTAAGATGATCTTATTCACCATCATCAAACAATCTGATTAAGACAAAAAGATATATTGTCAACAGACTCATTAATCTCAAAATTAAGTGTCAGCAAAATCATCAATATAATTGAGATTAACTCAATAACTTCGTAGCACAACTTCCTAACCAAGTACCCGATAAAAAAAATCCATATTAAATATGTTTTGAGATCATCGAGGGGAACATCTAGAAATCACTTGAAAAAAAACATCGCACACCACTATTTGCATAATCATATAAATTTGAAAGGCATCCCAATAGAAAATAATTGAACATTTATATTAATGGGCATATTTTTCTCGCAAATTTATTATAAGAGATAACAAAAGTAATAAGAAAAAGTATAAGTCAAATTTGATTGTTATTTGGCAAAAGTTGCTCAAATCAAGGAGCATGTAATTACAGATTGGCTCATAGTGATGCTTTAGCAGGAACATCAGAGGGGGTTTGCAGAAAGCCATCTAGCAAGCATAGCCAAGCACTCCTTTGGCCTGTACTCTGGTGCAGTATGCCCACCTCCCTGCACAACCAAATCATATATATAAACCATAAACACAAGTGTTTTTGTTCTTGGCTTTAATTTACACTATAATCTTTCAATAAGCTCCTACGTACCTTCACTGTGGCGAAAGTGAGGTTATTGTAGTAAGATCTTGTAAACCTGTATAGAATGGATACCAATACATTATCAGTTAAAACACTTGAATATTTCAGTTGTAGGATTCAGCTATTATATGATCGAGCTCTTACGTACCCTGCAACTTGTCCATCGACTTGCCAAGGTCTCCAGTCATCCACGATTGAGAAATTGAGAGATCTTATCCATGCTTGGGTGCCAATGTGAGGCACAACCATGTCATGGTCACCACTGTAAATTAAACTTCGGTACCCTCTAGTGGTTACATCCAAATGATATTTCACTGAGCTCCTAATGTCATGAGTATATGGTAGACTGAAATTGCATCTTTGCCATGAAGGAACCGTTCCCTGCATTGCAGCAATTATGCTGTAATTATAAATTTGTACTTGCAGGAGCTACTGTGGGTTGTTGGTTTGCCTTGTGGTGTTGTGTTAAAGTAGATAATAACCCGGACATCTGGTTTAAGATCATGGTCATTTAAGGTTTGCACAACTAAAAAGAATCCATGCAGCTAAACTTCCATCCTCATTGATTACCAAATTTAATGATAGATCATGAGAATGGGTCCCACATGCAAGCTAGACATGGAAGAGTCCAAAGAAAAGAAGCTGAGCTTATTTCTGAAATTGTAGCAGCTTTGGGTTGCTGAATCTAGTTTTGATTCACTCGTAGAGGATCAGTAGCTATTTACAGTGTCGTTTTAGAATTTGTGTTATTTAATTTCTAGAAAGAATAAAGTACTATTAATTCATATAAATTATAAGGACCAAGCAAATCAGACATGGTTGTTCAAGAGACAAATGCATCAGTTGTGATACCTTGTGAATACCCAGGGCCTCTCTTACTGTGTCATTGTTTGCCCAAATGTAAGACATCCTATATTCAGCCGTCTGCATCGAATCGAACAGTGCAATATGCAATGTCATGTCAGGTAAGATTAATTTGTTCAAACAGTATAGAAGAATGGGAATCAGAGTTCCTTTGATCATTAACTCTACACATTGAAGAAATTTCAGACAAATGAAGCCCTTCATTGTGGTCTAGCATCACCCTCCGCCTGTCTGAATTCAGCTCGTATTTGAAGGGATTTGGGCTTGCAAAAGTGCATTTGGGCTCCAAAATGTGAGATGCACATATGCCTTTCAAACACTTTGCAAAAAAAAAAAAAGAACAATTTAAATTGTTCATATATACATAACTAGAGAAGTGTATATGAAATTCTTTTTGCTTGGAATTTTATTTGTAGTTGTACCATGTCTATTGTATTAAGACAGTTTGCACATTCAACACTTGTGTCGATGTTGTTATCCCCACTGCAGCTTTCCTTGTAAACCTGAAATGAGGAAATTATACTTTAATTACCATATTTTATGAGGTTTCAGAAATGTTGATCTTTGTTTAAAAACATGAGCCAAAATCTGCCGAAGTAGGAACATTTTAAAGTAGTGTAGATAGTAATTAAATTGCATAATTTTGAAGTCTATGAAGGGAAGCATATAAAGTATAAAGAGCAAGAATGCCGTGAGGGAGCCCTATCTCAAAAATGCAAGGCCAGATCCCACTTTCTTTAATCGAGCGGGTAAGAGATCGCAAACATCTTTTCTTTTAATTTTCAAAAGATATCCCGACTTACTTATAGGGGTCTAAACAGATAGGATGCAATTTTGTCTATTACCTCATAGAGTTCATCAGATATGAGACCCGTTCCATGGGCAAATGGAATTTTAAATGAACGATCAAACTTGACATCTGTGACTGGGTTGCCTACAAGGTAGCCCTGAAATCATATTTTCAGAAGACAAGTAAATATCCGTACAATGTTCTTCATTAAGGAAATACAATGCGTGAACATATGTAATAGCGAAGTTGCCAAACCTTCAAATTAAGAACCGGCTCATCTCCGACTTCTATACCTAGAAACAAGGCATAGAACAGGTTATTTAAAGTAGCATAATACATATCCATATGGACCATATATATGCCACCGAGCTTTGGTAGATTTAAGAAACATGTTACCTCTTGCAATCTCAAAGGCAAGGGTTGGCACAATTAAACCACAATATGAATCTCCACCAATGTAAAGAGGATTTGACATGAATTCCGAGTGCTCCTTAAGCCACTGTAGATGGAAAAATTAGAATACTAAACATATGGTAGTTGAAATTAATTAAAGAGGAAGAGAGAACCTTTTTTAGGAAGATGAGAATTTGCTTGATAGCTTTGGTGTCGCCGGTCTTGAATCCCTCTTCTTTTATTGAATATGAAAAACCAGTTCCTACTGGAGAATCAAGAAAGATCACATTGCTCACCTGCACCATGTAGACATAACCATATATAATAAGCTGCAGCCATCTCACAATTAAAGGGAGTGAAATGTATCCTAACCTTGGTCCAGGAATCTGGTTTGTACACCAAATTAGGCAAACCATCTTTGAACCCAGCAGTGTCAAAACTGAGAGGACCTGCATAAGCAAGTCTTTGCAAACTTATTGATCAATGTAGATTACGAGATGTTTTCTTGTGCTCCTATAAAACAAATAACATAAAAGGTATGATCTATATTTAGTTCAAAAACTACTGATAACTAGTATTAATTACTTGTTGCACCGTACGGCTAATTAACATGAAAGGTGAATCCATTAGACAATAACTTAATGTAACACATCCAACTCATAAAGTAGCAAACATCCCATTATATGACACTCTGAGCAACTCCTACTTACAATTCACTCATCAATTAAGTATTAGGGATAACAGGATAATTTTTATTTCAGGAGGCACACAAAATTTACAGATAAGATAGGAGATAATACTAACAATCTCCTCCTTGATTCAAACTCTTATTGATGAGACCAAAAACAATCCTAAAATCTCCTTCTTAACTAGAAATTTCATAAAAACAAAAGTCAAAATCAAAATATACCAACTCGATATAACAGCTGATCTTCGGATGAAAATACTACTTTTCAAATTATGTAGATCTTTTTGTTCTGCATCTCCTAACACAAGTAGCAAAATAAAGGAATCCTGAAGACTCTAAATGCCAAATATAGTAGCTTAACTTATTGGTTCGATAAAATAGCCTTGAAGACTGGACTTGGCTGCTTCGGGGATTCTTCAATTTTGTGTTTATTTTTGGTTTGATGCTTGTGATGGATTCGATTAGGTATCAGTGGCTTACAAGTTAATATTTGTGTTTTTTTACTTGAGTGCAAGATTGGAGACTTGGACATATTGGGAGGGGCAAAGCTCAAGCATAATCATGTTTCCAGAGAGGCAGAGATAATATGCTTTCATCTTTCTATCATACTATAGAGTGATTTGCTTTGTGAAATTATAATACTTAAGTCTTTGTGGTATAGAAGACAATAAGCCGGATAAGCTAGTGTCTCTGTCTCTTGCGGCTATAGCTTATTGAGACAAATAGGCGAAAGCCACTTGGAGAAGCAGGGTGTTATTTCTACTTGGGATAAGTCGTAGCTGAATTTGTGCGAAACACACCATTGGAGCTCAACTTGGGAGATGATAACTACAAGTCACACAAGGACAACTTCGACAAAATCGCTTGTTCCAGAAAACAAAGGTATTTTACTAACACAATCAAATGCAAGAGAAAAGTAGACACAACTTGGAAAAAAAGCCAGTTGGGATGGAGAGCAGCAATACATAGCAACTAGAGCAGTAGATGAGTAGATGGGTGCCCAAAGAGCAGCACTAGGGGTATTCTTTTCCGCACCGTTTCTATCTAATACCACTCAATAGAAATAGAAATAGAAAAACCTACTTATTTTAAGAGACACATAAAATTACAAAGATCTCAACTCTTATATAAACATAAGACTAATTGATAAAAGAAAAACTGAAAAATTGGACTAATTAATAAGATAAAAGATAATTTCTTCTCAACTCAAACTCTTACAGATAACATAAAAAATAATACTAACAATATGTTCGTTGATTCAAACTCCTAAATGATGAGTCCTCTTACATTGGAAGCATCGTCTTTGACTTAGAACTTAATTCAGTGTTATGACAGGTTTAATTAGAGGGTAGGGTATAAGAATTTCCATATTATTCATTGAAAAAGCCAATAAAAGATGTTAACAACTTAGGGGAAACTAAACATGAGAGAGGTGTCCAAGGCTAGCTAACGAGAGATGGGCACTTTGCAACGTCTTGACTTTGAAGTTATATATATATATATATAATCACAAGAAAGCGACGTGGTGACGGAAGGAGACCAACCAGTTGGCTTAGTTTTTTTATTCTTCAATTGTTATTATATCTTTTATGACAACTTATAATTATTTAATCAAAATAATATCATATTTTCAATCTCTATTCCAATATATCATGTCATCAAAAAACCAACGTAAAATTTCATACAATACAATATTATGTTAGAAAAATTGATGTAGCATGCCACATCAACTTAGAAATATTATGTCATAAAATTATTTTATATTCTTTAAGTTTAATTGATGAATGAATCTAAATGAGAGTTTAAGGATGTGTTTGACTGAATTTCAGATTTTGGTCTATTATCCTGATAAACTCAAATCATGGTCAAACATTTAGTTTCTCCATATGATTTATCGCACTATTTTTGCTTAATTGGCATTTTAAGCCGCAACCGCTAGAGAATAACTTCTCTGACTTTTCCACCTCCTCTCCCTCACAGTTGTCCTAAAAATTGCCAAATAGATTCTGAACTTTGGCCTTATAATACAATAAACTCATCAGCCAACTTATATAAAAAGTTCTAACTCAACCAAACTTGTCCTATTTTTTAACAAGTTAAGAATACTGTTAAAAACAAAATTTCAAATTGAGGGATGGAAGTGACACAATATTACAATTTTAGGTGTCCGGGGTGTAATCCACTCTTTATTTTTTCGAAGAGAGATAGGCATATATAACTATTGATAAGCAATGGAACCCGGTAAAAAGGCACTTAGGTGGATCAATTCTGGTGTGTGTTTTTTCTTAACCCCTGTGAGGAAGATGAAAGCAATTTCTACGAGAACTCGTTGCGTATACGAGACCCAACAGCACAGAAGATCTTTGCGTGAAAGACAAAGAAGCAAAACACTTGGTTCAATGTCCCTACAACAAGTCTTGAGTTTCTTTGTGCATGGAAACAAAACAAGAAATGGGGAATGCAGCTGACCAACCCTCCCTCCGTACCAATCTCTCAGAGATGTTCTTTCGAACAATTAAGTTGATGTAAGAATCTAGATAGATGTAATTACCAATCTCGTAGATGAGGCCGGAGAAGGCAGAGCAGCCAGGCCCACCCGTCAGCCACAGCATGAGGGGGTCCTCCTGTGGCTTCCTCTCTGACTGGATGAAGTAGTAGAAGAGCTGCACGCCATTCTTCTCATCCACCTCCACATACCTATAGTTCACAGATAGAGGATCAGATCGATACATATGAAGAGATTAATTACAGACATGCAAACATACCCAGTTTGGAGGGAGAAGGGGAGGGGTCCATGGAATCCAGGGAGGTGACTGATGTTGTTCGGCTTGTGACCAGCGGCTGATACTAGTAGAGTACAATCATTCAGGCAACACAGAGACCATAAGCATATGCATATGCATATGTTTAGGCATGAAGATGACAAGCTAACCATGGTGCCGCTCCAATATGTATACAGCTTAGGGGCGAGCAGCACGTTCCATTAAAGATAATCTATGCTGACATCTGAAATATGTATGCCATCAAAGTGGGCCACCGCATGTGGCCCATTTATCCGGCAAGTCAAAAGAGTTCCCTTGTGTGCGCCTTCTGCTAGCTTTGGATGGTCTGAATAACAACAAAAGACATGCAGGTACTTATATACTTTCTTACGTCTTCCTCTGTCTTGTAACCCCACTTCACCTCTGTCAAGATTTAGCTATCATCAAATCATCATAGACCCTCTAAAACTACACAACTTTCAACTTACACCAAATCAAAACAATCAAAAACTCTGATTTTTCTTTTCTTTTTTTTACTTACAACAAGTCAACACAACTAAAAAACCATCCCTCACATGAGGCACATGAAAAGCTCACGGCGAGGTACCATCAGAATCATTTGGTGATATCAATAAAATGTTTTTTTTAATGGAATCCATGCTCATTCAACACAATAATGATCATCACATCTGCATGAGTTTTTTTTTTCATTTTTTTAAGGAGATAGAGAGATTTATTACTTGCAGAAAAGTTGACACTGTTACTAATGGGTAAATGCATTTATTACTTGCAGAAAAGTTGACACTGTCTTGTCTTTTTTTTTATTTTTTTTTTATAGTCTTTAAACAGTTACGTGACTTGATTTGAAGATATAGATTATTATATAAGTTAATTTTAGGGTTTTATTGTTTGCTTGTAAAATAGATGTAATTTTTTCTTTTATAACTCTTAACAAACGATTAATAAGAATCATAATAAAAAAACTAATACGAATCCTAATAGCCTAAGAATCCTAATAGATTACTATATCCAACACTCTCCTCAATTTGGGCGATAGATATTATAAGCTAACACACACTCTTTGGGACTAATTCCTTTTGTCAAACAATTAGCAAGTTGTTCTCCAGAAGATACATACTCTAGTTTCAATCTTTCTTCGTCTAAACGCTCTTTAATGAAGAAGCGATCAATTTTCACATGCTTGGTGCGATCATGTTGCACTGGATTTTTAGCAATATTGATTGTTGACTTATTGTCACACCACAGTGTCAAAGCTCCACCTCGAAACAATCGTAATTCTGACAACAAACTTCTCAACTAGAGTATTTCACATAAGTTAGAAGACATAGCCCTGCACTCTGCTTCTGCTGTAAATCGAGAAACAACATTCTGTTTCTTACTTTGCCATGACACCAAATTGCCTCCCACAAAAACACAATACCCTGATGTTGATCTCCTGTCATCTAAACAACTTGCCCAGTCAGCATCACAATAGCCAACCATACCAAGATTCATATTTTTCCTGAACCAGAGACCTTTTCCTAGACTATCCTTCAGATATCTTAGAATCCTATATACTTCTTCCATGTGCTCCACTCTTGGGTCATGCATATATCTACTTACCACACTCACCACATAAGCAATATCAGATCTTGTGTGACAAAAGTAAATAAGACGCCCAACAAGTCTTTGATAACTCTCTTTGTTAGTTGGGTTTCCACCTTGATCACTTAACTTGTGGTTCTGCTCAATGGGAGTAGAGACAACACGACATCCTAACATTCGAGTTTCATTCAGCAAATCTAGAGTATATTTCTTTTGTGAGAAAATTATACCATTTTTAGACCGTGCAATCTCTATGCCAAAAAAATATTTGAGATGACCCAAATCCTTCACTTCAAATTCTTTACTTAACTTGTTCTTCAGACGGACAATCTCCTCAACATCATCACTTGTGATGACAATACCATCGACATAAACAGCAAGTATTGTAAAGAATGCTCTAGAGTGCCTAAAAAAGACAATATGATCCCCATTACACTGCTTGTAATCCATACTACATGTTGTAAGTCTGAATCTATCAAACCAGGCCCTTGGAGATTATTTTAAGCTATACAAGGACTTCTTTAGCTTGCACACCTTTCCACTATCACCAAAACCTGGTGGGACCTCTATACATACCTCTTCCCATAAATCACCATACAAAAAGACATTCTTCACATCAAGTTGATGTAGGGGCCGGTTGAAGTTTACTGTACACGAGATTAAAGTTCTCACCGTACTCATTTTTGCTACTGGTGCAAAAGTCTCATCATAGTCAATCCCATACGTTTGACTATATCCCTTTGCCATTAATCTCGCCTTATATCGCTCAATCTTGCCTTCTAAATTTTGCTTTATGGTATATACCCATTTGCATCCAACAGCTTTCTTCCCAACTGGAAGAGAGACTAGTTCCCAAGTCTCATTTTTCCTCAATGCCTGAAGTTCCTCCTGTATAGCACGAAGCCACAAAGGATCTTGCGTTGCCACTTTCTAATCTTTTGGTATGGGCACAGATTGTAATAATGCAATAAAAGATTTATATGCAGGAGACAAAGAAGAATATGAGACAACATGAGAAAGATCACCTTCAAAACCATACATAACCGGAGGCTTACTAGCATTGACTCGAGGCTCTCTACGATGAGCAATAGGAAGATCAAGAGATACATTACCACCTGATTCAGAGGGAGACGAGGTCAAAGGTGAGACAACTGAGGAGGGGTCAGGGACAATGACTTGCGTGGATGACTGGTCGTCAATCTCAATCGCTGGAGTTCATTGTAGTACTCGGATACAGTCCACTCCCCCTGAGTCATCTCTCGAAGCTTCCTATGCACCTCAACTGTCACGCCCCGCTCAGGGCTATGACCACTCCTGTGGGGATCCAGCTCTCTGCAGCTAGACCCATACACACATACCCTTGACTGCCCAGGAGGAGTCAAGCACAGGAGCATCACATTGTAACAGAAATACATGAGCATCAGCAAGGTGACTTGACAGCCTTATTACAAATAAATTATTACAAGAGCCGAAACGGCTTAAATAAACAGAGTATTTAAACCAAAACCTATGCAACGGAAACTAAACCACAACCCACAGCAAGAAGTGGATTGTAGGACGACGATCTTCGGAACTCTGGTGGAATCGACTCTTCTTTGACATCTAGGTCCACGGCGCTCTCCGTGTACTCGTGTAGGTCCTGAAGTTCTCCATCTATTGGGGTTTTAATAGCAAGGGTGAGTACTTTCGTACTCCGCAAGTCATGAGGAAGTAATAATTACCCCTATAGTATAAATGTCATGAACCTATGCTATTTGGAGAAAGGGGAGAGGGATTTGTAAAATACTTTTGTCCTCACATCTCCTAACAACATTTGATCATATATATATATATATAGAATATCATCCAATCTGTAAAATGTCCTCCTTCTCGTAACTCTTTGACAGCATTTAATCATATAGATATGATATAATCCAACATTGCTTTTCTCATCTACATATATGTCTATGTATACCTACGCTTAGGCAATTAACTGAAGATGGGTGTGGCTGTCTCTCATGAGTTGCCACTGTTGGATGTTTTAACAGAACTTTTCCAAAGTTACTTGTGTGCTTAGACGAGGGACAACCCCTCTACGACAGGCTCCTATAAAACCCGGGAGCTCGGAGTATTCGAATACGTTTTTACACTCTGCAGAGGTGTACCAATTTACCCACTACGAGACCTCAACTTTTACGTCGGGCCAACTCCATGCGACTTTTACGCATGTGACAAGGCTGAGATCACACAACAGTTTACTGACCTAGCATTAACAATTCCCCGCCCGGTACATAGACAGTACAGGCCCCACTACCAAGGTGGGTACTCCCCACAACATGATAGATGGCAAGCACATATAAAGTCCTCATTACCGTTGTGGGTCCTCCCCACTGCCTTTTCTTCTAGCCTTGGGTCCATGAAGCCCTCCTCTGGACGCATGGAAATCCCACTTCCGGGTTCGGTCGCGCACGACTCGAGAGCCAGGCTAGGGCGACTTCCTTCTTACGCCTTATCCTCTCTACCCCTCACACCGCTCGTGGCCCTCTGTGGCCCACCAATTTCCACTCGGGAAACCGGATCGACAACCAGTTGCAGGGAAGAGTTAATACCAAGAAAGTCATGACATTGTGCCTGTCCCATACCAGGCGAGTGGTTAGTACGTTGTCGTGCCGCATAGCGCACTAGAATGACACACAAGGTTCTAGTCCTTACGAACCGCCAGTGAGGCCAACCACAATCCCACTGCGCACACAGCACCAACCATCCAAACCATTCTCACTGTTGGTTGTATTTTGTACTTTTCACAAATACACTTAAATACATATATAACAGGTGTGGCTCACACCCCATCACATTTCATGTGCCTAATCATATTTCTATTCACATGCTCTAACCTGTTCTATCACCACATAACTCATCATATTTCTTTATATTCCAATCCAATGCTGTCTTAGCAAGATATCTCAATTCATCACATGCATTAATCTCTATTACCAAGGTATTCATAGCAAGGTATAAAATATGGGATCAAGATGATCAAAGCATGACTTGCCTTGCTTTCCCGCGACAGGGTCTTCTGCGAGGTCTTCAATCAACTGATCTCCGCGCTTGGAACGGACGATCTTCTAAACGCGATAAACACACAAAATCAATCTATCAATTAAACATGCATGCGACTATAAGATGCGATATTTGAATTATAACATGTCTAAATGCTGGGACTTGAGAATCGGGTTTGATCGAGGTTGAATCGGCGAGATTCCGGAAATAGGGTATTTAGGGTAATCGGAACGGATTCGTTTTCGAAAAATGGCCGAGAGTGCTGAAACGGAACTTTAGGACTGTAATCTGGAGGGATGATAAAAGGAGAATATATATTAGAGTCAATTTGTAGTAAGATGCTTCGGACGGATCTGGATTCGAAGTTCGAATGGAGAAAATCCACTTTTGTCGGGATTTCGGGGCAAAACGGGCAATTCCTAAGTCCAAAAGTGATGATATTCAGATCCGAGGGTCGGATCTGAGGAAAAATTATATATCTGGAAGTTTTAGAGTGAGACAGATCTGATGGCGAAGACGGATTGGCGATCGGACACTTCTACAATAATTCGATAAAATCCGGCCGCGGGGGAACGATACGAGCTTATACAGCGGATTTGAGATCCGGGCTTCGGATGAGGAATCATCCTTCACGACATTGAAAGTAGGCAGCAATGCGAACATAGTGACGCGATCGGGTCTTCGATCGGGTGTCCAGAAGACATAGAACGACATAGCATGTCAAAAGGGCTGACATTGGAAACACTGTATACAGTACTGTAGCAATGTCATCCCGAGACATTGGACGCGTCCACGGCGTACAGCTGGCCGGCGACGAGTGCAAGGGTGCTGGAGGCTATGGGCTGGCTGTTGATGCTTGGACTCGGAGGAGGAGGTTCAGCAGGTGGTGTAGCCGCTCGGTGGTCAACAATGGCGGCCGGAAAGACGACGAACGGCGAGATAGCCGGCGACGGTGAAGAAGACACGGCCGGCGACGGTTTCTTGCGTTTCGTCCACGGGAGCGGCTCCCATTTGGTACCTGGGGGTTTCGGGGTGTGGGGAACTCAATGGTGAACTCGTATCGGGCAAAAGATGGCCGGAGAGGCGACTTTCCCGAGGATGGTCGACGGCAAACAAACTTTGGCATGGCGAGATTGGGCGATCCAATGATCGGATGACGATGCTTCCAAAGGAAAACATGTGCAAGAGACTAAACTCTACAAGTTTTGACAAAGTTGTACTCACTGTAAACGGCCGGAGACGACGAAGAAGGGCCAATGCCACTCGGGCTGACGCTGGAACATGCCCTGGTCGCGGCCAGAATCAGCAGCAATTACCCCCTTTATCATTTTATGTGCATTTCTTGATCGAAATGCAGCTCTCTCAGATGCATTGGCTCTCTGACTCAAATATCTACCATTCTACAGAGCTTTTCTGCTGGAGATGAAGTTGTGTGAAGAAAAAATCTGCTGCAAAGACTATACATGCAAGGACATACGTGGAGTTTTCTACAGTAGAGTTGGTGGTGATGTGTAATTGATCCAGCAGGGCTAATATGGTCTTAACACTATTTGTGCAGTGGAAAAGTGAGGGTTAAACTAGTAATTTCTCATAAGAACTCATTTATATGCATTTTTGGGCTCATTTTCAATTAATAAAAATTAGGAGGACTGAAATGCAAAAGGGCCAAAGCTAAATCCTGCTCATTTCTGGTTTCTTGGAATTTTCAAAATATACTTCTTAATTTTAGAGCTATTTCTCATGCTTAATTAAGTATTTTCAATATTCCAAAATGTATTTCCTAATTAAAATAAATATTATTTCATGTGTAAAATGGTTTTGCTTTGTATCTAAAATTCATAATAATGTGAATCCCAATTATGCATGCATCAAAGATAAAATGGGGCAAACAATCTGGAGTTTACAGGGTTTTGATTCAATCTGAAACGAAAACGAAAACGGCGATTAGGGTAATCAGGGTAATTAGGGTTTCGTCTTTTTCAGGAAATGATTTCGATACCTTAGAGCGAGATTCTGAGATCGTCGATGTAGAGAACTTTGTTTAGAATAGCATTTGGGAGGTGTTCCCTGAATCAGATTGAGATTTGGAGTTGAAATGCGACTTTTAGGGTTTTTGTTGGTTTTTTGAATCTGAAAAGGACTAAGTCGCGATGAATCTGGACTAAATTGTGAAAATGATCTTAGAGATGGAATTCTGATGCCAACTTTTTGGATTAAGGTATTGGCATACCCTTGATCGTATTCCAGAGATAATTTGGTGGGAATCTGGTCCGGAATTTGATAAATCGGCATTCCAAAATTTCAGGGTAATTTAGAGTATTTCTGATTTCGAAAATAGAAGAGACGAGAGATTTGAGCCGATGAGGATTGAATCTGGATTAACTCCTGAAGAACTTTATTCTCAGGGCACTTTGAGGATAACATCAGTGCATTCTGATCTGAATTTGGGTCAACGGATACGAGTTTGAGATTTTCGGGCTAAAGAGACAAATTTGATTGGAGAGATTTGGCTATAACCATGTAGATACATCCATGCACGATTTTATGAAAAGTAGTCTTTTCAGTCCCAAATTTGGGCTGTTACATCAACCATCATCATGGCATTGCCAACTACAGAATATAGTCTAGCTAGTACAGCCCACATCCCGGCTGCGGTTGGAGTGGCTTCTACCATCCCAGCAATAAAAGGGTTCAGTGAGTTAAGCAACAACGCTTTCACCAGAGAATTAGTGGTTTTCCAGTTCTGTCATTCCGAACTATCTTTAAGGGGCTCGACAATATAACCTGCACACAGTTAGCAAGACCCTTTGCCTCTAAAATCATAATCACCCTCCTAGACTAACTCAAATAGTTTTTTTGTTCCCTCCAGCTTCACATCATTTGGCATGAGCTCTATCTTTTCACCATCTATGAATATGGTACCGCCATCATAACTTTGTTCGATGATGATATGTCATTCATTCTCATTGTCATCATCTCCATCATCTTCGCCATAAACTCCTCCATAGTTGGAACAGTAGTTGTCATCTCAACAGGTCCCAAAAAGAAATTGAGCTCATGTACTTACAAACCCCTTCTCTCTCTTTTTTTTACGCCATAGAAGATCTGGTATACATAAGATCCAGATTAGAACAAAAGATCTTGACTTGGAGTCCTCTAAATCACTGAGTAAAAAAAATCGGCGGGTGGGCTCGGTGGGGCGTTGGCTCAGCAGGCGACGTGCGGACACGGACTCGGCGGTGGTCGCAGCGCACGAGCGCAGAGCGTTAGCAGCCGTAGTCGGGCGTAGGCGGCCGGGCGTGTGCGGCACGCGAGTGCAGAGGCGCAGCGGCGGGAAACTGATGAAGTCAGGTAAGTAAACACGGCGGTGGCACTTGAGCGGCGATGGCTCTGATACCAAGTTGATTTTAGGGTTTTATTGCTTTTTTGTAAAAATAGATACAATTGTTCTTCTTTTATAACTCTTAACAAAGGATTAATAAGAATTCTAATAGAAAAAACTAATACGAATTCTAATAGGCTACGAATCCTAATAGGCTACTATATCCAACAATATATTACTGATATATGGAAAGATATAATAAGTATGAGTTTAGTAGGATGACAAATAAGATCTTGGGCATCGGCACAGGCACCACAACGCGTTCAACAATTCCCAGGACATCGTTCATGCTGTGTTACCGATATGTTGAAGAGGGGAAATGAGATGATTTTGTGCTACCAACTTGTTAATGTGGATGCTCAGGACATCATTCGTGCTGATATGTTATGTTATCGATATGTTGAAGAGGAAAAATGAGATGATTTTGTACTACCAACTTGTTAATGTAGACATATATCATCATTTTATCTATACACCTAATATCACATTGTTAAAACAGCTCACAAAATCACTTAAAAACTAAAAGGTATCTAATTTTGAAAACAAAGAGATAAATTTGAATTTTTTAAAATTTAAAAACAAAAATGAACCCGAGAATAAAATAGAGAGACCGAAAGATATATTTTACTCTTACTGAACCCTGTAAAACCGACGGTTTCACAAGTTCGTTCATTCCAACACTAGTGATGAAGGGAAACAACAATATCCTACGAACTTATCCTATTACAACTTGTTTGATTTCCAGTATTTGACAAAGTTTATTTTTGTTTCCTTGAGAAGAAGAAAACAAATACAGTTAAGATAATCATTTGTAGTGCAGCATCAAGATCAGAGAGGGTTTCCAGAAAACCATCTGGAAACCATCGCCAAGCACTCTTTTGGCATGTACTCTGGAGCGGTATGCCCACCTCCCTGCATCATTAGATTATATTAACAATTTTGTTTCTGTTCTTGGTTTTAATTTACAGTAGAAACCTTGCGACTTAGAGGGCAAGATCAATAGCTCCTACGTACCTTCAAAGTGGCGAAAGTGAGGCCACTGGAGTAAGATCATGTAAACCTGTATACAAATGTATACAATGCATAATCAGCTAAAACATCTCAAGGTTTCAGTTGTAGGATTCAGCTATGCAGCTATGAACAAATTGTACACTCGTAAGGTCCATTTGATGGAGATCTTATGTACCCTGCAACTTGTCCATCGACACGCCACGGTCTCCAATCGTCCACAATGGATAAATTGAGAGATGTTATCCATGCTTGGGTGCCAATGTATGGTACGGCCATGTCATGATCACCACTATAAACTAAACTTTGGTAACCTCGGCTGGTTAAGTCCAGATGATACTTCAGTGAGCTCTTAATGTCACGAGTATATGGCATGTGGAAGTTGCATCTTCTCCATGAAGGGACCGTTCCCTGCATCATAGCAATTGAGAGTGTAATCAAATTCGGATGTAATCAGAATCTAGATACTGAATCCGAATACATTGAATTCGGATGTCTATATCCGATTATTTTATCGGATTCGGATTCGGATCTGGTATGAGTTATTGGCTTTAGAGTCGGATTTGGATTCGGATTGGGATAATATCCGCATCCGCTTAAAATTTAGTAGTATTTTATTTTACATTTCTATCATAATAACAATTCGAAATCATATTTTATATTGTAATTATATATTTGAAAGAATGTTTTCTATCATATTTGTGGGCCCCTCGTTAGAGGGAACCTGATACAAATGCCCAGGTAATTTGTGCAAAGGAGTTGAGACTTCAGAACATCCAACAACATTTACATACATACATACATAAGCAAAACGTATGGGGTCATCCAGACCCATATTACATTAATTGACGTGTGCGGAACCACGTCGAATAAAGGTAGCAAGACCAGTTAGGAGTTGAGCCCGAAACAGGATTCGAGCCAAAATATAAACAATAAAAGTGCATTAGCAAAGCAGAGGAGAACATCCTCCTCATCCAGCAAAGCGTGAAGCAGGGCGAAAACCACATCGCTCTCACTGAGGTCAGGTGACCCTTCAGGCGCTTGGATCTCCTGGAACTGTGTCGGGGTCTTCTTGTGCCGGTTTGATTCCATAGTCTATAAAATCCGTTGATTCATCCTCTGTACTTATTGGATCAGCAAAGGTGAGCATACAAAGCTCAGCAAGTTCCCGCATAGGGAAATATTATATGTAGTTATCGACAACAACAAGCTCTATGATTCCCATACTTAATGTAATTTTTATCAAAGACAGAGATATTTTAGTACTTTGGAAAGTCTCCCTGAATCTGGGGTTTTATTTCTCAAAGTAATTTATCAAAACTGTATATATGTATACTTTTCACAGAGTCAGGCTAAACTCCCATGAGTCGCCATGGTTTGATCTCATTTTAAAGAATTTATCAATACTAATCATGCTGCAACGACGAGGGACCACCCCACTACGACCAGGCTCCAGAAAACCCAGGAGCACGGAGTATTCGAATACCTTTTTACACTCTGCAGAGGTGTACCACTGTACCCACCACGAAAACTCAACTTAAATGTCGGATCAGCTCCCTGCGACTTATACGCAGGTGACCAGGCTGAGCTTACACAACAGTTTACTGACCCATTGTTAATAATTTCCTGCCCGATACATAGACAATACCGGCCCCATTATCAAGGTAGGTACTCCCTACAACATGATACATGGCAAGCACGCGTAAGGTCCTCATTATCGTTGTGGGTCCTCCCCACTGCCTTTTCTTCTAGCCTTGGGTCTATGAGGTCCTCCTCTGGACGCATAGAATTCCCACTTCCGGGTTCGGTCGCGCACGACTCGAGAGCCAGGCTAGGGCGACTTCCTTCTTACGCCTTATCCACTCTACCCCTCGCACCACTCGTGGCCCTCTGTGGCCCACCAATTTCCACTCGGGAAACCGGATCGACAACCATTGCAGGAAATGATTAACTTTAGGTGAGTCATGACATTGTGCCTGTCCCATACCAGGCGGGTGGTTAGCACGTTTTCAGGTCGCTTAGAAGCACAGCATGACGATCCCGTCCTAATGGACCCTTAGCGAGGCTTTCACAAACCCACCGCGCACACAACGCCAACCTTCCAAACCAACCCTCGTTAGTAGTCCCTATTTCTTTTACATAAAATGATCTTTAGAAATAGTTTGCTCATGCTTCTGCCTTCCTCTTTTCTTTTACACATTTATTAGTATAGACATATATTTCCATGGGTACATATTTTCTCTTAAGGTAGTGTGTATATGGATATACATATATGTTCTACACTTTTTCTTCTAAGGTGACAAGGTAAAGTAAATTGTTATGAAACAAGGGGGGGTCTGCAAAATAGGACTATCTACTCACATCATTTCTCAACATATACCTTTATCAAAACTACCTATGCATACATGCGTAGGTACCAAATTCTAAATAATTAAATGCATGTAAAATAATAGGCGCAATATGTTCAAAGGAGGGAAACTTGCCTTGCCAAGTTGTAGTGTCGTAGTCTGCGGGTTCTTCTGTTTCCTCTTCCGCGTAATCGAAGTCTTGATCTTCAAATACAGGCATATACACAAGGTATTACAATCAACTTACAAAATACGACAACTATGCTCACATAAAATAATAATGCGCTACACTGGAACGGCTTCTGATTTCTGAACTGGATTAGGGTTTGGGCTTTGGATTTCCAAGGGTCGAGTTGTGCTAGTTTAGGATGGCTAAGGAGAGTAGTAAATAAGACTCTTAGGGTCGACGGACATTGGACGTCAAAAGGGCGACGTTCAGGTCACGTCCGAACTTAACCTAAAAGCCGAGAAGTGAGTTAAAGGGTCTAGGTAACTCTGAATGAGATGAAAATTGGACAGTGTGTGCATTAGACTAAGGTGAAGCTATTTGACAAAGTGGGACAAGCAGAAAAGGTTTAGGTTTTCTAGAATTCACAGAAAGGTCCAGGACACAGCAATTTCTATGCCATTGTACTGCTAGAATTAGGGTTTGTGTGTCCTGAGCAATTGGCTCATGCATTTGAAGGCAAACTATGTCAAACATGTAGGCTTAAGTGTCAGGAGGTGTCTGGCCGGAGGGTTTGGCCGGGGATGGCCGGAGTTGGCCGGAATTTGAATGCCAAGGTGGCTGTTTTGAATAGAAATTAGGGCAGAGCAATTGGAGCAGTTAGGGTTGATCAATTTAGAAATTGATCACATATTCTTGCTCCTGGGAGTGTGGAGATCACTACTGGTACACTAAATTGTCTAATGGTTGCGTTTGGAGGCTCGCCGGAGTAGATGACCGGAGCTCACGGCTGGGGATTTGGGGGTTTTTAACTGGCTGAATGAAAATCAAAACTAGCTAGCTGGGGTGATCAAACATGCTCTAAGGAGCAATTCTTCTCACTAGCACGGGTTCTAATTCTCTCTGGATTGGGCTGAATTTGCAAAACAGAGACAAATGGAAAACCGGTGATAGCCGGAGTTGGAGAAGAAATGAACTCAATTCTAAGCTCATGAACCATCTAGAGGGCAAGAGGAACATGTTGGTGGCTTTGGTTTGGAGACAATCTCACTGGAGAGCGCTGTCACCGAGGAGGCCGAAAGTGGAGCTCGGGGAAGACGATGAACAGTGGTTTCCTTGCGTTTGCTGTGTGGGTGAAGTGAAGAGATGATGTGTCCTGGCTTTTATAGCCTCTAGAAGCTGTGGAGAAGGCATTAGCCGAGGGAGGGCGCAACTGGGCGCGTGTGCGACGTCAACCGGAGGCGAGGACGGTGGCGATGGGACGATGCACCGGCGTGAGGGTCGAAGCTCGTGGCTACAGCTCGGGCAAAGGACAGCGGTGGCAAGCTCTTCCAATGCCGGCGCTGGACGTGGTTGAAACGCACAGGAACAGCGACTTTTGCGCGCGGCCAGGTGTTGCTGTGTTCGGTGGCGGACGCGACGGGACGAAGCACGGTGATCTGGGGTTCCCGAGGCGTCGCCGTGGCGTGGACAGGTGGCGGCGCTTGCTGGGCACGTGAGGCGCACACGGGGCGGTGCCGGCGATGAGGGGATGTGGTGGCGCGGCACGGCGCAGTGCGGTGGCGCACGGGCGGCAAGCAGAGCGCGCGCACGGCACGGGCACGGGCACAGTACAGTGCCGTGTACTGTACACTGTTTTGCTCCAAGGGCATTTTGGGCATTTTCAGGATTTAGGGATCCAAATGCAAATCCGATTTTTCCGAGGGCTAGATAAAATTATCACATACTCATTCCAATTGAGTATGCGCGAAAACGAGAAGATTTGGCAGGGTTTCGGGTAAAACGAAAACAGAACTGAGTAAAATTGGTACTTTCGTTTTTGGATTTTTCCAACGGCTGAAACTCTAATTTCCGTCGCGAATTTGGAAACGTTTCTAAAGGACGATACGTATCAAATAGCGATATGAACGTATAGGAGAAGACGGATCTCGATTCGGACTTCAAACGGAGATTTTAGACTTTTTGGGTCTCCTAGAAGCGGTCGTTTTCGATTTTGAGAAAGAATCGGCCGATTTGGGATATTCCAATACGAGGGGATCTTAGAACACATCGCGCTTATATTAGTTATGGTTTTGGTTCTTTCAGGATCAGGTGGTGTAAGGTGCGGGTGATAAGGCGATGCTCAGAGAATGAAAAATAGGGCAAAAATCAGGGATGTTACAATATTATTCTTGAAACGAACCAAACAATATTGAAGAAAAAAATGCATCTCGGTTTCTAGTGCATAAGTTGTCATACCTTGTGGATGCCTAAAGCCTCTCTGATTGTGTCATTGTTTGCCCATGTGTACGACATCAAATATCCAGCCGTCTGCATCATGTCAGGTAAGATTACTTTGTTCGAACGGTATAGAAGAATTAATGGGAATTCAAAGTTTGTTTGGTCACTAACCCTACAAGTTGGAGAAATTTCAGGCGAACGAAGAAGCTCTTGAGTAGTGTAGTCCAGCAGCACCCTCGTCCTCCGCTCTAAATTCAGCTCGTATTCGTAGGGATGTGCGCTTGCAAAAGCACATTTCGGCTCCAAAATGTGGAATTTACTTATGCCTCCCAAACACTTTGCAAAGAAATCATTTAAATTTTTTATATATACATTAACTAGAGAAATGTATATGATTTTTTTTCTCTTCGAATTTTATTTAAGTTGTACCTTGTTTATTGTTTCAACACAGTTTTCACATTCAACACTTGTTTTGATGCTGTTATCCTCACTACAGCTTTTCTTGTAAACCTGAAAAATGAGAAAATTATACTTTAGTTACCTACATTGTTTTTTGGTTTCATATATTTTGATCTTTTGTTTTAAAAAAGTATAATTGGATAGGATGAAATTTTGCCTGATACCTCATAGAGTTCATCAGATATGAGACCCATCCCATGGGCAAATGGAACTTTTGACGCTGAATCAAACTTATCATCTGTGAAAGGGTTGCCTACAAGGTAGCCCTGAAGTCATATTTTCAGAAAATAAGATATTATTCAAACAATTTTTGAGCATGACACAATTATTGTAAGACCAACACAACATACAATTTTCTTCAGTAAAGAAAAACCATACTACATATCAAAATAAAACTATTGTTCAAATAAACATTGTAAGTGTACATATTTGTGGTTAAGTTCCCGTACCTTCAAATTAAGAACCGGTTCATCCCCGACTTCTGTATCTAGAAATAGGGAATAAAATTGTTAATATTAGAAAAGTAACAAAATAATTTATACCATTAGAAATTGTTAATATTTTTATATTTATCACTAAATATTTCACTAATATGTGAATTTGATCTCACTTTGTGAATCTCACAAATAGTAATTATAAGAATTTTTGGTGGCAATGAACAAAATTTTCAATTGAAAAACATTTCACCTCTGGCGATCTCAAAGGCAAGGGTTGGCACAATATAACCAGAATATGAATCTCCACCAATGTAAAGAGGATTTGACATGAATTTCGAGTGCTCCTTAAGCCACTGCTAATGAACAAACCAGAAAGATCTTAATACTATGTTAGTATGTTGTGTGCAGGGTTCAGATTCCCTAAAACCAGCTTGTTTTTTAAAATACTATTATTTGACTGGAACCCAAACCCTGGTTTTAATGTTCCTTACTTAACATATATGATGGTCGAAATTAAAGTGACCTTTTTTAAGTAGATGAGAAGTTGCTTCACAGCTTTGGTGTCACTTGACTTGAGTCCTTCTTCTGTAGTGGAATATGAGAAACCAGTTCCTACTGGAGAGTCAACAAATAGTATGTTGCTCACCTACAACATGCAGACATAACCATAAGAAGTTGCAACTCGTCACAAATAGGGAAAGAGAAATTAATTTTTTTAAATAACTCATTATAAAAAATTTAATTTCGAAAACAGCGTAATGGAAATTTTTTTTATAAAATTGGCCTTCAATCGCTTTCCCAGTCAATGACGGAACATGTGGCATATGTGTACTACTACCATATTTGTCCAGGTGTGCTACCATGTGGTCAACAACTGAAGACGCGGCAGCACACCAGGACATGTGTGGTAACAGTGCATGTGTATTATATCTTTAGTGACCTAGTCAGGGACTGAAGGTCAGTTTTGTAAATTTTTTAAATAAATCATTTTTGAAATTAATTTTTTTAATGAATTATTAAAAAAATTTGAGAGAAATGGATCCAAACCTTGGTCCAGGCATATGGATTGTACACCAAATTGGGCAAACCATCTGTGTACCCAGCAATGTCAAAACTGAGAGGGCCTGCATTGGCAAGTTTTGGAAATTTATATAGCACCAAGAAACAAGTTAACTAAACATGAGATCCAGATATGCTCAAGACTAGCCAAAATTTGCCGGTTGTTTTTTGTTATGTGGGTTACTACACAAGCGGTTAGTCACACCGTCTCTAATATTGCCATCACACACACCCCGAAACTAATGAGTCTGTATTCTTCCTGTAACATTCTAATCTGATTCACACCAAAAATCTAGTATTACATGGATTAATTCTATATCGATTGGTTAACTTGAAAAAACACTCTATATAATATATGAAAGAATCAGTTATATCAATCAAATTGGATGAATCTTCCACCTATTTAGTTAAGAAAGGATAGACACTTCAAATCAAGTGAAAGCGAAAACGAAAATCAAGATGTTGATACAATGGATATACTATTTTAAATTTAGTATTACATAGATATAATGAAAACTTTGGATCATTACAGACAGTATCTACGAGGAAAAAGAAATTTACGGTGGATGTTTATCCTTGCCCAATTTGTTGGATGAATTCTTACCGATCTGGTACATGAGGCCGGAGAGGACTGAACAGCCGGGCCCGCCCGTCAGCCAGAGCAGGACAGGGTCCTCCTGTGGCTTCCTTTCTGACTGGATGAAGTAGTAGAAGAGCTGCACACCATTCTCCTCATCCACCTCCACATACCTAAGTTCATAGATGATTTAATTACATAGAAGATCAGATTGATACATATGAAGAGATTAATTACATACCCTGTTTGGAGGGAGAAGGGGAGAGGTCCATCAAATCCAGGAAGGTGGGTGATGTTGTTCTTGTGAGGAGCAGCTGATACCAGAAGAGAGCATATGCATATGTAGAGGCACAGCCCTACTGCAGATGACAAGCTTGGCATGGCTGAGGCTCTCTCCAACGCTTTGCCACTTCCTGACGCCCGAAATAAAAAATTCGTTTTTTTGCCGGAGAGAGGAGAGAAGAGGTGCCTGCGGAAGCGTCAAAGACCACGCTCTGCATGTGGGCCTGCTGTTTTTTTGTCTCGTTTTTCATGCAATCAATTGTATACAATTTTCTTTCTTGATTTATGCATTAATGTAGTTCAAATTAGATGTTGATTATATTGAGAAAGTTGTATATCTTTTAATTATCTTCATATAGAGACCAAATATGGCATATATTTGATTTTTAAATTAAAAGTTATTGATGTTTTACTCGTGGCATATTTTTAATTTACTCGTGGGCCCGTACGAAGCGTCTCGCGAAGCGCCGGTGGGTTGGAGAAGGGTGATGCTTCAGATGATGCTTCGCATACGTGGCACAGAATATACTGGAGAATATTCTGTGGAACCGCCAAGTGAAACACCGGTGGATTGGAGATAGCCTGAGACGGAAGCATGCAGTTGGTGTTGCTACTACCCATTCTTGTGTTGATTCAAGAGGTCAACTAGAAGCATGTGAGGGGCGTGAATCTAATTAATTGACAAGATAGATCAGGATGGAGATTATGTTGTTCGTTATTATGCGGGGAAATGACAACTTCAATTATTACCTCTCTCTGTTTGCTGGCTGACAGCTCACAAGTGTATAAAAATGAGAACAGCTGAGGTAACCAAATGAGAGGAGTAGAATATAAGATAAGACCTTCTCCAAGAGGTAACCGAAACTACTGTTCACCCGAGAGAATCCATATACACATCCCGTTTTAGGTTTCGGCGGCGGCTCCAACAGCCGACGCATCCCGAGCCCGGTCGATACAGATGCTACAGCGGCTCCCCAAATGTCGGCATTCTCTCTCCGGTTGGTATCCTCTCCCCACTCGCCGCCGCCCCCAACAGAATTTTGTTCGCGCGGGTGTGTGCAGTTTGCAGAGGCGAAGTCTGCCGTGGAAGGGCTGGCTCCGGTGCGTCGTCCCCGTCGGCGGCGTGGACCGGGCGCAAGGATCTTGCGACAGAGGGGTTGGAGCGTTACCGCGCGGCCGCCGGCGAGGAAGCGTGTGCAAGGACAGCGGGAGGAGGGTGCCTTCCCACCGGATCTGGATCCCCCTGCGCCGCCGACGCAATCCCAATCAAGCCAAGCGTCGTCCTCCTCCAGCTGCTTAAGGTATTTGTCCCCCACCTTCTCCAAAGCACACCCGGTTGATTTGTTTTTGTTTGGGGCAATCTGTGGATCTGTGTGTGTTTGGCTGATGAGATGAACCAAAATGGCTGTGATTTGATTGTTGCTGTCGTGCTTTTGAATTGTATGAAACAATCTAGTTCTGGGCCATTTGAGACTTCAGGGCAGGAGGATTGTTGGCTGGGGTTGTCTTTCATAAAACATCAAAGCACAAATGCAAATCCCCATATGCACAAATTGTTGATTTTGGGTGATTTAATTGTTGGTTTGTGCGGTTGATTCATCTGGCTTGTGCTTTCTGTTTGTATGAAGTGATTAAAAATGCAAATCCCCATTTGCAGAAATGCACATGGTCCAGAATCCAACCTGGAGTAGATAGTATGTACTTCAACAAAGAACAACATGTATCTCTGAATCTGAATTTGATGTTGCATTGCACTGGGTTTGTAATCCACTGTTCTTAACATTTTTTCCCCTGTACCCTCCATGCTACCGTTCTAAATTGAAGCTTTTACTTTCAGTAACCTTGCATGAAGTGATCCATATCACGATATGATCTGTAGTGTTGGTCCACTGCATTGCAAGAATTGACATTTACCAACAAGAAGTGTCATCCACAATAAGATATTGCTTGAATGAGATAGGAGTACAGAGAAAATAAGTTTGAAATGGTTATATAAACGACTCAATAGGAAAAAAAAACGGTTGAACTTAGTTTTGCTGTGATTCGACCTGTCACAATCTAACAGCCTGCAGCTGTGCAAATTACAAACTGGTATGTACCTATAACCGGATTTACATGGAAATGTAATCGAAGCAAGCACCTAACCCCTCGTCCAATACGATTAGCTTAACAATTGGGTAAAGGAACGTTAGTTAATGTTGTAATCTATCCTTGGTGCCAAAAGAGAGATTCATTGGCCTTGTACGCAATATTGTAATAAGGGGGCAGCTAGAGGAAGTACTGATTGTGTCCTCTCTTTTGCCACCAAGGGAGGAGACTTGTTATCTCAATTTCTGGTTTGCTGTTGAAGCTACAAAATGGTATGATACACCTGCGAATAAAACCTAGCTGGCCTTATAATCTGTCCAACTAAGGGTGGTTGTTGCTTATATTGTCGACATGATTAGATGAAGTACTACTAGTGGTCAATTAACCAATAGGTACCCTGGGAATTACCTATCTGAATTATTTTTATACACCCTGGAAATTATTGAAGGGCAACTTTGCCAAGGTTACCAACAATTAATTTGGATTCCTTTTTTTCCCCTGTTGCCAATTAGCTATTGGATGTTTCAATTCAATTAACCCATCTGCTTTTGTGGGCGGACATCCCTGCCAACATTGTGTAGTAAAATTACATTTTAAGTTCTCAGTTGTCAAGATTTGTTAACTTTACAATTATATGATATCTTTCTGTTTCTTATTATTTAAGATTCAGTAAAGTATGACTTATATCGTCATTTAAGTTGATCTAATTTAGTGCTAGCTCATTGAGTATGATAAAAGAGCCTCCTTTTTTGGTTCTTTTCTTAGACTACATCAAATTTCCAACTCGACATTTGTTGCCCAATGCATATGGTATTTTCGAGTTATTCTCACCTTAAGTTTTGGGTAGATGGTATTTTGGATTTTGTTACCCTATGCGTTGTTTTCAAATTGAAGGCCGGCTTTGATGGGGTTATGAAAATATATTTTGGTTTGTTTTTTTTTCGTCGTGATGTCTGTATCACTTCTTTCTCCTGGGTATTTTAACCCCATTGATCTTATTGGTTTTACTGTGGACATCCCTGCCAACATTATTTATCTGTATAGCTTGCTTTTGTGAATTTGCAATACGAAATTCTATCTTAGATCCTGTCCAAGGCAATGATAGTTTTAATTTTTCAAAATCCGAGGTCTGCAGTATCCTTTGATGTATATGATGTTGCTGAAGATATGTGCTGAATAAATATAGTCTGTTACCCTCAAATGGCTAAACTGTTTTTGAGCTAGCATCTTGTAAGACATGGTGAAAAGCACTAATTTATCTGTCTGCCCTTTATATGTAATTTTTCTTCTTTCGAACTTGCCATGGTGAAATTAAGTAACAGGATATGCATCAAAAACTGTAAAGAACTAATTTATTGCAGAAAGAACTTCTTTGAGCTCATTTCAGAACTAGACTGTAAATCATTATAGTGCAATACGTTTCATTTAGCTATGTAACCTTGCATCCCTGGATATACGTTGTGTATTTCTGGCCTTGCATCTCCTCCGAAGAACAAAAAAACCCAACCACATTTCCTGGATGTACATACAACAATGACTGCCTCTATCCATTAATCCATATTTGTCTGAAAACAATAGCGTAACATGAAGAATGATAACCTTGCATCCCACTATAGAAGAATAAGAACTTAACTGGACAGACATGGCTGTCATCATAGGAAGAGCAATATCAGCAAATGCAAGCAAGAGTCCACAAGGCCTCGGATTTGACCAAACAAGTTGTAAGCATAGATACTTGCAGACCAATATCACAATTATGTATAACATTGAACATAGTTTATTTTCTGTGAATTGAATTGTAGCCAGCATAAACAAAAAAATGTAGTGCTCAATCTTATTACATTGCACTGTTATTATGAAGGAATCGAGCATGAGTAGAAATGCTTCCACGAAATGGATAACTAATGCGAACAAAACAGTCAAACAAGAAAATGACATTGTCGAAACTTGGATTTTAGTTCACAGTTCTGCATTGCATGTAGATGGCGTCTGATCCGAGCAAAGAAACGGAGTTGTTGGCTAGGGCGGTAAAAGAGATGGAGAGCACGGCAGTGCTTTTGAAGAAACTTTGCAACGACAACTTCAACCCAAGCATCGATCCGTCCAGCATTGCGTTGAACAGGGTGCTCCTGGAAATCGACGCTATAGCAACCTCCCTCGATGAAATGGCACTGCAGTGCTCTGAAACGGTGACTACGATGCCAACTGCATACCATGACTACAATCCCCATGGTGATGTGAGCCCCGACCTATGCCTTCCCGTGGACTACGAGTCTCCGGACGAGCCGATCGTTGACTTCCGGACGTATTGTGACGAAAACGGAATAGAGTACGATAGTGACCGGTCCGCCAGGATGTAGGCCTTTTAGTGTTTCAGTACTTGTGTGGCAAGCCTACCATGTACAGATGCTGTTAAATTACATTACAAGTTTTATATAAGGCATACGGCCTTGTTTTGTAAGCTGACTTCATGTATGTTGCATGTTTGCAAACTGAGTTGTTGCACGCACCATCCGCATTAATTTTGTTGTGACATGTCCCCATGTTATTGATTGATCTTGCTAACTGTGCTCGCTTCTTTGATAATTTATTCTCAGGTCTGTGCAGATGGATGCCTTTGGGGCTAACCTTTTGGTTGGGGGGGGGGATGGGTTTGACTGGGCCGGGACTGAGTTGACTCCCTTCGAGAGCCCAACTCTGGGGCAGGCAATGCAGACTGAAAAGGATGTCGACATAAGGCCAAACAACCGCCGGTCAAAGAACTTCTCGAAGCAGGAGGACAAGCTTCTCGTCTCAGCTTGGCTGAATGTCAGCGTTGACCCGATCCAAGGTAACAATCAAAAGGGAGCAAGCTATTGGGCACACATCCATGAATACTACCACAAAGAGAAGACGTTCAACTCGATACGTACACAGATCGCGCTGCAGCATAGGTGGCAGTTTATCCAAGAGTCTGTCAACAAGTTTTGTGGATGCTACGACCGAATAGAACGCCGCAATCAAAGCGGGAAGACAGAGCGTGACAAGGTAATGTATCCTTATATTACCGTACCGCTGTCATCTGCAGCAAGGACATGACCTCTGTGCAATTCATGATGCAGATTGTGGACGCGACGACACTCTACGCGGCTGAGGAAAACCGTGCTTTCAATTTCCTCCATTGCTGGGTTGAGCTTCGAGTGCACCCAAAGTGGAGTGACAAGGTCTCGCACAAGAGGCAGAAGACGTCGGCTGCAGGCAGCCCGGGGACTTATTCGGCCCCAACAGCTGCGAGCCAGCCAGGCTCGGATGGGGGGTCGCCAGGGGATTCGATGGGGGGTCGAACTGATGAACTGATTAGGCCCGTAGGCCGCAATAAGGCTAAGTCTCGGCTCCGAAATGGTTCAGAACATTCAGCTTCCGACAGCCCATACATGAGTGCCATCCGAGACATGACACTGAGTAGGCAGGAGATAGAAAAGAAAAGGGACAACCGGTACGCCGAGATGATGGCGCGCGAGGAGAAGAAGATGGCATACGAGAAGGAGAAGCTGGACTTGATGAAGATGGAGTATGAGGAGCGGATCATGTCGGTCGATCTTAACAAGTGCTCTGAGTGGCAGAAAGAGTACTTCATGCGGAAGCAGAGGGAGATTCTGGGCAGTGACCGTAACAATGGGGAAAATTGACGGCAATTGGGTGCTTTTATGTATTGTGCTTTTATGTAGTGCGCGTTTATGTACTGTGTTTTTACGTGCTGTGCTCTCAGCTACTGCGCGTTTATATATTGTGCTATAGTACTTTGCAACTATCAGGTACCTACAGGTTGTTGTGGACATGCCATTTGTACTCTTTAATAGATGCCTGTATCGAGTACTGTATGCAAATGCCGAACAAACTATGTGCAACTGTATATTGTTTGTATGCAAATGCCGAACAAAATATCCTGTACATCCAAATATTTGTCCAACTGTATATTGTTTGTATTCACTTGATCATCACCGATCACTATTATGAAATTGCTGAGCACTGTTGAGTTGGTACATGTTATAGATTGCATAGAGTTATAGATTGCATCACACAATGTGAATGGCATAGAGTTCATCTGTTGTACAAGCATATGCAACTGCACGTGAGT
The DNA here is from genome assembly GCA_019359835.1 of Pharus latifolius. Lineage (NCBI taxonomy): Eukaryota > Viridiplantae > Streptophyta > Magnoliopsida > Poales > Poaceae > Pharus > Pharus latifolius. The sequence continues at coordinate 200,127 of CM033328.1, forward strand.
TGTGCTGGAAAGAAGAATGCACAAAATTTCTGTGATCACAGGTGCAGAGGTTATGATCTATTTTCTCTCTGTTTTCTGTGTCAAACAAGATATCCTTTTAATTATTCCACCAAATTGAATCATATTGCGCATATATCACATGCCCAACAGAAATTTCAAACCATTTGTTCGAAACAAGTGCTTAGTATAGTCAACATTTATTGTCTAGAAAGAACAATACTCGACGCTTGTATCCAGACAAAGAACCTTTTTTTTATCATATTTCACAAGCACATCATAAAGCTATCTAATAACAAATGGCACGCGCTCCAGAGAAGGCACTCATTGAGCCAACAGAGCGTCGTGCTTTCAGTAGAGCCTTGCCATCTGAATCCTCTTCCAAGTGCTCAGCACCGATCATATCATCTCCTGCATTCAGCACCTGTTCGAAGTACTGAGGGAGTGGAATTATACTGTCAGCAACAATACAAAAGACAATTACAACTATGGGCAAAGAAGATACTCACTTTGCTCAGCAGGTCAAGCTGTTCATCAAGTGTGTGATAGCTCAGGTTAGGTCGTTCTTCAGGTGGCGGCAAGCTAGTGATCACCTGGCATATAACATATTTCATCAGCCATCAGTCCATCACTACACTTCATCCCATAAAGAAAAAATTTGTGTGCATCTAACAAAAGTACGAACAACAAGCATGCTCCAAAAAGTCAAACCTTAAAGGTATATCCCTGGTCAATCAGAAATTGCTGCCTCTTTGTTGAGTAGTACATCTCCTGAATCAGTTTTAGTTAGTGTTACCTTCGCCCTGAGAATACGCCCCAGCCGTTGAGCTTCTTGACGTCGTCAACCAGCATGAGATGAAATCTGTATGATCACATTAGCTTCTGGAATATCGATGGAGTTATCACCCACCTAAAAGTAACAGCACAAATCTTATGTGGATTACGGACATTAATAACACTGTAATGCTTTTCTGAGACTAATCGGTATAAGATTGCAGACCAGCAAAATATAACAGGATATATATGTACGGAAAGGCAGAACAATGAAGTGTTTTACCTGTAATCAACTCACGGGATGATAGCCTTCCATGAGCGCATGCAGTTAAAACAGTCTCAAGCACAAAAGGAACAGCTTCCAGAACTTCCCATGCAGGAACAGGTGGCCCTTGGCAGGAATCTTCTTGCACACCTACAGGTGATCCACTCATACTGGAACTAGACGACAACAGAGGACTGACGGGCATGATGCCACCTTTAGTCATTTTACGGCAGATAATTTTCAATATCTTATTTGCAACTTGAAGGACACTGTTTTTATCGCAAGCACCAGAAAGAGTAGAGGCTATGCAAGCCTGATTATGGAAGTACCAAGCCCATAGCTTTGGAAATGAGTCAATATACACTGGTTTTTGAAATGGTGGATCCAATTGAACTATGCTTATTGTACTAACATTAGATGAATTTTTGAAAGCAAAACAACTATTGCGCAACAATAGTACATAATCCAAATTGAGCTCTGACCAAAGAGAGACTCCACGGCTTGATATAGCAGTCTCAAGAGTAGGTCTATGAAACTTCCATAAGCGAAGAAGAGACAGCAAAGCACATGAGAATATTGAGTACACAGAAGCCTCTTCAAAGTTGCAATTCATACTATCAGATGGAGGTAAGGATCCAAAAGTCTCACACAGAGGCATTAAAATGGCAGCCACTTCAGGAACCTGCAGAGTGTAGTGTGATTAGGTTCATGCTGTTGACATTTGTGACCACCTATATCTTTACTGCAGAATCCACCACAAGTCCACAACAGTTCAATCCCACTTCAAAATGATTTAAGAAGTAATTGTCACTTAGTCTTCATTATGCTAGATGATACAATATGCAAACTCCAAAGAAAGCACCATCTTCCTAGTTCTGATATAGCTAGTTCCATGCATTTCTTTGGATCAAGTTCAATTCAAAGTGAAATGATCCACAAAGCATTGTAACAAACATGCAACTTACAAAAGTGTGGGAATCTAAATCTATAAGCTTGCCGAACTAAGAGAAGACGAATGCTTGCAATACAACAAGCTTTACGTTGTGCTATATGTCCGGGATTGGTGAATCCATGCACCAAAAATAAACAGTTCTATAAACTATTTACATGTGCCATGAAGCATAAAAATTACAAGTTCTGCAATGCAGACTATTTGCGACATTTTTTTTTCACATTGCATGATTTTGAAGTGGATATACAGATGCAAGGAATCAGAAATACTGCAGTCAAACTGAGGGCTAGTCTATTGCACCTTTCTCCACAAGGCAACTTGAGATACGGTAGAAGTTGATAAATTTTTTTAGAAATAAATAACATATATAATGGAGAAAATGAAACTACAGCATACAAAACTCACCTCCTACCAGAACCTCTGGGAATAGGCCCAGGTCAGCGTTTCTGGAAACCAGCTGATGGCCAATTCCTTGTAATAGCAGTTTGCCACAAGTATTCTCCTCGAAATATGCTTGCCCAGTGCTTGCTGACACATGAAATTTGAACCCACTTGCAGATCGGTAACCGAATGAAAATTTCTACAAGGACATGATCAGGGAGCCTACCGATTGGTTGATCGCTGCCATCTGTCGTAAGGCTTAGAAACAAAAAGAACAAAAGCTGAGTGCATATGTTTTCAAGCCCTCTCCAGCATCAAAAAAGGGAGAAAAAGCAAATGAAATCAATCCATGGATGTTCAGTTCTGAACAATGAGATTGTGGTATACCACTTGACTTACGCAACATAAACACATACTAACAATAAATAAAATTTTGCTAGTCAGCCATCATAAACTGAGATGTGAAAGAACATGGGGGCAAAGAGAGGAAATGGATCCACTGCAGTGCAGAATATACTGCAAGCTGGTGTTGCCTGTTTGATCAAGAAATAAACAACGAGAATTCTACATTGAGCATGGACAAAAAAATCGCTTGAGCCTCCTTCGCAAAAGGGGGGGACCAAAACAAAGGAGAGTAAATGTTCTAATTGCTAAAGCCTTGCTTGCCTACAAATTGAAATTATCTCTACCTCCTGTCTCATGGAAAATTTTAATCTTTTGTTCCCTTCTCTCCCATAGTAGTAGTCTTAATAAATTAAGTGTCACACTTGTTAGCCATATCCAAATAATGCAGAAATAGTACCTTTCGCTATACAAAATAGGATGTCCCTTCTTATCATCCCAGAAAGCATGGTAAACATAAATAAATCTGGTGCACAAATACTCACTAATCAAATGAACACATCTGAGCAAGAACAATGACTCCTCTAGTCCTCTTATCCATCATAATTCAGAAAGCGTATCAAACTGATTAAAGTCTTAACAAATTACGCATGTGAGCAAGACCATGGCATGCTACTAATAGTATTCACCAGCAAGAGAACACCAAATACATGGACTAGCCGAGAAACTTATCCTGGACAAAAACTAAAAGAAGGCACTATGTAACCAAGCAAAATCTTCATCAAAATAGGTTTGTAGGTTAACAAAAAATCTACCCACCAACAAGAATTGCAACAAACTTATCTTGGACACAAAAGGAAAACATTTGATACGATAAAACTTGTGAAAAAAGGAAATTTACCAAAAAATTGTATGAGCAGTGGGCACACTATATGGCTCAATATAACCACAAAAGTGGCCATACCTTACACAAACACAACAGTTATCTTTTTCCCAGGAAGAAAATGAGGCAATGTTACCCTGCATTCACCAATAAAAAGTTATAAATTGCATAACACTAAATATGTAGTCTGATGCAAAACAATGGATAATATTGGAAAAGGCAAATATCATACCGATCCTGAAAATAAGACAGAAGCAATTATCCAAATCTGTGGACAAATGCCATTAGCGTGCAAGTATGAGTAAATTGCATAGAGTAATATTAGGGGCTGTCTATAGTGCACTAATCTCCGTCTTGTCATACATGCTTGGCACATACATCCTTCCGGTTACAATCATTACATGACAACTAGTTATTACATTGCGTACACACTTGGCTCGTACAGATGGTTACAATCAGTACATGCCAACTCATTACATTGCACATGTTTACACTACTCGGCTCCGTACGACTGCCACAAGTGCTCGACAAGGTCCTCCTGGAGCTGTCTGTGCGTTTCACGATTTCGTATAGTATGATGGACACGGATGAACTCCTGCACGGCCGGAGTGTGGTCGTGGGACGCGTTGACGGTATCACCCATGCCGTCATAGTTATAATCGACGTAGCCGATGTCCCTCTCATCTTCCACTATCATGTTGTGCAATACCACACAAGTAGTCATTATGTCTCGAAGAGTTTCCTGGTCCCAATACCGCACAGGCCCCCGCACAATCGCGAATCGGGCCTGGAGCACTCCGAAAGCACGCTCCACATCCTTCCGGGCCGACTCTTGAGCTTGCGCAAAGAGCTTCCTCTTGTTGCCCTGCGGGAGTGGAATAGTCTTGACGAATGTTGCCCACTCGGGGTAAATCCCATCGGCAAGGTAATACCCCATGTTGTACTCATGGCCGTTGATTGAGTAACGCACCGTTGGCGCCTGGTTTTCAGCAAGCCGAGCAAATACAGGAGAACGGTGCAGCACATTGATATCGTTGTGAGATCCCGGTAGACCGAAGAAAGCATGCCAAATCCATAGATCGTACGATGCTACGGCTTCTAGGATGATGGTAGGCCTGCGAGCATGTCCTGTGTACATCCCCTGCCATGCCTTCGGGCAATTCTGCCACCTCCAATGCATGCAATCTATACTCCCTAACATGCCCGGGAAACCTCTTTGCTCGCCAATGGCGAGCAATCTTGCAGTGTCCTCTTCGTTAGGTGCTCGAAGGTACTCAGGCCCGAACACTTCAAGTACAGCCCGAACAAAGTGCTTCAAGCTCTCTATAGCAGTACTCCCCGCTATACGCAAATATTCGTCGATAGCGTCCGCGGGAACACCTATTGCTAATATTCTTAAAGCCGCCGTTACCTTCTGCAACGACGACAAACCGAGAGTCCCAGCTGCGTTTCTTCTTTGTTTGAAGTACGGGTCGTGCCGTTCGACGGCTTCCAAGATGTGGATAAAAAGGGTACGACGCATCCTAAACCTGAGCGACACAGCAGCCGACCATATCATACAAATAACGCAAAGAAAAAATTTTACCCGAACAACGTAAGCTTCGAAGTGTTACCTCCGCCTGAAGTACCTTGGGCCGTACACCGGCTCATCAGCAAAATAGTCGTTATGTAGCCTAGCAAAGCCGTCCTGCCTATCACGATTGACCACATTATGGCCGAAAACGGAACCGCCACGGTGCTCCGAACTCGCAGCTTCTAGCTCAGCCTGCCCAGCACATGCAACCGCCACAATGAAGTCGTCGTCCTCACTGGACGACCCCTCACCACCCACACACAATGAGCGTAACGTTCGCCGACGCATCGTGAATGGCCAGTGCGAGGCTTGCGTGAGCTTCGGACTACTGAATTCACCAAGAAAAGCACCACCAACTTTTGTTCAACAATTATGCATTTCTGCTTGCATGCCTCATGCATGACATATTTAACAATGGATATGGTAGAATTATTACATATAATAGATCGTTCGTAACACCAAACTGCACATCGCACTATTTACCATGAACTGCTAGGCTTATGTAGCATAGTACACCTACTTTGATCTCCCTCAGACATTTCCAGTCAAAATGCTAGTTATATAAAATAACTTAGGACAGTTCAACATAGAACATAAAGTATTGATGTGTGCTCATAGCAGGAGGCAGATAACTACATTATAAAACAATACTCTGCAAAAATGCAGTCAAACAAATACTCTTCATTTCGCAAACAAACAATACTTATGAATTAAACCAAAAGTTTTAGCAATGAGTAGAGATTAAGAAATCCTCTTCGGGGCCATGGTGACCATAAGGGCTTCATGGTCATAGTGACCATGCGAACAAAAAACCCTCTGAGCACACAGAGAGGGATTGTGGTAATACCAAAAAATAGTAAGAATTAACGCTTTAAGCAAAATCAACTTGAGTCTAATGCTGATAATACAGGGTACATTACACGTGGAACAAAAAGCTGATCCCACAGGCTTACAGTAGAACAAAATTGAATTATGAGCTGCAACTCATAAATAAGAATAATCCATGTAGCCTGTTTCCCATACACAGATCTCTAAGATTCCACTCTACATTCCACTCTACAGTCAACAGTCACCATGGAATTTTAGAATTCCCATGATTTGTCTACTAATTCCGTTAGTACACTAGAATTTCAGATTCCACTCTATAGCTTATTGTCCCATCATCACCACCGCTTGCATCGTTCATCACTGAATGGCAACACGACAGCATGGTAACGTTTATTTCCATCAATTGCATCGTTCATCACTGCACGGCTACCATGAGGTGCATGCAAAATCTACTGGTCAATTTGTAAAAATCATAAAAAGAATCAACTTCACCCTCACCCTCATCGGTACACAAGCACTAATGAGGAAGCTGTAACCTCTCTTTCGAACCCACCCCGCCTCAAATCTGCTAAATCACGCAGCTAAATCATTTGGTGCTACTTTGCAGCTAAATCTGTAAAGACACTAATATGATGACCAAGTAGAGAGTAATAACATATGGCACTAATTTTTGGATTCATACATGTTATTAGATTTTTTCCCCTATATGCCAGTACCTCAACTTCATTAGCTTAATTAGTCATCTTTAATCTCAATATGATTTATTCCCAATCTTTAGAGATCTGTGTATTTTCGAAAACCCCGGTCCATTTACATGCTTAATCTCAATATGATTTAGTCCCAATCGTAGATCCAGCCTTCGTTCCAACGGTACAAACTTTATGCATCAAAACGGAAACTTTCCCCGAAATCAAGAGAGAGAACGAACGCAGAGATGCACACCTTGGAGCTGCCGGAGCGGAAGGCGTGGAATACAGCGAATCTGGAGGTGCTGAACAAGGCTTCCGGCCACGGCCGCGGGAGGAGGTGGCGGCCGCCGGATTTGGATCCAACCCTACGAGCAGGTCCAGATGGAGCGGTCCTCGGAGGGCGGGGGATTAGGGCTACGGTTTGGTCTCCGCCGATCGCCTTCAACGCTGCGACTGGGACGCCGAGGTCGACCTACACCGCGAACTTGGAGCCCTTCGTGCACCACAAAAAGCAGTGTCGCCGGTGCCGCCGCCGCACCCTCGCCGGCCGCGCCCTGCTCGCTCCCTCCCCGCGCGGAAAGAAACGACGGTTGGATTTTAGGGATTGGGAGGGTTTGGGGATTTAACTGTTGGAGTAAAATAAAATATAGGGAGGGAATCTTTTTAGGTAGATATGTATATGAGGATATAGAGATCTATTTTTGGGTATGGTTGTTGGAGAAGGTCTAATATCGCAAATTCTTCCATCTATCATCCAACATGTCAAAAAAGTATTCTCCTGCCTGAACTCTGGAGCACTCTGATCTTTTACTTACACCAAATCAAGACAATTGAAAACCCACTCATGATTGAAAAAAAATTACAAAGAAGCCAGTCAAACAAGAAGAGTACCCTCCACAAGAGGTTTCATTCTTGATCTAATATCAAGAAGGATATAATAGAAAAGAACATAAGTCTCTAATCCATCTAAATTTATTTGATGGAATCTTATTGAAGATAAATTTATTTCTTTAGATCCATATCAGTCAGCAACCTGTGATAACCACTTCTTTGAAGATTTTATTATCCGACTATTAGCAGTTTACTTTGCCCTATTCAATAGATTTGAAAGATCAATATTTGTATTCCAAGGCACTCCAATTGAATTCCAACAATCTGGACTAAACGGGTATTCAAAGAATAGATGTTTTCATCCTTCAAGAACTTGATTACAAAGGATGCAATCATAAGATTCCAATTGAAACCGTTTCCTAAGCAATAATTCTCTAGTGTTTACCTTTTTATTTAGTAAATCCAAAATAACACTTTCAACTTAGGGACACAGGCATTTTCCCAAACCCATTTATATATTCAAGAAGTCATAGAGCTACCTGAAATCTGATTATAAGCCTTCTTTGTTCGAAACTTTTCTGAGTTCCATATATAAACCCATTTGTCCGAAATCTCATTATTAACTTGAATCAGCATTAGCTGTTCTTGAAGTATGTGCAATTAGTCCAAAACAATTTCTGATAAGGTATAATAGAATCCATCCACTATATTATGTAATTAAAGGACACACTTAACTCTTGCATTTTTATTCATGGCAAAGGAATGCAACTAAGGGAAAGAATTTGCCAAAATATCATGTAGCCAAAAGTCATTCCAAAAAGAAATTGAACTCCCACATCCCATACGCAGCTTTGCAACTCCTTGAAAGATCGTCAAAAGTTCTAGAACATCTTTCTACCATAAAGAACCTCATTTGATCGACAATAGAGACAAGGAGTTAAATCTATTCCAAAGAAAGGATACCCATGGGGTGTCTTTGCAATTGAAAATTTTATGAAGAAATTTCAAAAGTATGGTTATATTTTGGTTTCTTAGATTTAAAACACCAAGCTCTCCAGCTTTCTTAGGGAGACAAGCTTGTTTCCATGAGATTAAGCAGGAACCAGCATGAGCAAAAGAAACTTTCTTCCAAAGAAAACTTCTAATTCTATCGATCTGCTTAATAACTGAAGATGGAACTAGAAAAGTACTTAGATAGTAAGATAGGATTGCTGACAAGACTGAGTTTATCAGAGTTAGCCTTTCCCCAAGAGATAAATAATTAGTTTGCCAGCCTGCTTATCTGGATCCAACTCTATCTATGACTTGCCGATAGTCATTAACTTCAAATTTAGATGTGGTCAGTGGTAGCCCTTGGTAGGTAACAGGGAAAGATTCTATATTGCAACCCAACATTCCTGCAAAAACATTCACTTCTTCTTGGTCCACATTAATAGGTATGATAAAGGTCATATGATAGTTTACCTTAAGACTTGTGGCAACTTCGAAGCTCTGCAACATGTTTTTCAGGAAAAAACAATTCCTTAGAGGATGCTTTCATAACTATTAGTGTATCATCAGCATACTGGAAGATAGAAAGTCCAAATGACTCCCATATGGTAGAGAAATCAAATTATTTCTTAAGGCGCATTGAGAATGTCTTGAAGAAGATCAACAATCAAAACAAATAGTAATGGTGATAAATGATCACCTTGCCTTAGACCACGTTTACAGTTAAAGTATTTGCCAGGAGCTCCATTTAGAATCAATGCTGGTCTTGCTGAATTCAATATCAAGTTAATCCAAGTTATCCATCTTTCGCCAAAACCTTTAGATCTAAGAATGGATATTAAGGCAGGGTGTTCCACTATGTCAAAAGCTTTTTCAAAGACCAACTTTAAAACAATACACTTCTGTCTAAAATTTCTACAAGCATGTATGTATTCCACTGCCCAGGCATAACAATCCTGAATAGTCCTAGTCTTAATAAAGCCAAACTGATTTTTATGAAAAAGTTTAGTGATGACTAACTGCAATCTGTCAGGCAGCATTTTGGTAATCAGTTTGAGAGTTGAGTTGAGCAAAGAAATAAGTCTAAAATCACTTACTAATACTGCATTATTTATCTTGAGGACTAGAACTATATAAGAGTTATTGATTGGCTGGATGTCAACTTTGCAATAATAGAAGTATTGAAACAATTCATAGAAGTCTTTTTTGATGATAGGCCAACATTTCTTAATAAATAAACCATTAAAATTATCCGGGTTAAGAACTCTATCACACAAAAGTTGTTTCACAAGTGAATCTATTTCTCTCTTTTAGAAGGGATGTTCTAGTTCGTCCAGGTTGATAACAAGATTGGAGTTCAAACAAGCCAAATCAAAAGGCATACCAAAATATAAAGAGATTCCCATTATATTTTTAAAATGACACCAAAGAATAAATGTTTTCTGTTCATGATGTAAAACCAAGACCCCTTCTAAACCTTCCAGTGATTATATTAGATTTGATCTTATTTGTTGTGGCTACAGCATGAAAATATTTAGAATTTTCATCTCCAATTTTTATTCATCTTTGCTTCTAGTGTATACTCCTCTCTCTAAGAGTCTTAGATAAATGTCTTTTAACCAAGCTTCTCAGATTTCTTTCTTGTAGGGAAAGAGGTCTTCGATCTTGTAGTCCATCCATGAATTGCAAGACTACATTGCATTGATTGATGATTTTATCAAAGTGCTTTAAGGTACTGCTCTAGATCTTTAATGTCTTTATTAGGTTCTTCAACTTCAGGTTAATTGACTTTACTATATTTCTGTCTAATAGACAATTGTTCCAACTTTGACTGATCACTCTCAAGAATTGAGGATGTAAAATCCAAAAATTTTCAAATCTGAACATTTTGGATATGGGTAAGTTGGTGTGAATATGTTCTGCACATGGAGTATGATCAGAGATAGGTTTTGAGAGTGGCATGACCAAAGTGTTAGGATATTTAGTCGTTCAACAAGAGGATGCGAAAAACCAATCTAGCTCTTCCATCAAAGGATTCAATTGCATATTACTCCAAGTGAAAGACCTACCTTCGATTGGAATCTCCACCAAGTTAAGATGATCTAACACAGTATTAAACTCCTTCATTTCCATTTTGTTAGCTAATCCCATGTTACGATTTTCTACTTTTCTCATAAGATTAAAATCTCCCAATAACAACCAGTTTATGTGATTAGGAATATTAAGATTATCAATCCACATAAGGAAATCTTTCCTCAAATCTCTATAAGCAGGTCCATAGATGTTAGTGAGCAGCCACCTCTCTCCAGATGCCCTTGAAACAAAGCCAATTGAGACAGAGAAGTTATTTTTCATAACACAACTCCCATCGAACATGCTTCTTTGTTTCCACCATTGTTTTTCTTGAATAACTTCTTCTTGTGATCTTTCTTCTTCTTATTTCAAGACTTGTTTTGTTGAGACATCTTGAGGCGATATATTCTTTCTCATGACACTCATAGCATGTGATGTCTATGAAGTTTGATGGCTTTGACTCCTTTGGCCTTGTATCAATGTTGATTCTCATCTTGTGCAATTTGCGAAGAAATTTTTGAGTATTCTTCACAAGATGAGTTAGATGCTCATCGGAGGAGCTATCACTTGAGTCATCCTTGGAGCCGGTCTTAGCTTTGAATGGAAAGTTCTTCTTCTTTGTTTCGAATGATTCGGTCACCTCTTTCTTATCCTTCCGATGCATCTCATGAGTGATGTGATTCCTATAGAGATAGGTAGGAGTGGTGGATGACAAGTCGGAGTTGGTGAGAACGATCACAAGAGTGTCGAAACTCTTTGGAAGAGCTCTAAGTATCTTTCTCACAATTTCAATGTTAGTAAAAACCTCTCTAAGGCCTTTGAGTTTATTCACAATATTATTCAATCAAGTAAACATGGAATCCACAGACTTGATTGGTGACATAATAAATATCTCATACTTTTACCTAGTCATGAGCAACTTTGCCTTCTTGTGCCCTCAAAGATCTCCCAGAGGATACTCCAAAATTTATGAGCGGTGATGAGGTTGCTCATACGGTTGAACTTATTTAGGAACAAACCTGTAAAGAGCACATTTTTGGCATGCATTCAAGTGGATCTTTCTCCTATTGTCATCGAAATGACTTGTCAGATAGTTCGGAAGAATAAACCCAATCTTGACGATATCCCAAATCAAAACAATCAAAAACTCTCTAATTTTTCTTTTTTTACTTACAAAGTCAATGCAACTAAAAACGCATCCCTCACAAGCCGCATATGAAAAGCTCACGGCGAGGTACCATCAGAATCATTTGGTGATAGCAAAAAAAGTTTTTTTTTAATGGAATCCATGCTCATTCAGCACAATAATGATCATTACATCTGTATGAGTTTTTTTTTCATTTTTTTAAGGAGATAGACAGATGGACAAATATATGATTTGCAGAAAAGTTGACATGGTAAATGCATTTTTGATCCCTCTATTTTGTTTCTGGACTTATTTTGATCTCTCTACATCAAAACAGTTCAAATTAATCCATTTACTTTTAAAACCAGATTTTTTTAGTCTTTAAACAGTTTTGTGAGTTGTTTTGAAGATATGGACTATTATATATTACTGATATATGAAAAGATATGATAAGTATGAATTTAGTAGGATGGCAAGTAAGATCCTGGATATCGGCACTGGCACCACAACACGTTCAACAATGCCCAGGACATCGTTCATGCTGACATGTTGTGTTAGCAACATGTTGAAGAGGGGAAAATGAGATGGTTTTATGCTATCAACTTGTTAACGTGAATGCTTAGGACATCATTCGTGCTGATATGTTACATTACCGATATGTTGAACAGGAAAAATGAGCTGGTTTGATGTACTGTAAATCTCATATGATTGTCTAATCTTAAGTGATGTATGTTTTGACAATACTTTGAATTGTTTATGATACATCTGATTGTGTTCGTTTATGTTGTCATTATGTGTGAACAGTACTAAGTGATAGGTTTATTTGGTTTTGGTGCATGTTGCAAGTATATCGGAGTTATAGTATACTTGCGACAAGGATGGGCCATCGAGTAGAGTTCAAAGAGGAGTCGGTGACTCGATTGGTCCGAGAGATGCCAGAGCTACTAGAGACTTGCTGGAATGCCCAATATGACTATTCCAATACCCAGATGTGGCATTGCACCAAGATTGTTGAAGTAGCTCAAGTCGGTCGAAGTATGGAGGTTGCCGGTTGGGGTCCGGAATGAGAGAGACTTTTCGGTATGTGACGAGTTATTCAACATCGAGGTGGACACATGGTGACATTATGGCGAGCACAAGTGATGCTCATGATGCCCAAGGAATCATCAAGATGGTCTATAGACTTCGCGTGAAAGATTATGCAAAAGATTCTACTTGCAAGTTCATTCTGCACTAATCTAGACTTGTTCTTAGAAAAATGTAAACATAAAAATTGTAGAGCTCAAAGTTATCATTCCAACGGATCCAAGAACGTCTAAATCAGAGTTTGGATGATGAAATTATATTTGCTTTAGTGTCTGCTGTGCAACAAGTCAACACAACTAAAAAACCATCCCTCACATGAGGCACGTGAAAAGCTCACGGCGAGGTACCATCAGAATCATTTGGTGATAATCAATAAAATGTTTTTTTTTAATGGAATCCATGCTCATTCAACACAATAATGATCATCACATCTGCATGATTTTTTTTCATTTTTTTAAGGAGATAGAGAGATTTTTGACTTGCACAATGGGTAAATGCATTTTTGACCCCTCTATTTTGTTTCTAAGTTTATTTTAATCCCTCTACATTAATATTGTCGTGGTATAAAAAATACCTCGGCAGATTTGATGACGTGCGTAACACGTGTTCCTCAACGCGAGCTAACCGTGCGACGGGTCACCCCGCATTGGACAATCCCAGAGATTGACACAGGGGTTTATACAGGTTCGGGCCTCAGTGGAGGCCCTAGTCCTGTCGACGTGCTCCCGACGAGCGTCGGCTAGGGGGCTCTCTCCCGAAGAGAGGGCTCCAGAACACGCCTTTTTGCTTTTTTGGATAAAGTACAAATGAATGTCTTAGGTTACAAAAGAGGGTTACAAGGGTATGTATAGACCCCAAAAGATGCAAATTACTGAACTAGCCCTCCTGCCACCGTAGGATCGGGGGCAAAACGGTCTTTTGACGAGGTCCAGGGCACCGATTTCTGACACGTGGAGGCCCTTTGAAATCAGTGCCCATCAGAGGAGCGCCGGGGGAAACCTCTCCCGAGCCCGGAGGGGCCTCCGGGAGACGTCTTCCCCGGCCCGGAGAAGGGAGGTCCGAGAGAGGGGGCTCTCCCTAACCCAGAGGAGGAGCGCCGGGGGAAGTCTCTCCCGAGCCCGGGGGAGGGCCCCGGGAGACGTCTTCCCCGGCCCGGAGAAGGAGCTCCGGGAGAGGGGCTCTCCCTAGCCCGGAGAAGGTGCGCCGGGGGAAGTCTCTCCCGAGCCCGGGGGAGGGCTCCGGGAGACGTCTTCCCCGGCCCGGAGAAGGGGCTCCGGGAGAGGAGCTCTCCCTAGCCCGGAGGTGCGCCGGGGGAAGTCTCTCCCGAGCCCGGGGGAGGGCTCCGGGAGACGTCTTCCCTGGCCCGGAGAAGGGGCTCCGGGAGAGGCGCTCTCCCTAGCCCTGAGGAGGTGCGCCGGGGGAGGTCTCTCCCGAGCCCGGGGGAGGGCCCCGGGAGACGTATTCCCCGGCCTGGAGAAGGGGCTCCGGGAGAGGGGGCTCTCCCTAACCCGGAGGAGGAGCGCCGGGGGAAGTCTCTCCCGAGTCCGGGGGAGGGCTCCGGGAGACGTCTTCCCCGGCCCGGAGAAGGAGCTCCGGGAGAGGGGCTCTCCCTAGCCCGGAGAAGGTGCGCCGGGGGAAGTCTCTCCCGAGCCCGGGGGAGGGCTCCGGGAGACGTCTTCCCCGGCCCGGAAAAGGGGCTCCGGGAGAGGAGCTCTCTCTAGCCCGGAGGTGCGCCGGGGGAAGTCTCTCCCGAGCCCGGGGGAGGGCTCCGGGAGACGTCTTCCCCGGCCCGGAGGAGGTGCGCCGGGGGAGGTCTCTCCCGAGCCCGGGGGAGGGCCCCGGGAGACGTATTCTCCGGCCCGGAGAAGGGGCTCCGGGAGAGGGGCTCTCCCTAGCCCTGAGGAGGTGCGCCGGGGGAGGTCTCTCTCAACCCCGGAGAAAGAACTCCCATGGTGACGTTCCTGGCGTTGGCTAGTATTTTCCCCCAACAGAAGCCCCCCGCACCCCCGGCGACACTTTGATGTCGCTGGGGGGTGCGATTCGTTACCTTAGAAGCATGGCTCTCTCCCAGGGAGCGAACATAACATCCATACCTCACCCTCGTCCGGGAGAGGAGCACTATTTAAGTTAGTCATATATTGCCTCGATGTTTGTGCGACCTTTCGTATTCACGGTGTAGATCCCTCGAGCTGACACGTGGCAGCCATCGGGGGCACCTTAGTTGCCTATATAAGGAGGGGCCCACCTCAAGGGAGGCACGCTTTCCTTCCCCTTAATCCTCATAATCCACCAAATTCTTCGGGAGTGATCTCTTCCCCGGTCGCTCTCCGGAAGCAACTTCTTCCCCGGTTTCACAAAACCTGCGGGAGAAGAAATGGCATCGAAGGGACGCGGGAAGGCTTCGAGTGTCCCGGAGGACGCGACCTCCGATTACCTCGGGACAACCGAGTTCTCCGCCAGGGACCGGGAGACCCTCATCTCCCGGAGGATATTCGGGGAGAGGGACATTCGCGTCCCAGCTGCGGGGGAGGTGACCCCAAGCCCCCGGGACGGAGAGGTTGTGGCCTACATGGCCTTCATCCAGGCGGGCCTGCGGCTCCCGATCCACCCGCTTCTCCGGGACTTCCTCCGGGAGCACGGGATCACCTTGAACCACCTAACACCCAACGTTCTCGTGAGAATGGGGCTGTTTCTGTGGTTAAGCGAGACAGCCGCCGGAGTAGAGGGGACCCTCCGCCTTTTCCAATACTTCTACCGGGTGCAAGCGAAGAGCTCCCCGGTGGTGAAGCACGGGCCCAAGTCTACTTGTGGCTCCGTGATGCTAAAGTTCGCTCCCTCCCGGGCGGAAGAGTACCCGGTGGCCGCCTCCCAAGAGCACTGGGAGGGATGGAGCCGAAAATGGTTTTATCTCCGGGCGGGCGACCCGGAGATGATTTACTCCGCGAGGCCGGCGACATTAGGTCGTTCCCCCGGCCCTCCGGTGCTGACGATGGAGGAGCTAACCTCCGTCGCAAAAATGAAGGAGGCTCGCTCCCGGAGGAGCATGCGAGACTTAGCGGAGGAGCTCCTCCTCCTCCGGCTTAGTCCCTTCAGCCGGAGTAGGAAGGGTCCGGGACTGGGCCCGGAGCTTCGTCCCCCGCGATTCCCGGTGGCGCGGCGTAAGTTTCTTCTCTCCGGGAGTTCACACATCGCGGGGATGTTTCTAAAACTTTGCTTTTTGCAGTTAGGTCCTACAAGTCCACCCGGGAGAAGGCGGAGCACCTCCTCGGGAGGTACTACGAGGACGAGCACTCCCGGTGTCTTGCTGCCATCGGGGAGGGTCCTCCCCGGAACATCGTCTCCGAGGCCTTCGGGATGACCCTCCCGGAAAGGGTTCCGCTTCCAACCCCGGGCTCCCACAGGCGGCGGGAGACGGGGGCGCTCCCGGCGGCCAAGCGCGCTAAGACCACGCAGGTACCGGGAGAGGGCTCCCATCAAGACCGCCCCACTTCACCAGCGCCGGCACAGAGGCCGGCGGGGACGCCCGATGCGCCGGGAAAGACAAGACCCCCGGGGCAGGTGAGGTCCTCCCCGGTCTAGGCGACTCCGGGGACGCGTCGAACACCGGGGGAAGTGAGGCCATCTCCGGCCCAAAGTACAATGGCCCCCCGGCGGCCGGGGGAGACTACTCCTCCAGCTCAAGTCACCCCCCAGCGGGGGTCGCAGCCCCCGGAGCCGGGGCATGAAGAGAGCCCCACGGACACGGCCACGCTGGTCGCGCAACTTGATGCCCTGGGGGCATCAGGCGTGTTTGACCACGTGGTCGTGGAGGAGGACGAGTCCACCTCCGGGGACTACGACGCCACTCCTTCCCCGGAGCAAGCTCTCCGGGAGGATCCCCCGGGGGTGTATTTCCGGGGCGGTGGCGCCTTTACGCGCCTGGACGCGCTCTTTGCTCCCGGCGGCGCATCTCTCCCGACGCCGCCTCCTGGGGGAGCGAGCCGGACGCTACAGCGCTCCCCTCGTGCCGGGGACGGGAGGTCCCCCGCCCCTCCTCCGGGAGACTTTCCCCAAGGCTCCGGGAGTGGAGCTGGTGACGGGGGCCTGCCAATGGGAGGCGACCCCCGTTCCCCGGCGAGGGGGGCGTGCCTCTTTTCCTCGGAGGAGACACGCAAGTTCTCCTTGAGCCTCGTCACTCCCAAGGTGCGGGCTCATATCCGGGAGGGCGGCATCGACGAGCGCTATGGAGAGGTTGTCTCCTTGGCTCTACAGGTAAATACCTTGAACTTTTCGCCTCCCCGCTTGCATTTACTAATCCACCTTTTCTTAGACAACCGCCGTAGCCCGCGCCGTCCGGACTCGCCTCGCCCGGGAGAGCGAGGACATGAGGGCAGCTTTGGCCGCTGCTGAAGCGGAGCGTGACGCCGCCGTCCGGGAGAGGGACGCGGCAGTCCAAGCCCGGGAGAGGTTCGTCCAAGAGAGGGACGCGACCGCCCGGGAGTTGGAGCATCTCCGGGCGGAAGTGCTGGCCCCCGCGGAGGCTGCCCGGGACACTGCCGTCCGGGAGCTGGAGGGCGTCCGGGAGCAGCTCGCGTCCTCCGGGGAGGCTCACTCCCGGGCGCTTCAAGAGGCGGAGGCCACGGGGGCGCGAGCCCTCGTATCAGCGGGGAATCGACTCCGGGCCACATTGATTGGGCTTGGAGTCGAATTCCGGGAGGAGGGGAATCCCCGCAACCCGCTGGCCTCCTTGGCGGAGGCCCGGAGATTTCTTACCCGGCACATTGCGGCGATCCCGGAGGCCGCGGACGTCCGTGCCCGGGCCCTGGCGTCCACCACCACCGCGCTCGCAGCCTCCTTGGTGGAGTACCAGGGGGTCGGGGCCCAAGCTATCGGGCGCCTCGTCCCCCGGAGCTTCCAGGGGTTCTACGAGCCCCGCAGGGCGGCGCTGGAGGAGTTGGCGGGGGCTCTCTACGACCGGGTGATTGAGCCCCCGCGAACAAGACGCCGCTAAGAGGCCGCGGAAGAAGCTCCGGGCGACGCCTCCTCCCGGGGGGACGATGCCGGGCAAGTATGAGCCTCCTGTCCCCCCTGGGTAGATTAGGGGATTTTTTTGTTTGTAGGATTTTTGCTCCCGGTAGTTCCATAGGAGGAACCCTGGACTTGTAAATCATTTGTCAATGAAATGAAAATTTTTGCTAAGTCGCGTCTTGTCATGGTCAGGTGCCCGGGGCGGGAGTCCCGGAGAAGGACGTGGAATTCACTCCCGTCTCTGGGAGTCTCGCCCCCGGTGTCCCCCGGGGGGGACAAGCTTTGCTTCGGTGGTTGCCCGATTGGCACTTGGCGAATTTTGACAACCACCGCGCGGAGTTGCCAGCACCTCCCCCGGGAGTGTGGGAGGCAATCCCCTTGCGCATCGAGCCTCCCGAAGGGTATGAATACTGGCCGGAGGACATGTTCAATGCAGCGAGGCGACGAGTTCGAAGCTTGTACCGGGACATGGCGAGGACTTGACGATGGGCCTAGGAGATGCTGGTTCTCCGCATTAGACGTAGGTAGCCTCCCATATGCCCACCGGGAGTAATCAACTCCCGGTTGTGCCCTGTAAGCCTACCGGGAGAGGCTGTCTCCCGGCTTATTTTTTATGGAATAAAAAAGATCGCACTTTTCGTTTATTTTGTGCTTCTAAATCACCGGGAGAGTATCTGGGGGATACACTCCGGGGGAGCGAGGGTCCACTTCCGGAGACGATGTTCCGGGGGAGGTTCCTCCTCCGGAGACAACGACTCCGGGGGACGGAGGTCCGGGCAGCAAGGCTCCACCTCCGGACAAAGGTCCGGGGGAGAGGCTTCTCCGGAGAAAATCCGGGGAGCAAGTCTCCATTTCCGGAGGGCGTCTTCCGGAGGAGAGGCTCCTCGGGAGACAACACCTCCGGGGGACGAGAATCCGGGGAGCAAGGCTCCACCTCCGGAGGACGATTATCCGGGGAGCAAGGCTCCATCTCCGGAGGACGTCTTCCGGGGGAGAGGCTCCTCGGGAGACAACTCCTCCGGGGGACGAGCATCCGGGGAGCAAGGCTCCACCTCCGGGGGACGAGGATCCGGGGAGCAAGGCTCCACCTCCGGACAAAGATCCGGGGGAGAGGCTTCTCCGGAAAAAATCCGGGGAGCAAGGCTCCATTTCCGGAGGGCGTCTTCCGGAGGGGAGGCTCCTCGGGAGACAACACCTCCGGGGGACGAGAATCCGGGGAGCAAGGCTCCACCTCCGGAGGACGAGGATCTGGGGAGCAAGGCTCCACCTCCGGGGGACGAGGGTCCGGAGAGCAAGGGCTCCATCTCCGGAGGATTCTAGATGCCTTAGATGCCCCCCGAAGGGAATTTGGCTAGGTATTTCATCTCCTCCCCCTGCAGCGGGGGGTGACCTGAACAGGCGGCCCGCGCTGAAATCATAAGAAAATATCGCGGTTGTTCCCATGAGGGGTGGCACCCTCGAAGGGTTATCCTCGTGCAGGCGAGTGTGGTAAAAGATCTATCGGTCGCGCGACCTAGATCGCTCCCGGAGGAGGGAGAGCATAAAAGCAAGCTCTAGAGTGTATGGGGGGGGACTAGTCCCCCAAAGTGACTCGTTACCTCGGTTCCTTGGGAACCAGGTTGCCGCTTACGCCCTCAGTCCACGAGGGGATATTGTAAGCCGCCCAAGGGGGAACGGGGCTCCCGCCGTCGGGACTTAAGGCTGAGCTGGAGCCTGTAGCTTCCTCGCGATGAGGGCATCCCCAGGGGGCATCCTCACGGGGAGGGCATCCTCGAGATGAGGGTATTGCCTCAGGGGCGATTAAAGATGTCTGCACAAAAACACATGGAGAAAAACCATTTGCATTGATTAAAACAAGCTGTTACAATGCCTCCACCCTTTGCGGGATCGCAAGAAAAGGGGCGGAGGGCAAAAGGCCTTTGAGGCCATTGCTACAACTCATCGCGTCTTCCCCTCGCGAAGTCCAAAGGGACGGGGGGAGGCTCGGAGTCAAGTGTAAAATTTGCGGAGCAGGTCCGCGTTCCATGTGTGCTTCAACTCTTGGTCTTCGAGAGTAGAGAGCTTGTAAGTCCCCGAGCCAAGGATTGTGGAAATCCTGTATGGCCCTTCCCACTTTGGGCTGAGTTTCCCTTGGGCTTGAGGGTCGGTGACGCGCTTGAGGACAAGGTCTCCCAAGCGGAAGGCCCTCCCCCGAACACGCCTGTTGTAGGCGCGCGCCATCTCGCGTTCGTAAATGGCGTTGCGGAGGAGGGCTCTGTCCCGCTCTTCTTCGACGAGGTCCACCTCCAGCCTCTGGTTGTCTTCGTTGGCTTGAAAAGCGGCTGCCGAGACTCCCTCGAGGAGTTCGACTCGCAGCGATCGGAAATTGATTTCCGAGGGTAGCACTGCCTCAGCCCCGTACACGAGCGAGAAGGGGGGCGCGCCCTGTTGCTCGGCTTGGGGTCGTTCGCATGGAGCAGAGAATGCTCGGGAGCTCTTCCGCCCATGCCCCACGCCTGGAGGCGCTTTGCTCCAGGCGGCGACGGAGCCCCTGGAGGATAACTCCATTGACGCGCTCCACCGCCCCATTGCTCTTGGGGTGAGCCACTGAGGCGAAGTGGAGGGTCGTACCCAAGTTCTGGCAGAACTCGCGAAAGATCGCTGAGTCGAACTGGGTTCCGTTATCCACGGTAATCTCGCGGGGGACGCCGAATCGGCACACTATGTTCTTCCAAAAGAACCTTTGCACCGCGCGAGACGTGATGGCGGCGAGGGGCTCGGCCTCCACCCATTTGGAGAAGTAATCCACGGCCACAACCATGTATTTGTATCCCCCCGATGCCGGGGGGAACGGGCCTAAGAGGTCCATTCCCCACCGCGCGAAGGGCCACGTGAGGGGGATCGCCTGCAGAGTTGCGGAGGGTAGGTTGGAGCCCTTTGCCATTTTTTGGCAAGCCCCGCAAGCAGAGACGAGGTCTCTCGCGTCGCGGGCGACAGTTGGCCAGTAGAAACCCTGGCGGATGGCTTTTGACGCGACGGCCCGGGGGCCGAGGTGAGAACCACAACACCCGAGATGAATATCTTCAAGGAGCTGAACTCCCTCCTCCCGCGGGAGGCAGCGAAGCAGCGCAGAGGCCCCTCGCTTGTACAATGTCCCCTCTATCAGCACGTACGCTCGCGCCTTAGCGCGAAGGCGCTTGGCTTCGGCTTCATCGGAGGGCTCCCCCTCTCCCTTGATGCAAGAGATAAGGGGGGCCATCCAGGATGTGGCCCGGACGATTTCCGCGACGACTGGGTCGCGGGACTCAGAGTCCGGGTCGGGAGCCGTCGCGGAAGGTTTCGAGATGACCTCCAAGAAGGCCCCTTTGGGGAGAGGCCCTCGGGCACTCGCTGCCCTGGCGAGGGTGTCGGCTCGATCGTTGTCCCTACGCGGGATTCGGCGCGCCTCGAGGCCGTCGAAGTAGTTTTCCATCTTCCGGACCTCGTCAAGGTAGAGGCTCAAATTCGGGTCATGGCACAAGTAAGACTTGTCCATTTGACATACCACGAGTTGAGAATCCCCCTTGACGAGGAGGCGTCGGATACTCAATGAGCGGGCAAGACGTAGCCCTAGGAGAAGGGCCTCATACTCCGCGACATTGTTCGTCGCGGGGAACTCGAGCCTGGCCGCATATTCGAGGGTTCTCCCCTCGGGGCTTCTCAGGACTACTCCCGCGCCAGCCCCCGCCAGGCAGAGGGAGCCGTCAAAGAAGAGGGTCCAGTGGTCGTCGCGCGGCGGGGCGACACGCGCTTCTTCCAGTCTAGGGACCGGAGCCCACTCGGCCACAAAGTCCGCAAGAACCTGCGATTTGATCGTGGTTCGTCCGGTGAGGGACAGCGAAAAGGGGGCTAGCTCGGCCCCCCATTTCCCTATTCGCCCGGTGGCTTCCTTGTTCCGAAGCACCTCCCCCAAAGGGAGAGAGGAAGGCATCGTGATAGGGTGGCCTAGGAAGTAGTGGCGGAGCTGCCGCGAGGCCATTAGGAGGGCGTAACACACCTTCTCCATCTTCGTGTATCTCGTTTTAGCGCCTTGGAGAGCCTCGCTCACATAGTAAACGGGGCGTTGGTGCCCGTCTTCTTCCTTGACGAGAACTGCGCTGACGGCGACCGGAGTAGCCGCGAGGTAGAGGAGCAGGGGCTCCTCCTGACGCGGACTCACGAGCATTGGAGGGCTCGCGAGGTATTTCTTCAAGTCCTCGAATACAGCCTGTGCCTCGGGAGTCCAATGGAACCCCTCAAGGCCGCGGAGGATCTTGAAAAATTGGAGACCGCGCTCCCCCGAGCGCGAGACGAAGCGACTTAACGCGGCCAAGCGGCCGGTAAGTCGTTGCACATCCTTGACGGAATGCGGCGGAGGCATGTCGAGGAGGGCCCGAATTTTTTCGGGATTGGCTTCGATGCCCCTTTGGGACACAAGAAAGCCAAGGAGTTTTCCTCCGCGAACGCCGAATGCACATTTTTCCGGGTTAAGCCTTAACCCGTACTTACGGAGATTGCGGAAGGTTTCTCCCAAGTCTTCGATATGAGCGGCCGAGCGCGCGCTCTTGACGACTGCATCGTCAACATACACTTCCACGTTGCGGCCAATTTGATCCCTCAGGACCAAACTCATCAGGCGGTGGAAAGTTGCCCCGGCGTTTTTCAACCCGAAAGGCATGTGGACATAACAGAAGGTGCCGAGAGGAGTTATAAAACTTGTCTTTTCCTCGTCCTCCTCCGCCATTCGAACTTGATGATAGCCCGAGTAAGCGTCCAAGAAGCTCATCAGCTCGCATCCCGCGGTGGAATCCACCAGTTGGTCGATCCGCGGGAGCGGGAAGTCATCTTTGGGGCAGGCTTTGTTGAGGTCGGTGAAGTCGACGCACATTCTCCATTTGCCGCTTGCCTTCTTTACGAGGACGGGGTTCGCCAGCCATTCGGGGTGTAGGACCTCCCGAACGAACCCCGCCTCCCGGAGTTTAGCGATCTCCACCTTGATGGCCTCCTGCCTCTCGAGGGAGAGCTTCCTCATCTTCTGTTTCACCGGGCGGCGACCGGGTATTACCGCGAGCTTGTGCTCGATAACATCCCTGGGCACACCCCCCATATCCGCGGGCTTCCATGCGAAGACGTCCGCGTTTTCGCGAAGGAATTCGGCGAGTCGCGTCGCGTGTTCCTCGGGGAGATCAGCCCCGACGTCCGCGTTTTCGCGAAGGAATTCGGCGAGTCACGTCGCGTGTTCCTCGGGGAGATCAGCCCCGATCTTGACAGTCTTCCCCTCGTTTTGGAAGAGAGAGATTTCCCGGAGGTCTCCCTCAGGGCGAGGCTTGGGAAGGAACTTCCCGGGGAGAGCAATTGGCACGTTTGGAATTGAGGGGGAGCTCCCTCCCCCCGGGGCCTTGACCAGGTTGACGTCCCCGATCACTGCGGAGGCGCGCTCGTAGAGGGACCGAGCCACACCTTGGTCCCCATGCACTGAGATCACCCCGCTTGGCCCGGGGATCTTCATGCAAAGATAGTTGTGGTGGACCGCTGCTCCTAAGCGGTTGATGATGGTTCTCCCCATTATGGCGTTGTAGGAGGAGGGGAGATCCACCACATCGAACCGAACCATTTCGGTCCGGTAATTATCTGGGGTGCCGAATGTCATCGGGAGGTCGACCTTCCTCACGGGATGTATGGTTTTCCCCGGGACGAATCCTTGCAGGGGCCCCACCGCGGGTTGCAGGAGCTTCTCGTCCACCTGCATTTCTTTGAACGCCTTTAGGTAGAGGACGTCCGCAGAGCTCCCGCCGTCCACCAAGATTCGGGCAAGGCGGCAGTTGAACACGGTGGCTGAGACGATCAGCGCGTCATTGTGGGGGAAGCGCACCCCACTCGCGTCTTCGATGGTGAACGTCAACGGGACGTCCGACCATTTGGGCGGCCGGGACGTGTTAACGGCCCCTATTACCTTCACCTCCCGCGCATACTCTTTGCGCTGGCGTTTGGAATCTCGTCCGGAGGCAGATCCTCCCACAATGACATTGATGTGCCTCTCGGAGGCTTGGAAGGGGAGCTCGCTGCTCGAACCCTTTTCTTGGCCTTGCCTCTGACGTCCCCCTGGCGGAGCGGGGAGTGCCGCCAAGGCTGGTGATGGAAGGGGTAAGGAGGTAGAGCCTCCTCCTCCTCCCCCCGGCCCATGCTGCTCGAGGAATGTCGCGAAATGGTTGAGGAGCGCGTGGCATTCTCGGGTTGCATGGGAGTTGGACTTGTGGTAGGCGCACCACAGGGTGGCTCCAGGCTCCTTGCCTCCTTGCGGACGGGAGGATCGGCTTCCTCCACCGCCTTTGGGTTTGGAAAAGGGGCGCTGTCCCCGGTTAGGCTCCCGAGAGCCGCCTCCGCCTTCGAGGACGAAAGTGTCCCGAGGCCTTGGCTCGTTGCGGGGCCCCCTCCGGGGACATTTGTTGGAGGGGTCCTTCGCGTCCCTCTCCCCGGGGACGGAGGTCCCCTGGTGCTTTTTCCAGAGATCGTCTTCTTCGGCTCTCGCGTACTTCTCGAGTACGTTGAAGAGCTCGTCGGCGGAGGACGGGCAACTCCGGGAGAGTCTTCGGTGGAGCTCTCCCGGGAGAATGCCACTCTTGCACGCTTCGATCACCGTCGAGTCGGGGACGTGAGCCACCTTGCTCTTGATCTGCGCGAAGCGTTTGAAGAAACTTCGTATTGTCTCCCCCGACTGTTGGCGAACGGTGTACAACTGCGACGAATCCAGGGGACGGATGTAATTCCCCTGGAAATTTGCGCAGAATTCGCGCTTCAGCTGCGCGAATGACTTGATGGACCCGCTCTTCAGGTTATAGAACCATGACCGAGCTATTCCCGAGAGGTAGAGGGGGAAGACGTTGCATTGGACGCTTTCGTCCCCCCCAACCGCCGAGATGGCCGTGGAGTACACCTGCACGAACTCGTAGGGGTCGGCCTCCCCGTTGTAGTGCTCGATATGGGGCGGCCGATATGGTTTCGGCCACCGAACACGCCGGAGGCGGCGGCAAAGGGGTTGGTTAGCCCCTTCTACTTCCTTTGGGGAGTTTGCATCGATATCCCCCTTCACGGGGGAAGCGCGTTCATTGTCCGAATCGGAGAGGGGTCCCAACGGACCGCCGGCCTTCCGGTATCGCCTTCGCTCTTCGGGGTTGGTGGAGCTCACCTCTTGTATCTCGGGGGGACCTCCGGAAGTGACGGAGGCCTCTTGCATGGGTCTTTTACCCTTGTCTGTAGGGACAAGGAGGGCGCGCTTGCGCGCGAGTGATTCCCGGCCGTACCGGGACGGGGCGCCTTCGGACCTTGCCGCGCGCATGCGCTCCACCTCCTCCCGAGTGAACCGCGTTTGGTTCACCGGGGGAGCCCGTGGAGGGGGACCCGGGGGAGGAGGCGGATATGCGCCCGTCACCGGCGCGGGAGAGGAATCGCGGGCCGGACGAGTCCCGGCCACGGAGACGGCCCGCGGCGTGGGAAGACTTCCCCACGGGGGAACGGCCTGTAACGTAGGAATCACCCCGGGGATACCCGTTGGGATAGGCGTAGTCCCAGGGGGGAGAATTCCTTCCGGGGCAAGGGATGGTTCGGGAACGGGCTGACCCCCCGGGAGTGACAGACCTCCGGAGGTGGGGACGCCTCCCGGGAAAGGGTAGCCCCCGGAGACGGGCTGACCCCCCGGGAGTAAAGGACCTCCGGAGGTGGGGACGCCTCCCGGGAAAGGGTAGCCCCCGGAGACGGGCTGACCCCCCGGGAGTGAAGGACCTCCGGAGGTGGGGACGCCTCCCGGGAAAGGGTAGCCCCCGGAGACGGGCTGACCCCCCGGGAGTGACAGACCTCCAGAGGTGGGGACGCCTCCCGGGAAAGGGTAGCCCCCGGAGACGGGCTGACCCCCCGGGAGTGAAGGACCTCCGGAGGTGGGGGCGCTTCCCGGGAAGGGGAAAGCCCCCGGTGTGAAGAGGCTCCTGGGTGTCCCATCATGAACGGAGGTGTCATCCCTCCGAACTGGAACGGGTGCGGGTACGCGCGGGCCGGAGGCCGCGCTATAGCACGTAACAGCTCCTCCAGAGTACGTTGTGCGCGAAGCTGGCCCTCCACCAGCGCCCCGAGTAGTGGGTCACCTGAAGTTGAAGGCATTACCTGGGAGGCGCTTGGTCCCCCTGAGCCGGGACCTTCAGGCAGGCTCGTGGGAGTCGTTCCCCCGCCATGGATGACGGGGGGAACAAGTGCCGCCTCCCCCCGAGTGTCCCCGGGAGGAGGTGTAGTGACGACGGCCCCTTGCACCGGCGGTGCAGGGTTGCTAGGGCCGGCGTCGTTAGGGATGGAGGTTAAGTGCCTCATCCTTCTTGGAGCCATGACTATTTGTCACGAGTCCCCACGGTCGGCGCCAACTGTCGTGGTATAAAAAATACCTCGGCAGATTTGATGACGTGCGTAACACGTGTTCCTCAACGCGAGCTGACCGTGCGACGGGTCACCCCGCGTTGGACAATCCCAGAGATTGACACAGGGGTTTATACAGGTTCGGGCCTCAGTGGAGGCCCTAGTCCTGTCGACGTGCTCCCGACGAGCGTCGGCTAGGGGGCTCTCTCCCGAAGAGAGGGCTCCAGAACACGCCTTTTTGCTTTTTTGGATAAAGTACAAATGAATGTCTTAGGTTACAAAAGAGGGTTACAAGGGTATATATAGACCCCAAAAGATGCAAATTACTGAACTAGCCCTCCTGCCACCGTAGGATCGGGGGCAAAACGGTCTTTTGACGAGGTCCAGGGCACCGATTTCTGACACGTGGAGGCCCTTTGAAATCAGTGCCCATCAGAGGAGCGCCGGGGGAAACCTCTCCCGAGCCCGGAGGGGCCTCCGGGAGACGTCTTCCCCGGCCCGGAGAACGGAGGTCCGAGAGAGGGGGCTCTCCCTAACCCGGAGGAGGAGCGCCGGGGGAAGTCTCTCCCGAGCCCGGGGGAGGGCCCCGGGAGACGTCTTCCCCGGCCCGGAGAAGGAGCTCCGGGAGAGGGGCTCTCCCTAGCCCGGAGAAGGTGCGCCGGGGGAAGTCTCTCCCGAGCCCGGGGGAGGGCTCCGGGAGACGTCTTCCCCGGCCCGGAGAAGGGGCTCCGGGAGAGGGGGCTCTCCCTAACTCGGAGGAGGAGCGCCGGGGGAAGTCTCTCCCGAGCCCGGGGGAGGACTCCGGGAGACGTCTTCCCCGGCCCGGAGAAGGCGCTCCGGGAGAGGGGCCCTCCCTAACCCGGAGAAGGTGCGCCGGGGGAAGTCTCTCCCGAGCCCGGGGGGAGGGCTCCGGGAGACGTCTTCCCCTGCCCGGAGAAGGGGCTCCGGGAGAGGCGCTCTCCCTAGCCCTGAGGAGGTGCGCCGGGGGAGGTCTCTCCCGAGCCCGGGGGAGGGCCCCGGGAGACGTATTCCCCGGCCCGGAGAAGGGGCTCCGGGAGAGGGGGCTCTCCCTAACCCGGAGGAGGAGCGCCGGGGGAAGTCTCTCCCGAGCCCGGGGGAGGGCTCCGGGAGACGTCTTCCCCGGCCCGGAGAAGGGGCTCCGGGAGAGGAGCTCTCCCTAGCCCGGAGGTGCGTTGGGGGAAGTCTCTCCCGAGCCCGGGGGAGGGCTCCGGGAGACGTCTTCCCCGGCCCGGAGGAGGTGCGCCGGGGGAGGTCTCTCCCGAGCCCGGGGGAGGGCCCCGGGAGACGTATTCCTCGGCCCGGAGAAGGGGCTCCGGGAGAGGGGCTCTCCCTAGCCCTGAGGAGGTGCGCCGGGGGAGGTCTCTCTCAACCCCGGAGAAAGAACTCCCATGGTGACGTTCCTGGCGTTGGCTAGTATTTTCCCCCAACAAATATAGTTCAAATTAATCCATTTACTTTCAAAACCAGATCTTTTTTTAGTCTTTAAACAGTTCTGTGAGTTGTTTTGAAGATATAGACTACTATATATTACTGATATATAAAAAGATATGATAAATATGAGTTTAATAGAAAGACAAGTAAGATCCTAGGCATTGGCACAGGCACCACAACGCGCTCAACAATTCCTAGGACATCGTTCATGCTAACATGTGTTACTAATATGTTGAAGTGAGAAACATGAGATGATTTTGTGCTACCAACTTGTTAACGTGGATGCTCAAGATATCATTTGTGCTAATATGTTATGTTATCGATATGTTGAAGAGAAAAAATGAGATGATTTTATGCTACCAACTTGTTAATGTGGACATATATCACTATCTTATCTATACACCTAATATCACATCGTTAAAACAGCTCACAAAACCATTTAAAAACTAAAAAATATCTAATTTTGAAAACAAAGAGACAAATTTGAATTTTTTAAAATTTAGGAACAAAAATAAACCCGAAAATTAAATAGAGAGACTGAAAGATATATTTTACTCTTACTAAACTCTGTAAAACTGACGATTTCACAAGTTAGTTCATTCCAACACTAGTGATGGAGGGAAACAACAATATCCTACGAACTTGTCTTATTACAACTTGTTTGATTTCCAGTATTTGACAAAGTTTATTTTTGTTTCCTTGAGAAGAAGAAAACAAATACAGTTAAGATAATCATTTGTAGTGCAGCATCAAGATCAGAGAGGGTTTCCAGAAAACCATCTGGAAACCATCGCCAAGCACTCTTTTGGCATGTACTCTGGAGCGGTATGCCCACCTCCCTGCATCATTAGATTATATTAACAATTTTGTTTCTGTTCTTGGCTTTAATTTACAGTAGAAACCTTGCAACTTTGAGGGCAAGATCAATAGCTCCTACGTACCTTCAAAGTGGCGAAAGTGAGGCCACCGGAGTAGGATCTTGTAAACCTGTATACAATGCATAATCAGCTAAAACATCTCAAGGTTTCAGTTGTAGGATTCAGCTATGCAGCTATGAACAAATTGTACACTCATAAGGTCCATTTGATGGAGATCTTACGTACCCTGCAACATGTCCATCGACACGCCACGGTCTCCAATTGTCCACAATGGATAAATTGAGAGATGTTATCCATGCTTGGGTGCCAATGTATGGTACGGCCATGTCATGATCACCACTATAAACTAAACTTTGGTAACATCGACTGGTTAAGTCCAGATGATACTTCAGTGAGCTCTTAATGTCACGAGTATATGGCATGTGGAAGTTGCATCTTCTCCATGAAGGGACCGTTCTCTGCATCATAGCAATTGAGAGTGTAATTAGATTCGGATGTAATCGGAATCTAGATACCGAATCTGAAAATATTGAATTCGGATGTCTTTTCATATATCCGATTATTTTATTGAATTCGAATTTGGATCGGGTATGAGATATTGGTTTTAGAGTCGGATTCGAATTCGGATAATATCCGCATCCGCTTAGTAATTTAGTAGTATTTTATTTTACATTTCTATCATAATAGCAATTCGAAATCATATTTTATATTATAATTATATATTTGAGAGAATGTTTTCTATAATATTATTCTTGAGCCGAATCAAATCATATTGAAGAAAAAAATGCATCTCGGTTTCTAGTGCATAAGTAGTCATACCTTGTGGATGCCTAAAGCCTCTCTGACTGTGTCATTGTTTGCCCATGTTTACGACATCAAATATCCAGCCGTCTGCATCATGTCAGGTAAGATTACTTTGTTCGAACGGTACAGAAGAATTAATGGGAATTCAATGTTTGTTTGGTCACTAACTCTACAAGTTGGAGAAATTTCAGGCGAACGAAGGAGCTCTTGAGTAGTGTAGTCCAGCAGCACCCTCGTTCTCCGCTCCAAATTCAGCTCGTATTGGTAGGGATGAGCGCTTGCAACAGCACATTTCGGCTCCAAAATGTGAAATACACTTATGCCTCCCAAACACTTTGCAAAGAAATCATTTAAATTCTTTACATATACATTAACTAGAGAAATGTATATGATTTTTTTTCTCTTGAATTTTATTGAAGTTGTCCCTTGTTTATTGTTTCAACACACTTTTCACAATCAACACTTGTTTTGATATTGTTATCCCCACCACAACTTTTCTTGTAAACCTGAAAAATGAGAAATTTGTACTTTAGTTACCTATTTTTTTTTATTTCATATATTTTGATCTTTTGTTTTAAAAAAGTATAACCGGATAGGAGGCAATGTTGTCTGGTACCTCATAGAGTTCATCAGATATGAGACTCATCCCATAGGCAAATGGAATTTTTGATGTAGAGTCGAACTTGTCATCTGTGAAAGGATTGCCTACAAGGTAGCCCTAAAACCATATTTTAAAAAAATAAGAAACCATCCAAATAATTTTTTAGCATGGCACACAATTATTGTAAGACCAACACAGCATACAATTTTCTTCAATAAGAAAAAATCATACTATATATCAAAATAAAACTATTGTTCAAATAAACATTGTAAGTATACACATTTCTAGTGAAGTTCTCATACCTTCAAATTAAGAACTGGTTGATCCCCGACTTGTATATCTAGAAAGAGGGAATAGAATAGGTTATTTAAAGAAAACCATTAAGTTGTATGTACAGATAGCTTTGGTACATCAAAAAAGTAGCAAAATAATTTATACCATTATAAATTTTTAATAGTTTTGTATTTACCATTAAATATTTTATTAATATGTGGGTTTGATCTCACCTTATCAATCTCACCAAAGAATAGCTGCTTTCTGTTCATGATGTAAAACCAAGACCCCTTCCGGACCTTCCAGTGATAATATTATATTTGATCTTTTATTTGTTGTGGCTACAACATGAAAATAGTTAGAATTTTCATCTTCAATTTTTATTCATATTTGCTTCTAGTATATACTCCTCTCTCTAAGAGTCTTAGATAAATGTCTTCTATCCAATCTTCTCAGATTTCTTTCTTGTAGAGAAAGAGGTCTTCGATCTTCTAGTCCATTCATTAATTGCAAGACTACATTACATTGATTGATGACTTTACCAAAGTGCTTTAAGGTACTGCTCTAGATCTTCAATGTCTTTATCAGGTTCTTCAACTTCAGGTTAATTGATTTTACTATATTTCTATCTGAGAGACAATTGTTCCAACTTTGACTGAGCACTCTCAAGAACTGAGGATGTAAAATCCAAAATTTTTTGAATCTGAACATGTAGTATGATCAGAGATAGGTTTTGACAGTGGCATAACCAAAGTGTTAGGATATTTAGTCGTCCGACAAAAGGATGCGAAGAACCAATCTAGCTGTCCCATCAGACGATTCAATCGCATATTACTCCAAGTGAAAGACCTACCTTTGATAGGAATCTCAACCAAGTTAAGATGATCTAACACAGTATTAAACCCCTTCATTTCCATTTTGTTAGGTAATCTCATGTTACGATTTTCTACTCTTCTCATAAGATTAAAATCTCCCAATAACAACCATTTTATATGATTATGAACATTAAGATTATCCATCCCGATAAGGAAAGCTTTCCTCAAACCTCTATTAGAAGGTCCATAGATGTTAGTGAGGACCCACCTTTCTCCAGATGCCCTTGAAACAAAGTCAATTGAGACTGAGAAGTTATTTTTCAGAACACAACTCCCATCAAACACGCTTTTTTGTTTCCATCATTGTTTTTCCTGAAGAACTTCTTGGGATATTTCTTCTTTTTGTCTCAAGACTTGTTTTTGTTGGGACATATTGAGACAATATGCCCCTTCTTATGACACTCATAGGATGTGATGTTCTTGAAGTTTGATGGCTTTGACCCCTTTGGCTTGTGTCAATGTTGATTCTCTTTTTGTGTAACTTGCGAAAAAAGTTCAACCAAATCACAATGAAGCAAAATAAATGGGAGCGAGAGAATCAAACACAAGCGATGTATCCCGAGGTCTTAGAAATTCACCCGGTCTCCCCTAATTCTCGTTGAAGCACTCAACAAATGAGTCTAGCTCCAATGTCTACTATGGTTGTTACTTCTCCTTTCCGAAAAGATGAGCACCGAACCTCTCACAATCACACCGGGTCTCTCCGACAATCTCCGTCAATGGAGAGATCACCGGCACATCTCCAAGACTGTTTAGGTGATGGCGATCACCAAAAGTAACAAACTCCTAGGTCTTTGCTTGACTACGATCAAGCACCGAGAAACTCTAAAAATGCAACGAATGCTACTCGGAGTATCTCTAATGATTTTTGATCAAAAGATCAAATTTTAAATGTAAGAGAGTGCATGAGCTCAAATGTATTGAATGCTAGCTCAGAGAGATGTTCAACACATGCTCAAAGAAAGTATATATAACTCAAACCATCCAACTAGCCATTTGGAACGAGCAGAAAAAAATCAATACCTGCGGACAGTCCACACTAAAGAGGGACAGCCAACGTCTGTGTCAAACAACTAGTTGTGACACAATCAAAGTGCCGTTAGAGTTGTATTAGAACAGTGTGCGGATAGTCCGCTTCACAAATAGATAGTCAGTATAGAACAAAAAAAAATCTCTTCCAAACTGGCAAAGGCTATATTGGACAAATGTCCGTGTCCATATGAACACAAATGCGGATTGTTCGCATAGTATAAAAAATTTTAGCCAAAGACTTTTTGAGATACTGAACAAATGTCCGCATCCACGTGAACATTCATGCGGACTGCCTGCATGGACTATAAAATTTGAATAAAAGGGTTTTTGAAAGTTGCCATCAGCATTCGAAATATGTTGAATGGGAGATTCTTCCATTGAAAATCTTGCTCATTTTGTCAGAGATGAACTTCCCTCTTCCAATTGGGACCACCATTATGCCAGAGATAAAAATGAATAGCAAACTTCTCATAAATGATGTTCTTTTCAACATAAATGGCGAAACCAACTTTCTTAGGTCCTGTTTGGGTATTAGGGATAAAATTCCCGATAGGATTTTTATCCCGGTAGGATTTTTGGTAATCTAAAAATCCCCCAGGAAAAAAATATTGCCGGTAAATTTATCCAGGTCTGTGTTTGGTTTGAGAAAGAATAGGATAAAAATCCCGGCCATCCAAAAGAATTCTAAAAAACAGAAAAATTCTGAAAATTCAAAAAAAAATTCAAGAAAAATTCGAAACAATCTAGAGTCATGATTTCTTAGCCAAATCAAAAAATTGTGAAGACCATATTATCATACATCATAGTTAAGTAAACAAACACTACAAAAGCGCAGTTGTAAAGCAACAATATCATCAATGAGGTAACAACAAACAACACAGCAGTTTCACACATCATAGTTATTGTTTTGGAAATACCGCACACACAATATACTCAAATAAATAGGTGTTGATCTTGTAGATACAAAATAGGAACTTAAGCATGTGTGAAAGATTTATCCTACAATAAGGTTGGATTACACTAGTACACGCATCCAAATCATGGCTCAACTGGAGGTTTTAGTCTAATTAACCTCACCTCATTGGCAAATTTGCAGCATAATTAAAAATGAAGAACGAAAACTCTCCATCAGCAGATTCTGGAACAGAAAATCAATAATATTAGCAAGTAACAGATGAATATAGTGAATGACCTTGAGGGGGAAAAACAACAAAAGAAAGAAAAGATAGTTCAATATTTTCTCCAAATGCCACAAAAAGCATTTCAATACAAAGATTTTTCAACTACATATTATTGTACGCCCATCTCATGCTCATAGCAAACTAGTATAAGATTCTTTGAATATGCTCAGCAGTGTTCAAGATTACTGATCTAACACTAACAGTGCAGTTACAGTATATCAGAGTGACAGGTGAATATGTGCCAACAAACCATGATCCACAGAAGCTAGGGAATGTAAAAGAAACAAGAACCACAACCTTTCTGTAGCAGCAAACAAAGTAAACAAATGATACAAGTAGCACACCATAAAATTACTTTGACTCCTTTCGAACTGTTTAACTGTTAATTGAATAACAGCAATCACACAATTCTCTAAGAAAAAATACAGTCATTGTCATCAAAGGAATATCGACAAATTTAGCAAAATGTGCATCCTGTTGATTACCTTTTGAGCTCATCTCGTGAAGAAGTTCCTCAGCATAGTTCTCAAGTTCAAAACTCCCCAAGGACTTGAATAAACTACATGTGTATTCTGATTTTTAAATTTTTTTACATCTAGTACTTCCAATAAACTGATGAAATCCATTTTTCTGCCACTTTTAGCAAGAGCCAACAAATAACTTTCTGTAAAACAATAGCATTGAATAAGATACTGTGGCAGGAACAGTATGTGAGGATAAATAAATTATGAAAGGTGAAACAACCTCAATGAAAAAAATAACAAGCGTACCGGTTAAAGGGAAATACAAGAAAAAATGCAACCACACATAAGGGCCATGAAAAGATATATTGACTTGACATATACTATTTAAGTAGTCACTATTAAATCAGCATTTCAATTACTTCTCTCAGCTCAATTGTGATAAATTCTCTACTTTACTCATTATGTTCATTGACACAAATTTTGCAGGAACCTGACAAAGAGAAAAAACCTACCAATTATGATGATGTATTTCCCGTGGTTGACAAGGGCATGGATTTCAACTGAAACCATGAAGTCAGCTCTGAGAAACTCGCCCTCGCGAGAGGTCAAATTACAATTTTTTTAAAAAAATTATGCTTTAAGCTAAATCACCATTGATGAATCATTTGATATGAATGACAAAGTACAATAAGATCCTACAATAAGATTCCTCACCAATATGTTTGGCAAATTTGCAGCATAATTAAAAATGAATTTGCATAACACATTCAGCCATAAACTAGCCATAAACAAAGTAAACTAGCCAGAAACTGCTATCAATCCACAAGAGATCGCACTCGTGACCACAAGCCAAGAATTTGAGTGAATGACAAACCTGGAATTCGAAGGATCATCAAACCAAGTAACTTCTTGATGCACTGCTTTGCAAAAATAGACAATATAAATCCCAATAAGAGTAAAACAATACAACCAAAGGATAAATAGATAATCTCAACTTCAGCAATGGAGCAACACTTATCATAATTTTACTAGAACAAGAAATTGTGTCTTACCGATTTAACTTGAAGCAAGTTTTCTTAACTCTTTCTTCAGCCACAACAATCTCAGTTTCAGCTTTAGGGAGAGACAAATCTCTCGATTCACAGTATCTTTGAAAACATCACAAGCCAAGACTTTTCCTCATCAGTCATATCATCCATTTCATGTAATGCATCAATACACTTTGAAATTGAAAAATTTCCTCCTTGTTCCAGTTGACGTTTCATGGGAGCTTGTTCTTTTCTAAATTCAAGATAAGAATCCATCCTCTCTAGAATGCTATTCTTGATTTTCTTAGACCCCGGTGGTACGATAGAAGAGCTTGATGTAACATTCTCAACAGGCCTTTTTGAATGTGAGCATGCATTCCTTGCTACTTGCTCCCTCTCCTCATTGTTTCTTTGCATCAACTCACCAATATCATAGACTAAATTCTCATCATCATCCCTATCCACTCTTTCCTCAATTGCTACTCCACCGATATCATGTGCATCTGCACTGCTACTAGGTCTCTTCTTTATGATTGATGGTTTGATAGAACTCAAATGATTTTTACCTTCAGCAATATGACCTGCTACAATGACAATTCAATTATTCATATAAATTTTTATGATAAACTTCATTAAATCAAAACTAACTATTAACAATATGGTTTAGCAATATTACCTTGATAAAGCTGATCTAAGGACTCAAACAATGGAAAGCTTTTGTTCTGAAATTTTTGAATCTTTTCATTCTCCTATCAAATTCAAGATAAACAATCACGTTAAGAACATTCAATTCAGACTTTTGTTAGTAGTTGCTACACCATACTAACTACAAGGTCCATAAATTTTTAACTTATCGCCGATATTTCATCCCAAACATCATCAGTAGTAATCATCATTCCAAGCTTATTATCAAATGACACACCACTCTTTTTACGCAAAACATCTTTTAGCACCTTGTAATCTTGTTTCATCTGCGACTCATGCTCTTGGATTTGACTTTTGCTAAAATTTGTTTCAGGAAACTTTGCATTGAATTCTTTCACTATCTTGTTCCATCCTTCGGAGCTCCATCCATTGTTTGTTCGATATCTTGGTACATTATGTTCATGGAGCAGATCAACCAACACCCTTTCATGTCTTAACGTCCATCTTGCTCGAGTTGCCATGAAACCTAATTATGAGTTTCATATTAAACAGATTAACCAATTATGTACCTCACAAATTTATGTACCTCAAACATGCCTACGAATAACAAATCAATATCAACAGCCACAAACTGAAATTCATACCAAATCAAGTATCTCTTAATTCTCAAGTGAACCATACAAAAATATTGTCATACATATTACATTCAACAAAGATCAACTAACAAGATATTAACTAAATATTGATGACTCCTATAGTCATTCAACACTTCATTGTTGAAGCCGCCTATTCCACCTCTTGTAGTCATCCCATATCTTGAGAGCAATCTCATCTCGCAAAGAATTGTCAGCATTTCGTTGACTATTCATCGGCTCGACATCACCACCATACATGTCATCACCATTTGGTACCTCTACAAAATGGCTCTCCGGAATCAAATTTTCTCGTCGACACAACCATTTCTCATCACCATTTTGACCTCAAATCAAGTTATGTAAGACAGTCGCCACCACTGGAAATTTAACTTGTGTATCCATTGAATGAAATGTCCCAATTTTTAGAATTGGAAACCGTATTTTTAAGATGCCAATAGCACACTCAATGTGATTCCGAAGTTGAGCGTGACAGAGATTAAAAGTTTTTAGGTTGTAGTTATTACCTCAAAGTATGCAAATTTTGAATTGGACAATATCTTCCAATGTGTTTCAATGGATGGAAGCTTGACGAAATCATAAGCCAATGATGTGATAGCATTGAAGACTACTTTAACATGCCTATAAATGGTCTCACCACTGTGCTGGAATCTTTCTTGTAAAGATCGAAAGCTAGCATTCCTAGAAAGCATATACATGAAAATACTAAGTTGCTCTTCTACATTTAGTCCTCTAGTATTCTGCAAAAGATTTCTCTCCCTAAGTATGGCTGAGAAATCTAGAAATATTTTTGGTTCCATTCGAAGTTCTATGTGACAACGATTCTCATGCCCCTCAATGATTTCACGAATCTAGTGTGCACCGGATAAGACTGATGTATAGCATGGCTTCTTTTCTTCAATTGCTGCTAAGTATAGAGTGGGCAGAACAAACAACATCATTTCGTCATCTTCCGACTCCTCATGATCACTAATATCTTCTTCGGAATCCATTCTAGAGGTTCAAGGTCATATTCAGAGTCACATTCATTACTAACATTAATAACTAATGAATGCTACTGAAAAAAGATTGGACAGGTAGAAAAAAGCAGAAAGATAGAACACTTAGTGCATTGAACGAATAGATGTTAACAATGAGAATGTTTCCCTAAAGCCAGAAAAAAGGATAAATAGATAATACAAAGGATGAATCATTGCTATATTTAAAGAAGGAATCTTACTCTTGAAAAGGCTTCATGGATAATATGGAACTCAAACTTGGACTATGGAGAATTTTACCACTAAACATTAAAACTACCATCACCACTAAATATTAACATTATTAGATATATACTGCCCTGGCTATTGGATATATACTACGCTGGCTACATACATACATAGTAACCTAATCTTACTCTAACAATCGAGTATATGCAGAAAAGGGTAAATTGAGCATTAGTATTCTTCTGGTAAGTTTCTTTACTCTCTTGACACCAAATCATATGTGAAATTTTGATTCCAGGAAATGGAATTGCAGAATGACAACATGTACTTAAGGAGCAAGGTAATAAATAGCTTGTTCGTTAAAAAATATTGTAACATGCACTAACATATTTGATCTGAAGTTACTGAAATTATAGGGAATTTCATGTCTTATTTAAGCACAAATCAGCATGTGACACTGTAGAATGTTGATTGATCTAGCAAGACAAATCAGTTTAGAACATATGAAAATTTGCAGTTCTCTGGACAAGGCTTCTGAAAATTTCATCTGAATTGTTTGGCCTAAACTCATTCATGATATTTAGCAGTTGACTGAATAGATGTATATAAAGAGATAAACTAAGTGCAACCGGACAATTCTTAGCTTGCAGATAGCACTGCAGTGCAGCAAGTACAATAATAAGTCTTGTATAAACAAACTGTACTAACGACAACTAGTCAATGCTGACCTACAATGACAGCTAAACCAGATCAAAATCGAAGGCATTTTATGGAATCTTTTCTCCAGTATACAGTATCAAGTTGCAAGGGAATAATAGATTGAATTTGCAAGCCAGCAATCTAAAAATTCCAAAGTACTCTGTAAATTATTAATGAAATGCTTGTCTACTCGGACTGCATAGGAACTTTTTTTTTTCTTCAGACATCGGCAGACAACAGCATCAGGGACTGGCAAACGGTCTAAAAGACTATAACTCAGGTTATTTATTTCAGACTTTAGAAGCTGTCGATTGTAACAAGAAATCTTAAGACAGCATAGGACATTCTGCACAAAAAGTACACCGCTCTGATGCATTGAGAATTCGACATTGGATGACCCTGATGGGTGCACTACGTTATAGATATATTAGCAGAAGAAATCAGACTACAAGAAGCAATCCTGCATAATCTTAAACTCTTACAACAATATAGCAGGATAATCACTCTCAATAGGAGCCACATAACACACAACAGAAGACACAATTCTGCATATAGATAACAATGGCAACATCAATGACAGAACCACACATAAAATCAACACTATTTAAAGTCTACAACAACAAAGTAATCATATGAGTAAAGCATTAGTTAGAAACAAGGGCATCACATTAGTGAGGCAGCAGATAGAATAGCAATAGGGTATTGCCCCATTGTACCTGATGCGACGCGGGCGGTCCGATCTTTCGATGAGAACAAGAACTATCGATTTGTGAAGATGACTCTCACGATCCGGCTACCAACCGTACACGACTGATACGCCCTGGCAATCGCTGAACCAACTTCGGATTATTATCGACCGAACTAGAAGCACGATCGACCTGATCATGAAGATCTATTCCTGCAAGCAATCGAAGAACAAGCAAGAACAAGATAAACAAGCAATCTGAAATTGCAAATATAGATTGAATCACAAAAAAGAGTTGGGGTTCCGAATACAGATATTGATGTTGATCTAGCCAACCAAAAAGAATATCTCAATAGTTTCACGAAGGAAAGACTATGACTAAACAAAACCCGTAGAATCCTAATGGTTCAGTATGATTATATAGAGGAGGTAAAAGAGATCGGTGGCCAGGTAAGGAAACCTGAAACCGACATGGACTCTTTCCCTACTCGGACTCGAACTCAATACACGGGACTTGACCCAACCAATAAGGTGACGCAGCAACGACTCAGTCCAATCAGAATCTGGTCGAAACTTGTTTTGTCAATTTCCAGCGATCCAGAAGGAATTTGGATGTGGGCCAAGATCCATTAGAAAGATCTCGTCGTGGGCTTTTCTGTGGACTATAAGAATGTCCCAATCGAACTTCGTATGAGGGAGTTATTGTCATTTGAAGGCAGACTACTCCTGGATGGCTGAACCGGACTCCAACTTGAATCCATCCCAGACTCCAACTCGACTTGGGCTTCTTGCTGGTCCTTGTGTCCTTGCTGGTCCTCTCCATGGTTCCTAAGTACAATATTATCACTATTAGATAGTAAACCATTCTCAAAAACCATATATATATAAACTTAGGAACGAGTTCACCTGGGAATGCAACAATCGGGCTTTGCTGCGCGTTATTGGTCCTTGTGTAACAAGCGGAGGATTATGGTTAGTGCATGTATCCGAAGAAGTGATGTCATCATCATCCTCCCCTGCTTGCATTTGAGTCGTCCTCGACTCAAGCTCATCTTCCTCACCCAAATATGGCTTCAAATCTGCAATGTTAAAGGTGGGACTAACCCCGAAATCTGTAGGCAAGTCAAGCTTGTATGCATTATTGTTAATCTTCTCTAACACTCGAAAAGGTTCATCAGCTCTAGGCAGCAACTTTGATTTTCTTAAGTCTGGAAACCTTTCTTTTCGCAAGTGTAACCAAACAAGATCGCCTGGTTCAAAAATTATTTATTTTCTACGTACCCTGATTAGCAGCAATCTTGTACTTTTCATTCATACGTTCTATATTCTCCTTAGTTATTTCATGCAGTTTAAGAATCAATTCAGCACGTCGTTTAGCATCAATGTTTACCCTTTCCGAAGATGGTAAAGGTAATAAATCAATAGGAGCACGAGGAACAAACCCATATACTACCTGAAAGGGACACATCTTTGTGGTGGAATGCAGCGATCGGTTGTAAGCAAACTCCACGTGAGGCAAGCATTCTTCCCACATTTTCAAGTTCTTCTTCAAAACAGCCCGCAACATGGTGGATAATGTGCGGTTGACAACTTCGGTTTGGCCATCGGTTTGGGGATGACATGTAGTAGAAAATAGCAACTTGGTCCCCAATTTCATCCATAAAGATCTCCAAAAATGACTTAAGAACTTCGCGTCACGATCTAAAACAATCGTATTCGGCACTCCATGTAGTCGAACGATTTCCCTGAAAACAAATCAGCAACATTTGTAGCATCATCACTCTTTTGACAAGATATAAAATGTGCCATTTTAGAAAATCTATCCACGACAACAAAGATACTATCCCTCCCCTTCTTTGTTCTAGGTAGTCCTAAAACAAAATTCATAGAAATGTCCTCCCAAGGTGTGCTAGGAACAGGTAGAGGCATATATAAACCATGTGGATTAAGTCGTGACTTAGCTTTTTGACATGTAGTGCAGTGTGCAACGTAGCGCTCGACGTCACGCCTCATCTTCGGCCAATAGAAGTGAAAGGCCAAGATGTTTTTCGTCTTCTTAACACCAAAGTGTCCCATTAGACCTCCTCCATGCGCCTCCTGTAATAACAAAAGACGAACAGAGCTAGTAGGAATGCATAACTTGTTAGCTCGATAAACAAAGCCATCACTTATCACAAATTTATTCCAGCTTCTTCCTTCTTTACAATTCAGCAATACATCTTTAAAATCAGCATCATGCGCATATTGCTATTTGATGGTTTCTAATCCGAAAATCTTGAAGTTAAGTTGAGATAACATAGTGTGATGTCTAGACAAAGCATCAGCAATAACATTCTCCTTCCCTTTCTTGTGTTTAATAACATAAGGAAAAGATTCAATGAATTCTACCCATTTTGCATGTCTACGATTCAATTTGCTTTGGCTTCTAATATGCTTCAAAGATTCATGATCAGAATGGATAACAAACTCTTTCGGCCAAAGGTAATGTTGCCATGTCTCCAAAGTCCGAATTAAAGCATATAATTCTTTATCATAAGTTGAATAATTCAGACTAGGTCCACTTAACTTTTCACTGAAATAAGCAACAGGTTTACCTTCTTGAATTAACACACCTCCAAGTCCAATTCCACTGGCATCACATTCAAGTTCAAAAGTCTTACCAAAATCAGAAAGTTGGAGCAATGGTGCATTCGTAAGCTTCTCTTTCAAAATGTTGAATGATTGTTCTTGTACATGACCCCAAACAAACGGAACTCCTTTCTTCGTGAGCTCATGCAACGGTGCAGCAATGGTACTAAAATCTTTGACAAAGCGTCTATAGAACCCAGCAAGTCCAAGAAAGCTTCACACTTGGGTGACCGTTGTTGGAATTGGCCAACTTTGAATAGCTTCGATCTTGGCTTCATCAACTTCAATGCCCTGTGAAGTAACAACATAACCAAGAAACGAAACTCGATCGGTGCAAAAGGTGCACTTCTCAAGGTTACCGAACAAATGTGCATCATGTAAAACCTTAAAAATAGCATGCAAATATTCAATATGTTCATCCAAGGATTTGCTATAGATCAAAATATCATCAAAGTATACCACCACAAATTTGTTGATGAAAGGACGCAAAACCTCATTCATTAATCTCATGAAAGTGCTTGGTGCATTAGTTAAACCGAAAGGCATCACTAACCACTCATATAATCCGAATTTAGTTTTAAACGCTGTTTTCCATTCATCTCCTAATTTCATGCGAATTTGGTGATATCCACTACGCAAATCAATTTTAGAGAACACAACAGAGCCACTCAATTCATCAAGCATATCATCTAACCTAGGAATAGAATGACGATATCGAATTGTTATGTTATTGATAGCTCTACAATCAACACACATACGCCATGATCCATCTTTCTTTCGAACCAAAAGAACAGGAACAGCACATGGACTAAGGCTTTCACGTACGTACCCTTTGTCAAGTAAGTCTTGCACTTGACGCTGAATGTCTTCAGTCTCTTGTGGATTGATTTGATACGGTGCATGGTTGGACAACGAGGCTCCTGGAATTAGGTCGATTTGATGCTCAATCCCTCGAATTGGAGGCAGCCCCGGTGGTACGTCCTTCGGAAATACATCAGCAAACTCCTGCAAAACGTTAGCAACAGCAGGAGGCAAAGAAGAAGGCATGTCCTCAAGTGAAAACAAAACTTCTTTGCAAACTAAAGCATAGCAATCAGATGCATTAGGGTCTATCTCAGTTATTTCAGATTTGGTAACAAGCAAAACAGAACCTTTCAACTTAATTTCAGCATGGTTAGAACTAGGTTCGTACTTTTTGGTTGAGAAAGTGGTTTAGCTACGATCTGATTTTCACCTTTGTTATTCTCCTTTGTATTCTCCTTTTCTCTATTAGCTCTCTCCAATTCATCCTTTAAAATTGCTTCAGGAGACATGGGTAGCAAAGTGATCTTTTTTTGTTTAAACATGAGAGTATATTGATTAGTTCTACCATGATGCAAAACATCTCTATCATATTGCCACAATCTACCTAACAATAAGGAACATGCTTGCATAGGTACGACATCGCAATCAGCATAATCATGATAGGAACCAATAGAAAAGTGTACTCTCATAATGCGAGTTACCTTCAGCTTACCACAGTTGTTGAACCATTGAATGTAGTAAGGGCGAGGGTGCTGATTCGTGGTCAAGCCAAGCTTCTCGACCATGACCGTGCTCGCTAAGTTGTTGCAACTTCCTTCATCGATGATCGTACAGCATGATCAATCCTTGACAACGAACTTTGTTTGGAACAAGTTGTGACGTTGATTCTGTTCAGCACGCTCCATTTGTGCACTAAGCACACGCTTCACAATGATGCTCAAATATCGATCATTAATTTCAGCACCATATTGTTCATGTTCAGCTTGTTGCCCTTCACCTGCATGGTCAGTTGCAAGCATAGTATATTCCTCTTCAATATCACTAGCTGAAGTGTACTCACCATCATCCTTTATGAGTAGGGCTCGCTGGCTAGGACAGTCATGCATGATATGACCGAACCCCTTACAACGGTGGCATTGTGTTTTGCATGCTCTTCCGGTAGAAGCAACCGATGATGAACGTTCCGCGGGGGCTTGGATTGTACTCTTACTCGTCTCGGTCACTCGTGAGGGTATTGTGGAAGCACTAGGACGTCGGTTGTTGCTGGAGAAACTCGGTGCAGGTGCTCAGCTTGATGTGTTGTATGGATCTTTCGGTTGGGCACCTCTGAAACTCCCTCTCGGCCTCAACTTTCGTCCCTGTACTTCTCTCTCTTCCTTACAAGCAAGATGAAACAGACGAGTGATAGAGTTGTATTCTTTATAGTCAAGAATGTCCTGAATGTCTCGATTTAAACCTCCCAAAAATCTTGCCATTTTAGCTTCATCGGTTTCTTCTAAACCACAACGTAACATACCAGTTTGCAGCTCTTGATAATAATCCTCTACAGAATTACTACCTTGGTTCAGACGTTGCAATTTATTCAGCAAATCACGAGCATAATATGAAGGCACAAATCTATGTCTCATGACTCTCTTCAAAGCATTCCAAGTTCTAGGTATGTTCTGGTTATTGCGACAATATTCACTCCACCAAACAGATGCAAATTCAGTAAACTCGCTAGTAGCAGCCCTAACTTTCTTATCTTCAGAAACTTCAAAGCAGCAAATTTTTGTTCTATAGCTAATTCCCAAGTGAGATAGGCATCAGGGTCATACTTTCCAGAAATGAAGGTATGGTCAATTTAAGCTTACCGAATGAGTCATCATGACCACGTACCTCGCGTGTTGGAATTCTTCTCATACCGTTGCGATTGAAACG
The DNA here is from genome assembly GCA_019359835.1 of Pharus latifolius. Lineage (NCBI taxonomy): Eukaryota > Viridiplantae > Streptophyta > Magnoliopsida > Poales > Poaceae > Pharus > Pharus latifolius. The sequence continues at coordinate 244,142 of CM033328.1, forward strand.
AAGACGCCGATGGTCACGATCATTGTTGATATTGAATCCTCCATCGGACTCCGTATCAGTAGCATATTGATTTCCTTCGGCATTGAAATCATCTTCGACCTCATCAGCCCATGCTTGGCGTCGATGCACATCATTGGCAGCCGGGGCAACCGGTGCTCCTTTCTTCTCCAATTGCTCCACTCGAGTGGTGAGTACAGCAAGCGCTTCGTTATTGCGGCCTAGAATCCCTTCGATACGCTCAGTGTGCGTATTCAGCAAGCGGTTGAAGTGTTGTACGATGCCCTTCGTACGAGGTGTAAGTGGGCTGTCGTTCTCCTCGCTTTGATTACCTGAACCTGACATGGTTAGTAGCAAACAAGGAACAAAATCACAGTGATATATCCCTATCAACTACTAGGTGTAGGTGGCTCAAATTCTCTCACAGTCAAGCTTCTTATCAAGCTCTTACTGATTCTTACCAAGCAGCAGGTGGTGATCGGTTGCTAGTGACAGTCTCAAACGCTCCAAAGATTGGTTAAAGCGATTGCAAGCGATCGGTACCTGTACGTCGATAGAAAGTGTAGCTTGGACAGGCTCAAGTATGTAGCAAAGGTTAGCAATGATCAGTTCAGAGAATGCAAAGTTGAAAAGTTTCTCAAAGTACTAGTCACTAGTATGCTGGCCTAGGCTAAACCAAACTAGAGACGCGAGTGAGGGCACAAAGGTAAAAAGCTCAGTTTTTTTTTGACGTCGGCAACAGCAAGTTAGCAAAGCTCACGAATGGCTGTGGGGAGGCTGTGGCGATGATATGGCACAATGGTCGAAAAAGTGAAAAATTACAGGGGTAAATCGGTATTTTTTTTATTGTGCTTCTAGTTCTCTCTCTCTCTCAACACGTCGGTCACAATTGCAAAATTTGATCATTCTCGGATTTTTTTTATTTTGATTCTTTTCTTTTTCTTATATATATAGATTTTTTTTTTCCGAGTCAACAACCTTCTTTTTTTTTTTTGAAACCGACAAGAAAACAGTGAACAACCTTCTTTTTTTTTTCAAACCGACAAGGAAACAGTGGCCGGTTTTCCGAGACCGATATGAACCACTGGGAGTCGGATTCCCCTTTACTTACTGGCACACACAGATGCAATGTAGATGGAGGCAGCGGTAGGCAGGTGTGGTAGCGGCCTGAGCAGAGGTGTGATCTCAACTCGAAACTCTAAAGGTTATGCGCTAAGACCAGCAACTCGACACAACGATGCAGCAAAGATTCAACCGAGCAAAAACCAAAAAGATATTGCAGGCGCAAATTGGTTTGGACAAGGATGATCTAACCGTAATTTTTTTTGTGGACTTTTCGGTATAAGACAGCACTCAAGAAAAAAAGTAGGATATTCTCACCAATCAACCGTGCTCTGATACCAAATGATGCGACGCGGGCGGTCCGATCTTTCGATGAGAACAAGAACTATCGATTTGTGAAGATGACTCTCACGATCCGGCTACCAGCCGTACATGACTGATACACCCTGGCAATCACTGAACCAACTTCGGATTGTTATCGACCGAACTAGAAGCACGATCGACCACGAAGATCTATTCCTGCAAGCAATTGAAGAACAAGCAAGAACAAGATAAACAAGCAATCTAAAATTGCAAATATAGATTGAATCACGAAAAAGTGTTGGGGTTCCGAATACAGATATTGATGTTGATCTAGCCGACCAAGAAGAATATCTCAATAGTTTCACGAAGGAAAGACTATGACTAAACAAAACCCGTAGAACGCTAATGGTTCAGTATGATTATATAGAGAAGGTAAAAGAGATCGATGGCCAGGTAAAGAAACCTGAAACCGACATGGACTCTTTCCCTACTCGGACTCGAACTCAATACACGGGACTTGACCCAACCAAAAAGGTGATGCAGCACCGACTCGGTCCAATCAGAATCTGGTCGAAACTTGTTTTGTCAATTGCCAGCGATCCAGAAGGAATTTGGACGTGGGGCTAGATCCATTGGAAAGATCTCGTCGTGGGATTCTCCGTAGACTATAAGAACGTCCCAATCGGACTTCGTACGAGGGAATTATGGTCATTTGAAGGCAGGCTGCTCCTGGATGGCCGAACCGGACTCCAACTCGAATCCATCCCGGACTCCAACTCGACTTGGGCTCCTTGCTAGTCCTTGTGTCCTTGCTGGTCCTCTCCATGGTTCCTAAGCACAATATTATCACTATTAGATAGTAAACCATTCTCAAAACCATATATATATAAACTTAGGAACGAGTTCACCTGGCGATGCAACAATCGGACTTTGCTACGCGTTATTGGTCCTTGTGTAACAAGCGGAGGATTATGGTTAGTGCATGTATTCGAAGAAGTGATGTCCTCATCAGTACCAGAATACATCAAACCATAACAACTTTTTAAAGTCTGCTTGATTAAGAAAGATAACAGTACCCTCTAAGCAAGCAAAGAAAACCATCTTACAGAAAGTATTCAGTTGATTTGCAGGCATTGATGTCACACAGCACAGCAATGAACTTCAAATTGATAGCACAGCAATGAACTTTTGTAAAGCTGCAATCTAAAACTGGTAGTGGTGGTGTACTTACAACTGGGAGTGGTGGGCGATCTGGTGGCCACCGAGATCGAAGACCTTGAACTTGATCTTGTTGATACTCAGCTCCTCCGACGTCGAGTGTTGCAGTAACCTCTTCATCCACCCCACATACAATCCAATCAAACACACACATACACACAGATCTAGCCATCCAACCAAGAAACCGCATAGAGAGGAGATCTGAGACATATACAAAGATATAGATACCTCGTCGTCGATGCCGCTGGCTGGTGAAGAAGGATCGTGGAGATCGTCGATGCCGCCAGAGGATTTTGGTGATGAGAAGCAACAAGGGAGATCGAGGAGGAAGAGAGAAGAAAAAGAAGAGAGGGAGAGCGGCGGAGGGAGCCGGGGGCTAGATCTAGTATACGGCGGTGACTGTGGCTCGAGAGCGGAGGCGGTGCTCGGGCGCACCAAATCCGGCGGATCTGGTGGCGACGCGTGAAGAGGGATAAAAGTGGATCTCGTGGTAGTGGAGCATGACGAGGGTGTGGGATGTGGGTGAGGCTACGCGCAACAGAGAGAAGAGTGAGAAAGAGAGAGGCGAAGAGGGAGGCGGCGCATGAGATCGGCGGCGAGATCTGGCTGGCTCACACCTCTCCGCTAGGTTTCGAGGGCGACATGAGGAAGGCGGCGACGCGGGCGAGGACGCAGACGCGAAAAGGCCAGGTTCCTTTTCCAGGCCTCCCACGTACAATTTCCAAACCCCGCTGGATTCGACTTCCTAGTCCGTTTAAACTTCCGGTTCCTGGCCCATCCAAATGACTTCTTGAATGTGGTTAGGATTTTAATTCCAGCCCATGAAATTCACCCAGAAATGGGCCAATTCCTGGGCTTCCAAACAGGGCCTTAGAGGAAACAAAGAAACAAAATCCAAATTCATAGATCTGAATGACATTGAAAAGCAAAGCATGTCCTCCAAAACAAGCTTGAAGAATTCATTACAACCAGATTGAGGGGAAAAGTTAATAGGAGTTTTTTGAGACTTCCATACTTGCTTCTCGCAATCCTTCCCCATGTCATCACTAATTCCCAAGAGTGATAGGAATTCCTCCATTTGTAGCTTCCAAAGACCAGAGCTCCAAACCGTAGAGAGGAAAAAGCTCTCGCTCACAAGCTCACACAGTGCAGGTGGCCACCGACGGCCGAAATGGCCTACCGGTGGGAAAGGTAGGTAGGGGAGGCTCTGTATTCTCTATGACTTGTTGGCTATGTGATCCACATAAAGTGTGATGATCTACACACTATAGATAAGAACAAAACGAAAACAAGCAAGTTGCACTCTAACTGGTTATCATAATCATCTGGTGTAGTGATATGTGATATCATTCCCCTAGAACAAATATTATGACTCCTCAAATAAGGGACAAATTTTTTGGAAGGGGCTTCTAGAAAGAAAATCCATGATCATTCAACATAAGTGTTCATTACATTTGCATCATGAGTTTTTACATCACTGAAGAAGGATAGATATGATTTTATTCCAACACTAGTCTCTAATTTAACACTAGTCCCTCAGTCCTTGAAATCAAAGAGGATCACCAGAAAGCCATCTGCTGAGCATAGAAAGGCACTCCTTTGGCATATATTCTGGAGCTGTATGGCCACCTCCCTTCACCAACAAACCAACCAAAAATTTACAAACAATTCATTATACATTGCTCTTTTATTGCTGTTATACTTATACTGCAAATTCAGAAAGCTAGCTCTCCTACCTTCAGAGTTGCAAATGTGAGGTTATTAGTGTATGACCTTGTGTATCTGCATATAATTAAGCATACAAGATATCTCTTGTCAAACTCTTGCAAATCAAATTAATATTTCTCTTCAAACTTCAAAAACATGCAAATAATTCTTTCACAATGGGAACTAATTCAAACACACCCACCCCCCCAAAACCCCCCACCCCAATTCTTCAGAGTTAGGAGTTGGGACTCACCCTGCAATTTGTCCACCAACATACCATGGTCTCCAATCGTCCACTATGGAGAAATTAAGAGATCTTATCCACGCTTGCGTGCCAATGAAAGGTACAAGCAAGTCATGATCACCGCTGTAAATTAGACTTCGATAACCTCTAGTAGTGACATCCAAATGATATTTCACAGCACTTGTAATATCTTTAGTATATAGTATGTCATAGTTGCATCTGATCCATAAAGGAACCGTTCCCTGAACCAGAGAAAATATGAACAAACTAGCTAAAACATTGTTACAGAGATTGCTGCATGAGTAGCATACCTTATGAATGCCTAGAGCCTCTCTTACTGTGTCATTGTTTGCCCATATGTAAGACAACCTATATTCAGCTGTCTGCATCGCATCGAATAGTGCAATATGCAATGTCAGATAAGACTGTTTTTGTGCAAATAGTACAAAAGAAAGAAAAAAGTTTGTTTGGCCATTAACTCTGCACACTTGAGAAATTTCAGGCGAGTGAAGCTCCTCAGTGTAGTCTAGCAGCACCCTCCTCCTCCTGTCTGGATTTCGCTCGTACTCATATGGACGTGGGCTTGTGAAGGTACATAAGGGCTCCAAGATGTGATTTTTATAGAGGTCCTTCACACACTATGCAGAGAAACAACTTGTTCATCAATTTTCTACGTTATATAATGTGAAACTTTTTCTTTAAAACATTGGGTAACCCATATTTGTACCTCATGTACGGCACCAAGACAATTTGCACACTGAACACTTTGCTGGATGTTCTCTTCTCCACTACAGCTCTTCTTGTACAGCTGAAATGAATTACGTATAGAGTAAAGAAACTACAATAGAGAGCAAATTGTTAGCCAAATGATTCAGATACAATTTTCTACGCTTTAACCTCATAAAGTTCATCAGATATGAGACCCATCCCATGAGCAAACTGAACTTTGGACGGCGAATCGAACTTGTCATCTGTTTTTGGATTGCCTGCAAGGTACCCCTGAATGATATGTTCACCAAATAAGCAGCAACAAAGATTAAACTAGTCTAATTCCCAATAAATAACTACAACTTAAGACCAGAACAATGTGACACGACATAGCTTAAGATTATAGTAAAATCAACAAACCTTCAGATTAAGAACTTGTTCGTCGCCAACTTCATTAGCTGTAAAGAGGCACACAATGAGTTGTTGAAAGAAAAATGTTCATGCAAAAAAGATGTCCTTTCGAAAAACTGAAAGGCATATAGTAACCTCTGGAAATTTCAAAGGCAATGGCTGGCACGATTATGCCACAATATGAATCACCTCCAATGTAAAGGGGATTCGACAAGAACTCTGGGTACTCATCAAACCACTGCAAAGTTAAAGAGAGAAAAAATTCTTAAAAAACTATCTTTAGTTGCACAGCAGAAATGGCCAGAATTGTAATGGAAGAGATTTGACCTTTCTGAGGAAGATGAGAATTTGCATGACAGCTTTGGTGTCACTTGACTTGAGTCCTTCTCCTGTGGTGGCATATGAGAAACCAGTTCCTACTGGGGAGTCAAGAAAGATTACATTGCTCACCTAGAACATGTAGATTGTGCATAAAATTAATGACTATGAGAAGAAGTTGTTTTTTTGTTTCCATAGGAGGATGGAGAGAAAAAATTGCAGACCTTGGTCCAAGAATATTGTTTGTATACCAAACTAGGCAATCCGTCGACATACCCGTCAACGTCAAAACTAAGAGGGCCTGCATAGCAAGTTGTGCAAGATTATTGATCCAAGGATCAAAGGAAGTGTTTTGAAAGTATCATCAACTCAAATACTAATTGAATCTGATTGGGAAACAGAGAAACAATCAGCACCAAGAGTTCCTTGCAAACTGGAGATATGAACGAAACATAAGTACCGTTGCTCTATGTCTAAATCTGACAATTTAATTGAGGATCTGTGAAGTTTTCCTCCTACCGACCTGATTTTCATCAACAAAAAACTGGATAGAAGTGAAGGGGAGGAGAAGGGACTTAAAAAGTTAGTGACAGTTACAAATTGCATCTCTATCTCTAATATATGCGAAGGGTATCTTTTATCTATTTAGCTAGGTTCCTTCTCTACATAGGATTATAGTATTGTATTTGGTTAAAATTCTTCTACAATGTCCTCCGTATAGGCCAATTGGTCACTGTATCTTGGTGTTTGTGAGCTGGATTACCGGCTCTTACCCAATTGCCCCCATCACGAAAGATCTTTCCATAAATATCCGATGTGTAAATGGGTTACCGATCTCGTAGACGAGGCCGGAGAAGGCGGAGCAGCCGGGGCCGCCGGTGAGCCACAGCATGAGGGGATCCTCCCGGGGATTCCTCTCCGACTGGATGAAGTAGTAGAACAGCCTCACACCGTTCTTCTCATCCACCTCCACATACCTAGTAATCACACAAATTGATTTTGCAGCAGGCAAGAAATTGAAGGATCAATTCGCAACTGCATATACTAGATTACCCTGTTTGGAGGGAGAAGGGGAGGGGTCCATCAAATCCAGGAAGGTGAGTGATGTTCTTCTTGTGACCAGCAGCTGCTACTAGGAGTAGATTATTATTCAGACAACACAAAGACCAAATGCACAGCCATAGACATGACAAGCTAACCAAGGTTGAAACAGAAGCAATGGTACTACTACTCCCTCTTCTTCTACAACCACTCATTGGACTGTGAGTTGTGTACACAAGAAAGAAAGGATACTAGCAACTGGCAAGTGTGTGTGTGTGTGCGTGTGGATGGAGAGACCCACAGGCGCTATTTATGTTTTCTTTGTTCCATCATCTGCATCAATATCAAGACAACAGTAGCTCTGATTTGTATAGTCATTACTCACTCGAGCAACACGACTACCCTATCCATGATATGATGCTCATGCTTGAAATGTGTCGTGAGGTATCACTCAAAAAAATGATTCAATGATTAAGTAAAGGTATTTTAGGGATGAGATTTCTTTAAAAAAATTTGTACCCTATAGTACTTAACAAAACTTCTAATGCATCTCATGTTTAATTTTTATGCGTGTTTTACATACCTATGTCTCTTTCACTAATTAGTTGAACAAATGTGCATTTGTCATTCTTGATTTTGGCCAAGTCATCTCCAATAATTCTTTCTTCCTTCCCTCCTGTTTCGAAACTTTCCTCCCACCTACAATAACTTCAATCACTCCCTTCACACATTTTGAATCATACCTCCACGGCTCTATGTCTGATAATTTCTTATTTCTAAATAAGTTATGAATAAATTATATAAATGTTGGGGGAAAATGCTAGCAAACATCTGAAACGTCACCCCGGGAGTCCCTTCTCCGGGGTCGAGAGAAATTTCCCCCGGTGCTCCTCCTCCGTGCTCAGGAGAGGCCTCTCCCGGAGCCCCTCCTCCGGGCTAGGGAGAGCCCCTCTCCCGGAGCCCCCTTCTCCGGGCCGGGGAAGACCTCTCCCGGAGCCCCTCCTCCGGGCTCGGGAGAGACTTCCCCCGGCGCACCTCCTCCGGGCTAGGGAGAGCCCCTCTCCCGGAGCCCCTTCTCCGGGCTCGGGAGAGACTTCCCCCGGCGCCCCTCCTCCGGGCTCGGGAGAGACTTCCCCCGGCGCACCTCCTCCGGCCTAGGGAGAGGTTTCCCCCGGCGCTCCTCTGGTGGGCACTAATTTCGAGGGCCGCCACGTGTCCGAAATCGGTGCCCTGGACCTCGTCAAAAGACCGTTTTGCCCTCGATCCTACGGTTGTAGCAGGGGTAGTTTAGTAATTTGCTTCTTTTAGGGTCTATATATACCCTTGTAACCCTCTTTTGTAACCTAAGACTTTCATTTGCATCCAATACAAAAAAACTAATAGGCGTGCTCTGGAACTCTCTCTCCGGGAGAGATCCCCCTAGCCGACACGTGTCGAGAGCACGTCGACAGGACTAGGGCCTCCACTGAGGCCTGAACCTGTATAAAACCTTGTGTCAATCTCTGAGATTGTCCAACGCGGGGTGACCCGTCACACGGTCAGTACGCGTTGAGGAACACGTGTTGCGCACGTCATCAAATCTGCCGAGGTATTTTTTATACCACGACAGTTGGCGCCGACCGTGGGGACCGTGACAAATAGTCATGGCTCCAAGAAGGATGAGGCACTTAACCTCCATCCCTAACGACGCCGGCCCTAGCAACCCTGCACCGCCGGTGCAAGGGGCTGTCGTCACTACACCTCCTCCCGGGGACACTCAGGGGGAGGCGACACTTATTCCCCCCGTCACCCTTGGCGGGGGAACGACTCCCGCGAGCCTGCCTGAAGGTCCCGGCTCGGGGGGACCAAGTGCCTCCCAGGCTATGCCTTCAACTGCGGGTGACCCGCTACTCGGGGCGCTGGTGGAGGGCCAACTTCGTGCACAACATACTCTTGAGGAGTTGTTGCGCGCTATAGCGCGGCCTCCGGCCCCCGCGTACCCGCACCAGTTCCAGTTCGGAGGAGTGGCACATCCGTTCATGATGGGACACCCAGGAGCCTTCTTCACTCCGGGGGTTTTCCCTTTCCCGGAAGGTGCTCCCTCTCCCGGGGGGTCTGCCCGTCTCCGGGGGACTACCCTTTCCCGGGAGGTGTTCCCACCTCCGGAGGACTTCCTCTCCCGGGGGGCACGCCCGTCTCCAGGGGCTACCCTCTCCCGGGAGGTGTTCCTACCTCCGGAGGACTTCCTCTCCCGGGGGGCACGCCCATGTCCGGGGGCTACCCTTTCCCGGGAGGTGTTCCCACCTTCGGAGGGCCTTCGCTCCCGGGGGGTCTGCCCCCCGGAGGGCTTCTGTTCCCCGGGAGTCCGCCCGTCCCCGAGTCCTTCGCCCCGAAAGGGATTCCCCTCCCTGGGACTGCGCCTATCCCAAGAGGTATCTCCAGGGTGATTCCTACATTACAGGCCGTTCCCCCGTTGGGAAGTCTTCCCACGCCACGGGCCGTTTCCATAGCCGGAACCCTTCCGGCCCGCGATTCCTCTCCCGCGCCGGTAACGGGCGCACATCCGCCTCCTCCCCCGGGTCCCCCTCCTCGGGCTCCCCCAGTGAACCAAACGCGGTTCACTCAGGAGGAGGTGGAACGCATGCGCGCGGCAAGGTCCGAAGGCGCCCCGTCCCTGCACGGCCGGGAATCACTCGCACGTAGGCGCAGTTCTCTTGTCCCAACGGACAAGGGCAAAAGACCAATGCAAGAGGCTTCCGTCACTTCCGGAGGTCCCCCCGAGGTACAAGATGTGAGCTCCACCAACCCCGAAGAGCGAAGACGATACCGGAAGGCAGGCGGTCCGTTGGGACCCCTTTCCGATTCGGACAATGAACGCGCTTCCCCTGTGAAGGGGGATATCGATGCAAGCTCCCCAAAGGAAGTGGAAGGGGCCAACCAACCCCTTTGCCGCCGCCTCCGGCGTGTTCGGTGGCCGAGGCCATATCGGCCGCCCCATATCGAGCACTATAATGGGGAAGCCGACCCCTACGAGTTCGTGCAGGTGTACTCCACGGCCATCTCGGCGGTTGGGGGGGACGAAAGCGTCCAATGCAACGTCTTCCCCCTCTATCTCTCGGGAATAGCTCGGTCGTGGTTTTATAACCTCAAGAGCGGGTCCATCAAGTCCTTCGCGCAGCTGAAGCGCGAATTTTGCGCGAATTTTCAGGGGAATTACATCCGTCCCCTAGATTCGTCGCAATTGTACACCGTTCGCCAACGGTCGGGGGAGACGATACGAAGTTTCTTCAAACGCTTCGCCCAGATCAAGAGCAAGGTGGCTCACGTCCCCGACTCGACGGTGATTGAAGCGTGCAAGAGTGGCATTCTCCTGGGAGAGCTCCACCGAAGACTCTCCCGGAGTTGCCCATCCTCCGCTGACGAGCTCTTCAACATACTTGAGAAGTACGCGAGAGCCGAAGAGAACGATCTCTGGGAAAAGCATCAGGGCATCTCCGGCCCCGGGGAGAGGGACTCGAAGGACCCCTCCAACAAACGTCCCCGGAGGGGGCCCCGCAGCGAGCCAAGGCCTCGGGACACTTTCGTCCTCGAAGGCAGAGGCGGCCCACGGGAGCCTAACCGGGGACAGCGCCCCTCTTTCAAGCCTAAGGGCGGCGGCAGAAGCCAACCCTCCCGTCTGCGAGAGGCCCCCAAGCCGGGGGGCAAGGAGCCTGGAGCCACTTTGTGGTGTGCTTTCCACAAGTCCAACTCCCATGCAACCCGAGAATGCCACGCGCTCCTCCAACATTTCGCGACATTTCTCGAGCAACATGGGCCGGGGGGAGGAGACCCTACCTCCTTACCCCTTCCATCACCGGCCTTGGCGGCACTCCCCGCTCCCCTAGGGGGACGTCAGAAGCAAGGCCAGGAAAAGGGTTTGGGCGACGAGCTCCCTTTCCAAACATCCCAGAGGCACATCAATGTCATTGTGGGGGGATCTGCCTCCGGACGAGATTCCAAACGCCAGCGCAAAGAGTATGCGCGAGAAGTGAAGGTGATAGGGGCCGTTAACACGTCCCGGCCGCCAAAATGGTCGGATGCCCGTTAACATTCACAGTCGAAGACGCGTGCGGGGTGCGCTTCCCCCACAAGGATTCGTCCCGGGGAAAACTATATATCCCGTGGGGAAGGTCGACCTCCCGATGACATTCGGCGCCCCAGATAATTACCGGACCGAAATGGTTCGGTTTGATGTGGTGGATCTCCCCTCCTCCTACAACGCCATAATGGGGAGAACCATCATCAACCGTTTAGGAGCAGTGGTCCACCACAACTATCTTTGCATGAAGATCCCCGGGCCGAGCGGGGTGATCTCCGTGCATGGTGACCAGGGTGCGGCTCGCTCCCTCTACGAGCGCGCCTCCGCAGTGATCGGGGACGTTAACCTGGTTAAGGCCCCGGGGGGAGGAGGCTCCTCCCCGACCCCAAATGTGCCAGTTACACTCCACGGAAAGTTCCTTCCCAAGCCTCGTCCTGAAGGGGACCTCCGGGAAGTCTCTCTCTTCCAGGACGAGGGGAAGACTATCAAGATCGGGGCGGATCTCCCCGAGGAGCACGCGACGCGACTCATCGGCTTTCTTCATGAAAACACAGACCTCTTCGCATGGAAGCCCGCGGACATGGGGGGTGTGCCCAGGGATGTTATCGAGCACAAGCTCGCAGTAATACCCGGTCGCCCCCCGGTAAAACAGAAGATGAGAAAGCTCTCCCTCGAGAGGCAGGAGGCCATCAAGGTGGAGGTCGCTAAACTCCGGGAGGCGGGGTTCGTTCGGGAGGTCCTACACCCCGAATGGCTAGCGAACCCCGTCCTCGTAAAGAAGGCAAGCGGCAAGTGAAAAATGTGCATCGACTTCACCGACCTCAATAAAGCTTGCCCCAAAGATGATTTCCCGCTCCCGCGGGTCGACCAACTGGTGGATTCCACCACGGGATGCGAGCTGATGAGTTTCTTGGACGCCTATTCGGGCTATCATCAAGTCCGAATGGCGGAGGAGGACGAGGAAAAGACGAGTTTTATAACTCCCCTCGGCACCTTCTGTTATGTCCACATGCCTTTCGGGTTGAAAAACGCCGGGGCAACTTTCCAACGCCTGATGAGCTTGGTCCTGAGGGATCAAATCGGCCGCAACGCGGAAGTGTATGTTGACGATGCAGTCGTCAAGAGCGCGCGCTCGGCCACCCATATCGAAGACTTGGGAGAAACCTTCCGCAATCTCCGTAAGTACGGGTTAAGACTTAACCCGAAAAAATGCGCATTCGGCGTTCGCGGAGGAAAACTCCTTGGCTTCCTTGTGTCCCAAAGGGGCATCGAAGCCAATCCCGAAAAAATTCGGGCCCTCCTCGACATGCCTCCACCGCGTTCTGTCAAGGATGTACAACGACTTACCGGCCGCTTGGCCGCGTTAAGTCGCTTCGTATCACGCTCGGGGGAGCGCGGTCTCCAATTTTTCAAGATCCTCCGCGGCCTTGAGGGGTTCCATTGGACCCCCGAGGCACAAGCTGCGTTCGAGGACCTGAAGAAATATCTCACGAGCCCTCCAATGCTCGTGAGCCCGCGTCAGGGGGAGCCCCTGCTCCTCTACCTCGCGGCCACTCCGGTTGCCGTCAGCGCAGTTCTCGTCAAGGAAGAAGATGGGCATCAACGCCCCGTTTACTATGTGAGCGAGGCTCTCCAAGGTGCTAAAACGAGATACACAAAAATGGAGAAGGTTTGTTACGCCCTCCTAATGGCCTCGAGGAAGCTCCGCCACTACTTCCTAGGCCACCCTATCACGGTGCCTTCCTCTCTCCCTTTGGGAGAGGTGCTTCGGAATAAGGAAGCCACCGGACGGATAGGGAAATGGGGAGCCGAGTTAGCCCCCTTCTCGCTATCCCTGACTGGACGAACCGCGATCAAGTCGCAGGTCCTCGCGGACTTTGTGGCCGAGTGGGCTCCAGCCCCTGGGCCGGAAGAAGAAGCGCATGCCACCCCACCGTGCGACGACAACTGGACCCTCTTCTTTGACGGCTCCCTATGCCTGGCAGGAGCCGGCGCAGGGGTAGTCCTTCGAAGCCCCGAGGGAAGAACCCTCGAATATACAGCCAAGCTCGAATTCCCCGCGACGAACAATGTCGCGGAATATGAGGCCCTTCTCCTAGGGCTACGCCTCGCCCGCTCTTTGGGTATCCGGCGCCTCCTTGTCAAGGGGGATTCTCAACTCGTGATATGTCAAATGGACAAGTCCTACTTGTGCCATGACCCGAATTTGAGCCTCTACCTTAACGAGGTCCGGAAGATGAAAAACTACTTCGACGGCCTCGAGGCATGTCATATCCCGCGTAGGGACAACGATCGCGCTGACACCCTCGCTAGGGCGGCAAGTGCCCGAGGGCCCCTCCCCAAAGGGGCCTTTCTGGAGGTCATCTCGAAACCTTCCGCAATGGCTCCCGACCCGGACTCCGAGTCCGGTGACCCCGACGTCACGGAAATCGTCCGGGCCACATCCTGGATGGCCCCCCTTATCTCTTGCATCAAAGGAGAGGGGGAGCCCTCCGATGAAGCCGAAGCCAAACGCCTTCGCACTAAGGCGCGAGCGTATGTGCTCATAAAAGGGACGTTATACAAGCGAGGAGCCTCTGCACTACTTCGCTGCCTCCCGCTGGAGGAGGGAGTTCAGCTCCTTGAAAATATTCACCTCGGGTGTTGTGGTTCTCACCTCGGCCCCCGGGCCATTGCGTCAAAAGCCATCCGCTAGGGTTTCTACTGGCCAACAATCGCCCGCGACGCAAGAAACCTTGTCTCTACTTGCGGGGCTTGCCAAAAAATGGTGAAGGGCTCCAACCTACCCTTCGCAGCTCTACAAGCAATCCCCATTACATGGCCCTTCGCGCGGTGGGGGATGGACCTACTAGGCCCGTTCCCCCCAGCGTCGGGAGGCTACAAGTACTCGGTTGTGGCCGTGGATTACTTCTTCAAGTGGGTGGAGGCTGAGCCCCTGGCCACCATCACGTCTCATGCAGTGCAAAGGTTCTTTTGGAAGAACATAGTGTGCCGATTCGGGGTCCCCCGCGAGATTACCGTGGATAACGGAACCCAGTTCGACTCCGCGATTTTTCGCGAGTTCTGCCAAAACTTGGGTACGACCCTCCACTTCGCCTCGGTGGCTCACCCCAAGAGCAATGGGGCGGTTGAGCGCGTCAATGGGGTTATCCTCTAAGGACTCCGCCGCCGCCTGGAGCAAAGCGCCTCCAGGCGTGGGGCATGGGTAGAGGAGCTCCCTAGCATCCTCTGCTCCATGCGAACGACCCCAAGCCGAGCAACAGGGCGTGCCCCCTTTTTGCTCGTATACAGGGCTGAGGCAGTCCTCCCCTCGGAAATCAATTTCTGATCGCTGCGAGTCGAACTCCTCGAGGGAGTCTCGGCAGCCACGTTTCAAGCCAACGAAGACAACCAGAGGCTGAGTGGACCTCGTCGAAGAAGAGCGGGACAGAGCCCTCCTCCGCAACGCCATTTACAAACGCGAGATGGCGCGCGCCTACAACAAGCGTGTTCGGGGGAGGGCCTTCCGTTTGGGAGACCTTGTCCTCAAGCGCGTCACCGACCCTCAAGCCCAAGGGAAGCTCAGCCCAAAGTGGGAAGGGCCATACAGGATTTCCACAATCCTTGGTTCAGGAGCTTACAAGCTCTCCACTCTCGAAGACCAAGAGCTGAAGCACACATGGAATGCGAACCTGCTCCGCAGATTGTACACTTAGTCTCCGAACCTCCCCCTTGCCCTTTTTGGGCTTCGCAAGGGGAAGGCGCGGTGAGTTGTAACAATTGCCTCAAAGGCCTTTTGTTTTAATTAATGCGAATGGTTTTTTCTCCATGTTATGTGATTTTGTGCAAACTTCTTTAACCGCCCCTGAGGCAACACCCTCATCATGAGGATGCCCTCCCCGTGAGGATGCCCCCTGAGGATGCCCTCATTGCGAGGAGGCTACAGGCTCCAGCTCAGCCTTAAGTCCCAACGGCGGGAGCCCCATTCCCCCTTGGGCGGCTTACAATATCCCCTCGTGGACTGAGGGCGTAAGTGGCAACCTGGTTTCCAAGGAATCGAGGTAACGAGTCACTTTGGGGGACTAGTCCCACCCCCCCATACACTCTAGAGCTTTTTATGCTCTTCCTCCTCCGGGAGCGATCTAGGTCACACGACCAATAGATCTTTTATCCTCACTCGCTTGCACGAGGATAACCCCTTGTGGGTGCCACCCCTCATGGGAATGGCCGGGATTTTTTCTTATTTCAGCGCAGGCCGCCTGTCTAGGTCGCCCCCCGCTGCAGGGGGAGGAGAACCCAACTAATTCTGTTCGAGAGGCAGCTAGAATTCTCATGGAATGTCATACCTCCTCCGGAGGTAGAGCTTTGCTCCCCGGATTTCGTCCTTCGGAGCAGTTGTCTCCGGAAGTGGAGCCTTGCTCCCCCGGACCTTCTCCTCCGGAGGAGGAGCTATCTCCGGGGGCGAAGCCCCGCTCCCCCGGAATTCATCCCTCAAATGTCCTCCGGAGACAGTGCTCCGCTCCCCCGGAATTCATCCCTCAAATGTCCTCCGGAGACGGTGCTCCGCTCCCCCGGCCTCTGTTCCCCGGAGGCGGCCTCGCGCCCCCAGGCCTTTGTCTCCCTCCTCCGGGCGGGGAGCCTCGCTACCCCGGACCATCGTTCTCCGGAAGTGGAGCCTCGATCCCTCTCCGGAGGAGGAACCTCGCTCCCCCGGATCATCTCCGGGGGTGGTCTCGCTCCCCTGGGCCTTTGTCTCCTGGAGGAGCTACCTCCTCCGGACGGGGAGCCTCGCTCCCCCGGACCTTCGTCCTCCGGAAACGGAGCTCCGCTCTCCCGAGTTTCGTCCCTCGGAGCAGGAGCTACCTCCTTCGGAAGGGGTCTCGCTCTCCTGAACTTCTTCCCCCAGAGAAGTAGAGCCTCCCCCCCCCCCCCGGATCCTGTCCCCCGGAGATCGTATCCTCCGGAAGTGGAGCCTCGCTCCCCCAGAGCCTCGCCCTCCGGAGCAGGAGTTGTCTCCGGAGGAGCCTCTCACCCAGACTTTCGTCCTCCGGAACAGGAGTTATCTCTGGATGTGGAGCCTCTCCCCCGGACCTTCCCCGAAGGTGGAGCCTTGCTCCCCGGATTTCGTCCTCCGGAGGAGTTGTCTCCGGAGGTGGAGCCTCGCTCCCCCGGAGTTCATCCCCCGAGTGTTCTCGTCCGGTGATTCAAGAGCGCGAAATAAGCGAAAAGGCACATGCCATCTTTTTATTCCATGGAAAATGAGCCGGGAGACAGCCTCTCCCGGTAGGCTTACAGGATACAACCGGGAATCGAGTACTCCCGGAGGATATATGGGGGGCTACCTACGTCTAGCATGAGCTAGAGCCTCCTAAGCCTATCGTCAAGCCCTCGCCATGTCCCGGTAAAAGCTCTGAACTCTTCGCCTCGCTGCGTTGAACATGTCCTCCGGCCAGTATTCATACCCTTCGGGAGGTTCGATCCGCAAGGGAATTGCCTCCCGCGCTCCCGGGGGAGGTTCAGGCAACTCGGCGCGGTGATTGTCAAAATTCGCCAAGTGCCAGTCGGGCAACCACCGGAGCAAGGCTTGTCCCCCCCGGGGGACGCCGGAGGCGAGACTCCCGGAGATGGGAGTGATTTTCACGTCCTTCTCCGGGACCCCCGCCCCAGACACCTGACCATGATAAGATATGACTTAGCAAAAATTTTCCATTTCATTGATAAATGATTTACATGTCCGGGGTTCCCCCTACGGAACTACCGGGAACACAAATCCTATACACAAAAAATCTCCTAATCTATCCAGGGGGGACAGAAGGCTCATACTTGCCCGGCGTCGTCCCCCCCGGAGGAGGCGTCGCCCGGAACTTCCTCTCCGGCCGCTTGAGGACGCCTCGTTCGCGGGGGCTCAATCACTCGGTCGTAGAAAGCCCCCGCCAACTCCTCCAGCGCCGCCCGGCGGGGCTCGTAGAACTCCTGGAAGCTCCGGGGGACGAGGCGCCCGATGGCTTGGGCCCCGACCCCCTGATACTCCACCAAGGAGGCCGCGAGCGCGGTGGTGGTGGCTGCTAAGGCCCGAGCTCGGACATCCGTGGCCGCCGGGATCGCCGCGATGTGCCGAGTGAGGAACCGGCGAGCCTCCGCCAAAGAAGTCAGCGGGTTGCGGGGATTCTCCTCTTCCCGGAACTCGACCCCGAGCCCAATCAGCGTGGCCCGGAGTCTATTCCCCGCCGAGACGAGGGCTCGAGCTCCCGTGGACTCCATTTCCTGAAGTGCCCGGGAGTGAGCCTGCTTGGAGGACGCCAGCTGCTCCCGCACGCCCTCCAGCTCCCGGATGGCGGTGTCCTGGGCGACCTCCGCGGGGGCCAACTCCGCCCGGACGCGCTCCAACTCCTGGGTGGTTGCGTCCCTCTTCCGGACGAACCTCTCCCGGGCTTGGACGGCCGCGTCCCTTTCCCGAACGGCAGCGTCGCGCTCCGCTTCCGCGGAGGATAAAGCCGCCCTCATGTCCTCGTTCTCCCGGGCGAGGCGAGTCCGGACGGCGCGGGCTACGGCGGTGGTCTTAAGAGAAAAGAATGGATTAGTAAATGCAAGAGAAGAGGTAAGGAGTTAAGATTTTTACCTGTAGAGCCAAGGAGACGACCTCTCCGTAGCGCTCGTCGATGCCGCCCTCCCGGACATGAGCCCGCACCTTGGGGGTGACGAGGCTCAAGGAGAACTTGCGCGTCTCCTCCGAGGAAAAGAGACACGCCCCCCTCGCCGGGGAACGGGGGTCACCTCCCATCGGCAGGCCCCCGTCACCGACCCCACTCCCGGAGCCTTGGGGAAAGTCTCCCGGGGGAGGGGCGGGGGACCTCCCGTCCCCGGAGCGAGGGGAGCGCTGTAGCATTCGGTGGGCTCCCTTCCCCGAGTGTGGTGTAGCCAAGGGGTCGCTCCCAGGGGGGACGAGATGGCTCGCTCCCCCGGGAGGCGGCGTCGGGAGAGATGCGACGTCGGGGGCGAAGAGCGCGTCCAGGCGCGCAAAGGCGCCATCGCCCCGGAAGTACACCCCCGGGGGATCCTCCCGGAGAGCTTGCTCCAGGGAAGGGGTGGCGTCATAGTCCCCGGAGGTGGGCTCATCCTCCTCCACGACCACGTGGTCGTATACGCCCGATGCCCCCAAGGCATCAAGCTGCGCGACCAGCGTGGCCGTGTCCGTGGGGCTCTCCTCGTGCCCCGGCTCCGGGGGCTGCAATCCCCCCGGGGGAGTAACTTGCGCCGGAGGTACGGTCCCCCCCGGCCTCCGGGGTGTCACCGTAGGTTGGGCCGGCAACGGCCTCACCTCCCCCGGTGTCCGGGGCGTCTCCGAAGTCTCCTTGGCCGAGGAGGACCTCGCCAGCCCCGGAGGTCTCGTCCTTTCCGGGGCACCAGGTGTCCCTGCTGGCCTCCGCACCGGCGCCGGTGATGCGGGGGCTTGACTAGAATTCGCTCCCGGTGCCTGCGCGGTCTTAGTGCGTTTCGCCACCGGGAGCGCCCCCGTCTCCCGCCGCCTGTGAGAGCCCGCGGTTGGAAGTGGAACCCTTTCCGGGAGGGTCATCCCGAAGGCCTCGGCAACGATGTTCCGGGGAGGACACTCCCCGATGGCGGCGAGGCACCGGGAGTGCTCGTCCTCGTAGTACCTCCCCAGGAGGTGCTCCGCTTTCTCCCGGGTGGACTTGTAAGACCTAACTGCAAGAGAAACAATTAGCAAAACCAATCCCTGCGATGTGTGGACTCCCGGGGAGAAGAAACTTACGCCGCGACACCGGAAATCTCGGAGAACGAAGCTCCGGGCCAAGTCCCGGACCCTTCCTGCTCCGGCTGAAGGGGCTAAGCCGGAGGAGGAGCAGCTCCTCCGCTAAGTCCCGCATGCTCCTCCGGGAGCGGGCCTCCTTCATCTTCGCGACGGAGGTTAGCTCCTCCATCGTCAAGACCGGGGGACCGGGGGAACGACCAAGTGTCGCCGGCCTCACGGAGTAAATCATCTCCGGGTCGCCCGCCCGGAGATAGAACCATCTCCGGCTCCATCCCTCGCAATGCTCCTGGGAGGCCATCACCGGGTACTCCTCCGCCCGGGAAGGGGCATACTTCAGCATCACCGAGCCGCAAGTAGCCTTCGGCCCGTGCTTCGTCACCAGGGAACTCTTCGCTGCCGCCCGGTGGAAGTAGGAGAAGAGGCGAAGTGTCCCCTCCACTCCGGCGGCGGTCTCGCACAGCCACAAAAACAACCCCATCCTCACGAGAACGTTGGGTGTTAAGTGGTTCAAGGCGATCCCGTGCTCCCGGAGAAAGTCCCGGAGGAGAGGGTGGATCGGGAGCTGTAGGCCTGCTTGGATGAAGGCCATGAAGGCCACCACCTCTCCGTCCCGGGGGCTTGGGGTCGTCTCCCCCGCAGCCGGGACACGGATGTCCCCCTCCGCGAATATCCTCCGGGAGACGAGGGTGTCCCGGTCCCCCGCGGAGAACTCTGTTGCCCCGAGGTAATCCGATGTTGCGTCCTCCGGGACACTTGAACCCTTCCCCCGTCCTTTCGATGCCATTTCTTTGTCTCTCCCGGAGAGGTTTTCTTGAAGCCGGGGAAGAGGTTACTTCCGAAGAATTTGGTGGATTATGAAGCCTAAGCAGAAGGAAAGTGTGCCTCCCTTGAGGTGGGCCCCTCCTTATATAGGCAATTAAGGTGCCCCCGATGGCTGCCACGTGTCAGCTCGAGGGATATACACCGTGAATACGAAAGGTCGCACAAATATCGAGGCAATACATGGCTAATTTAAATAGCGCTCTTCTCCCGGAAGTGGGCGAGTTATGGGCAAGTTATATTCGCTCTCCGGGAGAAGGCCGTTTTCTCCTAAGGTAATGAATCGCACCCCCCGGCGACATCAAAATGTCCTCGGGGGTGCGGGGGCTTCTGTTGGGGGAAAATGCTAGCAAACATCTGAAACGTCACCCCGGGAGTCCCTTCTCCGGGGTCGAGAGAAACTTTCCCCTGTGCTCCTCCTCCGTGCTCGGGAGAGGCCTCTCCCGGAGCCCCTCCTCCGGGCTAGGGAGAGCCCCTCTCCCGGAGCCCCCTTCTCCGGGCCGGGGAAGACCTCTCCCGGAGCCCCTCCTCCGGGCTCGGGAGAGACTTCCCCCGGCGCACCTCCTCCGGGCTAGGGAGAGCCCCTCTCCCGGAGCCCCTTCTCCGGGCTCGGGAAAGACTTCCCCCGGCGCCCCTCCTCCGGGCTCGGGAGAGACTTCCCCCGACGCACCTCCTCCGGCCTAGGGAGAGGTTTCCCCCGGCGCTCCTCCGGTGGGCACTGATTTCGAAGGCCACCACGTGTCCGAAATCGGTGCCCTGGACCTCGTCAAAAGACCGTTTTGCCCTCGATCCTACGGTTGTAGTAGGGGTAGTTTAGTAATTTGCGTCTTTTAGGGTCTATATATACCCTTGTAACCCTCTTTTGTAACCTAAGACTTTCATTTGCATCCAATACAAAAAAACTAATAGGCGTGCTCTGGAACTCTCTCTCCGGGAGAGATCCCCCTAGCCGACACGTGTCGGGAGCACGTCGACAGGACTAGGGCCTCCACTGAGGCCTGAACCTGTATAAAACCTTGTGTCAATCTCTGAGATTGTCCAACGCGGGGTGACCCGTCACACGGTCAGCACGCGTTGAGGAACACGTGTTGCGCACGTCATCAAATCTGCCGAGGTATTTTTTATACCACGACAATAAATTTTATCAACTACTAAAACCATCGAATTTATTGAGTAAAAAAATTATGTAAATTATAACTTTACTATATAAATTATGAGTAACCATGTATATGATCCAAGATGTATGGATGAGAAGACCATGTAAATTATATGTAGATTATATACGCGATTCAATTAGTCATCATAATATTACAATAGAAATTATGGTTACATATATCGTGAGAGTTTTTGAGTTCTCGATATAAAAAATATTTTATTATTATGATTGTAATTATAGATGCTCTAAAAATTAATAATTTCACCGTCGTATCTGCTGATAGGTGTCTTTGCTGACCAAAGGAGCTTGTTTAAATCAAGATATAAAGGTGAATACGCAAGCTACAGGAAATAGACAAAAATGTCAGTTTCAGATGAGAAGACATGGGACACCACATAGTTGATATTTGCCTCTTTCTCCCTTGCTTTTGTCTAATAGAAAGTTCTAAATTAATTAAAAACAAATGATATTGGGACTGCTTGTAATGCCATTTTCTGATATATTTTCATAAAATTTTTGTAAATCAAATTTAGAATATTAGTTAGATCTATAAAGTTGTTCAGATGAACTAGGATTAAGAAGCTAAAATAGGCACAAAAAAAAAAAAAAAAAAAAAAAAAGAAGAGACAATCCAGATTTTAATTTGTTAAATTCTAGTTCCCATAAAAATTTTCTCCAAAACCCAAACATAGCCTTACTGCTTTTAATTTGTTGGAGCAAGATTTTCTTTGCGATGATCGATTTTCCTAAATAGATAAGCTTTGATCCTTTTGGAGCAGTTCTTTCTGTTTAAGAAGAATTTCCACCTGGTGGTCTTCATTATTTTCAATTTCTTCCTAGAACTCTTCTTCATTGAAATTCGAAAATTAGATTATACTTCGTCCCGAATTATTTTGTCATGTGCTATTCAATCACTACTAGCTAAGCCAACAAAATGCTAATGTTGTATAACAAAAATACAATCTATTATATGTCTTAATTTCTCACCTATCTCAATTTTAACCGTGGATTGATGGTACAACTTCACCAAACATGTGGTTAATTGTGTGCTTTGAATACAATAGGAGAAGATATGAATTTGAGATAATCACTTCATACATGTGATAGCTCGACTTGATCTATTAGAGATTTCAAATATACAAACGTGAATAATATAGACCAGAACTTAAAAGCAAAGAAAAAAGAATTTAAATTGAAAATACCTATGAGAAACAGTCCTTTAACATTGTTGTTGTGTCTTAATTTATCAAAATGGAAGAAATTTTCAAACAATGTTTAAGCTACACAAATAGTCATTGGAAGCTTAATGTGGTCTCTCAATGCTTCTTTATGTATATATAAACAAACTTTTCTCCTATAGTGATGCTGCTCTCCATTTATTACAATAATTCTAAATTTAGTGATCAATTATTTAAAGTGGGCCACCAGATGTCCATCTGTCCAGCATGTCAAGACACTCCTTTGGTCTATACTCTGGTGCAGTATGTCCTCCACCCTGCATGCATTAAATTCACAATTAATAAGACCAAATAAGAAAAAAAAATGGAAATTTAAGATCAGTCTAGTTCATGAGTACATACCTTCACTGTTGCAAAGGTCAGGTTGTTGGAGTATGTTCTTGTGAACCTGCAAATTAAAAGATGGAAATGAAATTTGTTAAAATAAGAGTAGATTGTGATATTCTCTAATAGATTAAAAGTTTTGCCCGTGATGGAATAAATTGCCTTAAGAAAAATAGATTAGGAATATATCTTGAACTGACCCTGCAACCTGGCGATTGGAGAACCAAGGCCTCCAGTCACTGACAATGGGGTAATTAAGTGATCTGATCCAATCTTGCGTGCCCACAAATGTCATGTCCAGGTCATGGTCGCCACTATAGATATAAGCGAATTAATGACAAAACACCAAGGAAGGGTAAATGAATTAATTAAGCTTTGTACTGATTAACAAAAACAACATAACAACAGAGACAGGTAGCATATATATATATAAAAATTTTAATTGGGATAGTATTACTTGTAAACAAGGGCACGGTAACCACTTTTTGTGAGGTTAACATGATAGGGGATGGCGCTGTAGACGTCGTGCGTGAAGTGCGTGAGCGCGGTGCATCGCCTCCAAGATCCAATGGACCCCTGCAAGTGCGATTCCAAATCAGGAATTAATGATACACACGATGTGTTAATTAATATCTGAATTAATTACCTTGTGGATGCCCAGGGTCTCTCTGACAGAGGGATCATCTGCCCATATGTAGGACAACCTATATCCATTGTCCTGAGAAAATAACCAAAAAGAAGAGAAATTTCATGTTAAGATATGCAGGGTTTTTGTTAGGTGACATTTGGTCAACTACATACCCTACATTCGACAGGAAGCTTGAGGGTTCGAAAGTCGGGGTGTTCGTAGTTGTCCTGCACCAGGCTTCTTCTTCTCCCCCTGGAGAAAATGTCTGCGTCTGTTCGAACCGCAAAACCACACATTGGCTCCAAAATGTGCACTGGATTCACAGCGAATGTACACTGCCACCAATATTAATTGCAACAAAGATCATGGGGTAGCCCTTAATTAGCACTCAGTGTCAAATTAACTGAAGTCTATATGTTGCAACAGAATCCATCTATCGACGTACGTAGTTAATTCCGTACCCAGTTGATGGCTTGCAGTGCATTTGCACATTGGGCGTTTGTCGGGCTGACGAAGTCTCCATCGCAGCTCCTTTTGGCTTCCTACGAACACAACTCAATTTAAGGATCTTAATTAGTTGCTTGTTAATTAAGAAAAGATCCATTAACTAGCAAAGTGGGTGTGGGTTTATCACGTTGTAGAGCTCGTCGGAGATGAGGCCCATGCCATGCATGAAGGGCACTTTCCCGCCAAGGTCGTATTTGTCGTCGGTCGCAGCGTTGCCCACCAAATACCCCTTAAGATTCAGCATCAGTCCATCTCCATCTTTGTTGCCTGCAAATTAATTTTAATCACTAACAAATTAACGGCTAGCTGGCTAGTTCTTCCAATTAAGCATCAGTAATTAATTAAATTAAATTACCACGTGAAATCTCAAGGGCAGTTACCGGCACAGTGTAACCGGAATACGAATCACCACCAATGTACAAAGGATTTGAGATGAACTCGGGATGATCAGCTAGCCACTGCATTCTCATACATACATATAGTCATATATATGAATATTAGTTCACTATTCATACATGAATTTAATTTAAGTTAATGACCAACCACTAGTATTAAATTACCTTTCTTAAGAAGATGAGGTGTTGGTGCGCGGACTTTGTATCGCTGACGTTGTAACCTCCTTCTTCCCTCGCATATGAGAACCCGGTTCCCACAGGAGCATCCAGAAATATCACGTTGCTCACCTGATTTAAAAAAATAAATTGACAAGAAAAATACACAAAATCATTCATTTTAAAACTTTTAAAAAAATTTTAGTTAAAGGCATGAATTAATGTACAATTTGGAACTAATATTGGTTAAAGAATTAACCTTTGTCCAAGAGTCTTCGAAGTAGACCAAACGTGGGAATCCTTGGGTGTACCCGGCTACGTCAAACTTCAGGGGTCCTACAAAAGTGGTCACCAATAAAAATTGGTCCAAATTTTGGACAAAATATTGAGTCTGTGGCTGATACTATTTGATCGTGACGTCCTATAGAATTCCAATCATCTTGTGTCAACTGGGCTTATATAATATAACATCGTTATTGGCTTCCAAACAAACAAATTGATGTTGTCACAAAACACCAAGAGATTAGATATGGAATCTTATTGGCCCCAATCCCCCCCTCTCTCTCTCTCTCTCTCTCTCTCTCTCTCTCTCTCTCTCTCTCTCTCTCTCTCTCTCTCTCTCTCTCTATATATATATATATATATATATATATATAGTCGTTTTCTATATTATTTATAGAAAAATATACTTTATAATTTTGCAATCATATAAAATACAACATCATTAATACTTCTTTAGTTATATAATATATTATTTATGAAAAATATACTTTACAACTTAAAGATGAGTGAAACTAGCTTACTTAGAGATGAGTGAAGCTGTTGTCGCCTTTGTACTATAAATTTGGAGCTTTGTTTGATGTGTTTTAACAGTTCTAACTCTTAAGTTTGTGAGGTATCATAAAATTAGAACTAATTATATAGGCTCGGCATTGATCAGTGACAAGTAGTATTATATCGAAAATACTAAACAACAACATACGGTCGCACCTCATCTTAGGCGCAGTCCAACACGGGCGCCCCACCCGGTGCCCGCAATAAATTTTTTTTTGAAAAGTAGGAGGGAGAAGCAGTGGTTGCCCAGAAAAAATTTATTTATTTTTTCTCAATTTCCGTGTCATCAAGTTGTATACAATTTTTGTTTTATGATTTATGTATTAATATAATTCTAATTAGATCTTAGTTATATTTAGAAAGTTATAACTCTTTGAACTATCTTTATTTTGAATTATCTTTATATAGAGTCTAAAAATCACTTAAATTTGATTTTAGAATTAAAAATTATTTATGTTTTGCTAAAATCACCTAAATTATAATAAATATCTAATTAACTCGTGGACCCATGCGAAGAGTCTCCTCCAAAAACTTTTGTATTAGAGTGATAAGTGTTTCAGATGACGTTTCGCACATGTGACATAAAATATACACAGAATATTTTTCTAAAGAATCTGCTCAAAAGTACATATATTAGACTCAACATTAACAGCACATGAGTAAAGCATTGGATCATTTCCATATTTGGTCTTACTCAACATACAATATATAGGTCATCCCCTAACAGTTTGCAAGCCACGGTTTCAACATTTGCTTTTGTTATGTGATCTTTTATTTTATTTCATTTAATACAATTTAAATAGAACGAATCAACATGAGTTATGTTATCTTCTCCCGTTTACATTGTTTTTTCTTTTAAAAAAACAATATTAGTATTTGTTTCGCACAAAAATATGAATTTGTTTATACAATATGGCCTAATAAATCACAATCATTCATATTGCATGGGCCATGTTAACTTCTCCCTTTTTACAATACTTTTTCTTATAATAGAGCAACATTAGTTTTTTTTTTGAAAAGTCTAATAAACAGATCCGCAATTGCATGTGAGTGAGTAAATTAATGTTTTAAAATGTTTTTACATAACCCATTGAGTGAGTTGAATTGAGAAACTTGAAAGATTTAAAACATGTACATTCGAGTGAAGCTCATCTAAAACATATACTAGTTTCAATACAAATCCATGAAAACAGTTTTGATTCTTGAAAAAAAATATAGGAAACTTGAGTGGATTTTAATGAAAATGTATGAAACTCATCTATGTTTCATAGATTTTGATGAAGATGTATAAACCCATATAAGTTTCACCATATTTATTCGTATTTTATAATAGACAAACATAACCGGCGCAAGTATTTTAAGTACATTTGAAAACTAGGAAAACTTAAAGATAGACCCAGGAAACATGGTCTAATTTCAACAAAAATTAGTGACATATACATCGGTTTCAATACAAATTCACGAAATCTACTTCAATTCCTTAAAAAAATCACATAAAACTTGAGTGAATTTCGATAAATATACATAAAAACTCATACAAGTTTCATCATTTATACTCATATTTTATGATACACAAATACAACTTGCACGAGTACTAGCAAGTACATATAAAACCTAAAAACTTTCAAGATAGACTCATAAAACCTAGTCGGATTTTAACACAAATTTACAAAACCTACATTGACTATGACAAAAAAAACATAGAATTTAAGTGGGTTTCAATGAAAATGCATGTAATCCACATAGGTTTTATCATATATACTCATGTTTCATGATAAACAAACAAAAATGGTACAAATGTTGCCAAGTATATATAAAATTTGAAAAAGTTATAAGATAGACCCATGAAAACTCTTTGGTTTCAACAAAAATTATTGAAACTTTCACATATTCTGATTCTTACAAAGAACACAAAAACTTGAATGGATTTCAACAAAGATGCATTAAACTCATGCAAATTTCATCTCATATGCTTGTGCACCAGCATTGCCAAGTAGATATGAAACTTAAAAACGTTTTAAGGTGAATCTATAAAACCTGGTCAAGTTCCAATAAAAATCATTGAACATACAATTATTTCACTACAAATCCATGAAAGATGTTTTGGTTTTTTTTGAAAAAAATGGAACTTCAGTATATTTTGATGAGGATATATAAAACCTACGTAAGTTTTATAATATTTACTCATGTTTCACGATGAACAAATATAATTAGTATGAGTGTTATCAAGTGCATATGAAATTTAGGAAAATTTCAAAATAGATCCACAAAACTTGTTCGAGTTTCAAAAAACCATTGAAACATGCACAAGTTTAAACACAAATGCATTTTTAAAAATGCATAACTTTTTTTGAAAAAGCATGCCATTGCTGGGGGATCAAAAATTTGGTCGCCTGTGTGAAATTAGTATGCCCAAAATTATTTCAATAATATTGTTGTCGCCAAGGATTGGTCGTGTGTAGCACGTATGAGAATTGCTACAAATCACCAGCACAGTGCAACACACTTTGTGTTTAGAAAGAGCAAACAATGTTATAAGAGTTGTTGTAGGAAGCAGATGAGATGAGGCAGACGAATCGAACAGACAGCAGATGTACTGTCAAGCACCCCAAATACGGTATATCATACTCTAGTTGCTTGTACGTTATATTCTATTTATTGGGTAAAAATGTTTAAATACTATTTTAATAATTAAAGTAGAGATTAAAGCTGAAGGGTTTAGCCAAACAGTGGGTTATGATAGCGAGTGTATTTTCAACTGTAGCCATATATATTATTTTGGTTTCTCTATGATAGCTAAGCTGGAACTGAACCCGGGCAAACAGACGCATAAATAAGTAATTAGCACATGGATTTAATTTAATTAAGTACGCACCAATCTCGAAGACGAGGCCGGAGAAGGCGGAGCAGCCGGGGCCGCCGGTGATCCAGAGGATGAGCGGGTCCTCCAGGGGGTTCCTCTCCGACTGGATGAAGTAGTAGAAGAGCTGCACGCCATGGCTCTCATCCACCTCCACGTACCCGGTCTCGAAGTAGAAAGGGAGGGGCCCGTCGAACCCTTTCACGTGCGTGATGGCATTCCGTGGCGCCGCAGCCGCCGCCGACGCCGACGACGCGGCCGTGAAGAGGACGAGGAGAAGCAGAAGGAAGCGATCTGCACAAGGTGATCCACCCATGCTAATAAAGTCAAGTTAATTAATGGTGTCTCTGCATGTATATAAATAATATAAGTGAGGTGTGGAAGTTGCGCTGCTATTATTGTAGTAGCTAAACCATGGGAGTGACGAGGGTAATATGGGTATATAATTAATTATAAAGCAATATACGACATGCATGCGGTCATCTCTTTCGTAAGCAACGTTGGCCATCGCTCCTTCTTTCTTAATCTGAGTACAACGTGATTTATTTGTTAACAGCTCTGATTGGTGTAACTACATGATAAGATCGTTTGGAATTACAAGGCACGCACGTAACTGCACTCCAAATTCTAGAAACTCGATCGATGATTACCTAGCTAACTCATGGAATTAATACAGTATGGATTCACACCCATGTATCAATGGAAGCATGTCAAGGCGTGGATAATTAGCTAGATGGATGGCGACACCCATGTATATGTTTTCGTATCATCGTCGTTTAGTTGGTAATTCCTGTTCCGGACGGCAAACCAACAAAGTGCCGTCCATGCATTGACAAATTCCTGCTATGGTACCACAATTCCTTTCTGTTCTTCCAAGTCACCAGAAACTTTTCTTTTCCCTTTTTTTTTTATATTTTTTTGAAGATAAACAATTTATTAATTTAAAAAAAAAAGACTAACATACATAAATTGAACAACACTTTTTATAATCATAATTCGATCGGTGACCACAATAAAGTAGTATGTCCTAACTTCCAAGGTAGGTCCCATGGATGTGTTTGATTTGTTATTCTATTTATCTATGTCAAAGTTTGGTCATAATTAAAGAAAATTTGGTTGCAAATCGAACATTAATCAACAGTGGGATAACTAAAAATTAACAAACCAAGTTACAATTCACATGTCATATAAGGTATGTGACAAAAATTGACAAGCTAATTTAGAGTTATATATTTCTTCGCCCCGACTTTAGCCAAAAAGTGGCTAAAAAACACCCGAAAGTTGTCAATTCATAAATCATGACTAATATTTGGTCTCCAACCAAACAAAAACCAAATTAGTGTGACATGATTAAATATGAGTGAGACAAATTAGGACTACAGCCCATACATAATCAAACTAACTACCAAATTGCAAGTAATTAATTTGTCATACATACCGAAAGACAATGAATTAATAGGGGGGCTCCTCTGAAGTCCAAGCAAGCAAGCTACCAAGTTGCAAGTGAGATCCAACATGCAATGTTGAAGCTGCTTCAACAATTTAATTTGTGAGGTGAAAATTATTTCTACTGGAATTATTTCCTACTCTGGTCATATCAGGCAATCTCCGGTGGTAATTTGGTGCTTGTATGACCATCTAAACAAGCACACTATCAAACAAAACTTCAATTTATTTGGTCTAATAAACTGTACGTAAGCATCGACCCCAATTTCTCCAACTTATCTCTCGTGCAAATCCACCTCCGTTGCAAGTACGTGCTACTCGTCCTTGTGCCAGCCGTGAGCTCGTCGCGAGCACATCATCCGTCACCGAACCATGCCGTGAGGAGGCCGTCGCTAGCGCGCAAGCTCGGATCGAACGCCGTCGTAGATAAACAAAAGCCCAGATGGAAGCGCAGGAGCATGTAGTTCTGCATGCTTGCTGTGGATGGAATCACGGGATGGAAGAAGCAGGATCATCTTTTGGGAAACGTGTTTCTCAAACTATTGAGTTTTTAATCTCAAATTCTTGTCAGACAACTTCTCGGTTTATGAAAATAAGTCACTCTTGGACTTATAAGCCAAAAAGATCGTGAATTAACTGAGGTTGAGAAGTTATAACTTGACTAAACACGCACTTATTATTATGTTATTATGTAGAAAGACTTTTTGTAGTTATATATCTGAGCAACTCTCTAATTTCGTTTTTATTGTTGTGCAAAATTTAGGCTGCATATTGTAAGAACAACTCTAATTTGAGGTTTGGAGCTAGTTTCCATTGGTTCTAACAATGATACCATAGAAAAGGACGGACTCCAAATACTCCAGCGAAAATGAGATAAGGATTGGAACTCGATGGATTCGTCAACCCAGCGCAAGTTAGTTTGGATTGTGAGGTGGACTACTTAATTAATAGTCGCGATATATATAGCATTAGGAAGTTGGTTTTGTTTGTTGGGCCAAAATGCAAAATCAAGACTGTTCATAAAAAAAGGGGGCAAACATGAAGGCATCATCCATCAATCATCCTGTGGGTAGTACTCCCACTTTCTGTTGCTATTTTGAAAGCTTTCATCACTTTTTGCATGGAGCGTTTGGAAAGTGCTTTCTACTATTGTGCATTTAATTACCCATCATCAATTCTCTTGTTGACAGTTCAGCTCTGAAAATGACTCTTCTTTTAGTTTACTATTTGTTGATATAAACTTTTCGTTTCAACCATGCATGCATGTTGAAAAATAAGCTTTGATTTAAATAATACATATTATTTGTAATTAAATTTGGCAAAAATTAATTTCTATTTGTTATTAAAGTTTATCTCCTATCTGAATTCCAACAAACTGATATTGTAAATATGAAGGCATATGGATGGTTCCAATATATCAACTACACAACGTTCTTCAATGTAATATTTTAATATAGTTTGATCACTTATACTGATGCTTTCTAAAATTAGAACATTGTATAGGTTAGTCAGATAAAGGGTCGTGTTCGGACGTTCTGTCTGCGTGCAAAGGCTATTTTATCATGAGATATGAGCGGAGGGTTTCTAGCTGACCCGACTTTATGTTAAGTCTGAAAGCCATTGTAAAGGATCTGTGGCGAGTTCGACAGTTTGTCTAAAAACTGTTGATAATAAAATCCTGATGAGAACGTCAGACAGAGACGTAGGACGCAGTTGATGTGTCGAACTTTGTGAAATCTGTTTGTTCTTTTTTTATATTTTTTTATTTGTCACATATCTATCTTTACAGTCTCAGTTAACCATCCGACCTCTCTTCGAACCTGCATCATGTTACTTATTTACCCAAACTGAAAAACAGAAAATATCGTCATGCCCACCATATGCAAAAGTGAAATTAAATAGACAGCACAAGGCCAAATAGGACATAAGAAATCATGCCAAAGATTTCCATGGATATGAATTTTGTCAAATGCACAAACGTGCTTTCGCAAGCAGACACCCAAAAGCATACGGCACAAGCACATCAATGCATGGGCAAATTCATTTTTTAATCTCTGCTCTGTTAGGAGTAGAGACTTTTTAAGAGCAACCAATAGAAAAAATCATCGCGAGTGGATGAGTAAATCTCTGCAGAAGGCGGTAGTTAGACAATAAGTACCAGTTGGACAAATAATATCGCTAGCCAAACGTTTGGAGTTCAAATTCTAGACACTTAAAATTTTTATACTTTTTGGAGATTCTCAATTGAAGCGAACAATTGCAAGGAACATAAACAAACAAAATGGGTTAGATCCAAATCATGGTGCGTATGCAAAAGAGCAGATGAAAACAAATAAAGAAGCAGAGAAATTGATTAGTGGGCACTTATATTTGTAGTGACCATGCCAGTGGAAGTCGCCCAACACAAGTAATGGGCCGGAACATTCCTCTTCTGGGCCTCACCCAAACACTCTTTCACTCTTGGCCCGGAAAAACATCTTATTAAGAAGATGACGCGTTTCAAATGTTGCATAATTGATCAATTAGTCGTTAACTCTAGAACTTGACTTTGATATGTCAGAATTTTCACCAAATCACCTTTTTTCCCCTGGGTCCTTGTCTCCTTGATTGACTTAACAGGAGAGAATAATCCATTGTGGATGCTGCTCCCACAGAGAGATCATTGCTTGATACAAGTATTTGCAAATTTTGGCACCAAACAATACCATCAATCCTACGATTTAGCCGGTACGGTGATCGACGGAATCGAGCCGGAGAGATCAATAATGTCTTTTTTTTTTCAAATTTGGAAATTTTGAGTACTTTTTGCTTTCTGCCTCCAGAAAATAGAGATTATATTGTATAATGTAGCAAAAAAATCTAGTGGCACATATCAATGAGCTCAAATACTTTCTCTACTCTCAATGCATGCAATTTAGCTTCCTATCATTCCCAAAAAATCACGCGTCTCTCCTTATTGTAATAGGCACTGTATGTCTTCGATGGTCAACCGTCGAACATATTCCTCGTCGAAGTTGTCGATCACTCTATCGACAAATTTCTTCAAGCACTGGATTGTTGTGGATTCCCCGATCCGTACATATTCGTCGACAGCATTGGCAGGAGAGCCATACGTCAGCAAACGAATGGCCGCAGTGCACTTCTGTATAGGAGTCAACTCTTGACGGTTAATAGTATATTTTCTCTCAGTGAAAAAGGTAGACCACTCACCAAGAAATCCGACGATTTGAAGAAAGAGGGATCTCTTCATCCGAAACCTCCGATGAAACAGGTAGTCAGGGTAAACCGGATACTCTCAGTACTAGTCCGCCATGAGCTGGTTATGACCGTTTTCATGATCCCTGTCGATGTATCGTTTGCTACCGTGACGACAACGACATGACGTAGAAGCTTGTAGCCTTCCTTACATACTGGCTATAAGGCACTCTTCTAATTGGCACCATGGCAGGATCTTCGTTTATGAATCCCGCAAGAAAATTATGTAAGGTATTGACGGCCTCTTCATATTCACTACATGTGTTTGAACTAGAGCTGGATGATATTTTTGAGGGAGAGGGATTTCGAAAGAAGGGTACTCGAAGATGAGAAGTGAGGGTCTTCAAAGGAGAAGTATTGCTGAGGATGAGAAATATGTACTGGGATGGTTCGTTTTATATAGGCCAAGTCGAATATTACAATTACTAGTTTCCAATTGCAATGTTCCAACGGCTATTTTCCAAACAGATGCGTCGAATGGTTATTTTTCTGAATTTTTGCATCCAACAGCTATTTTTCAAAGAGATGCGTCCAACAACTATTCCTTCCAATGCGAAATGGATAGTAATTGGATAGTAATTGAGTGTGGTTTGGATAGTAATTGAATATCCCAATTGTTAGTTTCCAATTGCAATGTTTCAATGGTTGTTTTCCAAAGATCTTTTAATTGCAGAAATGATGGATACATAGTTCTACAGGTACATAGTGAAACTAAAATGATACACAACATAAACTAGTCTATATTTGCCTTCTTGATCAAATCTTTAACAAACTTCAACGTTTTTGTATGATCCTTTATTTAGTCGTCGTTAAATTTCGATTTGTTTGTTGTCACCAATTTTGTGAAAGATCTAGCAAGTACTAACTTTCCCTTAAACTTGTCGTGATCATTCGGATTGAAGGCTGTTCGGTCCGCTGCCTCCACGCGCTCAATGTGAACCTTGACGAAGGTTCATAAGTCTCTTGCACGTCTGTGTTGGATAGAGGAGATTGTTTCTTGCATTTTCCTTTGCGCTTCTCCTTAGCTACATCGCGACCTTCTGGCCGCGTCTCTTTCACGAGGACATCTGGGTTGGATGAGGATGATGTGTGCACACCATCCTCATAGCCTTGCTCTTTTGCCGGTGTCAATGTAGATTTGGTTCCATTTAGGTTGATCCCTAACACCCATCCACCAATGCTCCAGAATGAATGAGTGCCCCATCTCTTTTCTGTATAACTCGCGTGCTTGTGACATTAATTGGTCGTCGGAACGGCTATTAGTGTAGACATCCTTAAGTCTGCACCAACAACCATTGAATTAAACAATTTTTTTGTTAATCCAGAACCAATGGTCTTTGCCATGCTTTACCTCCCTTCTCCGATTTTTTGGGCTGCTCTCATTCACTAGTACAGAAAAGCTTTCTTCTATCGGTAAAAAAAACCCTTCTACTATCGGTTTTCGTACCGATAGAGATAGACACGATAGAACAAGACAGAACATTTTCTATCGGTAAATAACCGACAGAAGAAATTAACAATTCTATCGGCATCTCAGGAGTGTACCGATAGCAAACCCGTCGTAGTCTGACGATTAACGGTGGGAAAAGTACCACTATTCTAACGGTTAATTACATGATTACCGACAGGAAAATATTAATATTCTATCGGCACCTTATGATTGTACCGATAGAAAACCCGTCGTCGTCTAACGTTTAGCGTTGGAAAAAAATACCCATATTCTAACGGTTAATTATAAGTTTACCGACAGAAAAAAGTGTAGCACTCTCTCGGTTGGAAATGACATTATCGATAGAAAAAATCACAGTAGTCTCTCGGTTGTGGATGAGTTCACCGGCAGGAAAAGTCACTCTATTCTGACGGTTAATTTCAAGTTTACCGATAGAAAAATGGGTAGTAGTCTCTCGGTTGTGGATGAGTTTATCGATAGAAAAAACCATAGTAGTCTCTCGGTTGTGGATGAGTTCACCGGCAGAAAAGTCACACTATTCTGACGGTTAATTTCAAGTTTACCGATAGAAAAAACTACAGTAGTCTCTCGGTTGTGGATGAGTTTACCGATAGAAAATTTGTAGTGGTCTGTCGGCTGTGAATGAATTTGCCGATAGAATATTCACATATACAGTACATTATTTGCATTCACAATACAGTACATTCACATATACAGTACAGATGCAATCATTATAGATTGGATACACAATACAGTACAGATTGACACATTAGACAGTTATTCACATTTATTCACATATATATCGACAAATACAAATTGCAATCCAATGTGGACATTTATTGACATATATATTTATTCACATGTGTATAAACAGTCTATGCACAGAGTACACGAAAAAGAAAAAATTATCATGGCGGATGGTTGGGCGCAACTTCCTCCATGACATATTGAGCCCAGATTTGTCGAAGATCTCTAATCTTTGCATTTTCGTATGAGTCTTTCGACATGGCGATCTGCAAGCATGTGTGAATACTTAGTAACTAACTTCCTAATTTAGAACGTGACACCCAATTTTCAAATTTGAGTTAGCTAT
This sequence comes from Pharus latifolius, assembly GCA_019359835.1. NCBI lineage: Eukaryota > Viridiplantae > Streptophyta > Magnoliopsida > Poales > Poaceae > Pharus > Pharus latifolius. Next base: position 279,119 of record CM033328.1, read on the forward strand.
CGATGCTTACCTGGGGGAATTGGGCAAAGTTTGTCTGCACTAGGTCGTACATGTAGCGTAACACACAAAACCCGCATTCCCACGATTGCGGCTGCTGATGGTACTGAGATAATTGCATATGCGAAGACATGTTAGCTATTGTTTCCATAAACTAATTAAGCATAAACAAAAAGTCTCGTGAGTACCTCATATTCTTTCCAAGCTAGTAGGGAGCCCTGCGGTGCGGCATGCCTCCCTCCAGCGGACGCATATTTATCAAAAGCCCTGCATTTCAGTTAGTATTGCCCGTTAATGTATTATCATGAGCTAGTGAGGTGAAAATTTAAATCAAACATATAAGTTACTTACGCCTCCATATTCCCCTTGACCACATATTCCATCGATAATTTGTCACGCATCGAATCGAGGTAGTACACCTCGTTCCTCGGCGGACAGATCACGATGAGGATCCAGTGGCCCCTGCATTGTACGTAAAAGAGGACCGCGTGCCCAAAGTATATCTCAGGTGTAACATACAAGATCGAGTTAAATTAGTACGAAATGCACTAACCTTTGGTGGTACGGCACCAAAATGAACTCCCTGTCCTGCTGCGCCATCAGCGCCTTGGATATGTACTGCTCAGCGTGCGCGGCGTCGTACTCTAGCATCGTGAGGCTTATTTTCTCTGGGTCGAGGAAACCCACCTTGTCACACGCAGCCTCCGATGCTAGCCTGTACATGCACCTGCATGCAAAGGACGACATTAGTATTGCACAGAAAGTTACTACATTTCAAATGAACTACAACAATGCAGAGTTAGCAAACAGAGTTAGAAAACAGCAATACATAGCATCAGCAAACTCACAGGACTCCAGTCCGTATGATGGACATATCGAGCTCCCGCCCGTTGTAGAGGTCGAACAGATCCTCGTGTGCCACGGATATACTCCCGGGCTCACGGTGGAACTGCCCAGGCCTGTAGGGAACTAAGAAGTTCAGATTGCGTGGAGCTCGGTGTAGGTACCACGCGTGGAGGTCTCTGGTTGATCGATCCAATTTGCGCAAAGCTGCCTCCAACATGAGTGGGAGCCCGTTCGTGAACCTCTCCGGCTGTCCCTGTCGCCCTTTTCCCTTGCCTTTGCCCTTGCCTTTTGCCGAGGACTGAGCGCGTACCTTCGAAGGCAAGGGCGAGGTGATGGCAGCTTTCTTCCGAGGTGAAGGTGTGGATGCGCTGGGTGGGGTGGAGGCCGTCTTTGATGTGTCCAGGGTCGCACGAGATCGGGCCTCATGCCCCGAGCTGGGGGCGCAGTCCCTGGTAGCCCAGCGGCAGGCCACTTCAATTAATGAGCACGTATGTTAGATTATGCAAGTTGAGTGTACTGAGTAGGATGTAATCTAAAATGTGTAGGATTTACCGGTTGTATTACAAGACACTTCTTGGGCCACTGTACGTAGGAGCCCACTGCCTCAGCAAGTGTCTGCAGTTCCTCTGTTGGGACTGGCAACGGAGAATCGTTGTAGCCCGGCATGGCCATGTCCACCTGTACCTTTGCGAAACCCAACCGCAGAGGTACACAGTGGACCCGGACATCCGGCCCAGACGGATATACGAAGCCGTGTCCAACCACTTCCTGCCTGGCGCCTACGTGATTCTGTAGGATGCAGCCCTCCGGCCCCTGCAAATTTGTAACAATTAAAATAGGTTAGCGAAACAACTCTAACAGAATGGTAGTGGCATCAACTTAAGTGCACAGATGAAGGCTTGCAGTACCTCAAGTAGATCCACTGGATCCACGAGTCCTGGGGATCCGCATCTGCACTCTTGGCCAGCAATGCTTCTCTCAACCGTGCAAACTCTTCCCTCATTTGTGCGACCTCGGTCTGCACCTCAGACTGTACCTCAGCCCGTATCTCAGCCCGCATCTCCGCCCGTATCTCCTCCCGTACCTCAGCCCGTATCTTATCGGAGAGGTTAGCTTCCTTTTCCTTCCAGGAGCGGGACTTCTTCCTCGGTGGAGCTGGATCTACGAAACCGGCCTTCCACGACACAATGGATCCCACGGCCCGTGTCCGCCCGGGATGCTCCTTATTTCCTAGAGCCCGGGTGAGGATGTCGTTCTCCCTCTGCGAGGTAAACAATCCCTCCGCTGCCTCCTTCTCAAAAGAGATCTGTTACATTTAAAGGTACCTTGTGAGACAAATTGCCTTATATACACTTGTACGCACACAGTTTACGAGGTTAGCCAACTTACCATTCACCTCACAACGTCGGCGTCCCCAGGGGTTGCGAACTGCACAGACCCCGTGGACGACACGGACCCCCTCCCCCTCCACCATCGCTTGCACCTCTCATCCCGGATCTCGGAGAGCAGCAACTCAGGGGTGTCGATGACAGGATTTTGCTCGTCTTCCTTCTTCCACTGCTCCTCCTTCCCCGCATAGCCCCGGGATCCGAGCCGATGCAGGTGGTCGTTCCTCTTCTGGATCGCCCTATTCTTCTCGCTAAGGGCCTTGAACTCCTCAGTCCCCTTCTGCTTAGTGAATTCCTCCCATACCTCCTCCGATATGAAGGGGTACTTCTCGCAAGGAGATTTCCCCGCAGCGAGGAAGTTACTGACGAGCCAGCTCTTAAAGGTTTTCCATGTTTCGTTCATGTCCTTCAAGCAGGTAGTCCTAGGTGTATCGTCGGGGATGTTCCACTTAGCCTGTTTCCGAAAAATGCATACAATTAATCACGAGTTAGTTAAACTTTAGTATAAGCCAAGAGAACGTGATTACGAAAGAGTTCAGTGATTTCAGTTCATTTAACCTTCACTTCCGTCCACAACCTATCCCTCTCGTCCGCCGTCACGTCCTTCCAGGTCTGGACGGTGATCTTCACCCTTTCTTTCACCAACAGCCCAACGTAGGCCGCGTACCTCCCAGCATTCTTTCCAATCGGCCACCCAAATTGGTTGAACTCACAAGAAAGATCCGTGCGTTTGGCCAAACGCCCCAACGTCGTCGCACCTCGCCCCACCCTCTTGCGCTGGGATGTAACAGCTGCATCTTCAGTAGTTACGATGGGGTTGGCCCTAGTCGAACCACTAGTACCATCCGATGAAGATGACGACATGTCTTCCCCTACAAAACCTTCAACAAACCATATATATGGCAATTAATTCGCCTTGGAGTTCCATAACTCAGCCCAGGACTGGAGACTAACTAGGGCGGCAAAAGGGAAAATAATACAATAAGAAAGACATGCATAAATTACTTCCTGAACTGTTCAGAAATATTTTCTATCGGTAAACACATGAGCTGCCGATAGACCATAACAATTACCTCCACAGAAGACAATTTTTCTATCGGCAAACCCGTGAGATACCGATAGAACATAACAATGTTCTCTACATATGGAATTTTGTTGACAAGCCACCATTCACTGTCATCACATAACATTCTCGATGATTTGCTATACTAATATTCATGGGCCAGCATTATTATTTCACACGTAAATATGCACACAAGCATCTAAGTGCCACTGTGCATAATCTTTAGCCTAGCCTGTATGTGAGTCATCAGGACTTCACATCTATTAGGTTGGGAAAAGTCATGTATAGGCATTTGAAACATATACATCGAAGACCCATCCACATTGCCATATATTCATACGAAGTGAGTAAAAATTCCCAACCAAACTAGTACATTGCATGGCTCATGTCCTTCCAGATCCAAATTAAGTTTTACTACTTGTGTAGAAATATTTTCTATCAGTAAACACATGAGCTGCCGATAGAATATGTGTAAGAACACCTCCAACATATAATCTGCATTACATGGCAGTTGGATACAATTGATCACACATACAGCAGTATAGATAAGTTAAAATCTCAAAACAGGTTCATTACAACACTGGAACATATTATGTAAACCCTAATTTAAATCAACATTGCCTGCGGAATGTACATAAGCCCACACAATAGGGAACCCTAGTGTAATTGCAAAACTCGAAGAATTAGTACGTGCAAAACACTAGGATCAAATAAAGAAGATGCTGGAAATTGATCCGGGAGGATCTCCAAGTCCTGATCGCATGTGGCTTCGCGACCAAGTCCTAATCGCATGCGGCTTGGCGACCAAATCCTGATCGCATACGGCTTCGCGACTTTAACCGTGTTCGGAAAGGATTCGCGATCATGGATTGGTCCGCGACCAGGAAAAGGAATTTGTTCCCTGTTCGGAATTGTAATCAGATCCGAATGTGTATAACTAAGCTTATCTGTTTAGGATTAGTTATATGAGTCTAATACGTTTAGGTCTCTAAGTCTGATACGTACTCATACGGTTGGACTATAAATACCTTGTAATAGGTCTAGTTTAGATCATCGAATTCAATCGAAGAGTCATAGAACTTATTTGAGTTTTAGACACTTATAATTCCTTCGACGTAGGCAAGTGTGCCTAACGTTCGACGTGTAAAGCCCTCTTTGAAATAAAGAGTTGTGCAATTACTTTGGGTTTCGGTATTTCCGAGTAAGATCCCGTTATTCCGCATATTAGAATCTGGGCGAGCCTAGTGCGAAAACCAAGGCTAGGTCTCAAACGGATCAAGTTGGTATCAGAGCAACTTTCCTATCCTGTGGATGGTGAAGACTCGCCAGGGTTACAAAACCTCCGGCGAAACTCCAGGCGATCAATTGACGGTTCTTACAGCTGCGTCTCCGACAATGTCTGACGATACCTCCGTTCAAGCTAACCTAGCCGAACAAGTGGCTAAACTCTCCACCGACATGGAAACCGTGCTTGCTTGGATTAAGCTGTAGGCCATGATTGTACCTCCTGAAGTAGGGAAGGGTATGGGTGCGAAGACTGGTGAAGACTTGCGCAGGACAGACGAAGATGAAGGAGAAGGCAACCACAAGACCGACGACATCGCCAACACCTCCTTAGCTGTCGGATCTTTTAAAGTCGACGCTAAGATTGATATACCCATATATGATGGGGTGATCGATGCCAAGAAGCTGGATTCTTGGATCGACCAGCTTGAGACCAACTTTGACCTGAAAGGGTTCAGTAGCGCTCAAAAGGTCAAATTTGCACCTTTGAAGATGAAGGACCACGCCAAGATATGGTGGAAGGCCCTTGTCACCAGTGGTGAAGCTGACGATCTTGCGTGGGGTCAATTCAAACGACTTATGCGACAAGAATTTTATCCAATGGGTTACCTTGATGAGAGATGGGAAAGTTGGCACAGATTGTATCAACGGCGCGACCAGACTGTCCAAGACTATACGACGGAGTTTCGGCGACAAGCAATGGTCATCGGCATCTCACTGTCCGATCCTCAGGTATTTCGGAAGTACACATCTGGACTTCAGAAATCGATCAGTACTGAGCTAAGTCTGTTCAGAGTTCAAGACATCTCGACCGCGAGTACGACTGCTTTGGCGATTGAGAAGAAGAATAAGACCCGCAACGATAAGAACTTGAGGGAGATTTCAACCACGACAAACTCCGGAGAGGGTACCCACGATACGGGTAACACTTGTGAGCATTGTCATTTTGCTGGGCACACAAAAGAGAAGTGTTATAAACTTCATCCTGAACTGCGACCAGAAAGAAAAAGGAGGGATGAACCAAGCACACGAACAGCTATGGTTGCTTCTATTCCGCTCGCAGAGGAAATTATCCAGTTGGATTCGGTTGAAAAGGCGGACACGACCTTGTCTCTAATGGCAATGCCGAAGGAGAAAGGTTCGGGTTCATCAATTGACCACAACCAGACAGAGGAATTGTTCACTGTTAACATACAGGTGAAGCACGAGGTGGTCGCAGCCATCTTCGACCCCGGAAGCCAAAAGAATTTGGTCTCCTCCGGGCTGGTTCGACGACTTGGTTTGCAGACGACTCAACATCCTCGACCGTATCCTCTGGGATGGTTCACTTCTGACGTGAATCAGCAGATCAAAAGTCAATGTACTCTAAAGTTTGCAATATCTGCTCGTTACATCGACGAGGTTCAATGCGATGTCATCCCCATCGATATTTGCCAAGTGATTTTTGGAAGTCCATTCTTATACGATCGTGACGCCCATTACCACCGAAGAGCTCAAGACTACGACCTCACAAAGGATGGGACGAAATTTATCATCAGTAAAAACGACCACGTCGACACCAAGGACTTGTTGACAGCAAATCAGGCAAAACAGATTGTCAATGCATGCTCAAAGTGTGTGCTGAGCGTGATGCGTCCAGTTAGCCAAGGGGATTGTGATACATCGAGTATGGAAAATGATGGTTGTTTGGTGAGCTTGCCTGCAGAAAACAACGTGCTGTTCGCAGAGGTATATCGTCGATCACCACAACGACTAGTTCAAAACGACATGCAACTTGTCTCTACGGCGCCACAATTCAAAATTTGCAATCCTAGCTTTGGGATCGGTGATAGTATTAACCTCGACAAGGGGAAGGCTATCCGCGAGTGGCCAAGGCCACAATCCATGACGGAGGTGCTAAGCTCCATGAGCGCCTATCCATACATTCGATCCGACGATTGTAGCATTGCTCATCGTGTGTCCGTTCCAAAACTCCCAGTCGTTCTCTACATCATCACGGTTGGTCACCAACGGGTGTTGGCTCCTTCTCAACAGGGGAGTCATGATCCGGGAGGATCTCAGGTCGCATTCGCAACGGATTTGCGACCACGAAAAGGTTTGCGACATTGGAAAAGTTTGCGACCTTGGGAAGGATTCAAAGTCTTCGAGCCTTCAATGCTGGATGATGAGCCAGATACTATAGTACCATTTGTTGAAGACTTGGTCTATCAACGAGACAAACCTCTACGTGAAGATGTGATTATGGAAAAGAAGGTGACTACCACCCGCAGTGGCACCAAGGAGACTTTTCGAATCGGTCGGAAAGATCAACGAGCACGTGCGGCAAAGTGGTACACCAAAGAAGATGGACAAGCCCAAGTTCCACATCTCCAGTTTGATCGTGAGGTCGCAACAGGGGTTGGCTTCTTCTCAACAAGGGAGTCATGATCCGGGAGGATCTCCAAGTCCTGATCGCATGTGGCTTCGCGACCAAGTCCTAATCGCATGCGGCTTGGTGACCAAATTCTGATCGCATACGGCTTCGCGACCTTAACCGTGTTCGGAAAGGATTCGCGACCATGGATTGGTCCGCGACCAGGAAAAGGAATTTGTTCCCTGTTCGGAATTGTAATCAGATCCGAATGTGTATAACTAAGCTTATCTGTTTAGGATTAGTTATATGAGTCTAATACGTTTAGGTCTCTAAGTCTGATACGTACTCATACAATTGGACTATAAATACCTTGTAATAGATCTAGTTTAGATCATCGAATTCAATCGAAGAGTCATAGAACTTATTTGAGTTTTAGACACTTATAGTTCCTTCGACGTAGGCAAGTGTGCCTAACGTTCGACGTGTAAAGCCCTCTTTGAAATAAAGAGTTGTGCAATTACTTTGGGTTTTGGTATTTCCGAGTAAGATCCCGTTATTCCACATATTAGAATCTGGGCGAGCCTAGTGCGAAAACCAAGGCTAGGTCTCAAACGGATCAGAAATAGAACAACGAATTAGGGTATTTACGGCGGCAATCAGTTCTGGTGATGGAGAGGCGGTGTAGAACGCAGCGGCGGCCGGCGAAGGACGAAAATAAGAACCGGTGGCAGTGGCGAACCAGTGTCCAGCCGGCGATCGTCGTGTGGGAGAGAGGAAGTGAGTGGGCACGGCGGAGGTCGTGGTTTTCTTCGCTCTCGAAGAGACGCAGTGCTCGAAGGTGGAACTGTTCGAGTGGAGGTAAACTAAAGGGCCGTGTACGAGTAATAAAGTAGTGGAGGAACTTTTCTATCGGTATAACAAAATGATACCGATAGACTTATGTACTTTTCTATCGGTACAACAAAATAATACCGATAGAACAAGTAAATTTCCCGGAAAAATATTTGAAGTAGTGGATGCCTTTTTCTATCGGTATAAACAATCAAATCCCGTGAGACCAATTTTCCACAGAAAAATTTTTTAAAGTGCTTGAGATTATAGTATTGGGTGCCATTTTTCTATCGGTAAAAACAACAAAATACCGTGAGAGTAATGAAAAGGTGCATTTTTCTATCGGTATAAACAATAAAATCCCGTGAGACCAATTTTCCCCAGAAATTTTTTTAAAGTGCTTGAGATAGTAGTTTCTATCGGTAAAAACAACAAAATACCGTCAGAGTAATGAAAAGGTGCCTTTTTCTATCGGTATAAACAATAAAATCCCGTGAGACCAATTTTCCCCAGAAAAATTTTTTGATTAAGTGCTTGAGATTATAGTATTGTGTGCCCTTTTTCTATTGGTAAAAACAACAAAATACCGTCAGAGTAACGAAAAGGTACACACAATTTAACATCAAACAGACCGCGGTTGAAAGCTGCAGAATGATAAAGAAAGAGGGAAGATAGCCGGAAAATTGGAAAATTGACATAAAAAAAAAATTTTCATTCATTGTTGTTTTATCACTTACAAAAAAAAATAAAACCCAAAATGCTAAGTCAAGGGGTGGTCTTAGCCCTGGCTGCATGTAGAATAGAGTCAGTTAGACTTGCAGCCAGGACGCAGGACTCCTCTAGCGACAAGTTGTCCCTAGGATCAACTACTACCGCGTCGAGAAGGCCTGCGACCTCCCTCAGCTTCGCTATGGTATCCTTCATAATCAAACCGCAGCCAGCGATGGTCATATCCGCGGCTTTCTTCTCCTCGCGAAGACGGCTCGTCCTCGCCCTAGCATTGTCACCATCCGTCTTCATGCGCTTAATGCGCTGGAAGAGATCGTCAAGGTCAAGCCGTAGCTGAGTGTGCTTGTCTGTAAGGAGCTTGTGCTCCTCCTGGAGGGCCCTCAGGTCGGCCTTCACTTTGGCAGTGTCTTCCACGGCTACCATTCCCTGTGCAAATCAACAGGTCAAGAATGAACTGAACATGGATTAACAATACATGGGTAAACCGAGGAGATTTAGAGTTCTTACCGGGGAGGGCGTGGATGACGATCCCATGGAGGTTGCCATTGTGAAAGAGAAGATGAGGAGTCGAACCGTTCGAGAATTAGAAAAACAACAAAATACCGCGACGCATGGCGAGGTACTTATAGAGTTTCCAAGGCGACGCATGGCGACACGGTTGAGAATTCAAAGCGGCAGAGTATTCTTCTATCGGTAAAAACAGGAAAAAACCGTCAGACAACAAATACCGTGAGACTAACGAATTTATTCTAACGGTAAAATAGAACAATACCGATAGAAAACGTTTTGAAGTGCCTGAGAGATGTCCTTTTCTATCGGTATAAATAACAAAATACCGTTAGAAAAAAGGGATTTTTACAGAACTTAATTTGAAGAAGCAAGAGGCTGCGATGAGATTTTTGCAAGTGCTATTTGAAGGGAAGAATTAAGTATTTACAGGATAAAGGTACTGTACATGTTAGAACTCATGCTGTGAAGTAAAATTGAGATGTATTAATGCTGTGAACTAGCTTATCATTAAATTCTAAAGAAAAATGTACTGCCTGATGTATTAATGATAAGTTTCCTCACCTTGCTGCAGAACTTGTGGGCTGTTTGCTTGGCATTTATCCCTGAAATAGAAATTAATCATCAATGGTTCTCAACCCATAATCCTTCTTCGTGGTCATCTCGCAGATACGTTGTTTCGTCGATATCTTCAGTACGGATAGATTGAATGTCCTCTAAAAATGGAGGTATTTCATCGAATTGGTTATACTCCTCTTCGTCGACAACATCTTCGACCCCAACAATACGTCTCTTGCTGTGGAGGACAACATGCAAGTTTGGATTGGCCGGGTCAACGATGTAGAATACCTGTGTGGCTTGCTTTGTAAGTATGAATGGATCGTCTTGGTGTCCGACTCTACCAAGATCGACGAGAATAAACCCGTAACTGTCAACTTGAACACCTCGAGGGATTTCGACCCATTGGCATCGAAACAGGGGAATCTTAAGTAATCCGTAATCGAGCTCCCATATTTCGTCAATAACACCGTAATATGAGTTCAGCGCCCTTACTGACCTGGCATCCTCGGAAATAGCAAACAGTGTCACTCCGCTACATTGCGTGCTACTCTTGGCGTCTTGAGCTCTTGTGTAAAATGAATACCCATTGATGTCGTACCCCTGCCAAGTCCCTACAGTGAATCTTGGGCCTCTAGCCAACCATGTCACAGTTTCACTTACGGAGCCCTCGGCAGCTCGCGTGACTCTTTCTTGGATCCACTCAGCAAATTTCCTGTTATGTTCTCTGCTGACCCAAACGTCTGACTTCGAAGGATTCTGTGACCGTAACATTACCTTGTGCTCGTGTATGTATGGCTCGACCTCCGTCATGTGTTGTAAGACCCAAAAATGTGATTTTGCGTACACATTACGAGCGGGGACGATAGCTTTGAATTCAATCGTTCCGATTCCCTCAAGCCTATCCTCGTGTCGGGACCTAGGAACGCCAATTGGGTCAACCCCGGCCATATAATCTGTGCAAAATTCAATCACCTCCTCGGCGGCATAACCTTCCATGATACTCCCCTCGGGTCGACGACGAGTCCTTACGTATCCCTTCAATACACCCATAAATCTCTCAAATGGATACATGTATCGCAGGCACACGGGTCTACAAAACTTAATTTCTCTGATAAGGTGAACAATCAGATGGACCATAACATCAAAAAAGGATGGAGAGAAATACATCTCGAGCTGACAAAGAGTTGTAACCACGTCGCGTTGCAAAGCGTCCAGTCCATCGGGATCAATTACCTACGAGGACACAGTTGCGACAAATATTCATATCGGAAAAATCTTCTAATTAAGCTCCACAAATGGAGGTAGTGAACTTATAGTACGAGTGCACGTACTTACCTTGCAAAATATTGCGTTGAAGAAATAACATAGGTTTGTGATTGTCTCTCTGACGTTAACTGGGAGAATGCCTCTGATAGCAATGGGAAGCATCTGTGACATCAAGACATGACAGTCGTGGGACTTCATGCCAACCAGTCTTAGGTCCTTCATAGACACAAGTTTTTTCAAGTTCGCGGAGTACCCACATGGAACTTTAACACCGTGCAGGCACCGACAGAGTTCTGTTTTTTCGCTCTTGGACAACGTATAGTAGGCCGGGGGGAGGTATGTACGCTTTCCATTCTCTAAAGGTGCAAGCTCAGTCCTTATCCCCATTTCCACCATGTTACGACGAGCTTTCACACCATCCTTTGTCTTTCCCGGAATGTTCAACAACAAACCAATCAAACTGTCACAGACATTTTTCTCTACATGCATGACGTCAATGCAATGTCGAACTTGTAAATGCTCCCAGTACGGTAGATCCCAGAGAATCGATCTCTTCTTCCAAACATTTTTTTCTCGTGGTTTAGAATGCTTACCGAACTCAACTTTGATGTCGTTCACGCGCGAGTAAATCTCCTTACCGGTCAGAAACACTGGAGCTGATCCCTTCTCAGGATTCCCGTTAAATGATTTCCTCTTCTTACGGTACGTGTGATGCACCGGAAGAAACCTGCGGTGACCCATGTACACTGTTTTCCGGCAGTTTCGCAGCCACATGCTCTCAGTTTCATCTAGGCAAATAGGGCAAGCCTTGGCTCCTTTCGTACTATACCCCGACAAATTGCCGTAGGCCGGAAAATCATTTATGGTGCAAAATATCAGGGCCCGCAAGATGAAATTCTCTTTCTTGTATACATCCCACACCTGCACACCCTCGCTCCACACTACTACAGAAGTGCATTCCACTAACCCATATTTTCTAACGGTTATAAGCAATCTGGGAAAAATCCGATAGAATAGGACGACAGCGGCGGAAAATAAGCATTTTACTATCGGTTACACACTAGTCCAACGTTAGTGAAATGTAAAAACTTTTTACTATCGGTCATTACTGTACAAACCGATATAATATATTAAATAGTACTATCGGTTTTCCATTTTTAACTGATAGTAAAATTATGCACTTTATACTATCGGTTATGACTGTACAAACCGATATAATATATTAAATAGTACTATCGGTTTTTCATTTTTAACTGATAGTAAAATTACGCACTTTATACTATCGGTTATTACTGTACCAACCGATATAATATATTAAAATAGTACTATCGGTTTTTCATTCGTAACAGATAGTAAAATTGCTCACTTTATACTATCGGTTCGTACTGTACCAACCGATATTAAAGATAAACTTTTACTATCGGTTATTAGTGTACGAACCGATAGTAAAGATGAACTTTTACTATCGGTTTGTTTATTCAACCGATAGTAAAAGAAACAATGGGGGCCTTTAGAAGAGAGGAAAGTTCACTAACGGTTGTATTTTTGAACCGATAGTAAAATTACATTTTTACTATCGGTTATTAGTGTACGAACCGATAGTAAATAGAGTAAAAGAAACAATGGGGACCTTTAGAAGAGAGGAAAGTTCACTAACGGTTGTGTTTTTGAACCGATAGTAAAATTACATTTTTACTATCGGTTATTAGTGTACGAACCGATAGTAAAGATAAACTTCCTTATAATGGGTTAAACGCGCGGGAGTTTTCCCTCCAGTCCAACCAAACACATTTCCAAATAAGTCTCTACTCGCACGCGGAAAACCCTAGCCTCCCCGACGTCCCCTTTTTCGCTCCTGCACCACCATTGCCGCTCGCATTTGGGTTCTTCACAGCCGCCGGTCACTGCATCGCGCCATCGTAGGCCACTCCACGAACTGTAAGTGTTCTTGACCAACCCGATTAAAATTGTTCTTGCCCCTCGTGTCAGTTTCTTAAATTGATACTGAACGCGATTAGAACCAGGTATTCTTTAGGAAAGAGTAATTGAAATGAAATCAGTTTCCTAACTTCATACAAGCATGCAAAGCGCCATGTTGAAAAACCAATACGAGTTGCCTCAATTGGAGTAGATGCGACAAATTTGGGCTTAATATATGATGGATGAAGTGGCTATCAACGATCGATCGTAAATGACTTGTGTAATATACATTGAATGTGTTAATTGGTGTATGTGTGTACTTGTATTGGTGTATTTGTGAATAAACCTAATATGTGAATAATTAGATCCAATCTATACAATGCATGTGTATATCTTTGTATTAGTGTATTTGTGAATAAATTCAATCTCTGAATAATTAGATTCAATCTGTCCAATGTGTATCTCTCTGTATTGTTGTATCTGTTAATAATCCTTTGTAATACTATCGGTTCATATCCTACAACCGATAGAAGAAAGTTTCCAGTACTAGCCGTGTCAAGTAACTAACCGATAGGAAAACTAACAGTACTATCGGTTTCCAGTGTAGAACCGTTACAAGAAATCTAACATCACTATCGGTTGAGTTCACTGAGCCGATAGAAGAAATTATCATTCACGATTAGTGAATGTTGGAATATAGGTATTTTACTATCGGTTTGCAACCGATAGAGTTGTGCTACGTTTTTTCTATCGTGCCGATCACTAGCGGTAAGAGAACCGATAGTAGAGACGATTTTAAACCGATAGTGAAAAGCAATTCTGTAGTAGTGACAATTTCTGTAAGTCCTCGATTAAAGGCGCTAGAAACACGTCAATATCATTTCCGGGTTGTCTGGGTCCTGAGATTAGTAACGCCATCATGATGTACTTGCGCTTCATGCATAACCAAGGAGGAAGATTGTAGATGCATAAAAGAACCGACCAAGTGCTGTGCCGGCTGCTCATATTACCATGTGGGTTCATACCATCTGTACTCAGCCCGAACCTTACATTCCTAAGTTCGCCGCCGAACTCAGCAAATGTTCTGTTGATGTTTCTCCATTGAATAGAATCAGCTGGGTGTCTCAGTTTTCCGTCTTGTTTCCGGGCTTCAGCATGCCAACGCAAGTGCTTCGCGACTTTCGGATTTGCAAAGAGCCGCTTCAATCTAGGTATCACAGGCAAGTACCACATAGTTTTTGCCGGGGGCCCTTTCCTTACCTCGTGACGTTCACTGTCAATCCGGTCCCTACGCGTATACCTCGATGCGCCGCATCTTGGACAAACATGCAAACTGGAGTACTCGTTACGGTACAACACACAATCATTTGGGCATGCGTGTATTCTTTCGATTTTCATTCCCAGCGGACACAACAGTTTTTTGGCTTGGTAAGTAGATCTTGGCAACTCATTTCCCTCTGGAAGCATGTCCGCTAGAAGATCTAATAGTGCCGTGAAACTCTTATCACTCCAACCGTTTCCTGCCTTCAAGTTATATAATCTCAGCACAGAAGACAGTTTTGTAAATGTTGCACATCCAGGGAACAGAGGCTTCTCAGAGTCAGCAATCAGTTTCTCAAATTCACAGAAGTCATTTTCGTTGTAATCTTCCTCTACATCACGTAACATCTCATCTAGATTGTCATCATCATCATCATCATCTACGTGCACATCGGAATGAACATTACCAAAATTGGGATGATCATCGATATTATTGCAATCCACATCCGAGTCGTGCTGATTGGTAGTAGTGGTGCTTGTTTCCTCAAGATCTTCGCCATGCCATATCCAACGGGTGTCGCGCGTTAAAACCACGACGAATCAAATGACTCTTAATTTGATCAGAGTTGCTAAACCTCTTCAAGTTCATACAATCTGTACAAGGACAGAGCATATTTTTCTCTCCCTTCCTCTCCTTTTGTTGCTCAGTAAATTTAATAAACTCATTCACACCATCCAAATATTCAAGAGTAGTACGTTTTATTCCATACATCCAATATTTCCTGTCCATCTACAATTAACAAAATTTAACGAGTAAGCCATGCATGAAACCTGCCCGATTAAGTTATGTATATGTACATGTACAGCCTCTTACAACAGATACATGTGTTGAGCCCTAGCCTGACAAAATTAACACTAATTAACCTAACTAACTACACAATACAAGCTAGTTAGCTCCTAAAACATGACGCATTTCCAGCTACCAAGCTCCCAAGCTTAGAGCTACAAACTTGGAACTACACAATACAGCTAGCTTGCAAGTAGAGAGGAAGGGAGATCTAGAGGGAGAGAGAGATAAGTGTCGACGATTAAGCGTACCTTAAAGAGAGGGGCGCAATCAACTTCCCTCCAGCCTGCGCTGATCACCCTAGCAGTGTAGCTGGAACTTTCGTCACAACAGAGGGACACAGAGTGCAACAGAACAAATTAAATAGCAGCTCAGCAATGGTCGAGTGGGGTTTTCCTTATAATGGACATTTTTCTAACGGTAAATACATGAAATAACCGTCAGACTAACTTAGGTAATTTGCCGCTCACATATTC
Source organism: Pharus latifolius (assembly GCA_019359835.1). NCBI lineage: Eukaryota > Viridiplantae > Streptophyta > Magnoliopsida > Poales > Poaceae > Pharus > Pharus latifolius. The sequence continues at coordinate 294,447 of CM033328.1, forward strand.
TATCGGTAAAAACACACACATACCGTTAGAGAATGTGCATTACCGACCAAGTACAGGACTTCTTCTTTCGGTAAATATGTGTATTGACCGTTAGATCATGCATGACACAACACGCACATGAGTTTTTCTATCGGTAGATATGTGTACGAACCGTTAGATGATGCATGACACTCGAGCATGAGTTTTTCTATTGGTAAATATGTGTACTTACCGTTAGAATATACATGACTGAGCAAATATATGTGTTTGCCTATCGGTAAATATGTGTACTTACCGTGAGAATATGCATGACTGAGCAAATATATGTGTTTTCCTATCGGTAAATATGTGTACTTACCGTTAGAGGAGGTACTGGTACCAAACTGGGACAAACATGCACATGCCATTTCTCACATTCAAGGAATCATATCAATGTAACATCAAATAGATCTTACATCAAACGGATCTTAACTAGAAGATAAAGCAATATATTTCAAGAAATGCTAATTTGTGGATTAACTAGAAGACACAAAAATACTTTTCGTAGGTACTTGGGACTTCATCTTGCCAAATAAATTACAGATGCCAGTTCACAAAGTCAGGTACAAACATACACATGCCAGTTCACAAATTGAAGTGCATGTCTGAAACAGCAGTACAAATACACACCTACCTACCAATACAATTAAATACACAAATACTCCCTGCACATTTAAGTTCATGTCCCAATTAGCAATACATGATACACAAATATACAACAATATACAAATACAACAATTCACACATTCGATGTATATTACAAAAGCCACGTCTGAAATTAACAACAGGTCATGACGAGAACCCAGTGGCCCATACATGCATTTTACATAAAAGGGAACCTTTGCAGGTTGCCACAATGCAACTACCGACTACAAGTTAGACCTGATACATCACAAATCCATTCATCCAAAACAGCAAATGTCTGAACCACATTGGACTTAACCATAGGAGTTCAGTTCGAAGACGCCCGAGGAGCTGGAACTGCCGTCGACATACATTTGTACGTATTGGTGATTTCCTCGGACTCAAACTCGATCAACTCAACTCAACTCCATTAACAAAAAGAACCTACCTTCCAAGATGTTGTTCTGTGTAGTGATGGTGTAGAATGGCTGTGCAAATAACAACAATTCTTCTTCTCCAAGCAGGTAAGCATCTAGCCACAAGCTGGTGCATGCAAAAAAATGTAAGATGCTTTCTATAGGTCCTGATTTGAGAAACACGCCGGGCTTAAGCATCTTCTCGACCGAGCCAACCAAGATCTCGCCCTTCACGTCCTTCCAGCTCTCGACGATGATCTTCACCATTTCTTTCGCCAACAAGCCAACGTAGGCAGCGTACTGCGATGAAGAACCGTGAAATACGTTGCCCCTCACGAGCATCATCCAAGGACCTAAACAGATCATAATCATATTGAAAAGAAGACACATCAAAATGAAGGATACAAAAAAAGCAGAATTATTGCCACAATCGGATTAGAATAATCTAACAATATTGCAGAAATTTTACGTACCTTCCTTGGGATGCCGACGTCTAGAGGGCGTCGATGGAGGTGCGGAGGTGCAGCGGTCCCCTGTAGAGGTGCGCCGGCCGTCCATGGAGCTTACAGGTTAGGACTACGAGCCCCAGATGAACTGTGAGAATGAAAGAGACATACCCGTGTATTTATACAAATATATATTTTCTATCGGTACAAAAACAGAATACCGTTAGTAATAAAAACATCTGTAGAAGGCGAATGGTTCTATCGGCACAATAAATATTACCGATAGGAATTTTTGTACATATTCTATCGGTGTGTACGTACATTGCCGGTAGAATATTACTAGTTGTAGAAGGCCAACAGTTCTAAGATATTTTTTGCAATATTCTACCGGTATAAACATTCATTACCGATAGAATAAAACTATTTGAAGACGAACAGTTCTAAGCAATTTTCTATATATTCTAACGGTAAAAGAATCCATTACCGATAGAATAAAAATATTTGTAGAAGGCCAACGGTTGTATCGGCGCACTACATATTGCCGATAGGAATTTTTAATATACTCTGTCGGTATATTCATACAGTAGCGATAGAATAAGTCTAGTTGTTGAAGTCGACCAGTCCTATCGGCGCACAACATTCTTCCGTCAGTACTTATGCATCTCTTCTAACGGCAAATATGTTCATCACCGCTAGAGTAAATCATACTATTTATTCTATCGGTAAGTTTCTTATAAACCGATAGGGAAAATACATCCGTCGGTCTTTTATGACCGCGAGGCACATTTTCTATCGGTTTTCTGCTGTTTCGCTAATAACCGATAGAAGATAGGGGTTAGTAGACTGCATTTCTGTACTAGTGATTGTACGCCGCTGTCACACTCGCCCAATATGTGTCACATTTTTTACTGTTCCCATCCACTAGATCCAACGAATTATTCAACCACACACTAATCTGCGCAATCGAAATATAACGTTTTCATGAGGAAATAAATATGAACTTTCCAAATTAAATCCAAATAATTTTTGAAATAATTTCTTCCACAAAAACTAAATGTCAAAACGAGTGACTCATCAGTCGAACATCGTTGGCTGCTAAATAAAGCAATCGCTTGCGCCTGGCAGGACTTGGGAGAACATGGTCGTCATCATTGTCAATAACGCATGACCTGCAGCGTAGAATGTGACGAACCAGAATTTGACAAAGATGCGTATTTTGAATTTTTGGATGGGGGTTGTTACGGCAAGGGCTGGAAATAGTTGGCCGGTGTACCGACAAAATGAAAATTTTTCCTGTAGGATGCAAATGGATGGCCATGTGGAGGGGTGCGGATATGGAGCAGTATGTGAATACTGAGAGTTGGGGGATACATATGATAACTAGAATGATAAGGTGGTTGTGAAAAATTTGGATTACCGGGTGGATATGGTGGGGGATTTGGATTACCGGATATTTTCAGATTTTCTCTAGATGTATTAGGAGAATTAATCCAGTTTAGAAAACCCTCGGGGAATTACTATCCATATGAAACTTAAAAAAAAATTAGCGTGCAAAATAGTGTAAAAGTAGTGTATGATAGTGTAAGATTTGTGAGATGAGTATGATGAAATAAGCAAATGAGGCTTCTATTTATAGAGAAATAGTGAGGCGAATTTTTTTGAATTTTTTACAATTTTTTATAAATTTTTTCATAAAAAAATAATACAAAATTACATAACGACTCTTTTGTAATGACTAATTTTCCAACGGTTGAAAGTACTGTCGCTGACAGGTGGGCCCCATTAACATCACCTCGTTACTCGCATTTACTTCAACCATTTCTCTTACATGTGGGTCTTACGATATCTGGGCCTAGCTGTCAGTAACTGGGTTTTTAGTGAGTGCATAAGTGTGGGAAATAAAAAAATTTTGACGTGTTTCTGGAGTGGGGCCCACGATGTTCGCCTCGTTAATTGACGAAATTATCCCACCTATTTAGTGACATGTGGGCCCATGAGATTATGTCCCCACTTGTCAGTCCATGTGTTCGGATGTGAAGTGTCGCAGTCATATGTGTTTTGCAGGCCCCACAAAACGCGTATGCACGCCCCTTCGACTAGCTCCAATGGAGCTACTTCACCGGGCGCGCTCCTCTATAGGCCCGCAAATCAGCTATCGTGCGAGATTGTGTGCTCGTGTGTCACTGGTCATTTCGACGCGTCGCTTCATCCACTCGATCAGCTAATTTGTGCGACACACGTCCTTTGACGAGTCACTGTTGGAGACAGCCTAATAATAGATATATCAGCGGTTAGTTGTCATATAATTACTCATGTGTCATGGCAACTAATACACAGATTAAGACAAACAACTTTTGGCACCATCATAGATGAGCCGGCTAAATAAATAGTTGAGAGCTCGGGCGATGACGCTTGCTGTTGTGTGCGCCCTTGTTTTCACACAAGTATTAATTTCTGTCACCCGATCCGATATTTCATATTTGACTTGTTTGTAACCTCCAGAAAAGTCCGGCCGGATCTGACTCGATTTCCATGCAATGATTTTTGATTATTTTTTTTTTTCAAATAACTCATTAAAAAAACAAATTTCAGAAATAATTTTTTTTTAAAAATTTATAATAATAAACTTCAGTTGCTAGATGACTAAACTCTAGTCACTATCTGAGAGTGAATACTTGACACCCACACGCGAGGTGTATTGATAGCTCTACTATGCAAACTTTTTCTTTGGCCGACCAACGACTGAAACCCGTCTTTTTGACAACATAAGCCGTTTGGAAGGTCTATTTAAGTCACTTGAGTTGGTTTTTTTACGAAAAAATAAAAAAAAGAAGAAAAAAGAAAAAAAGAAAAGAAAAAAAAGAGAAGAGGAATGTATATCTCCATAACTCTCGTAGCTATTGGACAGTATGGGAAGCCCACAAAAAAGAAAATCATGTTTTGAACATGTAATGGTTAATGAACCTAGTGTAATCATCTTCTCAAACTTGCACGAATCCCACGGGTGGAGGAGTCGCTGCCGAATAGAATCAGAAATGCTAGTTTATGTTGTGTTTTGCTTATGGATTGGTATGCTTTTAGACAGTTTTCGCTTCATCACTTTGACCCAAACCGTAAACCTTTTAACGTTGACGTGTGCAAACTAAATAAATCGCACGATGGCCGCAGCTGAGATATCATATGTATGTGCTTGCTGATCTATGCTGTTTGCAGATTGGACCGTCCCTCTTGCGCTTTCTTTTCTGTTCTTTCCACTGCACAAAATTACGCTCTTTGGGGGCCAGCTTTTCGTTATCTATAGTTTGCCTACTTAAAGACTAATCAACCTTGATGGGCCTCTTTTTAAAGCATTGATTTAACGTGTGTTAACATTGAGACATAATAAACACGTGACTAGTGATATTGATTGATTGCTTTCCAAGTTTCCAAGATCATTGCAGGTTCGACTTCAAATAATTCAAACTAAGCTCAGAAAGGACAAGCTCAACACGTTTGAGTCTTTTTCAGTTCTCAAAGAGAAAAATCTCAAAAATTTAAGTATCAACTCTTCAATGACTTGACTCTATGCACGAATCCCACATTCTTTAAAATCAACCTAAAAGTCAAACAAGAACCAAACACTCCAATCATTTAGTTCTTACTTAGTTTTATCTGAGTTACAATAATTAAACATTAATCTAGAATCAATTTGTAATTTTCCTTAAATTTGAGTTCCAAAATACAAAAAAAAAAGCAAGTATCATAACACTAACCGTCAGGTGGAAGAAGCTTTATGAAAATATCTAAAAGTCAAGAGCTAAAATGAAAAAGCACTAAAACTTTTTTATATAAATACAACTCTCAACAAATTACAAGTGGGCTAACACATCATCGGACCCACCTGTCATCCTCTTTGTGTGCTGCACAATTAATAAATTCAGCATTTATTAATTTTTTTATTTCATCTAATGGTCAAAATTTCATTTCATTCACTTACAAGCGGGTTTGAGAAAACGGGGACCCACCCATCAACGAGACGGGGTCAAACTCACACGCGTAGGTATTGGCAACGAGACAGCAGCACCCACAAGATTTACAAATGCGGTGTGGCCCATTTTTATCGATTTTACTGTGACATGTCCTATATTTATTCATTCACTAAAATGTGGGGATATATCATATGAGACTCAATTGTCAGTGAGACGGATCGAATTACAGACGATGCACATATATGCTAACATAAAATAAATTCGGTAGTGATGAGACTCACCATATATGATGTGTTCATACATGCACTGAAAATATCTCTCAAGAGACCTTTTGTTCGTGGATCCATGCACCTTCGCCCGCAGACACGTATAGACTATCACGCCGTTGTCAGAGTAAGTCTTATATGTAATAGTTGCATGCTTCTCTCTCAGGCTGAGTCCAACGCGGCTCCCTGGAGTTCTGCACGTGAGCCCCACGTGGGAAAAATTATTATTTTAATCTTTTCCGGAGAGAGAAAATGCCAAGGCTGGCGTTCAGGCGCCAACAAAAAGTGTTTTTTTGCCTCGGTTCGCGTGCGCTTCAATTACATCTCATTATTGTTTCTTAATTTCAGATCAATCTAGTTCAAATTAGATGTTGATTATATTGAGAAAATTGTAGATCTTTAAATTATCTTCATTTAGAGACCAAATTTCATATATATTAAAATTTTAAATTAAAAGTTATTGATGTTTTACTAAAATAACCTAATTTAATTTACTCGTGGATCCGTATGAAACACCTCACGAAACACTAATGCATTAGAGAGGAGGAGTGATTCGAGTGATGTTTCACACACGTGACACAAAATATACTTGAGAATATTCCAACTCAGCCTCATGCAGCCAAGTCTTGGTTCTCCCTGTTCCGGCTCGTACAAGTCCACGTCATGCTGCAATAGCTGCCCCTTGTCCCATCTTGCCATGGATCCTGTCTACTCCCTCAAGCAGTCAGATGATGGACTATGAAGTCAAACTGCTATTTACAAAACTATTCCTTTTAGTGTTCAAGAGCAATTCAGCCACGACTCGATGATTCTGTCGCTCTGAGATATTTCGAGGATGTTGACAAAACTGCGGCGGTTGTGACGTACGCACTCTCGTGTCATCAATTAATTAAAATAGATACACATAGTTCGTTAGACATATTCCTTTCTTGTCATACACGCGCTCTCTCGTCTCATCTTTTAGTAATTTTGTTGCCTACCAGTATTCATTTCCTTCGCTCGTACACCCGAATAAAATTTTTTGCAAAACTAACCATCGACCCAATCAAAAATTGATTTCAATCATTGTCCCATTCAATGATTAAAAATACGACACTCATAACTATTATCACGTCTGTTCGAATATACTATTGTATCTTTGATCACTACTTGTCACGTTTTCAATTGATGAATGGGACAGCAATTGAAATCAGTCGTTATTGAGGCCTATCACTAATAATCAGTTTTGCAAAAAAATTCTAACAAGCCATTTCCTCCCTTTGACTTAAATCTGTAACCTTCCAAGAAAGTCCGGCCGGACTTAATTTCCATGCAAGATTTCTATGAAAGGAGCGCTCACATGTCTATATATGTATATTATGTACACGTGCATGCGGCGTATCGTATTAACTTTTTTCTTATTTACGTGAATGCATATAAACCTAACTAGCTAGCAAAAATGAAGGGTACCAACAGCACTGGAGAACGTGGCAACGATGTTCCGGACCAGCCACGGCGGCAGGCGACGGCACGGCGGAGGCCGAGGAGCTGGCGGAGGCCGAGGGGCTGGTGGAGGCCGAGGTCACCGCCGTCGAGGGTCTACCACGTCCACAATCCCGTGGCCTTCCGCTCGCTCGTGCAGCGCCTCACCGGCAAGCCTGCATCTCAGAGGAGCGCGCCGCCGCCGCAGCGATCACCGCCATCACTGGCGCCACGGCCATCGCCATTTGTCATGCCACCATGCCCAGTTGAAGGGACGTCTTGGAGTGAAGCGCGGCCGATTGGTTTGATGAGAAGCGCGGCCGATTGGTTTCCCGTCGTTCAGCCAACCTCGGCACCACGGCCACCGACAGATGAAGCAATGGTGCAACATGTTCAAGGGACGTTGTGGGGTGGCATCGTCGACAACATTTTTATGGGAGGCGCCGCCGACTGCCTTCCCTTCGTTGATAGCCCGCAGAGGGTGGAGGATGACATGGAGTTCGGGCCTCGCACAAGCGCCGGCGAAGGGAACGCCGGCTTCCCGCCGTTTGGTGGGGGATCTGACGGAGGCCTTGATGGAGGACACCAAGCAAGAGTATGTGTCTCTCTCTTTACGAGTGCAAGATGCGCGCGCGCGCGCGTACACCACACACACACACGCTATTCACATATAGAGCTTGCGCCCTCCCGCTCTAGCACTTAGCTAGTGGAGGAGATGATACTTTGTTGTCAGTATCTTATGTCTTACTTGTCTTACGTACGTACGAGTCTAAATTCAGTTGAATTTAGTATATGTTATCTATTTGTGTAAGTTGAGATTGTGAATCTATATAAATCTACATCATCAAAGGTGGGTTTAAAGACAATTAGTCAAGTATGGTTCATCAGAATCAAACTAAACTAGAATTCAGAGGAGTATAAAGAGACACTTATTATATAGAGTAAGGGTTGAGCGTCTAAATCATACTAAAGTTGTGAAAGAATGATAATTATTTGTATCTTTCTAAATTATGCTCTTCAAAGAGACTCTTCGCTGACGTGGCGGAGAATATTCTCCTGGAGAGTCTCTCGAGGAGGAGTTAACATTGGAGTTAGTCTAATAAAACAATTTTGAAATATATTTACAAATGAATCAATACACTATATTTATCAAAGATACTAGGTGAGCTATAAGGATTGATTTTTGTACGTTAACGTAATATAAATCATTCAAGCTACTTCCAAGCCATCCCAATTGCCCATCACCCAATTGTCTTACTAATACGATGAGTATTGTATATTTGTATCATATAAGTGTTTTAGTACTATATGTAGTTATACAAAATATCTGCCATATATGCAAACATATTATCGTTATATAATCAATTTACTAATAACCACATGATAGAATAATTTCTAATGACAAATTCAGAAGAACATGTTATATAGCATATGTGATTAAGTACATTGATATCCAAGCACAACAAAATGTTTAGTTTTAAAATAAAATTGACATGGTAGAAATTATAGGCAAAAATTAGGTTAGTGTTATTTTAACAAAATATCACAGGTTAAAATTGAGTCTATATATCAATGCATAGTTGCCAATTCTCAACTTTGGAAGCTAATGATCACTTATAATAATACTTTGTGTTTCTCAATTGTTTTTCTTTTTAGTTAGTTTTTCTATCTTTATAGCCACATACATGTCCATGTGTTTCTCTCTCATTTTTTTTTTTGCTTTTAATTATTTTTTCCTCCCAGCCATGTAAAGGTCTATGTGTTTCTCTCTAATTTTTTTCCTTTAAATTTTTTGATCCGGGAGAATCTCCAAGTCCTGATCGCATGCGGTTTCGCGACCAACTCCTGATCGTATGTGGCTTCGCGACCAAGTCCTGATCGCATAAGGATTCGCGACCTGGATGAGTCCGCAACCATGGATTGGTCCGCGACCAGGAAAAGGAATTCGTTCCCTATTCAGAATTGTAATCCGATCCGAATGTGTATAACTAAGCTTATCTGTTTAGTATTAGTTATATGAGTCTAATACGTTTAGGTCTCTAAGTCTGATACGTACTCATACGATTGGACTATAAATACCTTGTAATAGTTCTAGTTTAGATCATCGAATTCAATCGAAGAGTCATAGAACTTATTTGAGTTTTAGACACTTATAGTTCCTTCGACATAGGCAAGTGTGCCTAACGTTCGACGTGTAAAGCCCTCTTTGAAATAAAGAGTTGTGCAATTACTTTGGGTTTCGGTATTTCCGAGTAAGATCCCGTTATTCCGCATATTAGAATCTGGGCGAGCCTAGTACGAAAACCAAGACTAGATCTCAAACGGATCAAGTTGGTATCAGAGCAACTTTCCTATCCTGTGGATGGTGAAGACTCGCCAGGGTTACAAAACCTCCGGCGAAACTCCAGGCGATTAATTGACGGTTCCTACAGCCGCGTCTCCGACAATGTCTGACGATACCTCCGTTCAAGCTAACCTAGCCGAACAAGTGGCTAAGCTCTCTACCGACATGGAAACCGTGCTTGCTTGGATTAAGCAGCAGGCCGTGATTGTACCTCCTGAAGTAGGGAAGGTTATGGGTGAGAAGACTGGTGAAGACTTGCGTAGGGCAGACGAAGATGAAGACGAAGGCGACCACAAGACCGACGACCTCGCCAACACCTCCTTAGCTGTCGGATCTTTTAAAGTCGACGCTAAGATTGATATACCCATATATGATGGGGTGATCGATGCCGAGAAGTTAGATTCTTGGATCGACCAACTTGAGACCTACTTTGACCTGAAAGGGTTTAGTAGCGCTCAAAAGGTCAAATTTGCACTTTTGAAGATGAAGGACCACGCCAAGACATGGTGGAAGGCCCTTGTCGCAACTGGTGAAGCTGACGACCTTGCGTGGGGTCAATTCAAACGACTTCTGCGACAAGAATTCTATCCGATGGGCTACCTTGAGGAGAGATGGGAGCGTTGGCACAGATTGTACCAACGGCGCGACCAGACCGTCCAAGACTATACGACAGAGTTTCGGCGACAAGCAATGGTCATTGGCATCTCACTATCCGACCCTCAGGTATTTCGGAAGTACACATCTGGACTTCAGAAATCGATCAGTACTGAGCTAAGTCTGTTCGGTGTCCAAGATATTGCGACCGCGAGCACAACTGCTATGGCGATCGAGAAGAAGAACAAATCCCGCAGCGACAAAAGCACGAAGGAAAATGCGACCTCGACAAAGAAAAAGCCGAGTCCGAAGAAGAACGCTTCAAAATCGGGCACGGGTGCCTTTTGCGAACATTGTCAAGTCGCGGGGCATACCAAGGACAAATGTTACAAGCTTCATCCTGAACTTCGACCAAAGAAAAACGGACCAGGGAAAAGAACAGCCACAGCTACTGCGACTTCACCCGACGAAGAAGTTGTCCGAGTGAATTCGGTTAATGAGGTGGATACGACCTTGTCTCTGATGGCAATGCCGAAGGAGAAGGGTTCCGATCCACCGAACGACCATCACCCAACGGAGGACTTGTTCACCATCAACATCCAGGTGAAGCACGAAGTGGTCGCAACGATATTCGATCCAGGAAGTCAGAAGAATCTGGTCTCCGCTGGACTGGTTCGGCGACTTGGTTTGAAGACAACCACACACCCGCGACCATATCCACTGGGTTGGTTTACATCCGACGTGAATCAACAGATTACGAGTCAGTGTGTGCTGAAGTTTGCGATCTCTGCACGATATATCGATGAGGTGCAATGCGATGTTGTCCCTATCGATATCTGTCAGGTGATCTTTGGGAGTCCGTATCTGTATGATCGAGACGCTCACTTCCATCGGCGAGCGCAAGAGTACGACCTCACCAAAGACGGAGTTAAGTTCGTGATCAGTAGAGACATCCACGTCAACACTTCGAACTTGATTACCGCAAATCAAGCCAAACGAATTGTTAATGCATGTCACAAGTATGTGCTTGTCATGATTCGACCCATTGATCAAGGTGAGGGTACTCGACCAGCATTGTCGCTGGCGTGCCGAGAGGATTCTGGTCGTTTGTCGGGACTGCTGGAGAAATACAGTGATCTGTTCGAGACTACCCAGGGTCGTCCGCCGAAACGTCCAGCCGAGCACGAAATTCAGCTTGTGTCCGATGTGACACTGCCCAATCTGAGTATGTATCGCAACTCAGTATTGGAGAATGAAGAGATCAAGAGACAACTTGGTGAGTTGCTGAACAATGGTGTCATTCAACCGAGTAGTTCACCTTGTGGATCTCCTGTGGTGTTAGTACCAAAAAAAGATGGGACTTGGCGTATGTGCATCGACTATCGAGCACTGAACAAGATCACCATCAAGAACCGGCACCCCCTTCCTCGTATTGATGACCTGCTAGACCAATTGAAGCATGCTGTTGTCTTCTCCAAATTGGATCTTAAGTCAGGATATCATCAAGTCAGCATCCGATAGGAGGATACATGGAAGACCGCGTTCAAAACACGGCAAGGTCTGTTCGAATGGCTGGTCATGCCGTTTGGTCTCTGCAACGCCCCGGCAACTTTCATGCGTCTTATGAATGACGTATTGAGACCGTTCATCGACGACTTTATGATTGTGTATCTCGACGACATATTGGTTTATAGTCGTTCGTGGGATGAGCACCTCATTCATGTCAAAAAGGTGTTCGATCAACTTCGGCAACATCGACTTCGCCTCAACCGTAAGAAGTGCGAGTTCGGCCAGTAAACTCTACTTTACCTTGGATTCCTGGTCGGCAACGGTACGTTGCAAATCGACCCAGATAAGGTAAAAGTGATTCGCGAGTGGCCGCGACCACGAACAGTTACGGATGTGCGTAGTTTTGTGGGAGCATGCCAATACCTTCGGAAGTTCATCCGACACTTCTCGATTGTGGCTTCTCCATTGCATGCATTAACCAGGATCGATCAGAAGTTCGAGTGGACAGGGAAACATGAGGACACGTTTCTCTTGCTGAAAAGGAAGATCAGCGAGGCGCCTGTGTTAGCTTTGCCGAATCTCCAAAAACCGTTCGAGCTGGAAACCGATGCCTCAGGTTATGCGATGGGTGCAGTGCTTATGCAAGAAGGTCGACCAGTGGCATATCACTCCGAGTTATTCCAGGGAGCTCAGAAGAACTATCCGACTTATGATAAGGAGTTATGCGCACTGCATCAGGCCGTGAAACATTGGCGGTGTTATCTTTTGGGTAAAGAGACGGTTGTCCACACCGACCATCAACCATTGCAATATTTGCAAACTCAGTCCAAGCTACAGCAAGCTCGGCACATGAAGTGGATGTTGTATCTGCAGCAGTTCAATCTGGTGATTAAGTACAAGAAGGGCGTACACAACAAATTGGCGGACATGTTGTCGCGACCACCAGTTACGGCCCTCTGTTTATCAGCATGCATGCAGATCGAGCCCTCATGTCATGATGACTATGCCACTATGTACAGTGAAGATCCTGTTTTTCAAACAGTACTGATTGAGCTCGAAACAGGGAAACCTACGGAGTTCGTTTGTCGAGAAGGACTCTTGTAAAAGGGCAACTTACTTTGCATACCTCGTGGAGTACCTCAAATTCAATAGTTGCGAGAAGCGCATACATCGAAGGTAGCTGGTCACTTTGGGGTTACAAAGACGTTGCAAAATCTTTACCGGCATGTGTTCTGGCCGCGTATGCAGCAAGATGTGGCTAGTTTCGTTCGAGGCTGTGGTCTCTGCAGCATCTCGAAACCGGCAAACCGGAAATTAGGTTTGTACACTCCTTTACCAGTTCCATCGCGACCATGGGAGAGCATATCCATGGATTTCTTAGGAGGATTGCCTAAGACCCGACGTGGCAACGACTATCTATTCGTGGTCGTTGATCGGTTCTCCAAAATGATTGTTCTTATACCTTGTCGAAAGACTATCACGGGAGAAGAAGCAGCTCGGGTATTCTTTCAACACGTTTGGACACACTTCGGACTGCCGACTTCTATTGTGTCTGATCGCGATACCCGGTTCCTTAGTCACTTTTGGCGATCGCTCTGGACGATGATGGACACCAAGCTAAAGAGGAGTACTGCTTTTCATCCGCAAACTGATGGTCAAACCGAAGTGGTTAATCGCACAGTCGTTCATCTCTTGAGAGAATATAACTCGAAGCACCCGAAGACCTGGGATGAAAGCATACCGTACCTACAGTTTGCTTTTAATCGAGCAGTGCATGGTTCGATTGGAAAGTGGCCGTTTGAGGTCTGTTTAGGATTTCTACCACATAGTCCATTTGACCTGGAGTTTGTGATCCCTACCTCAGCACAGAACAGCAAGGAAACATCTGATCAGGATCGAGCACAAAAGTTCCTGGAAGGTATTCAACGACTCCATCGTGAGGTTGAACAGAACTTGCTGAAAGCTCAACTCAAGTACAAGGCGCGACATGATCGGCACCGAGTTGATGCGCAATTTCAAGAAGTTGAGATGGTATGGTTACATCTGAGTAAGGAGAGACTTAAAGGTGAAGGTAAGAAACTCAAACCCATTCGTTATGGTCCTTTTCGGATTTTGCGGAAAGTGGGTAATAATGCTTGTCAGCTTGAGTTACCTCCATACATGGATATTTACTCGGTTGTCAATGTTGAGTACCTCAAACTCTTCGAGCCTTCAATGTTGGATGATGAGCCAGATACCATAGTACCATCTGTTGAAGACTTGGTCTATTAACGAGGCAAACCTTTACGTGAAGATGTGATTCTGGAGAAAAAGGTGACTACCACCCGCAGTGGCACAAAGGAGACTTTTCGAATCGGTCGGAAAGATCAACGAGCACGTGCGGCAAAGTGGTATACCAAAGAAGATGGACAAGCCCAATTTCCACATCTCCAGTTTGATCGAGAGGTCACAACAGGGGTTGGCTCCTTCTCAACAAGGGAGTCATGATCCGAGAGGATCTCCAAGTCCTGATCGCATGTGGCTTCGCGACCAAGTCCTGATCGCATAAGGATTCGCGACCTGGATGAGTCCGCGACCATGGATTGGTCCGCGACCAGGAAAAGGAATTCGTTCCCTGTTCGGAATTGTAATCCGATCCGAATGTGTATAACTAAGCTTATCTGTTTAGGATTAGTTATATGAGTCTAATACGTTTAGGTTATTGAGTCTAATACGTACTCATACGATTGGACTATAAATACCTTGTAATAGCTCTAATTTAGATCATCGAATTCAATCGAAGAGTCATAGAACTTATTTGAGTTTTAGACACTTATAGTTCCTTCGACGTAGGCAAGTGTGCCTAACGTTCGACGTGTAAAATCCTCTTTGAAATAAAGAGTTGTGCAATTACTTTGGGTTTCGGTATTTCCGAGTAAGATCCCGTTATTCCGCATATTAGAATCTGGGCGAGTCTAGTGCGAAAACCAAGACTAGGTCTCAAACAGATCATTTTTTCTAGTTTTTCCTCATGTAATAGACCATAAGAGGCCCATGTCCTCTCTAGACCATCAATTAACATATTGGAATTATTGACAAGAAAACTCACTTCCTAGCATGATTTCCAACTGAATTTTCGGCATCTATTGCATTTTTTTTTTGAAACCACGACATACCAAATGTGCCATTGCAAAGACCATTATTTGGATCCAGGTTACATAGTAAGATGATGGGAGAATTGAGTTTTAACCTGAGAGCGTGAGGCGGTTGTTGAATAGGAGTCAATGAATTCAAGTATTGTAGTGGTAGTGATTGCATGTGTCTTCAACTGCACTTTGTAATTAGGTCGGGTCTATCCTGAGATAGATGGACTGCTTCAAGCTCTTTTGTAGTTTCCTCCCATTCTGATTTGTTGATCATTGTAAATAATATATTTGACTTTCCAAACTTTCGGACAATTGCCATCGCATCCATGTACCTACGATTCATATCTCTTGGACCCCCAGTGAAAGAAGCCGGTAGTACTTTACGTTATCCAATCATATTGCTGTGTTTCTCACTAGCAACAACATTATCAATTATTTCACAATAGAACTCTACCATAATCTAATCTTGACTTTCCTGTTTCAGCAAGTAGTTCAATCTACATATCTCCATTTTATATGTGTGTCTACACTATTGTTGACATAATCGTCTGGCAAGGAAAATTTGATTAATTATCCCTGGGCGAATCTGAAATTTGTAGCAGTAGTACTCCTTCACAAATACCGTCTTCTTTTTATTGCTGCTCTTTTCATCACCTATCATGAGGTAAAGAAAATATTTCTATTAAAAAACTAATCATTTAGAAGTACATGTGATATGTAAAAGTCAAAAACAATTAAAATGTTACCTTTTACTAATATGGAACACACCTTCATCTAGGTGACTGTTTGTTTGGGACCTTTTGATATCTTCTATATCTTTGCCCACCCTCGGTAAATATAGATTCCAACCGATTCACCGTTAGGGAGTAGGAGCAGGTAAGCCAATAGATTATAACATTTGAAATTTGAATATACATTATATGATTTGTTAGACTTCCTGTGAACAATTATACTTCTTTCAAAAGTTTTTTTTCTAGATTGCTTCCTTTAACTCATACTGTTGCAACTTGTGATGCAATTGCGGTGTTATAATCCCTCTGGTCAAGATTAATATCTCCATTCAATTCTATTCTATATTGATCGAGGTTCTCCACAGCACCAAGACTATGGAATATTCTAACATATGGGTTAGATGATGGAATATTGACCAAAGTTCTTAGGACATGTCCATCCAACTCAGGAGGAGAACGATGGACCCTATGCTCTAGGTCATTGTCAGTATCATAGAAGTATAGCTGCATAAACCTTGGGCCCTGTGACAATGGAACCAATGGTTCCAAAAAAATGATATATTTGTCCCTAAGCCTTGAAAGTATACACCGCAATCCGCATGTTGCTTAAATCTTGATCTAAAGTTATACTGAGTGATGTAAATGCAAAATATGAGTCAAAATATTGAATATTATCCTCAAAAAACTGAGCATCAAGTTCCTCTAATGTGTAGAGTTGATATAGTTCAGCTAGGATTGATGGACTTAATAGATGAATCTTTCCCTTCATGCAGCAAAATGTTGGTACCTCGTACTGGAATCTCTTCACATTGCAACATATGCAATTTGCTTGCAGTTTGAGAACATGATGCTCACTAGGTAACTAATGGTATAGTCAATCAACGTCGTCCTCAGTAGTCAATCCAATTGACTTCTATTTGAAGAATCTGTTTCAAGTTGTCTTTGTCTTTTTCACTCTCTCATTTTTTGTAGTCGATTATATCTCACTGTTGTGCTCAATTCAATAAACGTTCCCTTTCGTACATCCTCTTCTTTTGCAATCGAAAGTCATTTTGAATGTTTTTATAGCCAACATGTAAATATAGTTTATTTACCTCAGGCATGTATAGGAACATTGTAGAGTGGTTGCCTCAAAATTGATGCTATTGAGTGCTGTGAACTCAATGTTGATGTGCCAATTATATTACTGCTACTTGATCTAGGACATAGATATTGCCTTTGGTGGTTGTAATTTTCTTCGCTTCTACTTATTCCTTGTTTATTCATGCTTGTCCGCAATATCAAACACTGATTTAACCTTTATATTATTGGATTAATTATAGTATTTTGTATTGTAGTTGCCTGCAAAATAAGTTATCATTTACAAACTCTTTGGGTATTGATGTGGTATTCTCTAGGAGTATTTGAGTAAAAGATATATCCCACTTTTAAATCAATTTGAATGGTTAAAGTGCATCTGTTACGCTGTTACCGTGTTGCTTGCAAAGTGTTCTAAATGTTCTTGATTTGTGGATGAGCTAAATCAAGGTGGGGTGGTATTTTCTCTCGTCCCTTAATTCTTTCAAATATGAGAATTTGGACTTCAGCATTTTTCCCTTGCTAAACTATTGCAATGGTTGGAATTTTTATGGATAATGTGGATACAAGTTAGCACATTTTCTCAATAAGTTTAGAGAATGAAATGATACAATCATACAAGTTAAGAGACTCAAAATGAAATTTATTTAAGGAACAATATAGAGGCTATTAGAAAATCAATAAAGATGAAAAAGAGAAGTTAAAAGAAAATGACAAGTACATATTAAAAATTGAAAAAATGAGATAAAATAAGAAATTTTCATAAAATTATTGTATATAGTTAGAAAATTTGGATAATCCTAAAAAAATAGCCATGAATTGAAAAAATTGGAAGAAATACGATACCAATATTAAAAATTTATAAAAGTACTATGAATTTGAAAGTTTCAAGAGTTACAAATGTTTAAATATATTCAAAAAATAAGTGCAATACAAAATAATTT
This sequence comes from Pharus latifolius, assembly GCA_019359835.1. Classification (NCBI taxonomy): domain Eukaryota; kingdom Viridiplantae; phylum Streptophyta; class Magnoliopsida; order Poales; family Poaceae; genus Pharus; species Pharus latifolius. Next base: position 311,970 of record CM033328.1, read on the forward strand.
AAAACATATGTAAGAACTATGGTAATGATGATTGTTTTCTCAGATCCTAAATAGAATCTAGATTGGACAGTTCATGCATTTATTAAACAGAATGGATGAACATAACAGTTATGGAGTGCTTCTCAAACTAGGAATCATAAGCACACCACTTCTATTAATGAGGTGCCAAGAATCATGTCCAAGCCTGATGAGCTCCATAACATCTGTACCTTTAGAAGCATGAAAGGCATCCTTGTGGTTGATGTACTATGATTTATCAACCCTTGGACGCATTGATTGCTTACAACATGGATACCATCTTAGACATCTTAGGCCCCTAATATGGGTTCACATCCTAGCAATGTTTTGTCACATTTACTAAACAAAGTATCTTTTCCCTTATGTTTTTACTTATTTTCTTCTTGTAATTTTTGGACCCTAATTGCTTATGATTTCTTTTTGCAGCCATAAGAGAGATCTTGCTCAACCTATGGAGAATGTGATTAGATGCAACCGTGAGATCAATAAAAAATGACTGCACATGGACATAACAATGTTGAATCTAGCTTGATTGTTTATTTATTTTTACTTCTCAAGATGTCGAAGCTTGCTTTTACACGAAACTAAGACATAATGAGGTCGAAACCTGAACATAACATTCAGGTATGAACTCTATTGCTGCTAGCACTCTGCTATTGTGTGAAGTTTGTGATATTATGTGGATGGACAAATATTATTGGCTGATTTTATGTTTTTGCACAGTTATAAAATTGATATGTGAAGTGAACTATGGTAGTTATGATCAACTATGAAGACCTCTTTTAGAAGAATACAAAATTAATAAACACAAACATAGGTAACTAGCTTACAAAATCATAATACCAAAAAATTATTATTTAACATCCTTAAGCTAAATCCAATGCTGAAACGCCTGCTCCGATGTTTCAGAAGAATATTCCCACCACATTATTTGTCATGTTTGCGAAACGTCATCCGAAACACTTTAATACAAAGGTGTTTCAGGTGGACTTTGTTTTACTAGACATCTCTCGCTATGGCCGTCTTTATAAAAAAAATCTCTCAGCCACTGCTGATGGGCAGTAGGCCGGAGAAAAAGAAAAACTCGACTAGAATTCTACCACATAACAAATAGAGCACGACAGTGTCTGTGCACTTATACCCGTCAGGTTTACACGCTGACACAACCAACGCTTATGTGGCTAGCAAGTGAAGTCAACCCTATATGCAAGTCCATTGAGCAGAGTACGCGACAACGACCATCAGCAGCCGCCACCGCGGTCGAGGGTCTTAACCGTTCAGAGCCTCACCGGCCGGCATCATCTCGAAGTAATAGTTAAATAAAAAGAGGAGTGGAAAGCAATAATTAAGGACTTAATATACAATAGATGGATAGAAAAAGATGGCACGGCAACTTGCACATCACTCGTTTCGAAGTATGCAACTATGCATGATATGTCAGTATTACCCGACAAAACATCACTTTTTCTGAGCTCACACACACACAGAGACACATGCACATGACACACGCGCTCACACACCTCTATCTGAGCCACAAAAATCCTCCACGACTTCGCCGCCGATCTCCGGCCACTCGCCAACGCCGACCTCCTCCTTTACCTACTCTCTTTCTCGCCCACTCACGCACGCACCCAAAAATTCAAATTTGAGCTAGTTTAACTAGAGAACTCCACCGGTGTCCGAATCGAGCTCCTCGCCGTCGATCCGCGCCGCCGGTCGCCAGCTCCCTGCCGGCGGCGGCTCCCCATCGCTCCCCGACCAAAAATCGCGCCTAAACCCCTATCTAAGCCTCTACATCAAATCGCCGTGGTGTCTGCCGCTGCTCGCCTTCGGGTACTTCGCCGGTCACCTCGGCGGCTCCGCTGCCTTGCCATTGCCACCAACGATCTCTCCAAATTCCTTGGCGACTCTGCCCGCTGCGGATCGCCATGCGCCAACTTGGTCCTGCAGCTTGAGCGTCGCCCGTGCGCCGCCACCGGCCCACCGCGTCCAGCCGTCGGCGACACACCCCGGAGCCCCGCGCTCAACGAGCGCACGTGTCGACGGCAGGCCATAGCCCGGACCGCGCCGTCGCCGCCTCCTCTACGTGGCTCGCGGCAACGCTTGGGCGCCCTCTCGGCGTGGCCGCGTTGGTAGGCCGTCGGGTGTGTGGATGCTGCGCCGACTGCCCGGCACGTCGACGCTGCGCTCCAAGTACGCACTCACCTCTCTCCCTCTGGTTCTTGGCTGTGGAGCCACGAGCATGTGCTCCAGATTTGTGTTTGTGCTCTGTGAATGCCAAATGTCTGAGTAACGCCTCTGTGACGGTTTTGGGTGGTTTGAAATGTGTAGGTGATTTGTGACAAAAATTAGACTTGGATTGCTCTAAGCTGCTACTGTTTGGTCGCCTGGTGACAAAAATCTTTACCTGGGTGTGGCATTAGTGCCTTAGAATTGTGCTTTAGGTATAATGGGTGTGTTTGGGAGAGGAGGTATTTGTGTTCTTCTCTGAGGTGGCAGTGTGCATGCTGCCAATGAATTTGTACCTACCTATACGTAGATTCAAGAAAGGCTAGGGGCTTTTGTGCAAAACTTAGGGCCTGATTGTAAAATTCTAGAAATCCAAGGGTAAGTTTGTAAAGGTGTTGAAATTTGGGCTGTGCAGAACGCAAACAAGCCTCCGGCACGGCGGCACGACTCGATCGACAAAGGTGCATGCAAATATTGTATCTAAACCAATCTCTCCTCTCCCTCCCTCGATAACAACCCACCAATAACTTAAATAGATATGAAAAAATCCATTTTTTAAAGATGTTAAATGAGGACAAATAATACAGAGACAATCGTTCTTACTATTAAGTAAAAAAGTAGTTATAATAATATTCTCTTGAATAAATACTACATAGATCTGAAAGTAAAAACTTTTCTAGAAACTTTAAAACTCAAACTTTGGTTTTAATTTTACTTTTGTCAAAATCTCTGTTGGGCAGCACGGTGGCTGCCCTTGGTCAACACCATGGTTTTTCTTTTGGGTTATTTGGGGTATTTCAAAACAAAAGCACTGTTTTGATCTCATTCTAAAATCCGCTTCAATTTCATACTATCTTTATTTATACAATTCAATTTTCTTAACATAAAATTTAACACATCAAACTAATGCACCTTATATTCCACTAATACAGAAAAGTTTTCTTCTATCGATAAAAAACACCCTTCTACTATCGGTTTTTGTACCGTTAGAGATAGACACGATAGAATAAGACAGGTTATTTTCTATCGGTAAATAACCGATAGAAAAACTTCACTATTCTAACGGCATTTTAGGCGACAACTGGTAGAAAACTCGTTGTAGTCTGACGTTTGTGAAAGAGTTTACCGATAGAACAAGTACAGTACTCTCTCAGTTGTGAATGAGTTTACCGGCAGAAAAAGTCACACTCTTCTAACGGTTAATTACGAGTATACCGATAGAAAAAACCTTAGTACTCTCTCGGTTGGAAATGAGTTTACCGATAGAAAAAATGATTGTACTCTCTCGGTTGTGTATGAGTTTACCGGCAGGAAAAGTTAAACTCTTCTAACGGTGAATTACATGTGTACCGATAGAATAAAGTATAGTACTCTCTCGGTTGTGAAAGAGATTACCGATAAAAAAAATGATAGTACTCTCTCGGTTGTGTATGATTTTACCGGCAGGAAAAGTTAAACTTTTCTAATAGTGTATTACGTGTGTACGGATAGAAGAAATGATAGTACTCTCTTGGTTGTGGATGAGTTTACCGATAGAAAAAATAATAGTACTCTCTCGGTTGTGAATGAATTTACCGATAGAAATACAGTACAGATGCAATACAGTACATTCACATATACAGTACATTCTTTACATTCACAATATAGTACATTCACATATACAATACATTCTTTACATTCACAATACAGTACATTCACATATACAGTACAGATGCAAAGAAGGGTAAATTCACATATACATTGAACAGATTGACACATTAGACAGTTATTTACATTTATTCACATATATATGGACAAATACAAATTGCAATCCAATATGGACATTTACTCACATATATATTTATTCATATATATATATATATAAACAGTCTATGCACAGAGTACACGAAAAAGAGAAAATTGTCATGGCGTTTGGTTGGGCGCAACTTCCTCCATGACATATTGAGCCCAGATTTGTCGAAAATCTCTAATCTTTGCATTTTCGTATTGGTCTTTTGACATGGCGATCTGCAAGCATGTGTGAATACTGAGTAACTAACTTCCTAATTTTGAATGTGACACCCAATTTTCAAATTTGAGTTAGCTATCGATGCTTACTTGGGGAATTGGGCAAAGTTTGTCCGCACTAGGTCGTACATGTAGCGCAGCACATAAAACCTGCATTCCCACGATTGCAGCTACTGATGGCACTGAGATAATTGCATATGTGAAGGCATGTTAGCTATTATTTCCATAAACTAATTAAGCATAAACAAAAAGTCTTGTGAGTACCTCATATTCTTTCCAAGCTAGGGAGCCCTGCGGTGCGGCATACCTCCCTCTAGCGGACACAAATTTCTGAAAAGCCTTGCATTCCAGTTAGCATTGCCGGTTAATGTATTATCATTAGCTAGTGAGGTCAAAATTTAAATCAAACATATATGTTACTTACGCCTCCATATTCCCCTTGACCACATATTCGTTCAGTAAAATGTCATGCATCGAATAGAGGTAGTACATCTCGTTGCTCCACGAACAGATCACGATGAGGATCCAGTGGCCCCACATTGTACGTAAAAGAGGACCGCTAGCTCAAATTATATCTCAGGTGTAACATACAAGATTGAGTTAAATTAGTACGAAATGCACTAACCTTTGGTGGTACGGCACTAGAATGAACTCCATGTCCTGCTGCGCCATCAGCGCCTTGGAAATGTACTGCTCAGCGTGCGCGGCGTCGTGCTCTAGCATCTGAGGCTTATTTTCTCTGGGTCGAGGAAACCCACCTTATCACACGCAGCCTCCGATGCTAGCCTGTACATGCACCTGCATACAAAGGACGACATTAGTATTGCACAGAAAGTTACTACATTTCAAATGAACTACAACAATGCAGAGTTAGCAAATAGAGTTAGAAAACAGCAATACATAGCATCAACAAACTCACAGGACTCCAGTCCGTATTATGGACATATCGAGCTCCCGCCAGTTGTAGAGGTCGAACAGATCCTCGTGTGCCACGGATATACTCCCGGGCTCACAGTGGAACTGCCCAGGCCTGTAGGGAACTAAGAAGTTCAAATTGCGCCGAGCTCGGTGTAGGTACCACTCGTGGAGGTCTCTGGTTGATTGATCCAATTTGTGCAAAGCTGCCTCCGACATGAGTGGAAACCCATTCTTGAACCTCTCCGGCTGTCCCTTTTGCCCTTTGCCCTTGCCTTTTGTCGGGGACTGAGCGTGTACCTTTGAAGGCAAGGGCGAGGTGATGGCGGCTTTCTTCCGAGGTGAAGGCGTGGATGCGCTGGCTGGGGTCGAGGCCGTCTTTGCTGTGTTCAGGTTCGCATGAGATCCAGCCTCATGCCCCGAGCTGAGGGCACAGTCCCCTTGTAGCCCGCCGGCAGGCCACTTCCATTAATGAGCACGTATGTTAGATTTTGCAAGTTGAGTGTACTGAGTAGGATATAATCTAAAATGTGTATGATTTACCTGTTGTATTAGAACACACTTCTTGGGCCACTGTACGTAGGAGCCCACTGCCTCAGCAAGTGTCTGCATTTCCTCTGTTGTGACTGGCAATGGAGAATCGTTGTAGCCCAGCATGGCCATGTCCACCTGTACCTTTGCGAACCCCAACCGTAGAGGTACGCAGTGGATTCGGACATCCGCCCCAGACGGATATACGAAGCCGTGTGCAACCACTTCCTGCCCGTCACCTAGGTGAGTCAGTAGGATGCAGCTCTCCGGCTTCTGCAAATTTGTAACAATTAAAACAGGTTAGCGAAACAACTCCAACAGAATGGGACTGGCATCAACTTAAGTGCACAGATGAAGGTTTGCAATACCTCAAGTAGATCCACTGGATCTGCGAGGACCTTCGAAGAGCAATTGCTTATCCGACCCCGCGGGGTACCGTCGTCCTGGGGATCCGCATCTGCACTCTTGGCCAGCAATGCTTCTCTCAACTGTGCAAACTCTTTCCTCATTTGTGCAACCTCAGACTGCACCTCAGCCAGTATCTCCGCCCGTGTCGGCCTGGGATGCTCCTTATTTCCTAGAGCCCGGGTGAGGATGTCGTTCTCCCTCTGCGGGGTAAACAATCCCTCCATTGCCTCATTCTCAAAAGAGATCTGTTACATTTGAAGGTACCTTGTGAGACAAACACATATATACACTTGTACGCACACAGTTTACGAGGTTAGCCAACTTATCATTCGCCTCACAAATTCAAGTGCATATCTGAAACAGCAGTACAAATACACACCTACCTACCAATACAATTAAATACACAAATACTCCCTACACATTCAAGTTCATGTCCCAAATAGCAATACATGATACACAAATATACAACAATATACAAATACAACAATTCACACATTCGATGTATATTAGAAAAACCACGTCTGAAATTAACAACAGATCACGACAAGGACCCAGTGGCCCATACATTTTACATAAAAGAGAACCTTTGCAAATTGCGACAATGCAACTACCGACTACAAGTTAGACTTGATACATCACAAATCCATTCATCCAAAACAGCAAATGTCTGAACCACATTGGACTTAACCATAGGAGTTCAGTGCGAAGACGCCCGAGGAGTTGGAACTGCCGTCGAGTTACATTTGTATTGGTGATTTCCTCAAACTCAAACTCGAACAACTCAACTCAACTTAACTCCATTAACAAAAAGAACCTACCTTCCAAGATGTTGTTCTGTGTAATGATGGTGTAGAATAGCTGTGCAAATAACAACAATTCTTTTTCTCCAAGCAGGTAAGCATCTGGCCACAAGCTGGTGCATGCAAAAAAATGGCTGAAACACCGATACAAATGTAAGATGCTTTCTATAGGTCTTGATTTGAGAAACACGCCGGGCTTAAGGATCTTCTCGACCGAGCCAACCAAGATCTCGCCCTTCATGTCCTTCCAGTTCTCAACGGTGATCTTCACCGTTTCTTTCCAGCTCTCGGTGGTGATCTTCACCGTTTCTTTCCCCAACAAGCCAACGTAGGCAGCGTACTGCGATGAAGAACCGTGAAATACGTTGCCCCTCATGAACATCATCCAAGAACCTGCACAGATCATAAATAGGCATTCTAGAGCAAATTAAGATTTTTTACTGTTTCCTACATGACTCCCTATCCGAGAAAGACTACCAATTGAAGGTTAAGTTGTGTTTCATCATAGTAACATCAACTTGCAACTGGAGATCAAGATATTACATTTCTACTCTATTTCATCAGAAGAAATTATCTTGCCAATATACATATAGTAATTATTTAATGAACTTTTTACATGCACTTGATCATTGAGCAAGCTAGTTGGCATTTGACTATGTTATTGGCATTGAACAACCTACAGAGAAGATCAAGATATTTGTGTATCTCATGATATTTGTAAATATCTTGACATTAATAATCTTTCAATTTCATGATCTTTCAATTTCAACTTCAATTTCAATTTCAATTACAAATATCTTTTAATTTCAATTTCAATTTCATGATCTTTCAATTTCAATTATTACTAAGTCCAAGTTGGCATTGAACAACCTACTGAGAGATGAAGATATTACATTTATACTCTTATTGGCATTTCACTATGTTAGATAGAGTTTGTATTGCAAATATATCCTGATAATTTTCGTCATTTGATAGGATCAGCAAGCAATTAGACATTATCAGTCCCACAGTGATATTATGTAGTTGTTTTAATAAAAAATAGGAACAAGATACCGTACATAATCAAATTGAAAAGAAGACACATCAAAATGAAGGATACAAAAATTGCAGAATAATTGCCATAATCGGATTAGAATAATCTAACAATATTGCCGAAATTTTATGTACCTTACTTGCGATGCCGAAATCTAGTGGGCGTCGATGGAGGTGTGGAGGTGCAGCGGTCGTCGGTAGAGGTGTGCCGGCCATCCATGGAGCTTACGGGTTAGGGCTACGAGCGCCCGATGAACTGTGAGAATGAAAGAGACACACTGGGTATTTATAGTACTAGATCAGTTCTATCGGTACACAACAGTCTACCGTTAGTAATTTTCGATCTATTCTAAAGGTATAAACATACATTACCGATAACATAAAACTATTTGTAGAAGGAGAACAGTTCTATCGGAACACTACATCCTACCGATAGGCATTTTTTGACATATTCTGTCGGTATAGACATACATTACCGATAGAATAAGACTAGTTGTAGAACGCGAACCGTTCTAAGATATTTGCGCTATCTTCTAACGGTATAAACATACATTACCGATAGAATAAAACTATTTGAAGACGAACAGTTCTTAGCAATTTTTGATATCTTCTAACGGTACAAACATCAATTACCGATAGAATAAAAATATTTGTAAAAGACAAACGGTTCTATCGGCACACTACATATTGCCGATAGGAATTTTTGAGATATTCTGTCGGTATAAACATACTTCACTGATAGAATAAAACTATTTGTACATGGAGAACAGTTCTATCGGCACATTACATTTTACCGATAGGAATGTTTGTATATATTCTGTCGGTATATACATACATTACCGATAGAATAATACTAGTTGTAGAAGTCGACTAGTTCTATCGGCGCACAACATTCTCCCGTCAGTACTTATGCATCTCTTCTAACGGTAAATATGTTCATCACCGCTAGAGTAAATCATACTTCTTCTTCTAACGGTAAGTTTCTTACAAACCGATAGGAAAAATATATCCCATATGCCTTTTATGACCGCGAGGTATATTTTCTAACGGTTTTCTACTAAATTACTAATAACTGATAGAAGATAGAGGTTAGTAAACTATATTTATGTACTAGTGTTCTAGTCAAGTTGAGATCCAATAATCTATCATAATCACTTATCAGTGCACTGCTATTGATAGTTTCTCTTATCATGAAGTGAGTTACGAGAACCGGTCAATCGTGGGTATTACATATTCCATCCATCCACCCCTATAAACTTAATTGTCAAGCACAATAAAGTTTTTCCATGGTTGATTGATTCGTCGATACTCTTCCTACTGTTCATTTGGTAGGTTTATCGAGTCCAGTTAATTCAGATCTCTCTGACGTGACTCGAACTAATTGATCGAAACAAGAAGTACGAATTGTTCGCAAGTTGCAAGAAAGACCTCAAGCTATGTAGGTAATAACTGGGAGACTACAGAAGCGGTAAGCCGCCATGCACCTCCCATGCAATCGTGCTTATATAGCACTCTGCACCATTTTTCAGCTACACAATTAACACGCAATGGAAAAACCTCGTCACAGCAGCAGCAACGCCGTGGTCACCACTACTACTGCTATGATCACTGGACGTCATCAAGTACAAAGCCGGGAGGGCTCGCCCGCCGCGCCGCCACCAGAGCCAGCACAGATGCTGAGGCGGCGCCGGACCAGGCGAGACCCCGGCGAGGATAAGGTCTACCACGTGCACCCCGACGACTTCGCGTGTGTTGTGAAGAGCCTCACCGGCGCACACAACATCCGGCCACCAGGGGGTACTGAACATCCGGCATTGCCATTGCTGGTGTCGACGCCGTCTGTGGGCGCCAGCCACGATGGTGCAGGTAGAGATCAGAGTAAGTCGACGTCTTGCTATACAAAGTCGATGCACGAAGCGTACTTGGCGTGGTGCGCCTCCAACGACATTGTTCTCAGCCCTGGGACGATGGCCGCCATGGAGCGCGGCGGCGAGGCCGGCGAAGGGAGCGCCGTCTTCCCGCCACCGACATCCGGAGGCGTTTGACGTGCACTATAATAATGCACTAGCTCGTTGGAATGGGAATAATGTATTGCTGTACAATGTATATAATTGTTCGATAAGTATATGCTCCATTGTATTTCCGGCCTGCATTTCTAAATGTTGCACCAAATTAACCTACTTTTTTATCTTTTGCTTAATCTGCGAGCTACATAGCTCCCACGTGCATGGAAACGTTTGCATTGTTGGCCAGCGATTTTTTTTTTTAACATTGGAATAATTGATTACCACACACAACTTGAGACTTGAAAGTATTAGATTATGGGATGAAATTCCACCAACAACAAATAAACTACAAACTGCATGTATAACATATAACTTACACATAATTCTATAGATATAAGAATTTGAATTCTAGTCTCCACAACTACTAGAGCAATTTATGAGCCTTTGGAGTTAGACTACAACTAATAGGTTGGCTTATGCATTCCAGCGTACATAGATATTACACTAGCTAGTGAGCTAACGACAGACAATACATACATACACACACACACACACACACACACACACACATATATATATATATATATATATATATAAATACTATTCTACACCTATTCTTAAAATAGTTATTCTCTACTCAGTCTAGAAACCGTCCGATCTAATTTATTACAACAAATTACAGCCGTTGCATAGAGATAGCTGTTACACTCTATTTAAAAGAATTTAATGTCGTTTTAATCTATAATTGCAGTAAATTTTTGAAATATTTTATTGTTACTGATCGATATCCACACCAACTGTCTCTTCATCTTCTCAACTACGCTTCCACATCTTGTCCCGCGCGGTCGCTCAAGATCGCTTCCGATCCGCCGTGCATCACATCATGTTGTCGCCCTGCGCGCTCACGCCATCGATTCTCGCTATCAATCCCGCACCGCCACCTTGCGCAATCGCAATGCCGCGTCTTGACCACAGCCGATAGCTTCCTGTTCATCGTCCAGCGCGCCCGTGTTGCCGCCCCACACGCTCGCAACACCTCGTTTCGACCACAACTGCTCGGACATATTCACCGCGGTTGGTTGCCGAATTCAATTTTCCATCTTGAAATAGGTAAGAATTAGATTTTTGTTAGTAAAGTTACACTTGTTCGTCAGTAAATTGTAGTTGATCGACCAGTAAATTTACTGTATTCAAAACATTGACCAGTCTATAGATTTATTGAGCAGTCAGTTGTGATAGTAAATTTATATTGTTAGAACCGTAAATTGACTGGTGAGAACATCAACTTATGTGTGTTTGGTACAATGAATATTATTTACTATGTGCATCATAATGACAGTGTTATGAATTACAATTTGATCACGACCACAAGCACATATGGTCTAAATATAAACATACTTCGGACAATATTTATTCAAAATATTGTACGGTCTATAGATTTGCTGATCGATCAATAAATTGTTATTAAAGTGATATTAATATGACCAGTAAATGTATAGTATATGACTAATAAATTAATATGATAGTAAATGTATCATTACAATCAATAAATCGACGAGATTGAAGATATTTTGATTATATATCGACCAGTACAGATCGTAGGCAGTAAAGCGATATCAATACGACCAGCAAATCTATAGTTTACAACTAGCAAATTTATTATTACAGCATGTAAACAGAAAGACGTGGTATGTAATAAGACATTAAAGTGAAACTAATATGATAGTAAATGTATCATTACGACCCGTAAATCCACGTAACTGAAGATATTTCGATTATATATCAATCAGTGCAAATCGTGAACAGTAAAGTGATGTGAATATGACCATTAAATTTATAGTATACGACTAGTAAATTTATCATTATGATATGTAAACAGAGAGACGTGGTATCTATTTTTCCAGCGGTATGCGGTTCCTATTTTTTTTGCCGTTCCTATTTTTTAGGATGGTATGCGGTTATAACAAACTACTCTTGGGTTTTTATGGATAATGGAGCGGTTCGATCAGTTTAATTGGAAGTTAATGCCATCTAATCTAATTACTGCTGTATATATAATTAATTGCTTGGGCCGAATTGAATCCTTACAAATATCAGCCCTCTCGATCAATCTTACCCAGAATCAATTGCATATAAAAAAGAGTCCAAAAATCAATTGAATCTTGTAACAGTCACCAAAATTTAATAACGTAGAATCAATTTTCTCAAATATATATGTGTGTATTGGGGGGGGGGGGGTATTTAGTGTATCCCACTCCTTCGGTATTCTTGTGCATCTCTACTCAAAACTATGTATAAATGGTTATAAATAATTCTAAAAAATTTGAGATTGTAATCAATCTACTATTTCACAAAATTTAAATTCAAATTCAATCCACACAAGGAGAAACTAAGAACACAAGTTCAGTTGAAAATAAATCCCAAAATAAAAAGATAAAAATTATTATCCACTAAAAGTTGTTTTTCTTCTTCTAATATAAATCGAGTTTTAAATTGATATTTTATAGGTTATTTGACCAACTCAATATACATATTTTTTAATTTTTACAGAATTTTTTATGATTATTTATATAAATTTTTGATATAAGATACACGAAAATATTGAAGAGGTGAGATTGACCAGGGTCAACGGAAGGGAAGACGAAGATATATGTATATACGCACATACGCGCATTGACGATGGTCAACGTAGGAGAAGACGAAGATGTCACATACATGATACATCCCAAACATGTCATGCGTGAGGTCACCAACGCAGGCCAAACCTGACAAATGAATTCAGAGCCTTATCGCTTACGTAAACAACACGCTCTTTCTCTTTTCAAAATTCCTACGTGGCATGCTGTTCCCACACGTGTTCCCGCGGAATATATATATTCCGCGCGCCGAAACCTCCCGCCATTTCCTCACTGAGCAACCTCCAGAGTTACTATTTATCTCTCACTCCCTCTCTCTAAATATATATAACACCATCAACGGCAGCCGGAGGTCCACGACGTCGACGACGGCGGCGCAGAGGCCCCATTGGCGGCGGCGTGACCCCCGTGATACGAGGGTGTACGTCGTCAATGAGAGCCAATTCCGGCAAGTCGTGCAGCGCCTCACCGGCGCCGCGTCCCCTGCCGGCTCCACCCGCCCGGCGTCTACTAGCTCTAATGCACCGTCAACAGAAGCAGCAGCGGGTTGGCCCGGCGGTGGCGAGGAGCAGGATAATAAGCAGCGACCTCGGACGCTGGGGCAGATGCACGAGGAGTGCCTGGCCCTGGCCTCCGACGCCATTCTTCTCAGCCCTGGCCCAGACCATGGCAAGGCCGCCGGCAACTGACGAGAGCTCGATTCGTTAATTACTATGATCGTGTATACTATGTAATACAAATCAAGAGTACTCTGGCTAGATATCTCTTTAATTACGATCACATATATTACTTAGGTCAGCGCTGAAGAGAAATTTCTACGTTAATTTAGTTTAGTCACTTGCTCACTTTAAGTCATATATATGTTGTATCAACAAGTAGTATATTTTTTGCTTCAAAGCAAAAAAAAAAAGGTATATTCAGATGGGAAGTTGCATATTCGGGAGTGCTATTCTGGAGAATTCTTAACCTTATTACTAATAATACGTTTGTTGCTTACTTTACATATAGATGCTTCCAAGTTCCAACAAGATGTAAGTATGTTTGGCTAACAACTCAAGTCAAATTAAGGCTTCTGAGCATCCCCAACAAGACAGAGAGACTCTAATTAATCACATGGACCCACATACAGATAGTCGCACTAACCGTCCATCCAATCGTTTTCGGCTCCATTTTTGGGTGCAAGTTGGCTTACGTGGCTTGTTTGTTTTTGCTCTAGCACCTGTCTAATTAAGATGTTTCACTTGGAGATGCCCCTACAGTGACTGCTTTGCATATGGGATGACCACCCTTGCATACTTTCCTCTTGCGATAGCAGCTGCTGATTGATATATACATATATATAACTCGGCCCAATCAACTTATTAGGTTCATACATTCTACGAGGGTCTAATTAAATTAATAACATTGCTCCCTCTGTGTTTTATTACAAAAGCCTATTTTGGTACACCTTAATCTACCACGAATATTGGAATATTACGACACATGTTGGAGTATTCTAAAAATTCAAGAGTATTATTCTACCATAATAATGCTAGCACGAGTTCACCTAGCCCAGTCGACAGGAAAAAAAGATGCAATTAGATATTGTTTGGTGGTTTGAATAAGCTGATGCAAGTTGAGATAAGATATTATATACTTGGTTGTACGGATAATACAATTTGATAATGTATGGTACCTAAAAAATATTATGAGTATTATTTTTTTTCTTTAGTGCACCTAAACCATCAATATATCTTAATAATTTTTAATTTATCTTAACTCGTCCTAAAAACCCTTAATATTTGTAGTTATGTTATTCTGACCCAATGGGAACTCAATTCGAGGTTTTGTATGAGCTGGGCAACAGTCATCATGTTGTATCACCCAGCCTTGCTCTCAAGTGGAATCCAAGCAACAAAACATACTTCAGATCTTCAGGAACCACAGCGGACACCAAAGATGATGGATCAGTCTATTCATTTATAGGGTTATGCTGTTCTATGAGTTCGTCGGGAAAATCATACATATCTGATGGATCAGTGTACTCCTCCTCGCTAAAATTCTCCTCTAATGTAACTCGAGGAATTCATCAACTGCATCTACTTGATGGTCACCAAACCTAGAAATGCGCAAGACACTTGTTGTTTGCATAGGCACACTGGCACTGGCACTAGCACCTTCATTACTGATATTAGCGGTGTTCCGTGCTCTTGCTACGGAATGACTGCCTTCTGAACTTTATACGCTTAAGATTTCAGCTTAAAGTATGAAGACTCCGCCACCATAGGCTGGATTTGTCACAAATTGTACAAACGAACCCCACGATTTGTCACCTTTAAGTCTCCTCAGCACCCATTTATTTTCCTCCAGCACGATGCCTTCAACCGCCACACTATCCGTCGCAGAATTGAGTTGTAACAAGTCGACTAACCACATCTCTAAATCATTGGAATACATCGACCGTGGTTGTGCCATTTGACCATAAACATGCATACACACACTTAAATCATCACCGTTGGCTCCATTATGGATTATACCAACTCCGTAATAAACACAAACCATACTCGGTTGCTCCATAACCTAATCAATTTTAATTTTCATGTTAGGTTAAAACAATAATTTATTATGATTATGCCGAAATCCTAGGGTAAACCTAAAATTACTCTAAACCTTAGTGCGAACAAGAAAATATGAGGGTGACCTAAAAAAACATACACTCACGCGGGACAATACAGATAATCCTAAACCTTGGGGTCAATCGGAAAAACTGAGGGTAATATAAAATAACCTAAATATGTGATAGATACTGTTACTGCATGAAACTATCTGACCTACATCCTAGGGTGAAGCGGAAATTTAAGTTTTTACCTGTCCTAAATGCTAAGGTGAAGTGGAAAAGTAAGTTTTTACATGTCCTAGATCCTAAGGTGATACAAAAATTAAATTTCTAATTTTCTCTAACACTAAAATAATATAAATTATTAAATCTAAAGATTATCTACGAGTTAATGAATATGCACCTCACTGAACAAATGTTCAAAAATCAAAAACTGGAGAATCGGTGAAGTTTTCCTCCTCTTCTTTTTCTCCCATTCCTCTTCTCTTCTCTTTCTTTTTTCTCCTCCTATCTCCTCTCTCTCTCTCTGGATATTTCTTTTTTTAAATCAGTCAAATGAGTGAAAGTGACGTTTTTTACTGCGGGAGTACGTTTAAATACTCGTTTCAGTTGCGAGTCGGGTTCGCGACTAAAAGGCAACGTGCAGATTGTTGAGCCAGCGGGGCATTTGGGCCGTGTCACGTCTTCAGTCGTGGCCTGGAATCGCGACAGAAGATCAGTCGCGACAGGAAATTCGTGACTGAACTACACATGTCCAATTTTTTTTCCTTTTATAGCCCCAAAAAAACGTCGGCATGAGACCGTGGCCCCATAGATAGGCGCGGATTTCTCACGTGCTCATGATTCATAGATGTACAATGAATGGGGAGTGGGTACTGTTAAAACCCTGATAGATGTATTAATTTGGCAGCAGTACCTCCTTTCAGCTCTCACAGAAAGTCGCATGAACACACCAGAAAGAAGACAAAGTGTGGTTGTGTGCGCCCCCGTTCTCACAGAGTCAACAGGTGTTTCAGTGTATGCACGCAACAACAGTCTTGCTTGACAGAGATATGCTCAGTAATTAATAATGTGCATGCCTACGTGTCTCTCCAGATAAATAAGTAAATTAAAATATATTAATTAATGGAGTAGTCGGCCCCTTCATGAACTTTGTAAACTCCCGCGTTTTCAAGAAATGTCTGCGTGCTTACCGGTGAGTACTCGACAGTTAGTTGACATATTCGTATTTTTGTACGTGGTGCATAGTGTCAGTCTATATATATATACCCTGTTTAGAAACGTGTGCATGCATTGCAAGTTTGCAACTTAATTTTCTCTGACGTGCATATAGCAATTAAATGGATCAAAGTAGCGGCAACGACAATACTGGAGCACGAGGCTACGATGAGCAGAGGGTGGCAGGAGGGCGGCAGCAGGCGGCACGGCAGCGGCAGAGACCGATTGGCTGGTGGAGGCCGAGGTCGCCGCCGTCAGAGGTCTACACCGTGGCCCCTGAGGACTTCCCCGCGTTCGTGCAGAGGCTCACCGGCATGCCTGCAGCTCAGAGCAACACTGCGGCGCCACCGTCCTCGACGCCACGCCCTCAGCCGCTGCCACCGCCACTGACAACTGCTGCGCCGCCACCACATCCAGATGCTGTGCCATTAACACCAACAGCTGCTGTGCCACCACATCCAGATGCTGTGCCATTGACACCAACAGCTGCTGTGCCACCACGCACAGTTGAAGGGACGTCGACGTGGCCGGATGGCGACGCTGACTGGCTTCTTTCCGTCGTGGAGGACGATGGCTTCCTGCCAGTTGGTGGGGGATCTGACGGAGGACACCAAGGCCAAAACTAGTGTTCGTTATGTGTCCTTCCGCTCTCGCGCTGGTTTGTTTTATAGCACCTAGCATGTTGACACAGAGAAGGATCATTCTATCATTTTATTTTCAAGTCTAATAATGTACTAGTGTAACCAGCACAAAAACCCTTCTTGTCCAAATAGGATTATTTTGGAACATGAGCTCATCTAGATGAGCTTAGATAATAATAAGGCCTCGTTGAGAGAAAAGATAAAGTTATATATATTCTATTTATTCTTGTCAAGTTTCTATAAACAAATCTTAATTTCCCCAGCAGCTAGCTTTTGCATAAAACACCCAACAAGATATCTACTTAAGGCCAGCATGCATGCACTCCCAGACGAAGTTTAAGATCCGACTAGTGATAGATTAATTAATATTTCGAAAACCTTATAATTATAATAGAGGGAAGAAGGATTGAGATTAAGTTATGACATATATAGCTACCTTAGCTTGACCCTGTAAACTTTAAGTATTCACAGATGTCCGTACTTTCACCGTTTGACGTAGTCTTAAGTACTTTGACGTAGACTTTGATGATGAAATGAAAGGCGTCATTAACTGAGCTCCAAATACATAGCTAGCTAGGTCTAGCTTGCACGCATACGCCTCCAAATTAATACTAACCACAGATTACTTACGTGTGAAGTCAAATCAAGTCTTCCCTGCTGATCGGTCAAATGCAACCATATATGCAAGTCAAGACCTAATCATATATGCAAGATGGATGGACATCCGTACACAATCCAGCTAGAATAGGGATGGCAACAGAGTGGGTTTAGAGCGAGGGTATAGTTTGCACTTCTGCCCCCGTCCCCGTCCCCGCCCTCGCCGGGGGCCCCAATACTCGCCGGGGCCCCGCTGCCCGAGTTGATCGAAGACGACACACTAGTACAGA
Organism: Pharus latifolius; assembly: GCA_019359835.1. Classification (NCBI taxonomy): domain Eukaryota; kingdom Viridiplantae; phylum Streptophyta; class Magnoliopsida; order Poales; family Poaceae; genus Pharus; species Pharus latifolius. The sequence continues at coordinate 329,894 of CM033328.1, forward strand.
AGTGACGTCTTCTAACCCCTATCTTCTAACGGTTATTCACGATTTAGAAAAAAACTGTTAGTGTATATAGTGCGGAGTGGAGAAAAACATTTGTAGACATTTCTACTAACGGTTTTGAAGTAAATTACTGTTAGAAAAACCGGTATGATTTTTTCTATCGGTTTAAAATATATTAACCGTTAGAGAAACTATATTTGGTCCAACGGTTGTATTGTGAGAACTGTTAGAAAAATCAACATGATTTTTTCTAACGATTTTTTTTGTTTGGAACCGTTAGAAGAATGTGCGTGATTTAATAAATAATCTTCAACCCTAAATCTACAATCTCTCTGTTTTCTCTGTTTCCTCTTCTTGCTCATGCCCCCCCCCCCCCCCCCCCCCCCCAAATCCACTCCTACACTTGCACCAATCCCGCGATGTAGATCCGCGCCCGCCTTTGCCCCGCGTGCACCGCCACCTCCTAGATTTGCGCTGCCTAGATCTGCACCCGCCTTTGCCCCGCGTGCACCGCCACCTCCTAGATATGCGCCGCCTAGATCCGCACCGCCGCCGATCTCACTGCGCTTCGTCGCCTCTCGCGCCCGTGCCACCTCCTCTCCAATCCCATTTCGACTCCAACGCAAGCTAATGGTGAGCTCGATCAAACTTTAATCTTTAATCTACTCATCTCATTTGTTTTACATCTTTTTTTTCTAGTTGTGTTTTGATCTTCTCATCTAATTTGTTTTAAATCTTTTGTTTTTTGATGTGGTGTAGGCTTTGCCGAATCAGCAGACGGTGTATTACCCCAGCTTCAAGCTCGTCATTGTTGGCGACGGCGGCACTGGTCTCTTCTCCTCCCCCCTCTCTTTGATCTCTTTAAAAAGATAGTATCTTTGTTCGAGAAGAAGAAAACAATTTATGTGAGGAAAGCCAATGTGACCTGTACAAGTTTGTTGAGTTTTTCTCTAGAGTAGGACAAATAAATATCAATCTTCTCCTTGGTTTGAGGAACATTTGGGCCTTCAACTGCACCAGCAATTTTGTCAACAACCTTCTTCACAATAGTTTTATGAGCCTCTCTGCTCAACTGACCCTCTTTCCTTGTGGGCTTAAGTGCATCTTTCACAAAATCGACAAGTGCGCATTCTAGTTTTGTGTTTTAGTTTTGATTTCCATATATATTTGTATGCTTCTTGGTTTGGATAAAGAATTGCTCATGCTTGCCTTGTTTCTATTGTTCTTTTGCTAGCTGAGATGTGATAAGAATGAGGAAAGACTTGGCCAATTTAGTTAGATGGGTGGCAGGCTCCAGTTTTTTGGGATTCTGTCTAATTTGGTGCGGATTGGTGTATTGCTGCTTCAAAGTGTCAGAAGTCGATAGTTCTTACTCATTCCCTGATGCAATTCTTTCACTTGTTCCGTTTCTGTATTTTGTGTTCTTGGAGTGTTCTCTAGAATCAACCTATCTTTGTTTGCACCATTCTGTAAGCTTTGAGCAATTTCAATTTGCAAACACTGGGTTAGCGGAGCTGGTTTATTTTATTGGTTTCTCATGAGAGTAATGATGCTATTCTTTGCATGCTCAAGAACACAATCTGCTTGTTGGAATATTGAACATTTCAAGTAGAACTTCCAAAAGGGTATGAAAGAACTTCAGATAGTATGATAATTGCAATATCCTACATTTGTGAGCTGTTGCTAAAGTTTGAAATTTACTGTATTGTAATACTCCAGCATTTGTTGTCTGTTGATGAGCGATTCTCATTCTTTTGCTCACTAGGCTTGTAATTTTTAGTAGTGTGTCTATTATTGAATTTTGCATAGTTCTTATCAATATGGAAGCAGGGTAGATTTCTCTTTATTAACCACTTTAGTAACATATTTAATGTAATACTAAATGCATTCCAGGCATTGGAGCATGGTAGGGTGTAGTTATTCTTGCTAAAAAAAGATGTTCGCTATAGTTAACTGCTTGTGCAATTAGTTTGCGTGGAGGATTCCTTGGTCTTTTCATGGATCCACATCACATTAGTTGGCAGTGAGATGTTACTGTTCCTCATAATGGAGCATGGTGTAACCATCGCAAAATTATTTAAACGGGAGTAAGTTTGAATTTAATTTTTAATGGACAAGTCAAACTTTTCAAGTCTAGAACTCATCAACATTGTTCAAGTTGTATTACTCTTATATATTCTAAGATGCCTATTATTAGAGACAAAACAGCCTTGACTTTGTGCATGCTGACATAAACATGAGAAGAAAATGTACCTTTTATCTTAATTGGATGACTGGCTTATTTTGTGTTCTTCAATAAAAATATTTTTAGGACCCCAATATGAAATATTTTTTGCTTGATAGCCTGTAGCAAAGTTCTTTTGTCTATTAGGTAGATAAATTATGAACCGTAGAAGATCCAGTAGGTTGATCCTCTCACTCATCAAGTCAAGCTTTGTGACTTTGGAAGTGCAAACAATAGATTTCAGACTTTGTTTTCTAGGTGAAAATTTGTCGACAAACTGTACCTTGAAGTTGGATGAATTCAAATATTTGTATTGTTATATCCTTAAATGACGTGTTGAGACTCTAGAGGAACTTCTTTTTTTTCAGTTTTGTGCCTTGTTTTGTGAATGATTAGATCGATAAACTGCTACAAAAATGTTGTCTTCTAACGGTTTCTTACTAAGAACCGTTAGAAAAGAGCACTCTTTTCTAATGGTTCTTAGTAAGAAACCATTAGAAATTTTTTTTTCTAATGGTTACCTTTTCTATCGGTTCTTTTAGTAATGAACCGTTAGAAAAGATACTCTTTTCTAATGGTATCTTTTCTAACGGTTTATTACTAAAGATCTGATAGAAAAGATCACTTTTTCTAACGGTTCATTATAAAGTACCGTTAGAAAAAATGATCTCTTCTAACAGTACTTTAGTAAAGTACCGTTAGAAAAAATGATCTCTTCTAACGGTTCATTACTAAAGTACCGTTAGAAAAGATCACTTTTTTCTAACGGTTATTTACCGTTAGAATAGTTCTTGTCTTATTCTATCGTGTCTATCTCTAACGGTACAAAAACCAATAGTAGAAGTGTGTTTTTTACCGATAGAAGAAAGCTTTTCTGTATAATGACAATTGAAGGGGCTGGTGATGGTTGAAGGCGGCCAGCGACGGTCGAAGGTGACGAGGGGGCCGGTGATGGTCGAAGGCGGCGGGTGAAGGGCAACGAGGGGGCCGATGATACGGCGACGATCGAAGCGGTCGACGACGGGGCCGGTGACGGCCAAAAAGGCCGATGAGGGCGCAAGACGCCGGTGAGGCCGGCGAGAGTGGCGACGACAGTGAGGCCACAAAGCCGCGAGGGCCGCAAGGCCACGTAGGCGGCGAGGCGCCGAGGGTAGCGAGGCGGAGAGGGCGGCGATGGCTGTGAGGGCGGAGACGGCAAAGAGCATAGCTTATGATATTCTTATGGGTTTTTTGAGTGAACCGTTAGAACATTACACAATATTCTAACAGTTAACTAGTACTATCCGTTAGAAAATTACACTACATTCTAACGGCCGTTCATAGTATACCGTTAGAAAATCTTACCATCTTCTAACGGTCAATATGAGGGAATCGTTAGAAGAGTCTATAATATTCTTACGGTTCTTTAAGGTTAACCGTAGAATATATTACTATAATCTAATAGTTAACTAGTACTATCCGTTAGAACATTGCACTATATTCTAATACTTGTTCGTAATAATTTTCTAATGGTATACTACGAACAACTGTTAGAATATAGTGTAGTATTCTAACGGATAGTACTAGTTAACCGTTAGAAGATGGTTTAGTATTCTATCATATAGTTGTAGTGGGCCATTAGAATATGTTATTCTCTTCTAATTTTTTTTGTTATTTAGTTGTTAGAATAAACTTAGATAAACAATACAGTACAGATACAAAAAAGATACATTCACAAACACACATTCAACATACAATGGACTGACATATTCGATAGTTATTCACATTTATTCACACATTCGACAGACGTCGGAGGAAGCCAAGGAACGCATAAAGTTTCTATAAGAAGCAAAGACTCGTCGCAAGAGCTTCAGTCTCGCAAAGAACTGGGGTCCGGATGAGGTCGACCTGTACTGTGAGGCCGAATGGCGTTTTGCACCAGACTGACTTACGGAGGAACAAAGATTGGAGCGTCGTTGCGAAGCTAATCGTATTTTCAAATCGGAACCAAAGCCTCCTCGTAGCTTTCCCCGTCGTTAGCCCTTATAGATGATTTTTGTGCCTAATTTCCTTCAGTGTTGCTCGCTTACTCATGTACTTTATCGGTTTTCAATAATATATCTCTGACTAAATATACCTCAGCCTCACCCTAAATCCTAAACCCTAACCCCTAATTCTAACCCTTAAACTCTAAACCCTAAATCCTAACCCCTAAACTCTAAACCCTAAACCCCAAATCATCATTCAACGTGCATTTTAGAGTCTTCTCTTACCACTTAATCAAGATATATACTTTCTATTAGAGGTGATATTTAGTGCATATTTCCAATTAGATGCTAACTGGATTACCACAACCGTTGTCACAAAATTATCATGAAAAATTCTCAAAAAATTTATATAGTACTCCTATAAATCATGAAAGAAAATATTCATGACAAGAAATATAATTCGAAAAATGATAGAAAAAACCAAAATTACCAACTTTTTATATTAAAAATATTTTTTTATACAATCATAGGATACTTATTACCCGAATATACAATAATGCGATATGTGTTGTTTGCATTTAAGCAATCAATGATAAAGTGAAGTATTACTTTATACAATAGCAATCAATGAAGTATTATTTTGTGCAATGACAATAATTTTTAAAAATATGTCATAATCTAACTGGTTAAGACACTGATCTCTCACCCACTAGTCCAAGGTTTGAATCCTGCTAGCTGCCATAGAAAATATTTCTTCCTTTGTCTCTGGTCGAGCGACAGGTGTCTTGTCGTGTGCTGGTCAGTTGACATGTTCCTGCTCGAGGACTCGACAAATTGACGTGATGGTCTATTTCTGCAAAATTTTTGAGTATTATGAGATTAGAGAGTGATTACTGTATATTAATGATTCTTAGTATGGATTATTGTTGATTAAGAATAATTAAGGTAGAATAAAAATTATTAAAGTGAAATAAAACATTAACTAGTTTGGGTAGTGTTTTTGCCATCTTATATATTTTTCTATTTACACTCATCATAAAACCAACCAAACAAAATCTCATCTCAGTCTACACTATCTCATATATCAACCTAACACCATCCAATTATATCTTAATAATCTACCTCATTTAGTCTATAACACATATATGAGTCAGACTCAATGTAGTACAAGCAACTAAATTGGAAAATAGATGCATACCATATACTTCTACGTTAATTGCCGCCAAATGTGGAGGGTAGGGGATGCATCTTGACTAATGGACAAGTGGAAGTCCTACATGGCAGGACCATGTTGACTTGTTGCGTTGGATGCAGTAAATACTAATTAGCGTTCATGGGATGCCCATCCTCTCGTCCCCACGTAAGCCACTACGCACGCATGACCCGCTGCAATCTGCTGGCCAGTTTGCCCACGATCCAACTTGTTTCTGCTTACATCTTCAATTGCATTAGTTAGGAGCTCTTTGGAGCTAGTTCAGAGTTGTTGATTAGTGCTTGTATTTCAAAGAAACAAAGGTGTTGTTCCACTCAAATTTTATGTCATTTTTGTGTTCGTGTCTCGTCGCCTTATTCTTTTCCCCATGATCCCATCAAAGATATTGCGGCGAATCGCCTTTCACCAATTTTGGATCAATATGTATACGTAGTAGCAACTTAATAAATTGGGAAAGGTTCGTATACGCATTCATTCAAATTAATCAGTCCCAGATTCCAACAAAATTAGAGGAAGACAATGCGAATGACCAAGTGGAGTGTGTCTACGTGGCAGCTATGAACAGTACAAACTTTTTTTTTTTAACGTATAACCTATTAAAAAAGAATTTCAAAACTAATCCAAAACTTTTAAAAATATAAAAAATAGTCTTCAGTCACAGCCCCCATTCACAACTAAACTTCAGTCGTGGGTCTAATTCGCGACTGATTAATTAGCACGACTCATATGCACCGCTAGCCCAGGACTACACCACGTAGACTTTCAGTCGAGAAAGTTTTCACCGATTCTCCTCTCTTTTTTTCCTTTTATTTTCCCTTATCTTCTCCTTTTCCCTTCTCTTTTTCCCTTCTCTTCTTCTCTTTTTTCCCTCTCGCTTTACTGCTTTTTTTATTATGGCTGAGTTGAATGACTAAAAGTGACTTGTACTGCAGATGTGAGGACTTATATACTGCTTTCAATCGCATACCTGGCTCACGATTGAAACGTGCGAGTTTCAGTCACGAGTTGGATACGCGATTGAAAGTCTACATGACGCGGTCCTGAGTCAACAGTGCATATCGGCCGTGCCAGCTAATCAGTCGCGAAATGGGCCCGCGACTAAAGTTCAGTTGGGAATGGAAGCTCTCGACTAAAAGTTATTTATGATATTTTAAAAAATTTCAGGTTAATTTAAAAATTTTCTTTTAATTAGTTATTCGTAAACAAAATTCTCAACTACGACTCCCTGCCGACCAGCCCAACTTGCCAGTTCCAACCAGGGGATTTAATTGGCTTGTTTGTCCTAGTATGCATGTGTAGCTCCCTTGGATTGACGGAATGTGATCAATACGTCCTTTTGCATGCTCAGATTGGACACGTAGTCTGGAAGTAGAACATCCCGAACCAAATGCATGCATGGCCCTTGTTAATGGGTGATTGTTTTTACTCACACAATTTTAATCTTGTTTAGTCGAGCAAACTCACGTAATCCAGACACAATTAAGAATTATTTGATTGTAAAAATGATTAATAAGAATAGAGGCACATGTTGCACGGTCTTGAGTAGCGGTCACGATTACGCGGTTAAAAGGCTAATAAGGTCCAGCTAGCATGCAACTCAAAGTCAAGTCAAGTCAACCCTACCCATCTACCTTATATATGTAGATAGCAACCTGGATCGATCCATTTAGAGACATGCAGCATCGCCCTCGCGAATGAATCGGAGCAGCAACAGAGTATGGGGCGACGACATCAGCAGCCGCAGCCTCCGCGGAGGACGAGGACGCCATGGTGGAGGCCGAGGTCGCCGCCGTCGAAGTTCTACCTCGTCCACAACCCCGCCGCCTTCCCCTCGCTCGTGCAGAGCCTCACCGGCAGGCCAACGCCTAATCAGATGAGCGAGCCGCCAACGCCAAGCCCACGACCGCATCCTATGGATTATTCCGTCGTGCACACCACCGTGCTGCAGGCCGGGCTCAGCGGCACGTCTCCTCAAAGCAGTGCTCCGCAGCCGCTCGCTGTGCCGCCACGTGCTCCATTTGACAGCGCCGATGATGCGGCAGCGCAGCATTTACCTGCAGGGTCGGTGGCATGGAGCAGCGGCATCGTCAGCATGGACGGTGGGAGCTGCAGTTTGCCGGGAGACGACGACTGGCCATGGAATTGCATCATTCCGAGCCCAGAGACCATGGTAGAGATGGAGCGCGGCCGCCGCATCAGCGCTGAACAGAATGCCTGCGGCTTCCCCACCGGCGGTGGAGCTGGTGAAGATATGGACGGTGCACCCGAGTGCAATCGCTAGCTATTTTCATACGTCTTTAATCCCTCTCAGTTAATCCTTTAGTCTATGCAATATAATGCAATGTGACAGTTGCATGTGTCGTGTGCCTATTTTTATCGAAAATAAAATAAAAGAGTAAAATATTTATTCCCTACTCACTTTGATCCTTCTGTTTCTAAATAGTTTAAATTGGTCTCTATACTTTCAAGACTTGATCTCTTTTAATTAGAACTTAAATGGTTTCGTGAGTTATTTTTATGACGTGAACTTTTATATATTGTAAATATATGAAAAACTATTACAAATATGAGTTGACAAGGATCATAGGGAAAATCCCCTATAGTCACTCCACTCCTTCTGTCTTGTCCTCTTCGCAGTTATTATGTATAGATGTGATCTCACAACAGAAGGTATTCTGACGAGATCTTGAGTATCCGCACAAGCAACATGGTGTGACAACTCATCCTGTTATTATCAAGATGACGGCACTACCATTGGCATTATCCTGAAAAAATAATATTTTATCAAAAATAATCCTTGAAACAGAGTAAAATAACAGAATAATAGAGAAAGCAAAAACCTTTTATTACAGTTGCCCATAGAGTTTAAACAATACAAATAGATAGATAATCGATGAAGTTTAACCCATCAATACAGTATGCAGTTATCATGCTGAACAACCCAAATAAAACCCTTCTAACTACCTCAACCTTCTACTATGTCTAGGACAATCCCCACATTAACGTGTTTTGTTAAAAGCCAGTTGAAGGAGCGTAAAAATGAGATTGTTTCTGTGTTACCAACTTGTTGACTTGACATAAATGACCACATCATGCATATATAGATATACCTAAAGTCACTTCATCAAAATAATCCATAGAACCGGTTAGGAACTAAAAGATATTTTGTTTGTAAAATAGAGTGGCTTATTTTAAAATAAAGAGATAAAAGAGAGACAAAAATGCATTTACCCAAAATAAAAGCAAGACCTTTATTTCAAAAAATCGATGAAATTAGTTGGTACATGATTGATATTTTTGACCGTACACATACAAAAACTTCACTTATTTTGGGACATATTTGGTAATAGGAGCATAAAGTACATCTGTTTGGCAAACAGGATGTACAGCTATAATGCACAAACTAAGGTATACCAAAACTCTTTAATAAGATGGGGACAAAATTACCTATAAATTCCCTCACTTTTTAAATGACTCATTTAATACCTTGCACAAATTTGCATGCTAACATACTTTGATGGCAATGCTCCTTTGCTGATACTCACTAAAGTCCAAAAAAAAGATGTTATTATTTTTATTGTTTTTCACCATTATTTTTTTTATAATATATTAGAAAAAATTTAAAAATTTATAATATTATGAAAGTATTTTTTATGACGAATATGCTTGTATAATTTTATTATTTCTAATCTAAAAATATCAAAATATATTAGTGGATAAAATTAGAAAAATTTATCTCACACACAAATAAAAACAAAAAAAAAAACAATCCTTCTCAATGAACTTAATTATGACACAAACAGCAAACAATAAAGCGAAGTCTAAATTCCACAAGGTATGCATGTTGTACGAGTCAATGCATGTATCTAGTTGGACGGCTAGTATTTGTTGAGGCTGGCAAATCTTACGGCATGTATATGCGTCAAATGTGGATGGAAGGGGATGCATCTTCTCTAACTGTCTCTAACACAAGAGATTTTTTTGAGATTCTTCGTGAGAATATTTTTTCTCATGTGGACTCCCACTCACTTGATCTCTAATAATCCTAAAGAGTCACTTGTCTCCAATAGAGAATTGTTTGAACAAACTCTTCATGTGAAGAGTCTCATTCTCCAATGACTTAAGTAATCTAGAAATTTTTCGGTAGATCTGTTGTTCCGAATTAATTTTAAAATGCTATTAAATAAAGCAAAAAAAACTCAACCTCGGAAAAAAATTTCAGGACACAGAGACTAACAGGTGGAACACAACATCTACGGGACCCACTGTCAGTGACGAATATAAGTGAATTGTGTGAGCAATGAATAAGAGGAAATGAAATGTTCTGGTGCGGATTCCACCAATTCGGTTAAAAAATTGCACTACTAACTAACAAATGAGCCCCATAATTCAGAGAGTGAGAGCGGATATGCAACTCACCGACAACATGTGCTATGAGGGTGTTGATTAGTGCTTGTATTTCAAAGATAGGAGAGTGTTGTTCCACTCAAATTTTATGTCATTTTTGTGTTCGTGTACCATCGTCTTATTCTTTTCCGCATGATCCATAGCATCGGCGCCGAACAGAACGCAGGTTTCCCGGCCGACGGTGGCTCCGGTGGAGACAGCTAGGTGTACAATGTGTTATGCATAGCAACAAACATAGCTTGTTACGTGCATGACTTCTCCAGCCGGCGGCGTACTTGGAGGTCAAACCATATCCATCCATAAAGATAGATTCGGATGCGAATTCATGACTATTTCTGATTTGTGGTGACAGTGAGGGGAGATGGAAAAGGCCACCACTTGGTCTTTTTTTAAAACAAAATTAACATTTTTATTTTTTTTCTCACAAGTTCGCCAGTGCAACAACATTTGTGACTATAACGTTACAAATGACTTTTCTTATAGTATTTATTTTAATTTTTTTACCATAATTTAAAAACTTAGGCTTGTTATATTTTAGACAAATTTGGTTTATTGTATATTTACCTAAATAAAGTGTGCTGTACCACATTATTTTTTTAACTTGTATAACTATTGTGCAGTTTGTAGCCACAAAACAATATGGCACGAAAATTATGGTAAACAACTCATATGACGTCTTCATTTTTTTTAATCTAAAAAATGTGATATATATAACAGAATTTTTAGTTGTCTTAAGTGTGGCGTACCATCATTTGTTTAGGTAAAATATGACAATTGAACCAAATAGTACTATTTTTATTTGTTTCAAGTTTTTATATGATTCGGTTTAAATTTTTTTTAACTTCTATGCTTTCGTAGTTTTTTTACGAGCTATATCTCTTTCGTAATCTAGGGACTAACACTATAACCCTTAGATTTATGTATCTAATACTAATACCCATGGGCTGGGCTGTGGTGATTAACCCCTGAAATGTCATTCTAATTTATGTAAAAATGTCATGTAGGGCTACATGGTGGCCATAAGGTGCACATACATCATATATGTGGTTCTCTTTTTTCTATCTTTTTATGTTTTTGTAACCGTCATTTAAGCGCATATATTTTTGAGTTGTAAGCATATACACTACCATTTATTGCTAATTGAAAGTACTTAACACGTACGTGTAAGTGTGTATTTTTTTTAGTTGTGAGTTTCAATATACAAGTTTAAGTGCATATATTTTTAAGGTGTACATAGTTCAACACATGGACATATTTGTACGATCAAGCCGCACCAATAAGGAATAAATGTTTTTTGTTTTCTTTAAAAAAAACGAAAGAGAATAAAAAGATAAAAGTAAATAGAATCAAAAATTCAAATCAATTCAAAAAATAAAGAGCACAAATACATTAGAGATTTACAGAGTTCAACACATTATCTGTGACCATTTAAATAGGTGATACACCAAGTAATTTACCTTAATCAAACTCAATCTCTCACAATATGTCTCTCAGCCTTTCAAAAATATAATAACACTTTTTAATTTTTCTCTCACAAAAGACTGTGCGTCTCTCTTCTTCTAAGATATGCAAATGAACTATGTTGAGAAAGATGAAAAATATAGTTGACTTCATCTATATTTATAGTGTACGTACTAGTTTGGATTTCCTCAAATCCTACCAAAATATGAACAAACAACATTTACCTAACTACCATGCAGCCGAATGTATATCCACGACCAATACTTATCTGTTATGGTTATCTTTTATTATGTTTATCTAAAAACCCTGAAAATCAACACACGAGATACGACAGAATACCAAATTACAAATCATATCATCACCAAATGGTGTAAATATTTCAAATTAAATATGTATATTTCAACAATATTATTCAGCTGTGAGCATCTAACACATGTGTAAAAGCAACTGTCTTTTAGTTATAAGTTTCAATATGCATGTATAAGCGCACACATATTTTTTAACCATACTGGAGTTCAAAGTACAGATACCTAACACACATATTATTTAGTTGTAACTACTCAATGTTTAGCAAGTATATATTCTACAGTTGTAAGCACTCAATGCACGTATATGTATATATATGTTCTTCAATAATACAGGATTAACGTGCATTTCAAAGTGCACATATTTTTTTAGTTGTAAACACTCAGATGGATGTGTAAGTATATATACAGTCTTTGCTTGTAAGTGCTCAAGTGTAAGTGTTTTTTTACATATAGATTTATCATTTTGAGGTCATGATTTTTTTTGTCTTTAAGAATAATCAATAGGATCAAGATGAGTCAATCAGATGTAGTTCAGTTTGTAAGACATCTAGATATATAGTTCTGTGTTGCAAGTATGTGGATTATTTGTTATTGGTGAGATTTTTTCTCATGATGTCACACCTATAATTTTCAAAGAATTGTGTTGATCAACTATTCCAATACTCTAAAAAAAAGAGGATTTAGATGAAATTAGACTAAAAATCACGAGGTAAACAACAATGTCTTGTCTTTTTATTAATTAGCTGGCATCCACCAAATAGTTGCCTCACTACGAGGCCGGGACTTCAGAAATATGTAGTGATTTTTTTAATCACATATTTAACTTAGACTTGTATAATTTTTATGTTAATTTTTGCGACGATATAGTTAAAACATGAAATATTGGTTATTATTGCGATGATAAATTTAACTTAGACTTGTATTTATGCATGCTAGGTCGTATCTCACGAGGTGAAATCTGATATGTGGCCGGGACTACCGCTATCTATAACAAGTGGTATCAGAGTTAAAGAGTTAATGGAGCTCCCTAGATTTGATCTGTTAAGACGATCGGTAAGCGTCGTGGGGACACAAAATCAAGAACAGTATCTAGTGGGTGGAGTAATCTAGTAAGAAATTCGACAGTACAAGGTGGGTAATTCGACTATATTTGTTGTTCATGAGTCAGAATTCCCGAATACTATACTCTGATTGTTGCCTCAACATATATTTGACGAGAGAGAAATTTGATGAAATATCTTTACACCGAATGAAGTGGTTTGTTGAAGTACATTGCACATGGTTAGCGATACGGTATGTCCTTGATTTAAAGAGACTAATATCTATTAGGGTGCATGGATTTCATGGGTGTGAGTTTTGGTCGCAAGATGAAGTCATGCAAATCACTCGCAGTGGACAGGTGATCATGAAGAGTATTTGGTACATTAGAGCATACCAATTGAAAGGTGGTGCAACCAAACGGAGATATAGACATCTTGATCAGGTCGAATAATTGACGGCAGATATTTGGATTTCAAATGCAGTTAGGTGTGAGTCTGTATTTAATATGATTGCAAACTCCAATGGTCGCAGAGACGAAACTGCATACTATTGATTGTGGAAAGTCACGGTGGAACCAACTGTGCAGTACCTATGAGTAAGTGGAACTCAAAGGGGGTATAAACCTATGATATGAAAGGTCATATGTGTAGACGATATAACTAATCAAGTGTGGATCTGAGTGGTCAAATTCAAATACACATATCTCACATATATATATATATATATATATAATTTGAGTTTTCATTTGGGTATTGAAATGCTATCTGTAAATGCAAAATATCTAATTCAATAATTGAACTTTTTAAATATCTACATCTATTTCACACTCATGAAGGTTGAGGTTGGAGCATTGGTGAAGGCCCACGGCCCAAGCCAACATCACTGTACACATCACATATTTTGTGAATGGAAACAGATTTTGTATTCTATAGGTGAAAATGAAATAGATAATATTCATCCTATCAAATTTTATATTTGTAAAAATTTTAAGAAAAATTCGATTACATGCCTCTAAAGAGCAGCATATCCAAAAATACCATGCAAAAGATTCGTGTTTTTAAAATACCACTCTAAAAAATGAAAAAATTATCATTTACCACTCTAGGATTTAACAGTACTATCTATTTTTTAAAAATCTTTTTAGTCATATGAAATGACGTATTCACAACCGAGCACAACTAGGTTAGCCTTGACCCTGTTTACCTATACGAATAGGCGCACATTCTCTTGACTCATCCAACCATTTCTCCACCGCCATTTCGCTTCATGGATCGCCAAAAGAGAGCAAAATCCGCATGTTGCTTGCACAAGAACACACAAAAAACTCCAGGTCCAAGAAACGCCTGCGAAATCAAGAAAGGATGGACGGGGGGGCCTTGATGTGGTTGACGACTGACGAGGGTGGAGCTGCACTGGCGCTCACCGGGGCTTGCCGGTGCAACCGCCGCACGTGCTCGGCCCCCGCGCCGCCGTTCGCGGCCACCTCGTCGCACAGCCTTCACCCCGCGACCGTCCACTCCCCGGACGCCGGCTCCGCCGCCGACCAGGCCCACCATCCGGTCGCCGGACCCTTCAAGCTCCGCCGCTCCAACCCATCCAAGCCCGCCTAGCTTGCTGCTACGCCCACTGGCCTTCAGCGGTAGTTTTGCTAAATTGATTCCATGCGTTGGTGAATGGTGTGGTGTGCAAGTGTGGTCGCTGGTGTGCAGCTTCGACCAACTGCAGCGGTACACAAGCCGTTTATGAGCCGCTGCGTGGGGCGCGGCAGCGAGCCGGAGATCGGCAGCGCTAAGTTCGTCGGCGGCGATGAAGGTCCGTGCTGCCGCCGTTTCTTGAACATGTTATGTGCATACAGCAATTTAGAAAGAATTCAGGGGCGAAGGTCAACGTGTTGGCCTCCGGCCTGGGCCTGCGTCGCCGAGGTCGACAAGGTCAACGTCGTCATCCACAACCCCCACGCCGCCGAGGACCCCTCATCGACTCCGTCGCCATCACGACCCTCAACCCACCTCGCCGCAGCAAACCCGGTTAAGGCCAACCCTATGAGCTATGCGCCAAAACGGTTATTTTGTGTGGGTAAAAAGGCTAAAAACAATAGAAAATATTGTTAACTTCAGTGGAGTGATAAATGATAATTATTTCATTTTTTGGAGTAGCATGTTAAAAACATCAATATTTCAAGTGTTATTTTTGGATATGTCACTTTTTGAAGTGGCATATAATCAAATTTCTCAATTTTTAGTATGATGTTGTAATTTTGAGATCAGGACGATATCTGCATCCAGATCTGTTTTTTTCTCGAGTATTAGTCTGGATACTGAAAAAGCAATATTTGATATTGTATCCATATCCATTAGATATTCGATGGATATATACTAAAATGATAAAATGAATATCCATTCTGGTATTATGCTTGCATATATATCTATCCTTATAATCAATCACTACATGCTCATTGTTTTTTTTTTTTTTTTACAAGTGTTTGGAATTGTTGAGTAACTACAAAGCAAAATGACAAATTTACAAATTAATATAACCTCTCCAAATTGAAATTTCATGTATTCTTATTATTAATAATATCTGAATTATTTTCAAAACTGTATCTATTTGTGATCCGTATTTATTCCATATCTAAATCCGTAATTATCCGGATCCGTCGATATCCATATTCATTTTTGTATCTCATCAAAAAAATTAGATGAAGACATGGAATAACCACTATCTGTAATTCTGTATCTTATCCATTTTCACTGCTACAGATGTAGGTTTGTCTAAAGACTCACGCAAAACACCTAGGTAATTGAATTTGACATCCAACATGGTTTGCCCCTATAATTAGTCTATAAACTTGTTTTTGTTTCCATCAGTTAATTTGGTCAATTCTAGATTAAGCGTCAGAAATTGATTAAATTTTGCATTGTAGTCTCCATGTATTTTTTTTTTGGAGAATCTTCTGTTGCTAAGTTCTGTAGTTTCCGAAGAACAGTTATAAAATGACACAAGCATAAGCTGAATTTGCATTTTTCTTTTTTTTTTTTGGCATCAAGTTCTATTGATGAGTATCCAGAGGAAGATTTTGCATTTAATTGGCGCCTTGTGTTGTTCTAACAGATAATGTTGAATTAATTGCAGCTGATAACAAAAATTCTTTTGCTGAATACATTGTCACTGCCATGAGAAAGCGCACTTTGTTCAAACAAGGCGCCTTGGCAATGCAAGCTTGGTATGCAGTGAGCAGGTCGGGGGTGGGCGGCCGCCGCGGTGGTGGAGAAGGAAGAAGGTGAGGAGGATGGAAAAGAGAAGGATGAAAATACATCTAGATTTAAATAGACGATGTTGATGGTGTAAATTTTTTTGAAGAAAAAGCATAGAACTGCGCCATAGACAACTGATAAACTTACTATACATCAAACACCCTCCTAATTGGTTGGCTCCCTGCCTGCCTATGGAGTTTCTCTAAAAAAAGGCCAGTAAGTCAGAACATCTCCTTAATTGAAAATTGAAAAGGTAATCTTGCAGTATTTGTCTCTGTACAAATCTTTTCCTGTTCCAAACAGTTTCTGCCATCCATGAAATATTTCTGAACATGACAATTAACCACTCTTATAATTATTCCTAAAGAAAATGAAATGCACATGGCAACTACATTGCCATAACCATTTGATTCAAGACTAGTACACATGCAACTACAATTAATTTTTCATCTTCTATGAGAGAGTGGCACTGCAATCAATCAATCAATCACTAGATTATTAACACAGAGTCAACAAATGGAAGATTCAAGCACAAATTCCTCTTAAAATCATCTCCTCTTTTGTTACATCATCATAACAAAGTGAAAATCTCGAGCATAAGCAGGGAAACTTTCAAGCCCTGTTCCACTAGATGATTTACACAGGAGAACTGAAGAACATTGCCAGTCCAACAGCCAAGTGACAACAACATATCAAAACCTTACACTAAAATTCACAACTATCATTCAATCACAATCACACACACAATCCAATTAGAAATGCCTCCACCATTTACTTCTACATTGCAACTTACAAACTATCCTAATGAAATGCTTGCAATTGACAGAACTGTGATCTGTATAATATAATCTCTCTCCCCAAAGTAGAATCACAAATCATCACCTTAAATTCCAGATTCCACCAAGCTAGCTAGGGCGGCAATGGCAGCAGAAACCTTGTCCCGATCGAAATGTGCATGCACAATGCCAAGCAGATGGTGAAGATGGCCATCGACTTGGAGCTCAGGTACTTCACTGCGATCAGCCCCCTCTCGGCGGCCCCGTCGCGTGCAATGCCCATGGTCTTCCTCGCCCCGTCCGACACCCGCTGTGCTGAGAAGTCGAGGAATGACCGGACCGTCTCCGCGGTCACCCTGCCCGTAACATCGAGCACCAGTCTCCGGTTGCTCGGCACGGCCAATGTGCTCGACACCCTCTCAATCACACAGCTAGAGCCAGAATTCTTTGCCTCCGGTTGCTCGGCACGGCCAATGTGCTCGACGGTCGTCTCAATTTGGGCAATTGAGGCTTCCCTGGTTACCTGCCGGGAGGTTCTGACGAGCGTCTCCACGGCACCGTTGCACACGGATACAAGCAGGTCCTTCACCTTGCCCTCATGCTTGGGGTTGGTGATTCCAGCAAGCACCTCGTCGCACGTGCTCACTGCCATGGTCCGGTCGAGGTAGGCCGCCACGGCGGTGCTCACGAACACTCTCACGAGCTCAGCGGCCGCCTCTTTCCCCCTGGCGCTGCAGAGCGCAGCCAGCCACTCCGGCTCCTCGCGGTCGCCGGCTTCGCAAGAGGCGTGGTAGGCGAGTACGAGGTTTCTCGCCCAGCTTCCGACGACGGCGGACGCGAAGCCGGTGCCGGCGGGGGATATGAGGCGGTCCAAGATCCGATCTAGGAGAGGGGTTCGGGGGTTTGGGTGGGAATCTTGGTGGGAGGAGAGCGCGCGGAGGAAGCCGGAGGCGACGGACTCGGAGAGGCGGGTGGCCGCGGAGGAGACGGGATCGGAGGAGGCGAGCTTGGAGAGCTGGACTAGACTGCGGGGGACATCATCGGAGTCGGAGCGGAGGAAGTCAGCGAGGTCGGAGGAGACGAGGGAGAGCGCATCGACCAAGGAGAGTACAGCGGCGACGCGGCGGCGTTGCCGGCGGTACAGGAGGAAAAGGCCGTAGCCCCCGGCCACCGCGGCGACGGCGAAAAGGAAGCGGCGGCTGCGGCGGCGGGAGGTGACAGAGAGAACTTCCATGGGAAGGTGAAGGTGTCTGGAGGGGGAGGAGCAGGACGCGGTGGCGGGAGGCGTGGGAGGTTTGTGGCGACGGAGGAGGTGACCGGAGACGAGTCAGTCGTGCGGGTCATAAATAGCGCTGTGTTTGGACTCTAATAACTCGGCATACATCTTTATTTCTTAATGCGAATTCTAATCACATCCGGATTAGATGATAAACCCTTTTGTAACTCAAACTAACAATCGTCTTTTCTGGCTGAAATTATATATGTTTTATCAGGATTCATACACGTATTATTGCTCAAATTGCCAGGTAAATCAGGATAGAATATCAGAGATAGGTAGATGCCGTTAAAATGAAGTATTAAATCCATAATCTACTGGTTTTGGAACTGTAAATCCATTCCAATTGAGGGTGAGAGAAGACTCGCATATGGAGTAATCTAAGATCTTTTGAAAAATAGATTAATCTGACAAAAATAAAGAGAGTCCTATTCATCTGATCCTCAAATGAATGAATCTTGGAACTAGACTAGCATATAAGAGTGAGATGATATGGAGTGTATACTAATTATAACTATACGTTATTTATATATTTATTTATTGATAATGTAGGAACATATTTGGCACTAATTAAGCTAATTTGTTGTGCACAAAGTTGGGATGCCAGTGTGTACCTGGTAATTGCCTAGAGGGAGGAGTTGGGAGGTTGTTGGGAGCACTAAATAACAACCAACCGAGTCTTGAGCTCTTGTTCCAATGACAGCTATGGCCCACGAGAACATGACCGCTATTGATACCTGTAGTTTCGTACCCCAAAGAGAAAAGAGAAGGTTGAGGTCAAGCGCCGGCAACAAAATAAAATAAAATAAAAAGTCCAATGTCATTATTCCATGTCTTTATCTCCTTAATATCCAGTCAGCACAATTGCAAATGGCTCCACTTTCTCATGACTCACAAGTCATTTCAAGTATATTGATAGATTATTAGAAAATATTCAAACGGTTTTAAGTCATACATAAGAAAGACTGATTTTTTAAACCTATCTATCTTCTTCCTGTCTCTTTTTTATCCACCAATTACCCCAGTCAACGGCAACGATAAGGACACTCTTTACTCCTCCCCTCTTCTATTCCACTTTTTTTTTTTCTCTTCCTCTACCTTCCAACCACACTAGATCTTGATCATTCTTGTTGCCAACCTCCCATTAAAGATATTAAAATTGAATTCATCGGGAAAAGAATTGAATCTATTTGGGGGAATTGAGCATCTAAAAAAGAATGTAGTTATGTTTTGAAAGTTATTATCATTTTTAAAATGTATTTTGATTTTTACATTTTACAAATATGCAAATGTATATATAAGATTGTTCCAATATAAGCCCAAAACATTACCAACGACTTACCAAACGGGTTAGCGTTTTATACTTGTAAGCCTAAAAAAATTCGCCTCTTGAAAAAGCTAAACTCGGAATCGGAGAAAAGTGAGTGATGATGCGCATGACTTTGTCCCATAAATCGGTGAAACACACAATAATTATAGTGTAACATAAGATTCCAGGGAGATAAGGAAGGGGCTTAGCTTTTGTGGGTATGGATATCTCCAGTTTTTCTTTTCACAGGATTAATTTTGTGATGTGATATTTTTCTTCTTGGAAAATAAAAATATCTCAGCTGGCTAGGCAGGCTACCATCATCCATAAAAAGTGACCTCCTCAACTTATGTGGTCGTACTTTAGCATTGACATTTAATTAAAGCTTACTTGCTGCTTTCAACAAAATAATCAAATGCATCACCTCATAAATTAATTATACAAAAATTTACTATGAAGTTATTTCACGAAGTTATTTAAAACTATTAAAGCGGACTCCAACACAAATGAACGCTCGAATCGGTGTCCGCGATTAAAATTTTTTTTGTGTGTAGAGGAGAGAGAAGGCACCTCTCATTGAAGTAATGAGACTATTCCAATAAGAATAATAATTGAGAAAGAATCCCAATAAATACAAAGATGGAACATCCTGGGTCTCGCATTGAAGGAGTTGAATCAAGATTTTCAAATGGATAGGACAAGATATTTATATATGTAATAGATAATGTTGATGCAAAAATTTGTCTTCTAAAAAAGAAAATATTGAATGAATAGATCGTAAATTCCGAAATTTTGGTATTTCTTTTTCTTCCGGACAAGATAGTCCTCGTATAGAGAATGAAATTTCCACAACAATCGCAAACCCCTCATATGTAATTTGAGAATAAAAATAATTGCGAGGTAGTTGACGCTCGGATTTTTTTATTTTTTTTCTCGATTTTTGTGCAATCAAATTATATATAATTTTTGTTTCTTAATTTATGTATTAATCTAGTTCAAATTAGATCTTCATTATATTAAAAATGTTGTAGATTATCTTCAATATAAAGACCAAATATCACCTATATTCGATTTTGGAATTAAAAGTTATTTATATTTTACTAAAATCACATAAATTCTAATAAATATTTAATTTATTCATGGATCTATGCGAGGAGTTTCTCCAGACACCTTTGCATTGGAGTAGTAGGTATTTTGGATGGCGCTTCATACGCGTGACACAAAATATACTAAGAATATTCTTCTGAAATATTTGCCCAAATGCTCCAATATTGAACTCAGCCTTATTAGATAGCTCTGTGTTGCCACTGTGAATTTTCATAATTTATATCAAATATTCTAATTCTCATATCATAGAGAGAAAGAAACAGAAATAAAAGGATAGTCTAGTTGGGCTCTCTGCATGATGTAGTTGTCCCATTGGGAGGCATAAGGTAAAAAGACTTGATAAGGCCCATGGAAGTCATTTCGGCCCATCTGGTTTATCTGGCTGGGCTCCATTTAACTAGGCCTGGCCCAAACCAGGCCCATTGTGATCATATAAGCAAGACCTTTTTTTTTTCTTTTTTTGCATAGTGATGTATTTGCACATATAATTTAGGAATATTTGACAAAATTTAAAGCACGTCTAATTAAATCAAAACTTCACTGAATAATAGAAAGTGGCGTGCAACTTTTTTTTTAATTTGTGTCTTCTATTGATATACTGAAAAAAATAATGTCAACTTGCATGAATAACATTAAAAATGTACCAAATTAATCAAGATTTAATTTCGAGAGGAAGGAGGAGTTGTCCACACAGTCAAATTGCTTACCCCAACATATAGAAACGTATATGCATGAGCTCAATGTGGCTTTGCTCATATGTATCTCCTGCACTTATTGCATTGTGTGATCAAATTTGTCTTCATTTCATTTCTCAATACATAAAATTTGTCGGGTTGTGAGTTTTGTATGCTCACATATATGTTCTTCTTTTCCTCGTTTTCTGTTTCATATTTGGTCATTTTTGCCCATCATTTAAGAACAAAATTATTGTTGGAGTGCTGAAAAAATAAAGGACGAGAGTATTGCACATTTGATGCATTTGGCCCCGTCACAAAGAGAAATTCAACCTGTAGGCTCTGCTCCTTATATACTCTTATCGTTTCTACATGTAAAATCGTTTTTGTAAATGTCAATACATCCATAGATCGCAAAAAGTCAACAAATATTCATATTTAACAATAGAGAAATTACATGATACGGAGTAAAATGGAACTTTTTTTTTAAATAACTCATTAAAAAATTTTCAAAAATATTCCAAAATCGAAAAAAATTTCAAAAATGATCTTCAATCGCTGGCCCAGAACGCGATTGGGCTTTAGTTGTGGGCCGGATTAGTGATTGAATAGTTGGCACAGACAAATCGCCTCGCTGGTCCAGCCCACTGCCACCCGGATTTCAATCGCGTAAGGGGATAACGACCGAACTCCTACACGTTTCAGTCGCGCTCTAGATTAGTGACTAAATGTCGCATATAAACCCCAACAACGGCTTTTTCATCAGTTCAAATGTCACAGTGTAATACAGAGGTTACTTGTCACAAAAATTTGTACACATCTTAAGAGTATTTCAACATTCTACTTTTCATTTTTACGGGCGACTATTTTTAATCTATCTACAAATAAAAATAAATCGGGGAAAAAGAAAAATTCCATTCAGTCGCTGGGCCAGTACGCGACTAAAACATGGGTGGACTTCAGTCGCTAACCCGTTGCATGACTAAAATCCCACGCGGCAGTGGATTGAACCAGCGAGACAATTTTCCTGTGCCAACTATTCAGTCATGGGCCGAGTTAGTGATTGAAGCCTAGTTGCGTTCTAAGGCGAGTGAAATTTTTTCGGTTTGGGCTATTTTTAAAATTTATTTTTTAATGGATTATTTAAAAAATATTCAGTAAAATGCAATGCAAATGAGACATCTGATCGAGATCTTTGATACATGTTGTTCGGTAATCAATCCTTTTAGATTCAATTGTTTTGATCGACAACTTTATCATCATTTTTGTTTAATGTGGTAGTTTTCATACGGTTGAATCCCCGATCCCTACGGTTAATTTAATTCTTCAGAAAAATATATTGCTCTTGACAAATACAACAAACTAAATTGATAACAGCAAGAGAAAAATGGAGAATAAAGGAGAATAATAGTCTCTAGGTAACATGGGCGGTGACTTGAATCTGTCGTACAGTTGAAGAGACTATGCATAATTTTTGATAGATATGTTATCTAAACACAATCTTCGTACCAATGTAAACCATGCATGCATACAATCATTGAGGGTGATAAAAATCCCTATATCAATTCCCATTCTGCGTATAGGATATATGGGAATATATATAGAGACAAACATGCCTCAAGAAAAAGGTAGAAATTGATTGAAGATCTTATTAAAAAGTGGCTAAAAACATTAAACCATGTATAAACGTAGCTAGCTAGTTGTGTTTCCCTTGGGTGTAGATGTAGTCAGTGTGAGCCACAAGTGTCCTCCTCATCAAGCACTCCTCCCCTTCTTCACACTCCCTATTCGTTAATACTTCTCCTTGACGACCCTTCAATTCCATTCCAGTCATGGCTCCCTCAGAACTCTATATACAAAACATTAAACCATACATGCACATTGTAAAATGATCAATCAATATATGATGGCCAAAGTTAAAATCGAGCTTTTACAGGCTAAAGCTAGGCATATGTGGGACATGCATATATCATCATGCATGCATGCATGCATGCAAGAGTATAGATGGATAGAGTTTATATATAAAAAAGAATTGTTGCACCTGATCATGTTGATCATGGGAGCTTGGTTCTGGCCTTGCTGACTGGCCTCTCATGATGCAGACCAGAAACAGAATAGCTGCAACCACAAGGAAATTACTATGCTTGGAGGCCATGGCCATCATCTCTCTCTCTCTCAACAGATAGATAGATAGAACAATAAGCTAGCCAACCATCCTATTTATATGGAGAGAGAGAGAGACGTATCTGTCGAGTTGCCCGCCCACTTTGGTATGTATTTGCCGTAGACTGTGTAGCGTTACCACTGTGACTGCTCCTCCATGGCGTACGTGCATGTATGTCTGTTCAATTGAATTTATGGCTATTTTTTTTTGGTAGAGAATAATAAAAATTCTCATTTTATTAACATATGTATAATTAAAACAGCACTGCCTGTATTCTTCTTTTTGAGGATATAAAAACCTGATTTCTTATAGAAAAAATATCCTTTCATTTATCTAATTAAAACATGATCTTTCTCTCTCTCTTTTTTAACTCGCTTTCTTGTGAACTGCTGATTAGGGCTGTACATGTAGTGATGCCTATTCTATGTGAACAATATTTCACTCTCAAAAACTGTAATTGATACCGTACGCTTACATGTGTTTTCACGGCATTGACTTTGTTGACAATTGGCTCCTAATGGATATGTGCTCAATCACATGAAACTAATTAAAATTATCTGAGAAATCCAACCATTAAAACAGGTAATTATCATTCTGTATTGTCCACTGAATAACTCTCTCTCTCTCTCTATATATATATGATTGCATATATGCAGATGTGTACATGCTTCTTTCCCTTGTAAACAAGGTAATTTGAGAGCAATTCCATGATAGCAAATTGATGCTTAATTGGGAGGCATCAAAGCCCATTCTCTTCATTTAATTTTGTTAAAACATGTGGTACATGTTTTAAGTACGCAGTAGAAAGCAGATAATGCAAACTATTAATTAATTACCTGCAAAATCCACATGACTTATAGTTTGGGGAAAATTAGCAGTGCCATCTCAACACCATGTACTTGGGAAAATGGCACTGTCAAAGTATGGCACTGATGGAGACATTTATGGGCCTGCAAAACTTTATGATGGAAGAATTTGGCAATTGATGGTGAATTTGGATATGTTTTGAATAATTTGTGTTTGTGAGTCGTTCAGTTGATTTTTCATGATATACCTCTTGTACAGGCCTTGTTGCTATAACTCAAAGATTTTGACAAGTTTTGAATAATTTGTTTGTGATATTTGCCTGGACAGGTGATCTGTACTATAGTTTATAGATTTGAACAAGTTTGATCAATTTAAGTTTAAGAGTTGTGCAATTGATTTTAGTTCTTAACTTTTTACCAACTATTTTATAGCTCATTAGCTACAGTTTGTTTCGGAGAATTCTAAAATTATGTGTTTTAGGTCTCATGCTTAACTATAGCTTACGGATTTGGGCAATTTTTTTTTATCAATTTTAGTTTTTGAGTTTGCAATTGATTTATTATAGTATGTCTCCTGGAGATGCCATACTTTACTATAGATCGTGGATTTGGACAAACTTTAATCAATTCAAGTTTTTGAATAGTGCAATTGATTTGTTATAGTATGTTTCTTGGACATGCCTTGCCTTACTATAGATCATGGAATTGGAAAAATTTCGATCAATGTGATTTTTTTGAGTTGTGCAATTTATTTGCCCTAATATGTTTCTTGGACAAGTCATCCTTTATTACAGTTCATAGATGTGGATGAGTTTTAATCAATTTGAGTTTATGAGTTGTATAATTTATTAGTCATCATGTCTCTTGAATATGTCATGCTAGCCTTGCAATAGTTCCACTGATTTGATAAAAGTTGGAGCAATTTGTTTATTTTTTGAGTTGTGCAAAACAATTGTCTATATAATTCTCTTGGATATGTACATGTGATCCCTTATATATAGCCCACAGATTTTGGAACAGTTTGACTAATATGAGTTTATAAGATGTGCAGTTAATTTTAGCCCCTGTTTTATCGAGTATTCTAGGCACACAAATTTCAATTTGTTTTAGACAATTCTAAAGTTGTGTGCTTTGGATGCTCATTCCTCACTATATATAACTTGCGGATTTGTGCATATTTTGATCAATTTGAATTTAACAGTTGTTCGATTTATCTATTATGACATGTGACTTGTACATGACATGCCTTGCTATAGCTCTCAAGTTTGGATTATTTTTTTATCATTTTGAAATTTGAAGTTGTGAAATTGATTTGATATGATACATCTCTTGGATATGCTATGCCATACTATACCTTTCAGATTTGAGTAAGTTTTGATCAATTTTAGTTTATAAGCTGATTTGTCATGATGTGTCTCTTGGATATGTTATGTCTTACTATACTTAACTGATTTAAAAAAATTTTGATCAGTTTGAATTTATGAATTGTGTAATTAAATTGTCAGTGTATGTCTCTTTGACATGCCATGGCTTATCATAGCATACAAATTTGGACAAGTTTTATTTCTTTTGATATGTCTATGGGTCATGCCATCGCCTGTTTTAGCTCACAAATTTGGGAACATTTTTATCAATTTAAGTTTGTGAGTTGTTTAATTGGTTGTTCATGATATTTCTCTTGGATACGCTATGTCTTTGTATTACTCACCGATTTGGACACGAGTTTTGAGTCTTGTAGTTGATTTTTCATGACATGTCTTCTTTTCATGCTATGCCTTATTGTACGGATTTGGATTAGTTTTGATTAATTTTAGTTTATGAGATGTACAATTTATTTTAGTTCCCATCTTTATTATCTGTTCTAGCTAATGAATTTTTATTTGTTTTAAACCAATCTAAATTTGTGTGTTTTGTGTCGTCAAGCCTTCCTATAGCTCATGGAATTGGCATGCTTTATGTAATTTAGATAAGTTTGATCAGAGTGAGTTTTTCATTTATGCAATCACTCCTAGATATGCCATGCTGATGGTGATCTCTCGAAAGTGGATAGGTCGTCTTGTAGTTTTCGATGAGGTGAGTGTTGAATCCAATAACACTTTCTCTACTATAAGGGAAGTAATGAATTTGGTACTTTATTTTATTTGTGTTTTTATTTTCAATTATTAGTGAGTAGATCTATTAAGCTCGGGGAGATGTAGAGGACCTCAGGATTCAGTAAGTTGGAATCGATTAATCTTCATGTTTAGATCTGTTTGAATTCGGCATAGTTTGTGAGTTATTAGATGGTATTCTTAATGCATATTTTTCTTGGGTGCTTGAATACTATGATCTAAGATGAAAACATTTTAGATTTACATCTAATAAGTAGATTAATTTTGGTAAATTATGGCCTCTTAGGGACAATGTGAGTAAATCACATTAACTGGATTAACTTTGAGAAGTTATAGGCATCACAAAGCATAAACCATTGCCTTGAACCCTTGGGCAAGTTTCTAAAACACGCATGCATCCACCTTGTGATTGGGGAAGCATAGGGGTAATAGGGGCATGGTTGGTTGGCTAAGCAGCATGTCCAATTTTTCTAATAAATTTATTTCAAATTATTGCTTAATTGTATATCTATGTTTTCTGTATTCCTACCAATAAATTAGTAACCCTAATCTCCCAAGGTCTATCTCATTCTTAAATTTTTCTAGATTCTTTTTACTCTACTACTATTTTTCTCTCTCTTTGAATTGCAAGAAGAAAAAGTGATCATTCTTGAATTTTGCTGTGGATATGACACCCTAAAATACTCATAAAAAAGGCTACACTGATTCCCTGCTCTTGTGTGGTCTTTTGCTATAGGTAACAGATTTTGACACTTTTTGATCAATTTTAGTTCACGGGGTTTCTACCTTTATCACCTATTCTATGGCTCATAAATAATAGTTTGTTTTAGGAAAATCTAGAATTTTCTGTTTTGGGGGTGTCATGCCTTATTATTGCTTACTGATTATGACAAGTTTTTAATGAATGTGAGTTTATGAGTTGTGTAATACTGCAATTGATTTGTCATTATATGTCTTTTACACATGCCATACCTTATTATAGTTCATGGATTAGGACAAGTTTTGATTAATTTGAGTTTTGAGTTGTGCAATTGATTTGCCATGAACTCATAAGCCATCTCTTGTTATGGCATTGCTATAGCTCATGAATTTGGACCCACTTTGATTAACTTGAGTTTGTGAGTTGTGAAATTAATTTGTGATAATGTGCCTCTTGAACTTGATTTGGTTGACTATATCTCATTGATTTGTACAAGTTTTCACCAATTTGTGTTTTGGAGTCACAATTGATATGTCATGATATTTTGTTAGGGTCCGTTTGGATTCTGGACTTGGAATTGGTTTGTGGGAATTGGAATTTTAGTGTTTGGATGACACATGAATTGTTAGCTAGAATTACAATTCCAAGCCAATTCCATATCCCATTTGGATGTATATTTCATAGAATTATAGATCTAGTCATTGCCGTCAGAGAGGGGTGGCGTATATCCAGTTGGGGATGAAGGATGGTAAGTGGACAAGAAGAAGATGGCCAGGGATGAAGGCCGAGGGTAGATTCGGCTAGGGATGGTGTCACCTTGCTCATATGCCTTCTTAGCTTATTCGGCCTCATTGTCTCACTCATTTACCACCTCAACATGGTGGGCCTCGCCAGCGAGGGAGAAGATGGAGTTGCGGGGTGAGGGAGGGTGTGGGCTCGCCAGTGACGGAAAAGATGGGGTCACCGTGCGAGGTAGGGTGCGTGCTCATCAGCGAGGGAGAAGATGTGGTCACCAGTCGCATGAACACTGGAGAGGGAGAAGATGGGGTCGGGTCACTTGGAGGTGAACATGGAGTTGAGGGGAGCTATTCCAAGGAATTTTGAGGGTCTGGGCTTGAAATTGCCCAACCCCAATCTAGTTATCCACCAATTCTATAGGAATTGAGTTGGAATTCCAATTCTAATTCTATGGTGCATCCAAACAGTCTAGGCCCAGAAATTCTAATTCCAATTTCACAATTCTTGACCCAATTTCAGAAATCAAATAAGGCCTTATGTGATACCTTATTATGGCTCACAGATTTGACAAGTCTGATCAATTTGACTCTGTGAGTATGTGATTTTAGTTCCTAGCTTTATCAACTATTCTATAGCTCACCAATTACAGTTTTCTTTGGGAAACTTTTTTAAATAATCCATTATAAAAAAAATAATTTCAAAAATAGCCTGATGAAAGAAAAATTTGCAAAACTGGTCTTCAGTTGCTAGCCCCAATCAGCGATTGATTTCACTTAGTGTCTTAGTCAGCAACTGAAGACATGGCACGTGTGCACTACTGCCACATCTATCCAGATGTGCTGCCACTAAAGACATGGCGGCACACTTAGATAGATGTGGCAGTGATTGAAATCAGTCACTAACTGTGATAGCGATTGAAAACCAGTTTTGCAAAAAAAATTTTAACAAGCCATTTTTGAAATTAATTTTTTAATGTGTTTTGGAGTGTCATGCAACACTAGCTCCCATATTTGGGCAATTTTTGATTAATTTGAACATATAAGTTGTGCTATTTACTTGTTATAGTATGTCCCTTGGACATGCCATACTTTACTATAGATCACATGTTCAGAAAAATTTTGATCAATTTGATTTTCTAAGTTATATAATTGATTTTTTCTAGTACGTCTTTTCGACATGCCATATCTTATTATAGCTCACAAATTTGGATGAGTTGTGATCAATTTGAGTTTATGAGTTGTACAATTTATTTGTCATGATATGTCTCTTCGACATATCATGCCTTTCGATAGTTAATAGATTTAGACAAGTTTTAAGCAATTTGTTACATTTCCCTTGGACATCTGATCACTTATTATAATTCATGGATTTTGAAAAGTTCATACCAATTTGAGTTTATGAGATGTGAAGTTGATTTTAGCTTCCTATTTTATTAATTATTCTACAGCACATGGATTTCAATTTGTTTTTTGTAACTCTAAATTGTGAGTTTTGGGGTGTTATGTCATATTATAGCTTGTGGATTCGAACATATTTTGATCAATTTGAATTTATCAATTATTCAATTCATCCTTCATCATGTTATGCCTTGGTATAACTCATAGACTTGTGCTGGTTTGAGTTTTGAGTTGTGCAATTGATTTGAGAAGGTATGTCTCTTAGATATGTCATGCCATACTATAACTTATGGATTTAGACAAGTTTTTATTAACTTGAGTTTTTTGACCTATATAATTTATTTATCATGATATGTCTCTCTTGGACATGCCTTCCCTTAGTGTCGCTCATAGATTTGGATATGTTTTCATCGATTGGGTTTATGAGTTGTGAAATTTATTTCTTATGATATTTCTTGTGAACATGGCATGCCTAATATAGCTCGCAGATCTGGACAAATTTTGTTCAATTTCATTTTTTGAGTTGATTTGTGATGATGTCTCTTGCACATGCTCTCCCTTAATATAAATACTAAATTTCGACAAGTTTATTCAATTTTAGTTTGTGAGTTGATATGCCATGATGCCTATTGGACATGCCATATCTCACTATAGGCCATATATTTGGACAAGTTTTGATTTGTTTGATTTTAAGAGTTGTGCAATTGAATTGTCATGGTATGTCTTTTGGGCATGCCATGGCTTATCATAACTAACAAATTTGAACAAACTTTGTTCAATTGAGTTTTCAAGTTGTGTACCTTATTTGTTATGATATATCTCTTGTTCATGCCATCCCCAATTGTAGCTCTCATAGATTTGGAGAAGTTTTTGTGATTTTGAGTTTGTGAGTTGTGTAATTGACTTGTGATATTTCTCTTGGGTGTGCCATGCCTTAATATAGAACTAACATATTTGGACAAGTTTTTATCAATTTGAATTTTTAGAGTTGTCTAGTTGATTTTTCATGATATGTCTCTACTTCATGCCATCCCTTATTATAGCTTAATTATTTGAATTATTTTTGATCAATTTGAGTTTATTAGTTATGCAATTGATTTGAGTTCCCAGTTTATTATCTATTCTAGCTAACAAATTTTTGTTTGTTTTATGTATTTTGTTGTGTCATACCTTCCTATAGCTCATAGAATTGACATGTTTAATCAATCGAACAAGTTTGATCAATTTGAGTTTTTGAGTTATGCAATTAATTTGTCATGAAATTTCTCTAGATTTGCCATCCCTTACTACAGGTCTACATGTCATTGATTTAGACAAATGTTGATCAATTTTAGTTTAAGAGTCATACATTTGATTTGCCATGATATGTTTCTTGTCCATGTCTTGTCTTATTATAGCCCATGGTTTAGATAAGTTTTGATCAATTTGAGTTTTTCATTAATGTAATTGCTTTATACGATATGCCCCTCTGACATATCATCCTTTGCCATAGCTCGCAGATTTAGAGGAATTCTATTAACTATCACATAGCTCACTATTTTCCCTTTTGTTTTAGATATGATCTAAAAATTTATGTTTTGAGGTTCTGACCTTATTTCTATAGCTCTACATTTTGTTATATTTTGATCTATTTATGCTTATGACTTGTGCAAATGATTTGTCATGATATGCCTCTTGGACATGCCATGAGTTACTATAGCTCACGAATTAGAAAAGTTTTTGCCATTTTGTGTTTTTGAGTTGCATAATTAATTTGTCATAATATTTGTCATGGACTTGCAATCTCTTACTATAGCCTACAGAATTGGACAATCAGTCTATTTGAATTTTTGAGTTGTACAACTAATTTTTCCTTATATGTCTGTTGGACATGTCATTCCTTTTCATAACTCACAGATTTGGACAAGTTTTGATCAATTTGAGTTTATGATTTGAGTTATTAATTTGTCTTGATAAGTATCTTGGACATGCGATGCTTTACTATAGCTAACAAATCTAGACATGTTTTGACCAATTAGTATTAACACTACAATGCATATCCCATTATAGTCCAAAGAGATGGCCATGTCAATGTGAGCACCTTATGTTATTTGATTAATCAATGCTAAGTAGTTTATATTGGGAGCCATCTAAACCACTAATATTACTTATTATGATGTTTGATGTTTTATATCATTGTTGTTGACATGTCTCGTATTGTATTACTGAATTTAATTACTCTGAAAATTAAAAAAGTTATAGTTTCTCGAACTAATAATATTTGCCACAATATCTAATAACTACCATTGCTTCTTGCAACTTTTCTTATGCTACACCTTCATATTTGGGCAATGTCATTTTCATCATATTAATATTTATATTTATATTTTCATACTAGTGTATTCAACCATCCAAAAAAGTTGGACTTTATAATTCTAGAAGTATTGACTTTGTAAGTCTTTGAGAAGTGCATACTCCTTCCGATCCAAAAAGAATGTCGTTTTTTGATGGTAAAAGTTTTATAAGAAAATTTGATCACAAATACATTTATAAATATTTAGATTGGGTATAAGAAAATTATACGAGCATATTCGTGAATACTATTATAATAATATAATTTTAAAAAAATTTTGAATATATTATAGAGAAAAGTAATAATTAAATTTGCATCTTAAAGATTGTACACAATCAAAAATTCTTTCTAGACCGGAGGGAATATCATACTAGAGTATTCAATCATCCTAAAAAGTTGGAATTTATAATTCTAGAACTATTGACTTTGTAAGTCTTTGATTAGCACATAGACTGACTATATAGCCATTTGTTTTTTTTAGAGAGTAGTCTTGTTTACCATTGCAATAAATGTAAGGATAATAATTACATGAGGATTAAAAAAAGAAAAGGAGAAAGAAAAGAAAGTTGGGGTAAAACAGGAGAGACACGAAAGAAAAGATAAAAGAAAGAAAGACATTCCCAATAAATCAACATGTCTATGATCCTCCTTTTGAGTTATGCATCATAACTTATTTGTTGATTAAAAATTGTTCCATTTGTGGCCTTCCAAATTTTGGAGATAATCACCAGCATTATCATATCCCACATCTTGCGCTAGCTGTTTGATTGTATCAAAGTTATGAAGTAGATCCACCAATCTCTCAAGTTGGACCTTTACTCTTGCCTTGTTTTGTTATAAGGTGATCCCAATTTTGATCTAGCCCAGACCAAAATCCTCTTTGCAAGCCTAGGTTGATTAGTTGTGTTATGTGGTATGTATAACACAGCTAATATCTAAAATAATATATTAGTATAGAGAACTAGACTGTCTCAAATAATATAACAAATATCTATAACACTCTTGAGGCTAAAACTTTTTAGTGTTGTCCAAATCAATATACTAGTATCATGTGGCATGCAAGGCTTAACACCTCAAGACTCAATGATCAACTTTAAGTTAAGAGTTGTACATATTCTATGATTGTGATCTAATCATAAAATATGACAACAATTCTGATGTTATGATATGGCTGTATCTCGATCATATGATACTCCATTTAAGTATAATACATAGATTGGCTTGATTTTAGGTTTGAGTAAAACTTCACTCAAGCCAAGTCAGCCCGAGATCCTTGTCAGATCGTGTAGCCCCTACACCCCTCCCTAGACCGCACCTCCTCTATTTCTTTTCGTATTCTTGATGCGCTCAATCGAGCTAATCTTGAGCCTACCCTAGCTTCCTTTGAGCCAAGATCAAGCCTAATTTTAACTTCGAGTCGAACTAACAAGGTTCATTCTAGCCGATGCTAGCTCATTGATAGTCCTACGCGAATTTAGCTAGTTAATAGCCTTGCTCAGTGCTTGCCTCATCACCTATGCAACCAAGGCATAGGGTTACCCATATTATGCTCAAATATATATGTCAATTAAGTCTAGTCGGGCTTAAGTCAAGCTCACAAGTTTTATATCCATTCTTGTGAATTTTGAATTGTAATCGAGTTTGGCATCAAGCTCTAATCCTAGTTTTAGTGAGCTCAAACTAAACTCTATTATTGTGACTTTTCAACTATTTTCAAGCTTTGTTCAATTCAAATTCGAATACATTGGAGTTTTGTTTCAGATAAATTCGGGCTCAAATCCCAATTTCAATGGTTGGAGCTCCAATTGAGTTTGATTGGTCTCACTAGAGTTTGTCTTGTGTGATATCGGAGCGAATTCGAATCAGATAGTGGTCATATCAAATCCAAATCCTATTATTATTAATCGAATTCGAATACGAATTCGGACATATTTGGATTCGAATACGAATCAGATAGTTATCGAATACAAATTCAAATTGGATTTTTTTCTCCATTTGGATCTAATTCGAATGTTATACAGATTATACTGCTATTATTATATGATTACATCCGAATCCAATTACAACCCTAATTAGATGTCATACGTTCACTAAAGTAGCATGCTCTTATAGTCTGTGATTGTTTAATTGGTATTGTTCACAATAGAATTTTGGTGAACCACCGCTGCTCCTATAATAAGTCAACCATCAGGAACCATTCCTGCAGCTTCTTGTAATTGTGCTTTTGAATGACCAAGTATCATATTGCTAAGTTTTGCTAGTCTGAATTGAGGTGGATGTTTAGTAATTCTTTTAGTTTTAATTTTATCTCTCAAGGTTCTTGTGAAATAACTTTATCATGACTTCATTAAATTTTTTTACCATAACGAACTTATATTCACCTCTTAATTAATTCTTGTGACTTTTTTGTCTTAACTTTATTATAATTTTATGAGCATGTGTTTCAAACTTGAAAGTCGGAGTTATTAGAATACTTCGAAGACATTCCAAGTTTCTGCTGTAAAGAATAATTAAAAAAATTAGTTTAAATGTTGTTCTGACACCATCGTTGCTTGGTTCACAGATGCTATGGAATTACACCGCATTGTGTTGGTCACTTGGTTGAGAATTCATACATGCTATTTGTCTTGTGTACTTTCATATACTTCTACTTGTGCATTCATCAAATATTCACAATTTTATCTTTTAGGTTTTGGATTTACAAAATCTTTTAGCAGTTGAACATGCGGAAAGAGAGCGACTAAAGATCATTGATTAACTAATATTGTGCCAATTATTTTGTAACTAGTGACTTGTAAGAGTCTGTCTCTTTCTGCACGGTCTCCTTATTTCAACTTGTCGTGGTATAAAAAATACCTCGGCAGATTTGATGACGTGCGTAACACGTGTTCCTCAACGCGAGCTGACCGTGCGACGGGTCACCCCGCGTTGGACAATCCCAGAGATTGACACAGGGGTTTATACAGGTTCGGGCCTCAGTGGAGGCCCTAGTCCTGTCGACGTGCTCCCGACGAGCGTCGGCTAGGGGGCTCTCTCCCGAAGAGAGGGCTCCAGAACACGCCTTTTTGCTTTTTTGGATAAAGTACAAATGAATGTCTTAGGTTACAAAAGAGGGTTACAAGGGTATATATAGACCCCAAAAGACGCAAATTACTGAACTACCCCTCCTGCCACCGTAGGATCGGGGGCAAAACGGTCTTTTGACGAGGTCCAGAGCACCGATTTCTGACACGTGGCGGCCCTTTGAAATCAGTGCCCATCAGAGGAGCGCCGGGGGAAACCTCTCCCGAGCCCGGAGAGGGGCCTCCGGGAGACGTCTTCCCCGGCCCGGAGAAGGGAGGTCCGGGAGAGGGGGCTCTCCCTAACCCGGAGGAGGAGCGCCGGGGGAAGCCTCTCCCGAGCCCGGGGGAGGGCTCCGGGAGACGTCTTCCCCGGCCCGGAGAAGGGGGCTCCGGGAGAGGGGGCTCTCCCTAACCCGGAGGAGGTGCGCCGGGGGAAGTCTCTCCCGAGCCCGGGGGAGGGCTCCGGGAGACGTCTTCCCCGGCCCGGAGAAGGGAGCTCCGGGAGAGAGGGCTCTCCCTAACCCGGAGGAGGTGCGCCGGGGGAAGCCTCTCCCGAGCCCGGGGGAGGGCTCCAGGAGACGTCTTCCCCGGCCCGGAGAAGGGAGCTCCGGGAGAGGGGGCTCTCCCTAACCCGGAGGAGGTGCGCCGGGGGAAGTCTCTCCCGAGCCCGGGGGAGGGCTCCGGGAGACGTCTTCCCCGGCCCGGAGAAGGGCGCTCTCCCTAACCCGGAGGAGGTGCGCCGGGGGAAGTCTCTCCCGAGCCCGGGGGAGGGCTCCGGGAGACGTTTTCCCCGACCCGGAGAAGGGAGCTGCGGGAGAAGTTTCTCCCGACCCCGAAGAACTCCCATGGTGACGTTTCTGGCGTTGGCTAATATTTTCCCCCAACAGGAGCCCCCCGCACCCCCGGGGACATTTTGATGTCGCCGGGGGGTGCGATTCGTTAGCTTAGGGGAAACATGGCGCTCTCCCGGAGAGCGAATATAACGCCCATAACTCGCCCTCATCCGGGAGAGGAGCACTATTTAAGTTAACCATGTATTGCCTCGATATTTGTGCGACCTTTCGTATTCACTGTGTAGATCCCTCGAGCTGACACGTGGCAGCCATCGGGGGCACCTTAGTTGCCTATATAAGGAGGGGCCCACCTCAAGGGAGGCACGCTTTCCTACCCCTTAATCCTCATAATCCACCAAATTCTTCGGGAGTGATCTCTTCCCCGGTCGCTCTCCGGAAGCAACTTCTTCCCCGGTTTCACAAAACCTGCGGGAGAAGAAATGGCATCGAAGGGACGCGGGAAGGCTTCGAGTGTCCCGGAGGACGCGACCTCCGATTACCTCGGGACAACCGAGTTCTCCGCCGGGGACCGGGAGACCCTCATCTCCCGGAGGATATTCGGGGAGAGGGACATTCGCGTCCCAGCTGCGGGGGAGGTGACCCCAAGCCCCCGGGACGGAGAGGTTGTGGCCTACATGGCCTTCATCCAGGTGGGCCTGCGGCTCCCGATCCACCCGCTTCTCCGGGACTTCCTCCGGGAGCACGGGATCGCCTTGAACCACCTAACACCCAACGTTCTCGTGAGAATGGGGCTGTTTCTGTGGTTAAGCGAGACAGCCGCCGGAGTGGAGGGGACCCTCCGCTTTTTCCAATACTTCTACCGGGTGCAAGCGAAGAGCTCCCCGGTGGTGAAGCACGGGCCCAAGTCTACTTGTGGCTCCGTGATGCTAAAGTTCGCTCCCTCCCGGGCGGAAGAGTACCCGGTGGCCGCCTCCCAAGAGCACTGGGAGGGATGGAGCCGGAGATGGTTTTATCTCCGGGCGGGCGACCCGGAGATGATTTACTCCGCGAGGCCGGCGACATTAGGTCGTTCCCCCGGCCCTCCGGTGCTGACGATGGAGGAGCTAACCTCCGTCGCAAAAATGAAGGAGGCTCGCTCCCGGAGGAGCATGCGAGACTTAGCGGAGGAGCTGCTCCTCCTCCGGCTTAGTCCCTTCAGCCGGAGTAGGAAGGGTCCGGGACTGGGCCCGGAGCTTCGTCCCCCGCGATTCCCGGTGGCGCGGCGTAAGTTTCTTCTCTCCGGGAGTTCACACATCGCGGGGATGTTTCTAAAACTTTGCTTTTTGCAGTTAGGTCCTACAAGTCCACCCGGGAGAAGGCGGAGCACCTCCTCGGAGGTACTACGAGGACGAGCACTCCCGGTGTCTTGCTGCCATCGGGGAGGGTCCTCCCCGGAACATCGTCTCCGAGGCCTTCGAGATGACCCTCCCGGAAAGGGTTCCACTTCCAACCCCGGGCTCCCACAGGCGGCGGGAGACGGGGGCGCTCCCGGCGACCAAGCGCGCTAAGACCACGCAGGTACCGGGAGAGGGCTCCCATCAAGACCGCCCCACTTCACCAGCGCCGGCACAGAGGCCGGCGGGGACGCCCGATGCGCCGGGAAAGACAAGACCCCCGGGGCAGGTGAGGTCCTCCCCGGTCCAGGCGACTCTGGGGACGCGTCGAACACCGGGGGAAGTGAGGCCATCTCCGGCCCAAAGTACAATGGCCCCCCGGCGGCCGGGGGAGACTACTCCTCTGGCTCAAGTCACCCCCCAGCGGGGGTCGCAGCCCCCGGAGCCGGGGCATGAAGAGAGCCCCACGGACACGGCCACGCTGGTCGCGCAACTTGATGCCCTGGGGGCATCAGGCGTGTTTGACCACGTGGTCGTGGAGGAGAATGAGTCCACCTCCGGGGACTACGACGCCACTCCTTCCCCGGAGCAAGCTCTCCGGGAGGATCCCCCGGGGGTGTATTTCCGGGGCGGTGGCGCCTTTACGCGCCTGGACGCGCTCTTTGCTCCCGACGGCGCATCTCTCCCGACGCCGCCTCCTGGGGGAGTGAGCCGGACGCTACAGCGCTCCCCTCGTGCCGGGGACGGGAGGTCCCCCGCCCCTCCTCCGGGAGACTTTCCCCAAGGCTCCGGGAGTGGAGCTGGTGACGGGGGCCTGCCAATGGGAGGTGACCCCCGTTCCCCGGCGAGGGGGGCATGCCTCTTTTCCTCGGAGGAGACACGCAAGTTCTCCTTGAGCCTCGTCACTCCCAAGGTGCGGGCTCATGTCCGGGAGGGCGGCATCGACGAGCGCTATGGAGAGGTTGTCTCCTCTACAGGTAAATACCTTGAACTTTTCGCCTCCCCGCTTGCATTTACTAATCCACCTTTTCTTAGACAACCGCCGTAGCCCGCGCCGTCCGGACTCGCCTCGCCCGGGAGAGCGAGGACATGAGGGCAGCTTTGGCCGCTGCTGAAGCGGAGCGTGACGCCGCCGTCCGGGAGAGGGACGCGGCAGTCCAAGCCCGGGAGAGGTTCGTCCAAGAGAGGGACGCGACCGCCCGGGAGTTGGAGCATCTCCAGGCGGAAGTGCTGGCCCCCGCGGAGGCTGCCCGGGACACTGCCGTCCGGGAGCAGCTCGCGTCCTCCAGGGAGGCTCACTCCCGGGCGCTTCAAGAGGCGGAGGCCACGGGGGCGCGAGCCCTCGTATCAGCGGGGAATCGACTCCGGGCCACATTGATTGGGCTTGGAGTCGAATTCCGGGAGGAGGGGAATCCCCGCAACCCGCTGGCCTCCTTGGCGGAGGCCCGGAGATTTCTTACCCAGCACATTGCGGCGATCGCGGAGGCCGCGGACGTCCGTGCCCGGGCCCTGGCGTCCACCACCACCGCGCTCGCAGCCTCCTTGGTGGAGTACCAGGGGGTCGGGGCCCAAGCTATCGGGCGCCTCGTCCCCCGGAGCTTCCAGGGGTTCTACGAGCCCCGCAGGGCGGCGCTGGAGGAGTTTGCGGGGGCTCTCTATGACCGGGTGATTGAGCCCCCGCGAACAAGACGCCGCCAAGAGGCCGGGGAAGAAGCTCCGGGCGACGCCTCCTCCGGGGGGGACGATGCCGGGCAAGTATGAGCCTCCTGTCCCCCCTGGGTAGATTAGGGGATTTTTTTTGTTTGTAGGATTTTTGCTCCCGGTAGTTCCATAGGGGGAACCCCGGACTTGTAAATCATTTGTCAATGAAATGAAAATTTTTGCTAAGTCGCATCTTGTCATGGTCAGGTGCCCGGGGCGGGAGTCCCGGAGAAGGACGTGGAATTCACTCCCGTCTCCGGGAGTCTCGCCCCCGGTGT
Source organism: Pharus latifolius (assembly GCA_019359835.1). Taxonomy (NCBI): domain Eukaryota; kingdom Viridiplantae; phylum Streptophyta; class Magnoliopsida; order Poales; family Poaceae; genus Pharus; species Pharus latifolius. The sequence continues at coordinate 368,364 of CM033328.1, forward strand.
CCCCCGGGGGGGACAAGCTTTGCTCCGGTGGTTGCCCGATTGGCACTTGGCGAATTTTGACAACCACCGCGCGGAGTTGCCAGCACCTCCCCCGGGAGTGTGGGAGGCAATCCCCTTGCGCATCGAACCTCCCGAAGGGTATGAATACTGGCCGGAGGACATGTTCAATGCAGCGAGGCGACGAGTTCGAAGCTTGTACCGGGACATGGCGAGGACTTGACGATGGGCCTAGGAGATGCTGGTTCTCCGCATTAGACGTAGGTAGCCTCCCATATGCCCACCGGGAGTAATCAACTCCCGGTTGTGCCCTGTAAGCCTACCGGGAGAGGCTGTCTCCCGGCTTATTTTTTATGGAATAAAAAAGATCGCACTTTTCGTTTATTTTGTGCTTCTAAATCACCGGGAGAGTATCTGGGGGATAAACTCCGGGGGAGCGAGGCTCCAGCGAGGCTCCACTTCCGGAGACGATGTTCCGGGGGAGGGTCCTCCTCCGGAGACAACGACTCCGGGGGACGGAGGTCCGGGCAGCAAGGCTCCACCTCCGGACAAAGGTCCGGGGGAGAGGCTTCTCCGGAGAAAATCCGGGGAGCAAAACTCCATTTCCGGAGGGCGTCTTCCGGAGGGGAGGCTCCTCGGGAGACAACACCTCTGGGGGACGAGAATCCGGGGAGCAAGGCTCCACCTCCGGAGGACGAGGATCCGGGGAGCAAGGCTCCATCTCCGGAGGACGTCTTCTGGAGGAGAGGCTCCTCGGGAGACAACTCCTCCGGGGGACGAGCATCCGGGGAGCAAGGCTCCACCTCCGGGGGACGAGGATCCAGGGAGCAAGGCTCCATCTCCGGAGGACGTCTTCCGGAGGAGAGGCTCCTCGGGAGACAACTCCTCCGGGGGACGAGCATCCGGAGAGCAAGGCTCCACCTCCGGGGGACGAGGGTTCGGAGAGCAAGGGCTCCATCTCTGGAGGATTCTAGATGTCTTAGATGCCCCCCGAAGGGAATTTGGCTAGGTATTTCATCTCCTCCCCCTGCAGCGGGGGGTGACCTGAACAGGCGGCCCGCGCTGAAATCATAAGAAAATATCGCGGTTGTTCCCATGAGGGGTGGCACCCTCGAAGGGTTATCCTCGTGCAGGCGAGTGTGGTAAAAGATCTATCGGTCGCGCGACCTAGATCGCTCCCGGAGGAGGGAGAGCATAAAAGCAAGCTCTAGAGTGTATGGGGGGGGACTAGTCCCCCAAAGTGACTCGTTACCTCGGTTCCTTGGGAACCAGGTTGCCGCTTACGCCCTCAGTCCACGAGGGGATATTGTAAGCCGCCCAAGGGGGAACGGGGCTCCCGCCGTCGGGACTTAAGGCTGAGCTGGAGCCTGTAGCTTCCTCGCGATGAGGGCATCCCCAGGGGGCATCCTCACGGGGAGGGCATCCTCGAGATGAGGGTATTGCCTCAGGGGCGATTAAAGATGTCTGCACAAAAACACATGGAGAAAAACCATTTGCATTGATTAAAACAAGCTGTTACAATGCCTCCACCCTTTGCGGGATCGCAAGAAAAGGGGCGGAGGGCAAAAGGCCTTTGAGGCCATTGCTACAACTCATCGCGCCTTCCCCTCGCGAAGTCCAAAGGGACGGGGGGAGGCTCGGAGTCAAGTGTAAAATTTGCGGAGCAGGTCCGCGTTCCATGTGTGCTTCAGCTCTTGGTCTTCGAGAGTAGAGAGCTTGTAAGCCCCCGAGCCAAGGATTGTGGAAATCCTGTATGGCCCTTCCCACTTTGGGCTGAGTTTCCCTTGGGCTTGAGGGTCGGTGACGCGCTTGAGGACAAGGTCTCCCAAGCGGAAGGCCCTCCCCCGAACACGCCTGTTGTAGGCGCGCGCCATCTCGCGTTCGTAAATGGCGTTGCGGAGGAGGGCTCTGTCCCGCTCTTCTTCGACGAGGTCCACCTCCAGCCTCTGGTTGTCTTCGTTGGCTTGAAAAGCGGCTGCCGAGACTCCCTCGAGGAGTTCGACTCGCAGCGATCGGAAATTGATTTCCGAGGGTAGCACTGCCTTAGCCCCGTACATGAGCGAGAAGGGGGCACGCCCTGTTGCTCGGCTTGGGGTCGTTCGCATGGAGCAGAGAATGCTCGGGAGCTCTTCCGCCCATGCCCCACGCCTGGAGGCGCTTTGCTCCAGGCGGCGACGGAGCCCCTGGAGGATAACACCATTGACGCGCTCCACCGCCCCATTGCTCTTGGGGTGAGCCACTGAGGCGAAGTGGAGGGTCGTACCCAAGTTCTGGCAGAACTCGCGAAAGATCGCTGAGTCGAACTGGGTTCCGTTATCCACGGTAATCTCGCGGGGGACGCCGAATCGGCACACTATGTTCTTCCAAAAGAACCTTTGCACCGCGCGAGACGTGATGGCGGCGAGGGGCTCGGCCTCCACCCATTTGGAGAAGTAATCCACGGCCACAACCGTGTACTTGTATCCCCCCGATGCCGGGGGGAACGGGCCTAAGAGGTCCATTCCCCACCGCGCGAAGGGCCACGTGAGGGGGATCGCCTGCAGAGTCGCAGAGGGTAGGTTGGAGCCCTTTGCCATTTTTTGGCAAGCCCCGCAAGCAGAGACGAGGTCTCTCGCGTCGCGGGCGACGGTTGGCCAGTAGAAACCCTGGCGGATGGCTTTTGACGCGACGGCCTGGGGGCCGAGGTGAGAACCACAACACCCGAGGTGAATATCTTCAAGGAGCTGAACTCCCTCGCTTGTACAATGTCCCCTCTATCAGCACGTACGCTCGCGCCTTAGCGCGAAGGCGCTTGGCTTCGGCTTCATCGGAGGGCTCCCCCTCTCCTTTGATGCAAGAGATAAGGGGGCCCATCCAGGATGTGGCCCGGACGATTTCCGTGACGACTGGGTCGCGGGACTCATAGTCCGGGTCGGGAGCCGTCGCGGAAGGTTTCGAGATGACCTCCAAGAAGGCCCCTTCGGGGAGAGGCCCTCGGGCACTCGCTGCCCTGGCGAGGGTGTCGGCTCGATCGTTGTCCCTACGCAGGATACGACGCGCCTCGAGGCCGTCGAAGTAGTTTTCCATCTTCCGGACCTCGTGAAGGTAGAGGCTCAAATTCGGGTCATGGCACAAGTAGGACTTGTCCATTTGACATACCACGAGCTGAGAATCCCCCTTAACGAGAAGGCGTCGGATGCCCAAAGAGCGGGCGAGGCGTAGCCCTCGGAGAAGGGCCTCATACTCCACGACATTGTTCGTCGCGGGGAACTCGAGCCTGACTGCATATTCGAGGGTCCTCCCCTCGGGGCATCGCAGGACTACTCCCGCGCCGGCTCCCGCCAGGCATAGGGAGCCGTCGAAGAAGAGGGTCCAGTGGTCGTCGCGCGGCGGGGCGGCACGCGCTTCTTCTTCCAGCCCAGGGACCGGAGCCCACTCGGCCACAAAGTCCGCAAGAACCTGCGATTTGATCGCGGTTCGTCCGGTAAGGGACAGCGAGAAGGGGGCTAGCTCGGCCCCCCATTTCTCTATCCGCCCGGTGGCTTCCTTGTTCCGAAGCACCTCCCCCAAAGGGAGAGAGGAAGGCACCGTGATAGGGTGGCCTAGGAAGTAGTGGTGGAGCTTCCGCGAGGCCATTAGAAGGGCGTAACACACCTTCTCCATCTTCGTGTATCTCGTTTTAGCGCCTTGGAGAGCCTCGCTCACATAGTAAACGGGGCGTTGGTGCCCGTCTTCTTCCTTGACGAGAACTGCGCTGACGGCGACCGGAGTAGCCGCGAGGTAGAGGAGCAGGGGCTCCCCCTGACGCGGGCCCACGAGCATTGGAGGGCTCGCGAGGTATTTCTTCAAGTCCTCGAACGCAGCTTGTGCCTCGGGGGTCCAATGGAACACCCCAAGGCCGCGGAGGATCTTGAAAAATTGGAGACCGCGCTCCCCCGAGCGCGAGACGAAGCGACTTAACGCGGCCAAGCGGCCGGTAAGTCGTTGCACATCCTTGACAGAATGCGGGGGAGGCATGTCGAGGAGGGCCCGAATTTTTTCGGGAGTGGCTTCGATGCCCCTTTGGGACACAAGGAAGCCAAGGAGTTTTCCGCCGCGAACGCCGAATGCACATTTTTCCGGGTTAAGCCTTAACCCGTACTTACGGAAATTGCGGAAGGTTTCTCCCAAGTCTTCAATATGAGTGGCCGAGCGCGCGCTCTTGACGACCGCATCGTCGACATAGACTTCCACATTGCGACCAATTTGATCCCTCAGGACCAAGCTCATCAGGCGCTGGAAAGTTGCCCCGGCGTTTTTCAATCCGAAAGGCATGTGGACATAACAGAAGGTACCGAGGGGAGTTATAAAACTCGTCTTTTCCTCGTCCTCCTCCGCCATTCGGACTTGATGATAGCCCGAGTAGGCGTCCAAGAAGCTCATCAGCTCGCATCCCGCGGTGGAATCCACCAGTTGGTCGATCCGCGGGAGCGGGAAGTCATCTTTGGGGCAAGCTTTGTTGAGGTCGGTGAAGTCGACGCACATTCTCCACTTGCCGCTTGCCTTCTTTACGAGGACGGGGTTCGCCAGCCATTCGGGGTGTAGGACCTCCCGAACGAACCCCGCCTCTCGGAGTTTAGCGATCTCCACCTTGATGGCCTCCTACCTCTCGAGGGAGAGCTTCCTCATCTTCTGTTTCACCGGGGGGCGACCGGGTATTACCGCGAGCTTGTGCTCAATAACATCCCTGGGCACACCCCCCATATCCGCGGGCTTCCATGCGAAGGCGTCCGCGTTTTTGCGAAGGAATTCGGCGAGTCGCGTCGCGTGTTCCTCGGGGAGATCAGCCCCGATCTTGATAGTCTTCCCCTCGTCTTGGAAGAGAGAGATTTCCCAGAGGTCTCCCTCAGGGCGAGGCTTGGGAAGGAACTTCCCGGGGAGAGCAATTGGCACGTTTGGAATTGAGGGGGAGCTCCCTCCCCCCGGGGCCTTGACCAGGTTAACGTCCCCTATCACTGCGGAGGCGCGCTCGTAGAGAGAGCGAGCCACACCCTGGTCACCATGCACGGAGATCACCCCGCTCGGCCCGGGGATCTTCATGCAAAGATAGTTGTGGTGGACTGCTGCTCCTAAGCGGTTGATGATGGTTCTCCCCATTATGGCGTTGTAGAAGGAGGGGAGATCCACCACGTCGAACCGAACCATTTCGGTCCGGTAATTATCTGGGGTGCCGAATGTCATCGGGAGGTCGACCTTCCCCACGGGATGTATGGTTTTCCCTGAGACGAATCCTTGTAGGGGCCCCACCGCGGGTTGCAGGAGCTTCTCGTCCACCTGCATTTCTTTGAACGCCTTTAGGCAGAGGACGTCCGCGGAGCTCCCACCGTCCACCAAGATTCGGGCAAGGCGGCAGTTGAACACGGTGGCTGAGACGATCAGCGCGTCATTGTGGGGGAAGCGCACCCCACTCGCGTCTTCGATGGTGAACGTCAACGGGACGTCCGACCATTTGGACAGCCGGGACGTGTTGACGGCCCCTATTACCTTCACCTCTCGCGCGTACTCTTTGCGCTGGCGTTTGGAATCTCGCCCGGAGGCAGATCCTCCCACAATGACATTAATGTGCCTCTCGGAGGCTTGGAAGGGGAGCTCGTTGCTCGAACCCTTTTCCTGGCCTTGCCTCTGACGTCCCCCTGGCGGAGCGGGGAGTGCCGCCAAGGCTGGTGATGGAAGGGGTAAGGAGGTAGAGCCTCCTCCTCCTCCCCCCGGCCCATGCTGCTCGAGGAATGTCGCGAAATGGTTGAGGAGCGCGTGGCATTCTTGGGTTGCATGGGAGTTGGACTTGTGGTAGGCGCACCACAAAGTGGCTCCAGACTCCTTGCCTTCTTGCGGACGGGAGGATCGGCTTCCTCCACCGCCTTTGGGCTTGGAAAAGGGGCGCTGTCCCCGGTTAGGCTCCCGAGAGCCGCCTCCGCCTTCGAGGACGAAAGTGTCCCGAGGCCTTGGCTCGTTGCGGGGCCCCCTCCTGGGACGTTTGTTGGAGGGGTCCTTCGCGTCCCTCTCCCCGGGGACGGAGGTCCCCTGGTGCTTTTTCCAGAGATCGTCTTCTTCGGCTCTCGCGTACTTCTCGAGTACGTTGAAGAGCTCGTCGGCGGAGGACGGGCAACTCCGGGAGAGTCTTCGGTGGAGCTCTCCCGGGAGAATGCCACTCTTGCACGCTTCGATCACCGTCGAGTCGGGGACGTGAGCCACCTTGCTCTTGATCTGCGCGAAGCGTTTGAAGAAACTTCGTATTGTCTCCCCCGACCGTTGGCGAACGGTGTACAACTGCGACGAATCCAGGGGACGGATGTAATTCCCCTGGAAATTTGCGCAGAATTCGCGCTTCAGCTGCGCGAATGACTTGATGGACCCGCTCTTTAGGTTATAGAACCATGATCGAGCTATTCCCGCGAGGTAGAGGGGGAAGACGTTGCATTGGACCCTTTTGTCCCCCCCAACCGCCGAGATGGCCGTGGAGTACACCTGCACGAACTCGTAGGGGTCGGCCTCCCCGTTGTAGTGCTCGATATGGGGCGGCCGATATGGTTTCGGCCACCGAACACGCCGGAGGCGGCGGCAAAGGGGTTGGTTAGCCCCTTCCACTTCCTTTGGGGAGTTTGCATCGATATCCCCCTTCACAGGGGAAGCGCGTTCATTGTCCGAATCGGAGAGGGGTCCCAACGGACCGCCGGCCTTCCGGTATCGCCTTCGCTCTTCGGGGTTGGTGGAGCTCACCTCTTGTATCTCGGGGGGACCTCCGGAAGTGACGGAGGCCTCTTGCATGGGTCTTTTACCCTTGTCTGCAGGGACAAGAGGGGCGCGCTTGCGCGCGAGTGATTCCCGGCCGTACCGGGACGGGGCGCCTTCGGACCTTGCCTCACGCATGCGCTCCACCTCCTCCCGAGTGAACCGCGTTTGGTTCACCGGGGGAGCCCGAGGAGGGGGACCCGGGGGAGGAGGCGGATATGCGCCCGTCACCGGCGCGGGAGAGGAATCGCGGGCCGGACGAGTCCCGGCCACGGAGACGGCCCGGGGCGTGGGAAGACTTCCCCACGGGGGATCGGCCTGTAATGTAGGAATCACCTCGGGGATACCCGTTGGGATTGGCGTAGTCCCAGGGGGGAGAATTCCTTCCGGGGCAAGGGATGGATCAGGAACGGGAGAACCCCCGGGGAACGAAAACCCTCCCGGCGGGGGATAGCCCCCGGAGACGGGCTGACCCCCCGGGAGTGAAGGACCTCCGGAGGTGGGAACACCTCCCGGGAAAGGGTAGCCCTCGGAGACGGGCTGACCCCCCGGGAGTGGACCTCCGGAGGTGGGGACGCCTCCCGGGAAAGGGTAGCCCCCGGAGACGGGCTGACCCCCCGGGAGTGACGGACCTCCGGAGATGGGGACGCCTCCCGGGAAAGGGTAGCCCCCGGAGACGGGCTGACCCCCCGGGAGTGACGGGCCTCCGAAGGTGGCGACGCCTCCCGGGAAAGGGTAGCCCCTGGAGACGGGCTGACCCCCCGGGAGTGACGGGCCTCCGGAGGTGGGGACGCCTCCGGGGAAGGGTAGCCCCCGGAGACGGGCTGACCCCCCGGGAGTGACGGGCCTCCGGAGGTGGGGACGCCTCCCGGGGAAGGGTAGCCCCCGGAGACGGGCTGACCCCCCGGGAGTGACGGACCTCCGGAGGTGGGGACGCCTCCCGGGAAAGGGTAGCCCCCGGAGACGGGCTGACCCCCTGGGAGTGACGGACCTCCGGAGGTGGGGGTGCTTCCCGGGAAGGGGAAAGACCCCGGAGCGAAGAAGGTTCCTGGGTGTCCCATCATGAACGGAGGTGCCATCCCTCCGAACTGGAACGGGTGCGGGTACGCGGGGGCCGGAGGCCGCGCTATGGCGCGTAACAACTCTTCCAGAGTACGTTGTGCGCGAAGCTGGTCCTCCACCAGCGCCCCGAGTAGTGGGTCACCTGAAGTTGAAGGCATTACCTGGGATACGCTTGGTCCTCCCAAACCGGAACCTTCAGGCAGGCTCGCAGGAGTCGTTCCCCCGCCGAGGGTGACGGGAGAATTGAGTGTTGCCTCCCCCCGAGTGTCCCCGGGAGGGGGTGTCGCGACGACGGCCCCTTGCGCGGGTGGTGCAGGGTTGTTAGGGCCGGCATCGTTGGAGACGGAGGTTAAGTGCCTCATCCTCCTTGGAGCCATGACTATTTGTCACGAGTCCCCACGGACGGCGCCAACTGTCGTGGTATAAAAAATACCTCGGCAGATTTGATGACGTGCATAACACGTGTTCCTCAACGCGAGCTGACCGTGCGACGGGTCACCCCGCGTTGGACAATCCCAGAGATTGACACAGGGGTTTATACAGGTTAGGGCCTCAGTGGAGGCCCTAGTCCTGTCGACGTGCTCCCGACGAGCGTCGGCTAGGGGGCTCTCTCCCGAAGAGAGGGCTCCAGAACACGCCTTTTTGCTTTTTTGATAAAGTACAAATGAATGTCTTAGGTTACAAAAGAGGGTTACAAGGGTATATATAGACCCCAAAAGACGCAAATTACTGAACTACCCCTCCTGCCACCGTAGGATCGGGGGCAAAACGGTCTTTTGACGAGGTCCAGGGCACCGATTTCTGACACGTGGCGGCCCTTTGAAATCAGTGCCCATCAGAGGAGCGCCGGGGGAAACCTCTCCCGAGCCCGGAGAGGAGCCTCCGGGAGACGTCTTCCCCGGCCCGGAGAAGGGAGGTCCGGGAGAGGGGGCTCTCCCTAACCCGGAGGAGGAGCGCCGGGGGAAGCCTCTCCCGAGCCCGGGGGAGGGCTCCGGGAGACGTCTTCCCCGGCCCGGAGAAGGGGGCTCCGGGAGAGGGGGCTCTCCCTAACCCGGAGGAGGTGCGCCGGGGGAAGTCTCTCCCGAGCCCGGGGGAGGGCTCTGGGAGACGTCTTCCCCGACCCGGAGAAGGGGGCTCCGGGAGAGGGGGCTTTCCCTAACCTAGAGGAGGTGCGCCGGGGGAAGTCTCTCCCGAGCCCGGGGGAGGGCTCCGGGAGACGTCTTCCCCGGCCCAGAGAAGGGGGCTCCGGGAGAGGGGGCTCTCCCTAACCCGGAGGAGGTGCGCCGGGGGAAGCCTCTCCCGAGCCCGGGGGAGGGCTCCGGGAGACGTCTTCCCCGACCCGGAGAAGGGGGCTCCGGGAGTGCGCCAGGGGAAGTCTCTCCCGAGCCCGGGGGAGGGCTCCGGGAGACGTCTTCCCCGGCCCGGAGAAGGGGGCTCCGGGAGAGGGGGCTCTCCCTAACCCGGAGGAGGTGCGCCGGGGGAAGCCTCTCCCGAGCCCGGGGGAGGGCTCTGGGAGACGTCTTCCCCGGCCCGGAGAAGGGAGCTCCGGGAGAGGGGGCTCTCCCTAACCTGGAGGAGGTGCACCGGGGGAAGCCTCTCCCGAGCCCGGGGGAGGGCTCCGGGAGACGTCTTCCCCGGCCCGGAGAAGGGAGCTCCGGGAGAGGGGGCTCTCCCTAACCCGGAGGAGGTGCGCCGGGGGAAGTCTCTCCCGAGCCCGGGGGAGGGCTCCGGGAGACGTCTTCCCCGGCCCGGAGAAGGGCGCTCTCCCTAACCCGGAGGAGGTGCGCCGGGGGAAGTCTCTCCCGAGCCCGGGGGAGGGCTCCGGGAGACGTCTTCCCCGGCCCGGAGAAGGGCGCTCTCCCTAACCCGGAGGAGGTGCGCCGGGGGAAGTCTCTCCCGAGCCCGGGGGAGGGCTCCGGGAGACGTTTTCCCCGACCCGGAGAAGGGAGCTGCGGGAGAAGTTTCTCCCGACCCCGAAGAACTCCCATGGTGACGTTTCTGGCGTTGGCTAATATTTTCCCCCAACACAACTAAAATAAAGATCCTTGAGAAGACCGTGCAAAAAGAGACTGACTCTTACAAGTCACTAGTGACAAAATAATTGGCACAATATTAGTTAATCAATGATCTTTATTTTAGTTGAAATCTCTTTGGAATGGTTCTCCTATGAAGATTATCATGTCAAATAATGTGATTATGAAATATGGTCTTTCCATTGATTTACTGTTGTACAAAAGGAAGTGATCCTATCGCGGACCAACACTAAAAAGGGACTTGGGTAGGGGTATAGTTTGCTACAGCGGCTACGGGTTTTGTTCGATGCATGATAAAATTTTAGTTGGGTAGAGCTAAAGTTCTTATAAAACAATGAGAAAAATATGTAATCTTCGACTTAGTCGCATGTAGTATTGTTGTATATATATGCACTAACAGTGGCAGCCGAAGTAAATTGTAAGGGAAGTAGTATACCTCTGTACAGTGTAATTAAGGAATGTATTCGACTATTCTGTACCTTCGGATCAGGGTATGTCATGATCAATGAACTTATCATGTAGTTGGGCAAAAGTAATTTTATGAATGACATTTTAAGCTAAAATGTTAGATCTATCTTTGAAAATTCAATCATAATATATACTTTTATCAATGTGAATAGGAGGTTAAATTACAGCAACCACTACACCACAGTGATAATTTATGAATTTGTTTATTATAAATACTTCCATTTATCTATTATTTGAATATAGATGCACTTGTTACAATTGACTTGCTGAGTACTCTGTACTCACCTCCAAAGTTCTAATTCATTAGAAGAATATGAAGCTGACCAGGAACCACTCGAACATGAGCTAGCTCCACTTGAGGGTGAATTTGATTAGTTCTTTTAAGATTATAACTCATGGCCGAGCTCAATTGTGGGAAGGGCTGTTATGTATGTGTGATATAAATAAGATTGGCTATAATAACTCATATTGTAAAATATTACTATAATATTGTATAATTAGTGTTCGAAGTCATGATTGTGATATATATTTCTCTTTAGAACTGCATCATGAGAAGTTGTAAGTCATGAGGGACTTGCCCCGGCGGACCCCATAAGGCACACCATCACACAAACATTACAGAATTAGAGTTTTGTGTATAGTTTGTGTCGTGAGCAATCTTAAAACTCGAACGCGTCAGGCTTATTTTTCATATGGTATTCGACATGCTCTTTGATCTCGTCTTGGTTGTCTTCGGTGTTTCAGTAATTAATGCATGCGCTTGTTTGTGCAATGCTACCTCACATCGAAACACACACAATACATGCACGTAAATATAACACAATTCAGAACCTAAATACTCCCTCCATTACAACAACAGTAACAGCAAAAACAAAATACATAGTCTTGTTAATATTTGCTTACCTTTGGAGGCAGCGAGAATTTTTGCGACGGCATTGTCGCGGTTGGTGTGCCATCTCGAAGAAGCTACTAAAAGTGTTGCATCTGTTGGAGGAGGTAAAAGACGCTTAAATAGAGAATTAAAGAAGTAGTGTTTTGTTAATGAGAAGACAAGTGTCCATGCAACTCTAGACTTGTAGTCACTCACCAACACGTCATAGATGTGACTGGAGTCCTGGGCAAACCAAAGATTGTCTTAGGGTCGTATCATCATATAAATAGAAGACTAAATATGTCAGTTCCAGTATAGTATGCTCATATTCAGTTAGTTTACAAAACATGGGGCTACTGGAGGTTAAATATGGCTTGCTATAGGTTGCAGAGACCTTAGATTTTCTTCATAACAATGCCCATCTTTCTCACCCAGCCATATCACCTTAGGTTGCAATTTATCCTCCCTTCTTTTCCCTGCTAAAAGTTATTGCGAGGTTTGAATTCATTATCTCTTAATATTTGACACGATGCACTACAATTTATGAGAGATGTGCTATACTTTTTTTATTTGTTGGTGTGTATTTATTTGTCGTGCCCATTATAGTCCTATTCTTTAACTGGTTTTGTTTTACATAATTATTCGATTGATGTTTACAGATTTGTAGACTTGTTTGAAACGTAAAAATTATATAGGAATTTTGGCAAAAAGGAGACATCCCCACTCTTATTGAATGTGGGATTTTCTCCAAAATTTTTGTGAAATTCCTGTGTTTCAACTAAATCTATAATGATCTTTGTGTGTTATGATAAAGTTCTCTTGATGAATTGCTATATCAAAATCTTTCTTACAAAAATATCCCAATTTGTTTAAAAAACTTGTGGTCATGCTATTGTGCAGAGTTACTTACAAACTTAATCAGTTGATGCCTTGATGAACAAAAATGTCGACATTTTTTTTTCCATGTTACAAGAACTGCATCTCCATAGAATATTTAAATGGAAGTTGTGCCTTTTGTTGAATGGTATTTTCGCAGCACCTGCAGTCTACTTCGCCAAGACATCTTGCTAGTTTTTTTTTTCTCTTGTTCTCACATAAAGTTGATGTTGCTGCTTACATATTTTTCATGCTTGATCTTCCACAATTTATTCTTTACATCATCTTAATCAGATTTCTATTGGAGACAGTCTTTATAACAACAAGTGGATCTTGAAAGCTCGGTGGGTTTGGTTTGGTTGTTTGTAATACTACTGGCTCTATTCACAGACCTACTTAGTGTCATTGTTCTAGTTAATTATTAATGTACTGTGTTGCTTAGTAAAGAGTGAGTGTATGTAATGTTATGCTTGTTTGATTTTGTTAGTAATAATGCCTTTGAGGCTTCTTATCCGTGCTATCATACTAGTTATGTTCTCATCACTGCACATTTTTTTCTTTCATGCAACACACATAAATACCAAGAGAAAAATGCTTTTTCTTTGAGAACATAAGACTTGCAGAAACAGAAGCATTCACAAAAACTACATATTGTGAGAGAATGGCACAGATTTTCCAGTCAATATGCCACACCAAATGGAGCAAAGCAAATGACCACAACTGTACCTAACTACATACTGTTCTTCCAGAGGACGAGTTTGATCCAGCTCAAGGTCCACTGAAGCCGTTCTGGCTACCGTCGTCCTTGTCGAGGATTCCAAGGCTTGACGGATCCTGGAACATGGAGTATATGTTGTGGTGTGAGATTTCATCACCAGGCATGAAACCTTGCTGTGGTTGCAGTTGCACATCAGACAGAAAGTCGTAATCTTCTCCAGGATGATGAAGCGTCATACTCTGAAAGTCACTATCGCGGCAATAATGAAAAAAATCAGCAGAGTTCTCCAACATCTATTTGCCAGGTCTATCCAATATTGAATTTACAGTTTAATTTGACAGATTATGTTAGTGCCAGTACGGAAGACTGGAAACTTACCCTAATTCTTGGGTTTGTGGATAAAAACTACAGGCGTCCTCAAATTGCTGAAAATCTTCAATCTGATTTGATTCTATTGACCATGATATTTCTCCATTTAGAACCACTATTGTTCCGTTGGAGTTGTCATTACTATCAAACTGTTCTATGTTGATGTTCGAATCACCTTAACAAGAGAGAAAAGAAAGTCTATTGAAAAATTTTCAAACCAACACAAATGACATAATTGCAGAATGAAAAGATGAGTTTCCAAGATATGAATTTGTAACATCTATTTTTAAGTTATGTCTCTTTCTCTTTATTTGGATTAAAAATTAATATCTCATATCGATATGGATGAGAAATTTAATAAAAAACAATGCCAAAACTTTACCTTTGATTCCGAAACGATTAGTGCATTCTTCGCATTTGCATTTCACAGAGCACCCGACATTATTCTTCAAGACATGAATGAAGAAACATCATGCTAGGCATTACAAATCATAAAGACTAACCAAAGAGCCACACGAGACACAATATATGTATACAAGTATACAACACATACCTTGAAGCATTCGCAGTACAATTTGCTACACTTGGACTTCCGGCAAGTGCATCCCTTTGCATGCCTCCCTTTCTGCTTGCCCTGGCATATAATTCGTGCAACAATATAACTAAAAACTCTCGATAAAAATAAAGGACATGGCATGGCCAAAAGACTCACGCAAGGATTTCGACACCACGGTCACTCTAGTTACATGGATGATGGAAAATAATGTCATGCAAGCTAGGCAAAATTGCATCTGAATGCGGACAGTGGAAAGGATTGTTGCAGATTTACATAGATCTTGTCGACTTGTCATCTTTGCTGCCTATTTGTCATGCTTTTTGCTCTGGCTTCTAGTCAAGAGAAATCAAAGTTTGGTCTACCATATGGGCCTCATGCTTAGGCAGAAAATCAAGTCGGGTTGGATTGATTTTGCTCCAGTTTAATCATACCTCATTGTAAACTCATAAACTAGATTATTTACAAAACAATTTCATAAGGTAATCTAAAAAATCAATTTTTTTAGGCTTCCACCACCACAACCTCAAGAATCCAACTTCTTAGAGAAAGCCACGATTTGGCCAAACATGTCTTTAATCCATATTTCTCACCCTTTTTTGTAATCTAATGTAAACACCAATAGATGTTTCTTCTCCTTACAAAAAATACAAGGATATCGATAGGTGCCATAAAACATTACCGAATTAGAGTTTTGTGCATGGTCTGCGTCGTGAGCAATCTTGGACTTAAATGCATCGGGCTTATTTTTCAAGATGTATTCGGCATGCTCTTCAACCTCGTCTTGGTTGTCTTCGGTGTTTCGGCAGTTAATGCAGGCGCACCTCTCCGTGCAATGCCACCGTGTGGTGAAACACTCGCAATACCTACACGTAAATATAAGACAGTTCAGAACCCAAATACACCATTCGAAACAACAAGAAGAGCAACAAAATGCATATAGTCTCGTGAATATTTGCTTACCTTTGGAGGCAATGAGAATTCTTGCAACGACATTGCCGCGGTTGGTGTGCCATCCCGAGGAAGGTATTGAAGGTGTTGCATCTGTGGAAGAAGGTAGAAGAGGTTTAAGTAGAGAATTGATGACAAGATGAGTGTGCATACAACTCGAGAGTTGGAGTCCCATACGAACAAGCCATAAACGTGGCTAGAGTCCGAAACCCATATCCATCTCTACTTTTAATCTCCGCCCTCCGCTTCTCCTCTCCTCTCCCCTTCCCCTGCCACCGACGCCGCCTCCTCCCTCCTCCTCCTCCCCCGCCGGCCTCGGCCGGCGGCCCCTCTCCTCTCCTCCTCTTCCGTCTCTCTTCCTCCTCCTCCACCCGCTGTAGGCGACGCCTCCTCCGCCCACAGCCGGTGGAGAGACGTCGCCTCGGATTCCAGTCGCCGTCTTCGTGTGATTCAATGGAGGCGGCTTCTTCTTCGGATGACATCTCCATCGAGAGATCACCCTCCTTCTTCACCGCTGCCGGCGAATCAGCCCCTTCGCGGTTCGTGTCCCTGCTTGTCCCTGGGACCTATTTCTGTTTCTTGATTTGGATTAGTTATGCTAGAAAGATTAGTTCTTTCTAGTTCTGACTGTTTTGAATCCGTCGATTCATGACTACTATTATAGTAGAACAAAATCATACTACAAATTTGAGGTCTTTTCTAGGTTTTGGAGCTTCTTGTTGCCACGGCGGAAGAAAATTATTTCTCTTGATATATATCATAACTGCACTTTCTACTGAGCAGCACAAAAATAGAGAATTACATGTGTGTGATATATCTAGAATCCCTTGCTTGACCTAAGTGTTGTATACTTGGATCTATTTCGTGGGCGACACTATGGTTTTTGCAGGCTAAAAATTGCAGTTGTTTTTGGGTAGTTCACCAAAGAGTGGATTCTGGCTGGTTAATCGGAAAGCATTGTTCAAGTGTACATGTCTCTGTTGCAGAACCGAGTTGCTGAGTATGGTGAAAAAGCATTCGCATTTGATTGGGTGGACGGTTGTTGGTGAGGAAGATGATGCTTCAGATGTGGGAATGGATGAGAAGTTCTGGCATGAGATGCTTGATCTTTTCTTCATGCGTGGTAGGGTGTCAAAGAGGAGGGAAGAGGATGACCTCGTCTTCTTTGTTAGGAATATGGTACTTTTAAATCAAATTCGGTTTTCACTCCATTCATGTGCTATTCTGCTGCTATACTCTTATATGTGGAAAGTTGTTGCCTAATTGTTTGATGGTATTGATGCAGAGCTTGCATGGTTATGGGTTCAACGATAACATGGAAGATGCATCTCCCTTTTTTGTGAGGAGATGGGCGCCTATGGTAAATGAAGCAAGAATGCAGTCTTACTTTTGAACAACTAATGCATATAACTGTGTTGGTAGCTTTGGAGAGAATTTGAACATTTTGTTTTCCAATGTCATTCATTGTTGACTTTTGTTTTGGTCAAAACCATAGCAAGATGTACATCACACCACAACATGTCGTCGTTTTGGAAGTATGTGTTTTTCTTTTTCTTTTGGTTTTCTCAAATATATTTGTTCTTTTCTCAAAGAGAGACTGATGACATAAATATTTAGCCAAATGCTTCTGATTGAAGGTTACTGCTTCCTGTCTGTTCACTAGTAACTGTTTTTAGTTTCTTTTCTTTCGCTCATACAATAACTATGCTTGTGCTAAGAAAATAATTATGGATCATTTTCTATTTCAAGGGTAATGAATTGTGTTTCCATCGCCGAAAGCAGTGTTACTATTTGCCTATATCTTTGTATGATAGTAAACTTAGGTTTTCTCTCTCAACTCCTGAATTAACCCTGAAAGAGTCCTTTTTGAGTGCGGTATCATAGTTTGCACACATGAGCTGAGGAGAATGCAGTAATGCAATTCACTTGCTTGCAAGACAAGCGGGAAATAAACACAGAATCCTAAAACCATGTGCTTTATGTTTTCATTGTTCAACATATTGTTAGGCAGAGTATATCTGATAAGAAGAAATAACTATTTGTTGAGTTGCTGTGCTAATTAACCTCCATTTCATGTGGAGCAGCTTGAAAAGGTCATCAGTGTAAATTCATCAGAGGTTGATTGGGAACGTTCTTTCTATTTGAATTTAATCGCTCACACATCATTCACCGTTACAGTTGCAATATGCAGGTATGCTTCTATAATAGACTAGGCTTTTCATGCTTGACATGTACTTTGAAAGATTGGTGGTATGCTTTGCTTATGTGTCAAGCTAGTGTTATAACTGCATTGCCTAGGCGATGCCTAGTCGCCGACTAGGCGTTTGGTTGGTGGAGATTGGACGCCAGGCCCCCTCGCCTCACCTGGGGAACCTGTCGTCGTTGCTGTTGCCGTCGCCGTCACCCTAGACGTTGCAGCAACTCGCTGTCACCGTCGCCCTAGACGTTGCAACAGCTTGCTGTCGCCCCTAGCCATTACAACAACCCATTGTCACCCTAGACCTTATAGCAGCTCGCCATAACCCTAGATGTTGTAGCAGCTCACCGTGGCCCCATGCATTGTAGATCTAGTGGGTGTGTCACACGTGAAGGGAGGGACGCGGTGGCACCGGCACGATACATGCAATGCCGTTGATGGCAAGTCGTTGGAGGGTTGCCAAAGGTAAGGTGGGAGACGGTGGCTCACCGGAGAGATGATCGGGAGCTAGATTGGACTATGGCGGCTAGGGTTTTAGAAGTTGGCCAGATCTGTTTGAACTGTGGTGGCTAGGGTTTTAGGAGTTATTTAGTTGTCATTTTTGCAGAAAGCCCTTTAAGAATTTCACTATTCACAGTCACGCCTTTCCACTTCTGACACATATGCTTTTAAGCCCCTAGTTGTCTCATACTTGCACAAATTCTTGCACATATGCTTTTAAAACTGCAGTATATGATTTACCGCCTAGGCGTCCAGGCAGTTCACTGTCGACCCAACTCACCGGGTCACCGTGATCACCTTGGGTCAAGCCATGAATGTAATTATGTATGAAAACCATGAAAAACCTTTCTTAGTAATCCAACAAAGTATGTCCTCCAATAATTTGAATTATAGTAGTTCCCAATCTGTTCCGTCAATAACCATATGGCCTTTAGTCTTTTAGTTTGTCGTCCTTTATTAATGTTAATGCATATAGTAGGGAAATTTAGGATTTGTCCCATATTGTCTTTTAGTGTTATCTTGTGTACATGACTTGTCTATATGTCTACATATAGGCTTATTGGTCTAGAATAATGCTTGTTAGTGTTTCTCCTCAATTCCTAACAGTTAAAATGTGACTCTGTAGACACCTTTTGACTCTCTATTGAATAAGGTGGGGGGTAGAAAACTGTTCTGGGCATCAGATTGAAAGTTAGGTCAGGGCCATTGGGCTTATTGAGCTCATTAACAATTTAGAACCATGTAATTTATCCTCCAGCACTCATGGAGGGGTTTAGTTTACTCTGGCATAGCAGGGGACTTCAGCATCCTAGATTGTCAACAGTATCGATTGCCTTGCGAATAAGAGATCACAAATTAGATTCAATTTTGATGTCGTACGTCCTTATTAATATTTTATCCTGTTACTAGTGAATATATGGTGCTTACCATTTACTTCTACAGTGTTGGGGATCTTCGTAATCGTGCAGAGAAAAGCAAGCCATTATCTCCAGTTTACAAGGTATGGTAGAAGTAAGCATTTCATATCACTGAATCTTATTCGAAAGGAGCACAGGTTCATGCTCTCTCTTCTTTTATGCCCTGAGTCTGGCTTTGCTGCTTAACCACTCATGGACATTGCAGTTTAAGATATATCTTGTGACATCCTCCAATGTCTGAAGCATGCTACCTTCAATGTTTGAAGGATGCTCCAGAGTACAAACACTCTCCAGTTATACTTGAGGGGAATAAAACATGTTAATAACAGTTAAAGTACTTTCAATTTTCAATCATAGGAACTTTCCCAAAAAAATAAATAAAAATAAAAAGCCAAAGGTTTAATTGCTATACTTAGAAACTGATTTGGAACCTATAAAAGGCTTTCCAATCAAAGTAAGAGGAGGACTGATTTGGAACCATGACAAAAGCCAAAGGTTTAATTGCTCTTTCAAAAGTTGGGTTAATGAACCCGGCCTAACATCTTGGTACCTATAACTTTTGCATTTTATCCAACTCTGTATTTTATCCTTGTTACGTACCTGGTACCATTTAGGTGGATTTTCACAATTTTGTTCCTTTTAACTATTCCTGTCTCAAACCTTACAATTTCAATTTTAAAACAGGTTACTAAAACTGTGTACGCATCCCCAAGCCGTGTAAATTTTCATCTTGATCGTAGGAAGGTAATTTTCTGGCATTATCTTTTGAAAAATACTAACTTTTTAATAGATTCTCTTGTACCTCTTGACAGGCTGTAGAAACGGTACCTGCATATCCGAACATTTGTTTTTCAGTTGATGACTTTGATGATACTTTTGATGCTGTGGTAAGTTTTAACCTAATACTCCAAGTTGAGTGCTAAAATGTTCTGGCAATACTTACCAAATGGTGTAGATGCCTACTGTTGTTTTGTATCGTTTTCCTTTTGATGCTTGTGACCATATTCATAAGTTTTGTTTAATTGATCTTACAAGGTAATCTTATAAATTTGAACAGGTTTTGTCAGATCATGATCATTGCTATTGTGTCATTCTCAATGCACATGATGGGGCAGCTTTTCCAGAAGAAACTGACTCACATATTACTGAATCAAATATACAATTGACAGGCAATTCCGAGGGCAACCAAGAAAGACCACCGAAGGTTTTGCTCTCTTTCATGTCAATCTAGTTTAAACTAATCTTCACCCAAGGGCATTTAGATGACAGCAGTTTGATGCAGACACTTCTATATCATTTAGTATTTGTCTATTGCATCTTTATTTCTAGACAGTTCTTTTCATGTCATGCTTTAAGCTTGTTGCATTAACTTTTGCGCAAAATCATCCTTATGATAATACATTTTGAATTTCTGGCAGAAAATTTATGACAAGTTCTGAATTTCCATAGCGAGAATTTATAATAAGTTGTTAAGACATGCACCTGTTTTGCGTAACTCTGAAGGCTTGTACATGGTTTAAGTTACTTTGTTTCTGCGCATGTAGTTTCCTTTTTTTTTTTCGGCATTTTAAGACAATTGGCCATGTTGGTAAAAAATTTTCAACAAAAATTGTGATTGTTATTGTAGAGAACTCTCTTCTCAGGCTATGTGAGCTACCAGAATGTCCGTGAAGCTTACGATGGTGAGCATTCTAAATGTTTTCTTTTCTACTTTCTTTTTAGGGGGTTTCTCATGTTACTATCAATTGATTACTCTTTTTTTTCTTCTATCTCGATGGATACATCATACATCCGTCTAGTGATACTGTTCTCGAAAATTAGATCAGTACTTGGTTAAATTAATATAGATGGTGCTTTATTTATAATGGTAGTCACTATCTGATACTTTGTTCAGCTGGAATTTCACATTTTGTGATTTGTGACTCCTGATATTTTAGCTGGAAGATCTAAATTTGGGAGTTTTCTCTCAATTGGGCATGACCAAACCAAACTTGATAGACTTTATATGAGGGGCCCTGAAGGACGTGGCGAAGTTGAAGTAGCTGTTTCCGGGATTGCAGGTATGTTTGGGAGAGTGCTATTTTTCTTATTTCACTAGCATTTGAGCAATCCTGTCATTACTTTTGTGTTATTTATACTGGTCTGTTTTAAGATTGAGTTTATTCGCTGGAATACAATTTATATGTAACTTTTCTCATTCTAGCATGACGGTAACCGGTAAGTGGTGAAAAGTTATAAGCAGGATTTCATATAATCTACTGAATAAGGTGTGGTATGATCGTTTGAAATTATGTTGGCTTGATTAGATGTACTGTAATTTTTGTCTTGCCATACTTACCTCATTTGTATATACAATTATCTATTAGATCAGAGCCGTGAGAATGGAAGCCCCTCATCATTTCAATCATCAAAGAAAGATCCAGGAGATAGCTTTCGGGCCCTAGTTCACAGGGCAGCTACTGCTGCATCTAAGCTAGCAAAGCACGCTTACGAGGCCACATCTGCCAACAAACGGTTGGATGATGAGCTTCTACCTATGAAGTGTTGCTTGATGTCCATCTCTCTTCCTTGGGAGTACATTGCCAATGACCTCTTGCTCAAGGTGAGGTTGCAACTTACAAGTATACATTACATCTTCTGAATATACTCTCTTAATTGAATTCTGTAAATGTTTATAACTGTTGATAGGAAGTCCTTTTTCTGTTTATTCTTTGCCTCCTGCAACAAACGCTCATCTAATATTAAGCCTCCGCTTAGATTTATTGTATGCCGGATGAAACTAACTTGGCAGCATCATTAAGGTTATTAAGATATACCTTTAGAATCTGACAATCTGGACCTATAAAAATCACGGTAGGAAGGATCCATTTAAAAAAAGGTCATTTTAGTGGAGAATCTTGCTTACCACATCTTATTATGCAGATGATGATGATATATGACACTGAAGTTTCAAATGTAGATGCTATTGGCAGCTGAATTGAACATCATGAGTGTATTAATTTTTGTTCTTACTGGATTAAATCAACCTACCAGAATGCCAAATAAATTTAGCTGTTAATTATGATAAAACATCTCAAAAGTTGAGACATACTAAGCTCTACTGTTGACAGGAAACACCTCCATTGAACCTGTGAGATCGCATTTCGGGGGACTGGAATTAATGTTCAGGCATTGAGATTTGATGAGAGGAATGCTTCTGCAGCGCGCATATGCTTGCTCATTATGTTCTGAACTTATGACATGTATTCCGTGAAACTGAGATCTGATGTAAATGTTCGTTCCCCTACTGTTTATGTATTGAACTGAGATTCTCGAATAATGTAAATATTCAGTTTATTCTTTTGTGTGTTTTAATGTTTGGAATTCTGTGGTGATATAATTTTCTTTGCTTTCATCCAATTCGGGACAGATTGCTACTTTAAAATGTTAGCTCATCAATTAGTAATATGAAACAATATAGTTGCATAATACCCATTCTTCTAATCTGATTTATTAAGGTTTGAACTTATAATTCTAATACACATCTTGCCGTCAGACCAGTTTATTATGGGGTTTCTAGTTTAAAAGAGATTTATACTTATAGAATTATCTTTGAGATAAGTTAGGTGTTTAGTTGTAATTTTAACTTATAAGTTTATAAGTTGAAATTGAAATTTAGTCAAGTACGTTCTTTAGATAAGTCGGTTTATAGGTTTATTGTCTTATAAACTCAGAAGGATGGTTTATTACTTTATAAGTTCAAAAGTTTAAAAAATGTTTGACAATTTTAGACTTATTGGGAAAGTGTAAGGGAGAGAATGTGAAGATATTGGAGAAATTGTTGTTTAGCAGTTACGGTTTAAGGGGTTAAATAAATTGAAGTCGTATGAAAAGTCGCACGGAGAAATTACATGTTTGACCAGAATTTGAGTTTATTAGGATAATAAATCATAGTCGAAGTTTAACTAAACACGCCCTAAAGTTATGGCTTTGATTTGTTTTACTCGTTATCTCAATCGGACATCATTTTCTTTTTTATTCGAAGTGTAACCCCCAGTTTCTATAGAAACCTAATATAGACATTGTGACTTACAAAACATCGTAGGCGAGTCGAGGTGATTTTCTGGTTCCAACCATATAGGATAGTCACAATCAAGGTTCAGCAAATCAGATTTTGGACTAGTTCCCGGAGCTTGCTGGTTTGCCGGAATGCTAGAAATTGTCTGGGAACCACTCAATTGCCGAACTTTTTTTGAAAAGTCATGAATCGGTTAGACTCGATTTAAATTAGTCTGATTTGGCTTGAATTGATAACAAATCAGTATACATTAGAGTAAATCATTTATAATTTAATGTTATAACTGGTTGAGATATCACCGATTTGTCCGATTACATCCGGTTACTAGCCAATTCTCATCAGTATTTTTGAACCCTGCTCACAACAAACAAGAGCATAAAAAGAGATAAACTGAAACTAACTACCACTATTAACAACTCTAATAACAGAACTTAGCAATGGAAACCTGCCATACACACAACTAAACCAGCACAAGAACCAAAACAACTTGTTTTAGTTTTTTTCTCTCGAGCATTTCAAATGACAGTTTAGATTGACGAGGTTAGAAATTGACAAAATTCATGTGGTTATTTATCCCATTAGTACTTTTTTTTTTTTATTTCTCAGCCATCTTAATCTAGAAGGCTGATATATGAGCAAACAGTTAAAAAAAAAACTGTAAGGTAGGAGTAACTTAATAGTATGTACCACGGACTACGGGACTAGTAACGAGAGTTCCATTAGGTTAGAACACTTGATGGAAACCTTTTCGTTTACGTTAATCAAAATTAGAATCCGATCTGCAAAAAGACAGCTTAATCCGCATCAAATCTTACAGACGGCTGAGATTAATTATTTACTTAACAAGAGCCTATATACACGTACCTCTTCTTTAATTTGAGTCGCACGCATTAGTCATTAGCCATTAGCCATTAGCTATTAGCTTGCTGCTCGTGGAGATGGAGACGACGACGACGAAGCTTTTCGTGGGGGGTCTGCCGCGCGATATCACCGACGAGTCGCTCTCGCAGCACTTCGCCAAGTACGGCGAGGTGACGCAGGCGGTGGTCAAGCGGAGCTACGAGACCGGCGTGTCGAGGGGATTCGGCTTCGTCATCTTCGCCGCCGCCGCCTCCGCCCAGCGCGCCATGGAGGCCGGAGAGGATCACGTCATCCTCGGCAAAAAGGTATGTCCGTACTACGTAATGCATGCATGCTGTCCGTTGGTACGTACGTGCGGCTACCACTATACAGAAGTTTCAATGATTTCTCACAAATTAACATCCATGAATGCTATACATATGCATATATATAGGTGGATGTAAAAGTGGCGAAGGATCTCCGACACAGGATCTTCGTCGGCGGCCTACGTCTAGCCTTCACCGCCGACGACCTCAGGGAGCACTTCACGGCGTTCGGCAACATAACCGACGCCATTGTCGTCAAGCACAAGGACTCAGAGGTCTCAAAAGGGTACGGCTTCGTCATCTTCGACTCGGAGGACGCCATGGCCCGAGCCCTCGAGCACCAGCACCACACCATGCAAGGCAGGGCGGTAGACGTGAGGCGTGCAAGAAGAAGACGTTACAACTATAACTATCAAAGCATGCAGCATACATCGTATAACAATAATTACCATGTACCGTATGATTCTTATTCTACGTATGAACATACGTACCCTCAGCAATGGCTTCCCAATTACTACAGCTTTCATGTACCATGGTATTGTAACCAGCAGTACTCCACTACGTATTAATTGAGGAAGTATGTACGTCTAGAGTTAGTTGATATGCAAGTTTCTTATTGTAAAATCAGAGTTCATGTTATCTGCATGCATATTGCAAATAAGAATCTCTTAGACCTGCCTGTCTGTATCACATACGCTTTTTTTTAAAAAAAAAATCTGTATTACATATGTACTCACTCATACTCCTGTTTCAACTGATAATTCATTTATATCAAGTAGTCATACTGACCTTTTAAAATTTATTAATAGTTAGTGATTTATATAAAGTAGTATATATGATGGCAACGAACGGCTCCAACTGATAGAATTAAACTTTTTTAGTGTTAAGCATTAGTTAACGATATTTTAAAATAGTGAAGAAAGTATGTTTGACGAAGATTAAATTTCTTAAATATGTTTGCTTATTGGTTTTAGTTTATAAACTTAATAAATATTTTTTCACTAGTTTTAGTTTATTGGGGGTTATGTTTATAGAGTATCCTCTTAAATAAGTTGAGTATTTTCTATGATTTCGATTTATAAACCTATAAGTTTAAGATAAACTTTGTCTAAACAATCTTAGGCTTGATTTGAGTTTCAGATGAGATAGTTGAAGAGTGTTTGGGACAATTTTCGGGATAGGACAACATTGACTTAGATGAAGCAGGTTGGAGGATGCTTTGGGCCTCGGCTCGTAAATATTACCAAAATAATATGGCACTATTTAGGGGCAAGGCTCAAATTTTTTTCAAAAAAAAATTTGTATTATCTATATTTCATATTCAAATTTAATTTAATCTACATTATTCATTTATCTCACTTTTTTTCTCTCCTCTCATATCATCGGTCGGAAGAAGAGGTCGGATTGAGGTAAATTGGTGGTGATCATGACAATTGGGAAAGAGGAGCTGGATCAAAATGAGAAGGGGAGAAGATTGCTGATGGGTAAGGATAGAGGGTGACTAGGATGAGGAGTCATATGGATAGTAGGGAGAAGGCAAAGAGGGGAGATGAGTGGGAGCAGAGGACACTAAATAGGAGAATGTTTTCTGATTTTTCTTTCAATCTTTTAAGAAGAATATTTTTTGATTTTTTTTCTCACAAAAAATTATGTTTATCTCCTCTTCCAATATGTAAATAAATTATGTCGAGAGATACTAAATCAACTATAACTCGTGTATTTTTAACCCTGTTTCGGATTTCTCCTATTCGCACACCATCCTAACCCGTAACATGAGAGCTTATCCAAAACACATGATTATCCTTCCTTGATTTCCATGCACCAAAGCCTGACTGTTAGTTGCTACCATGCCGATGCGGGTGCACAGTGCTTACTCCATGAGGTATGCACAACAAGTTATAGTTAGATGCTCATATTTTTTTCAACCGAATCTCTGATTTATAATCTGATTGCGCTGTTGAGTTTCTATCGAAAATATCTTCCAAACAAGTCTAATATAGAATACGATTTCAGACCATCTGAAAGCACTTAAAAATCAATACACGAGATACAATAAAACACCAAATTATAAAATTATAAAATTATATCATCATCAAATGTTGTAAATATGCCAAATTAAAAACAATTTTCAATTCAGCAAAATACATATTTCAGCAATCTCCCCTTAATGCATGATTTGATAAGTTACAAATTTGAGTTTTTGAAAATCATTAGTTACACAATTTTTCTCATTTTCCAAAACTCTAAGTTTCTTCTCCTTTGTCAAAGCACACATCAAAGATAATATAAAATAGGGAATACAATTCTGAGCACAATGAAAGGACTACATGAAAGAATTTCAAAAGCTTAAAGAGATATAATAGGTAATTTAAAATTTTAGCAAGAATAATATGACACACTTGAATATTAGAATTGCACTAGTCAAAGTTGCATGATTGTAGTTATCATTTAAAATATAGACAAAGTATTAAAAATAAAATATTTTGGAGTCATGCAAACACTTTTGGCATATAAATATTCGCAAACTGTTATACTATCTTGACATATAAAAATATCCATAAAAAAATTTGCATTGTTCTTTGGATTATTGATAGTTCTACAAAATAAATAGTCATAGAAGTATTGTCTTTTCAAAAGACTACACTCATACATAGAATGATGTTTTATCTTGATATACCCTTTATATAACTAGTGAAGTGTTTTCGTGAACTGTTTGTTTAATCCCTTGTTAACAGATTAGTCAAAACAAACTTTTTTTTTTTGCTTCTATGAGACTCTAGGCTGAGATTCTTCATTTGTTGACTAATGTCCACTCATGACAAGATATGATAGATCTTGGTTATCCCTCAATTATTAACAGAGTAATTTTGAGAAACAACCTATCTAGCCCTCTGTGACACATATTGGTAGAGATAGGTATTGAAATATATCAAATCACAAAATTTTAGTTTTTTTTAGTTTTAGACTACACATGCCAAACAAATTACATGACTCGCACAAATGTTCTTAACGAAGAATATTTGCACAAATATATCAAATCACAAACGTCTTAAAGAAGAAGTTTGGTTTGCAAATATTTATTATTTTATATTTTTTAGATAAATTTGTTTGTTAAATATTGATGGCTATGTATGTATAATTGTATATACTTCTCTAAGAATCTCAAACAGACGGTCGTAAGTTGAACACAGCCATATGAATATTGGTATTGCTATACTGGCCTTAGCTTGCATTATCTTATCTAAACATTAAGTTGTTGTCTTAACATGAAAGGCAAAAAAATATATATATTATTAAGGCTAAGGATGGAGACTTTGAGATGGTGAACAGTCTTTTGAAATTTTTGACTAAAAACTAGTTTATGCACAAATAAAAGAATACATGATTTGCACAAATATTCTTTTTCAAAGAATGAGGCAAAAAATTTTCACAAAATCCTAAATGAGAGCTAAAGTCTCACATGTTCCACTTGATAAATTTACAATCTTAAAGTGACAAACAAGAATAGTAAATATGTAAACTAAAACAAGTATAATAAACAAGAGAGAAAAAGAATAAATCAAGATACAAATTTTTTTTCGAGGACTCGAAGACTCGTTGAGTCTCTTCTACTTCTTATTAAATCACTCACTTGTGAGTCTTATTTCAATGTCTGTTAAGATTGCTCCTTTACCAATCTGGATAGGTGAGCACCAAACTTTTCAAAATATTATTGGGCCTATCTGACAATTTTCATCAATGGAGAGATTGTCGGTCTCCGACAACTGTCTAGGTTATAACACTCATCAAGAGTAATAAACCCAAACTCTTCGCTTAACACCAATCAAGTGTTCAAAAGCTCAAACAAGTGAGAAGAAATTCACACAAAACTGTCAACTCATTGAATGATCAATAAATACAAATAAGCTCACCAAAAACTCAAGAAATTTTGGATTTAAGATTCTCTTCAATGCAAAGTTTGAATTAGCTCAAGTGTATTCAATAGGGGGTGCAAGAGCTTGTAAATTCCAAGCCAAGGGTGTATTATAGGCCATCAACAAATTCTAGTTGTTGTTACTCGAGACTGTGCAGAAAACATCAAACAAGGACAATCCGTCTCAGTTATATCGCTCGAACAAAGACAATACATGCGCGAAACTAGACATTTGGGTCAACTCAGTCAACCCGGACCATCCGAGTTCATACAGACAGTTCGGCTTGTTATAAAAACTTGCAGATAAATAATAACACCCTATTACAGAAATATTTTAGGTGTTCCTTAACTCATTGGTAAGCTAACTCGAAGCACTACAACTTGCTTAATATAATCAAGACCTAATGCGGTGTAGATCATTGCATAAATTATAAAATATTCAGTGCAACCAACTCGAAGCCTCCACCCTAATCATATTTTACAAATTAATTACCGATGCCTTCACTAACTATCAAAATTAACAAAAAAAAAATAATTTTATAATTTAATGAGTGAATAGTGCATGTATTTGAGTTTTCTACACGAGATATCATCAAGTTACTAATCTAAACCCCTCTTTATATTACGGCCAAAACAAAAAAATAAGGATCTAATAATCCAGTCGTTTCTAAACACCAAGATTGGTAAAATTCTAGAAGATAGATCATTAATCTTCAATTTTTTTGGTGGAACCCGTCCATATTTGAGAAAATTCGATCATATATATATCCTCTCCGAAATGATCTTTTCACTATCATCTCGCAATCCGATTGAGACTAAAAGACATAAACTCAACAAGCACATTAATCTCACAATTTGTCACTAATCAACAAAATAATCTAAGATAATAGAAATTGATTTAACATCTTATCCGCAACAAGCAAGTTGTTCTATCTATCAAAGAAGTAATAAAAGAAATTAACCTATGATAGGGCAATTCAAATATGCTATAGTTGTCTAATTGAAATTGCAGTGGCAACTGTGTTTCTATTTCTTACTATTGAGGGTAGAAGTCAACTTAAGCTCTACTTTTAAAATTAGCCTTTTCTATCTATTTATATGTTTTTATGTATATATAGACTAAGACTTCATATATAATGGGTTACGCTTTGCTGTATTACGATATGTTGTCTTGCGTATATTGTGAAATATGTTAGTCATAGAGATTGCTTAAGATTATCAATTTACTGGAGACCATGTAGACTTTGAAATTCAAATAGTTTATATTTCTTACTAGCTAATCAATGGCCCATCTCTACTTTCAATTTCGTCCTTTTAACATTGATCACCAAGTCTTTATGGGCCACGTAAGCCCTCAACACCCACTCGAAGGGACAATATGATATAAGAAAATTACAATAAAGAAAGTAAGGCACCGTTAGGATTGTAATATAGTTTTGTATTATACTATGAGATATCATATTTATGAAAAATATTTTAACATATATTTTAGGATGTTATTGTTACCTCAGCAGTTACCAAACGATCACATCTCTCACAAGTCCAAGACTACTAAGAATCCACCGGCCTTTTGATTTACACCAAACCAAGACAACTGAAAAACACATCTCTCACACTTGAGATAAAATGGCCTTTGCACAATTGCACGCAAGTAGGGTGGCTGGACACGACCCATTTTCTGGCTAATCTACTAGTAAGTGGGTATACATGTGAGACTCAAACTCAGGTGGGTTTAGTCTCATCTTACTGGTACAAGGTGTGGGAGAGATGTATATAAAATAACTTGTGTCCAATTACTAACTCTAGTTTAACCCTTTGGTGCAAAGTGAATATGAAAGCGCAAGTAAGTTAGTATGTATTTATCACATGTCTTGCATGGAGGTGCAGCAATAACATATTGGACCCTCGGGCATTATATGGTATATTAGAGCTGACCTTTGCACCTATGTAGCCTAGGTGTAAAGAGGATTAAAGTACAAAATTGCCACCAAATTAAAAACTTTAGCACTAACACTACTTCAGGTTGCAGCATGGACAACAGCGACAGCGAGCAACTTCGGGCGGGGGAACTGCTCGGGGGAGTGTGACGATGACTTCGGGCTTCGTAGACGACATATAATAGATGGTGCACGGTGGGGGTTTCGAGCCATGGTGACGGCACGGACAGCCTGAAGAGGCGTCTGCAACTGGCGATGCTTAGAAACCGCGACTGTGAGTAGCGCGGATGGCAACTACGGTGGTGCGCGCACGGCGATGCGTATTACCGATGAGGGTAGCCTATTCGAGTGGCAGTTTCAATCGACAACGGGTGCACGGTTGCCGGTAGACAATGACGCGTCTCAGGGGCGGCAGCCGCGCTATGTGGATCGCGAGTGAAGGTACTCCGGTGGAGATGGAGGGCTCCGGCGGAGGACGTAGTACAACTCTTTTAATAGACTAAGAATTGTTTTAGAGACAGTTTAATAATATCTACAAGATAATTATTGAGATAATTATTCTTTTACAACATAGTTGGCATATATTAAGGTAGGCAGTAGGACAGCGTTGCCCCTGTTGCTACCAAAAGTACTTATTTAGTAACCATTGTTTCTTATTTCTCCCTACAATATCTAGTTTTTTTTTTAACTGGCATAAATAAAACTACCCTAAAATAAAAAAAGAAATACTCAGACTCAAATTCCGAAGTAATTACACATAATAGAAAAATAGACTCAGGCTCAAGTTATGAAGTAATTACACATATAGAAATTCAAAAAGAAATCGATGTACATGCATAAAATAGTTTGTAGCTTGCATTAGGATACATTTTTCATAGAAGACATACATACAAATATGTCATACACGGAGAGTAAAACAGAGAAACTAAGGTCCTCATCTTATTGCATCACACAGTACCACTAGAACTTAATTTAAAAAATAGATGGTAGGGACAATTTGCACCATAAGCAATACTATAAAAATTTACTATTTAACTACACAACAACACTTACGTCTCACTAACATATAGACCTAGAGGTCATATTCAGCTTCACCGGCAATGTCTTGTAGCAATACACCAATCTTGAAGTGTTGGCTGGCTAATTTTGCCTACGGACGGTCGTAGATGCCAATAGCATCAAGATAGTCCCCTGATCTTGCAAAGAAGCCAACGATGCTTCCATTGTTCTGCACCGGGATGCTGAAAGAAGTTCCTTGTGCCTGTCCAAAAGGTCCATAAATGTTAGCATTGGTCACAAACCTAAGTGAAGTCACCAGAGCCATCATTCCTTAGAATGGCCCATATGTCCCTGACACCTCCCTCAGATACTCGTAAGGCTCGAACTGAATCTGCAAGAAAATCGAACAAAAGAAAAAACATGATAAATTGTATGTATGTATGTGCAGAGATGGATCATGAAGAGAAAGAAGCTTTTATATATATATATATACATACCGGATTAGTGGGTTCACCAGGATTGCACCCCACTTGATAGACTACACGCCAACAAAAACACAACCCTCTTCTGAATCTCCAATAAGCAAAGCATAGAGTATGTCTCATGTTCATATGAATATAATGATCTACACAAGTCAGCATCTAGCCACACCCACCATAATTATTATGGGATAATTAGGAACCACATGTTTCTTGCAAGATATCTTATATAGATTAAGAGTGTGAGTGAGGCATATTAGTTCATAGGGATGCTTTTTCCCAAAACACCACAATATTGGCCATCTTACAATTGTGAGTTATGCACGGAAGGTGTTTTAGAATCTCAATTTCATCTGTTCTTTAGTTGCAAGTTTTGCAAAAAGCTGGTGGACATGATAATATTATCATAAACACAGTTTGGCCATCTAGAACATTTGTAAAATTAGAAACAAAGGCCATATTTCAAATGACATGAGTGGATATGTATTAGTGGTTCTTGGCATTTGCAAATGACTTTAAGTTAGATGCTGTGTGCGAGGAAATGAGGACAAGAAAATCTTATTATGAGATGGTTGGATATGATGGCATAAAACTTCTGTAAAATTTTGACTGTACATAACTTCAATGTATAAAATTTACAGTGGGTCTCTCTTCTATTGTTTCCTAAAAAAACCATAGGCGAGTTAACGTTTGCTGTCCTAACAAGGGATTTATTCTGTAGCGTAATGGGATCATGCGTTAGTAGTTATTGGATTAAGTGGCGCTTCTGTTGTTGTTCTCCACCGGTTTTAAGTTTTTAGCCTCATATGTGATAGTATGTTACTCTACTTAAATTTTCAGAATCACTTGCGTTTGGTTGGCTGTACGAGCAGAGACTGACCCGTATCAGTGGGACAGGCTTAGATGAAACAGGCTCTGAGATGCAAGAGATGTTGTTTGGTAGCTTTGAAACACGACTCGAGCTCAGGCGGAGCCGGCGACGGGGCTCGGGCTCGGGCGAAGGCGGCGGCGGCGAGGCTCGGGCGGAGGCGGCAGCGACGAGGCTTGGACTCGGTTGTAGGCGGCGACGAGGCTCGGGCGGAGGCGGCGGTGGCGGCGAGGCTCGGGTTCGAGCTCGGGCGGAGGAGGCGGCGGCGCTCGGGCGGAGGCGACGGACGTGGAGGCCGGCAGTGGCGATGAAGGCAGAGGCGACGGAGGTGGAGGCAACGAGGGATGTGGTGGTGGCGATGGAGGCGGAGGCGACGGAGGTGACGAGGCTCGGGCGGAGGCTATAGAGGCGGAGGCGACGAGGGATGCGGTGGTGGCGACGGAGGCGGAGGCCGGCGGTGGCGACGGAAGTGGTGACGAGTCTGGCTGCGGGAAACGTCCAGATTTTGCGTATCTGGGAGCCAGGCTGCAAAGGGCCTTTTGCACCACGCGGGCCAGACTCGAACTACTGCTGCAGGCAACCAAATACAGTTTTTTGCATCCGCGGGCCAGGCCAAGCCTTGGGCCAGGCAACCAAACGCGCCCTTTCTGAACGATATACAAAACCAAGAACAGAATATCCTGTTTGAAGATCTCGTTTTCACAGGATCTCGTTCTACCGTCCCTACTGCCACCATTCATCACTAGTGTCTCACTGGAGACTCTCCCACCTTAAATTATGACAGACCTTGTGGTCTTGGTACACCACTTCCACTACCAGTAGTAGCAGCCCACATCCCATTCAACGGAACGCCGTATTTAAGCATTTTTCAAAAGATATTTATGTTTTTTGAATTTGCTTACTCGGTACATTTAGAGCATGATTTTTTGAATGCACGAATTGTTGAAGGGGAAGACAACCAAGAGAGTTTTGTATTACTAACTTATTGATCTGGACATAAATAATCATTTTATTCATACATCTAGTCATGTCATAAAAAAACCCACAAATTAAACTGTTTAAAAACCAATTTGAGTTATTTTGATATAGAAAGATTAAAGTGAGCCAGAGAACAAGAGGGGCTAAAAATGTACTTCTCCCCCAAAAAATACTTATTCAATTGCTTATATTGTCAAACTCAGTTTGTGAATGCTGAAGGGACAAAATTGAAGAACTTTTGTAAAATATGTGTCCATCTTACACGCTAGATAGAGAGGCCTACGACCAAATTTTGTAGAATATTACAAGACAAGTGTGATGCAAGATAGATAGATGTAAAATAAACATCAAACAAGTCAGCATTTAGTATTAATATTAACACAATGTGCACATAGAATAGGTGATATCTTTTTAATTTTAACACACTATTATTTTTTTTCATCTCAAGTAATTAAAATACAAGATAGATACAAACCATGATATATGCATGTATATAATAACTGCATGTGTGTAATAATCTACAGCTAACCATGTGTTTTTAAGTATTACAATCACTGGTGAGTAACAAGAGTACTGATTCATAATTAACCAAGAAACATAGACATGAAAACTATGTATACCGACACGCATGCAAGGAAATTATATGTATACAAAAGATGAAAACCTTAATTTGTCACGGGACCGGGAGCTTTGGGTCGTCTTGTTCTGCAACATAACTAGATAGGAGACTGCAGCAGTTTGAGACCACTGAACCCATGGGAGATGATGCCAAGCTCCTTCCCATCGTAAGAGCCACCAAGCAATGTGAGGTCGGCGACCTCATCGCTGAAGCCTTGATCGACATCTGTCGACTTGAACTCGAGGTCAATGCATCCAAATACCAGGAGAAGAAGTAAAATACTTCAGCTCACATGCAATATGTAAAGCCATGTCTACTGTAGAAGATGAAGATCTATTATACCCAACAGAGTTTCTAAATAGTCTAAAATTTCTTGGGATGCCCAACCATGAACTACAACTCAAAGTTGGGTTACCAATAATGTTACTGTACAACATCAACCAAAGAGCAGGGTTGTGCAACGACACAAGGCTAACCATAACACAACTAGGAAAATGGTTCATTCAAGAGAAGATCATAACATTGAAGACAAGGTTTACATCCCACGAATCATCATGTCACCCATTTACACTTAAAAGAAGGCAATACCCAATGTCTGTTTTTTATCCTTTGACGACCAACAAGAGCCAAGGATAATGTTTCTTCTCGTCCTCTTGAAATTGTTTTCAGTGATGTACGGGGTCCTGCTGTTTCCTCAGCAGGAGGCTATAAATATTATGTCAGTTTTATCGATGATTTTAGCAATTTTACTTGGTTTTACCTTCTCAAGTGCAAATATGATGTTTCTCAAATTTTTGTTCAGTTTCAGCAACATGTTGAAAGAATGTTTAACCAAAAAAATTTTTGTGTACACTCTGATTGGGGAGGTGAATACCAAACTCTTCATAGAATTTTTCAACAAAATGGTATTAAACACCGAGTTTCATGCCCCTCATCAGCAGAATGGTTTTGCTGAGCGAAAGCATTGACACATTGTAGAAGTTGGTCTTGCTTTACTTGCTCAAGCGTCTATGCCCATTAAATTTTGGGACAAGGCATTCCAAACGGCCTGTCTCCTCATCAACCGGCTTCCAAGCCGTGTCATTCAGCACACGACCCCTGTTCAAAAATTTTTCGGAACTCAGCCTGACTATTCTTTTCTTAAAGTTTTCGGTTGTGCTTGTTGGCCTAATTTACGTCCATATAACTCACAAATTACAATTTCGCTCTCGACAGTGTGTTTTTCTTGGTTATAGCAGCTTGCATAAGGGGTATAAATGCCTTGACAGAACAACTAGGCGTGTTTATATGTCTCGCGACGTTGTTTTTGATGAAGCCGTGTTCCCTTTTGCCTCAGCTCAAAGTTCTTCCACCTCGACTCTGCAGTCCAACCCTACTCTCTTAGCTCTCTTGTGCCTACAATTCTCAAATTCATCTGACACTTCTACTACTACTCCTTCTGTCCTTGAGAGTGGCCATATAGAGGATAGTATGCCTGTTTCTCCTACTGTGACTAATCCTGCAGGTGCAACCTCTCCAAACATGAGTTCTCCAAGCTTGAGCACGCCTCCCACCAGTCCGGCTACTCTGTCGATGCAGCGGCAAGGAATGCGTTTACCACAGCAGTGCATCAGTCTTCTGACGAGCCTCCTGATTACCTTGAAGCAATGCAAGATGTCAGTTGGAGGAATGCCATGGACGTTGAGTATGCAGCACTGCTGAAAAATAGAACTTGGCATCTTGTGCCTCCACAGTCTGGTTGCAATCTCATCGACTCTAAGTGGGTGTTTAAGTTGAAGAAGAAACCAGATGGGTCAATTGAGAGATACAATGCTCGTCTCGTTGCAAAAGGATTCAAGCAACGGTATGGCATTGATTACGAAGACACGTTTAGTCCAGTGATCAAGCCAACCACCATCAGACTTATCCTTGGATTGGCCATCTCTCGAGGCTGGCCCTTGAGACAGATTGATATTCAGAATGCGTTCCTACATGGCACGTTGGAAGAAAATGTTTATATGAAGCAACCTCCTGGTTATCAAGACGAGAGGCATCCAGAATATGTATGTAAGCTAGACAAGGCCTTGTACGGACTCAAACAAGTGCCGCGGGCATGGTTTTCAAAGCTCAGCTCAAGGCTGCAAGAACTTGGATTTTTTCCGTCCAAGGCCGATACTTCTCTGTTTATATACAACAGTGGTAGCCATGTTACCTATGTCCTTATCTATGTTAATGATATGATTGTTACCAGTTCGTCTCCTACGGCCATTGATGATTTGCTTCTCCAATTACACAAGGATTTCGCCATCAAGGATCTTGGACATCTGCCTTATTTCCTTGGTATTGAGGTATTTCAAGAAAGCGAAGGTGTCTTGCTGTCACAACGAAGATATATTGAGTACATCCTAAAAAAGGTCAACATGCAACAGTGCAAACCTTCAACCACTCCCATGGCGTCCTCTGCTAAGCTGACCAAGGAACAGGGTACACCATTAGTGGATGCTGAAGCCACTAAGTATGTAAGCACTGTTGGAGCTTTGCAATACTTAACAATTACAAGGTCAGACATTGCTTATTCGGTAAACAAAGTCTGCCAATATCTCCATTCTCCAACAAGTGAGCACTGGACTGCAGTCAAGAGAATTCTCAGGTACTTACGACATTCTCAAGATCTGGGTTATCTATCAAGAAGTCCAACTCTACCAAACCGTTACCTGTTCAGACTTTCTCTACATTTCGATGCAATCTCAACCTCTTCTCGCCAGTTCAGATTGAGGGAGGCTGTTAGAATATCTCAACATCTTTAGGAGTTTGCTATTACTTCTGTTGTTAAAGACTAGTCTTTAGCTTATCGTAAACTAAGGAAAAGCTAGGAGTAATTCTCGGCTCTCACATTGAGTAGTACTTGCTGTATTTTTGTTTTCCCGTTTACTCTGTACTGTACATCTTGTACGAGATATAAATACAGCAGCTCACACAACTTTCAGAGTGTGGGATTCCTAAAACTTCTTCTCTTTACTCAAGTCTAATTTCTTTACACACACCTCATCACCCCATGTAAACTTATAAATTGAATATTTCACCAAATAGCGCATCTTATCACCTTCAAAAACTTATAAATTGAATATTTTATCAAATAAATTCCGAGGCTCATCCATAAAGTCAAACATGCCCTACCCCTTGATAACAATCTTAATCATCTATTAACAAATATTTTAAAAAGATCCATGGATGTCTAACCAAATCGATTTAAGATGTTTGTTATAAGTCAAAACAATAATAGATAGGGATTCAAAGATTTGAGATTTTCTTTTCTTTTTTTTTTTAACTTGTATGGTGGATAATTTTGCATGCACATTGAGAACTTCAATTAAACTCGGGATAATAACGGAGTTCGGTTTGGGAACCAAACTGATACGCATGGATGGATCCCAAATTTAGAAACACCAAGTGTTGTACGTTACGTCATATGGACACAAACGCAAACGCCTTTGCATGGTGACAACGTCGTCGGACACGTCATGGTCACTTCAGACCGACGTCCTCCTCGAGATCGCCCTGCGCTCTGACAACGCCACTATCGTCCACCTCGCCGCCACCTGCAAGTACCTCCGGCGATGCATCTCCGACCAGGCCTTCCTCGAGTGCGTCCAGACCCACCACGCGAGCCGCTTCGTCCCCTCCCTCCTCCTTGGCGTCTTCTTCGAGAACTTGTACAGCGTCTCCCAACAACACCCCCGGTTCATCCCTACGCCTCCGTCGGCCTTGAACAACCCTACCCTCTCCTTCGTGTCGGCCAACGACAAATTATTCAGGTCCTACGAGCCGGTCGCGTCCCACGGCGGCCTCCTCCTCCTCCGTCCCAACAAGCACCCGAAACTCGCCGATCTATGCATGTGCAACCCCTTGACTGGCCGCCTCCGCTACGTCCCTCCCACGGCGATCCGTGAGCCGAGGTACTTCGTGCTCGCCGGCAACAACAACCACGACGCCGGCGGCCTCTCCTTCCAGCTTCTCGTCATGAACTTTGAGGAGCTCAATGACCGCTACTTTAAAAGCCAAACCTACTTGTCGGAGACTGGGGCGTGGGGCCCCGCCTCCACAACGCTGGCCCCCGGCGCTCCCAGCGAGTGCTTCCCACACTTCCCCGCCGTGCTCCGCGGCGGCTGCGGCGTCCTGCACTGGCTATGCAGGACAGAGACAGGCTTGTACTATCTCTTGGCGTACCATGTCCGAGAAGCCCATGCTGCAATAATCAATCTCCCGCCGGAATGCGTCGACGTCCCCCACGACCCCGAAGAGCTCCTGCCGGCCTCGTCGGAGTACGGGAGGCTGAGCTTGGTCGTCGCCGAGAGATTTGACATAGCCATATGGACACTCTCCGAGGACTCCGTGACCTGGAGCCGCCATGCAGTAATCAGCAAGGAGAGCATTCTCCGGTCGGTGGTGCCACCGCCGCCGGACGCGCTTCCTGGAACGCCACTACGGTCGTGCAAGAATGTGACGGTGACCTGGTGCGGGGAGAAGAGCGGCACGGTGTTGCTGGGATCATGTCGCTGAACCTGAGGACGAAGGAGACGGCGTTGGTGAGCAGATACTCGGATATAATGCAAGCATGCATGGTGTTCTGCCCCTATGAGATGGATATCTTCCACTTGCTTAGGGCTCTCAAAATTTTCTGAGTTGAAATAAATATTGATCTATACATGGTTTATATTGATCCATTTATGTATGATATATATAATCTTTGCTGTAACGTGGCCTTGTCTTGGCAAATTAATATTGACATAATCTACATCGCACACAAATTTGAACCAAATCTTATATCCATCATCTTTCTTTCTTTATGTATGTTATAAGTTCCACGTATAATTAATCATAATACTTTTGCATATACATAACCTGTGGTGGGATTTGAAACATGTATAACCAATAGAATAATGAGTGCTTAATTGCCATAAATTACTAAAATAAAAAATATAATTCCAGTTTGAAAAAGTTTTGAAAAAACCTATAAATATAGAGATGAAAAAGTAAACTGCACCAAAAGAGCTGGAAGTGTAACTGAGTGCCTAAATACAGCAAAATAATTAAGCTAACCAAATTAAACAGTGCGTACATACACAAACAGGCCCAACTATTCATTGAAATGCGAGCCCTAAATCTATACTAGTAAGCGGATATATGTTCATCACACGTTCATAACATAGAACATGATAACATAAAAGACAAATCCAATCGAAACTGTACAAATGTAAGATTCTCATTTCTTTGCAACTAATATTGAATAAAAACAAAGATATGTATAACAAATAAAATATTAAAATTTAACATAAATTTAAATTGAAGCAAGAGTAAGAAAATTATGTGGCCGCTATTCTTTTTATATCTTCTCAACTTTTTGGTGTAATCTCCTCAATTTCCGACATGGATCACAAAAAATATTATATAATTGAAAACATGATCAAAGAAAAATACTCTTAAGTTTCTTATATGCAAAATTTAAATAAACTTATAATTATATACCTAGTGTGTTAACATGCATTACCAATTCAGAATGTGTATCTGCACATAATTACATTGGCAAGTCGGTTGGACGCCACTCATCTGCCTTCAAGCGTTTTAGTGTCATCAAGACGTGTGGATGCGTTTGATTCTTTTCAATTCCAATTTGGCTCAATCGTCATGCACCTCAAGAAATTATTTAAAAAAAAAAGAAGAAAAAAATCTTCTCTAAAAAAAAAATTCTTTTAATTAGAATTCTATGAATTTGAAAAACAAGGAAGAATAAATGAATAATTAACATTACAACATTATTGAAAAAAGAATGAAGTACCATTCTTATTAATGTTGTTGTTATATAAAAAAGAGAAAAGAAAAACAATAGAAACAAAAAAAAAAAAAAAAAAAAAGCGAACTGGGCTCGCCTAAGACACATGTGCCCCTTTTAACCCTAACCACCACAAGGGAGGGGATCAAATCCTCCTCTAAAACCCCTCTCTCTCTCCCCTTGTGCAATCCGGATTGGATGGCGGCGACGCCGATCCGCCGACTAGAGTGGTTACATCTCCTAATAATTCAAGATCTTGAGAAATCGTCGCAGATGTGCTTTTAGGCCGTTACAAATTCAGAGGTAGTAGTAATTCTTCTATATCTTCAGTGGGGAACGGTTGCTCAGTAAACTGTCAAATCAGATCTGATGACTCAAATATGGTAGCATCTGATGACTCAAACATGCACTGAACAATGACTCAAACATGGTAACATCTGATGCCGTGTTAGTGATTAAGTTATATAGCTTCTTATAGTCTGCTTTTCCTAAAGTTCAACTGAAATGTCTGAAATGGTGATTTCATAAGGCACTGTCAGCCACCGCTAGCTTGGGTTTTGTGATGTTCACTGTCCTGGTTAGTGATTAGGAAGATGTTTTATTTGAACAGATGACTTTGCTTTGGAAGAAATGCCTTTGAGATTACAATTGAAAATTTTAATATGGTACTTTGATCTAACAGTGTTGATTAATTAGTGTTTTGTGGTGTTATGCCAAGCTTGGTGTAGATGATATGTATGCAGTATTAATTATGTGTTGAAATCATCTCTAGGAATGGGCAAAAACCACGGATAGAACTGAGAGTGTTGTGGCTGATGTTGGCTTTAGATATTTAGTCTGAATGACCTCTTTTTGATGTTTAATTGCGAGTTGGCAGAGCATGGATTGTACATTATTGTATCTTTAGTTGTAAGAGAGATGGAAAAAAAAATCTTCAGTTGTAAGAGGAACCACTATCTTTTTGATGTATGAAACTTTCTGTCCGAACATTGGCTTAACTAATCATCTGGTTTGTTCTGTGTCCCTTTGACAGTTAAGTATTTGCCAACCGATGAAGTTAACACTACCTCCCTGTTTGACATTTTCTTAGTAATCTCCTAGAATAGTTCTAGTAGAATGTTATGATACAAGGACTTTGTAGAATAAATTTGAAATGCTTTTGTTTATGTATCATGTTTCTGTTTTGTTTTGTTCAAATGAGATAAGGCAGTATGAATCTCCTGCTTATAATGTGCGAAGACTTGTTGCACACAACAAATCATTACTCAGAAGGTTGAATAGCTTCTCAAAGGATGGTGGTGTTGGGTAGGAACTAGGAAGATTTTTCCTCTTTCATCATTTCTCTGCTTATAATTTGGCCTTTGCTTTTGTGTGACTTGTATTGATTCCCATTGTTGTTATGAATGATTAAAGATATTCTTAATTTGATCCCTACACTTTGAAAATGACCTTATTGGTCCTATTGTGTATAATCAGTACATCATGCATCCTTAGGTTTCTGTTAGGTTTGCAAAATGGACATATGGCATGGAAGACCATTTTATAAATTCTAAATCAGAGTTTAGGATTGTTAACCAACATGTACTGCCAAATCTGAATGTAATGCTTTTAGCATGTTAGGACCTGGAATTGTTAACTACATCCTCACTAATTTGGTTTATATTGTTCTAGACAAAGTAAAAAAGTAGAACTCAGCAGTGCACAGGTAGCTGTGCTTTACATCTCTAGGAAGCCCTTCCTAACCCATTCCTTTTTGTTTATCTTTCTTTTGCAGGATTTGAAGTGTTTCGTGCTTTCGCTCATCAACCTCCACTTTAAGATCCAGTCTATTCAATCTTAAGTTAATTTTCTCATGATACTATAAGTATTACACAAGTCTGTAAATTATCTTATGAGATGATTAGTACAATAGAACATTATGAGATCTTTTGAGTTTTCCTGCGGTTAGTGTTGGGTTGTGTAGTGAGTGCTGGGTGCCAACTAATAATATTTGTTATCATGGCTTCTTTTCAATTCACTGAAGTTTTTTTAATAGTGCAGCACTACTCTTGAGAGCCTTACAATTAACTTAGATTCTTTGGAA
This sequence comes from Pharus latifolius, assembly GCA_019359835.1. Taxonomy (NCBI): domain Eukaryota; kingdom Viridiplantae; phylum Streptophyta; class Magnoliopsida; order Poales; family Poaceae; genus Pharus; species Pharus latifolius. The sequence goes on from CM033328.1 coordinate 409,532, forward strand.
ATGTGTAACGCTACTTTAACTGTTATATATGCAAAACTTGTGCTTGTGTCACAGGACCGTTTGTGGTCTACTATGCTTGCTCATGTCGATCTTTAATTCTTGGGGCTGAGTTTTGTGAATGATAGTGCTACAAATAGATCTTGGAAATGATCTATCTACCAAGATCTATGTTTGATTACATAGACGGCACTGTTGTGAATTTGATGTTTGTGTTTGTTGATTTGCATGATCAACCTATTTTGCAATTTGTTTTTGTGAATTTTGATGTTTTTGTTATATATTTTATTTTGGAAGCTGAATTAGCAGTAACAAGTGTGTGCACTGACACTATTTTCACAATACATTATATTTTTGAGATTTATGCCATAATTCATTTTGAAATGTATTTTATTGTTATATAATCACAAAAGATCTTAATACTGTCAAATCAAATACAACATTACTGGTTAAGATAGACATGTCAATTTGATCCCTAGTCCCCAAAGGGCGCTGGCGATGGTGGAGTCATGGAAGAAGAGAGGGGGGTCGCGAGGTTGCCGGCAGCGTAGCCGGGGCGCAGTGTTGAATCCGCCCTTGGGTGCAGATCACGACAATTCATGTGTGGACGGACACAGCAAAGGAGCAGCCCACAAGTTTGAGCCGTGCTTTCTTGCCGTCTCGCGTTCTCTGAATACAACTGCAAGCTCTGTATAGCACGATTCCTTCAGATCGATAGACGTATGATTGGACTGTAGCAGCCGGCTTTTTTTTGTTGAAAAGATCCATTCACAGATAAGGTACTGGACAAGAGGAATTTAACTTTATGAATCCATTAAAGTACAAATAAAGACGTCCTGTAAAAGTTGTTCGCCATATAATTAAAACAAGAAGATTTTGAAGGTGTTAGTAATCACAAAATTTGATGGCTATGATCTGGAGTAGAAGTTCATATTGAGAATGGTTGTGTGGATTGCTCGTCAGTTGGAAAAGGAATTCACAATATCTACAATTTTTAGTATTTATGCACATAAACAAATTGGCCAAATCAAATATCCTCTGGGAGATGCTCTTTTTTTTCTTAATTTTTTTTCTTCTGTACTTACATACTTTACATTGAAGCCTCTGCACCGGAGGCGGCGTCTTGGAGCTGAGCAGCTTTGCCTTCGACGCCGTCTCCCTCTGTGTGCCTTGCCGCCGGCGTTCGTCCGGGAAGCCTACTCGTACTTTATAACGCGACATGCCTTGCCTGCTTTTTGTCCACCATCACCGTCCGATCCATTCTCCCGCCAACTTCCTCCTTTCCACCCGCAATGGCGTCCCGCCTCCTCCCCTCGCCCACCTCCTCAAGACCCATCCCCTCCACTCCCTCCTCTCTGACTCCTCCACTTCTATCTCCGCATGCCACCTGTTCGACGCAATGCCCCACCCCCCTCCCGCCCTCTGCCGCACTCTCCTCTCCTCCCTCTCAAAGCTCTCCTTGCACCAACAGCTCTTTGAAGCCTTCTCGTCGATGCACCGGAAGGACGCCGGCGTCTCGGCTGGCTGCCTTCCGCTTGTGATCAAGTCGTGCGCTCTCTTGGCCGCATCTTGCCAGGGTCGGCAGGTGCATTGCTGCGCCCTTGTCCATGGGCTGCTTGGTGATGTCTTTGTGCGTACTTCTTTGGTGGATTTCTACGCCAAGAACGGGGACATGGAGTCAGCGGTGAGGGCCTTTGAGGAGATGCCGGTGAAGGATCCGATTCCCATCAATTGCTTGATCACCGGATATTCCAAGTCTGGGGACGTTCAGAAGGCGAGAAGGCTATTCGATGGTATGTCAAGGCGGACATCTGCTTCATGGAATTCAATGATCGCTTGCTATGCGCATGGCGGGGAATACCAGGAAGCCTTGCGATTGTTTGAACGGATGTTGAGTGAGGGTGCCAGACCAAATGCTATCACTCTCACCACAGTGTTCTCCATATGTGCCAAGATTGGTGATCTTGAGGCTGGACGACGGGCGAGAGATTTGATTGGAGAGGAGGATTTGCAGAACATGATTGTGCACACTGCTTTGATGGAAATGCATGTCAAGTGTCGGGAGATCGATGAGGCGCGTCGGGAGTTTGATCGGATGCGGCAGAGGGATGTCGTGGCATGGAGCACGATGATTTCTGGTTACGCTCAGAATGGAAGACCCCATGAGGCTCTAGAACTATTTGAGAGGATGAAGGCAACCACTTGCAAGCCAAATGAAGTGACTTTTGTCGGTGTATTATCGGCTTGTGCACAGTTGGGTTCTAACCAAGTTGGAGACAAGATAGGGAACTATGTTGAGAGCCAGAGACTACCACTTACCAGTTATCTAGGGTCTGCACTAATTGACACGTACACCAAGTGTGGGCATATTGGCAGAGCTCGCAATGTCTTCAACAGGATGGAGCAAAAGGTTGTCATCACTTGGAACTCCATGATCAGAGGCCTGGCATTGAATGGATTTGCAGAAGATGCGATCACTTTGTACGAAAAGATGGTGGCAGATGATATCAAGCCCAACGAGATCACCTTTGTTGCGCTGTTAACAGCATGTACTCATGCTGGATTGGTAGACCAAGGCATGACGTTCTTCGAAGAGATGAAAAGAAAATATCATGTTTCTCCACAAGTCGAGCATTGCGCGTGTATAGTTGATCTCCTCTGCAAATGTAGTAGACTGAAAGATGCATATAAGTTCATCTGTGACATGGAAGTCAAACCGAATGCAGTGATCTGGAGTACTTTGCTCAGTGCTTGCAGAGTTCATGGGGATGTCGAGCTCGCCAAGCTTGCAGCGAGTAAGCTTCTGGTACTGGAGCCGGAGAACTCCTCAATTTATGTTCTTCTATCCAATATCTACGCTGATGCTGGCCTCTGGGGCTATGTGAGAGAAATCAGGGACTTGATGAGGAGCAAAAATGTGCAGAAGCTGTCTGCATACAGTTGGATAGAACTGGATGGTGTAGTGCACAAGTTCCTAGTGCAAGACACCTACCATCCAAAATCTGCTGAGATCTATGACGTTGTTGATGATTTGGGCTTGCAGTTGGACCAGGCTGATTGTGATCTTGACTTGGATTCAGAGTAATGATGCTTGTTGCGTGGCTTGCCAGTTTCCTCTGTATATGTCAGGTTGTGTTCCTCTTCATGTTGATGGGCACAAAGAGGAGGAGCGGCTCGGCGAGTTTGAGCCGTGCTTTCTTGTCGTCTCACGTTCCCGTCAGATGCTCTATTATCTGAGTACAGCTGCAAGGACTGTATGGCACGATTCCTTCAGATCTGGAGATGTATGATTCGAATGTAAAACCCTGAATTTTTAATGTAGAATTTTAATTTGGGTTTTACTAATAGGTAGATAATTGTTCTTTTTTTTTTTATCTTCTATATATCTTTCTTCACCATCAAATAAAAATACTCTCTTTAAATTTAATTTTTAAAGTTCATTTAGTCAGCTTCTTAATTTTTTTCAGTGGAGGACGAGGATGGGCACTAGATCGGAGGCCGCGCCTACGCCGGAGGTGGAGGTGAGGCTGTACCGGATGTTTGGTCTGTCAACTTTCATTGGATCAATTTGAGAATGAAAGCTGCGTCCTCCAAGCAAATGGCTAGGCATGTTCTGTAAAGAAACCATTAAAACATGATTTGATAGGCACAAGTTTTTGTTAGTGATATGTAGTAAGATAGAAATCACATAGATATTTTTATTATTCTTATCTTTATATTATGAATGTTTAAATAATATGTTATTTTATTTTGAATAAATTATCATCTTTATTTGATCAGCAAGTATGTAACTTGTTCATAAAATACTTAATTTATTTTGTGATGTTATTCTATAAAATTTTTGAGTCAATATCATTAAATAAAACATTATTGATTAATGAATTAGCACATATATTGATTTATGATCATATTTCATGAATCATGGATATAAAATATCAAATCAATAATGTGAATATACGTTAGATTGACCCACTTTGAGACACTGTTTGGATTTGTTATATAAGTGTCATCAGTTAATCTCAAATAATATTTATGATTGATTTTTAGATTTGAAATTGTTGTAATTTTCTACATATATATTACTATTGATAGGGTGTAAACGGATCAAATTCGGATTCAAATGGATACTACTGATATTTCTTGATTTTGTTATTTTTTTATCTCAAAATTTAAAATAAATTCATTTTAAATCTATAAATAATACACTTTGAATGAATTTGTATTATATTTCTATTATACATTGATTACAAAGTTGACAAACTACAAATTTAGATGAAATTCCATATACCAAAAAACTCAATTTTGAATTTAGAGGTCCAAGTATATCATTCTAGCAGATTTTTATCACATTCATATACAAATACGGATATTTTTTTTTGTCATATTTGGGTACAAACTTAGAGTGAGAAAAAATTATTATTTGTATGGAAAATTGCTTATCATATCCGCATGTTGTTGGATTCGGAAACAGATAATTTGGATAATCCGCATCCAGTTTACACTCCTCACTATTGAATAGATCCAAACACCTATCATAAAAAAAAAAAATATAGTAGAAAGTGATTGTAAGTATATATAGATATGTGGGCTTAATATTAAAATAGATATCCATTTTATCATTTTTAATAAATATCCATCGGATATGGATACAGATATTGCTCTTCATGTATTTGAGAAAAAAGATTCAAATATAAATATAGATATCATCTGAATCTCAAAATTACAAACCTATATCAAGAATTTTACAAATATAGAATCATATTTCATATTAAAAATTATATAGATACGGAATCAACCAACACTATAAATTTTAAATAATGAGCCCACAAATTACCCTACCTACCAAACACAACACTGGCAGCAAAAATCTCTCTTTCAATTGTCACAAGTGTATGTTAGTAATCTAGTTTGTTTGCCAAAAACAAAAAGGAAAAAAAAAAGCTATTTCATTAAAATATATACACAAATAAAGAATAAACATTAAAAACCAACCTACATTCTTACAGTTTTGAAATCTATAAATTGCACAAGAAAATTAAAGACATATGAATTGTAGCACAACAAAAATTCTATGAATTGAACTCCTTTTACCTTCTACATAGGTTCAATCAATCATTAGTGATCAAACAACTGAATTAATGAACACAAAAGAATTTTTTTTATTCCTCTCTACGAAATCTACATCCAACACAGCAGAAGTAATGAAGCAAATCTAAATAGCTAAAATTTCCACCTTTTTTTTATGTGGCGTTCCATGCACGCACAACACCGCCAATCCAACGCCCAAATCAATAACACCACCCAAACCCCTCCGCCAAGACTCAATAGCGGCAGAGGGTGGAGTCGCCGGAGAGGCGGTGGCTACCGGAATTTTTGTCGTGGCGGCGGCAGGGGCAGGGAGAAGACCAGAGGCAAGCGGGAGAAAACGAGGTTGCCTCGCGGTGAAACAGAGCACCGATTTGTAATGCATCCTAACCGTCCATCCCTGAATGGACAATCCAGTCCGTTGATGTTCTGCTCCACGAACACTCCGTAATAGATCTGGACCGTCCATCATGGAATAGATGCACCACAGTATCTACTGTGTCTTAAAACATCGCCGGTTCCGGCGATCTCCCGCATGGAATGATGCGACCCGGCCACCCTCGTCCGCTTCGCTGCCACCTGCAGGCTACTCCGCGGCCACTTAAACGACCCCCTCTTCCTCGGCAACCTCCGCCTCCACCACGGCCACGGCTGTGTCCTCGCTCTCCTCTCCGCCATCTTCCACCATGGCGACATCGCCACTCACCCCATGCGCTTCACCCGGACGATGCCGGAGGCCCCCACCTCGCACCAGCCCGTCCACTACAGCGGTCAATTCTGAGCTCTTCGAGTCCCACGACGCCGTGACGTCGCGCGACGGCCTCCTAGTCCTCCGCCGCGAAAGGCGCCCACGCCGCCCAGCCGAGCTGTGCGTGTGCAACCCCATCACTGGCCACCTCCCCCACCTCCCTCCCGTCACGGTTCACGACTACTCGCACGTCCTGCTCACTGAAGACGACGAGGACGACGGTGGAGCTGACAACGGCCGCTCCTGCCGGCTACTCGTCATGGACACGTCGGTGCAGACCCAGGCCTTCTCATCCAAGACAGGCAAGTGGAGCCCAGTGACCAGAGGCTTAACCCATTCCCCGCGCATATATCTCCAAGCACTCCCTCGCCGTGCTCCGCGGCGTCATCCCCTGGCTATGCCAGCCGCCGTGCCACGGGTTCTACAAGATCCTCGCCATGCACGTCGACACCGCGCAGACATCCTCCATGGAGCTCCCGCCGCGGGGCATGATCAAATGCTACCGCTTTGTCCGGCCAGAAGAGCTCATCCTGGCACCAACGGCTGAAGGAAGCCTGACCCTGCTCGTCGCAGAGGCCCGCGCAATAACGGTGTCGGTGCAGTCTTCGTCGTCGACGGAAGACACGGCGAGCAGCGGGGTTCGGCACGTCGTGGTCACTGAGGAGGAGATCAAACAGTCGCTACTGCCTCACCGGTTCCTAGTGCAGTATCCCAAGATTCAGTTCATATGGGCCGGCGAGACGAGCGGCGGCGTGCTCTTCCGGACTGGCGACGTAGGGCCCTTCTTGCTGAACCTCGGCACCAAGGATGTCTACTGGGTTAGAACCATTAACGGGATCAAGGACATCTCAGAGTGGCACTTCTGCCCTTACGACTCTCGGCTTCCGGTGATGAATGCCTTCAGATTAGTTCTGATGGCTGTTCATGCATATTTCAACCTCCTAGCTTCAAAACAGGAGATCTGGCGGCAGATTTGATTTGTAACGAGTAGATATGAGTTTAATTTGGGTGTCAGGATGCGTTATCAGTTGGAGTACAACTGCTGCGCAATTAATTTGTAATCTGATTGTAGAGTTGCCAATTTTTTTATGGTCTATGATGTATTGCAATTTTATTGCATGCATCCAACATAGTTGTCATGTCATAGTGTAGGAGACTCTGCTTCAGTAGTGCAGCGCTTACAAACAAATCTTTGCAGCAAGACAGCTGATAGGACACAGATTACAGAAGCTACAAGCACCTAGGTCTTCTTTCTGCTGCTCCAAAAATAACTGCGGCAAGTACATACTCATCTGTGCACCGCCAATCTCGTGTTCATGACAAGTATGCAGATCTCCAGGATAACCGTGATGAAACCCAATGGGCTACCTGGACGCCTCCTGTGATCCTTCTTCGTCTTTGAGAGAAAGGAGAGCTGTCATAGGACTGAGGGAGCTCACACATTCTTCCTCTTATCCGTATTATTCGAATGCTGAAAAGTGAAAACAGACAAATTTCTTGTTGAAGAGATATCTTTTCTCATATTTTTCTCTTACAAAATAAAACAATGAGATTTCAGCACAGAAAAAATTACCTGAATAAGCTAGGTGAGGCTAAAAATAAGCAACCTACAGGCAGGATAGGGCAACAGAACAGTTCTGAAACATGTGTTTGTTGAGTTATAAGTGAATCAAAATTGTATTGCATACAAGAACACTTTCTCTTTTCATCGGTCAAGTGATCGAGCTCCGACACAAAAATGGAGAACCTTACAGAAGATACTGACCTGATGGTTTTGCAAGTTGAATGATCTGAACTGATGGCAGTGCCGCATTGGGGGCGCAAACAACAGCACCTTCCTTGAATTCTCAGATCAGGATTATTACAAATCATGCTTCATTTATAGAATCTGGGTTGGTCAGTGTTCGTTTCCATGTCAGAGGAAGAGCTTGATTGAGCTCATAGATCGTGTCAAGTTAGGTATTGAGCTTGACACAAGACTCAAACTCGACTCGATTTAGGTCAGAGCCTAAACTTTTGAAGCTCTTGTATGATTTGTCTTTTCTATTACCTTTTATTCCTGTATAATTGTATCAAGTCAGCAAATGAAGTGGGTCTTTTATTCCCTTTGTATCAGCCTTTTTCTTTGTGTGTCTGCATGCTGTCGGCAACTCAGGAGATGTTATTATCAGAGAGATTACATTGCAAATGTAACAGATATCTTCTCTCGGCAACAAAAAAAAAAAAAAAAAAAATCCTTCCTGCATGCATTAAACATGTATAAAGTTGGGACAAAAAAAAAGAAGAAACATATATATATATATGTATGTGACAATGACCCATCGAATCCATGAATAAGTTAGCATGAAGTTGCCCACATGTCAACACATATAAAGTTGCATGATTCCTTTGAACTGTTTCATCTAATCTATAATATATTTAGAACCATCCACTATCACTACATGATCATGGATTGTGATCATGGCGAAGATATGACGTGTTTGCTTAGTTTTTGTTTCTCTAAAAAAAACTCCTTTCTATTAATTTGAGCTTATTTAGGATTAATTCTTGATTCAAAAATAACTTATATTTCTAAAATAAATTAGATGTTTAGCAATAGTTTCAACTTATAAACTTATAAATAAAATTAAAACTGAAATTCAGTCAAACATCTCCTAAATCATTTAGAAAAGGACGAATCTTCTTCTGGTCTCCTACTTTAGAATAAGTGAAATTTATTGTTCACTCATGAAATTAAATTCAATCGGTTATATGACGAGGACGACGATATATGATATAGAGCTAAATTAGCATCGCGTATAGCTAACTGATCAATACCATGCACAGGGCCGGGATTGAAAAAAAGAAAGGGAAAGGGGTGACAATTTGGAGGAGAGGTGAAACCAGACGGTGATTTGTGAACTCTATGCGGTGCTAACTCGTACTTACACTATTGACTATCATCACCACACATTGTTTTCTATCGCAGGGAATTCACATGATACACATTGGATTGGTTTCAGTATCTATCAAGTACTAAATACTACTAACGAATATGAATTTATTAATACTATTTCATGACTATTCACTTACCTAAACTACCCTCCAACAACAGGGAATTCATGAAATTTCTTGGCCTGATCACATGAACAATCATTTTCATTGTCCTTTTGATTGTGATCTAAAAATTAATCAAAGGTTGAAGATTGCATGACATGACAATCAATGACATAGGCCATACATCTTTGTGTTGACATGTTAAGAATGGCAATAAGTATGATTAACAGCGTACTAAGAGAGAAATTTTACATACTAAAGATAAAAAAGAATTAAAGATGGTAGGATTTTGTTTGAGGTAGAGCCAAGAAATCAGATACGAAAAGTAGATATACAGAGATATTCTGCACCGAGAGAAAAGAGTTAATGTAAGTGAGACGTAATGAACAATACACAAGGCTTTCTTGAAAGGACAGCAATGGTCCAAAGGGGAGAGAACATTGTAAGCTCCAAATTGCAAATGAATGAATGACAAGCTAGGCTAATCAAGTTCTATCAGCACTCGTAGAAAATAAAAGATATTGGATGCTCAAAGCAAGCATGTTTCTTAGGTTTAAGACTCATGTTATTTTGTGGGGGACACCTTTGGCTTTCTAGATAAAAGGAATGAAGTTTAAGGATTCAAGTGGGGGGGGTGGTCCCCCTATCATAATGCATCTACATATAAGTGTTTTCTATAAACCCGGTTCATTGTATCAATTGTGGAACCTGACTATAATTGTATTTGAGATTATGATACAAATTAACAAATATGCACATCCAACAATAATATGATGGATGAAATTTTATGAGACGTGCCATCAAACATAGTCTGTATGTCGTACCCGAGTTTTAGACAACTGTACATTATTAAATAATTAATGATAAACACCAAGTGATTAGAAATTAACATCATAATACTATATAATACCACTGTTTAGTAATATACCATGCAATTTTCACAACCACAAATTGAAGTGCTGCAAGGTGTCCATGGTAGACCTGGCCTAGTCAATAATTCCAAAGCTCTTGCAGATCATACATTATATAGAGGGGATTCCTGATAATGTGTACCACCTGTGCCATGATTGGCTGACTTAGCCATCATTCCTTCCTTTGCCCACACTCCTTCTACCCTACCAATTCACCATCCCCCCCCCCCCCCTCTCTTTCTCGACTTTTCCAAAACTCACATCCATATCAACACAAATTCTTGGACACATGCATCTGAGGTTTGTCCCTCACCAAACGTTTTGTGCTTTGTTAAGCTCCACATTTCTTAGGTGAAAAAGGTCGCTGATTGAAAGATAGGTCTTGACTCTTTTATTACAATAGATAAATGTACAAGACTTTACATAGAAGATTCTTAGCATCACTACTTGTCGCATGCGACGAACCCATCAAGAAGTTGCCAAAATATATGGAGACAATAGTGGAGGTGCTCATATTGCATGTGCCTCCACAAAAAGATCATTGTTTCTTTGTGTTCCCTACTCTCCACGCCCCATACATGACATGCTTCACAAACCACCACAATTTTTATGTGTCATCACTAGTTCGTGCCCCCACTCACATAATTTGTACGCCTCTCGTTAAGTGATTCGGATTTGTTGTGGTTGAGAAGAAATTACATCATATTTGGTAAACATATTATCAATAGAAAGTAATTAAGAGTAGGTTTTTTATAAAGAGCAATGTAGACCATAATTAATTTTCTCAATACTATACGTTTTTTTAGTGTTAAATTAAGCCAATTGGTTCAAAAGTTTTCCTGGATTAGCGAGAGGTAGCGCACAAACAAAGATGTTATCTCAATGAACAAGCAATTAAAGGCCCAAAAAAGTGCTTCTTTAACACTCTCACACACACAAGAGAATTTCTGAAAATATATGTGTATATCTATAAAAAGTGTACACACATCTACATCCAACCCAAAGAAGAGGGGACAAATAAAGCATCGTATCATCATCTAATACTTTCCTGATCGTAAAATTAATCGGCAACTAAATACGCACTGCCAACAACAACAACACCTTTCCTTGTCCTAATGGTGATCCATCCTCCTCAAACATTAATTAACTCGTGAGAAAAAAGAGGCTAACTAAAAGAGAGGGGAGGGGATCTCAAATAAAAAAGAGAGAGGGGGACGGATCTACAGAACCATAGTTAATTACAGGGATTATGGATGCACACAAATATACACTGAAAATCACTAGCTGACGAGCTAGCTAGCTAACAACTAAATCAGCAGCCTAACTATAAGTCCATGATTATTAATCAGCCCTTGTTGGATCAAGACTTGGTAGGCCATGGGGCGATCAACAGGCGGCCGGGTTGGCGAAAGGATTGAAGAAGGGGGTCCGGCCGGGGCCCACCTTCGGTCCATCGCCACCGATGGTCACAGCGGCTGCTGCGCCACCGAGGCGCTCACAAGAGGGGCAAACAGTGAGTGCGGCGGCGGGGAGGTGCATGTAGAAGGGCGACGGGGAGTTGAGTCCCCGAAGCTGCTGGAGCTCGCGCTTCAGACGACGGTTCTCCTCTGTCAATGTCTCACAGCAACGCTTCAACAACTCGCAATCTACCTCTGTCTGCTTCAGCTTCGTCCTACATGCATGCATCATCAGCAACACTTTCTATATGTATATATTGGTTTGTCATTGTGGTCCATATAGAGTTTTAGTGAAGAGAAAAGAAAAAAGTAGTTTATTTTTCATGTATGCATGCAGCATGGATGGACAAATAAGGAAGGAAAAGGTTTTGATGTCTATACAGGCGGAGATAACATGCATGGCATAAATCCTTTTGTACTAGTTTGTACTAGTAATACTAGTACAAAAGGATTTATGCCATGCATGATATCTCCGTCTGTATATATATATATATATATATATATTTCCAAAAAAAAACGTAATTAAGAGAAAATTGGAAAAATAAAGAATTCCTGGATAGTGATTTTTTAACTGCTAACCTTGCTCTCCTGTTTTGGAACCAGACCTCCACTTGCCTTGGCCTTAGGTTCAGTTGCTTGGCTAAAGTACCCTTTTGCTTCTGCGCAAAACCCAAAAATAAAATAAAATCAAAATCAAAATAGTTAATAACATATCTCGACAAATTATGCACATATATAACTAACACACCAAGACAAGTTATGAAGATACGTAATTAAAAAAAAAATTATGCATACAAAACGTACAGGGTTGAGGGTGCTGTGCTCCTTGAAGCGGTCCTCCAGCAGCGCCGACTGCTCCTTCGTCAGCCTCAGCTTCTTCCGGTTGTTGCCGCCGTCGTCGTCTTCCGCCGCAGCCATCGTCGAGTACAGCGTCCTCTCGGTGAACTCCTCCTCCTCCCCCTCCTCTACACGTAGCTCCCTCTTCACGGAGGCGAGCGACCACGGCAGGGCCGTGGACGCGCCGTTGTCCGAAAGGAGGCTGAGGGTCAGGGACGGCTCCAGCGTGAACGGAGGCGGCGGCGACGGCGAGGACTCTTCCTTGCGTCGGTGGTGGCCGGAGCCGAGGGAGAGTCCTAGGGCTAGGCCGATCTCTTCTTGCGCCATGTGTATGTATGGGTGCAATTTTTTCTTGATAGCCTTATGTACGTATAGGCCTTACTTTGTTCTTGTGCTTGCAAACTTGCAGCCTGTGTGTAGAGAGAGAGAGGGAGTGGGGAGGGGGGAAGGAGAAGAGTGGCATACACAGCCATAGATATAGGAGCCCACATGAGTCATACACACTCATAATGCACTTCACACTTGCAAAGGTTGACAAAAAAGAAAAAGAGGTAGGAATGGGTCAAAAGTGGGTGCACTTCACACTCCCATCCTATAATTTTTCTATGACCCCTTGTACTTGGTAGGCATGGTTGTGAATTCTGATGAGGTGTAAGATGATTATTAGTGGACTCAAATTTAATGTCTAGGGAGGGAACTATAATTTTCACAACTGTTTGAACCACTGTCACTTGGTGCAAAATATTGAACAATAGAAAAATAAAGTTAACAACTCATCAAAAGAATTTAGTGATACCCACACAAAGTGAATAGAACTTAGCTGCCCACAGATTGTATTGTATACTAGAGTTTAGTAGTATATATTTTCTCCATTTCACAATATAAGACCCCTTTAAAATTTTATGCTCAAAATTTGTAAATTTTGACCAATAATTAATTCAAAATATATCAAACTGGCAAAATAAAAATAGTATCACTAGATTCGTTTTTAAAACTATTTTCACAATATCATATTTTGTAGTTATTAGTAATATATCATGATATATATTAATGCCAAAATTTGACTGTGAAAATCATGTAAAAAAGAAGGGTCTTATATTTTAAAGCGGATGGGATAATAAATTTTCTCAGAAATAGTAGATTCAAACATTATTGGGAGGGGTGAGTGTGGTTCTGCCAACATTACTAATGGTCTACTTTCCCAACCACAAATTGTGCTCATTTACTAGATGAATGGTGAGTTCCCAGTTGCCTTTCTCAAACTACTCTCCCATCTGCCAAGATTGTTCCCTCCTCTTCAATAGTTCTTCCTCTTCTTCCAAGTAGATCATGCTTGCCCCTCTTTACACACCATCTTGTTGCTTTCCACATGTGACTCTGAATCAGCCAATGGAAAGGTGTTTGTGATGTAGCAACCTTTTTAATGATAGGTGGGGTTAAGAGTACTTCACAATGGATCTCATCAATCCATGTTGTTGATTGCGTGTGGATGAATGAGATAGGATGGACACTTTCCTCAATTCCATGTCATTAATATCCTTAAAAAAAAAAAGTTCTTATTGATGTACAATCCAGAGAGATGCTATTTGTTAAGAGTTGTTTTGTATGTAATTACCTGTACATACAGAAAGATAATAATGTGCAGACCAGGTTGATTTTAAATTTGTTAATGTTGTAGATCAATTTAGAATTTACCAATGTACTAGGAAATTAGGGGTTTTGTAGAAATTATTAATAAATTCTGCATGCATAAAATTATATCAGCATCACAAATACAAACACCGAAGGGGCGTGTGTTGGTTGTTCGGTCGGTCAGTTTGGGAAGGAAAGAAGGGGAAAATGTATTACAAAATGTATGTTTTTTCTAGACATCATATTGTGAGGCACATTTTTCGCTGACTACCATTCGTAGCAAGAGAATTATTTTGGGATTGTAAATCCCAGGTAGGTAAGAAACATAGCATATATGCTTGAAATCATTGAACTATCATCAACTCAAGTAGATCAATGGGACTCCTTACATGATTAAAAATTGAAGGACATTTGTGAGTAGAGAGGGGGACCAACAGCCTTCAAAACCACACATGTAATGTTGGAGCTTTGCCCTCTTCCCTTTGTACGCTTAATAAGGCTTGTCACAAATATTAATTACAAAATGCAAATTCATCCAACCAAAAATTAAATGGTTAAGGTTTATAGCAAAAATTTAGTTGATAATCAGTTGACCATTCAATTTTCAATTAGGCAAACAACCCACTCAGACAATTTATTTTTCTTAATTGTAAAGGATCATGAGGACCTAGCACCTCCTATTGTCTGGTCTTTGCTTGGACATTAGAGATGGATGATTAGAAGGACATATGAGCTAATGGTAAGGGAAGTGGGAATGTGATATGTTCGATCGCAACCATGGCTTGGTCACAAGGGGAAATGATGATGATGTGGGGTCTGTATAACTCCTCAAGGTTAGCTCTTGATTCTCATAAGGAACTATATATTGGAACATTGCTAGTTGAGGATTTTGGAAGAAACTTTGGGCGGCACAATTTGTTTTGTATCCTCACTTTTGGCAATTGTTGATGTGTTCAGTTATGGGAGATGATTGTTGAAGGTGTTGGTATTTATAACACTATGGTTTGTTCCGTCTAAAATATTTTGTACGGTTCAAAAAGTTTAATAGTATATATGTTTAGTTTTATATCTAAAATACAACTTGTGAAAATACTGTATATAAATCTGAGAGAATCAATCATACTAACTGATTAAATCTCTGAACTAACATGCAACCTATTCTTTTAAGCAAGAAATAGCCACCAAAAAGTATTCATTTATCAAGATTTGTCTAGGAGGGCTTCACACAAGTACAAATTGGCCAACATGGCATCATTCTAGTAGAATGTACAAGAAACGAAAAAAAATAATTCGTGTCTTATTGGGGGAATTTGGCCTACCATGCATCATCAAAGTTGGCCATGATTGGGATGTGAATTAATTATATACTCATTTTGTCATGCCACATATCCAGGGCCTTCTTTAATTATTGGCATCTACACGTACGTAGGGGACGGCATTATTATACAACACACATTAGTTATAAATTAACCAAGTACTTCTGTCAATGTTTATCCTTAATTATTAACTACTTCCTCCTCCCTTTCTTTAATTAATCATCATGATTCATGCATTATGCATGGGATCCACCAGTAACAAGAAATACTTTGATGAAAAGGGCACCTTTTACGGTGACAAACACCTCACGTGTATAGGACTTTCTACCCTCCAAAATACTTTTTGTTTTTATATGAATACCGATCAAATTTTTAACTTTGAGTACTAATATATTTATCTAGATTGATCATAAGAAGATTATATAAGTATATTTGTCGCAAAAATTACAGTCATAATATTACATTTTATAAGATTATATATTAATTATGAGGAGTAATTGACATCACTAAATATTTTTTTTTATTTGAAAAGGAAAAAAAAAAAAGACACATGTTGATTTGGTTTTGATTGCCTCCCCATGAAGCAAGAACCCTGCGGACTATGCTTACGTGTCAATGCAATGGGCTGACACGTTGACGTGCTGACCTGGGAGGGTGGCTGTCTACGTCAGGATCCTCTATGGTTCCAAACTTCCAATATTGTAAATCCTCATCTTTGTTCTGTTTCAGTATTAACTTCTCTCTCCACTCGTTAAGAACTATAAATTGATTTTCTAGTATCAAATTATATTGTACAATTAGTTATTTGTACGAGACACAGTGTCACGATAGGTTAATTATAATACTATAGTATGTTAAATAGAAAGAAAATTATTATATGTTGAAATGAAATAGTTTAGGATTTTCTTTTCACAAATTAAAAAAAATCATCAAACGTTACATGTCTTTGTTAGTTATTTTTTATAAATTTTATAACTAACGGCTAACATTGTATTTGATTACTTGTTTTTTTTTTTTTTTGCGTTGATGTATTTCTTAATTCAACCATCTTATAGGATAAAGTTATATTAGTCTTCAAAAGTTACAAAATGTGTCTAACATTTTACAGAATATAAATAACCTAATGAATGATGAGGATATTGGGTTCATTGACACAAAGGATCTACAATTGACAAAAAAAAAAAGAATGAGAAAGATTCATGAGACTTCCGTAGGGTGTATGTGATTTAAAAAAAAGATAGGCTGTGGATATAACTGGGAAGATAACATCTTAATATGTTTGTCATGTCTAATACTATTATATCATTAGGAACTATCACTTAGTTATATCTTAATATCAAATAAAAATTCAATAGAAATTTTTCCATCCGAAGTTCTAGAAAACTCTAATGAATTGGAGCATACTCTTTTTATAATAAATCTTACATCAAGTTTTATCCCCACCCCCAAAATCCTACCAACAAAATACCTTAGCCAACCAATGTTGTCTCCAAAGGCTTCTCCTTTGTGCCCTCCTAGTCAGCAACTAACATCTAACAGATCAAACATATATGATATATCCCTATCCAAAAGCCAAGCATATATATAGCACTATAGAGACATCTTTCTTTTATATGTTTGATGGTTGATATATCTTGTAGTAATGTGCAAACCTTTTTTAATCTCATCTGTTTGGTTTTACTGGTTGCTTTGTTTTTTCTCTTTCTTAATTGTGAAGTAGGATAGAGATCTATTTTAAGGAATGAGTTCGTGGGTTTACATCATCAGACACCGACTTTTCTCTACAAGTAAGAAAGAACAATTATTAAGTAAAAAAAATATGGTTAACATAAGGATTGCTTGATGCATTTTACTAGGGTTTTTAAAACCAAATAGCCTACCCTAGTAACCATTCAATTCAAAATAGTATTAAGAATATTAATTATCAATGGTTTTGCATCTAGTTGTTTAGCTGAATGTCGCAGGCCGATTACAAAGGTTTTTTCTTCTTTTATTTTTCTTTTCTTTTTTTTTTTTTGCGAGGAAGCATCCAGGATGCTACTTGAAAAACTTTTTGTCATGTGTGCATCTGACCCGACAATCAATTGTGTTCCTTTGAATATGTAGCAATCTTTTGGGGAATAACTTCTGATATCATTTTTGCACTTAACAGTGCACAATATTGTGAATATTTTCTTCCACTTAGATTTCTGAATAGATTTACCCATTTATCAAAACATCTTTATTACAAATCTCCTACAATTTTTTTTAAACAAAATATGAAATTGCTATTCTTAATTAGAACATCAATCATGTTGAATGAATTATTTTACCTGATAATTAATATATAATTAATTGCATCCATGAGTTTTCCATTGATTAGTAAAAGAAAAGTTGCATTTTTTCTCCTCCATAATTTTCGTTTCACAAGTAAAAAAAAACAAGTATATATGTTGCTTTCATATATTCTTCTAATATCATTATTTGAGAACATCCTAACTTTATTTGTGAAGCATCATTTGCACTTTACTTTTAATATGCCACAGTGCACTTGCCATTGTCACGTGTCAAAGATTCAAAGATATGAGCAAAAGTATAGAAAAAAATTCTCAGGTTCAGATCCTCAATTTGGTGTAAACTTGTCCATAGATTCACAAAAAATCTAAGAGTGGAGTTACTTCTGTTTGGTCTGGTGATACTAACTTCAATCTAAAAATTAGGAGTCGAAACTTGACTAATCACTCTCTTAAAATACAATTGATCATAGTGTGTGAGAGTTCTAAAAAAAATTTGTTAGAAATAGGGAAATAAATGTTCTATATAAAAGTGGCTTTTGTTTCAAGGTTCTAAAAAAAGTATTAAGAGTATACTACCTATATTTCCTTTAGTAACACCAATTTTAATCTAGAAATTAGGAGTCATAAATTAACCAAACATGCACTCTTTTCGTCAAATAATTGGATGACCGACATGTTAAGACTATTAAGTACTAATTGGTTTATAATTAGTCATATTTTATTAAAATAATATTCTTTCAGGTATAAAACTAAATATTCCTATGATTTTTGGGTGTTGACACCAAGAATGCATTAATATGCTAAATGAGATATCAATAGCATTTTACTAATTTTGTATGTTTTACAGTGATATAGAGCTAAATGCCACCAAATAACAGCTTTAACAGTAAGTTGGTTATGATTAATTTTACAAATTATGGGACTCTTCGTGTTGTAGACGGCAAATTAAACTGCATTCCACAATAATTATTCAGTGAATTATGGCACAAATATTACTACTTTTTAGTTTTGGAAATTATTCTTAGGGATATGAAGTACCTTATTAATGCGAAAAATATATATATTAGTCACATTTATTTTCTGTCTTAGAAAATAAAAAAAAACAAGGGGCGTACTTTTAAAATCGCAGTCATCCAATCAAAATTTGAATGATTCAAATTGATATAAAATAGAAATTAAAGTGGCAAGAAATGATAAACCTCTTGCCCACCTTAATCTAGGAATTTAATTTCAAAGGAATGATTCAAATAGAGAAAAGCAGATGTCTTTTATTCGTTTTTAAGGGTGTATTAATTGGAAATTCCAAGAAGCACTGTATATGACATCATTTGAGCAATATAATGTAAATTTAATTAAATGGCACCATTGACATGATTGTATATTGGCATCATTATGTAGTGATATTGACCATACTGACCATTCTCAACGATACATTTTTTAGTCTCTTGCTGGCATACTTGTACCAATCAATCAATAAATCAATGACACTATATATGATCGAGTGCTTGGTACTTGTCCAATGCATTATTTTTCTTCACATCAATCACCTTCACACAGGATGCGACTCTATATGACTTACAATCTCTACAACGACGGTCTGATCAATAAATTGATGAAATTAACTTTTTATTATAAATTTAAAACTCCAGTTATTTCGCTCGGGAACACTTAATCTCAACTGTTGAATTCGTGATTGAACAACTCAACACGTGCAATCGCTATAGGCTAAGAAGGGTCGTCGTCCCATCAACAATCAAATGTATAACAATAATAACTCTCTCACTCTCTCTCTCTTCGTGTGATGGGTAGACATAACAGCTCTAATTAATAACAAATTTTGGCACAGCTGAGATGGAGACATGGGTTCCAATCTTAATAAGAGTAAATGGGATCCGAATCATGCTCCAATCACCATCGCCAAATCTCTCCAAAATCTGTGATGGGGGCTACTTGTCCACCTATCATTCATTCCTTCATCTTCTACTTTGTTGCATGTAACCATCCAACAAACCAACCAACCAACCATCTCTCGTTGCCATGTTCCCAGCTTTTATGGTCAACATGATTTGATAAACTTGTCACCAAAGGATCACCATACAACAAGACAACCCCATATGACTAACTTCTATAATCTATATATTATTGTTTGGTGGCCCAACTTGCTAGGTTTCAAGCATGGTACCCATCAAAAAATAAAAAGTATTGCTAGATTTTTGGCAATCAAGATGTGGCGCTTTTCCCAAATCATGGCATCACTTGATAAAAGAATATTTAGTGTTATGGTAGAGTTACAACATTAATTTTCACTAAGATAGTTTATGATTTGAGATTTTTTTTGGAGAAGCTATATCTGTTTAGGGCAAAAAAAAAAAAAACTTCTCTCCGGTGGTATAGTTCAAAATTCTCTAGTGAGAGATAACTCTGCTCGCATCATTGTCGACTTGCTTGTCCAATAACTCATATTGCTCTGGAAATACATATGATAGAATTGATAATAAACTTATAAATGCACCAACATGCACAATAATACCCCAATTTAGTACACATTTTGTAGAATACCATAACTTGATTACAAATTGGATTGTCTTCCCATACATGCAGCTTGTTATGTAAAGAGTACAAACTTCTTATTTGCACTGTAATCAAACCTTGTCTTGATATGTGCATAATTAACAAATTTGGACCAAATCTGATGTATCTCGTTTATTTTTTAGTATGTAGAAATTACATACAACTTTTTTATGCAAGAATAACATACATCAATTAATCGAAAATAAGGAAACCTAACAAAATAAGATTTTCTAAATATGGAAACCAACTAATTGTACTCCCATGCACTAATAAGTCATTGGGTTGCTTAAGTATCCAAGGTTCAATTATTACAAAATAGCGTGTGAGGATATTTCTTTCTTGGTTGAAGAAATGGAAAATTAATGAACCTAATCAAGTTGGTGGCAAAGTGCATCGATTGTCAAAATTAAGTCTCAATCTGCATTTTTAGAAGTAGATTGTCTGTTTTTTTTTAACAATTTAAGTTTTTTTTTTTTATGAAATATTCTCGCATGACCTTTAATTTGTGTGTGTGTGTCATATTTTGAGGATATATCTCGGATGATTTTGAGACACTGACAAGGAACCCGCAAATGGCAGAGAGATACTTTTGAGATACTTGCAAAGTACTTGTGAGGTGTCAAACTATACAGACTGTCCAATCAAGTAAGATAAATGACCGTGAATCTGATGAGAGGTATGAATCCATAGATACTTATGTTTGGTTGCCGACAATTCGATTCATGATTCCCTGCAAGAAAAAGAAAAAATAAGTGAAAAACAAAATCAACTCATGCTTGTGAACGGGTGCTCCAAAATTCTTTCCAACATGAAAAAGAAAAGTGATTGGATTGGTCCAATCCAATGCCGACGAATAATCAATCTTTCAGACAGCATGATTAGGAACAAAGAAATATTTATTGTATTGTATCAGACAGGAACATACAATCTAGTACTGCTAATGGAAAAGCACTATATATGTAGCTCCATGATAGTTAATCAGCACTAATTTTAATTTTAAAGCAGCCAATGATTTAAGTCAAAGACAGGAGGAGCCAACTAATTAAAGTAGTATAATAGTGTACTTGTTAAGTCCTTTCATCTAGCAATACTAGTTTATTTGCTTTGAGATTCTTTATGCCTTGCAGCAAGTAAACAGGACAATGATTTGGCGTCTGGTTGCATTGAGATTGGGCTAATTGAGATGCTCAAGTAAAGCAATCTAACGTTAGTGAAATAACATATGACTAAGACTAATCATTTGGTCATTCAATAACTAAAAGTATTGCTTAATTAATATATGGTTTTCAGAAAGGGACTGTGGATAGCATCCTTGCTTTTGTTGCAACTGCTTCTCCTTTCTTTCTTTCTTATCTTAAGGATAAATCACACACACACAATACACCAAATGCAAAGAGTATGACCTAACAAATTAGTTGGAACAATGTACTATCACAAAGCTTTCTTATGTGTGTGACTAAGTTGTTGTGAGGTGGAGGGTTCATTATAAGTTAAGTGATCTTGAACCAAGAAGGTAATCTTGTCAATTTTTTTGACTCAATGTATGATTCCACTTAGTAGAATGGAAGTAAGAGAGAGAGAGAGAGAGAGAGAGAGAGAGAGAGAGAGAGAGAGAGAGAAAGGACTAGGTAATTTAATAGTAGGAGAAAAAACACACGCACACACTTCTATATACATGCTATACTTACTTGCAGTCTTTGTCTGTGATGTCACATGAATATGAATTCCATCTTCCAAGCATACAATTGGGACTACTGATTAACGTTATTCCAAGTGACCTGTGAAAATCACTCACTCATTTGTCAATTCTAACGTTATTCCAAGTGTCCTGTGAAAATCACTCACTCATTTGTCAATTCTAAGTTACCAAGTGGAGCCGCTTACTGATTACTGTCCTTAACTGTTGACTGATGATCTAGGCTTTGTACCTCGTATTGGGGAGCTACATCACACTGAAGCAATTTATCTTTTTCCAAAAAGAAGATTAAAGAACTAAATAATCACTTCTGGCAGAACTGAATCATAAAATCCTAGTGCTGCTGTTGATAATCTTATACATGAGCTATCAAATGCCTTACATTTTCTGACAGCATCCCTCTCCCCTCTCAAGATTCTACAGATTTCAATCAGATTCATAACACAAATCATAGTAAATAATTACTCTGAAGCAATAAAATGAAGATGCAAGCGATACATCCAGAATGAGTCATCAAAAAGAATGTCCTGCTTTATACCTTAGTAATTATCAATGGCAATTGGTTAAAGAGAGTTCAATTTGTTAGCCCTGACTTCTCCAGAAACTTTACACCGCAACTTATTCAGCAACACCTCAATCAGAAATGCAGTGTTAAGTTCAAAAATGAATTTAAAGAATGAGAACAGCAAGCAATTTGAGAAAGAAGCTTGCTCTTGAAAATGATTGGTTACATCATTATGGCGAAAAGAAGCCCTCAGTGAGGCAACTCTGAAACAACAGCCATTGATTTATACAGGTTTGGCATTTAAGGGCATGGCATTTGAGCCTTTTCTATAGTCCCAGTCAACATGGCCATTGTTTGAGCAATTGCCGATGTATCACCTCAAGCGAACACCTTCTTGACATGTACAAACTGGAAAATCTATCTAGTTGCCACATGGGTGGCATTTGTTAATTTCCTCAGTGCTTCTCTGCAATTTCAGCTCCCAATTAAACGCCTCTTGTACTTGCTTTGCGTCATGCTTAGCAGGAAGTCAGTGAATATGTGCTCATAACCTGGCATTTTCCCATATCCTGCACAATCAAAAGTAGTACAACAATCTGATAAAGTACCAGCATGCAATG
This sequence comes from Pharus latifolius, assembly GCA_019359835.1. NCBI lineage: Eukaryota > Viridiplantae > Streptophyta > Magnoliopsida > Poales > Poaceae > Pharus > Pharus latifolius. The sequence continues at coordinate 432,219 of CM033328.1, forward strand.
GTCACAAAATACAAGGCATTACTATTGAGGCCATAAAGTACATATTTGCAGTTAATTTTAACAGCAAGTAATAGTCCTGTGCTGGAGCAAAAACGAAAGCAGCATATGCCATGGCATGAATCCTATCTCAAAAGAAAATCATCACTCTAAACAAAAACCAACATATTTCATCAATGTGCTCCAATGCTTTCCAAATCTTCTATTTTCACCCATTAAATATATCTACAACTAAATACTGAGAAATGACACAGACAACAAACACCATCTTCAGGTGGGGTACAAAGAAAATATGATTAATAAAGCTCTAAAGCATTAGCAAACTGAAAGAAAAGAAAAATGCAAAGGATAAGAGAGTCCCATAGATGAATTATAATATAGACAGCAAGTAAATGTAGTACCCACCAGGGAAGTAGTTGATGTCAATGACATAATACCGATCTTTACTTCCATGTTCTCTAATGATATCTATGTTGAATAATCTCAGGCCCTGCAATTTTTGACTATGTCATGTGGGGCAACAACTGAAACAGTTCATATGGTTAACATGAATAAGATTTACTCATACCAGACGGCATCGAAGCTCCCTGCTCAGTTTCTCTAGAAGCGGTTTTGGAGGGAGTTCTGTTACACAGCAGCAAAAAGTTAGGTTCAGTAATACAATTAGAAGTATAGTGCAATAGATAATGAGTGACATAAAAATAATAGTTTGATGCTAGAAATTGTTAATAGACAACAAAATGTCAAATTGCCTCTTCATTAGTGTATTGCACAGAAAGATCCAAGAGCCAAACTGTATTTTTAAGTTGTGTCAATGAAGCATGAGCATATTGCAGACTTGCAGTAAATCAAACCAAAGCAAAAGTTAAATTGATCACACCACAACAGAAGCCTCACCTGCAATACAAGGGTCAAGGTCTGCATCATCTGCATTATTTGTAGCACAAGAAACTCTTGGAAACCGGAAGATGCCATCATTGTTTAACGAGTCATAGGTGCTAACATCAGGAAGAGAGAACCGGCGGACAACCCGTACAGTTTCACCAACATTATACACCTTAAATAGGATCCCACCTGTACAGGCAACAAAGTCAGATCCCACATATCTACTTTCTGGGGGCAAAAGTGTCAGTATAGGTCAAACATTTAAAAACGTGCATGGAAATAGAAAAAAATAATTAAAAAAAACCTACCATGGTTGACAAATTCTTGGAGAACTAACGGAGGATCAAGCATTGGCAACGACGCCTCAACATACGCAAGAGATAGTTCATGAGATTTAGATGTTCCATCAACCACCAACGGCTTGGCAACTGCACAAAGAATGGCACCATTTAATCACAAAATTTCCAAAATTTTACACGAGCCTTCTATTTTGAACAAGTTACATATGAATGATCGGTGAACAAAAATGGAACAGGTAGCACAGCTTAAAATATATAGAAAGCTACAACATGATACTAGCACATGGTTGAACTATTGAACTGAAGGAGCTTATGGAAATGTCAAATTTGTGTAGAGTATCAAGCCCTCACACTCTTCCATCCCCATCTCACTAGCACATGCTATCATCTTAAGAGGTAGTACACACAAACCATGATACCATGTAATACCAAGATAGAACAATGTTACACATTATCCACTAAACCATATAAAACTAGCCAAGTTCTGCAACAGATTTTTAAGATTTCTCATTTTTAAGTTGTGCATGTTGACATTAAATCATCTCTAGTTTTTCCTGATTGAAGCATATGTTCTGCAAATAGCAAGCATGCACATGAAGCAAAACTACAAGGTGTGATGTCATGATGCCTTAGGGTTATTACTAAAGAAACAAAGATAGGGGCAATCATTGGCAGCCAAAGGTGGGGTCCTGTTACAGATGCCTTTACAGGCCGTCCATATGTGTGATGTAAGAAGGGCCCAACCGGCCAAAATTAGTAGTTGTCCTTGTTAGTTGGTATTTAATATCGTGTCTTTTAATATCTCTAGGGAGGTTTGTTAGGATATATATTAAGAGATATAATCTAGAAAGAGGGTAGAAAATAAAAAAAGTATTTTCTCTTCTCTCTGTCTTCCTGAGACGGCGCAGGGTGCTGACACGCACGCGGCTGGTCGCAAACCATGCCGGGCAAACGAGTTGCTATCACCTACACCTACCCATTGCTATTACCTGAGATCTACTGCAGCGGCACACAACAATTTGGAATCAGCTTCCATGGCCAACGATTCTCCCTCACCATAACCCTCGACGACTTGAAGCAACTGCTGCAGACGGTATTACAGCGCCAAGATGATCATGATCGCTGCCTACAAGTGATGGAGTCATGTTCAACCGGGCCACAAGTGAATTTTCCCAGGAACGATGACTCGTCTCGTAACCCCAAGGCACCGGTTGGAGGCCAAATCGGCGCTGCTGACCCTGCGGGGAATCTCGATCCTCACCATCCACCTCGCTTTCATCACGTCGACTTCCCAATCTTCTCTGGCACTGATGATCCGCTGGAGTGGCTTTCTGGTTGCGAATAATATTTTCTCTTGAACCAGACGCTTGCCAAAGCCCAAGTTTGGCTCGCTACATATCACATAACGGGGGTAGCACAACAATGGTATTTCAAACTCGAGCGGACAGAAGACATTCCCTCGTGGGCATGATTTAAGCAGGCTTTGCCAACTTTGCTGTTACGGATGGCTTTATAGGCCGTCTGTATGTGCGATGCAAGAAAGACCCAGCTGGCCAAAATTAGTAGTTGTCCTCACAAAAGTTTGTTTCCTTGTTAGTTGGTATTTAATATCGTGTCTTTTAAATCTCTTGGGAGGTTTGTCAGGATATGTATTAAGATATGTAATCTAGAAAGAGGGCAGAAAATAAAGAAAGTATCTTCTCTTCTCTCTGTCTTCCCGAGACATAGTGCAGGGCGTTGGCACGTACACGGCTGGTTGCAGACCACACCGGACGGACGAGCTGCTATCGCCTCCACCTACCCATAGCTATCACCTGAGATCTACTGCAACAGCACACAACAGGTCCCAGAACCGCCCACAGTATATTTGCAAACCCACTATCCATAGAAATATATAAGTAAGACCAACAAACTTCATAAAACTTAAGACAGTGATCCTACTACAATTACACAAATTTCTAAAGAGAGACCTTGCTAACATGTTGCTAGTTATAAAGGACCCTACGGCATATGTTTTCTAGCCCCACCACTGTGGACAATTCTGTATAAGAACAGTTTGCCAAACAAACACAACAATTACCTATAATAGTAATAAACTTTGAATTGCTATTTCTAAAGGATTTAAAATTACTTACATCTTTAACTGAAAATATAAAAAATTTTCATCAATAAGATGTAATATCATTACATAAGCAACATAACTACTGCAAATTTTAGTTGAATTAATGTAACAGCATAGCAAGATAAATTTATATTGGGACATACTTAGTATTGTACATCCCTAACAAAGTTTACATAGCATTCACAAATGCCTGTTCAAGTTAACTAGTATGACTACAGTGAGAGTTTCTGATGGAAGGTAGCATAAGCATCACAATTATATGATCAAAAAATTCTGGAATCAGGTACGAGATAGGATTGGACATAAGCAATTCAAATGAATCATTTACACACCATTTTCAAAACTGTCCTTCAAAAGTAATGTGTACATAGTCAGAAGATTTGAATAACTCACCCAGGGGCAAGGTTAGTCCAGCATTGGCAACTGCAGCTGGTATCGAAGATGGGTCTTTCATAATCACCAATTGTCGTGGAGTGCAAACTTCACCTGCAATAGTTTAATACAAGCAATATTCAAATGGAAAGCTAGACGTATTATTTTCCTTGGTGGGCTAAGTAGAGAATGCATTTTCAGCTATCTGCTTTTTATGAAGATATAAATTTTACACTTTGAACAATGCAAGGGAACTATTCTGAGCCTTCAAGAGAACAGTATTTCTCCCAACTGAGCAATATTTTCCTTTGAAATATGAACATAAAAAAATAGTTCTGAAAGAAAATCTACCAAAAGTTTCAGCATTTGACTAAGTGGGAATTAATCTAATATCGACTAAGCTGGAGAGTGCTTTTCAACATGAAAAATACATTGCTCGCAAGAATGAAATGTATGTTAATTAAACTTACCATAGCCATTCGACAAGTTCAGATCGGCTACTTCTTGAAGCATTGATTGGCGATTGTGCAAATGTTGGATGGCATTTGGTGGGTCAAGGATAATCACCTCTGGATGTTCTTCATGATAATCCTTCAAGAACAGGACAGAGGTTTAAGACAAGCAGAAAAAAAAAATGCAAGAGAATGGGCAGTCTAGGTTTAGATTGGTCAACACCGAATTATTGCATTGAGGGACAGAGAGACAGCCATGTCCGATACATGTTAGTAGCAATATAGTAATGTAAATTGATGTCATCGCTTACCTCCAAAACTTTCTGCCACTCTTTGCTAGTAAGCTGAGAAATAAAAGCAACAAACTGTCAGGAACAAATAAAATTTTGAGGAACAAACATTACTTAAGCTAAGCACAAGTATCCAGACAAAATTTCAAAAATGACATGCAAAATTGTTGTCTTACAATTCAAAGTTTAAACAGTTGATAAAAAGTGCACACCATTGTTTAAAAAAAAAGATAATTAAGATTTGGGGTATCTGTGACTGCATTGACAGAGATTGATTTAATACAGTTAAAACAGAGATTGTGACTGACCTTGTGCAAAATAATGTCAAATGGGCCTTGTTGTGAGAGGGGTTGAGTCTCATCAATCGATATGAAATTAATGCCTTTCTTCCTGAATTGCAGTATAAGGAAATTTTCAAACTGACATAAATACAAGATTTTTAGAAGGCAAAGCATATTAGTCACAACATTACAAGAAGGTAGTAGCAGTATTAGAAATTTAGAATTGATAAGCAGCAAGATGAAATTATTCGGCCAGCATCATCAAGCCCTCAAAGAGGTTGCTCCCACTTCCCAGACAGCCAGACCCCCTTGCTAATAATTAATAAATCAAGCTAGTGGATATCAAATGACCACACCAAAGTTCACTGATTAAGTAATATCACCTCCTTTTTTTTTTTTTTTTTTTTTTGAAACATGGCAACTCAATTTTTGTAGTAGCTAAGTGAATTAAGAGCGAAAGGCTAGGAAAATGGAATACCATGCACCTTGTCCCTTTGTTTAAATAGCAAGATCAACTCAATACCAGAAACCTGGTATTAGACACACACATAATGGGGCGGGGACAAAACCTCTAAGTCAGGTTCACTACACAACCGGTTTCTGATTCTGAACTGAGGTTGATGGTTCTATCTATACAAAGCAAATGTGGACCAGAAATGCTTTTTCCTTTTTAGCATATGTTAAATTTGTTAGGAACAGTAGCTCACAGAATAAACTACCCAACTTCAGAGATGCCAGGCAGGCAGGCAAAGAAATGGAAATAATCAAGAAGAATTGCATGTATTGTAAAGAGTATACAGGGTACTTTAAAAACTAGCCCAGAATAAAAAGGCATTACACACAGTACTTGGAAATGACAAAGCTCGTAAACAGAGATATCATAGATTTTGTCAGTTATTTTTAACCCATTTTTTATTAGGAAAAGAACAGCCTCCTTAATACTTTGAATTCCTAGAGGCCTAAAACGATAACATTAGCATCTAGCCTGTTGCCCACTTGTCAAGCCCTGGAGGTAGTGTGTCAATGGGGCCAATCTTCTAGTCATTTAATAGCTAGCACAGACAAAAACAAATACTATGATATGTAAAGCTAGGAACAACCTATGAATCGATGTCAATGGTTCTGCCAAGAACAAGAAGGACTGACAGACCAAAAACGATATTTTCTGTAGAGCATATCTTAAGTTTGTTCACAACATTGATAATAAATTTTGTCTTGGAGCTGATTTCTGAGATCTTAGGCTAAGAAGTGGAAAGAATCAAGAAGACTTGCTCTTATTATCACTTGTCAGATACACATGGCACGCAAAAACTAGTGCAAAGTTGAAGGCATTTTGTAGTATACATGAAACTGTTACAGCTTTTAAATGGATAGCACACATAGAATTTGTGTGGCGGAATGTTACACAGGAAACTGTATTTTATTAAAAAAAAAATTAGAAATCAAGAACAATCAACATCACATGCCAGTTCCCAGAAAAACTCAAGAACCAGGCAAAAACTCTCTAAAAAATAGAAAAAAAAAGGTTCCTGTTCAACTTCCCTTTCCTGAATTCTTTTTTGATGTAGCGTGTAGTAAGTTCTAGTCAAGTCAACACATCTATATTAATTTAATTCAGCATAAACCTTAATACAGGGAACTGATAACGATCAAGCTGAAAGATTTCTTCATCAGCGATCATTTTAAATTAGTCAGCTGTCCTAATGCATGTGATATGTTTATCCACAAGAATATTCCAAACCTAGAATCCCAGATACCAAGCAAGGGGGATTTGCATACAAAAATACCTATATTTCAGAGTTGACACAGCAATCTAGTATTACAGCATGGTCAACACAAGACAAACAGGTAGGCATCTACTGGAAGTCCACTTAAACATACTAGATAGCCAGTTTCCTTGAACATTAAACTAAACCCAATCTTATCCATCATGCAGAAGCCACTATATTAACTACCGACTTCATGCAGAAGCAACTATACCAAACAAAACTCCAATTTCATCGCTACTCGCTTAGTGCTCCAAGGAATACCATTCTATTCCATTTCCACTCTATAGGTCACAGACCCCACACCGCGATTCCAAAGAAAACAACAATAATTAAGCAAGATTCAAACAACAATGTGCATCAAAGCCAACTCATCTCCTCCAAGAATCGCACTGTTCACCAATAACAATCACATCTTTTACCAAGAACCACACAAAGCCACCACCTTTTCCCCACCATGGATTCTTCACCAAGAACCCAAAAGATTCCACCATTGTAGCAGGATCAGAGGCTTTACCTCGCGAGCGCGAGCAGCTTGGGCTGCAGGAAGCTCTTCACCTTCTTCTTGGTCAGCGCATACCCCACCACCAGCCGCTGCCCCGCCGCCGTGGCGGGCACCTCCGCCGGCGGCGCAGCCTCCGCCACCACCGCCACAACCTCCTCCTCCTCCTCGTACGACATCTCCCCGTGCACCCTCATCCACACGAACCCTAACGCGCCTGACAAATGGTAAGAAATGGACCGAAAAATAGCTCGAAAAATGGGTTAAAAAAATCGGGGAAAATCTGCAAGCGATTGTGGAGGAAGGAACTTGTGGAAAAATGAGGGATCGGAGGGAGATTGTAGGTTTAATTGGGGGAATTTCTGTGGATTTTTTTGGGGGTATTAATGGCGAGAGGAGTGGGAGAGAGAGGGGAAGGCAAGAGCGGGAGGTATTTGTAGACGAAGCCTGAAGCCACTGATTCTCTGTGGCCAAACTGTGTGCTCTTATCTATCTACGTCTTCCATTCTTTTTATATAAAGACCGAAGACCATGTTTGGTGGAGCTCCAACTCTATTTTTCATCTCAAATAAGTCGAATCATGATGTATACAATTTTTGATTTTATATATCCTTAGTTAGTATTATCAACAATTAATGTTTGGATTAATGTGTCTTTGTATATATACATAATACATATCTAAGAAAATTATCGGTATACTTGAAAGATAGCATAATATACAAAATATAATTGTAATGAATATGAATGAATGTGTTGTGTGTTTATATGATAAAAAATTAACACCAGTTTCGAATTAATCTACGTGTTAGTCACAAACATGCAATCCATCTTTTTTTTTTTTTTTTTTTGAGAATTAGTCACTCAATTTTTTTTTTCTTAGTGCAGTAGTTTTAATTTTCCAATATATGAGAAAGATTCGTGTTTCTATACTTCTTTGAATAATAAATCACATATATTTCAAAGAAATTATGTTTACTAATAAGTGTAAATCAGCCCTCAATTTTCCTTTTTCAAGATGTTATTTTAGTTAGTTAGGTTGATTTGGTTAGGTTTCTCTCAATAAAAATAAAAACTTGCTTAGATGTGTGATAGAAGAAAAAAAATGTTCCAAACAATCATGAAAACTAAAGATAGCTTCCAATGCATTGGGAGTTGGAATTTGACCACTTGGAGTTGATGAGATACTACTCTAGTACTACTTGATAACGTATGCAAGTGGTACAACTAACTTTGCTTAATTAGCAAAGGAATACACTACTATTTAAGTGGATCAATATTCTGTTTTTCTTATAAACCAGCATATTCCTCCAAGCATTCATGGATATATATTGAAATGATAATAGAATAAATATAGACACAAGAATCTTCTTGGCATATTTTTTTTCTTTTTTAAGTAAATGAGATTTCTTGACAAAAATAGCACTTATAAAATTTAAAATAATTATTAAAGTCGTGAAGTAACCCTAGTTAGTGATGCCTCAGTGCCACAGATAATATGACAAAAAGGAACTAATAGTGTGCTATTTCTTCCTTATGTTTCATGCTGACACCACACGACAAGAAGGACTTTGAACGCTATTTTATATAACTTTATAACAAATTATATTATTTTTTTATCTACATACAATCTCTTTACAAACCCCCTAATTTATTAGGGTTTGTTCTTGTATACATGTAAATTTATAGGATTTGTGGAAGAATTCACAAAATTATTTAAAAAAAGAAAAAGAAAAAAAACAGAAGAGCAGGGGAGATAGTGATTGAGGATAGTAACATTTGGAAAAGCGAAAACTTGTGGCTTCAATTAGGCACTCAATGCGGTTAGTCTCACCTGCCAGTGGCAGCAACCCAAAAAAAAAAAAAACTCGTGTTCTTTTCTTTTGTGCAGATCTTCTGTAAAATATATGTCTTAGTGTATATATTAGTCTCTTTTTATTATATATAAAAATATATAGCAAATTTACATGTAAAAATTACAAGAAATGCACAAAAGAAGAAGAAGAAGATGATGATGATGATATGGAGTTAGGCTACGGGAGCTAACCTTTTAAGCCTAACCGTCAATAACTAATAAGTAAATGGAATTAAAAAGTAAAAAGACTGCACGGAGAGCATCCACTACACCAATATATCCAAATAATAGAGAAACTTAATTACCCAAAATATGATAGTAGAGATATCTCTGGTACAATTTTATTAAAATGTTGTGCATGAAAATAAAACTACGTTTGAGAGTATGACGTATTTTTAAAATAACATAGTTTGCAAACTGTTTTTCCTTGTTTGGAATGTCTCTTATCTTAATTTGTATTAGTTTGAAAAGTTTTCTAAGAGTCCTAGTTAGATTATATTAGGTATATGTTTCTTTTATAAGTTAAGCTCGAGATTGAGATCTATGTAAATATGTGTGAGGTGGACTTAAAGAATATCAATTAAATATGACTTAAGGAGATCAATCCATACTAAAAACAAGTGAGACATAAAAAGAGTAAAAGACTAGGTTTTATTATGTAGCATACTCTTGATGGGGCGAGAGTTGAGGAGTCCACATGATACAAGAATTGGTTGAGAACATCAATCTCATGTACTCTTTTGAAGTTGTGTTTAAGGAATTTATAGTATTCTTCATTAATTTTTTCTCTCTTTGGTTGTTATTGCTTCTCTATCATTATTATGGTTCTCTTGCTAGATCTCTTGATTCTCGTTCTTATTATTGTGTGTGTTTGGACAGTATCTCATGTAAAGGTTTCCATTGTTTCTAACATCCCTAATAGATCTATTTGAGGATATATTTTTTTTAATTACATTTGTTAGAAAAACAACAACAAAAAAATAACAGTCACGTGAAATTAGAGCCTAACATATTTTTTTCCAATGACGGTGCAACTAACAACAAATTATCTAATTCGAACTAATTTTGAGACACTAAGTAGTCAACAAATCATGATGGAATTATCAACAGCTTGATTTTACCAAATGAGTAAAACTTTATTTATTATAGCTTTTCAAGAATAATTTTTTTAAAATACTTTGTTACAGTACTTACAACTAGATTTAGTAACCACTTAGCATGGCATTTTTGGTTTCTCAGCCATTGGAATCATCCTAGGTAATCATTCTTGCTTTGCATATTTGTACAACTTAAAGAATATTAACTATCAAATATATATATGCATATATTATTAATAATTCTTGAGCAATTAATTATAGCTAGTGGCATCACAAGATGTTCACAAATGAGGAAGAATCAGATCCGTTTCACAAGTTGATCAATCAATTAAGAATCTCCAAACATAGACAAATAAAGAAAAGGCATTTCTCTTTTTCATTTGATCGGATCTTATGTTAGGTATTGCTGTTTCTCCAATAAATTTGAGATTTGAGAATCTAACAGAAAATATAACAATCGTATGACACATACATGCAACACCATATCTATGTGTGTGAGTGATGATGTGACAAGACTGATATTCTAAAAGATGATACGCGATAAGAAAATAGACGCTTCATGTGTTGTCTAGTGTGTTTAGTATATATAATCATGACATCATAATTAATATGACATAATTTTAGCATGTGTCAGAAAAGTGTCGAAAAAATGTTAATATGTAATATATGTTATCGGATATAAATATATTGTATCACAGAAATGTGAGTGTAACCTAGGTCGATAAAAATGTTGAGTGCGAATATATTATCAAGTAGAAGTGCCGGTGCGAGTTGGAGAACAAAGACATGAATGCATGAGGCCATCTTTTTGTAGGTCAGATGCGGATTCCAACAGCTAGGGTCGAAAGAATGAATGCATGAAAGCCATGAAACAGAGTTGACCAACCTGCATGTATCACCTTCAGATTATTTTCATGCATGTCAAAGTTGCACTGTGATAGAGATCACAACAACCTGGCCCCACCTGCAGCCCCTTTAATTTTTTTGTGGCCGGCCAAAGTCACTGGGGAGAGTTGTTTGTTCCTCTTGCATATGTTTGCCGCGTGTGCTTGTCTGCTTGTCTGCGACCTCACATGCAACTAGACGTGCCAAAATATTGGATCCTGTAGATCTCGTCTATGTTTAACAAGATATTATACGACTACTAATTAGTGCATAAGTCAAAAGATGAAGTTTTTACAAGACCATTCTTCTTTTGAGAAATATAGGTTTGTGACTATGGAAAAACATTTAGTAATATAGAAGTTAACACTCCAAAACTTCAATATTACAAAATAACACTGTCACATTCAATCACCTGTATTTCTCGTAGAAAATTATAATGGACTCATATATGAGAAGTTAACACCAGGTTTTCTCTAAAATTATTTCCAAAACTAGACCTAGGAATTAACACCACAATTCATGTTACAGTGGTAGCAATTTTTCTTTCCCCCAAAAATATAGCGTTAGAATTTATTTTTAAAAACGAAATTACTCTTGGGATGACATAACATTTGCACTACTCAGCATATAAAAACCTGATCAAATTCAAAACATGCAAAACATTATGGCACCCAAATGCATGCATTGATTAAAAAAGATATGCTTGGAGATATGTATGGCATTGCTAATTCCTTAGTTGCTAAGGATCGACTCATCCATATGCCAACCTTGGTAGACCCTACTTATCCATTTCAATCCAAATTAATTTGGTCCTTACTCAATTTTTTTCATGATTGATGTGCTGATTCTCACTCCCTCCATTCTTTTTGATGGTTTAAACTTTTTATAGTCTTCAAAATACAATTTTGATCATTAATATTATAACTATATACAAATAAAATTATAAAACAATAATAATATGAGAGTAAATTTGATGATAAATTTACTAATATGATTTTTTGGTGAATGTCAATACTATTTTGTATGTTAGTAGTCAAAGTTCAAAAATTTGACTTGCGTGTATATCAAATGATAAGTAAAAAAGAACATAGAGAATATTTAGTAAGTATAGGTTATATTTTTAAAAATATATAAGAAGACCATATACTTATTTATTCAAAAAAAAGATACACTATAATATACAGATCATACCTTTTCTACCATAAATGTAGCTTTTCACGTGTAGAGTAATTTTCACATTGATCTTTTTTAAAAAAAATAATTTGATAACTTTGTAACTTTCATCAATTAGATCTTTTTTTTTTTTTTTGCATTATGCTCAAATTGACTAGAGAGGACACTTCGATTATGCTCCTGTACAACTTGATAAAGTGTTGACTTTGAGTTGATGCTATTTCACAATCACTTGGCATGTATATGTACGCATCACTCAGTGTCATGGGTCAGAAATTTCCTTCTCTTTATCACAATGTCAAAAGAAAAGGAGAAACTTGTCTATATGATGCTTGTAAATATGGCAAGCACATAAGATTCCCATAGGCTACTTCAATGTTTTTTACCTGAAAAATATCAGTGCTATATCAATCTATGAAACATAGTAGAAGTACCCATGGTAAATCAAAACTATTTGGGTTTTCTTTCTGTAATTTCAGATAATCAGAGTCATTTTCTAATCAACTCAAAAAAAAAAAAAAGAAGAAGAAGAAAAAGCAACCAAAGGTTTTGCATGAATATCCTGATCATGGAAAGTCTGAGATATTGGGAACATGATTCTCACTTTATAAAAAGATGAGTTCCCAACTTCTTTTCTTCCATGGATAAGCATCATATATGGTGCTTCCCACTGCCATTGCTAGTGCACCAACCACTACACAATTAAGTGCTTGCTTCACTTTGGTTTATCTACTATGTTTGTACCCAATTGTTCATAGATTAAATTGAGTCTACGTGCTAAATAGGCCTTGAGTCTATTTGGAGATTGTCACTAGGGAGCAATAATAATATATGCTCGTGCACTTTGGTTTGGCTTGTAACCCAAAAAAGTTATATGTAGATACTTGTTCGTAGAGTAAATTACATTAAAAATTCTCAAACTCGTATGACCGTCTCGTCTAGGTCCATATGTCAATTAAGTACAAAAAATAATATGATAAAAACTTAATTGAGACAATTAAGAAAATAATATAATTAAACAAGTTTGAGGATCAACCAAATAAAAATTAAAATTTACCCAAGTAATGCAATTTACTCGTGTGTATAGTTCCTCACTGGCCAAAGTTCGCCTTTGGTCCCCTTTTGAATGATTTGAAAACTTCTAGTTGGTTGTATTAATTAGTTTTATTAGATATGCTATGTTGCACTTTGGTGGATGCGGAGATAGTAGTGGCATTTCAACAAATTCCATAACTAATGTCCAATTGCCAACTGCAAGCTTAAGAAAGAAAAAAAAAATCTTAAGTGACTTTAGGTGTTTCCATGCAATGATTTGGTCCAAATGGAACACCAAAGAATTGATTTGCTAAGACTAGCTGACTTAACAGTGACGTCACTCCGACTCTCAAAAAGAGACGTCACTCAAAAAAATTATTAGTTTTCTACATTCACAAGAACACTAGAAATTTGTAAAATAAACTTTACCCAATATTTCATGAATCCAATACCGCTGTGCGGATTTCATATGAAATTTTTATAAACAGTGGCTGACATACAAGCCAAACACTGATGAAATATAGGAAGACTACATGTCAGCTGATATTCACAAAAATTTTGTATGAATTAATTTGATTAAATTGAACTCTAAGTCTCTAAATTTGTACCGAAGTTTTACTTAGATTCAAAAACTTAAAAACTTTATATTTGGAACTACAAACTTGCATAAATGTTTCATTTAATATATTCTCTTACTGGACACGCCAGAGATAAGGAATGTGTTATCGCGATCGAGCTACTTCAGACCTCGCAGAGCACAACCTCTCAAGTTTGTTAAAGCCCTTGCAATGCTTCACAAGGCCCATCTACGGCGTCGCACCACCACCACCACCCTTTTTCTCACTAGCCACAGTAGAAGAAGAGGCTATGTCAGGTGACTGTGTGAGGGGAAATAAGATCTTAATTGAGAAATTTCAAAATAGCAACCTTTTGATTTTGGGGCTGAAATAATGCATATTCTGTTTGCTTGATCTCCTTTCATTGTATTAAAAATATATGTTTTTTATTTTTACTTTTATATTCTAAGATACAACATGATTGCTGCCAATGCGGGTATTATTTTTTGTTATATAAAAAGAATTGATTATAATACATTAACACGAATGTGAGAATCATAGATAAATGAAAATCACTATTTGTTTTAGTAGTCAAGGTTGGTTTGAATACAATTCAGTCAAAAAATGTATAAAGTGAATTACTTATACAAGTTCATAGACTCAAGTAAAATTTTCATACAATTTTAAGGATTTATAGGACAATTTAATATTCTCTCATATGTTTCTTTCCACATCAGTCATACCACGTCATTGGCCCATCAAGTTCCTGCCATCTTAGTGTGTCTAATTAGAAAATGTGTAAAATGAAACATTTATGCGAATTCATAAACCCAAATATGAAGTCATCAAATGTTTAGACTCAAATAAAATTTGGTACAAATTTAGAACCCTATAGAAGAAATTTACTCGAATTTTGTAAACATTATGTTTCCAATATTAGTTTGATCACTATTTTTCTAACTTCTTTGTATATGTTGCTCTATGTTTTGCCATTATCTCTCTTTAACCGCTCCTCTTCTACGCACCTAGTTTCGGATGCAATTCCTAACTTATGAGACCTTCTAATCACTATTTTTCTATATGTTATTTCTACTTGTTTCTCTATATTTTAACACACACACTCTCTAACCGCGTCTTCTATATATATAGATTTAGTTTTGGATAAATTTATACCAAATGGTTCTTACGTGAAGATAATGTCCCAAGCTATCAAATTAACATGATTTAAACCAATTTGACAGTTGAAAACGGGGTTCTCATGTAAAAAAACATTCCCCTAGGTTCTACCTAGTTTTTTAGCACCAACAAATACCTTTCCATGCAACTTTTGTACATAAACCTACAAAAGGGCTTGCAAAAAATCTACAATGTAATAGAGCCTTGGCACTACTAAATCATAAACATCCTTGGCATGCAACCAAGCAGAAAGGAAAGCAAAAAAAAAAAAATTTGGGGCAAAGTAGTAGTGGTGGAGATGTAATAAAAATGTTAAACATGTGAGTCACACATCCACTAATTAACAAGATATAAAACAAAATGCACATCAGCACTCAGTGGATGTTTTGATTTTTCTATTTTGCTATTTTATTTATTCTTTTGGACAAACTAAAGTGAGACATGTACATTTGTTGGTAGATATCACCCTGAATCTCTTGACAAGGATGGGAAATTACTAGCTTTCGAATGTAAATCCTTACCAGTCAGCTACTCATGCGCATGCGAACCAAACAAATGATATGATGCGTTCTTTTTGAAACAAAGAACCATAGTTGATGTGTTTATCCGCGTGGAAAAATGTAAGATCGAAATTTGCTTGACAGATACACAATAATTTCTCAAGATTCTCTTTCAATGTGAGCTGACATTGACAACAGAGGTTGACAAGTGAACCCTCGTTTGAAGAGAAAATTACTTCAAACATGATATTTTCCTCCCTTTCCTTTTGAAAATCAGGGAGCAGGAGTTGCAAATTTCACATAAAGATTGAAATGGAATCTTGAAAAAAAAAAAGTTTGGACACACAGGACATTGGGCTGTAGCAATCAAACACTAAAGGCTGCTTATCACCTTTTGCAAGGTCAATTTCAGTGTTTAACACCACATGGTTCATGCTTTTTCCTCTTTTGCTAATTGCTAGTAATTGTCTTGATAACTTTTGCAAACTATCACCTTTGACATTGGAAAAAAGTTTCAAACTTTAGACAGGAAAAAGTTCTTTACATGTGATAATTGTGGGTTCTAAATTTTGATTAAAAAGATAGTACAATAACTAAACCTCATTGTCGAATATGCTCTATTTGAATGACAATTTTAAATGAACTCTTCTCCTCACATAGTTCTTTAAAAAAATTATCCAACATTTGCCTATTCTCTTTCTATATATCGACCAGTGTTTTTTCTTTATAACATATAAGACCTTCCAATCTACACAGAATGTTTAAATTTGTATTTTATTAAGAGAGAAAAAATAAATAAATTCATAAAGAGAGAATATAAAGTCACGATCAAACAAAACACATAGTGGAAAACAAGAAACTCAACAAAAACACTACTCTCAATTCTCACAAACAAGCTCAAGTACATGACGAGTACATCAAGAGCTAGTGCATTAACCATCCAATCCCAAAAGAAGCTACACAACAACAAAGCCAATGACACACACAACACACATCAGAACATCACACAATCAATCCAACCAACAGATGAATCACAGATGAACACTGAAAAAGCAAGCAACCAGCCTTATGCAATATCTGCAGACTTCCTGCGGCATGTCAGGATGCCGGCATGAGAAAGAATGTTAGAAAACGACATACACAAATAGTAAAAGATAGATCAAACAATGAATACGAGACACAAATTTAACGTGGAAAATCCTTGCTGGAAAAAACCATGGGCGCCAGTCGACAAAACTTCACTATTTTTCGGAAGAGTTATAAAACACAGAAGATTACAATGAGATGATCTCTCTGTGCAGTTTACAAGAGATTTATAGATAGTGGTGATCTAGGGTCCAATTAGGATACTTATATCCTTTGTTATCAAGAGTACTCAAAGAAATTAGGTTCCGGGTCATCCCTGGAACGTGCCTCACATCTGTCAAAGTTCTAACCATACCATCATGCATTTTTATCTGAACGGATCCAATTTCAACAATCGGACGTGGTGAATCATCACCCATCCTAACATAACCAGCACCTTGAACAGATTCATAAGTGATGAACCAATCTCTATTAAAGCATATATGAAATGATGCGGCAGAATCAATAATCCATTCATCACCACTACTTGTACATCTAGCAAAAACAACAAGAACCACACAATCAAAATTACCATCAACAGCTGCAACTGAAACTTTACCTTCTTCATCAGATTTACCTTTCGGCTTGGATGTGCCGTTTCGCTTTTCCTTGTTCTTCAATTTGTAGCATTCAGATATGTCATGATTGTCTTTCTTGCAATATCTGCAGAATTTTTCTTTATCTCTGGACTTAGAATGGCCCCTATGACCGTTTGAACTCTTTTCTTGGTAACCATTATTGGATTTCTTCTCTTTTGTTCTGCCGCGAACAATTAAACCTTCGCCATGCAAAATAGAACTTTCAGTGGACACCATCTGATTCATCTTTTCTTTAGCATGCAAAGCTTCATAAACTTCATTCAGGGTAAGAGTATCACGACTGTATAATATGGTATCTCTGAAGTTTGCAAAAGAACTAGGCAGCGAACACAAAAGAATAAGACCTAAGTCCTCATCATCATATTTTACCTCCATAGACTGTAAGTCAGCAACAATCTCCTTAAAGATCGAAAGATGGTTAAGCACGGAACTACCTTCTTGCAACTTGTGTGTGTATAACTTCATCTTCATATGCATCTTGCTGGTAAGATCTTTGGATATGCAAATTGATTCCAGCTTTAACCATAGGCCAGCAGCAGTTTTCTCCTGCAAAACTTCCTGCAAAATATTGCTGGATAGATGAAGATGAATTTGAGATAAGGCCTTACGATCTTTCCTCTTTTCGTCGTCTAACCAGTCCTTTGAATCTTTCTTCCCAAAACTGTCAAGCGCATCATCCAGATCAGTATGCGCTAGCACCGCCCGCATCTTGACTTGCCACAGAGAGAATCGCGTGTTCAGATCCAGCAGCGGAAGGTCATACTTCATTGACGCCATGTCGACAGAAACCCTAGATTGAACGGGTGAAGAACGTAGCTCTGATACCACTTGTTAGAAAACGACAGGCACAAATAGTAAAAAGTAGATCAAACAATAAACACGAGACACAAATTTAATGTGGAAAACCCTTGCGGGAAAAAACTACGGGCGCCGGCCGGCAAAACTTCACTATTTTTCGGAAGAGTTACAAAATACGGAAGATTACAATGAGATGATCTCTCTGTGCAGTTTACAAGAGATTTATAGATAGTGGCGACCTAGGGTCCAATTAGGATACAAATCCTAACAATCAACCAATTATGATACAAATCCTAACAATCTGAATTTGGATCATATTCAACAAAGAAGAGCCCAGACATGGGTCAGAAACTCCCCACCGCTGGCGAGCTGGTCGACGTGCACCCTGACATTGTCCGATGGCGCAATGTAGAGGATGGTCTCTGTTTAGAACTCGGCCATCACCTTCCGACGTAGGAAACAGTCATGTATGCCTTCCAGCTCCCTCCCGAGCTTCAGCCCTTTTGATGAAGACGGTGTCATCATCACCCTCTTGGCTCGATTTTGCTAGGTATTCTTGGGGGTACACCACGCGCCAACGGCAGCCTTCGACGACCGAGTACTGGCCCATCTCATTTTGCCAGTATTGGAAAAAGCATCGCCTGCGAAGAAACCAGACAGGTTTACGAAGAAGAGATGATCTGACGGCTTGACATGCTCCATTTCTGACATACCATTAGGACAGTATGCTTAGATCATATCTGACATCACAAGAAGAGATGATCTAAGGGTGTAGGTGCCAAGGTGTAAGCCACCCACACGCCACTTTGGATGAACTTGTTGCTTGACCGTCGCCTGCAGAACCCGAAAATGAGCTGGAAAAACAGCAGGATGGCTGCCACTACCACGAAAGCTTCTACTTGGCATACTGTCCTCCTTGGGTCCCCCAGCCAGGGCGACAACACCTCCACTGCCTGCGCCATGGTCATTTGTTGCTGTTGCTCATCTGGACTCTCCATTGATCTCTCAGCACAATCAGGCTACTTGCATTCACTGGAACTGATAAATGCAGTGCGAGAGTTTCTTCTTATAGAACAAAATGCTAGAGAGCAAGTTTTTTGGAGGGAACGGGTTGGTTGATTGGTTTCTAAAACGGAAGGTTTTCCGGCATCTTTGGCTTTCATTCTTTTAAGGGAAAAGAAGAAACCCCTGCAAGCAAGGAACCTAGCCTCATGGCTGTTCAAAACTGAGGGAAAGAATCAGATTAAACAAATTACAACATAAAAATTACAAAATAAAAGGTAAAGTTAACACATTGGAACAGACAAATGACAATATAAAAATCATCAAATAAAAGGCAAAGTAGCACATATTAGCCAATTAAGTCCAGGCAGTTGGTAATCACTCAACTTAACATTGGAACATGTCAAGTGAAAAAAAAAAAAAGAGCACGTTACAAGTAATTTCAGTGATCCATCGATCTTTGGAACAAACAAGAAGCATCACAGAGGGGACAATAGTTGCAAACTTGTACTGTAATTAATAAAGATTGCCAGCCTGATTTAATTATTTGCAGAGATCGATGTCCAAAAAAAAAATCAGGGAACATTACAGCACCTGTAAACTGCAGCCTCTCTTTTGTGGAGAATCAACAAAAATTATTGCACAATATTGATTCATCTCTCACCCTGCCAGAATAGATAGTTCAATTATGCAATTTGAAACAATTTACTTGTCCTACTTGGTTGATTTGTTTCTGAAACCAATGTTTTTGCTACTTCTTCGCTTTCCTTTTTTTTTTGGGGAAAAGAAGAAACTCCTGCAAGCAAGGGACCCGGCCTCATGGCTGTTCAAAACTGTAAGAATCAGATTAAACAACACAAGTTGTAAAACTCACAAAATAAAAAGGTAAAGTCAACACATTGGAATATTAAACAAATGACAATATAAATATCATAAAATAAAAGGTAAAGATAGCACATAAGAACATACCATCCGATCAGTCAATATTCCACTGACGCTTCTCATAGAACCATATGGTCCATTCGTTACATCGATGCATGCCAAGTGGGAAAAAAAAAACCTTGTTAGAAGCATTTACCAGTGAGAAGTACAATGAAAGACACTGAAACATCAGCACAAATCCTAGAATGCAAAGCAACTGTAGAACAAAAAGTTCAACTGTGCAACTTGAAACAATTTATTTCAAAAAAAAAAAAGTTGAAACAATTCGTTTGTCCTACTTCATTTTGCTATATATCTGTTCATAAAGCAAATCAATTTATCATAATGGAGAACATGGCTGAAAGTAAAACATAGTTGTGGACAGGAATGAATAATGAAGGATATCTTCATATCAACATAACATAGTTATGAAGATGAATAAAGATTGATTCACCGAGAAAATTCACTCTCTTCCGACTAAAATTTCTAAGTTGCGGACGTGTTAGCATACATAAGTATACACATTAAAAGAGAGAACAGATAAACAAGAGGTAAACGTGTACTTTTATTTATTCATCTCAAATTACAAAATATAAGTCCCCTTAGAGTTTACATCTTCGTATACTTGACATCAGAAGATTGCACGATTCTTAGTTCACATGGCTTCGCAAAACACCTGGTTAATTATATATGTGGATTAGATTCACAGAAAACTTTTGATTAAGCTGTAGATGATTGTCGTCTTCAAATTTCAAATCATGCTCATGCATGTATGCAACTCCATAGTCTCGTCGGTCTATAGTACTATCATAAAATGCAGCTTTCACCTCGCCAATGCCCGACCTGGGTATTGTTTGGTCTCGTCGGTCATGAACAGATGGATGCCTTTGCCTCATTAGTGTCCGACATTAATGGTGTTCGACTTCGTCAGTCACAGACAGGATGTCGCATTCGCTTCATCTGTACTCAATGACATGTTCTATGGATGGTTTTGGGGTTGTGGCAGCATCTTAACTTCATCAGCTTTTAGAGATGCACAAGGCATGGAGCAAACACATGTCATTTGGGGCTCCGATCATTACTCTAGACATAAATGGCTCAATGATTGATAGATTATAAGCGGCTTGCCTCAATAACCTTTTAGGAAAGATCTGAAGTGACGCATCTTGCAACTCTTTCAGATCAAATTCTTTGGCATGATTAGAATGAATGTGGGTGACATGTCTTGCTTCTTCCATAATTCAATCCATAGGCATAATGAACTGGGCTCCCCTTACTTAACTGTATGGGGGCTTTTCTGAACTCTGATTGGCATGAAATTCTGTGGATCTATTTCTTCATGGGTCTTCTACTGCTCATAAAAATTTTAGGTCGATCGGATCATTGGATCAAAAGTTATCATCAATACATCACCAGCATATCAAACTGCAATTCAGCAGGACACAGGTTGTTTGCCACGATCTTTTGGAAACATTTCTTATCTCTAATCAAAGTGAAACTTGGTAGAGTTATTTCATTAAAATTCTAATTTACTCCATAAAAATTTGGAGCCAATCGAACTTTTGGATCAGAAATTATCATCACATTACCAGCATACCAGATTGAAATTCAACAAGACGCCTGCTATTTACTGCAGCCTCAGACAACTTCTGGATGACATGACTTAATAACCTCCAAATGGATCTGAAGTGACATGTCTTACACCTCCCTCATGTTTTAACCTTGTGGCAAAGTGAGAAAGGATTTGGAGCGATGCGTCTTGCACCTTCCGTTATCCAATCTACGTCTGATTGAATTGAGACTCCCTTTGCGCAGGTGATTGGGACTTTGTAGCGAACATCATAGCTTCTGAACATCACGACTCCTCACCATCACAACTCTTTATCATATTGCTTTATGCTCCTCTTCATCTTAATAAACTTGTTATCACAGACACTAATGGATGAGTATCTCCTCTTCCTTCAAATTGGATGGTGTCTATATAGATCCGTTGCTCATGCACATACCCTCTATGCAATGCACGATACATACTATGCAAGTGAGCCGCACTCACCCTTGATAGTGACTTTCATAACCTCAAATACTCACAAGTGGAAAAAGAGAAGAAGAAATGAAGAACTCTTGCAAAACATTACTCAGTAAAACTCTTCGTGAAGGGGGAAAAGTAAAGATCCAACTTTCAACAAATGGAGTCATCTTTCTATTTAGGTTCAAATCACCCAACATCAGGGAGATAATGTAGGGGTTGAATTTCGTAAAGAGGGTATTCCAAGATATAAGAATATGGTTTTTTTTCAAAAAGGTGTGAAGATAGTTGTAAAGATAATCATCTTTTATTCTTTAATTCAAAACAATACATTACATTAAAGTATTTTTAATATTTAATTTGAGCATAATTGATGCGTCTCAGATTTCATGTCATCGGACTTGACTCGAGTCTAGTTTGACATGTAATTCAAATTAAAACTTATATCAAAATAAAATGAAAGTTTACATAAGTAAATTATATACCATTGTACTCATTTGTTGAGCATGATAAAATATTTATTGTCTAATTTGGACACCGAATAAAAAGTTACAATTGCTTTTACGTTTCAGCCCATGGACATTCCAGCAAGTTGTAAACCTTCAAATGCACTATTTATGTCATAATAGTCCATTATGCAAGTTAACCATCTTTAGAGGATTCCGAAACATATGGAAACACTCATTTTGTTAATGGAATCAAAAGTTATAATTGAGTTACGACTAGGTCCCTACATTAGTTTAACCAGAGTAGACATTCTGCTTTCATGGCCTTCAATACTGCAATCTTGTGTTAAGTATGTCTGTCGTGTAATAAGATTTCTAAGATGATATAGAACACCTTATTCCGACAAGAAACAAAAATATTAGAGCTAATTTACATATAAATCCTTTGCAGCAGGACTAGGGTGCATTGGTTGATTGTGTTTTCACGAGTTTTGATGTCCTGTGCTAACTCATGTGAACATGTTAGAAACATGATTGATCATAACACATAATTATCCCGACTATGTGTTGTGATTAAGTTGGTGCACCGAGTATCGGTCGGACTGGTAAGTCAAATAGGACAAAAGATGATTATATTACAAAGTGAATTTTATAGGACAAACCATATATCATTATGTTTGCATTGTTGAATAGCATACAAATTTATGTTTGCATTGGTGAATAGTAAATCCGATAATGATGTTGCCCGTACCAAAGTTTACATGCCAAAGTTGTAATAAGCTGTAGCTGATGGTAACAACGTGCCCAAATCGAAACATACCTTACAAACTGTTACTACTGCGCTTAACATGCAGCATGTGGACTTCCTGATATAATCATCAGATAATATTTGTACCACTCAATTCCTTATCCCAAATGCATTCTATTTCTTTCTGCTGCTAATTGCTTTAATTTTCTGTCAAGACATGACCACATGACTTCAAAGGCTGCAATGTTGTTCAAGCAAGACAACAAACACCATGCCTTTTTCAGAAAAGTGAAATCTTTTGTTCTGAACGTGGGATTGAATTGTTTAATTGCAATTACCTTGGCACTCAGGCAAGAGAAAATCACGAGTTAAAGAATTTTTTGGGAGAAAGAGGCTTAGCAATTGAAAGTGTAAGCTGCTGTGCTGTCTCATGGAGGCGTGAACACAAACAAGTTATATGCAAGCATGCTGAATACAGAAAAACGAAACACAAGCAGTAGGCTCTTACCACATCTCTGAACCTACATAAAGAACATGTATATATATGCATGGATACCAGATTGATCACCACCGCAACGGCAACGCCGGTGGAGAGCAGACGTGAGCATCGCCAGCCGCTCCATGCATTTGCTTCGCCGTCGTACCAAGACGATGGAATTCCACTTTCGGGCTTGGCAAAAGCAACATTATTAGAGGTTTGTTATTTACCAAATTTAATGGAAAATTCCGCAGCATCGAGAGCGCTTTCGTAGCTCAGTTGGTTAGAACACCCGTTTAGTAAGCTGGAGGTCACCCGTTTAGTAAGCGGGAGGTCTTGAGTTCGACTCTCAACGAAAGCATCAATTCCCCTCTTTTTTTTTTAATAAATTGCTGATTCAGAAATGCAATTTCTTTCATGTTCATCTTCTATTTTTTTTTTCTAGTTTATTTTCCATTAAAATGTTACTTCACATACAATAGCTTTTTGAATAGATGATTTCACAAAATAAGAAGTATTTTGTTAAAGGAGTAAATATCCAATGCATCTCACTTTTTTTATGTTCTCATAATATTTCCTCAAAAAATCATGAAATAGCTCCGAGAAATTTTATTAAATTTAGAGAAGCGTATATTAGATTGTCTAAATAATCTATAAATTTTCAACTATAAACTTGATATATATTAAGAGAAATAAAAATGATAAATTTTAATGAATAATAATTTTTATCTTTTCTTTTATCAGATTTATCTTCAACTAAAATTATCTTTTTTTTTATTTTTCTCAGTGTAAATTGATTTTAGATTTGAAATTTTATAAGATGATAAATTAATTTTATATTTACAATTTCAATTTTTTATAAAATTTCTTTTGATCATTTATTTAGAGTTGTGAAGAGATATATATATATATATATATATATATATATATATATATATATATATATATATATATATATATATATATATATATATATATATATGAGAACACCGGAAAAATGGGATGCAATACTTCTTTGCTAAATTCACAATTTTGGTACTCATGAAGCTAATTGTCCCAAAAATCTAGCTCTTTAACCCAGCTCATCTCAATCGGGACTCGTACAATGAGTAATCTTGACTCATGGAGCTCACATATTAACATTTCATAAGTGACAATTGGTTGGTGGCAAAAACAGATCATATATTATAATACAATACAAAGGTCTTTTGGCATAAAATCTTAAAATGGGGAGAAAATACCACTAAAAATGAAAGAATTTGGAGATGCATATTACACCACTATATACTTATAATCAGAAGCAAAATTTGGACACAAATTTTTGACAGCCTCAGATTAAGATTAATGACCTGTATGTAGGCTGTGATCATTGATTAGTACGTCTCAACTTTTGCAGCAATTTTATTGCAAAACCAATAAAATTACCAGCACCTTTCTAATTCCTCTTAACATTGCCGGTGGAAAAAAGTGGTTAGAATATTCTGTTATTGCGCAACCAATAGAGGGCTTTCTTTGACGCATCAGCAATTATACCGAGATCTTCACGCAGCTGTTCAGTACTACTGCTGAATCTTTGGTGCCTTGAGGAGATACACACCTTTCACCAATCCTTTACCGATATCCCCGACTTCCTTAAGGACAGATGCTGGATCTAGCATGGGTTCATCAGCTTCGTCTCTCTTGCGTTTCTGCGCAATGCAAAAGATTAAACCACAAAACAAGTACCGCCACGACGACGAAATTCTTACTAGCAGCCAAGATGTAACTAATCTTATTAATTAGATAGTCCAAGTGTACAGTTTGTAGGGAGACATCGTCTAAAATGCATTTCGAAAACATTTATGGTTACCTTTGCGTTCTCCCATGTTAGACCAATTGCATCTCCCCCAAGACAATCGTACCACACCTTGAAGGTTGCAGGGAATGCACCCTGGAAATAGATATGTATCAATTTCTATTAGTTTTCTTCCACTGTTTGAGAGAATTTGGAAAAGGTCAAGAGCTTGAATTTTACCTTCAAGTCTCGTAAGAAGCATTTGGTTGGGTCAAAATTTACCATAAGCTTATCTCTCGCATCATGCAAGCTTTTCACAACCCCTTTATTAAGTTGCATGAAGGGGTGGAAATCTTTACTTGGTTTGCCCCAGATAACTAACTTACCTGTAAAGTTGTTAAAATGTTATTTGGCAAAACACTAGTGCATATAAAGAATAATGGAGTTATAAACAGCAATAAAATATATGGAGCTAATTTAAAATTGCAAAAGGAACTTTTCTCAAGCCCAACCATGGAAGCTGCTTCGTTACTTAGTAGAAACGAGGAAAACATGTAAATTCATTTGGTACCCTCCAAGACCACAGGAAAGAGACTCATGTCCCCAAAAAAACTCAAGTGACATTAGCTTAAAAGGAATATTATATCGGATTTCTGTAATGGATATAGAATAGGTGAACTAACCATTAGGAGCCTCTGCAGGGAAAAGTACATGGTGAGGACAAGAGAGCTTGTCCCAGTGGAGTACAACCACAGCATCATAATTGCTTAAAGGAGTTCGGAATAGGCACTACAATAGTAAATGAAAACCGCAAGGAGTGAGCCAACCAAATAAGAGAATAATCAAGCAATGACAGGAAATATACCTCCCATGTGTATTGACAAGATTGACCATGAAGTATAAGATTTGTCAAAAGTTCTGCACTGCTTTTAGCATAAGAAGCCATCCGTTTAAGAACCTATTGTTTACAAAACGAACAGAATAAATAAGATGAAATAGATATACAATACCCAAAGCAGAAATCATAAAATGTTTATATTTGGTGCTTTTCTCAGATGGAAATGTTGACAAGGAATGGAAGTCTAGCATATTGCAAGCCTCAGACATTTAATACCACAACAGGGACAACTATGGCATGGATATAAGAGATAAATTCTGTATTATTTTGTCATTCAATTTCCCGTAGTTTATACTTGTCGTACACAGGGCTGATCCTTCCCAAGTGCAAGGTGCGCGACCACACAGGACCCCCAATTTCAATAGGACCCAAAAATTTTCATATTTCAGATTTGATAAACTAATATTTCTAATGATGTCTCATACCTATTGTCAATATGTGGAAACTAGCGTAAGATACAGCAATACAGGTGAGTGGTCAGCACAACATTTCCGTCTCATATTTTCCTTGTTGATCCTGATTTTCTCATGTTCTCCTATGCTCTTTCCCAAGAATAATTGATTCCCTCGGAAATAAACAATTGTCTCCTCCATCTTACATCTCTTCTTCCCCTTTTAAATTGCATAAAAACAATGAGCTATAAAGACTAAATTTGTCATATATGCCCGAGCCAGCAACTCAACCCTCCACCAATCCACCTCTGACCATCACTCATCCCGGCATTTGCAAGGCCTCATAGCTTCACTCCTTCGCCACGAACCAACCACCAGCATCGGGCAAGTAGTAGCTCCATATACCATGATAACTATGTGTTCAAATTTTTAGATATAGTTGAGGGCCCTTTTTTTTATATAAATGTGCAGGCCAGCCCTTGCTGTACACTTGTGTTACAAATCAGAATTGATCTTTTATGGAGTACAAGAAAGAAATCACCCACCGATTTGCTTGGGGAATGCTTAGTCCAAGCCTCCGATGCTTTATCATATGACGTGGCAAGAAACATTGCAGGTTCAACATTGTGAGGATTTTCTTCATAAGGTTTTCTGCTCAACATAAAGTTTTCCTGCAGTTGTACCCGTCAAACATATGCAAGCAGCTTCAGAACTAAATCAAACAGAAAAAAGAGAACTAACATTTATTTCCTTCTCATCCTTTAGGTTGAAGTCGTTATTGATGTCGATGACCATGGGTGAAAAGGTCCAGTCATAATTGGATAGTAATCGCAAGAACCTGTCATCATTTTTGTTGTGTGTGTGAGAGAGAGAGAGAGAGGTGGAGTGATATTTATATCAAGAAAATAGAATGTGCTCTTTGTTGATCAAAAACATCAACACCATTCATTTGCCATTTTAGCTAAATCCTGTGACTTGCTTCTGGACCTCACGTGGTTTGGAATGGATATTTCAGGAAAAAATTCATGAATTACTTCTTATATAACAAGAACAAGAATTAAGCTGAATAAGTTGCAGTCATCACAATAGTAGATACAGGATTGTATGACAGGTTCCAGAATCATACCTAAGAAACCCTGCAACCCGTGAAGAAGGAGCATGAAATGGAAATGGCTTCAGAAATAAGTACGCAACCAACAATTCAACTGCCTCCTCTGAGATGAATGAAGAAAATAGATGTGCAGAAATCCATCTTTTCGCTAGCCTTTGAAACATGAGAGGAAAAAGTAAACAGAGAGGATACAACAAGTGTAACTAATAACTTCAAGATTTTAACCAACAACATCACGTGTCTTGACAGTTACCTGACCACTGGCCCATACATTTGATAACGGCCATGCAAACCATTTATCATACTTGAGTGTTGGCTCCGCATAAAGAGCTCTTTGTCTTCTGATGGAACACTTTCTGTGTTACCATCTCCAACTATGACATGATAAAACAAAACAACAAAATATTACGGTCATTATGTTGTAGTGAGCTAACGAGGACAAATTAGTTACATACATAATAAGAAGCCAACCTTGCTTTCTCAACAGCAAGCCTCTTTCATGAAATATTTTGAGCAAGAAAGAATAACCGGATGTAAGAACGTTGACCTCATCTTCACTAGCTGTAACAAACATTCCCCAATCCTGCAGGCTGAATTTGCACCAGACCAAGTCAAACATATGGATGGTAGATGATAGAATCTCAAGCACAATACTTTTTGTAAATCCTCCCACATACCTTTCCCCAATTTTTAAAAGAAATGCAGACTTTGTCTTCTCCATAGCTAAAGGATCCAAGGGCCAATTACCTGATCCTTCTAGCTGTTTGTGAATTGAAGGGCAAAAGGAATTATTAAAGACATGTGAGGAGGATTGGTAACTAAATAAATAGAACCACGACATGCAAGCTATTGAGCAATATAAAGCAAAGAAACAGAAAATTAGAGATCAATAATATTATCCCTGTATAATGTAACTCAACTAAAGGAGATGATACCTGAATCATAACTTCTGAAGATTGGACACAGGTTGCTGCAAAATTTTGTGGTCTCTGAGAAGAATTCTTTTCGTATGCCAATGGATGAGGTTCAGGAGGAAACACAGATGTGTGTCTAAAAGCTGGCATACACAAAATTTAAAATAAAAGACAGCATTAGGTATATGGGTGGTTGTTACGCATCCATTGTTCATTAACTCTATCTAACTCTGAGCATTTTCCTTTGAAAAGAAAGCTGCTCTTCAGTTTGTGCAGTAGTATCATAATCAAAATTTACATACTGCATCAAGAAAACAGAAAGCACTGATTAGGTAAAGCATACAAGGGAAAAGTTTCAAACCAGAGTCTAGAGGTTGAACGGTGGATACTTTAAGAGGTACTTCCTCCAAAAGTCGCAAGTGCTTATTTAAAGTATCGAAGGCTTCAAACAAAGCTCCAGACGACGAGACAGGATCTGCAAGAGAAATTCAATAAGTCTGCAATCAAGTACATGTCAAGCACAATATAGAAAGCTAAGAACCAACCTTTACCACCAATCTGTAGGCAAAAGTCGAGCTGATCAACAACATGAATCAAATCTTCCTTCTGCAATGATAAATGCTTGGTAAGCACATAATTGGTGATTCTTTTGATAATTGAGTGCTTCTCCCAAGACTCAGAATCCCACACTGCAGTACAAAAATAAAATCCATCAAGAACCACATTTTTAAATGTATGGTGTTTTTCACAGGCAATATGCAGTGACACCATGATTGAAGATACAATGCACGAATTACCTGTGCTTTCTGCAATAGTTCCATCTTTAAATCTCCTAAGTTCTGCTTTCTCTCCCCAAAATTTCCTAAATTTAACAGCCTTTGGAATAACAAGAGTGGTGTAAATTAGTGTGTTGGAAAGCTGTAATTTCAGTTAGCCACCATTCATAATCCAAAACTAAGAAAATACCTCGTCTCGGTTCTCAGGGTTTGGACCAACATCAACAAGTCGAAAACTCTTCTCTAGTGAGCTAATCATAATGCCAGCAAGCAGCGCACCACTACCAAAATTTAAGAAGCCCTATATAGGTTTTCTTGTCACTGAAAAGCAATGTGATAATACAAAATAAAAGAAAAACTTGTCAATTATGCTAATGTTGCATACATCCACTATATTCCATTCAGAAGGTGTGCTTCTCCATAGGACACGTATCATCTTTGTTCTATCTGTCAGTCCTCGTTGCAGCAAGGAGTCGACATCTTTTTCACATACTCTCCAAGATTCATCATCCAAGCAAAAACTTGATGCAAAAACTTTAGCATTCCCTTTCAAGTTTATCCTAGAGTAAAGTAATATCATGTTAGCACTTGATTATCTTTTTGTTCCAATCTTTATTTATGACTCACAAGGAAATGGGAAAAGGCTCTAGTGTGGGAACATATAATAGCAAATCCTACTGGACCTACTCAGATGACAGGTTTTGGAATAAATACACAAAAGAAATGATTAGCAATATCCTCCAAAAATTACAAACAGATATGCATTGTAACTGGATATAGTCTCAGAATGAGCCACACTGCTCTTGGATAGAGGTTGGAACTAAAAAATGCACAAAGGAATACAGGTGCCTCAAAATGATGCATCATGATTTTGGTTCAACATACCTCATGCATGAGTCAAACTTCGCAGCAAAATCGACCTTGGTCATGAAAAGCTCTTCAAACCCACCGTCTCTGCATTTATCAAGGCAATTAAGCGTACAAGCTGCTTCATCTTGAAGCTGAATAAAGAGTTTATTAGATGAAGGCTGTGGGCAAAAAACAGAGCTCAGCTCAAAATAATCCGCAAGCTTCATTTCAAAGTTGGAGTACATTACTTTGAATATAACAAGCAAAACATGACATTTATCAGTGTTGGATCACAACATTGGACCAGTATGTCAGCAAAACATAGAATGTACATGAGATGTGCATAACAAGTGGAGGATGCTGAATAAAAAAGGAACTGGTGATCACATGTTTGGGTTATCAGCAATACACACATACCTCCACAAAAGCTGACTTCGTCATTCGAAATGCCAGATTTAGGTGGCCAGATGCATCACATATGACAACATCAAATGTTTGCAGAAGCTGAGCAATATCCTGAATGTTTAATTCAATCAGAACATCATAAAGAGGGCATGAAATTATTAAATCATAATTTCTTAATAAATGCAACTGTCATTAATAGTACATCATGTACATTGGAAAGTCGAAAAGACAAGTGAACTATATGTCACGTGCACCCATGGGCAATGGCCAAGCATGAACAGTTTAGCATACCTGGATGGTAAGTTTGAGATTCTGAGTTGTATATGTTGTATTCAAATATAGAAACTACCTCGAGAACCAATTTTATATGAAATAAATTTTTGCATTTACTCTATCCAAACTGACACTAATGCTAATAAATTTAAGGTGTCACAGCTATATAGTACATGTAGCAGATTGACAGACCTCTTTGGAGATTGTACGCTGCTTGAGTGGCTGAACAACTAGGCCCTTTGCCCACATCTTTGATGTTGCTGCATGAACATGGAGGAGTTTCAATATAAATTTGTAAATGTTTACAAAAAAGGACAGCTTTCCGATATTGAGCTGTACCCAAAAATTTCATTACGACACGGAAAATCTGCATGGTGGTCATTGATCTGTTAATGATTCTTCCTCCAGAGTCCGCAGTAAGACATGCAAGGATGGCAGATATTAGGTATCCATTGAGGCAATCATGCATATATATTGAACTTCTTTGACGTGCCCAAACCTGCATTTGGAACCAAATATTAGAATGCATTCCAAGGGAGAAAAAATAGCATGACAGCACTGCCACACTGCTAAATAAAATGGCTGCCTTTGTTGATGGTTCTTAAAAGTGCTACTACTCATCTCCAGAACAGCAGCTTAACTACAACTAATTGCTAACGACATCATAGCAAGCCACTCTAATTAAATGGACATTTAATTATAAAATTTTGGCAACTAAGAGAACCAGAGTTCAGAAAGAATGGCGTACTTTTAGTAAAACCAATGCCTCTTGCAGGGTTTTCCAATCTGCAAAAGTGTTGCTGATAAATTCTGCATTTTCTTCCAAAAACATATCCTCCAAAATGCTACTGCTGTACTTTGGCGTGGGTAGATTTAGACCATCTGCAATGCAAATCCAATCAGCAAACTTAAAAAAAAAAAAGTAATTTTCATCTCAGTTAATGGCCAAAACTATGGTATAGTGTAAATAGTTTCAAACCAAGAACACGCCACCAAAACATTATGATGAAAATGAAAACCTAAACCAGCATTGCCAGCTACCAAAACACTATGATGAAAACGAAAATCTAAAACAGCATTACCTTTAGAATGTGCACGCACATTGTTTCTTGATAAATTCATCTTCGAGACATTGAACAGAGAGCTTGCTGTCGGTATTATCCTGATATAGAACTCCGGAAGTTCTGCAATCTCCGTGTCTGCACAAAAGAAAAGGGCTGAACATTGAGAAAATATTGACAAAAGTACACCTTAACATGCAAAAATGATGAAGTTCATAAGCACATGAACAAAAAGAGGAAGCAACTTCATGAAAAAAAAATAACCTGGATATACAAGAAGTACAGGCTTCCGTGCCTCATCTTGGAAAGTAGACCATAAAACCTTGCGGATTAATGGAGAAGACCTCAAGCTCTTCTCAATAACACAAAGGTAAAGACATCTCTTTGCATGGTACTGATGATTAAGATAATCCTTTTCGTGGAAGCATTCCTGTACACATATCAACAGCAACCAGATCACCAAGAAATCCTCCATGACTGACATCATAATCTAAAATCACTGCAATTGATGACTCCTAATTGTAGCTCCAAGTATTTCCAAAGAATGTGCATAGAAGCACATTACCATGTAAAATATAACAAACAGTTTCCCATCGGCACCAAACATGCAATAGCTTTCCAAAGCTCATCAAATTGAACAAGAACCAAACAAGCACAAAGACTATCTCTATTTGCAACAGTGCTTACACAAAGAAGCACAAAGCACATCGAACAACAACTAAACTACTAGAAACACATTTCATTTGCATCAAAATATAATCTTTCTTAGCTCACATCCACAAGAACCACATGAAAAACCCAATCTTTAGCAACTATCAAAATAAAAAGCACTACAACTACACTAGCAGAAGAAAGCCCCTAGTTCGCCCGAAAAATTCAATCTTTGCACTAGCACTGTACGTCTCTCATCAACAACGGCTCTAATTCGCACCCAAAACCCAATCTTTCCACAATAAACACATAAAAATCGAAACTTTCTCAAGCATGTAATGCAAACCGTACTATACCTTGGGCAAGCGGACGAGGAGGTCGACGCTAACGTCGGGCCTGGCGGCACCGCCGACCGCGTGGCTCCCGGCGACCTGCACCACCTCCGGCGGCCGGAAGACAAACGCGAGCTTCTCAGAACCCAGGCCCAGGTCCCTGACGAAACCCGAGGCGGCTCCCGGTTTCGCCTTCTGCGGCGGCACGGACCTGACGAGGTCCGCGACGGCCGCCGCGGCCTCGCCTACGGCGCGAATGGCGGCGGAGCTCGGCCGCGCCTCCGCGAGGAGCGCGGACAGCTTGATCCCCATGGAGTCCTCGGCGGCGGCCATCAGTGTTACGGTTTGGTGGTCGCCAGCGGCGGCGCGGCGAGGGTCGTGGGGTTTAGGGCTTTAGTGGAGAATAAGAGACGAAGGCAAACCCAAAAAAAATCACGTGCAGCGAATAGGTAAACACTCCTCATAGCATCTTAATGATTGTATTATTATAATTTATGAAGGTATGATTTCGTTAAAAACTACTGTGTTTAAATGTTTATTGATGTGTGACACTGAGTTAATAAAATAATAATTTTATGAGATATATTTTTTTGAAAATAACCAAATTACCCCCTCTAAACTTGTTTTTTTTTTTTTGTTAAATACGTCTCATGCGCAACGCACCACTTGCATCTGTATTTGAGCACGACATAGTTGAACTGCTCGCACCATCCTTAGCAAGCTTCATTGGCACAAGGTTGGTGGCACCATGAACACCGACCTCTATCATCCTCATTAACGATTGCGATAGTTGTTTGAACGCAGTGCGAATGTTGTTGGCTACATTTATCGCCTCATCCAACACAACTGCACGAGTACCCCGAGTCATGCACCACGAACTCAAAGCCTCCCCCACCGCGAGTTGGGCCAGTTTGAAAATGATCAAATTGGCTCAAATTAGAAAAAAAAAACAATTGTGTACAGGTGGTTTAATCATTTTCAAAAATCTCTCTCAAATTTTTATAAAATTATTACTTTGTTGGCTTAGTGAAATACAACAAATAAACATCTAAATATAATGATATTCAGCAAAATTATAAATTCATAATGATAAATAACAAATATCATAATAACACAGTGGTACATAACCAAATTTTTTTTATATATATATACTTTTGAGTAAATTGTGTGAGAACTAGCAAAATGAATCATTGGTTTGAAAAATGATGCGGAAGGAAGCTGTGCTTGCAATATCATTCTTCCCCATACCCAACCGCTTTTCTTCATATGGAAAAGACAAAACAACCATCATATTACTCTTGCTCTACCAAATCAACCATGTGGTTTTGAAGAAAATTCAAATACTATGCTAGTAAAACCTGCATATCTGAGCTTATTGCAATAGAAATATAACCAAAGATTATATGCATTTATCTATGATGGGAGGTTCTCTCTCTGTTTCAGTGATGGGATTAAACCACTCCCTCCATTACGAGAGTCTGTCTTTTTAATCAACTATTTAAATTGGACCATAAAGATAATCTTAGATAGTAGAGTATTTGCCTAGATTATAAACCAATTTTCCTATATTGAAACTCTTTCCTTAGGTCGAATAATTCTTACACACTATTCAATCACCTGTATAAATTGAACCATAAGGATAATCTTAATTCCTCGATTATTTGATTTGAAATTGCCATGCCCAATAATAATTGACGTATTATGATCATTGAACTCTCATATGTGATTCATGGTTGTCCCAAGTTCTACTTGGTTGTTCTTGATGTCAAACTCTTCACATTCTTTCCATAAAAGGCTATTGATAAAGGAGACATTGGGCGACAAGAACTAAATGAATCGAGCCTTACACCGCTAAGTTTCATCCGGTCCAAGTCATAGATAAGGAGCACTATGTACCTCTTCTCGATGATATTCAGTTCAGAGTCTTTTCTGATATTATAAAAGGTTGTTATGATATGGTTAATGGTGCCTGATAATCAATCGTGTACTAGCTTGTTCTACAAAAACATAAAATCAACCACGGGGCAATGGATATTTTTATTATGAATTGAGTGAATTATAGGCTATAGCTTCGCAGTGGTAACCTACCAAAGACTAAGTCCATATGAGGATAAGAAAGTAATGATCCATAGACTTTCAGTACAAATGCTAGGTGCAAAAAACACGTACTGAGTACTGTGGAATGGTATTCATGCCATATCGATAGTAACGTTGGCTCCATGCCAAGTAGTCCTACCCTAGTAGGTATGGAATTTGCACTGTTCGACAAGCAGATTTATATTGCTAAGGCCAGTTCCTCTATTTCTTTTGGTTTAGTTGAAATATTTATTACCAGATTTACCAATTTAAGAGATATGGGTATCAAAAAGATAATGGAAAAGGGATAAAAAAATGTATTAAATTTTTTCCGTATTTTTTTTAAGCTAACATGGGAATCAGTTTTTCCCGAATGAGATTCAGTGACTAACCATCATCTCATTCTTATTCCCACTCGCCCCCTCCTAGGAAGCTAACCTTTGTGCGCCTTTCACCCTACATCTAACTACTTTGTGAAAACCACCCTATCTTCAAACCTCTTCGAGACTTCCCCATTCTTCGAGGGAGAGATAGAACCCTTCTTTCGATCGGATAAGGAATCCACTTCCCTTGTCGTTCAGGGATGAAAAATCCGATAATAAAAACTTTTCAATTCCATACCTACTCGGGTGGTAAAGCAAAGCTTAAGGACAACCCTTGTCCAACCATAGAAAGCGGGGAATATAGACTGATAGTATGTTTCCTTGGACGCATTCAATATGACTATTTAGCACAATCAGTGGATTGCAAGGAAGGTGGACTGGAGTGAAGAAAGTTGTGGGAGGCGGAAAGAGATTAGGGGAAGGAGAGGAAGAGTTATACAAGGGTAGTTTTGTCTTTTCATATTTTTATTTGTTTTTTATTTTAAACTAATGAAAAAAAGACAATAAGACACGAGGAAGCATGAAATTGAAAACATATGTACTTCTTGCATAAGTTTTCAAACCACATGCGAATCTTTGCAATACTTCGAAATCACATGTGGTTCTCGGGTAACTTACTCTATATTATTTCTGTTAAATACCTTTGTTTACTGGATAAATAGTAAATTTTTGTTATATCATATTAAAAATGTTTGTACTAAGATGTTTGGTTAGGAGATATTGCTATATATTCCCATTATTTGTAAATGAAATAGGTTGATGTTTGATTAAATCAATTTGTAATCACAATAGTTATATTTAAGATATATCCCCAATTTTAAAAATTTCAATGCATCTCAAATAGATGTATTCTTAATTTATTTCACCTCCACTTAAATATAACTATATCCTGCCGCCGCCGACAAAGGGGGGCTGCCGCAGCTCTCTGTCGCTACCACGTCCTCCATCGCCATTAACGGACCAGGTCGGGTAATCCCCAAGATCGCGACTCGCCAGGGGCCGCATGTGCCATTCTTTTTTTGCTCGGCCCCCCGCCACGCAGAACGCCGGAACGCCGCAGACACAACGGAGCAAAAAAGAAGAAACCACAATGACGATAAAGGCAACGCAAATATGGAGCAAATCGGAGCCCGTGCCTCAGGAATCGGGTGCAAACAAAGGATCCAACAGCCACAACGAAGCTCACCTACAAGGACGTGTGGACAAATCAGAGGCGTCAAAGCAGGACATCGAACGGCGCAACAAGAACGGCGATGTGGCGCAGCGAGGAGCATGATTCTGTTGAACAATAGTATCTCAGTGAGAATCAATTTTCTTATCTATAATAGATAAGTTGTTTGTCGGTGACTAAAACGACCTACTTGTGGTAACATCAGCAAATTGATTGAAGCCCTATTTCTTAGATCAATTGGAATCGAATTAGTGTTTTAAAAACCTGCGATCATAACGCTAAAGATAAATATTTTAGATTAAAAAATAGCGCTGTCAGATTAGAGTAGCATTTAATTTTCCTCGGGAATTACCCTTATTATTCAACAACGTGGGTTTTTTTGGGGAATTACCCTTATTATTCAACAACTTGGGTTTTTGGTTTTAAAAACACGGGGCACGTATTTAAAGGTTAATTAGCGGGCATACACTCGCAGGTAGATGCAATTTCTTGCATAGGGCCCCCTCGACTTAGCCATTATTCTTTTCCAACCAGCAAAAGCTCATTTTATGCAGCAAACAATTCCAATTACCCAAAAGACAACTGAATGTCTCCCATCCAAAGCACCATATTAACCACATAAGACATCCTAATACCCAGTGGTTATTAACCACCCAGAGCACCCTATTAACGACACAAGACACTGTAATACGCCGTAGTGATTAATCATTGGATATTAGCATGCTTTAGAAGCACGGTGGCATCAACACAAAAAACATCCGGTCGCCAACATGATCATGCTTAATTCAATCAACAGTAAATACCGTACCTTGGAGTTATAATAATGTGCTTAGTAAATGACACTTTATAGTGGAGATGACATAAAGTGAAGATCAGGATTACACGATGAAATAAAAAAGTAGATCGCGTGGTTTAATATAAGAAACAATCCATTAGGATGAACTATAGAGATAAAAAGGATTTCCACCACAAGTGAAGCATAAATACTTGGAGCTCGATGCAAAATTGAATTCACATTTGACATGTAGATCTTGAACACGAAAGAAACTTAGAAAGATGATAATGCAGTTTCGTTTCATATCTAAACTTACATAATAATAATTGGAAGCCAATAATACTAAAATTATAGAGCAAGTGAAGGGAACTCCATTCTAATTCTGTATTAGCACGAGGCAAGAAGACGGCGCCTGTAGCTCAGTGGATAGAGCGTCTGTTTCCTAAGCAGAAAGTCGTAGGTTCGATCCCTATCTGGCGCGGTTAGGTTAAACTTATTTTCTTTTAACAAATTTCTTAGTCACATTAAACCCTTTTTTTTTTTGCAAGTCTTGAATTGCATAGTCTGAATCGTTTACATGCACTTTGATTTTGAGAAATGACAATTGCGACGCAAACACTTTGCATCTCCTTTTGCCTTTGAGTTGCCGCTAGGCAAAGGAATCTTCCGACCAGTATATTTCTTAGCGCTACCATTTCGATGTCTTGTAGCCTTCAAAGGGACCGTTATGGGAGCCTGTGGTATTATAGGGGGAATGTTCAGTACCAATTCTTATAGTATTGTTCGGAGAGTCGATAAGTATGTAATATTTTAGTTCGGAATCATAAATTTTATGTCTTATTTGAATCTTAAGAATTAAAATTATAAGGCAAAACAAACTCCTACCCAAAGTCCACTGCAAGAAAGAGCGGAACTTAATACCTTCCTTAGGGGCTAACATTCTGTTCTATTGTAACTTTCAGAGTGGAGGTCATCATTCTAAAACAGTGTAGTATTTTAGTTTAAAATCATAAATTTTTTTTAATTGTGATGAACCATCTTTGTCTGATTTTACATGCAACGAACAAACTATATACACATACACATATATTTTGGAGTGACCAGTTAAGCCTAAAATTCGTGCAATTGAAGACTGAGACTTCTAAAGGGAAATCAATAAAATTTTATTGTCAATGTGGTGTTACAATAATTCAGTAGACTTCCGAGCCCTCTAATATAGATGTTTATATAAGCATAAAAATAAAAAAAAGTACAACATGCAAAATGTTGTAATACACTATAAATTAGCAAATTCTTCTCCAATTGCAAGATGACCCATGCCTCACCTAGCGATGTTAAGTTGCTAGATAAGGAGCATTTGTAATTCTAATAACTTTTGGACAGAGCATATGATCTGGTCAAATTGCACTTTGGGGATCTCCGATTGACTCGAAAATTGGTGGAGAGGTTTCTCATAGAGTCCTCTATTCACCATAAAAATATGGGGTCGATCAAACTTTTAGATGAGAAGTTATCATCGATTGTCTCCCGTGAATCTTAGATCTTTGATCAACCGAGACCTTGGTGGCATCTTGATCTTTGATCGAAAGTAAATAACTTTCAGATCTTTGATCGACGGCAAATTTGGTGGGGTTTGATCTCTGATCAAAAGATGAGCATGCCATTTTTTAGATCTTTGATCAACCAGGATCTTGGTGGCGTTTTGATCTTTGATGGAAAGTAAATAACTTTCAGATCTTTGATCGACGATGACTTTGGTGGAGTTTGATCTCTGATCAAAAGATGAACATGCGACCTTCAATTGTTGCTCATGAATGGCTAGCACGGGCATCAGCGAATAGGGCTCCACCTCTGAAATGCAATGCATGATGATGCATGCTTATGACAAATTAGTGTTTACCCATGGTTGTTGGATGTAAGTCGATCAAGTTTTGATGATTAATGACAATTTAGATAAACCCTTGATGATTAATATTAATTTGGATAATGACAGCTTTGATGATTAAATGACAACTTGAATAAATCCTGTTTTAGCACACGTACATTGAATTGTTATTTGTTAAAGTCTAGAAGTTGATGACTCCCTATTGTAGTTTAATATCAATGCATATGATTGAGGGGGAGTTCATCATATTAGTCATCTGTGTTTACGTCAAGCTTATGCTTATCTCTATCATGACATGAATAGTATAGATCGTGTGCCTATTTCCTATCATGTACGAATATATATGATTGTATGTTTCATCTCACACTCATTTGTGATTTGTTGAAAATGGTTTTGTCATTTCACCGAAAAGAGAAATTGTTGAATTAACTCCTTTGTGGAGTAATTTCTCTAGTAATTATGACAACCTAAATATGAGACTAACGTTGTGCATTGAGTGTATGTGTTGTAGTCTCAAGGTGTATTGCAAGATGAAAGCAAACAAGGGCGTGTGGAGGATGATGTCGATATGAGTCATCTTGAGCGAGGTCAAACTTAGCGAGGACAAGCTTCGAGAGGTCAAGTTTCACAAGGTCGAGCTTTACCAAAGGTAAGATCCAAGATTAAGGATTGTTTTCTTAGGATTTTATCGGTCTCGGTGTTTGGAGATAGACTAGTTTGATAGGACTTCTTTTTACTAGTTTGACCGTACTATTAAGGGGGTCGAAAACTAGTAGTTTGAGTCTATCTAATGTGGAAACTCAAATGCATTCATATCATCTTGCACTAGTGCTTTATTACCTCTTGCATTGCTAGAGAATCTAAATGTAGTTTTTGTTGCATTAAAGAAAATGTTTTGAAAACAGCACTTAATCTTGATCGCCAGCTAGAGCAATTTGTTTCTTTATTAGAGCTGGTCGTGGTCGTATTTGCACATTCTAATCGTATCCTTGTTTAGAGTTTGGTCGTGGTCATGTCTATCGGATTGGCTGTATCTTTGTTTGAGTTTGGGAGTTCAAGCTAGTCGTACCAGTTTTCAGCTCGATTGCATACGCTCGACCAAATCCACTCGACCACTTGTTTTTGACCGGATATTCGACTTGTGAGTTTAAGTTCCTAAATCATATTGGCCGTGGTCGTTCCTGAGTGTCAGCAGGCTTATCCGTGAGAAAACAGACAATCCGTATGTGCAAATACCCTAAAATTGAGTTTTGAGTAAAATTGGTAAAGTCCTGTTTTCGGTTTGCACAGGCCGGATTTTGTTTGAGATGGCCGGACATTGTCCGGTCAGTATAAAACTTATTTATCAAGTGCAAAACGAAACCAGAGACAAATGGTTTTGTCTGGGGCTTTTGTCGGGGAAGGCCGGACATTTTCCGACCAGTACAAAACTTGTGAGGGTTAATTTGAAATGTAACCAGAGACATTTAGAAATCATCTGGGAGCTTTTGTCCGGGCATGGTCAAACATTGTCAGACCTGTATAAATTGTGTAAGGCTTAATTGAAATGTCAAACATAGACAAATGCATCTGTCCGAGACTTTTGTCTGGACAAAAAATCATTTGTCCGACATTCACAAAAATAGCCCAACGGTAACTGACACGTTTGCAACGGTCATATTGACTTGCACTGGCCGGACAATGTCCGGCCTGTACAAAATTTCGTCAGGATGTTGCAAACGACTAGTTTTCTTTGAGGGACTATAAATACCTCGTGTTGGCTTTCATTTGAGGTTGCTCAAGAAGTTGAAAACACAGTGTATAAGCTAGCCAAGCTCATTGCATTTGATATATTGCATCTAGAGGCTAGATTTGAGCCCAAATCTTGAGTGAATTAGAGGAGAAGCATTTGAGAGAGGTTGTGAGTGCTTAGTGCACTTCATTCTTCATTTGCAAGCTAGTTCTAGAGTCTTGAGCATCCATTTGCATCATTTGAATTTCTAGCACACGATTCATTCAAGTGAGCGCATCCGACTTGTTATTCTTGGCGATCGCCTTCGCCTAGACGATGTTGGAGGAGAGTCGCGATCTCTCCATTGAAGTTTGTTGGAGAGGTTGGCAAGAACTTGTGAAAGGTTTTGGTGTTCGCCTATCCAGTGTGGAGAAGGAGCTGTAGGATCGATGATACCGACTAGAGGGGGTGAATAGGAGGTCTTAAAACTTTTTAATTACAACAACTTTTTGCAAGATTGAAGACTTAAGAAAGATATAAAAATAAACTCAAGTAAATTTATAAGTGAGAGAGATACAAACACGATGATTTATCCCGAGTCTCGGAGACACGCCCGGTCTCCCCTACTCCTCGTTGAAGCACTCAAATGAATAAGTCTGGCTTCAATATCCACGAAGGATATTTCTCACAAATGGTTGCTCCTTGTCCACTCCTGAAAGGCGAGCACCAATGCCTATTACAATCATGCCGAGTCTCTCCGACAATATCTGAAATGGAGAGATCAAGGGCACGCCACCAAACCGTCTAGGTGAGGGCGTTCACCAAAAGTAATAAATTGCAAGGTCTCTTCTAGACTTTCAACAATCACCGAGAAACTCTAAGTATGCAAATGATGCGAATAGAACACTCGGTGGATCACAAAAACTCAAGACTTGATCAAAAGATCAAGATTTTATCTCTAAGAATAAATGCTCAAGTGTATATATGAGAATAAGGCTGCTTGGTGTATGAAACAATAGCTCAAAGCCTCTATTTATAGTCTAAATGAATAAAAGAGCCGTTGTGCTCAAGTTGGAAAGTGATAGTACACACTGACAGTCAGCACAGCATGCTGACAATCAGTATAGACCACGAGCAGTAACAAGCAAATTTCGGAGAAAACTCAGCTAGCCGTTTGAGATCAAAAAAGGAAACAAAACAGCACATGCTGACAGTCAGCGTCTACCTCAACGGCTCGGACTAAATCACGGATAAAACTTTGCTAGCTGTTTGTGGTCGCATATGAAAACAAACAACTCATGCTGACAGTCAGTATCGACCACAAAAACGACCAGTTAAATAAAACTCAGAAAACAAATAACATGTGGTAGAAACTCATGCTGACAGTCAACAACACATGCTGACAGTCAGCGTAAGTCAAAAAGTTTCAACTAAAAAAGACACTCTCTGGACAAATGGCAGTAACACAAACTGACATTCAGGCTGATTGTCAGCATCACATGTTGACTATCAGTATGGATGAAAATAGCCATAATTTTTTATCCAGAAATTCGATTGAAGTATTTTATAGTTTGTTTGAAAGATAATTTAAGGGGCTATAATTTTGTCAACAGGAGCAAAACATAGATCAACCTAGATATTTCCAGAGAAAGCAAAAACATTTCTGCTGCCAAAAAGATCAGAAAACCAAATCAATCAAAAAGCAAATCCAACTGAGATGAATAAATGCAGTGACCTAATAGTCTTTCGGTTTATGCTGGAAATGTAGAGAGAACTTGCAACCCCTC
Organism: Pharus latifolius; assembly: GCA_019359835.1. Lineage (NCBI taxonomy): Eukaryota > Viridiplantae > Streptophyta > Magnoliopsida > Poales > Poaceae > Pharus > Pharus latifolius. The sequence continues at coordinate 474,827 of CM033328.1, forward strand.
TTAATAGTACAGAAACAAAAAACAATTTCTAAACCGGTCAAACTCCAAACATCGAGATCGGTAAAATAAACACAAATTTTACCTTAGATCCTTTGCAACTTCAATCTTGCGATTTGCGTCTCGTCTTTTTACTTGAGTTCACCTGGGTTCGTATGACTTCTATCTTAATCATCTTGCATATTTTGCCAAAAGAGCTCTGTATCCAAATAACTCAAAACACAATTAGTCTGAAACGCTTGTTTTCATTAATCATCAAAATTAGGCATAATGGCCTAGATGCAACAGGAGCAACCCTAGTGAGATATCCTTCGTGGATATAAAAGCGAGACTCACGTGTGAGCGCTTCAACGAGGATTAGGGGGGATCGGGCGGCGAGTCTCCGAGACCTCGGTAAAAAAATCATTGTGTCAATTGTCTCTCTCTTGTATAATTCGTATTCATCTTGGCACAATTGCTTGATTTACTCTTGTTACATGCTATATTGAATATTCCATATGGTTGAATCCAACTAGTTGTTAGATAGTTGTTAAACCCTTTGCTAAAATTAGGTTTCATAATTATCTAGTTAAAAATTGTTTAGTGAAAAAGATTTTTAAAAGCCTCCTATTCATCCCCCCTCTAGTCGGCATTCTCGATCCTACAATGGTAACCTTCACGGGCTTGAGTGGATCCACAGTCGCCAGTCTTCCGTCGCTTTCCGTGCCCTTTGTGCGTGCCTCTGCCTTCTCTCCACCTCGCGTGCCTCCACCTTGTGTGCCTCTTGTCCCTCTATTTATAGGGCCTATGGGTTGGTTGTGATTAGAGACAATCAGGAGATTTGATTTCAAATAGAAAATATAATTCCTTTTTTCAAAGATTATTTCCTAATCAAGAGGATACCTAAAAGATTATTTCCTAAACAAAAGGATACAGAAAATATTATTTCCTTTTTTTCAAATTTCGAGCCATTAAAGGGTTTTGTCGGTTCGGGCAGGCTGAAATCTGATCGGATTCGACCTGGCTAGTTTTGAAGATCATTTCGACCAGACCAATCCTGTAGTTAATTTCGACCAGATTTGAAAGCATTTCGACCAAGTTTTGAATCATTTTTGACCAGCTCTGAGGTCATTTCGACCAGAATCCATGTCATTTTGATCAGTTCCATGTCATTTCGACCAGACTAGTTTTGAAGATGATTTCGACCTGGTCAATGCTATAGTTAGTTTCAACCAGATTCGAAATCATTTCAACCAAGTTTTGGAGCATTTTCAACCATCTCTGAGGTCATTTCGACCAAACCAGTTTGGAAGTTCATTTCGACCAGTTCTGAAGTCATTTCAACTAGAAGCCATGTCATTTTGACCAGTTCCATGGTCATTTCGACCAAACCAGTTTTGAAGATGATATCGACCTGTTCAATGCTGTAGTTAATTTCGACTAGATTTGAAATCATTTCGACCAGTTCCCAGGTCATTTCGACCAGACCAATTTGGGAGCTAATTTCGACCACACCAATTTGGTAGCTCATTTGATCAGATCAGAGATCATTTCGACCAGTCCAGAGGTCATTTCGACCAGACCAATTTGGGAGCTCATTTCAACCAAAACTCCTGCCATTTCGACCAGTCCAGAGGTCATTTCGACCAGACCAATCTGGGAGCTCATTTTGACCAGGTCCAAGATTATTTTGACCAGACTAGTTGTGAAGGTGATTTCGACCAGGCCTATTCTGGAGCTGATTTTGACCAGGTTGGTTCTTCTGATCACATGGGACTTTTCATGTCCAATTTTATTACAAAAATTAATCAAACAAGAAGAACAAGGAAAACATTGACAAGATGACAAAGCAGCATGAGAAACAAGCAAACAAGGGAAGGAAGAAAATGTTGTTCAACCCAGGCGACTTAGTATGGGTACATCTTCGAAAAGAGCGCTTTTCAGAGCAACGCAAAAGCAAACTGCAGCCAAGAGTAGATGGTCCATTCGAAGTGCTTGAGAAGATTAATGATAATGTATACAAAATTGATCTCCCCATGGAATATGGCTTTAGCCCAACATTCAATGTTTCCGATTTGTCTCCATACGTTAAACCATCAGAGTCGAAGATGACTCCTTTTTAAGTGGGGGAGGATGATCAGGTCATTCCTAACCATAAAGCACTTGTGCCACCACAAGTGGTTTCAGGTATTCCATCAGCTATACCATCGCCGCTTAAATCAGCCAAAGTATACCATGGACCTATCACTAGAAACCTAGCTAAACAAATACGTGACCAAGTGAACACTAACTTAAGTCTCATTCCAGATTGTAATAAATTAGTAGTGCCTCCAATTTCCACTTCTTTGATTGAACTTAGGTACAATGGAAAGGATGATGGAGAAGGGGTTACATGCGTGAGGATGGTTCATGTAAATCTTAAGTCAAATAATGTCCGTCTGATTTCTGGCAAATTTGGTGCGAGTCTCGAGTACTCAAATGGGCATGGGCCATATTGATGGAAAGATCTTGAAGTCTAGTTTCTAGTGTTTCAAACCGTGCATCATTTGGACTCCTGTAACAAAAGTTATGATCATTTTACTGGAAGCTGTACAACCAGTCAAGTCCTGCGCGAGAATTGTCGAGACTCCTCAAATACCACACCATGCTGACCTTTTGGCTACCCAAGAAAACCCCTCAGCTGGTGTTAGCTTTTACACCTAAACTAGGAGAGTTGTTCCTAGTATAAAAACCTATATACTCCAACTATTGTGGATACTTTTGGATGATTTACTCAGAAATATGATATTGTAGCAAGATTGCTAGTGTTCCTTCAACCTTTACTTTTGTGAGTTCTTTTTGGATTCGCGAGAAACATCCCCCTGGGTTCCCCCTAGTTCGTGCTCTACTGTTCCAACCATCCTGTATGGATTAGTTCCAGTTTGTGGTTCTGCGATTGTTCGAACAGCGGGTCGAAGTTCCTATGGTTTTGGATCGTCTTTCCCCAACGCACGAGTCGCATTCAACCTTGTTAGGTTAAAGCTATTTACCCCGGCTGGTTTTTTTCAGTTAGCTTTCTTTTCCCATATCTATCCTACACCGTGAAGATCAGGACACCCTCTGTGGAGAACTGATATGCGTTGGCGCAGCAGTGATCCACTTTCACACCAAAAATACAACAAATTTTGCTCCAACCTTACAACATGGGGAGGCCATTATTTTATTTGAGACAAACACGCATAGTATAAACTAACACCAAGTCGCTAGCAACTTTGACTGAGATGACTTTATGCTACTATCCTTGATGCCTTTTCCTTCATTAGATCATCGATTAGACGATGGAGATCACGGTAGGATGATCCTTTGTCACTCAACGCGGCATGAGCTCTCTCTGCTAGCTCCTTGGCCCTAACCCTAGCTTTCTCCCCTTCTCCTCCTTCCTCCATGAACCTCGCGATGGCTCGCCCGATGGCCTCGCTGGGTACTATCTCCGCCTCCTTCTCACGTGTACTCCGCTTTCCGCTTTCCCACACCTTCTCACCAAATGCCGCCACCTCAGTGACCAACCGCTCATTGATGAACTGCTCAAACACCAATGGCCATGTTAGCACAGGCACCCCAGCTGACGCAGCCTCTAGCACAGAGTTCCACCCGCAATGCGTCACAAAGGCCCCTATTGCCGGGTGGGCTAGTATGGCCATCTGCGGGGCCCACCCGTAGACGACCATGCCACGTTGGGCCACCCGCTTCTCCCAGCCTTCCGGGGCCCACCTACCAGTGGTGTCCTCTGACCGAGTCACCCATAAGAAGGGCTTGTTGGAGGCCTCCAGCCCCAGGGCAAGTTCGTGGAGCTGCGTCGTTGAGAATTGGGCCCAACTCCCGAAGCAGATGTACACCACCGATTGGTTCTGCCTGGTTGCTAGCCACTGCAGGCAAGCCACGTTGGCATCGCCGCCGCGGTGGACCGCACCTTGCGACGGCAGGTTGACCGGGCCGACGAAGTAGGAGCGGCGCGCGTCGACGCAGCTGAACTCGTCGCAATAAGGCTGCTCAAGGTCGACGTAGGTGTTCACGATGACGCCGAAGCCGGCAAGCTGCGACGCCTTGATGCTGTTCCATGAGGCGGCGAGGTGGTCCTCCTGGACCAAGAAGTCCGGGAGCTCGGACGCCGGGATCCGGATCTCCTTGCCGGGCAGGTCCGGCACAGGCACCACCGCCGCCGCAGAGCCACGCAGTATCTCGGGGCGCACCTTGAAGAGGTTGTTCATGACGAGTTGCGGGAAGACGCCGACTGGGTTGAACGTGAGACGCGGCACACCGAGCTCCGCGGCGATGTCGGTGGCCCAAAAGAACGGCACGTCGGCTACGATGGCGTCGGGGCGGTGCTGCATGAGCAGGGCCTTGTGGATGGGCTGCGAGAGGTCCACTGCGCGGTACACCCGCCATGCGTCGTGCATGGCAGCCGCGCCCAGGGCCTCGACACCCCTGCCGAGGCCGACGTCCGGGAATGGGTAGCATAGCACATGCACAATGTGCCCAGCAGTCGCCGCGCGTGTCACCGTCGTGGCGATCAGCGCAGCGTTTGCCGGCGTCACCACCATCGTCGCCTCCACCGCGCCGGGCCGCGCGGCCGCTAGGAGACATGCCAGGTCTGTCATGGGAATCAAGTGTCCCCTCGCGAAGAACGGGAGAAAGAACAACCGCAGCTTGGTTCCTGTCGACGACGACAGCGGCGGCGTCGAGGCCTCGTCGGATGACGCGTCGGCCATGGTGGTGTAGTCCCTGGCGTGCACTGTGTTTGTGTGTGGGTCCCGATGTGCTTGTGTTTGTTGCATGCAACAGTCGTATTGGAGCCGTGGAGGGTGCCGAGAATAGCTAGGAAAATTCTCTCTTCCAAAGACCAAATAAAAAATAAGAGTACAAAAAATCCCTACAAATAAGGTCCATGGACCAGCTGTGTGGGGATGCAGGAGCAACGTATTGGATCTTGGAGTTAAATAGCCAATGAGTTGGTATAAAGAAATGTGGTGATATGGAGGTTAGGTGGCATGTGTGACGGGGATGAGGTTTGGGTTTATGATGCGAGAGTGACAGGGAGCCTCTTTTTTCGATTAGAAACGTCGTATGAGTTATATGAGATTTTTTTGTACGGAAAATATTTATTAAAATAATAATATCATAAAACACACAGGGGAAAATAAAATTACGAAAATAACTACAGTTGCCAACCCAATTGACGACTATATGCATTTCAGCCACTGTCACTAGCCCGCCTGGCGACTAAAGCCGCGCACACCTCACTTGCCAGCCGGACTGACGACTTAAGTCGTATATAAACACCAGTCTGGCGACTGAGAGAGGGTGCGGGAAAAAATCATTTGGAAAATTTCGGAAAGAGAAAGAGAGAGAGGGGAGGAAAAGAGAAGAGGAGAGAAGGAGAAAAAGAGGAAAGGGAAGAAGAGGAGAGGAAGAGGAAGAGAAAAGGAAGAAGAAGAGAAAAAAAAAGGTAATTTTTTTTGAACTTCCAATTAAATCTGTTTTAGAAATTAGTTTGAAATACATATCTGCTTTAGAAATTACTTTTAAAATACATAAATATTTTAGAAATTAGGTTTAAATATATATCTGCTTTAGAAAATAAATTTAAAATACAGATATGTTTTAGAAATTAGTTTTTAATATATATCTGCTTTAGAAATTAAATTTAAAATACATATATGCTTTAAAAATTAGTTTTAAATACATATTTGATTTAGAAATTTAGTTTAGAGTATAAATCTACTTTAGAAATTGGTAGAAAATGTGTTAATGATTTACCTGCAACCAATTGATTGTTTCAGCCATAACTCAGCATTACTACAAGTTTCAGTCATAATTCTACATGTGTTAATGATTAGAGTATAGATCGTAGGATACGTATATCTGAAATACATGTGCTGTAAAAAATATGTGGATAACCTAGATATGTTGTGCGAAACTAACTTAGATGTGATGTGTACGTAAATTAATTTAGATGTGTTGTATAATGTTATGCATTTACAAATGTGATGTGTATACAATATTATGGATAAGCTGTATATTAAATTTCACCTATAATAAATTAGATTATTTGGAAAATAAAGCAAAGATTAATTATAATTTTTTGTCGTAGACAATGTCAGAAACAAGAATAGTATATGTTTTTCACGGGGAACAAATAATCAGAAACAGACCACATGGGGATATTCAATATACCTTCCTATGTTTTACCTGTAATTATTCTTTTTATTTCGGTTATTCATACATAAAAAACAGTCTTGTAGGCTATTTTACAAACAACATACACCACACGGGTTATTTTTGAAATAATCAAAACTACATTGGTTATTTTAGAAACAATATAAAACAAAAAATGTTATTTTATAAATAAATCTGGCAGGAAAGAAGGGCCTAAGTCGTCAACCCAAGTGGCAACTTAGGCTGATGACTGAGGACGTGGCCGTAAGTCGCCACTTGGGCTGGCGACTTAGGGTTGCGGCCACTCAGTCGCCAATTGGACTAATGACTGTGGTCGTTTTTGTAATTTTGTTTTCTCTTGTGTTTTTTGTGAAATTATTATTTTATTGAGTATTTTCCGTACGAAAAATTCGTTATATAAGGCTCTAAAACAATAAGCGTGGTTCAGTCGTCATTGTCATTGCTCTCACTATTGCTACTCTTATTGTCCTTACTGCAACGGTTGTCTTAGGTGGTGGTTGTGGTAGGTGGTGGTTGTGGTGGTGGTGATTGCAACAAAGAGGGAGTTGTTGGGGAGGGCAAGGAAGAGCAAAATTGTTTATACTTTAAAAGACAAAAATGTTAAGATTTCTAGTTTTTAAGCGATATTTTGATAATTTAGAACATTGGAATACTGGTGCATACTATTTATAGTCATATATATGTATATAGTTCTTGAGACCCACTCTCTCTCTCTTACTGTTTGAAAGTTGCTCTCATATTTGGCACGTCACTGTGCTGGTCTTTGTCGTCTGATCATGGGTCCCTATTGTCCTAGATATGAGTTATTAGAACAAATATTGCCAAACAATTGTAATTATTCTTGGTTGTAGATGATTTGTCGGTGCCGATAATACAAAATTTATAGGTGATCTTTTAATGTGTTTGAACCATATTATATGACTGAATAATATCCTGCAAACTATGTCTTTTTAGTGTTTTTTTTACAACATGAGCATTGCTGTGTGGTTGCCTGAATTTTAGACTGTGCCCCCTTCATGCTGCGGATAGGAAGCGCTTTTTTCTCTCATCTTTTTGCAGCTTGTGAATAGTGCATAACATTGCCTCCTTTGTTGTGGGACATATGTGGATGTTAGTTATGAGCAGACTTAGGATTCCAAGTTGCGGAGTTCATGACCACAATAAAAAGGCTTCAACCCTACTATACCACTTGATCTACAATGTGAGTTGTATGCATCATATGTACACAATACCATTGCTTCATATGTGCCATTCGTAATAAGCATTGCCTCTCATCCTTATGTGTATCTACAGCTGCGCTTTTTACTCTAAAAAACCGGCACTTCTCCAGGTATAAATTCTCATAGAACATTTGAACATCTTTTGTCTTTTAACTTTCAACTCTGCCAGCAGCTATTAGGTCATAACTCTTGAACATCTTTTATTTTTTCAGTTTTAGCTAGCTCACAAGTATTACCTAAACTTCTATCATTTAAAGAATTTAATGATTCTTTCCAAGGACTCATTTTTGTTCCATCCAAACTTGATTTAAGCCTGCTTAGCAAAAGACAATGGAGAGTGACGAATCCGAGGCAGTTTTTGCACCCTACTAACTCTGGATGCCTGATCTCTACATTTTTGGATATATCTTTTGCTGTGAGATAGTATGCACAATTGGTTGGCTCATCCATTCTCTTACTCTTGATATAACTTAAATGAATACTATCGGCCAATTGATGACAGGGTGTTCAAACCATCTCCAATTGCAAGATGACCCTGCCTCACCTAGGGATGTTAAGTTGCTAGATAAGGAGCTTTTTTAATTCTGATAGTCTTCAGTGTAGTGTGAATAGCTCTACAAATGTAGAACCACATGCGATGAACTAGATGATGTCTTTTATCTCTGTTGATGCAATTCATGCTGCTGTTTTCGAAGAACTAGGTCGGTTAGCTGAAAAAGAACACATGCATATCTTAGCATGTGCATCGCCTCCTTTGTGCCAAACTTTTTAGCCCAATGCATATGCAATTTAGTTTTAGCGACCTCCACCTTTGTTAGTTCACTAATTTACTTCGCATTTATATGTTCTAGCAATTGTTCTATTCAGCTAATGATGCCACAAAAAAGTAGTGAAACTTGCATCAAGCAACCTATACATTGTCGCACAAGGTCACGACTAGATACTACTGCTTGGTTTAAACAACATACTGTTGACCTGTTTAGAAAATATTCGTTACTGTTTCTATGCAACTGCAGGTTTTAGAGATGACTATTGATAGTTTTGTTGGACAAATATGCCATTACCTTGCTACTTACCCCTGATTTTAGAGCAAACCCAAGAGAGGTTTACACACTGCATAGACTAATATCAATTCCTGTTTAATTAACTCCATAGACTGTCATCTCTTTTGATTTATGGTGTCCTTCAGACTTGCTTCATGTTGGAAAAAATTTAGTATAATCAGTTGAACCAATTTTGCATCGGTCATAAATTATTCAACTTTTTATTTTGTTCTTTTGGTCAGAGTAATTATTGCATATTAATTTATTTCAAAATTGAATTAACATGAAGAATTATTGTTGTCTATCTTTGATCTTTTTCCCTTTCAAAAGAATATATATGATGTGCCCAATTTGATTCTAAATTATGTTTATAAATCTAGTATGTTCTTTTATGATTTTGTCCCTTTAGGCTTTGCCCACGGCTACACCAAGTTTGATTCTGCATTATGTTTATAAATTCAATATGTATCTTATGCTCACATCAGTCTCTGTTTAGCTAAGGAATGGCCTCTATATGCTGCCAATTGAAGTATTTATATTTGCACAACAGCAGCAATCAGATTTCCTTGTATGTTACCAAGGTTTCACAGAATTTAGGAGAGTTGAGTGGTGTATTTGATTTATTACAGATGTTATAAAATTGAATCAAATTATTTGTATTCATCTATAGAAATCATGCGTGATATGATATAGATTCTTGCATCGTTAGGGATTTTTTTTTTTTGCCTCTACCACTATGGGAGATCCGTTGATTTTATTTCTATGTGAACCAAAAGATGAACACGTGTAAATACAGTAGCTAATCATATATGCATCCAGTTCATTAATTCCCGCAGCAATGTGACGGCCACCAACCGGTTTTTACTATTAGACTGTATTGAATTGACATATCAAGTTCCACATATACTCCATCTGGTAAAAAAAATGCTGCTTTTGTATGGGTGTTAGTTGAATTTTTTTTAATTTTGATCAGTAATTTATTTATAGATGTTTAAATTGGATATAAAAAATTATATGTGCATATGTTTCATGAAAAATACTTCTATAATATTATATGTTGGGGGAGATGACTAAATCTTGAAGTGATTCTCCACGTACAATCCCGCTCCTCTCCGAGTAGAGGCCCTGTCCTCTGCAGGGATTTCCCTGATTCGAGCCTTGCACTCTCCATGTGGCTCCCCGAGTAGGGGTCTTGCCCTCTTCGGGTGGTTCCACGAGTAGAGATCTAGCATTCTCTAGATGGTTCTGCGGGTGGAGGCCCCATCCTCCCTGAGGGGTTTCTCTGGTTTAGACCTTGTCTTCTCTGAGTGGTTTCTCGACTAGAGACCCCGTCCTCCCCGGAGGGTTTCCTCAGTTTAGACCCTGTCCTCTCCGGACGGTTTCCCAGGTGGAGGACCTATCCTCTTTGGGGCTTTCCCCGGTTCAGGCCCTACCCTCTCCAGTGAATTCCCTAGGTAAAAGCATAGCTGCTCCCAAGGATTGATGTCTCCAGGTGGCTAGAGAATTGAAGTGGACACATGTCCAAGATCCACGCATCCTGCCCTATGAAAAGACCGTCACGCTCCTGATCCAACAATCGAAGCTAGGATAGTTTAGTAATTTGCATCTTTTGGGGTCTATATATACCCTTATACCCCTTTTCTTGGGACAACACACTTTATTTGCATTTAATACATACTAAGTCAATAGATGCGTCTAGGAGCTCTCTCCCCATAAGACAACCTCCCTAACCGAGTTACGTCAGGGGCACGTTGATAAGAGTAGGGTTCCCACTGAAACCCAAACTTGTATAAATTCCTCGTGTCACTCTCTGTGATTGTCCAACGTGTTGGCCGGAGGATGCTGACTAGAGGGGGTGAATAGATGGTATTAAAAATTTTAATCACAATTAATAATTTCTAATACAAGCACAAATAACAAGTTTTCTATCTTAAGGTGATCAATTCAATGGCAATAAGCAAACCCTATATATGAAAATACGAAAGAAAAAATAATAGATGATACGATCGATTTTTCCCGAGGTATCGGAAATTTGGTGATTTTCACTTATCCTCGTTGAATCACTCTACAAAAGAGTATCGCCTCAATTCCACTAAAAGTTGTTCTTCTCCTCTCCAGATAGGTGAGCACCAAGCCTTCACAACTAAATATCGGGCCTCTCTGACAAACACGGTCAATGGAGAGATCCCCAAACTCCAGGAGTCATCTCGGTGATGGCAATCACTAAGAGTAACAAGTGAAGTACAATTACTTGATCCACTTTTACACAAGAAACTGAATATGCTATGCAATTTACTCTCTAGACTAGCTCTTCAATGTAATTGATGTATTGAATGCAATTTGCTAGCTCAAGATGCAATGATTTGTGAATTTGATGAGAACTAAATGCTCTAAACTTTTGCAATTAACTAGCAACAACTAGCAGTGATGTCTGAGTGCCAAAGAGCCTTTTTGTGAAGTCTGAACAAATGTATTTTTCTCTGGTTACATTTTTGTTGAAACTAAATATGACCAGGTGTTTTACTGGTGCGACTACGACCAGATCTAGTACTAACACAACCAATATTGAACTAATACGATTACGATTAGGTTCAATACTAATGTGACCAGTTTTGTACAGATACAACCACGACTAGATCCAATATTGACACAATCAGTATTAAACTGATACAACCACTATTAAATTCAATACTGATACAATCAAATTTGTACAAATATGAACATTTTTGAGCTAATATGGTCACGACCAGATCTAGTATTGACAAGACCAGTTTTGAACTGATATGACCACGACCAGGTTTAAAATTGATACGACCAATTTTGCTTTACTGAATCGACCATGTCTATTACTGTCGCGATCAGGCTAGACATTGTACTTGAGTAACCAATTTTCAAAAACTTAACCCAAAACTTTGCAAAAAGGCTTTAGCTTGTATATATACTATATGATATGCATTTTAAGGTTCAAGACATTAGATAGATCGAGCAGGCTACACTCCTCTTAATAGTACGACCGATAAATCTAAAACTGAAAAGATTAATCTGGTTGACTTCACCACCATGACCAATAAAAGACTAAAAAATAAATTTTAATTTTCATCTTTACCTCAGCCATCTTTCATGAGGTTTGAGAATTCTCCACTTGTTGTTTTTGTCACAACATCATCATGTTTTAGTTTGAAACTAAAAACACTTGGAAGAAACACGTTAACTTTGTTTTTTGTCATTTAATCACCAAAACTCTAAACAGACCATATATTCAACACAACACGGGGTGACCCATCGCACGATCAATTCGCGTTACTGTACATGTGTTCTACATCATCAAATCTGTCGTGGGGTTCATAACACTATGAGATTATAATTGTATAAATTTTTTATTAATATATTATAGTAAAAAAGTAATAGTAAAATTATATTTTGAAAGAATATCTTCTTTTTAGACCGGCAGTTTATACATTTACATGGGGTACAGTACAGAACATTGTGTTTTGGCCAGAAGCCATGGTGTGCATGCAGTTGATCGAAGCTGCAAATTGATTAGAGTTTCCGTCTTCTTCGTGAGAGCTTCTGTTTTGGCCAGAAGCTCTCCCATCTTCTTCTTTATACGCTTTCTGTCTCTCTCTTTCTCTTTCTCAGATGGAGAAGATGCCTTGTGCCAGCCAGAGGAGAAGCTGTAGAGACGGTGAGCGGTCGCCGCGGCGGACGGAGGTAGTGGTTGCCGGAGGAAGCTCTGTCGTCCAGCGGCCACGCAGTAGAGGCTTCTCTACGAGTTAGGGAGTTGAAGGGCCCCAACAACTGCCTCTCGACTCACCTCCGGCGGTGATCGCCGGAGGAGCGAATTGCTCCCATCGTCTACACTAAACTGCCGGGAGAAGTTTGTAGAAAAATTTGGGAGGAGCTGGGGACATGCACCGTGCATGCATGCTCGACCGTACGTCTTTATACAAGGTATATACATATATAATACGATCGCTCGATGTGCTTGTTATGTTCTTTTGCCGTAAACTTCACAAACACACACATAATGTATAAATGGTGCTCTTCGAAGTTTACTTGCAAACGCAGATTTATATTATCTAGTTGGACATATGATCTATGGCGAGTAATCCATTGTCGTCTAGTCCGGTTAGGATACCTGGCTTTCACCCAGGCGACCCGGGTTCAAATCCCGGCAATGGAAAACGTGTTTTGTTTTTTTATAAGATTTTTTCCCGGAACCCTCTTTGGGAGCATGTTTCTTTAAAAACGCGTTTGTTAAATTAACAACACAATCTTTAATATGAATGGCTTTTAGTAGTGAAACTGCATCAACATTAGTTTTACCAATATGGTACAACTTTATTTATAAATTTTTTTTAAAAGAATGTTTTAAAAATACTTGTTACAATGTTTATTAAATTCGCACCGTAATCCGAAATACAACTTAAAAAAAAAAGAAAAAACAAAAGATTGTATCCTATTTAAAGCTAGAGTTGACTACTATAAAACAACTACCTCAAACCACTCTTTCTAAAAGTTCCTTCTAAAAAGACAAAGTAGAACTATATAGCTAGAGGTTGCGACGGCGCGTAAACCTATCTCTCAATTTTGATCATGCTTAAAAGATTAACATCTATAGAGGGGTGAATCCATCCATTTGTAATCTTAAATCATGGTAGGAGATCGATCCTTCTCTCTAAAAAGGTGAATCCACCCCTAATCATAGATCATGATGGGAGTGGAGGAAGGAGATGTGATCAATCCTCCTCTCTAAAAGGGTGAATCCATTCATAGTTCATGATGGGAGTATCACTAGTGGTGGAGGAAAGAGAGGCACCGAGACATTAGCAATAAAAGTAGACAAATATAACTAGGGCAACAACAGAGGAGAGGGTAGGTGATGCCGATATTCAGAATAGTGTTGTTGGCTATAATGAGCGATGAGGTGTGGTTTAAGAGTTTTCCTCTATTAAAGAATGAAAGCTATATCAAAATGAGAAATTTTTTTCATTCGCTCTTCCAACGCATTGATTTCTTGAAAAAGTTAAAAATACTTGCTCCCTCCATTTATTTCTTAGCATTATTTTTGCAGCTCTTTTATCCTAATATTGCATTTTTTTTCTCTTTATATTACTCAGGTTTTTCTCTCTTTTTTTACTACTCAAGTTATGAAAAACCATCTGGGCCTTTTTTTTTTAATCGTTTAACTTCTATAAATCTTACTCACATTCTTAGAAAACCTAGATTTGTCCCTTAACTTCTAGACATAGATTTGCTAAAATTTACTGAGAAGCCACTTCAATAACACCATTTTTTGGAAACATTTAAGCTTATATTAAGTTAAGCTCAAGTCCTTCCAAATATAAATCATTTGAAGTTTACTCGCAGAATGATTCTTTTTTTTCTGCCCACCGGAGTTATTTCCCGAGAATTTACCATCGTAAGGGGGAGAAGGGCTTCAACTTATAGCAATATAAACGTTCAAGTACATATTCTTACCAATTATTCTTTATCCCAAAAAAAACTAGTATAATCAATAAAAAACAAAGGAAAAAAAAGGAATAAGCTAAATAGGCTTTACTCTACACAGATCTACTTTATTCTAATTATTTCCAAAGTATACACAGATCTAAACTTGCTGTTAGCAGTTCATCAACCATCCTTAAATAAGCTAAATAAGGTAGACTAAACTTGCTGTTAACAGTCATGACCACATAGACTACAAGAAACAATCTACTTCCATCCAAGAAACTAGCATCTAATCATCATCCATTTCTGAAGAAACTTCGTCTCTACTTCCATCCAAGAAAGAGGCTCTCAGCACCACTACTGCAAAAACTTCATACCTTCCATCCTGTAAGAGCATCACAGTTGTAAGTTAAAAACACAATTAGTTAAAACTGGTAGAATTCGTCATCTACAGATAAGATGAATAATGTACTAAAAAACACAGAAATCCAGGGGTTAGTGGTAAGTTCAGTACTAGAACAAAAAGTTCTTTACCTGCAACTTACAATGTGTTATTACTCTCTGCTATGAATCGCATATCTTTGCAACAAAATAAACCAACAAAGTAAACACAAGAACTTGATATTACATCCCCCCTTATTTAGGATAGCAGATCTTTCTATTGCAAAAAAAAGGGGGAAAGGAAAGAATTTGACACACAGCAACGACTGAACCTAGTCCTTAGCAAATGCTATCATCAATTAGAATGAGACTGCTTGGGATGTTTGCAGCTTAAAATTTCTGCAAGATCAAACCAACTAAGCTAATGTCATTGAAAAATGCTATTTACCCTCCTTTACAATGGTTCTTCTAGCCTACATTTGCATGATATGTACCTGATAAATAAGAACAATGTCTTTCACTGGATCATGATGATAATATGATACAGGTTAAAATCAACTTTTCTGTACACAAAATAAAAATTTTAAAGCTTAATGAAGTCCTAAATTTAATTGTTTATGGAGCTATCTGTTTGGGAAAAGATCAAATTACCAGTCCAAACTACGTTTAACTTGCATAATTCAAGGAGTGAGGTATAACTCAAAAATTTTAAATCTGTAAAATGGCAAAAGCACAATATGTACCTGATATGCACATTGGAGATACAGACTGACATCTTTGTCTATGAAAGAGCTTCACAGGTTGCCTTATTATGGCCTGATTGCTTGCACCTGCTACAGAGCCTTATAGCAGTGGTTATCTTGTTGGGGTTAAATCGCTTTCTTCTTGGTTTATCTGACATCCGCAGTTTGGGAGGTGGAATTAAATTCACTCCAGCAGTAAAATCGACGGCATCCATATCAGGAATGGGGTAGATTGTTTCTGAGTAAGTCAAATGGTAGGTCTCTATTCTGAAGTACTTCGAGCAGTAATCATAGAAAGGATGTCCAATGCGGTTAAACACAGCAATAGCATGCATACATGGGAGGCCAGAAAGTTGCCACCTCCGGCAGGTGCATTCCCATCTTCCAAGGTTAACGACAAAAATTGCACTGCCCCGTACTTCAAACACAGTTTCAGAAGAGCACAATACATTTAGCTTACCAGCCTTTGATATTTCATTCTGCACTTTATATTCCATGGAGGGTGTTAGAGGCCCTTTCCATGCTTTGCAAGTTTCTCGCTTTGCTTCCATGACCTCAATTATCTTAATTCTCAGCGAGTCCATCATCAGCACGATTGACCCCTCCTTCTTAGTTGGTATCCAGTTATTGAAGGCATCAACAATGTTTGACGATAAATGATCATATCGACAACCTCTGAAAATGGCATCTGACCAGTGCTCTGGCTTACTTGCAATAGTCCAGTCAGCAGCTTCAGTGGATATACTCCTTATGCTCTCGATTGATGTGTTAAAGTCCTCAATACTGCATGCTTGGGCTGCACGAGTAAAATCCTCAACCATCCCATCTCTTATCTGTTGTGACCATGGTCCCTTCCTCAACTCTCTTTTGAATTCCTCCATGATATGATGCAGACAATAGGCGTGGTGGCTAAGTTCAAACACTTGTGGAATGGCAGCATCCAAGCCCTTCCGTCCGCTGGATATGAATGTCATGTCCTCACAAGGGTAGTTGTGGTTTTGAAGAGCAAATCTCAGCTGCACCAAGAACCAGGCCCAGCTGTCATAGTTTTCATCTTCAACCACGTTAAATGCCAGAGGAAAGACACCATCATCTGCGTCAACCGCAGCAGCAGTCAGCACCTTGTACTCATTTGTTGCTTTCAGTGGAACCTTGTCAAGAAAAAGGAGGGGTCGGCACCCATTTGCGAAACCTCGCAGAGAAGCATGGAATGCAACGAAAAATCGGCGGCATTTTGTATCTACCATCTGAGACAGCACAGCTGCACTCCCTGGGTTGGACTCCAAAATCCTCTCACAATACCATGGCAAATGGCTATATGTCTCCCTGATTGAATGGTATAGCTCCTTCTGTGCCACTTCTCTGCCTCGCCATACCTGCGAATAAGTTAGTGTCACTCCATAATCTTCATATAGTTCCCTGACAAGTTCCTTTGGCTTGCACATTGGGCTATCACGTAGCTTCTCCTTAAGGATGGTAGTTAGCCACTGCCTTGTTGCTCGCCGCTGACCCTCTCCACTTCCTCCACCACATGTATGGACATCCGTCATTTTCTTGATAACAAATTTCTTGTTACGGGATGACTCAGACGCATGCAATCGCCAAGTGCAGCCTCCCCCGACACATTTTACAGTCACACGAGTGGTCTCATTCTTGATGAATCGATATACAAATCCTTTGCGGATGGAATACTTACACAACTGAGCACGGAAATCCTTCACATTATCAAATTCTTGACCAACACCTTTGATAATGTCATCCCATGCCACAACAGCACAATTAATACCCTGAGCAGGAACTGTCGTGAATCTGGCAATATCAGAACCAACATACGGGTTGATTGCATCATCAAAAAGCCCAACTAGTTCCCTGCGAAAGCCATATAGTATCAGTAAAATACATCTCTTTTATAGAACTTTCTAGAGTGAGAAACATAGAATGATCAGACAATCACCTTGGTGCACTATCAACAAGTGCAAGCTTTTGCTGCTTCATAATCTCTGGATTTGAGGACGCAGCTGCTGCAGTGGCAGCAAATGCAACATCACTACAAAAGTCCAGTTGAAAAGCCCTGGTTTCAGAAAAATCACAAGATTTAACAACTACTTGAATCATAGCAGGCTGCAATTACATAAAAAATAGAAAAAATATGACACCAATAGTCAATAGACAAATAATTCACGAGACTTAAAAAAAAATACCACGTAATTAGAAGATTTTTTTTATCAAACTAGGGACCCCACTAGCAATGTTGTAACTCAGCGACAATGATGAAAAAAACAATTCAAAAAAAGTAATGATATGCATCCAAGTAGAGGAGTGGAGATTATATTTGTGAGAAACACTCAAATGGCAATCTGCAGCCTCACATAATTTATTGTACAAATAACCTATTAAAAAAATAACAAAAGTAACCTCTAGTTATGAAATTTTACAAAAATAACCTGTTTGTTGTGTAGTACATGGACTATTCAATACAATAGGCGAAAAAACAGTGTGGTAGAGAAAAAGCTAGGGGCGGCAGGCTGGGGGCAGACCTACCATACACGGGATGTGTGGTAGCGAGACTTTTCACGTGCGGCAGATGATACACATTGCATGTGCACGGATGACCCAAGTCACAAGTAGTGGACCTCACACCCCACATCTCTTCTTTTCTTCTCTCTCTGATTCTCCCTCACTCTCATGGCACAAGAGCTACTATGCGGTAGCATCACATTGCATGTGCATTAGCTCACAAGGGATGCTCCTCATGCCGTGGTGTTGGCTTGGCTAGCCAGATGTGAGGACGGGAAATACTATGGAAAATTACTTTATTTCTTGCTTACTAAATCAACATAACAATGGAATATTTATAGCTTATGGCCTGGCCACTGTTGGCTTATTATCCTCTTAACAAATACTAAAACTAACTTATCCTCTTAACTTATTCCGACTATATTATCTATCATCTAAACTATGTACATATGTTTATAGGCCTTACTATACAGTCAAACAAGAAAACTAAATCCTAATAGTATGCCAAAAAATACAATTCGAAACATCCATCTGAACTGACGTCCATTAATCCAATTTAGAGCAAATGCTTTTGTTCGGATTCTGTAGAAGTTTCTGACTTAAGGCTATCGCAGTCTAAGGTGCACGAGGTGCAAGTCTAGATGCAAAGGAGAGGCATGGTGAGGCAAAAGCATCTCAAACTGCACGCCTTCAAACATATGGTATTTATTTGTTTGCTAATTGCCCTGGACGTGTTATATATGTTACGAATATTGCAAATTTTGATCTAAAACACGATCTGTGATGTTGCTTTGTTACCTATGTATTTTTTTTCTGGATCAATTGTTATTTGTGATAACCAGAAGTACCAAGCATATTGTTCACTTCCATTTTTCTATTCTAATTTTCATCTAAATATTAGGGAAATATGTTGTTTTCATTGTTGCGCTTAATGTTTCTTACCACGCACTTTTTTTTCACCTTGTGCCTTAGGAAATTTAAGAACCTTGCACCTCAAGTGCACATTTCGCCTTTAACTGCATTACTCAAGATCCAAACAACAAAGGAAAAAACCAAAAAAAAAAAGCCATGGACGTGGTGTCCGACCACATGGGTACACATCATTGTGCAAGACCTCCCAAAGATAAAACTACTCGACTACAATCCAAATAAGGTACTCCATACAAATCTCTCTCTAACATGGGTCCCACAAATCCTATTTTTTCTCACTATAGCCAGGCAATTCAAGGAAAAGATTCTCTCTTTCCTTTTCCTTTTACTTTTTTTTTCCTTCTGCACAAAGAGAATACCCATGGAAAATCCATACAAGTTCAAACATGTCTTTTTTCTTTTTCCTTTTTAGCTCTAGCCTCTATTAACTTCTTTTTGTACTAACTCAATTAGATAGCCGATCACTGATCCGTTCATCCCATTATGCATACTCTGATGAGCCAAACAATTTGATAGCCCTATTGAATATCTTCCAAACTTTAGGTTGGATCTAATGGATATGAGTTCCATCATGGATCGCCTCTGCAAAATCCAATTTACCCCCTTTCCATCATTTGAACATTATATTGGATCAAATCATATTTAGTTTCCCTGAGTTTTAAGAAACCATAGATCTAAGATTATGATAGCACTTCTCATCTAGTTTATCGCCTTTTTTGCTTTTGTCGTGCTTCTCTCTGATTTGCCATCGTATAGCACTATCCGTGCTACATTAGATGGTATTAGAGTCAAGGTTCGAATCCATGGTTAAGGGCATTATCCAAGATCTCGTGCCATGTACCCTTCACCCACATCACATCAATGAAGGGTGAAACGTATTGGAGATACGTATTATAACTACCAAAGTTGTAAAGACACCAACGCCTGACAAATCAAGAGTTCGAACGTCCTAAAGAAACCTTGATGCAGCAGTTGGCGGTCATGCAAGTGCATCTAGCTCATATTGCTCGCCTTGGAAGACAGAGACATGAACCTGCTCATCTTGAAGGTGAGGGCATTGGGACTAGGGTTTGGATTTTCTGCGAGAAGCGCTCATCTTGGCCTAGACCGAGACATATAGTTTGAGCCAGAAATAAGAGGATATAGTGCTGTGCTAGAGATTGTATAAGCTAGTGATTATACAATAAGAAATACAAAAACTTAATAAAATACAAAACAAAGCCAAAAAAATCAAGAGTGGACTGGAACCACTGGGAAACCTGGTCAACAACTAACCTCTCGGCCAGGTCCAAGAACCAGGCCCAAAATGAGATCCTGAGCCCTGATTGGGACAACATCGATATCTCTTCAAGTGGGTTCAAGGGGAAAGTCGAAGTCAAACCGTCTCGTGTTGGTAATCCACATGGTTAGGAAGTTGCCAACAAGTTAGGCCATGGTTTTTGCAAGTAATGTGCTTTGGCAGGTCATTATCCATATAATGTGCCTAAGTAGAAGTGCTATTGTATTCCACCAATCTACGACACGGAACATATGTTGGTCATAGTTGAGCTTGTTCTTCTATCTTTAATGGTGTGGTGTGGTGCTTCCAAATCGTGACATTGTGGAAGGACATCTAGAAGGCAAGCTTGTTTGAGTGGTGCAACTAAATGTACACACGATTGCTCCTCAAAAGGCCAAACAACTGTTTGAACTCGAGGACAAGTTCTTTTCCAATCATAGAAGACATGAGCGAATGATGCAGAGGCGATCCATGATGGAAATCATATTGAGTAAATCCAAACTAAAGTTTGAAGATATTCAATATGGGTACCAGATTGTTTGGCTCGTCACCCAGAAGCATAATGGTCTAAATGGATCAGTGATCAAATATCTGATTTATATAACTAAAAGGAAAAAAGAAAAGGCATATTTGCACTTGTAGGAGGTTTTCGTGGGTGCTCTCTTTTTGTAGAAGGAAAAGAAAATGTAAAAGGAAAAAAGAAGAGGCTTTTTTCTTTGTCTCCAGTGGCTACAACGGATAAAAAATAGGACTTGTGAGACCCATGTTAGAAATATTTGCATACAGTATCCTATTTAGATCACAACTGAGTAGCTTTAACTTTGGGACATCTTACACAATGATGTACATCTGCATGGGTGGCTCTTTTCAATACCATGTGGCCCTGAACTATGGGATGATTTAACTTCAATCTTAGATATTGTAAAAGATGGAAGCTAAAAGAAATATATAGTATGTTTAGGCCTCTTATTTTTTCAGAAAGCGACCATATCTGCCAGCATGTTGGCATTGGGGTCAAAACATCATGATATATGTTCTCAAAGAGAAAATATCATATCGGAACAAGGCAGCCGATATGTCAGCCAATAGTACAACATGACTCAAAAGTGTCTCCTAGTTCCATTTTGGTGGAATGGCACCTCCTAGATGGTTGGGTTCAATTGGTTGACAAAGACACGTTTTGAGTCCCAAAAAAGATCAAACTTTAGATTTAACGCAATTATGGCTCCTTAGTCCTTACATCCACAAATAGAGCATCCTCTTTGGTTCTCTGCCATTCTTGCTCTTCTACCTTCAACAAGGACAACACCAGCATGGGGTGTGCCCTCGCCGCACCCACCCCACGCGACTCATGCTCATTTGCACAAAATTGCTCTACCATCATGACCTCCCTGCCATGTGAGGCGGTCGTTGGCATCCTCGTGGTGACATTGGCATCACGTTTTCCACGCCCTCTGGGCAACCAACCAAATGATAGAAGCACACCTCCATTGGTGTGGATCACGCAGTTGTAGCAACAATCTCCATTCCTTTAGGCTTTAGGTGTTTGAAATTGGTGAATTGTGTGCTAAATGGACTTATGATATGCTAGGTTATCAATTTGCTTGATGTTTAGCTCTTTGTTCTAGAGCAAAATGATGTGCTGGTTGCCATTTAAGATTTGCTTCTTTGAATATTTCACAAAACTTTGTGCTCAATGCTAAATGTGTTATAAATTGTAGTTGATAGTTTCTTAATTTTTTGTGATGTAATATAGAAATATGTTTCATAAAAATGTATATCTCTCTAGAACATGTTATCCACCATCCACTAATTGTTGTAAGACAGCCTAACTGCTATACACCTGCCATATGTTTTTTGAAACATTGGAACTCATCTCTAATCTAAACCCTTTATACAAAGCAATGTTTTAAATAGCCATGATAGTTTTTTTCGGACACAATATGTGATGCGATTGAATAAAATTGCATGAATAAAGCTACAACTGCTACATGGATGGTTAAAACCACTATCCTCACAACAATGATCCATATAGTTCTCCGCTATGCTACATGAGTTAATTCTTTCTAAATTTCCAAGATATTGCTGCTTTCCTTCACATTATTCTTCAATCTTCCTATGTGTAATACTTACATTTAATTAAATTTGACTCCTACGAATATCTAATATTAAGTAAACTCTAAACCCTACCCTAACTTTCTCTAGTGATATCAATGAGTCCTCTCTTGTACATGACTTATCTTTAAGGTTACTATACATACTATTGGGGTCTGTTTGAAACACAGAAATTTTATAGGAATTTTGAAAAAAAATTCCACATCTAGTGAGAATGGATGTTTCTTTTTCTCTAAAATTCCTATGGAGTTCCTACGTTCCAAAAGGGGCCTAAGTTTATTTCTTCTCATATTTGTTTGTGATGTTATACTTGGATTTGAATTTTGAAGTGATAGTTGGTATCTCAACTCTTAAATAATAGTGTTGACTTTGATTAAATGAAACTGTATTTCAAGTGCAAAGGTGCATCATGTCAGTATAGGTAAAATTTCTTATGCACGCATATTTGAGCTGTTCTCTTTAATATACATGTACCTCCCTCACAATATTAGCAACATTATTTAATTGCCTAACTAATACTATAATATATAATCATTCGAACCAAAATAAAAATACAGATAGTTCTTAATTCCTAGGAACTAGAGATATAGAGTATGAAATTGTGATGTGGGATAGCTTCTGCAATAGCCTCCATGAACCATGATAGCTTTTTTGGGCGTCATCACGACAACACAACGATCACTATTTAAAACATTGATATAAAGAGAGATCTTGGGTCTTGTAAACTAGATTATATTTGATCAATAGAAACTATCCAGTTTCCCTAAGCTATTAAAAAAAACCCTAGTTCTATGATAGCGCATCTCATTTAGTTTAACCCTTTTTTCATTCTTGTCGTGTGCCTCTTTCATACGCCCATTATGTGGCACTATCGGCGCTACACCAGAGAGAGAGAGAATCAGCACGGAACAAGGTGAACAAAGGAAATCATGCACCGAGAGAGACATAATCAGCACAGAACAAGGTGAAAACTGCTAGTCATAGCCAAGATAGCATTAGTGCATAACAAATACTGTCTAGTAATATTGTTGATCTTCTTACTGGTAGATAAGGAAGCAGCAGGTGCTCATAGCCAAAGATAGCATTGGTGCATAACAAATACTGTCTAGTAACATTATTGATCTTCTCACTGATAGATAAGGGACCAATAGGTAATGCAAATATTGACGGTAGATAACATCTGTCAGATCCGAGAACATATGCACCATATAAAGATCTTTTCTTTACCTGCTGTCATTGTTCTCAGTAACAACTGGTCCTGGTTTTGGGTTGCTGGCATTGCCTTGAGCTGTGCTGCCAATAGGAGTAGGAATAGGAGCAGGAGCAGGAGCAGGAGCAGGAGTAGGAGCAGGGGTAGGAGTCTTCTTGTTATTTTTGGGTACCCTAGGCAGAAACAACATTTACTGTTACACAGAAGAGAATTAAAGTCATAAATAACATTAGATAAAAAGAATAGGCGCCTACTTGTTTTTGGATGGTAGCCTTTTCCTCTTGTCACCACGAGCATTGGAGCCAGGTGCAACAGTGGAGGCGCCAGAGTGAGCTATGGCACTCCTAGTTATCCATAATAAGAAATCGCCTTCATATTAATACAAACTCTACTATGAATTAGAAATTGTTTCCAAGAAGGTAGAACAAGATATACCTGTTTTCAACTCTACTTATCAGAAAAACATCCACTTGTGCAGCACTTGCAGTAAAATCAACCATCCGTTGCAAATCCCGGTCACATGATATTGAGATAAGAGTTTTGTAGTTGTTCGGGAGAAAGTACTTAAACGACATATCAGTGAACTCAGCATGGAACACCTTGGAGACCTCGTCCTTGAAGCTCTCAAGTGATGTCTCACGTGTGATGTCAACAGCATGTGCTTCCCCACCTTTGTAGACCAAATTTCCATTGGAGCCAGAAGTGAACTCGCCACCATATTGGCAAATGGCTACCACAATGCTCCCTTCTGCCATGCTTCCTGAGTTGTTCGGTCACAATGGGGCAAAGCAGGGTAAGATTTAAACAAACTAGCATTCTGGTTTTCACAAATCAACCATATTTGAGCATAAGCATTCTTCTACATGTCAATCCACATATATCTTCTAGCTTTTAATGCACATAAAAAAAGTGGATCCCACATATGATTACTTCCTATTGAGAGAGAAGATAAACCTTAAAATAAGGTCATAATCATCATTACTTTGTCAAAGCCCCTCTAAGATAACATCTTGCAAAGGAATATATGACAACCATATGTGCATACTGAAAACTATTTCTTCTCCTCAGAAGAAATTCTACATTTTAGAAAAGAAATGCTTACTTTCAGATGAAATTGAACAGCTGCTGAACTGAATCCACAGTATTCATGGAACATTTGAACAAGAAATGCACCACCTTTCTTCTTTGGACTGTGTAAACTACTAAAACAAATTCTAAGCATACAGTTCAAGTTGCTTCAAGCATTTGGTGCAACAAAAACCCAGGATGCATGGATTGATCAAAATAAACATTTAGACGCAATTTATAATCTGCTGATTAATCTAATCAGAGAAGTAAAAACGCAGGGCCATTGTCTTGGACTGTAATGTTATTACACAAAAAAGCAAGGTAGACACTAAAAAAAGGGAGGCACTTTACTCCCAAACACAGTAGCTTTCACAAATAACACACCAAGAAGAGCAACTAGAGAAATATCAAGGAAAATATCCCAAGAAGCACCCAACAAATATTATGAACTAACACAAGGATCAGACCTGAAAAAATAGGGATTTGTTGGCTTGGCCAGAAACAACTGTCACTCAAATCTTAGTCCCTGTCTAAATACGAGGAAACCCAAGGTGCTTTTCCCCCAAAATTTCATCCAAAAGTCCATCAAAGAATGGGAAATTTCTTTATTTTGCTTGAACCAGAACCAAATGTCGCTCAAATCTCAGTCCAAATGTACTAAATACGAAGAAGAGAAAGGTGCTTCCCCCAAAGTTTCTCGTTTTCCATAAAAGTAGGAGCATAAATCCGGGATCAAACCAAAAAAAAGAAACAAAAAACTCCTCATAATTTCATTCCAAAAAAAGAACCAAAGCTTATTTGTTAAAGATCCGAGATCAAAAAGGGGAACAAATCCAAGGAGAATTCCCACAAACAAATCTAAAAAAAGGAAAGATCACACTACAAGAACAACAAAAAAAAAACCACAAGAACAGGTGTCAAAAGGGCCAAAGGAGAGAAAAAAAAGCTCACCTTGCACAGATCGGTCGCGTAGCCGGAGCTGGAGAAGAGGGGTACGGCTGGGGCGCGAGTGGAGATGTATTTTGGGAATTGTGTGGGGTTGTTTCTGCGTGGCTTTTTGGGGGGTTTTGTTGCAAATTTGGGGGAATTCTGTGGGCGGGATGGGAAATTTTTTGTGTGCGCCTTTTTACAATTTTCCCACCATCACATGCCACGTGGACGCTACGCGACAGAGGCTGAGCTATTTCTCATTTATCACGTGAGATTGCCTATCTAAACTGTCTTTTTTTTCATATTATTTCATAATTATTCGTTCCGCTCACAAAAAAACTAGATATTTTCGAATTTCTTTTACGGATAACCCACTAAAAAAAAAATTTCAAAATTAACCCCAAACTTTTAAAATATCAGAAATGACCTTCAGTCGCAAACTCTTGTTCACGACTGATTAAGTGGTATGATCGATATACACACTAGTTCAGAACCGCGCCACGTAGAGTTTCAATCGTGAGTAGGGATCGCTATCAACATTGTTGACGAGGGAGTAGTTCACGTGGTCATCGCGGTGTGGTCGTTAAAGATGTCGTAGTGATTGTGGTTGACGCGAGAGTGATCGTCAGAATATCGAGTAGTCGTCGAAGTGTCAAGTGGATCATGTCGGCGGTTTCGGAGATGGCGATGTTAGGATTTGGTGGTGGCGAGCGGTGGCTCGTTGAGGGAGACAACGTGTGGTGATGGGATTTGGCGAGGCGAGGGAGGCGGCGCCTGAGGAGAGTAGCGACGAAGTCAACAGTGCAGTGCGGCGTGCGACGGCGCTGGCACACAAGGAGTAGCGACGACACGGTGTGGCATGGTGCAGTGGAAATGCGAAGTGGATTTGGATACATAGATCCAAAGGCGAGGTGGCAAGGCGGTGATGGATCTACGGTGGCACGGGGAGAGAAAATGGAGAAGAAGAAGAAGAGAGGAGAAGGAAGGAGGGAGGGAGTGAGAAAAAAGGGGGAGCACGTCGGCTTGCGAGTTCCTGGGTTAGTGGTGCTGGTATCTAATCAGTCGTGAATTGGACCCACGACTGAAGGTCATTTCTAATATTTCAAAAATTTTCGGATTATTTTTGAAATTCTTTTTTTAATGAGATATTTGTAAAAAAATCGATATTTTCTATATATTGGTTATAAACAACATTCCTTTCTCTTCTTTGCTTCCAATTTTATTATTGTATTTAATTATTTTTTATAAGTCATATTTTTATTTTAGGTTATTGTTTTTTTATTTTTTTATTTTTAGGTTGTCACATTTTTTTATTTTAAGTCATCACATTTTCTTAATTAAAATTGTCACATTTTTATTTTAGTTGTCACATTTTATCATTTTAGATAACTGTATTTTCTTATTTTAAGTTGTCATATTTTCTTAATTAAGGTTATCACATTTTTTAAAAAAGAATTTCTTGTATGTAAAAGTTGTGAGCACCTTAGTCATGCTATATTTTCTATACTTTCTAGTTGCACAATATAAGATATATAATTTTTTTAATTTTATTGCAAAATATATAAGACGTGTATATAAATTTATTACTATCTTTCATATTCTACCCTTATTTGATTCTCCACTATCTATTATTTAAGACTAATCCATCATACTAGTTTTTTTTCTTTTATTTTCAAGACATTAATGAATATGGGTAATTCAGCCATCTTCGCTCAATGTTTTTTTGACTTATAACTTTCTTATATAATCAAAATACGTCTTATATTTTGCAACAAATAAAATATTTTCTAGATATATCTTTCTTATATTAACCCTATTAGAGACATTTTAAAAATCAAAGGTAATAATTTGTTATTTGTTGGCGGGATAGATGAACTTTGTGTAAGTGGTATTTAGATTGTTATAATTGTAAAATGTCAGAGTTATTATTCAAAGTTAATAGTAGTATTTTTTTTACATGTACAAATAAAATTCTTGTCCCTTATTTCTAAATAGATGTCATTTTGGGAACAAAAAAAAAAGTCTAAAATAACAAATAAAAAGAAAGAAGGGAAGGCGATTTTGGTAATAAAACAAGAAGTTTAGAAATATATCTATAGGGAAATAGAGAGATTAATTATCTTCTTACTTGAATTAAGAAAAACAATAACTATTCGACAATGAAGACAGTATTTCTCACTGTTTCCAAGATATCACCAACAACTAGTGGCACTTCCACGTGAACACTGCATGACATAAGCATAGCAATTTGTCATTTATCATGTGGGATCATCTTTTCTAAAAGCAATAAATGTATGCTTACCTAAGTGTCATTTATGATTATATGAGTGTCTCCAATGAGATTGTGATGATTAGTGTGTGTCGATGGAGATAATTGTGTGCTTGATAGCTACTCAGTATGATTGGATACACGCGTGGTTCAGGCGGAACCGAGCGAACGGCGAGCGTGCAGTGACGAGAACATCGCTGTTGAATACGAAGGCAACGCTTTGTCACGTGATTTTGTGGGACCCACCAAAATTAAAATCGTTTAATTATATTTATGAATTTTTAAATCTGATAAGTGGGTCACAGAACAAAAGGCCCTACTGTCAGTAAGAGGTTTTGGTGCAATAAACTGTATAATCTGGGACCCACAATTGTTAAGTTTACTGTGTGTTAATGTATACACGCACTGCCTGTAGTTCAATTCGTCTCACTGACAGTTGAGTCCCACCTAATTTGTCCCCATATTTTAGTGAAGGAGTAAATACGGAACGCATCATAATAAAATTGATAAAAGCGAGCCCCACCAAGCGCGTTGAGTGCTACTGCCTCGTTGCATTCATCTACCCGTGTGAGTTTGACCCCGTGTTCCTGACGGGCGGGTCAACGTTTTCTCAGGCTCGCTTGTAAGTGAATAAAATGAAATTTTGACCATTGTATTTATATATTTTAGCTCTCGATTTTTATATATTTGTATAAAAGTCTTTCCACTGACTACCAGTGTTTGATGAGTCTTGATTTTTTGTATTTTGGGATTCGGGTTTAAGCAAAATTGTAGATTAGTTTTAGACTGATGATTTAATTATTACAAGTGTATGTGGCCCACACTGACTCTTTGATATTGTTCTCACATGCATGACAGCAAATATTCTCTTTAAGAACTAAACAAGAATCAAGTCTGTTGAATACAATCTAATTTGATTGAACTATTCATAAAGTTTTTTTTTACCGTATTCTTTTTTAATAGTTGCTAAAAGGTTTGTTCATAAATAGTTGTCATGTGTATTTTACAAGAATATTTTTCTTAATTTTTTAATCAAAAGGATAAACTTGGTTTTCAGAAAAACCGAAACAACAGTCTTACATAAAACATAGGATACCACAACCTGGAGATCAAATACTTCCAGGAGTAGCATTCATGCATATGTTATATAATCGCCAAAAACGACATTTAAATGGCCATTTGTCCATCCAAACATCCCTCCGGGAATCTCGTGTGACGACTTCTGTTATATCCTTCTCTTAGTACCCTTATTCTCCTACTAAATACCCTCTCAAGAAATAAATATAACAATTTCATAGTTGTAGAAAGACAAAATTATTATCCAAAGTTAATACTGGTATTTTTTACATATAGAACTAAAATAATTTTTTCAGAATAAATGTAGTTTTTTCACGGTCTCCGAGACACCACCGACTGCTAACTGCTTGTGCCATGTGGACGCTATAAGTGACGGAAGCAGAGCAATATGTCATTTATCATGCGAGATTGCCTTTTGTAAAAGCTATAAATGTATGCTTATGTAAGTGTCAGTTATCAATATGATTTCATAAACTACTCGCTCCAGTAACAAAAACATGATTCTATCTGTCGTGATGTTATAAACTCCTCAGTCGTTTAAAGGTGTGGAATACACGTAAGACAACACGAGTTGAAGGTCACCCTGCGTCGTATAATCACAAGGAGTTGACACGAAAGATTTATATAGATTCAGGTCCCAGTGGGGACTCTAATCTTGTCGACGCGCTCTGACGTAAGTCGGCTGGGGAGACTCTCGTGGGGATAGGACTCCTGGACACGTCTATTGTTTTGAGTACATTAAATGTTTAATGGGAGAATTCAATTACAAGAGGGGATACAAGAGTATATATAGACTAAAAAAAGTGAATTATTGAACTACCCCCACTGTGACTGTTGGATCGAGAGTGTAGTGATCCTTTCGCAGGGCATGAGGCCTGGATCTTCAACACATGGCCGCTTCAATTTTCGAAACACCCGGGGACAAGAGTTTCTCAGGAGCAACTCTGTCCCTGTCCCGGGTAATGGGACTCGGAGAGGGCACGACCTCTTACCCGGAGAACTATCAGGGGAGGAGAGGACCTCTTACCCGGAGGACCACTTGGTGAGGGCGGCGTCTCTATTCGGAGAGCCATCCGGGGAGGAGAGGGCCTCTTATCCGGAGAAACTCTTGGAGAGGGTACGACCTCTTACCCAGAGGACCACATGGCGAGGGCGGCACCTCTATTCCGAGAACCATCCGGGGAAGAGACTGCCTCTTACTTGGAGAACCATTAGGGGAGGACACAACCTCTTACCCGGAGGACCACTTGCAGGAGATGGCGCCTCTATTCAGAGAACTATTTGAGGAAGAGAGGGCTCTTACCTTGAAAACAATCCAGGGAGGAGAGGACCTCTTACCTGGAGAATCATTTGGGGAGGGCACGACCTCTTACCTGGAGGACCACTTAGTGAAGGTGGCACCTTTATTCAGAGAGCATCCGAGGAAGAGAAGGCCTCTTATCCGGAAAACCATATGGAGAGGGCACGACCTTTTACCCGGAGGACCACTTGGCGAGGGCGGTGATAAGTGCTAACTTGGTAACATTTTCACCGTAGTATCAAAAAACGTGCAAATTCATGTTTAAAACTCTTTTGATGCGACATTTTATGTGTAAAATTTGATTATTTTCACAAGTTGCTTTCACGGTTGTATTCATCATGTTTCAGATAACAAACCTGCCAAATTTGGGATAATTTTGACTACATTTGAGCACCATACGACCAAGAAAACAAACTGGACAAGCAAAAGACTCCTGGTCGAGTAATCCACGAGCACACTCCTGGTCGACCATGTTTTGGCGGGAAAATCCTCGTCCGTAAACAGCTGGTCGAGTTTGAGTCCTGATTGAATTTGAGCGCCTGGTCGAAAAGAATCCCGGTCAAATATGAGCAATTGGTCGTGTTCGAGTCGGTTTCAGTCACAACACGTGTGCTGTTGATATTGCGCCACGTGTGTTGGTCGTGTTCTACTCGGTTTCGGATGCAGAAAGCTGGTCAAATCTGGTCAGTTTTTGTCGAATTTGATCAGGATTGGTCGTTTGTGGTCGATTTTGGTTGAGTTTGATATGAAACTGGTCGATTTGATTGAGTTTGATCCGAAACTGGTCGGTTTTTGCCGAGTTGGACTAGAATTGGTCGATTTTTGTCGGTTTTGGTCGAGTTGGACTAGAACTGGTCAAATCTGGTCGGTTTTGACTCAGATTTGTCCGCTCTTGCATCGTTTAAAGCCAGACTTCGTCGCCTGCACATTAAGGAGTTATTTTATGACATGTTTATCCATATACTATAAATAGAGAAGTTTTTGACTCAATTACACATGTTTTTCTTAGGTTTAGAAGCCGTTAGGGCTTAGTTTTTAGAGTAGTTTTAGTCTAATTTTCTTAGAAGAGCCTCCTTCTCTATTTTTATTGTTTTTGTAAGTCGGCAAGGACGGCAACTTCAATTCTTAAGCAATCAAGTAAGTTTTTATTTAATTATTATTCTTATTTCTGCATTATTATAGTTTTTAGTGAGTAGATCCCCTCTAGGATTAGGGATGACTTAATCCGGAAGGTGTGATTCTTTCTCGGTTTTTATTTCAAGTTTTGGAATAATTTCCTAATGTTTTCTTCCTCCAAACCCTAAATCCTTGTTTCTCCAAACCCTAAATCCTTGTTTTGGCAACAGACGTAACAGTTGAGTCTTAACAAGAATTTAGGGAAGTTCTTGAGTCCTCAGCGCTTTAACACGGGATCCTGAATAGGAAAGAGGCTCTCGCAAAATGTGACAGTGGAAGCGATCCTCTGACTGTTGTGCCAGCGACCATATTGACAACTTAATATGTCTTAGAAAACAATTGAAATTAACTTACAATCATCGAATCTTGGATAGAATTACGTTGGATGGTTATAGAACTGTTGAAAGTTGTAGAAAAACACACCCCACAACTTATTTAAACTTAATCAGTGATCCATTAAGCTATAAAGTTGAATACGTTTGTTTCTCGTGGAATTTGACCCATAAGTGCTCAAGTTCAACCGTTCACTTGCGATTATTACACAATCACACTGTTTTAGGTGCGATCGACGGCGCATCTATTCGGAGAACGATCCAGGGAAGATAGAGTCTCTTAACTGGAGAACCATCTGGGGAGGAGATGGCCTCTTACCCGGAGAACCATCCAGAAAGGGCATGATCTCTTACCCAGAGGACCACTTGGTGAGACAGCGCCTTTATTCGGAGAAACATCCAGGGAAGAGAGGGTCTTTTACCCGGAGAACCATCCGAGGAGGAGAGGGCCTCTTACCCGAAGAACCATCTGAGGAGAGCTTGACCTCTTACCCAGTGGACCACTTGGTGAGGGGGCGCCTCTATTCGGAGAATCATCCGAGGAAGAGAGGGACTTCTACCTGGAGAACCACTTGAGGGACTATCATTTTCCCCAACACTATTTTATTTTAATTTTTATTTTTTATAGCCTTTGATATGGAATTTTGAATATATATATTCATTGAAGTTTAAAAGTTTTGATTTCACATATCTCAACATAATATTCGTGACCAAATAGAGTTTATTTGAACAAGTTTTCGTTGAACACTTGATTCTTTATCTATTCTCAAGGAGATGAATGTCTATATTGTAAAATTTTAGATTTAACTATATGATATCATTGTCTCAATATGTGGATTTAGAGTCTACATATCAATCTCATATTTGGTATTCTATAACAAGATTCTATTTTTATGGTATTCTCTAGTTGATTTTTTCTCGATACAACGAGAGACTAGCCAAAACATATTATATAACGGAGAAAGAGGGATCAGCTAAAAGGAATACGAATAAACATGCGTTAATTCAACAGTCAAATATATCATAGCTCACAAGTTCATTTCTCTCCGGAATAGACTTTATCTAACAATTTCTAGAGAGAGAGAGAGAGAATTTAGTTATGTAACTTCAAATTTCACAAGAGTTGATATAATGTGAGCTTGTCACTACAGATACATAGTGATCTCATTGGAGTCACGGAAACCATATATATGAATGACATATATAGTTGTGGTAATCCAGAAATACAGTTAGTAACAAGCCTCTAGTGCATCCATATCATCAATTAAACCCAACACTTTAGTTAATTAGTTTCTTTAATTCCCTTCACTTCTCCATCTTAATTAATTACACCATGTATATATGTATCTAAGTTTAACCCGTCAAGAGCTCTTTCTTTATATCACTTCTCCCGGCGGTTAGACTCCCCGCTGTACCCGCCGCTGTAGTCGTCGCTGAAGTCGCCGCTGTCGAAGGCGAGCTGCCGGAGGCGGCTGATGTTGGAGGCGCTGTCGGAGCCGGAGCTGAAGAGCATGCTCTGCCCGGGCTTCACACCCTCGTTCAGGTCCTCCAGCGACACGTCGCCCTCCAGTGCACGGACGATCTGGCTCATCTTCGGCCGGCGGCGAGCGGAGTGCCGGATGCAGGCGGCGGCGCTGGCCGCCATGCGCTCCACCTCCACCGGCGAGAAGTTGTTCTCCAGGCGAGGGTCCACCAGCTCCTCGTAGCTCGCCTCGCCGCACAGCGCACGTCCCAGCAATGGCCTTGCCTGCCATGCATGCATGCATGCACAATCAAAGTTTAATAAAGGAACCAACACTCGTGATCTAAGCCGTTCTAAGCCGTTCGATTAATACTGTAAGTAATAGAGAATTATCATCTGCTCGATCTTGAAAAACGCGCCAACATACCCAGTCGACCAAGCTGTCTTCCATGTAGTTGGAGGTGTCGATGGGCCTCTTGCCGGTGATGAGCTCCAGCAGCATCACGCCGAAGGAGAACACGTCGGACTTCTCCGTCAGCTTACCACTCGACGCATACTCTGGAGCCAAATACCTACACGTGCATGAATTATCAAACATGTAAAATATTTTTCAAGTGTTGTGCGTAAATGCTAATGTATATCAGCCAAACACCGAAAATTGTATGATACACATAAAGGAATTGTCGAGTACACATACGCCAGAAATAATCAAGGATTGTAAGTTAGATATATCAAAACAAATGCATGATACACACACTTACCCGAAAGTTCCCATGACACGGGTTGAGACGTGTGTGTTCGTGTCTGTGGTCAACTTGGCAAGCCCAAAGTCGGCAACCTAAAAATAACAGATTTTAAGCGTATGTTAGAGCATAGAAATTTTATAAGAAATAAAACATCTAATAAAAATCAATGAGAATATCAAAAATATATAGCGTCAAATAGGGTATCAAGTTATATATAATCTCTTGCGTGCAAAAGTAAAATCTAAGAACTTTACCATAGCCTCGAAGTTGTTATCCAAGAGGATGTTAGCCGCCTTGATGTCACGATGGATGATTCTAGGATGGCCTTTTTTTTTTTTTCCAAAAGATAAATTATAATGTAAGAATATGCATACATATATATGAAAGAAGAAATGAAAACTGCATACATGTATATATGTGGCTAGCTTACAGTCTTCATGGAGGTACGCGAGGCCTTTGGCTGATCCCAACGCGATCTTGTGCCTCGTCGGCCAGTCCATGACCGGCACGCCCTTGCCGTAGAGGTGGTGATCCAGCGTGTTGTTCGGGACGAACTCGTAGACGAGCATGCGCTGGCCGCCGGCGATGCAGTAGCCGACGAGCGACACGAGGTGCCGGTGGTGGACGCGGCTGATGATCTCCACCTCGGCCTGGAACTCGCGCTCCCCCTGGCCGCTGCCGGACTTGAGCTGCTTCACGGCCACCTCCTTGCCGCTGCCGGCGAGCACTCCCTTGTACACGTACCCGAACCCGCCCTGCCCGAGCAGGTTTCCGGCAGCGAACCCAGACGTCGCCGCTGCGAGCTCCTCGTAGGAGAAGGAGCTCTTGGAGAACCCCAGGGCCACGTTCGGCGACGGCGGGGGAAAAGGCGGCCCGTGCGGGCCGGAGGAGTAGGGGCCGGAGCCCATCTCGCTGCTCAGTGGCGCCGCCGTTGAGCCCTGTGGAGGGGACAGAGGGTGGCCGCCGTGCGGGTGCCAGCCCGGTGGCGGAGGGATGCTGTTGTTGCTGCCGTGCTGCTGCCACTTGGGCGGCAGGCCGCCGTTAGGGTAGTACACGTTGCCTGCATATATATATATATATATGGTGATATAAGCTATCTACGAAAGTTTCGTATGCATGTGCATGAATGCATGTAAAAGTAAAATTAACTACTAGTAATTAACATCTCTAGGCAAAACCATGGGTGTGTATAGTACATGTATGTATCATGTAGGCATCATGTATGCACATACGTATGTACGTATATACGTAAGTTCTTATGCATGTTCATACATGCATCTAAAAACAAAACCACGGTTATTTGGTGGAGCTTAGCTTAGGCCTAATGATCAAAATAAATTCAATGTATGGTCGAACACAGTTTACATATTGAGAGTCTTAACTGAGGGGCTTCAAGCATTCAACTTATATAGTGAGATAAGCCGTGGCCCTGCAACCGTGGCTTATGCCGCTTGCTTCGATGCTTTCGCCTCTCTCTCTCTTGGTATTTCTTATAAAATATGCCCAAGTTTTTAGGCTTATAAACCATAAACTAGATAAACAATAGCTGGTATATTTGACAAGCTCAATCTCTGCCAAACACACCCGAAACATATAAGTACACACATAGATACGTATGTGTAAATGCCATTGTGTGTATATATATATGTGTGTGTGTGTGTACCTTTCTCGTCGGTATAGTAGGGGATGTTCATGGGTGGCGGTCGCTTCTTCTTCTTCTTGGAGCAACAAAAGCACGCCGCCATCGCCATCAGCAGCCCGAAAACCAACACCCCTATCACCACCCCGGTCACCAGCGTCCCCACTTGCTGATCACCGGACGACGGCTTCCCATCCCCATCCTTGGAGTTGGAGCCCCCATCCCCGGACGCCCCACCACCACTACGCCTCGCCGGAGCCGGCGGCGAAGAAGGTAACTCCTTCGACGCCGGCTGGGAGGAGGAGGACCCGCCTCTCGCCTGCGATGATGGCGGCGGCGGTGGTGACGGCAAGTCCGGGCTGGAGGACCTCGGCGGAGGGGCCGGCTGGGACGACGTGGCGGGTGGCGGCTGTGAAGTGGAGGGAGGGGTTGGTGACGTGGAGGGAGACGGCGATGACTTGGCGGGTGGCGGCGACGCCGGAGAGGGAAGCGACTGCGTGACGTTGGCCGGCGGCGAGGTCCCCGGAGAGGAGGCCATGGGTGAAGTAAGGTCGGTGAAGGGAGGGAGGATGGAGCTCTTCCTGTGGAGAGAACTCCACCCCCTTTTGAGGGAGTTTATGCCTTATTTGCTTAATCTCTTATTATTGTATTAACCCCTGCAGAAAATTACAATTTACATGCTTCAAAAGAATAATAAAATGATGTAACATATATATTGGGAAAATTTGTTCCATGCATGCATGCAAGATTGAGAAAGCACCACCAGACATACATGTCACGTTAGTGAGATAGCATGTGGTGTAAAAATGAAAGAGAATGGAGATTAATCGATTGTAGATCACAAATTAATTCTTTTGGATATTTCCAAATTTTATTTTGAACAATTAAATCAAGTACAATTTTGCAATTACATATCTTTGTTGCCAAAAGAAAAAAAGAACTACATTGTTAAATTGTTGGGGGGCATTTTCATGTATAAACTTGATTACAATTATCCAACATCAAGAACTAAGCAAAATTCCAACCAAATTCAATGAAGAAACTGAAAACAAAATCATGCATGGAACAAAGACTATCCTATTGCTTGATTAATTGGATGGTTACTTGACCCAATTAACAAAATGGAGAAATAGTTCCAACCAAATCAAACAGGATAAATTATGGAATAAATTCAGGCTTGATTGGATGGTCGACCCAACCAACAAAATGGAGAAGTAATTAATCCCAACAAACCAAAACAAACAAGACAAATTAAAATGTGAAGAAATTTAATGGGAGATAAAATGTAGTTAGTACCTTTTCCTTTCCCTCTTGTGAATTTACTGGTGAATTAAGGGAGAAGGAGAAGTGGTGGAGAGAGGAGGGAGAGGGGGGAGGGAAGAGGTTGAAAGAGAAGGAGCCATCCACCGTAGCTTTCGTCACTTTATCTAACTACCACCACATCTCCATCTTTGCTATTTTCCATTTTTAGACTCACACTCCCAATTTATAACCATTTTTCTTTCTTTCTTTCTTTGGCAAAGGTTTTTTGATCAGTTAAGAAACAGAATAAGTTATTTTGTGGTTGTATGTATGTGCAAATATGTTATTGTATTTTCTTTAAAGCAAAACTAGAACAAGTTGATAGAGATATGGCGCTAATACACATATGATCCATGGATTCATATCCTCTATCTTTTAATTCTACAAGCATAATAAGAGTATAAAATATTAAATTTATTGGTGATATATTCTAAAAACAATCATAGATATAAATGTATCGCTATTATGCTTTTCAACTTTTGAATAATATGTTATTTTTATTTTTTGAATAGAGTATCATATTTTTTATAAGCAAGTACATAACTTATTTGTGAAACTTTTTATTAATTTGGTGAGATAGTCCTTGATTTGTTGTCATTAATTTGATATAACACTAATGATTAATGGACCAGCACATCTACTAATTGATGGTCATATTTTAAGGACCATGAATATGAGATATTAAATTAATAATGTGAACACATGAACATGTTATTGGATTGACACGATATGAGGCACTGATAGGATTATTATATAAGTGTCATCAGTTGATCCCATATAATGTTTATGATTTATCCTTAGACTTGAAATTATCATGATTTCCTACATACGTAGTAATATACTCTGGTGCTACTAAATATTACTCGTAATCAAGTGGTCATAAAGGTAATGTTTAAATATGCTATGAATCATATGGAGGAATGCGAGCGGTCAAAATGAAATTTGCCTCTCATATAATGGAAGAAATATTTCTGAGCTTTTCAATATAGATGGACTAAGAAGTGTATGGTTATACCGGACATGGTTGAGTGTCAACTGCAAAAACGTTAGTTCACAATGGGATTGGGAAAGAATTAAACCGTTTAAGGGTGACATAGATCCCACCTTAGGTTCAATCTAGTCGTATGACAAAAAGAACAATATGAGAGTATTATATATATTCATTGGATATGCTCTTGGTGTATACTCATGTGGTCGTTATGTACTACTAAGAGCCATTATCAACTTGTGGTTCGAGTAAATTTTTCAAACCACGACTAACTATGCATGAACCTATAGGGTTATTCCCAATATAATATACCGAGAATATACATCCATATATATAGTGTTTTCCACTTCTTCGGTATTCTTGTGTATTCTATTTCAAAAAAGCATGTAAATGATAATTAAAATTCTATAAAAATTAGATAAGATTTATATTGGAATAACTAAGTAGTCTACAATATTTCAACTATAAAATAAATGTATATTAGGAGAAACAAAAATAAAATTTTTTAGTGAATAGTGCCTTTTATTTTTTTATTTTCAATTTATATTTTAGCTGAATTTGTCATTTTTGTGAATTTGTCATTTTTGTTTGTCCTTGTGTAGATTGAATTTGAATTTGAAATTTTGTATGTTGGTAGATTGATTTTATATTTACAATCTCAAATTTTTGTGAGTACGGAGGAAGAGGTGGATAAAGTATATTTTTATTTGAAATCTTTGTTGAAGCAATGTTTTATGATGATCCATAATCCATTTTACGATAAGATGATGCTTTTAATCCACCGAAGAAGATAGCAGCAAACGAATTGGCAGACAGGTGAAAATAGAATTTTGACAGAAAGAAGTCATTCAAAAAGTAGCAGCACACTGTTCCAATGACTGCAACTTCTAATAGGAGTTTCTGGACCTAAACACATCTACTCAAGATACGTGTTGGTCATACAAGACCAATTCTACGCTCGTTGTCACAGCATAAATTTCAACTAAATGTTTGTCGAGTGGCATCTGAATCAGGGTCAATCCAAAACATCCACTTTTTTTCGGTTTGTATATATGTGCAATTTACATACAAATTATGGCAGATTTTAGTTCTAACTAAATCTTAGTTATCATGATTCTAGGCTTGGGCGCCCTCCTCGTACTTCAAACATTTATGAAGATTTTGCAAGTGCTTGATGAAAACAAAATTCTCAGACAGGTGCACACGTCCTGTGCTACATTATTCGAAAATCACAAACCGTTCGGTGAGTGTGGTACTAATCCCAGGATAAAATTTTTAATAATAGAAAGTTTCTAATCTAGAAATTATGTAAGAAGATGTCGATAGTTGTTCGATTTTAATTGAATAACTTGGATAAATTTAAACATACTATTTATTAGTTTATGCAAATAGATTATCATATGAGTCATTCAACACCCCCAATCGAATAGTTTTGAGAGACTTCCCATACAAATTGAGTAAATTGTATTATGAATTTCTAAATTTATGAGGTTGTGTCACTTTAATCTTTAAACTTGAAATTTGGTTTAGAAAGTCCACAAATTTGTCTTCTTTAATTAATTTGATCTTTAAATTTGTCTACATTAATAAGTTTGTCATCCCGTCAATTAACTATTGGAATTAATGCAGCACATAAAGATTAGTTCAGGGGAAAAAGAAAAAAAAAAGAGAGAAAAAGGCATCAGCTTCTATACTTCATTATGGTCACATAGCATATCTGAATCACAGAACACAGGCATTGCAGATGTTAGGAAACACATATTTCTTGGAGAACACTATAGGATCTTTAAAAACACGCTTTAACATGGCTACATGACTAAAACAAGCAACATAACTAGGGCATTAGCTTTAAAGTTACATTGCAAACTCCATGACCGTCAGCTGGAGTTCAGATCCTGATCATTCCTGTCAAATCCAATAAATCATATCATTTCACAATTAAACATTTTTAAGAAATTACCCTACCTTATATCAAGTGTTGTTGAACAGGAAACAAATGGATGAGATGGCCACACCACACCGAGAGGGAACTCTTAAGGGGTGAGGAACCCAAGTCCTACAGACCTCTCCATGAACACAAACAAAAAATGCTGTATCTACATGCTCCAACCCTCAGTTTTCGTATTTAATTTGCACCTAATTGGCTAATAGCGAGATGGGAGGAATAAATTGGGAACATTTGCATGTTACATCATTTCGCAGAAATACTTATCCCTGAACTCATCAAGTGATGCATGGCTGAAGCTAGAGAGAGTAATAAAAAAAACTAGGAGAAAGTTCTGGTTTTGGAAAATAAGATTTTCTACAAAAAATTATTTGTTGCTCGGAGAAATGGCGCGCCACTGCGTGGTTGGCATGTTGAGATATAAGAAAAACGCGGGAAAGATTACCTAATAGATTCTAAGATATGTTAAGTCCTGAAGACTCCAAACGCTATCATCCCATTTCACTTATTCAATTAATCACCACCTGATGGCTCCTGACTTAGTTAAGTCTCTCACGAGAAAGGTTCTTTTTATTCCAAAAATTAGGCTCCCTTCAGCTAAAGAACTTGGCAATATCCGCATGTTTAACGTCGAGCTATGAGGAACCATGATAGTAGTATACCATATATGCTAAAGCATAAAAATGACTCCGATGCAATCGCCTTTGGCACTTCTGCTTTCGTGTTCAGAGTTCTTTCGTACACAAATCCACCAAACCATCATTGGACATTCAGAATTCATGGGAACACAGATACTAAAAAGTTGTGTTGATCATAAGTTTTTCCATTCCTTGCATGTAATCGAGCCAAACTGTCCACTACGTAAAGCATTAGACCACAAAGAGAGCGAAAATGAGCAGAGATCTGGCCGCATTTCATCACACAAAAACAATTAGCTTCTTAACACAGCTGCATGTCCAGGTAAAATGGACCATATTAGGGTAATTGGAATAAGTCAAACAGGGTGGTAGTCTCAAAATTTTGATCTGAAGTTCTAGCCCCTTACAGCAGCCATAAGCTGTTGCAAGCATGTTGCATATTGAACCGCTGTGTGCTGGAAAGAATAATGATCTGAAAGACCATACTCCGTGAAGTTAGATTCTACATGAATGAAATGACCTGGTAACGACTTTTTCGCAACTGCATCCTGCCATATGTCAAAGAAGTCTTCCATAACTGGCCTGGATTTATCAATGGAAGACAGGGGGAGATACTCTACCTGCACATAGAAAACAACAAAGAGCTTCATATCAACCCCTGCTGGTAAAGTCGAGCAACAAAAGCAGCAGGAAGGCAGTAATGGTAGAAGTATCACAATTTAGACCAGAATGATAAGTAGAACAGTTGCAGCCAAAGTATTTTTCTTTTCTTTCTTCCGATGAAGAATTTGAAGTAACTACATAGACACAAGGCAGAAACCATTTTCAGTAATGATCATATGATAGTAAATTAGTTCACATAACGTGATAGGCTTTCCTTCTAAAATTCACATCAATTATTTCAGCTACAGTTTCCTTTACAACAGTTTCCACAGCCATAGAGGATATGAAGCACCTTATGAGTAGGTTAGAAACTTTCAAGGTGTATTTTAAAAAGAGCAGTCTTAGTACTGAAACAGACAAAAAAGCAAAAAATTGATTGTAACACTCATGAAGGGAGCAATGATTGCCTTCTGCATCTGCCCAAGTTCATCAAGCTCAATGTATTCAGTGACTGACCAGTTAATAAAATTTTGTTTCCCTCAAAATTAAATAGAAAAGAAAAGCAAGCCAATTTGTAGGTTTCCACCTATTACTGGATGTAGCATTTTATGCAATCTGTCTGAGTCATGTATGGTAGTAAAACAATTTCCAAACAAGCAAGGCTGCTCCAGACATCTAAGTTATGTCTAATAGCTCTGCAACAGAACCCCATTGACAGTATTTACAAATCCAAATATCACTGTCGTTTCATGGTGTTTGGTGGCACATATTTTATTACAGTTAATCAAATACATCAGTAACACCGACTCAGATAAAGAGCAAATAGCTAGCTAGCAGTTAAAGGCTGGCAGGCTGTGACTCAAAAAAAAAAAAAAAAAAAAAAGTACCTCCATCATGATCCCTCTCAGTGTCTCTGAATTGTTAGGAACACATTTTCCTATCCTCAAGCAAAAATCACCCAATTGGTACTGAAATCCCTGCATGTGAAAACACCTATTGTAACAATATGTGCAACAATTGGAACTTGCAATCTTAAATTAAAGATAAATGCAATAAGCACACAGGAATAGAATAAACACTATCTGGATTGAAACAAGATAAAACTTATCACTAGGTTTCTAGTAAAACAAACCAAAAGTAAGTGCATACAACAGAGTAACGCCCCTATGAAGTTAAATTATCAATTCTTGACATTTGTTCACTGCTTGCCACTTACCTACAAGGGCATCCCAACTTCCAGAAATTAGAGGTCCAATTGGGAAATTGGTTGTAGAATCATGAGATACTACCACATATCAAAAAAGTGAATGAACAAGACTTCTCAGCAACACAATCAACTTTAAGAAATGACTCCAGGGTCATTAATGGCT
The DNA here is from genome assembly GCA_019359835.1 of Pharus latifolius. Classification (NCBI taxonomy): domain Eukaryota; kingdom Viridiplantae; phylum Streptophyta; class Magnoliopsida; order Poales; family Poaceae; genus Pharus; species Pharus latifolius. The sequence goes on from CM033328.1 coordinate 516,753, forward strand.
CAAAGTACAGAAGGCATATTTGACTATCCCCATTCCCCACCAGCAGCACTGGTGCCACCATGCCCTCCCAACCCTTGCCCCTAATGGCCCTTTTTCCTATGGTGGTATGTGTTGTTTAGCAAATCTCTGCAAAGAAAGCTGAATCTTTAACGAAAGCAAATAGTGTTTGATACCAATTTCCAGTAGGGCACTATACAGATTTATTTCACTTACTAGACGCAAACTAACCATGAGAATAATCACATCAGGCTACTACCACTACAATCAAAAGGAATCAGATTGCAGAATTGACCCTAAATCCCTAATTGTGAATGTAAAATCACAAATTAGAACCTCGAAGTTGAGGGTGACGCGGGCCTTGTAGGACTGGAGCTTTTCCATGACCTGGGGGAATGCAGCATCTGCCTGGAGGACTAGGCGCTGTGCGCGGAGGATGGAGAAGTAGAGGCCGGGGCACTCGTGGAGGGTGACGCCAAGGAGCTCGCGAGGCACGTCGTGGGGCTGCTGCTGCTGCTGCCCGCCCGCGGCCGGTCCTGAGCCGTCGCGCGCCATTGGGCGGTAGAAGATGATGGATGTCTTCCAGCGCCCATCCTTGGCGCCGCCCAGCGACTCCGCGCAGCCGCATGCCTCCACCAAGATCTGGCTGTTCAGCGTTACAACCGGGTTCGGGTGCCAGTGCATCAACCTGCACGCGGAAATGTACAGATGGGGTTGAGGTGGCAAGATGCGGGTAAAGAGAGAGGCCAGGTGTAGTACCACTTGACGGCCGGCATGGTGGTGAGTCGGTGTGAGATACTGTGGCGACAAGAATTGCCGAGAGAAACTATGTTGGTTGCAGACTGGAAGCCAAGGCCGACCAGAAGTCTCTGTGTGAGTTGAAAGTATTTTGGTTCTTCAGGCGCTAGCCAAGTAGTGGGGCTTCAACTGTTCAACAAGTTAAACCAACTCAAACGGGCTTTAAATTCAAGGTTTATTATATAAACTAGTCGAAATAATTGCGTGGCTAGTCTTCATATGATTTAAAAATTTCTATGTTTTAATGAGATATATTTTCTTTTACTATTATAATAGAGATAGTGTTGATTTTGGATATGATTTTTCAAATAAATCTATATCATAATAAAGATAGAACTAGTTTTGGATAAAATTTTTCATATGATGAATCTATATATAATGAATAGAATATATCTTTTTTTTACCGATTAATGTGAAAATTCATAATATTTTTCTTTTTTAAATTTATTTGAGAATTTCTTGTATTTTTTATGTAGATCTAGAATTAATGTGGTATTTCTAATATCACAAGAATTTATTATATAATAGATTTCAGCATTTTTCTTTTATTAGAAACTCAAATAAATTTAAGCTAGTAGAAGCTGATATTAGTCTAGGCAGTGGTAGAACTAGGAATTAGCAGCAGGGGGCTAACATATAACTTACTAAAACTAGTATATTAGTACATATTCACACTAAAATTAAACTATCATGAACCGTTGCTATAATACTCTAGTTTTGAGCAAACAAAATATTAAATGGGCAAAATTGTAACTAAAGTCCCTAACTAATGAAGGGATTGTGAGCCGCTGGGCGGTGTCTCCACTATCTTGATTTCACATAGAACCAAACACATGACTAGATCATAATAAAAAAAAAGCTTATCCAGACATACTGCAGACAACATTCAAATCGAATTTGATGTAATGCTGCAACTAAGTAATAGATGCAAGCTGCAACTAGAACTCAAAGTAGAATTAAAAGCTAAGAACAGACAAAGCTGCAACTAAGTTCAACACTCTAAATATGCTAGAAACTAAGTAGATTACAACAAGTTTCAGCACTTGATATTGCAGTACAATGAGTGCATCACAAAGCTAGACGATAATTAAGAACATATCATAGATACATTTTGACATTTAAAGGATATAGCACACTGGAAGTAATAAAAATGGCATCTTGAACCTCGAAAAACCGATCCCACTAAAAAATTTGGGATCTTATAACTACGAGGGTTCAGTGAACAATCTATACCTAAAAATGCCAATTTTGAAAGAATTTAACACATAGGATTCTCATCTGGGAATTGTTGACGGCTGATGGGCTAACAGCTCACTGTCGGGTTCAGTGTCGCCACTTGCTCCCAGCTAATCCTTGATCTAATTGCCAAACTCCACCAAGAACAACATATCATATTCATACATTGATCCTTGCTGCAGGAGCTTGAGGTCAGCCATTAGGATTTGGGAGGTCGGAGGGGGTGGACTTGAGAGGCTGGAGCAACTTAAGAAACGGTGAGGGGCCTAGGGTTGAGACGAGGGTGTTGAGGGGGCTTGATGGATGAAGGAGGGTGGACTTGGGAGGTGGAGCAACTTAAGAGTCGGGTTAAGGGTCTAGGGTTGAGACGAGGGTATCAACGGGGCTTGATGGATGAAGGAGTGGACTTGGGACGTTGGAGCAGTTTAAGAGTCAGGTTAGGGACCTAGAGTTGAGACGAGGGTGTTGAGGGGACTTGATGGCTGAAGAAGGGTGGACTTGGGGACTAGCCTGCTAGGGCTTGTTTGTTTTAGTGGAGGGGGGTTGGGCCTTGGAGATGTGGGCCGACCATTCGGGCTGGTGCGTTACCAGCTTGTAGAGGTGCTTAAGCCAATCCTAGGCCTGGTTCAGTCCCTTTGACTCTTATTTGAGTGTCTAGGAAAAAGTTCCTAGCAGGTATAAAATCCCCTTTGGATAAACCCACCATGATTAGGATCCTTGGGGGTGTTTGGATCCCACAAGAATTAAGATATTTGGGATATTTGAATGCAGTTGGGGTGCAACTTTGAAGAACAAAAAGACAGAGCATTATGAAAATATAATCATCAGTCAACAATGATCACTAGAAGATAAGAGTTTTCTCGTCGAATAATAAGAAAAACACAAATACCATGAATCCAAATCCCCCAGGATAAAGATAATCATCAGTCAACAATACCAAGGCACAATTTAATCGATCAGTCAACAATGATCACGATTCATTCAACAATGATCGCTAGAAAATAGAGATAATATTATCTCCATATAAACAGAAAGAAAAACACAAATACCAAGGCACAATTAATCACAATCCAATCAAATTAGCTCTAGATTTGATCATACAGAACTAATACGAATAGATCCATCAGTGTCTCTTCATCATACAGAACACCTAAAGATTTACAGTTGCCTAAATGATCAAGAACTCCTTCAGTGAGACTCAACCACTTCCGGCTTCCCCTCGTCCTTGGCCTAATAACAGTTGCAACTAATTTTGCTTGTAATTAAGCATAGGCTGATTGACTAATTTTGCCAGTATACCAATATATACAGAATCAATAAACTAGATTAAACAATGGCATGACTAGTGCATACTGCATGTATCATCAGTCAGTATAAAACTTTTGCCTATTTTAAAAAAGATAAATATTACACAAACTAAAGTCTATCAGGAAGTTTTCAGACCAAAGTTTGATACATGCAGTTGGTATAATAACTGATGATGATTACAGAAACCAAAGTACTATGTTTCGATCATGATTCGAACACACCAAGTCTTTAGAATTCGATCATTGAGACAAATACATAGGCTGTAAGACATCAATATTGTTCATTCCTATCAATATTGCTAATAAATGAAAGCTAGGTGATGGGCATCCATCCTTCTGAACTTACCAAATGATTCACAAAAAACCTCCGAAGGAGCCACTTGAATCAGCTACTAGTTCAAGTCTATGTCTTATCAACTAATACAGCAATTCAGAGAAATACAGCCATGATAGAATGTTAATTTAGCTATTAGGAAGTTAAATAAGAGAAATACAGCCATGATATGTACTATCAGCTACTAGTTGCTATCAGGAAGTTTTCAAACCAAAGTGCTATCTGAACAAGCTGGAGGGTAGTTAGAAACTTCAGTTAAGAAGGAAAGCAAAAACTTGGCAGAATTAGGTATGACAAAACAATATTTCAGTCATAGTCATGTTGCAAAGAATGTTAATTTAACTAAATAACCAACTTATCATATTGTTTTTGCTTCAAGGCACATGCAATTTGCTCCATCAGGTGTACACCATAAACTGAAAATGCCATGTCGGGTGCAAAAAGAAAGGATAAACATGCAGTAGATTCAGGAGTCATTGGAACATCTAAACTTGCATACATGCTACTAAAATCACTTGCATAGATGACTATGACTGCTACTGAAACCACTTACATACATACTACTAAAATCACTTGCATACATGCTACTAACATCTGAACTTGCATACATGCAGTAGATTCCAAGCGCCTAGATGTAAAATTCTGCTAGCTAAGCTCAAACAAGAAGTATGATAGCTAATCACCAGCTCGAAACATAAAACTGTAACCAATCCACAAGTGGATCATCTAATCATTTCACAAGCAGGACGTGATGAGGCACAATTCTTTGCACTAGCAAAAAGAAAACACCAAAGCGAGGGTTTAGCAGATCAAACTCAGGACGAGATGGATCTTGAGAGATTGACTTGCCGAATAGCAGCAAGGACGACAAGGTCGGTGGATCCAGGTGCGGCTCTCGGACGTGGGAGCCTGGACAGGAAGGAGAGGAGCCGGATGGTGGCAAGCCGGCGTCGACGGCGGAGAAGGAAGGCCGGGGGCTGGCTGCTCCCCACAGGTGGAGGGCAGGAGCTTGGGAGGAAGGCGGCGGCGAGAGGAGGGAGACGTGGCCTGGTTTGGTGGGAGGAGAGTCCGATAGCGTCAGGATTTCAGAATTTTTCACCTCCAGGGGTCTTTCGGCCAGGGTATGCTTCCGGATCCCAAACGTATTTGGGTTTCTAATCCTTAGAGGATTATAACAAATCCTACCAATCCAAAACAGATTCTAACACAATTAGGGTTTCTAATCCTTAGAGGATTATAACAAATCCTACCAATCCAAAACAGATTCTAACACAATTAGTGTCAGACGCGGCCATTTATATTCATTCTCATTCTCTCTCTCATGTCCATTTCTACAAAACAAACATTCACCGTTCCTAATCTACAATTAAAATTTTTAAAATTGAAAGTGATATTTTAATTTTTAAATTTTTAAATTCAAATTCAAAAATTAAAATTGAAATCTAAAATTTGAAAATTGAAATCTGAAATTTGAAGTTAAAAATCTCAAATCTGAAATTTGAAATTTAAAATTTAAATCTAGTTTTCAAATTTTAAAAGTAAATCCAAATTTGAAATTTAAAAATGAAATATACATTTGAAATTGAAATTGAGATCTGAATTTTAAATTTAAAATATGATTTTGAATTTGATATATGTACTAAAAATTTACATTTAAAATCTACATCTTAGTTCTAAAATATAATAGTTAGATATTAGAAAATCAAATTCCGTAAGTTGGAATTCGAATCCCTAGGATAAGAGTAAAAATTTATCAAAACCAATTATGGTTATAATTTATTTTATGAGTGGGTATGAAATTACAATTCCAATCCTAATTTGCATTTAAATAACAAAATTTGATGCCCAACTTAAAATTACATTCCAATCCCTAAAACTCTGACAAGTAGTTTTGACAAATAATAATGTAATACAATACAATACAATATAGTATAGTCAATCACAATATAATATAGTACAGTACAACAATCATAACATAGTACAATGCAGTATAGTACATACTTCGATAAAGAGTTCTGACAAATAACAACTTATTACAATATAACACAATATAATACGTAACTGGCAAATAATAGCTAAGTGCAATACCATACATACCATGGACGTAAAGACAACTCAAACATTTTGCGGTCCAGGGTAATCGCGCTCTAATATGCCGGCATGAGTAAGCAAAGCCCACAAATGTGTGATGAATTCTCCTCCTCTGGTCAAAGCCTCCAGGTGTGCCCTGGTGTTGCTTGATGGTGCTAGGTATAGCATCATCTCTGCCCAGAAATCAGAAAGCACCTTCCATCGTAGCTCCAGGTCTTGGATCTCTTGGATCAACTGCCTTCCAAGTCGAGCACCCCTTGTGATGAGACGATCATCTTCGAGGTCAATGTCCCTCATGATCAATATGTCGTACTTTTGTTGCATTGATTTGGCTCCTTCAAGTAATAAGCAGGCTTCATAAACCAAAGCATCAAATATTGTTTGAGAAACACACATATGGTCTGGCAATAAATCAGGCGAAAAAACTACTAGATAGGCACAATATCTTGATAAGTTGGAAGCTACCAAAGCATTTTCAGTACTGGGTTTGCTGGAGTGCTCGCAAAGGGTTGTAGCAATGTGCCAAACCAATATGGTGTGAGTTACAGAGCTGAGCTCAGTGCAGGTCCATGAGAGTTGTTCAACTTGATTAATCCGCAATGATGTGATTCCATTTGTCAGTCGACCGGAGCTTTTTATCAGAGAATCTACGACTTGTTCCTTCACTTTGTTGGACAGTTTGATGGGCTTCCCTTTCTTCTGTCCTTTTCTGGTCTTAAAGTAAATAGTGAGAACATTTGGTGGTTTATAATTGAAGTTGTGGAGTAGAGAGTACTGTCCAAGTTTATGCCCCCAAGAATAGGAGACCTCCAAGCGTGCAACAAACCCAACAATCTTCGCGATGAACTTGTTAGTCTGCCTTCGAGAATCCCTCACATACTTGGAGATCAATGCCACCTTGCACCAATATGAAGCTATGTACGAATATAGCTGCAAAACCTCCAAGAATGCAACACCAACCACTACCACCAAAGTTACCAAAGCATCAGAATTTCTTCCCTTGGTATCTAAGAGATTTAGCTCGTCCTTTGGCTTGCGATAATGCTTGAAAAGTTGATAAGCCAGCCAGGTGCAAACCGGGATCATAAAAACTGATGGCAACAAATGATTGATGCGATCATTATAGATGACATAATATTTGGTATAGAAGAAGTCATAGACAAATGCTAATTCAACCTCAACAACCCTGAAGGCTCGCTCAGAAGGCCTATCCTCCGATGAAAGCAATCCTTGGAAAACAAAGTCATGCGTCTTGCGGAGCTTTGATTCAGCCAAATCATAGTCAGCAAATCTGCGTCTGAGCATCTTGGATAGAGCCATGGAAAGACATATGTCCTTGAGCCGCTCAGAACTTAGCAAACCCCCATTGCACTGCCAAATATCTTGTACGGTGATGGTATTTACATCATCTACTTTATGCCTTAACAAATACTTTGGTGGTTCGACCTCGAAGCTTTCTCTTTCCCCCGCAACCACGTAATGGTACCCTTGCATGGTCACAGGGTTTGGCACAACATCGGGATACAACTCGTGCTCATAGCTCATATAATCTGCAACCCATTTTGTGTCCTCACAAAGTTCGGAAAATTTGCTTGCCATCGTAAGGGACCGGATTCGTGTACCAGATTTCAACAGAGTGATGGCATAGATGCACCACAGCGGGGCTTGTAAATCCGAGTGGCGGACAAATAGACCAACCAGCCAACCCACCCAGAAGGCCTGGATAATTTGCTGGACAAGGAACCTCTTCCAATTGTCATTGTCATTTAGACTGTAAGCAGAGAGTGAATCAGCACCCTCGAGGACCAGGAACAAGCAAATCGCCCACACAGCAAACAAGCTGTTAGCTTGGAGGGAAGACTGCATCAACCCGATGGTGTAGCTCACAACAGAGGAGGACACGATGTAGGCTACAAAGATGATAATTTTCACAAACTGGTTGCTCGACCGCCGGCGATAAGAACCTAGAATGTGTAGGATCAACCATGCAGCGGCACAAACGACCACAAGCACTTCGATTCGTATCAGTTGGATTTTTCTTCTGTTTAGCTTTATGATGTTGATGCCTGCACGAGGACTCGCCGCAGGTGCCATGCTTCTCGATTGATTGTACATGAAACAAACAGATGGCATGCTGTCCGAATAACTGTATCTGAAACAAACAGATTGTTTTGATTTCACAAATTCATTAGTTCAAAATCATTGTTTGGAGTTATAAATCATAAAATATTAATCTAAAAAAATTGCAATTTTACAGTTCAAATAGTCCAAGCACGAAGGCGTGCTCTCGGTACGACGGCGAGTCCCGTTGCCAGTAAAAAATCGGGACTGATTTTTGCATTTTTCCAAACCAGCTGCTATTTGGGCAACTAAGGATTAATTTTTCAAATTTTACAAAGTATAGATTGTTTCTGTAATTCTTTATTTAAATTTATTATTTAATAAAAATACAAATATAATAAAATGTAAAGAAATAAAAAGAAATAAAAAGTACGGAAGGGAGAAGAAAATTCAGACTAAGTAAATCAATGAAAATCACAAAATATATAATAGAAGAAAATAACTTCTAAATTTGCAATACTTCTAATCCAGATGATATTTAGAAAGAAATCAAAGAATTCTAAAAGTTGCTTGACTAGAAGACTAGATCTCTCCATCGAGGAGGAATTCAGACAAGTCGCATACCACCAACGACCAAAATGAAAGAGGGAATTACCAATGTTGGATATTTTCAATAAATAATTACAAAATAATTAAGGTATGAAAGTGTCAAAATTCTAAACGACAAAAGTGAAACGCATACAAAATTATAAAATTTTTTAAAAATTGTTCTTTTTCATTTATAATCATTTCAAATGTTTTATTTTTCCACGTATTTCCCAAAATATTCAAGTGATGTTTTTTAATTTTGCATTATTGTGCAAACCATGAGAGTAAATTCCAATTGTTAAAAGATGCGGAGCTAAAATGCAAATTTTGCATTTAATTTGAATTTTTTTAAATAACCCAATAAAAAATCAAATTACAAAAATAGCCTAATACTGAAAAAAATATCAAAATTGGCTTTCAGTCGCTGACCAGACACGTGACTGGACTTCAGTCGTTGACTCAGTTTGCAACTGAAGAGCTGACACAGGCTATTGTCCTGCTAGCCTAACCCAACACCATGTACACTTTTAGTCACGCTATGAGTCTGCAACTGAAAACTTACAAGTTGGATCAGCATGGCAATTTGCTTATGTCAACACATGAGTTGTGAGCTGGGCCAACGACCGAAACTCAGTCGCGTGTTTGACCCAACGAATGAAGGCCAATATTGATATTCTTTACGGTATTAGACTATTTTTGGAATTTGATTTTTTAATGGATTAGTTAAAAAATTCATTTAATTTTGACACTATGATTAAATTGACTAACAAAGACAAATGTAAGGACTTGATAAGTTAAAATTTAAGCTTAACAATGTAAGTGGCACAATGTAATTATGTGACATTTCCATAACTTCCTCAGTTTAACAATACGAGACTACTTTCCTATTCACGGATTAAGGTAGCACAAAATGATAGAAAAGTGTAGTAGACTATAATAACCCTATTGATTAAGAGTTTGTTTGGTAAAGCTATGGCTTCAATGAAACCCAAAGATTGATTTCTTAGATAAGTTTTGGAGTTGTTTTTTTAAGAAAATAGACTTACGAGCTTACAAGAATGTATTGGGGGTGGATAGAGGCGAAAAATTATAGAAGCTATTCCACCTTGGCTTCAGCTTATCCCTAGTGGAGGGCTTCAACATCTGAGAGATGCATTTATGAGAAACTACCTGTTTGGCTCTATATTCGGATTAACTTAGCCAAAAGCTAAAGTCAAGTCAAACATGTCTTAAGTTTTTTTTTCCTAGGAGGCGGTAGGCCACGGGAGCGAATTTTGTCATTCGGGGAGCCTCAATCTCCCAGGCCTGGGTCCTTCCCCCCGGTGACGTTAAGTCCTGGGTCCTTTCTCACTCGGAAACCCCCGGTCTCCCGGGTGCGGAATCATTTTTCTCCCCGGTGACGTTAAGTCCCGAACCTGGACCTTTCTCATCCAGAGATCCCTGATCTCCCGGGTGCAAAAGCTTTTTTCTCCTCAATGATGCTACATCTTGGGTCTGGACCTTTCCCACCCAGAAACCCCCAGTCTCCTGGGTGCGAAAGCCTTTTTCTCCTCGGTGACGTTTGTTGCATCTAGGTCCTTTTGTGTTGATTTTGATTATTGATGACATTAAGTGTCTTGGACTAATTGTGTCTTTGAGTTATTTGTATGCAGTGTTATTTCTGTAAAGTTTGCAAGTGATCCGGGAAGGTCTGCTAGATCGCAAGAGCAAAGTCACCAAGATGGAAGCAGCAAAGACCTAAGGTAAGTGCTTGTTTATTCTACCGGTTTTGGAGTTTGGAGTTTGACCTGATTTTATAGAAATTCTTTTTAGTTTTTAACCGTACTATTAAGAGGGGTTACAAAATCTCTTTTAGTTCCGGCAAAAACTGAGAAACTCTTAGATCATTTGTTGCGTTCGCATTCATTCATATTGTTGGTCAAAATCTGAGAAATATATAGATTTCAAAGAGGGGCTGAAACTGGATACTGTTCATTCGACTAGTAATACTGTTCATTTGACTAGAGGTTCCAACGGCTATTTACTAGCCGTTAGTGGTCGAAACTGACTGTTAGCTGGTCTGATTTCTTTCCTTGCTCGACCTAACGGCTAGCTGAAATGTCGGGCTATAAATATATGTGTTTTGAACAGTATTTACATCATTCTTGAGCTACATTCTCATACACATCTCGAGCTATATTTTCTATACACTTTTGAGGAGTCTTTGAGCAATTTTTGAGTAGTTTTTGATCAGTTTTTTTTATAAACACTTTTGAGCAGATTTTTTCACTGTTTGGACCAGTTTTTATAAACACTTTTGAGCAGATTTCTCCACTGTTTTGACCAGTTTTTGTAAATATTTTTGAGCAGATTTCTCCACTGTTTTAACCAATTTTTATAAACACTTTTGAACAGATTTCTCTACTGTTTTGACCAGTTTTTATAAACACCATTTGAGCAGATTTTTATGTATTTTTTGAGCAATTTTTAAAAACAGTTTTGAGAAGATTTCTAAACACCATTTGAGCAGATTTTTATACAGCTTTCGAGTTGTTTTTCTAAATTTTTTCGAGTAGTTTTTGAGCAGTTTTTCCTACATATCTCTGAGAATACACTTGAGCCAAAGTTTCTAAGTGCTAAAATCTTGATCTTTGGCCAAGTATTATTCTTTGTGATTGAGAGAGATCCTCCGAGAGCATTCATTTGCATCATTTGCATTCTTAGAAGTTTCTCGGTATTTGTTGAGGGTCAAGAGAAGATCTTGCAGCTTGTTACTTTTGGTGAATGCCCTCACCTAGACGGTTTGGAAGCGTGGCCGTTGACCTCTCCATTAACGGAGGTTGTCGGAGAGGCTCGGCAGATTTTGTGAAAGGCATCGGTGCTCGTCCTATCTGGAGTGGAGAAGGAGCAACCTTAGTGAAAAATATCCTTCGTGGATATTGAAGCAAGACTCATTCATTTAAGTGCTTCAACGAGGAGTAGAGGAGACCGGGCGAGTCTCCGAGACCTCCGGATAAATCACTGTGTTTGTCTTTCTTACTCTTTCTTAGTGCAAAATACTATTAAATTGTTTTAGTTTATTTGCTCTTTGTCTTTTCCATGCAAAAATTGTTTTTAGTCGAAAATTTTTAAAGCCTCCTATTCACCCCCCTCTAGTCGGCATCCTCGATCCTATAATGTTATGTCCTGTGCTCGGACCTTTCCCACCTGGAGACCCCCCGGTCTCTCGGGTGCGAAAGTTTTATTTCCCTAGAAACGTTGAGTCCCAGGTCTATGTGTGTCGACGATTCGGACTCGGAGTCCTCAGGCGAACTTATGCAGAATTTATAACTGTGAGACCTTTCAAGATGACCCTTCGGGAAGGTATGCTGAACAATAGTGAACGGGAGCACAGAGAGTTTAGACAGGTTCGGGCCCTCGATGGTGGGAGTAAAAGCCCTACGTCCTGTTGAGATTTCACTAAGTGTGGTAAAAGGTTTACAAATGGAGGAAAAAGTCCTCACAGGCGAGGATTTTTCCTGTAAGAGTGTACAAAGATAAACCAAAGAAGGCTTATTAAAAATGCTATATGAGGTGTGCCGTAGACTCGGCTAACTTGGATGATTTTCTTCTTTCTTTTTCATTGATGCTCCATGGCATCCTTTTGTACTGTTTGAAAGGGTGCCATGTAGAGGAAACTGCATCAAACGGTTGCACGGACGGTTGGATGCGGTTTTTTGGAACTGCTCTTAACCTCCACGCAGGTTAAAGAAGTGCTATTTACGGATAACTGTATGTGTTAACCTTCTGACGGTTGATTCTCCACGTGTAGGAATCTTCGGGATACTTAGAATATCCTGTTGTACGGGCAACCGAAATAGATAGATCCCAAGTATCCTGATCGGCAGATGTTCTGACCGCGGGATATTGGCTGACCGCGCAATATCCCGAATGTGTAGTTCGCGTATAGCTTACGAACTTCTGACCGCGCAACGCTTACGGTCTGACCGCGTAAAGCTGCGACCTGATCGCGTAAAGCTTGCGACCTCATGGTGATGCCCCTCGGAATAGCTTGAGTTCGCATCACCAGATACACGTCTGGTTCGAACTTGTCTTGAACCAAAAGTTTATTAAAAATGACCCGGGTGTAAATCCTCGTCAGCTAGCCCCCAAATTCGAAGAAAACGAAGAGACGTGTTTATTTCGAATTTAAAAACCGTGCATTGGATTTTTAACCCGGCTCTTTAACTTCTCCACTTAGTGGTGCACTAAGTGAAAACGGTTGGTTTTTCAAGACGAGTTCTGACATTACGTGACGGGCAATGATAGCGCCGTAGAATTGTTTTTATCTCGAGGTAAAATTGTAAATGTTTTAGCAAAACCCGAGGCGTCTGGAATGCAAACCGTCACCCAGGCGGCTATAAATACCAGACCCCTGGACATGTAAAGATCTACAATTTCCCTCTCACGTCTAAGTCTTTTTCTTGTTATCCTGCCTCCTTCCTTTTCACATACCCCTCCCAATGGCAGATCATGAAATCATCGAGATTGAGAGCGATGAAGGGGAAATTGTCGAACAAGGGTCTCAAACGAATGAAGTCCTGTCTCCCTTAAGGAAGAAACCCAAGGTTGACGAAGGATCTTCCAGTGGAACAAAGGTAAAGAACGTAGCGAGTTTCTTTCTTCCTTCAGTTCCTTTGACCCTCCCCGTTCATGCCTCTCGGCAAGTTAGGCCTTTATCCTTAGGAAAAGATCCCTTCACATCCAATTCCCCCATCCTTTTGGGTGATCAACATCCTGGTCGGCAAGCGGTGACTATCCCTCGATCAAATGATTGCCATATTGGGTTGGCAAAGCAATCTTCTTCTGGGGAGGTTGCTCTTCCACCATATGATGATCTTCCTCCCAAGATGGGTGTATCAACGGGTTATGCACCGGGACAGGTAACAATTCTTCTCCCTTTTTGCTGATAATTTTAGTTGGTATGACTAACTTTTGCAAAAATGTAGGAGGTAGGAGGCCCCAGCGATCAGCCTTCTGCTGCTCCATCTCTTCCTTCCGGACAGACCCTTCTGGAAGAGAAGAATGCCCTGGAGAAAAAGACCGAGGAGATGGCCTCGAAGATTCTGCGTTTAGCAGAATGTCTTGATCGATCCCGAGAAGAGGCGCACCATTTCCGTCGAGAGAGGGACTTCGCTCAGCAACAGCGAGAACTCTCTGACTTGATCAGGGACAATAGTGCGTCTGTTGTTAGGGACGATATAGATAGACTTAGGGTAGTTGCTAGTTCCCTGGGGGTTGTCAGTGTAGATCCAACTGACAACAACATGTCCCTTGAGGAACTTTGTAAACTTCTTCAGAGCAAGTCGATGTTTTGATCGACTGCATCCCTTTTGTATGTAAAGAATGTAAGAAATAAAAGTTCTTTATTTCTCATGAAATGTTCTCCACATCTTCTGTGCGAAAATATAGCCATGAACTTTACGTTCGCGACCATTCATACACAGGAATTTTTAGTTCTGCGATCAAAATCACTTTTAAGAAAAAAGCACCGCGACCTGCCCGGATTCCGCGATCAGTTTCAAACCCGCGGTCAGAACTAAGGTTCGACCAGAGTTGGGACTCGGTCAGGATGTCACTTCGATGAGAATCGAAGTTTTAGCCTAAAACACGATTTCGATAAAACCATAACCCAATTAGAAACACTTCAGTACGTTAAAAATTGGGTTACATGATTTTTTCGAATAAAATGTTCAAAGTATAAAAAGGAAAAACGTCCTCTGAAAAGTATTGAAAATTTTTCAGTCCTTTTACGCTTTCAGTTTCCAAAACAAAGAAGTCTTTTTGTTTCAGATCCGACGCCTGAGTACTTTATCGGGTCCATCAGAGACAGTATCCATTATGGGAAATGAATAAAGCATTCAATGGAACGTTTGAAATGAGCCGTTTACTCATTAATGCGTCGCCTTGGGTCTATAAAAAGAGCAGATGTCTTCTCAAAGAAGCCACACAGCTAAAAACCCTTATTATTCCCGCCGCTCAAAAACCCTCATTTTCTTCAGCCTTCATCTTCCCCAAATCGCCAGCTTCCCCTTTGATTCTACACCAAAGATGGCGTCCTGGAGCAGATCCATTCACCATTCTGAGGAGAGCCTGATGGCATTAGAGAAGGAGGAGATCCTTTCTCCGCGGCTGCTCATTAACTGGCGACCTGCGGAGAAGGACCAAGAAACCCCAACTGTCCAAGAAGGCGAGTTGGTGGTTTTTGAGGAGTATTTGCGTTGCGGGTTCCGATTCCCTGAGAGTCGGTTCCTTAAGGATGTCCTTGAACATTACGGGTGGGAACTGATCAACCTCCACCCCAACGCGATGCTGATCCTTGCAGTATTCCAGCACCTTTGTGAAGCCTTCGTCGGAACATATTCCAGCGTGGATCTTTTCCGACGATTTTACTTTTCGGCGTGGTCAAAGAGTACCAACGCCGCCGGATGCATCTACTTCCGGCTGAGGGATAAAAAGGAGTATCCCTCCCCACCCCTACGAGATTCTGTGCATGGGTGGCACCAAAGGTGGTTCTACTGCTCTCCACCATCCGAAAGCAGTTTATGGTTTGAAAATTCGCGACCGGAGAAGTCGAGCGAGTTAGACATTCCTCCGGCGATGAACTCGGAGCTTTCGAAGCATGCCGAGGTGATTCTTCACTTGGTCAATGAAGGATTGACGGCTCGAAATATCATTCGAGACTTCGTGAAGAACCGGGTGAGTCCTCTGCGTGAAAGGGCTCATCCGGCGTGGGAGATTAAGTCCATGGGTGATAGCACCCTGGACTACAGTCAAGGTATTTATTTCTTTGGTGCTGAACTTTCTCCTTTTTGAATTGTACAAATTCTGACTTGAGTTTGGGAACAGTCCTGCCTTCATCTGAGATTGAAAGGCGGACCAACTCCCTCTTTAGGACCTACAATTCCGATGTAGAGGGCCCTAAGGAATCACCTCGCCCGCAGAGCTTGATTCACGCGGGTGATGACCTCAGACAGGAGCGCCGAAAGGTAATTTCGTTGTTCAGCTTTGGCTCTGCAGGTCTTGTGTGTGTCCAGTGCTAATCCCTTGTAATGTACTGCGAACCAGCTCCTAGGGAAGTTTGCAGATGCGACGTTCCCAAGTGAGAATGTCGGCTCTCCGAAGAAGCCGGCGGCGAAGAATGTGAAGAAGGTCTCTCAGAGACCCAGGACAAAGAGTCCTGCCCCTAAGAAGACCAAGCTAAACCCTGGGGAGGGGTCTTCACGAAGCATTCCTCGTCCCGCAAGAAAGACTGCGGTAAGATATCGCATTCCTGCTACTTTTTCAGGAGCGACATGGAATCACTTCTTCGTCGTACAGGGAGAGGGGAGCGAGGAGGAAGAGGATGACGTTCCTCTGATCCTTCGAAGGAGGAAGATCGCGGATCTTCCATCCAGCGATGCCCCAAGCTGCCCCGCAGAGACCACTACTACCGAGGAGGTGGTCGTGGAAGATCCTGCGACCACCGAAAATCTTGTGGTCGCGGGTAACCCTCCAATTCCTGAAGCCCCCAAGGTTTCAGGATCAATTGTCTCTGCTTCCCTGGTCGAAGGGACGACCAAGGTAAGGAATCTTTTTCGGCCGTTCATTCTATGACTCTTTCTGCACATTTGTCAAGTTAATGTGTATACAGGGAGGAGAGCTTCCCCCTGGGACCACTGGGGGTTCCAGGGAGGAAAATCCTCCTCCTCTGCGGACAGAGGAGGAGGTGGATGAACAAAGGCCAGCTATGATGGTTCCAGCAACTCTGGAATCGCCAAGGCCTTCAGATGCAGCCCCACCAGTTAGCCCGGCGGCCCAGGTAAAGATCTTTTCATGTGTTTTTACCTGTTCCCTAAGAATATGCCTATAACATGACATTTTCAGGGGGGTGCTGCCTTGTTTACCATAAGGAAGGCGAGAACCGGAGACGGCTCTCCTTCGCAAGGGGAATTTTCCCAGAAGTCCCAGGTACGAATGGGATTTCAAATAAGGTAAGAGCTCTTACTTGACAGTAATCTTAAATAAAAGTTGCCTGACCCATTCTTCCTGTTAGGCAAAAGAAGACAGCGCCTAACCCTTCAACCGCCACTGGGGAGGTTGAAATTAGGGCTGATGAGGGAGCCTCTAATGAAGAGCGCTCTGCTCCCGTGGTTCAGGAAGTCGTCCGGACCGCGGGAGGTGAAACAAGTACAGGGATCGGGTCATAACCAGTAACCTCTGGGGGTGGCGTCCGGCCGGCACTCCCGCCAACTATCCCTGTAGTGAGCACGTCGGAGGCTCTAGCGAGGATTCCTGCTGAACTGAATGATGCCGTTTTACAAAAGTTTATGAAGGTATAATAAGACTTTGCTTCCGTGCCTGAATTATACTTATGACACCTTTGACCTTCTTCTTTGGCGCCACAGGGATTGTCCTGGCTAACAAGCCATTCGCGTGTTGTGATGGCTAGTACAGAAGCCATTCAAAAAGAACGCGATAGCTTGCGCAGGTGAGTACCATTACCCTTTGGTTAACATGGGTATATCTTGGTTATGGCTGCCTTGATTTTGTTGCAGAGAGGTTGCATTCTTGAAGAAGGAGGTGGCCGGTTCAGTCTCAATGCTTAAGAAACAAGAAACTGAACTCAACAGACTTCGATCAGAGAATGCTGGTAAGCCGATTCCTGACTAGGAAGACTTGAATCCATAATATGCGAATAATCTTCTCTCTCTGTACAGCGCAAGCAGGTCGAATTACGCAGCTCAGTCGAGACAAGGAGATTCTTGAATCCTCGATTCGCCACACCGATCGGGCAATCAAAGAACTGAGCCTCCGGATCTTTGAAAAACTAAAGGCCGTGGCTGATCTTTTGAAGACTGATGTGGTAGAACTGAGGCAAGACAACCTCAGTATAAATGACTGGACATCGTTGCTTACTGCCCAGGCAGATTCACTGCTTGAGTATCTCCCTGGAGATACACGGCGACGCGAAGAGGCGATCAGAACCAGGGTTCGATCAGCCGCAGCAGCCGTACTCAGCCGGGTTCGACTTCACCATGGCCCAGATGCAGATCTGAACGCACTGGTGGGTCCGGTTGAGGTCGAGAGTGAAGAGCTGCTCGATGCAGTCATAGAGGAAGTCCAGCCCCTAGTAGATAAACTCCTGACTGAGCTGGGGATCGAATGATCCTTATTTTTGTAACCAAACAATTGTAATTACCATGCAATGTATGTAAAACTATATATTTTTTTTTTCTTTTAAAAGGAAGTGCATATTCACATCATAAGTTTCATACTATAAGTATATTCCTCTAGCCCCCGCCTCTGTTTTGTGAATACTGGAGCCTTAGTATTTTAAGCAGAGGGGAAAACATAAGTATGATGACCAGGGATATGCGCTTCAAGCCGATGGTCAAGATTAAAGTAACATTTTAACCTTATTGCAAACTGGTAGCCACCCAGATGACCGAAGACTAGCCAGATAATCCCGTGTGCGTTGAGAAACGGCTTATTTAGGAGCGACTTATCAGGAAGTGATCATGAGATCGACCAGCGAATCCGGTTAAAAAATGCTGTAGTAACCTAACCGCCGGCGATCAGCCCCAGGTCGAATTTGTATAATTTGGGCTTAAAGAAAACACTCATTGTATGAAAACAAGACATGCTTTTTATGAAAAGATGCTAATTGAACAGGGAAAAAGTTATTGGAATGCTTACACGTAAAACTTACGAAGTTGATCGATGTTCCAAGTATTGGACAAAATCCGACCATCCTCCATGGCTAACCGCGCAGATCCTGGCCGCGGCACTGAGACGACAGTGTATGGTCCTTCCCACTTTGGGGAGAATTTATTGCGGTTAGACTGGTCTTGAATTTTTTGTAAAACCAAGTCGCCCACGTTGAGATCACGTGGTCGCACCTTTTTACTGTGATACTTGCGTAGAGGCTGCAAGTATACCGCGGACTTGATCAGGGCGCGATCACGCCGTTCTTCCAGGAGGATGAGATCTTGCGATCGCTGTTCGGATTAGTTGACCTGTTCGAATTGATTCGTGCGAACAGATCCAATACTAACTTCCATAGGCAACACAGCCTCGGCCCCATAGACCAAATGGAAGGGTGTCTCACCGGTGGCTCGACTAGAGGTAGTCCGTAGTGCCCATAGAACAATATAGAGCTCGTCTGCCCAAGCCCCCGAGCGGGTCTTGAGGCGATCAAAAACACGTTTTTTGATGCCTTGCAATACTTGCCCATTGGCCCGTTCTACGGCACCATTGCTTTGTGGATGTGCCATGGAAGCAAAGCACACCTTGGTCCCAATCTGATCGCAGTAGTCTAGGAAGAGACCGCTAGCGAACTGAGAACCGTTGTCTGTGATGAGACGGTTTGGAACACCAAATCGTGCCACAATGTTCTTGTGAAAGAACTTTTGTGCAGCTGATGCAGTAATATTTCGTACTGGTTCGGCCTCAATCCACTTTGTGAACGTGTCAATGGCTACGAACAGAAATTTGTACCCATTGACCGCTTGTGGCATAGGACCGACGATGTCCATTCCCAAGATCGCGAAGGGCCATGCGAGAGGAATAGTTTGCAATGCATAAGCAGGTTGATGAACCTGTCTTGCATGAAACTGACACTGTGGACACATCTTGACCATAAACTTGGCATCGTCAAGTGCCGAAGGCCAGTAGAATCCCTGTCGAAAAATTTTTCCGACCAGTGTTCGGTATGACGCGTGTGCACCGCATACACCGTCATGTATTTCTTTCAAGAGGGATTTTCCTTCCTCCTGAGATATGCAGCGCATGAATACTCCTTGAGTACCCTTTCTGTACATAACCCCATCTATGAGTTTGTACAGACGCGCCTTTCGAATTAATCGATCGCTTTTGGTTTCGTCCTCGGGTAGGGTCCCATGTTCAAAATAGACCCTTAATGGATGAGTCCAATCTTGTTCCTGACCGAGGTTGGCAACGAAGGCTATTGCCGGATCATCCTCGACTGAAGTCATGATCGAAGGATGGTCCAAGTGTTCAATGAACACTCCTGCCGGAGCGGATGAGCGTGAGGATCCAATTTTGGATAATTGGTCTGCGAGAATATTGTCCTTTCGCCGGACGTATTGGACTTCGAAGTGACTGAAGTGTTTTTCCAATCTCCTCACTTCCCCCAGGTACTGAGCCATTGTCTCATCGGAGGTGCTGTACTCATTGTTTACCTGGTTTACGACTAGCTGTGAGTCCCCCGTCACCACTAATCGACGGACTCCGAGGAATTTTGCTGCCCGGAGCCCTGCAAGAAGACCTTCATACTCTGCTGCATTGTTGGTGGCAACAAAGTGTAGTTGAATAACATACTTAAGCTGTTCGCCCTGAGGCGTAACTAAGACCACTCCAGCCCCCGAGTGTTGAAAACTACGGGAGCCGTCAAAATACATTGTCCAATAATCGGGGCACTCCAGTTCCTTTGCCAACTGCACGGGTGGCTCAGGGTTGGTCCATTCGACCACAAAGTCGGCCAAAACCTGAGACTTAACCGCCGTGCGAGGGGTGAAATGGATCTCGAAGGCACCGAATTCGACCGCCCATTTGGCGATTCGACCAGATTTTTCTGGATTTCGGACAATATCCCCTAAAGGAAAATAGGAGGGTACTGTGATCTTGTGTGCTTGAAAGTAATGTCGTAGCTTACGGGAAGCCATCAGTAGCGCGTAAAGTATCTTCTGGACCTCAGGGTAGCGCTCCTTAGGACCATGAAGTACTTCGCTCACATAGTAGACGGGTCTATGTACTCCTTCCCTTTCCGCGATCAGAACTGCGCTGACCGCGTGTGGGGTGGCCGCCAAATACAGAAGTAATGGTTCTTCCTTTTCAGGAGACACCAATACCGGCGGACTGGACAGATATGTTTTTACCTCTTGAAACGCTTTTTCGGCCTCGTCGGACCACGTGAAGTTATGATGTTTCCGCAAGGCTTTAAAGAAAGGTAGTCCCCTTTCGCCTAATCGCGATATGAAGCGACTTAAAGCCGCCATGCGACCAGCCAGGCGTTGAACATCCTTCATGGTCGAGGGCGACCTCATTTGTTCAATAGCTCTGATTTTCTCAGGATTAACCTCAATGCCCCTGGAACACACAAGGAAACCAAGAAGCTTCCCTGAAGAAACCCCGAAAGAACATTTCTCCGGGTTCAATTTTATTCCAAAGCGATTCAAGTTACAGAAGGTTTCAGCAAGATCGTCCAAATGAGACAATTTTTTGGTGCTTTTTACAACCAAATCGTCTACATATGCTTCGAGATTACGCCCTATCTGGGAAAGAAAGGTCTTTTGCATCAAGCGCTGGTACGTGGAACCAGCGTTCTTGAGACCGAACGGCATTCTGACGTAGCAGTATGTGCCGAACGGGGTGATGAAGGCAGTTTTCTCTTCATCGTCTTCTGCCATGCTAATTTGATGATATCCTGAGTAGGCATCCAGAAAACTCATCAGTTCGCAACCCGCAGTGGAGTCAACCAGCTGGTCGATGCGGGGAAGGGGAAAGTCATCCTTCGGACAGGCACTGTTGAGGCTAGTATAGTCGACGCACATGCGCCACTTGCCATTTGACTTGCGGACCATGACCGGATTGGCGAGCCAGTCCGGGTGATTCACTTCGCGGATAAACCCGGCTTGCAAGAGTTTGTCTAACTCTTCTCGGATGGATTCTTGTCGGTCGGTGGCAAAACGCCTGAGCTTTTGCTTTATTGGTCGTTGTCCAGGTCGAATTGCTAACCTGTGCTCAATTACTTCCCTTGGGACACCGGGCATGTCGGACGGTTTCCACGCAAACACATCTGCGTTAGCCCGGAGGAAAGCAACGAGGTCGAGTTCCTATTTGTCATCCAGGGCTGACCCAACCCGAATTGTCTTGGATGGGTCATTTGGGTACAAGGGAACTTGTTTGAGTTTCTCATCTGGTCGAGGAGCAGCCCTGATCGCATCGGTGGCGACGGTGGCAACCTGAGCGTCCCGGAGGGGAAGTTGATCGACCATCTCCAAAGATAGCCGGTCGCACGTGAGTGCCACGTTGCGACTTCCTCGGACCGAAATGACACCTTTGGGGCCAGGCAATTTGCCGCACTGATAAGCATAGTGCGTTGCCATCATGAATTTAGCAAGAGTCGGCCTGCCAAAGATTGCATTATAAGCTGAATCACAATCGATTACATCGAAAGTAACCAATTCTGTTCGAAAGTTATTTGGTTCTCCCAGAGTGACCGGGAGGACCACTTGTCCCAATGGCATCATGGAGGGGCCTGGGATTATCCCATAAAATGGATGGATTATGGGCTTGATCTTCGAACGAGGAATTTGCATCTCGTCGAGTGTCTTGACCAATAAAAGATCAAGGGAACTTCCCCCGTCAATCAGGACCCTTTCGACTCTCGCGTTACTGATGATCGGGGTAATAACCAGAGGTAGCCTCAATGGTCGAGTTAGCCCCACAGAACAGTCAGCGCGATCGAACGTCAAAGGTATATCCGACCAACGGGGATATTGAGGTTCACCAAGGGATGTCTCCGTTTGGTTAACCTCTTGGCAAAAGGTTTTAAACTGCCTTTTGGAAACGAAAGAGGAGGAACCTCCGAAAATGACATTAACATGATTTTGAGGTACCTGGTAAGCCATTTCTTCGTCTCCATCGACGTCTCTAACCCCGCACGCCTGCTCTTTAGGCGGTAAGGTTGGCATTGGCCCAGCTCCTTGGTAGAAATCATCCAGCTGTTTCAACCAACTCCTGCAGTTTTTGAGATCGTGGCCTGCGGAATTGTGGAGTGGACACCACCTTTTGCCCTCCTGCGGATTAGTTGATTTTTCTGGCTGGTCGGAATCCCGGCCACCAGAAGCAGTTTTACTCTTAAAAGAAGACTTATTACCTTTGGTCGAAGGTGGTTTCTCTGCGACCGCGACCTCACGGTACTGTCCAGAGCGGTTCCTCTTCGACTTTTTTGACTTCCCACCCGGTGAAGACTCCGGCTTTTTGCTTGAATCTTCTTTCTTGGCGTCCTTGAAGCCTGGTTGGGGCGGTAGGTCCCCCTTGTCAACCATTCGGTTCCATTCGACTGCCTCGGCTGCATTGGAGTATCGATCAGCCATATCGAACAGATCGGCCACTGATCGAGGAGGGTGGATGAGCAAGTCTTCAGTGAATCTCCGGTATCGAACGGCATGCTTAAATGCCCTGATTACGGAGCCATCAGATATATTCGGGATGGTATTTCTTACCCCGACAAACCTTTTGACAAACTGCCGAAGCGTTTCGGTCGAAGTTTGCCGCAGTCTATGCAAGTCGTCCTCCTTACCCGGCTTTTGGTAACAGTTTTGGAAATTGCTGAGGATCGCATCGCATAGCATTTCCCAATTATAGATAGAACCCTCAGGCTGATTGAACAACCAGGTTCTAGCCGGTCCTGCGAGGACTGTTGGCAGGTAGTTGGCCATGACCTTGTCATCGCCTCCTGCTGCTTGGATGGCAGTAATATAGATCTGAAGGAACTCAGATGGGTTTTGAGTTCCATCAAACCTCTCAATGGCCCCTGGTCGAAACTTATCGGGCCAAACGACTGCTCGTAGGCCAGGCGAGAAAGCTTTGCAACCAACGTAAGGACCGTGAACCGTCCTGCGACTTTCGGTCGGGTTTCGAGCAAACTCACTTAATGGCGAGGTTACTCGGGGTCCCAAACGAGAGTGAACGGGAACTCGATCCCTACTACGAGAGTCTTGCATTCGCCGATATTTGTCCTGTCGGGACGGTAAAGGTGGCGGGTAACCCCGTCGGCCAGAGCCAAAATGAGAACCATCTCGTTCACGGGGATGTGTCACTGAGCGGGAAGAAGCTGTTGGGGTCGCCTCGGATGCGACCTCGTCCAGTCTTTCCGCCAGGATCCTGAAAAAGGCCGGTCTCTGCGCATCCGTGACCGTAGGAGGAAAATTACGCATGACCTCCGCGATAGATCGCAGTCGACCATGGGTACTTCTCCTAGGGGCACCAGGTGTTACTGTTTCTTTGTCCACTGGGAAATGCTCCAGTGGTAAGGAAGGAGTCTGGTCACGTCTACGACCACGCGACCGTCGAGAAGAACTCGGGGCAGCATCGTAACGAGCCTGCGCATCTTGAAGAGCCTCTAGGGCAGTTCTGCGTAGTTCGTTGTTCTGTTGCTCGAGATCTTGCTCCTCCTTCTGTTTGCGATCTTGTTCTTCCTTCTGTTTGCGATCTTGTTCTTCCCTGGCAACCTGTTGATCGGGAGTTTCCTCCGACAACGCAGCAAACTGCCTAGGAAGAGAGGTCGTCGATGGGGAGAACATCTCGGTTTGTTCCGAGTCAGACTCAAAATCAAAGAGACGGTGGAGGTTATCAGGGTCGAACCTTCCTGGGCTAACTTCAGGGTCACCATCATATTTTCCCTCAGCGGGATCGTATGACGGGCCGGATTCATCACCTAGCACATTAAGAACCTCTGCGGGTTCTGACCTTATGCCAGTTACCTCCTGGTCGATTAACATGACTTGGGGAGATGATTCAACCTGTGAAAGATTCTGGCCTTCGACCTCTTCCATCGGAACAGGATCGCTTGGAGAAGGCATGGGTATATGGGCATAATCCTCGAGATCGAAATCGTTCTCGGAATCATATGCTCCAGCCATGTTTCGGCGAACCTCCGAATTTCAATTAGGACGCCTTGAGAAAGGCCCCACGGTGGGCGCCAGCTGTCGACGATTCAGACTCGGAGTACTCAGCCGAACTTATGCAGAATTTATAACTGTGAGACCTTTCAAGATGACCCTTCGGGAAGGTATGCTGAACAATAGTGAACAGGAGCACAGAGAGTTTAGACAGGTTCAGGCCCTCGATGGTGGGAGTAAAAGCCCTACGTCCTGTTGAGATTTCACTAAGTGTGGTAAAAGGTTTACAAATGGAGGAAAAAGTCCTCACAGGCGAGGATTTTTCCTGTAAGAGTGTACAAAGATAAACCAAAGAAGGCTTATTAAAAATGCTATATGAGGTGTGCCGTAGACTCGGCTAACTTGGATGATTTTCTTCTTTCTTTTTCATTGATGCTCCATGGCATCCTTTTGTACTGTTTGAAAGGGTGCCATGTAGAGGAAACTGCATCAAACGGTTGCACGGACGGTTGGATGCGGTTTTTTGGAACTGCTCTTAACCTCCACGCAGGTTAAACACGTGCTATTTACGGATAACTGTATGTGTTAACCTTCTGACGGTTGATTCTCCACGTGTAGGAATCTTCGGGATACTTAGAATATCCTGTTGTATGGGCAACCGAAATAGATAGATCCCAAGTATCCTGATCGGCAGATGTTCTGACCGCGGGATATTGGCTGACCGCGCAATATCCCGAATGTGTAGTTCGCGTATAGCTTACGAACTTCTGACCGCGCAAGGCTTACGGTCTGACCGCGTAAAGCTGTGACCTGATCGCGTAAAGCTTGCGACCTCATGGTGATGCCCCTCGGAATAGCTTGAGTTCGCATCACCAGATACACGTCTGGTTCGAACTTGTCTTGAACCAAAAGTTTATTAGAAATGACCCGGGTGTCAATCCTCGTCAATGTGTACTTGTCCGGAGACCTCCGACAGTGCGTCCTGGTGGTCTTTTTTACCCCTATTGCAAAGTATTGATCCTGACTGCCCTCCATTGGGGGGGGGGGGGATACAACCCAGACCATTACCTACCGGGAAAGTCTCCGGAAGCCTACAGAGGATAATGAAAAAAACGATGCGGGATTCATCAAGTCTAAAGCTTTATTGATAAAATTGAGTCGGGGGACAACCCCTCCCCCAGTAAGCGGGGTGCTCCCCGGGTGATGACACCCGGGAGTGATTACATGTATGATCGGGGAAGTTAGGCTTCTCTGGAAAACTAACCCAGAGGACAACCCCCTCCGGCGGGGAAAAAAGATTAGTATTTCTCAAGCCCCTCGGCAAGCTCTCGGGAGATATCCTTGTACAGGCTTTGCACCCTCCAGAAAGTCTCCTTCAACATAGGTTGTGGCCAGTATTCATACCCGGCCGGTGGGAGGATCATTCGGGACCCCAATTCCGGTGGAGCCAATTCGGCTCGACAGTTGTCAAAATTAGCCAAATGCCACTCCGAAAGCCACCTCAACAAGCCCGCCTTTCGGAAGGTAGTTGGCTCCCCAGGGGCCCCGGTGACGAGAGCTTCCTTGGAGTCCCCGGCGGCTGGGCCATCGACTCCTTCCCCGGCAGCAAGACTTAACAATGTGAGCGTTACTCGTGTGCAACCCGAGCTACGTCCCACGGAACCCCCGGGTCACGAGGACTTCCCCTTTTCCTGGGCATTTATTCTGGACACCTGCTAGCAACCAAACACTAGACTTACCAAAAAACATATTTCATTTCATCGGGGAAGTATTTACAAGTTTCCAGGACTTCTTCTAAGAAGCTAACGGGAGAAAAAAATCCTAACAAAGGAAAAATATTTATCTAAGGTTCGGGGGGAGGCTCATACTTGCCCATTGAAGTCTCCTCCGGGGGAGACCTCTCCGGCACAGTGGGTTTCACTCCTGGGTCCACCCTCGCTCCTTTCGAGGCCCTGATAACCTGGTCGAAGAATGCCCTGGCTAGGTCCTCCAACTCTGGTTGCTGTAGCTCGAAAAAGCCCGGGAAGTTTTGAGGGATGTTCCCCCCGATCACTCGGGTGCCCGCTCCCCAATGCTCCATGAGGGCCACTGTCTTGGCAATCACTGGGGCGGTGAGGCCGCGAGCCCGAACATCCGCCTCCTCGAAGATGACGAAGACTTGCATGTCAAGGAAGCCCGCAGCTTCTTTGGCCGATGCCAATGTCAAACCAGAATTGCCCTCCGGGTTGAGTTCGACCCCATGCCACTCTAAGGCCCCACGGTGACCAAAGCCCGGGCCTCGGAGGCCTCCAAGTCCCAGAGGGCCTCCTTTTGCACCTTCATCTCCCTCCAAAGCCGGGTGTTGGCGCCTTCCGAGGCCATGAGTTGGGTGCGGACCTTCGCCAACTCTTCGAGCATTTTCTCCTTCTCGGAGCGCTCGAAGGCGACGTCCTCTTCGGCCTCCTAGTTGTCCTCGGAAAGTCTCCCCCGAACGGCCTGAGCGAGAGCGGCCGCTACAGGAAAGAAAGACTTAGGAAAAAAGAAACAATTGTACAAAGCTACCGGTCGGTCGAACATTTGCTTCACCTAGAGGGAAAAGGGGATTATCTCCCCATACCGCTCCTTGATGGTCTCTTGTTGGACATAAGCTTGGACCTTCGGGGTGAGGAGCTCCTAAGAGAATCGCCTAAGGAGAAGAGAGGCGTCTCCTTCCCATGGGCTTCGGAGTCATCATCGTCGTCATCTACTCGGGGACTCCTTCTCCCGGCTCCGGGGGTGATCTCCCCAAGCCTCCTCTCCGCTCGTTCGGCTCCCTCGGTGGTGTACTCCTCTAGAAGCCCATCGTCTCACCTTCAGGGAGTGTTGCTCCTTCCTGGAGCTGGACCACTAAAGGGTTCGCCTCAAGGGCTAGGAGTGAGTTGAACTGGGGACGGGTTCCCTTGCCCCGGAAGCGAACAACCGGACGGCTTTGCACTGTTGGAGGAGAAGGCACTGGGAGGGTGTGCACTGAGGAGGGGGTCAGAGCGTAGTTCTCCAAGTCAGACCCCTCCACCTCCTTGGTGCCTCTCTTCAAGGTGGCCCAACTCACCTAAGGTGTCGAGTTGGGTCACCAACTTTGTAGTATCCCCTGGGCTCCCGAAGAGCTCCTTATCGGGGGGAGGGGGGAGGGGGGTGGGGGGGTGGTGTCACCCCGCGTAGGGGAAGTCGCCTTCGTCTTTGTCGAGGTGGGGGCTAGCACCTTCGCCGGGGCTGCATCCATGGATTTCGAAGCCGGTGCCAGGGCTTCGCTAGAGCCTTCCTAGATTTGTTCCTGGGGCCTCGCTATGCCTTGGTGTGCTTGGCCTCTGACCCGTTGGGCGCATCCCTTGCTTGCTTGTGAGAATCAGGGGTTGAGGAGAGGCATCCGGATCGGTAGCGTCAGCCTGAAAGCCTCCGCCACGATGTTCAGGGGAGGACCCTCCCTGATGACTAGCACGACTTGAGCGTGCTCTTCTTCATTGTACCTCCCGAGGAGGTTTTCCACCTTCCCCCGAGAGACATTGTAGGACCGGACTACAAAAGAAAACTGTTAGACAATGCAACGAACAAGTCTTATTGGGAATGAAGCTTCGGAAGCTTACACTTGGTCACCGGGTACTGTGGAGGCCAGTGCTCTGAGCAGAGCCCTATGCCCCTCTGGCCCCGCCCGAAGGGGAAGATCCGGAGGAGTGCCAACTCCTCCGCCAGGTCTTTCATGCTCCTTTGGGACCAGAGCTCCGATATCTTGGTGATGAGCTCTAATTCGTCGTCAGTCCAAAGGGGGACTCGGGGCCCCGAGGGCTAGGAGTAGCTCGAGGGCTCCGGGGAGTACACGATCTCCAAGTCGTCCACCCGAAGGTAAAACCACCTTCGGAGCCAGTCCCTCCAATGGTCCCGGGAGGACGTCATCAGTTATATATTCGTCCACCTCGGATGGTAACAACTGCATCATAACCGAGCCGAAGGCTAACTTTGACCCATTCTTCACCACTAGAGAGCCTCTTGCCGAAGGCTTGTAAAAGTAACGGAGGAGCCGGAGGTTCGGCTCCTATTTGGTCACGATTTCGGAAACTGAAACAACGCATGGGGGGGGCCGAACTATTGCGTTCGCCAGTAGGCATCGCCCCGGGGGGAGGTGCTAACACTCTTCGGGTTGTTGGTTGTTCCCCAAAGGAAAAATCGACATTAGGAGCAAGTTGATGCTCCCGGAGGAATTCAGGAGACACCCTCTGATGCCACAACTTGAAATTCCCAAACAATCTAAAATTTTTCAGTAAAAATAAGAAAATTAATAAAAAAATATATAAATTCTTGAATTTCAAGAAAACCACTGTGCACCTCATCTATCTCTAACGTAATGCACATCCAAGGATAGTAGATTCTGGATTACAAATTTTCCAAAAGTAGAGGAAAAGTACAGCATAAAAATTAAAATTACCAAAATAGGGAGTTGAAATTTTAGAACCTAGACAAAATTCCTGTAGGTGCAAATTTTGGAAAACTAGAAATCCTTAAAAAAACAAAAAATCAAATATAATAAAATGTAAAGAAATAAAAAGTAAGGAAGGGTGAAGAAAATTCAGATCAGGTAAATCAATGAAAGTCATGAAATATATAATATAAGAAAATAACTTCTAAATTTGCAATACTTATAAATCCAGCAGATATTTAAAAAGAAATCAAAGAATTCTAAAAGTTGCTTGACTAGAAGACAAGATCTCTGCATTGAGTTGGAATTCAGACAAGTCGCATAGCACCGACGACCAAAATGCAAGAAGGAATTACTAATGTTGGAAATCTTCAATAAATAATTGCAAAATAATTAAGGTAGATGAAAGTGTCAAAATTCTAAACGGCAAAAGTAAAATGCATACAAAATTATAAATTTTTTTAAAATTGTTCCTTTTCATTTATAATCATTTCAAATGTTTTATTTTTCCATATCTCCCAAAATATCTAGTGATTTTTAAATTTTGCATGATTGTGCAATCCGTGAGAGTAAATTCCAACTGTTAAGAGATGCGAAGCTAAAATGCAAATTTTGCATTTAATTTTAGCACTATAATCAAATTGACTAATAATGAAAAATGTAAGGACTTGATAAGTTAAATTTTTAGTTTAACGACGTAAGTGGCATAATATAATTATGTGAGATTTTCAAAACTTCCTCTATTTGACAATACGAGACTACTTTTCTATTCAAGGATTAAGATGGCACAAAATAATAGAAAAGTACAGTAGATCATAGTAACCTTATTGATTAATAATTTGTTTGGTTTCTCCATGAAGCCTAAAGGCTGATTTTTAAGATAAGTTTTAGAATTATTTTGCAAGAAAATAAACTTATGAACTTACGAGAAGGTATTAGGGTGGATGATGCCGAAAAATTATAGAAGCTACTCCATCCTGGCTTCAACTCATCTCTAGTGGAGAGATTCAGTCCTCAAGAGAAGCTATCTATTTGGCTCTATATTCGGATTGGTTTGGCTAAAAGTTGAAGCCAAATCGAACATGTCATAAGTTTTTGAGCAGAAAGGAGTTTTGACGAGTAGCGAAGAAGGATATTTCAGAAGATAAAATTATAAAAAAATTATTAAATAGTATATTGGATTTATCTGGGCCTTTGCAATCTCAATGCCCCTCATGAAAGGTGCTTTTTTGACCTCATCCTCTATGAAAAGGTGAGCATAGAAATGGGGTCATCGTCTCCGACACTATCCGCCGAGGGGAAAAGTCGTCGGTGTTGGAAGGCCTCATCACCGCAGGTATACGGCAAGGCAACAGCCACGACAACAGGTCACTCCCACCCGTGTCCATGTCGTTGATGTGCGATTTAGAGAAGATCTGTAACCTCTCGTCGATGTCATCCTCAAAAACTTCTCCTCTCTCGTACTACTCATTTTGGTCTCGGACCTCCCGTCTTTCAAAGGGAGAGATGCTTAGCAAAAATGCACATCCCTTGTTTGCAAGTGGACACCACTTACAAACATTTAGTACCCAAGCTTAATTAAAAGTTAAAATTTTCACTTGCTGAGGTACATTTGGAAGAGTCTAGAGGTACATTTCGCACAAAACCTTAATGCAAGAACCAAAACCATGTAAATCCATGAACCCATTGAAAAAGAAAGGTAAAAAATTCAAAGAAAAAGCATCCGGCTCCCAAGATCAAACCTAAAACAATGAAAATCTTGAAGGGGACCAAATCATCCAGCCAAAAATCTTGGACAATGATCACACATATAACACCTAAAATGCATGTGCTCATCCAAACAAATAAAATCCGTACCCAACAAACAGATACAACTCCGGAGACGTACCTTCTTCATATACAAAGTAAGAGAAATAATGTACAAAACCATCATAAATAACATCCACATGTTATTTTTAGATGTATAGTTATTTATGCATATGGTCCATATGGCCTATTTAATCTGTATCTTACATATATATATTTGGGTACAATATATACCATTTGGTTGACTTCCTAACATAATATCAGAGTTAAAGGCAAAATCCTAACCGTATTTCACCACTTTCAATCTCAGAGTTGGTCATCTCCAACCAACTCCAGATAATCACCACCTTACCTTTAGATTCTCTCTGCCTGTTGCTATCATCTTCCGTGGATGTCATCGCTGACTGGAGTTTCACATAGACCAGATTTTCTGCCGTCCACAATCCGACCGCAAGCCCCTACCTCCCGACGGCCGTGCGAGGCCTCCCGCCCGTCTCTAGATCTGCTGTAGACAACCATGAGCTCAGCCCAAGCTTCGTGTGCTACTGCCTCCCACCCACGTGCAACTCCGCATTTGCTCCCATGCGCGTGCTGCCGCCGTTACCTCTTTCGCGCGCCTCCTCCTACATTGCACTGTGCACTTGAGATGCTGTTTAATTAGCTGAATGAGCGAGAACACAAATTGTAACACCTCAAAAATGGAGTCTAAAAAGTTTGTTTTAGGTTTGACCTCAAAACTCTCTCTAAAATTTTCTCTTTAGAAATTATTACAAAAACTTAAACCTACTTTCTAAAACTTTAAAGATATTTTCTTATTGTACTTGTGCATATGTACATATGTATATATGTATATGTATTTATTTTACTAAAACACTATTTTTCAATTTCTTATAAAAGATCATTTATCAAATAATAAGAATAATTTATAATTTTTGAATATAAAAATACCTCTTTTCTACATTACTTGTAATAGGATTCACAAACCTAATTTTTAATAACAAAACTAACCTCTGTTTATTTTGCCATTTTAGGAGTCTCAATATACTACAGTTCGTAACTAACACTTTGCCCTACTTTCAATCAAAATCTATGTCATTAAACTTTTATTTTAAACAATTACAACTAAGTTTCTCCTCCTATTTTTCTTAATTACCATCCAGTCCTATCAGTCCTAGAATTAGTTAAATTCCTTCATATAGCTTGGAATCCAAATCAGTCTGAACAGATAGAACCTTTTGTCTATCTTACATAAATTTGTCTTTAGGAATTAACCAGATCAGATTTAATCTCCAGAACTAGATATTCATCTCTTCATATTTTTAGTGATTACTATTCATTGCTAACTAAATTACTTGTTTTCCGAATTCAGTTTAATCAATTTCAGAATAGATTTCCTCTAGATTTCTCTAAAATCCTATATCTTAATATACTTGCATACTGGTCCTAAAATTTCTCAATCAAATTAGTTCATTTGGTCACTTTTCACAATTCAGTCCAAACTTCATCGCGTATTAGTCCTTTTTCTGCTTTCAAGAGCCTGAAATGGCTAAATTCTCCAAATCACCTTTGAATTCAAATCTGTCCAAATAGTCATGTTCTTCTAGCTATTCAACACAAGTTTCCCTTCTGCAACGAATTTGACTTCAGCCTTGAAACTTAGTTATTCGCATTTTCAGCCATTTTTGATAAAAATACTATTCACTTTTACCCTTTTCGTTTTCGTTTCATTTTAATTTTGATTTAAATCTCTTCCAATCTGAATTATCAGAAAAATCCTGCGTATTGACCTAAATATAAGTGAACCTCCAGACTATGGACGTTTACAATTTAACCCTCTGAACTCCTTAAATTACAAATCAGTTCGTTAATCAAAACCTATTATTAAGTCCAGTAGAGAAGCCAAACATACACACCTATACTACATCTTCTTAGTCTCACATATATGTGTATACATCTAGACCACAGAGATATACATGTGTACAGACATCTGAACATATACACACAATATACAAGTATGACCATCACAAAGACACATATACATATAAAACTCGGTAGTCATACACACAAATATACATACATCAAGTAGGCCACCACCTGTTATCTTTTAGTCAACAAAAGACACACATGCATAGACTTGGTAACTATACTCTGTGCATATGTGTGTGGCCATCAAAAAGGTACCCATATACGTATGAGTGGTGGGTGTACATACAAGCATACGGCTCCTTTTCTTTTATCCCATACATGCAAGCAAATACCTACTACTTACATGTACATGTAATACAGCAGCAGTAGTTTGCAACTCTTACCACACCTAAACAAAGAACTCATCTACTGCCTTACTACTCCATCCCCAAATCCGTTCCCAAGCAAAGTCAGAACTAGTAGAACCAATCCAATCCCTGTTGAAGCTATCCAGTCCACTTCAAGTCCAAGTCTGGCAATCAACTTGCAAACTTAATTACTCATCCAATTTGGTTTTCATCTCAGTAATTGGATAGAATTAGCAGTAAATTCCTAGTGGAAATCTTGTCATTGCGCTGCAATACTGTTGTATTGTCGTTCCAGTACTATTCCATTTTCGTTTTCAGTACTAAATCAATTCTCGCTGTTTAAGATCTGATGAGCACCGCCACAGATAAGTCCCTCTGGCCCTTACCAACTTCGCCGACCAAACTCCGGCAAGAAACCCTCGCCGAATCGCCATTTCGCTACCGGCCACCACCCAATTCTACTGTTCCATTTTGTTTTCAGACTTGTGCCGTTCCCAGGTACTGCTCCGTTTTCAGTCTCAGCAATTCCGACGCCAGTAAGCAACAATCAAGCCTCCCACTACTCCTACTAA
This sequence comes from Pharus latifolius, assembly GCA_019359835.1. Taxonomy (NCBI): domain Eukaryota; kingdom Viridiplantae; phylum Streptophyta; class Magnoliopsida; order Poales; family Poaceae; genus Pharus; species Pharus latifolius. Next base: position 549,889 of record CM033328.1, read on the forward strand.
ATTCCTCCAGCTGATGCTATCCTCCCTGACCCAACTCCGACGAGAATCCATCGCCGGACCCCCATTTTCCTTCGCGGCGACCATGACCCCTGAGCGGCCCATCGGACCATCAAAACAACCGAAAAATTGCAAACTTTCCTTCTTAATCAACACCTCTTGGCCTTAGGAACTTTTCTGCTCAGACGAATCTTGAAAACCTTGCCGTGATCGCCGTTGCCGACGAGCCTTGCATCGCAGGAAAAACGGGCTTACGATGCTAGACCCCCACAGCACACTTCCAGTCAATCCAACTTCACTAATCAGTACCTCTGGACCTCCTTCTGCACCCCACCAAGTGCCGCCGCCTCCGACGAACCCTCGTCGGAGTTCATCGCGCCCCTCCTTTGGCTGTCGCTCGAGAAATTGAGGACCAATTCGAGTGTCTAAATCGAATTAATTGGGATTACACCGAATTGGGACTTTAAGGCGTTGACCGGACTTGTTCCCCGCCAGCGAGCCTCGCCAGACAGGCCCAGCAACGGTGAGCCAGCCACTCCCCCTATTTTTCCCCTCTGGATCACTGTCGCCGGCAGTTCGCTGCTTCGCCGTCGCCACCGGGCCTAAAATAGTCATGTTAGGGATGGGTAAGCATAACCTTACCGCCGCTGTCGCCGATGATCGCAGGCGGTGGCCGGATTTCATAACCCTTGCATGGTCACAGGGTTTGGCACAACACCGGGAGACAACTCGTGCTCATAGCTCACATAATCTGCAACCCATTTTGTGTCCTCACAAAGTTGGTAAGATTTGCTTGCCTTCATAAGGGACCGGATTCGTGTACCAGATTTCAAAACAGTGATGGCAACGATGCACCACAGCAGGGGTTTCAAATCCGAATGCTGGACAATTTGACGAAGCAGGAAACCCACCCAGAAGGACTGGATGAATTGCGGGACAAAGAACCTCTTCCAATGGTCATTGTCATTTAGATTGTAAGCAGAGAGTGAATCAGCACCCTAAAGGACCAGGAACAAGCAAACCGCCCACACAGCAAACAAGCTGTAAGCGTCGGGGGAAGACTGCATCAACCCCATGGTGTAGCTCACCACAGAGGAGGACATGATGTAGGATCCAAAGATGATAAATTTCACAAGCTGGTTGCTCGACCGCCGGCGATAAGAACCTAGAATGTGTAGGATCAACAATGCAGCGACACAAATGAGCACAAGCACTCCGATGTATATCAGTCGGGACATTGGGCTGTTTAGCCACCCCATCATCTTATCTATGGGGTTGCTGTCTGGAGCAGGAGAAGGAGCAATCCCAAATTCCATGCTGCCCATGTATGTACGAAACCCCCTAAAACATATGAACATATACATATATATGAGCATAAAAGTAGCTAGGGGAAATAAAAAACTATAAATCAAAGGAATATACAGAAAATATAAAAATACAAGACATTTGGAAAATGAATTGGAAATAAAAATATCTTAACAATGAAAAAAAAAACCAAAAGATTCTAAAATATTTCGTGTTGAGAATGCTGCACAGTTTTGAGAGCCTTGCTTGCCAGCAAACAAAACAAGGTGCTCAGGATACTTGGAACATGATAAGGAAAAACAGAAGCAAGTTAGAACAAACTTCTGTTTTGTTTCAATGTGCTAGAATGGTTGGCAATACTGTGAAAGTCAAATATATCATATAAACAGAAACATATATAATATAAGAAAATAAAAAGTAAATCAATGAAAGTCATGAAATATATAATATAAGAAAATAACTTCTAAATTTGCAATACTTCTAAGTTCTAATCCAGAGGATATTTAGAAAGAAATCAAAGAATTCTAAAAGTTGCTTTACTAGAAGACCAGATCCCTCCATCGAGTAGGAATTCAGACAAGTCGCATAGCACCAACGACCAAAATGGAAGAGGGAATTACTAATGTTGGATATTTTCAATAAATAATTACAAAATAATTAAGGTATGAAAGTGTCAAAATTCTAAACGACAAAAGTGAAATGCATACAAAATTATAAAATTTTTTAAAATTGTTCTTTTTCATTTATAATCATTTCAAATGTTTTATTTCCGTATTTCCCAAAATATTCAAGTGATTTTTTTAATTTTGCATTATTGTGCAAACCATGAGAGTAAATTCCAATTGTTAAAAGATGTGGAGCTAAAATGCAAATTTTGCATTGAATTTGAATTTTTTTAAATAACCCAATAAAAAAATCAAATTACAAAAATAGCTTAATACAAAAAAAATGTCAAAATTGACATTCAGTCGCTGACCAGACGTGCTACTGGGCTCAGTCACTGGCCTAGTTCGCGACTGAAGAGCTGGCGCATGTTATTGTCTTGCTAGCCTAACCCAATGCCATACAGACTTTTAGTCGTGCTATGGGTCATCGACTGAAAACCCGCAGATTGGACTAACAAGACAATTTGCTTGTATCAACACATGAGTTGCGAACTGGGCCAGCGATCAAAGCCCAATAGTGAGTCTGGCCCAACGAATGAAGACCAATATTGATATTCTTTACGGTATTAAGCTATTTTTGGAATTTGATTTTTTAGTTGGGTTAATTAAAAAATTCATTTAATTTTGACACTATGATCAAATTGACTGACGAAGACAAATGTGAGGACTTGGTAAGTTAAAATTTAAGGTTAACAATGTAAGTGGCACAATGTAATTATTTGACATTTCCATGACTTCCTTCATTTAACAATACAAGACTACTTTCATATTCACGGATTAAGGTAGCACAAAATAATAGAAAAGTGTTGTAGACCATAATAACCATATTGATTAACAGTTTGTTTGGCCTAGCTATGGCTTCAATGAAGTCCAAAGATTGATTTCTTAGATAAGTTTTGGAGTTGTTTTTTAAGAAAATGGACTTATGAACATATAGGAATGTATTGGGGGTTGATAGAGGCGAAAAATTATATAAGCTATTCCACCTTGGCTTCAGCTTATCCCTAGTGGAGGGCTTCAACATCTGAGAGATGTCCTTATGAGAAACTATCTATTTGAATCTATATTCGGATTGGCGTAGCCAAAAGCTAATGTCAAGTCAAATATGTCTTAAGTTTTCAAGGAGAAAGGAGCTTTGCTGGAGGAGTGATGAAGAATATTTCAAAGAAAAAAATTATAAAAAGTTTATTAAATGGTGTTAGGGAAAACTACAAATCCTCCGGTCCACAACCACCAGAAGGGGACCAAGCATGCAGGCCTCAGGTCCCCGAGTGGTTCCCTAGGAACGCCTTGGGCCTTCGAGGCCTAGGTCTCCTAGTGGTTCCCTAAGAGGGTCCCAAGCCTCTGGGCCCTAAGTTCCTGGGTGGTTCCCTGAGAAGGTCTCAGACCTTTGGGCTCCAATTCCCTGAGCGGTTTCCTGGAAGGTCCTAGGCCTTCAGGCCCCAGTTCCCTAGGCGGTTCCTTGGAAAGGTCCCAAGCCCCTAGACAATAGGTATTTGGGTGGTTCTTGGAAAGGTCCCTTGGAAGGATCTAGGCCTTTGGACCCTAGGCCCCCAGGAGATTCCCTGGGAAGGTCTCAGGCTTCCAGGCCCCAGTACCATAGGTGGTTCCCTGGGAAGGTCCTAGGCTTTCGGGCCTTGGCCGTGGATGCTTCCTTGGGAAGGTACCAGGCCTCCAAGCCCAAGGTATCCGGGTAGTTCCCTGGGATGGTCTCAAGTCTCTGAACCCCAGTTCCCTGGGTGCTTTCTTGGGAAGGTCCCCAGCCCCTAGGCCCTAGGTCCCTGCATGGTTCTCTGGAAAGGGCCTACGTCTCTGGGCCCCGGTTCCTTTGATAGTTCCCCTCGTACCCCTCTCTTGTAACATAGCAACTCTAATTTGTATTCAATATACTCCAAGTCAATAGGTGTGTCTAGAAGATCTCTTCCCGCAAGACAGCCTCCCCAGCCAGCTTACGCCGAGGGTGCGTCGACAGGAATAGAGTTCCCTCTGGAACCTGAACCTGTATAAATCTTTCGTGTCACTCTCTGTGATTACCCAACACGAGATGACCTGTCGCATGGTCATCTCGCGTTGTCGTACGTGTGTTCCGCATAAGAAAATCTGACATGTTGTTCATAACACCACGATAATTGGTGTCTACCATGGGGTCCCGTGACAATTCACCATGGTTCCCCCAAGAAGAACGAGGAACCTATCCTCCCTCTTCGACGATGCCGATCCTAGCAACCATGTGCAATCTGCGTAAGAGGCAACACTGTAGCACCCCCTCCCGGGGACCCCCCGGGGGAAGCGGTGCTCCTCTCCCCGGCCACTCTCTGCAGAAGCGTTGCGTCACCGAAGTCGGGAAGGCTCCCATCGAGGGTCCATCAAGAACAAGAATGGCAGAGGGTACATGGGCGCCGGAGGTCGCGCCAAGGTGCGCAACAACTCTTCGAGAGTATGTTGGGCACGGACTTGGCCCTCCACCAGCGCCCTCGGGATAGGGTGCCCGAAAGCCAATAAGGTTGCCTGGGAGGAGCTTGACTCCCCCAGCTCAGTTGTGATTAGCTGACTCAGGCGAGTAGCCGCACTAGTGGGGCCCCCCAGGAGACTTGGTGGGCAACGCTCCCGCCGGGAGCGACAAGGGCAGGAAGCACTGCCTCTCCCCGGCAGCTCTCGTGGAGAGGTGGCACAGTGACAGTCTCTTGCGTGGGCTGCGCATGGTTTGCTAGGGTCAACATCGTGCGAAAGGGAAGACAAGTTTCTCATTCTTCTTGGCGAAGCCATAATAGATCATCACGGGTCCCCATAGTCGGCGCCAACTATCCTGGTGTTAGGAACCCCACAACAGGTTTTCTTACATGGAACACGTGTTCGACAACACGATCTGACCATGTGACAAGCCATCCCACGTTAGGCAAGCACAAACATGAGAAATTTATACAGATTCGGATTCCAGTGGGAACTCAACTCCTGTCGATGTGCCCCCGACATAAGTCGGCTGGGGAGATTGTTTCAAGGGGAGAAAGCTCCTAGACGCACCTATTGACTAGTGTGTATTGATTGCAAAATGAATTAGGGTTACAAATTGTACAAAAAATGTAGAAACTATTCCACCTTGACTTTAATTAGCTTATCCCTAGTGGAGGGCTTTAGCATCTAAGAGACGCTGTTACGAGAAGCTATCTATTTGGCTCTATATTCATATTGGCTTGGCCAAAAGTTGAAGCGAAGTCAAACATATCCTAAGTTTTCGAAGAGAAAGAGCTTTGATGGAGGAGTGACGAAAGATATTTAAAAGGATAAAGTTATAAAAAGTTTATCAAATATTGTATTGGATTTTTAGTAGAATATATAATACTATGAAATGTCAAATAAAAAAAGAAAAAATAGGTTTATATTATGAAACAGATAAAGCATAAATCTATTGATTATATATTATATTTAAGCATGCAGAGATAATATGCTAACTTAAGAGGAATTAATGTTGAATGGGTATACGTTGCATCGTTTTTTTCTATTAATTTTCATGGTTTTGTGCAAGATTATGTTAATTATCACAAAGAATTCGCTATTGGTATGTTTGGATGGTTGGATCTGAGTCATCCTGGCTTGGGGATACAAAATTTGGCATGTTTGGACGTGAGAGTGCTCATTGTTTTGAAAAAACTGTGAAGCATTGGAATACTGGGTGATATCACTGTAAATCCAATTTGTGTTTAACAATTCAAATAAAAATTATAATATTAGTTTGTTGTTCTTTGTGAACGACACAATTGTTTATATATTATTGGATGGACTGCACTATTGGTATAGACTCTACCTACTCTTATCCAATTTTGTTGTTTTTCTCATAAAAATACCATTGTTATGTATCACAAGTTAACCTCGGAATTGCTCCTCTCCAACCATGATTAATTAGTTATGATAATATAGTACATGTGCAATTGCATATTTGATATCAGTTAATTTGTACTGATAGTATTAATTAACGTACAGTATTGAGTTATTACGGACAACAATAAATTGGACATCAGTTTGCAAAGTATTATAGGCTTGTTTCCAAGATTAAATGCATGAGATGGTAGGTATGTAACTATTATCCAAAATAAATTAACAAACTAATTGTTTCGAATAGGTTGGCAGAGTTAAATTTGAAGAAAAACTCAGGGATTAAAGATAACAAGCCTATAATATTTTGAGATTTGAAATTTTAACAGAGTGAGAAAAACAATACATAATTGTTAGCAGAATTGAATGCAAAATCTTTTATGCCGTTTTATAGAATCTTGCATGCTTAATACCCGCACCATCTATGTTTCTTGTAGATCTTTGGCTGGGTGTTGAACAAGCTCAGTTGATTTGTGAAGAACATAGTAATACAATTAATTAATACAACTATAAAACCATACATCCTATAAAGAGCAATCAACTGATTAAAGAGTTGTATCTAATATTCTCTTTATTTATATTTCTTTTATTACTCATGTGAATTGATCTAACCCCTGTCAACACCGTGACAACCTTCTCAATTTACAACACTATCAAAGTACAATGGGAATTGTCTAAATAGATAGCAAGAGAGCAAGTAACTCAAAGGAGAAAAAACGTGCAGCTCACATAAACTAATAGGAGTAACAACAATCTAATAATGTTTGAACAGTAGTACAATTAATTAATACAACAAGCAGTCTAGCGCAAGCGCCCAACAATGTTACAACAAACGATCATAAACACAAATGATGCATGCATGCTGGTTTTCTCTCCACAGTTTGGCTCGAATTTAACCACAATTTATGACAGAATTTTGTTTGTTTTTATTGCGAGCATAATTTGTGTGACCGCTTTGCCACGAACATAACCACAGTGAAGTATGCGAGCCCAAGGGAGTAAACCCCAACGCCCGGGCAACCGGAACAGCGACCGCTATCACCACCAAACTTCAGCGCAGAAAAGAAAGCAGGGAAGTCTGCAAACTATACTCCCCTTATGTGCAAGTAAGGACAGAAAAGAAAAAAAAAATGAGAGAGACAAAAAAAGAATAGGAGTTGTGTAAGTTGCATGTACATGTTTTTTTTTAAAAAATAAACTTGCACTATCTATACTCTTCATTTTTCTTTTAGAAATTGAGATTTAAGGAGAAAAGATTAATCTAATGATGCAAAAAAAATTATGCACGATAAAAACAAACTAATACATGTACTTTAACAAAACTCAAAAGAATATAATATGTTCAAGCCGAAGTAGTGAAACTTGAATCAAAATCTAGAGGCCAATCTAATGATATATGCTTAGTCCTTTATTGGAGGGACCAATTTAACACTTTATTAGTATATATAGAAAAGACAATAGTTCGTTGAGGAAACAAAATTTGGAACTGTGGCAAAAGGCCCACTATGACCATAAGGTAGCTCCGACACCATCTTTAGGACACAAATTACTACAAGTGACAATTAACAACTGAAATTGAGAATTTAGCAAATATCATAAGTATGGCACTAATACGTGGACTCAGGTCCTATATATCATACTCAGAAAAAAGTAATATTTTTGAAGTGGTATGGAATTAGTTTGTGTCTATAATTTTTATTAGAGAAAATTACACTAAAGTCCAGGTATTTGTACCCTATTATTATAAAACCCTAAGGTTTTAAAAACAGTGACACATAACACACGCTATTTTTTTTTTTCTCTTTTTTACATTTCACCCATTTCCGCCAAACGACCGTTAGAAGTAACAAAAAACTGACCATCTGGGCCCACCTATAAGCTAGAGTCGATTGCATCCAATAGTCACAGAAGAAAAAAATGCTAGAGAAGACGATGACCACATGGCTAGAGAAGATGATAATTGTGTCCGGCAGCTATATATGTCCAAAGATCAAAAGACAAAGAATCTAGTCAGATCTGAGTGAAGAAGACAACGAATCTAACCGCCACCGGCTAATGACGATGATGTATGCATCCAACATCCTAAACCCTAAACCAGAGCTGCGACTTCGTGGCCATGGAGACGACTGTGTTAGGGCGGCAGCGAATTTGGCCATGTGAAGTTGCAGCATTAGAGCTGGAGCAGATCTAGCTACCGACGGTGCTGGAGCAGTGAATTTGGGGCGGCGAAGTCTAAACCCTAAATCAGAGCGATGATGGATCTAACCACTGGCTTGAGGGCCAAGCACTTGAGGACTCGTTGGAGAGAGGGAATGAGAGTGAGACAAGGAGAGGGAGAGAGAGGAGTAGACGGCGTGGCGGGCGGCTGGTTCGCCTACATTGGCACGTGCTCGACCTGAGTGGCGTAGGAGGCAGGAGAAGAACTATCTTTCATGGTGGGCCCCACCTATAAGATCCAGCTAAGCCCCCTAGTGGGTTTTACTGTCAATTTCTCATTAATTCTAACGACCGTTTGACGAAAATGTCTTAAGTGCAAAAAAGAGGAAAAATTCTCTGTGTTATGTACCACTGTTTTTAAACTTGGGATTTTATGACAATAAGTACACATTTCTGGGGTTCAATATAATTTTCTCTTTTTATTATATCAAGTTTGTAGTGAAACTAAACATTCTTTTATGTTGGACATCAAAGTGTGTGCGTGTTCTGTGCGTGTGTGTGTGTGTATATATAATGTTTTAATTTTGAATTGTTCATAACACAATAATCTATCACATAGCTACCTGCAATATTTGTTTTGAGAAGAACGCACACTCACTCACTACTACAAAATTAAAATCCAAATTTTAAATTTGAACTTAGAAATGAAATTCAGATTTGAATTTAAATCCTAAATTAAAATTTGAAATTTGAAACTGAAATATTAAATCTAAAATCTAAAATTTAAATTTAAAATTTGAACTTCAAAATTTTAATCTAAAATTAAAATTAAAATTTAAAATCTAAAATTGATATTGATATTTTAATTTTAATTTTAAAATTTTAAAATTAAAATTCAAAACTTAAAAATGAAATACAAAATTTGAAGTTCAAAATCTCAAATCTGAAATTTGAAATTTAAAATGACAATAGAAATTTCAAATTTTAAAAGTAAATCCAATTTTGAAATTCAAAAATGAAATATACATTTGAAATTTAAATTTGAAATATGATTTTGAATTTGATATATGTATTGAAAATTTACATTTAAAATTTAAATCTTAGTTTAAAATATAATAGTTAGATATTAAAAATCAAATTCAGTAAGTTCGAACTAGAGATAAGGGTAAAAATTTATCGAACCCAATTGTAGTTATAATTTAATTTTATGAAATTAGTCCTAATGTGAATTTAAACAACAAAATTTGATACTCAACTTGAAATTGCAATTCCAATTTCTGAATTCTAAGTGTCATCCAAGAATCCAAATGGACGTTAGGGAGAATCAAAAACTGGGAAAACAATTAATTGTTGTGAATTAATCGAATGTTGCCATTCCTGCTAAGTAAAACTAACAAATAGTTGCACTCCAACTCAAATGTAATCTTAATTTTTTTTAATGTTTTGTTGAATAATATCTAACATGTTAAATATTATTTTTCTAAAAAATTTGTTTAATCTATATCTTTTAATCTGGGTTTTAAGCCACTTATGTGAGGCTAATATTAAAAACTTGCAAATCTGATATGGACATTGCTCTATTTTTTTTTTTGTATTTTTTTCTATTAATTTCATGGTGCTTTGAATAATATTAAAAGAATATAAGTGATTTTTTAAATAAAACAACGATGTAGGATAGTTCCCATAATAACCTTTGCGATCCACGATGGTGCTTTTTCAAGCGATGCCATAACAACATGATAATCGCTATTTAAAACATTGTATACATGCATATAAGTTCAGGTCACATTTACTGCTAGAACAAAACTAACCATCTAAAGTATTTTATTTGATCTGCATAATACACAATTCATCATGTATGAGCAAAGTTATATCTATTAATTCCAACTAAATTCAGATACATTTGATTTTAGGATAGTATGGAATTATATATGAAACCAGCTCCAACCCGAAGATTTGACTAGCAATATAATACATACTCTGACAAGAAGCCTTGATAAATAATAATGTATGACAATACAATACAATATAATATAGTTGATCACAATACGACATAGTACAGTACAACACGACATAACATAGTACATCACAGTACAATATATATTTTGACATGGAGTTCTGACAAATAATAGCTTATTACAATATAACGCAATATAGCACGTATCTGACAAATAATAGATAATTACAATGCCATACATACCATGAATGTAAAGACAACTCAAACATTTTGCGCTCCAGGACAATCTCGTTGTAATATGCCAGCATGAGTAAGCAAAACCCACAAATGTGTGATGAATTCTCCTCCTCTGTTCAAGGTTTCCAGGTGTGCACTGGTCTTGCTTGATGGTGCTAGGTATAGCATCATCTCTGCCCAGAAATCAGAAAGCACCTTCCATCGTAGCTCTTGGTCTTGGATCTCCAGAATCAACTGCCTTCCAAGTCGACCACCCATTGTGATGAGACGGTTATCTTCGAGGTCACTGCCGTTCGTGAGCAATATGTCGCACCTTTGTTGCATTGATTTAGCCCCTTTAAGTGATGAGCAGGCTTCATCAACCAAAGCATCAAATAGTGTTTGAGAAACACACATATGGTCTGGCAACAAAGCAGGCGAAAAAGCTACTAGATAGGCACAATATCTTGATAAGCTGGAAGCTACCAAAGCATCTTCAGTACTGGATTTTCTGGAGTGCTCGCAAAGGGTTGTAGCAATGTGCCAAACCAATATGGTGTGAGTTACACTGCTGAGCTCAGTGCAGGTCCATGAGAGTTGTTCAACTTGATTAATCCGCAATGATGTGATTCCATTTGTCAGTCGACCGGAGCTTTTTATCAGAGAATCTACGACTTGTTCCTTCACTTTGTTGGACAGTTTGATGGGCTTCCCTTTCTTCTGTCCTTTTCTGGTCTTAAAGTAAATAGTGAGAACATTTGGTGGTTTATAATTGAAGTTGTGGAGTAGAGAGTACTGTCCAAGTTTATGCCCCCAAGAATAGGAGACCTCCAAGCGTGCAACAAACCCAACAATCTTCGCGATGAACTTGTTAGTCTGCCTTCGAGAATCCCTCACATACTTGGAGATCAATGCCACCTTGCACCAATATGAAGCTATGTACGAATATAGCTGCAAAACCTCCAAGAATGCAACACCAACCACTACCACCAAAGTTACCAAAGCATCATAATTTCGTCCGTTACCATTTAAGAGATTTAGATTGTCGTCTGGATTGTGATAATGCTTGAAAAGTAAACAAGCCAGCCAGATGCAAAACGGGATCATAAGAAGTGATGGCAACAAATAAAAAATGCCCTTATTGTATATGACATAATATTTGGTGTAGAATAAGTCATAGACAAATGCCAATTCGACCTCAACAACCCTGAAGGCTCGCTCATAAGGCCTATCCCCAGAAGAAAGCAATCCTCGGAATACAAAGTCATGCGTCTTGCGGAGCTTTGATTCAGCCAAATGATCATAGTCAGCAAATCTGCGTCTGAGCATCTTGGATAGAGCCATGGAAAGGCATATGTCTTTGAGCCGCTCAGAGATTAGATAACCCTCATTGCACTGCCAAATCTCTTGCACGGTGATGATCTTTACATCGTCTGATTCATAGCTTAACAAATACTTTGGTGGTTTGCGCGTGAAGCGCTGTCTATTTTCCCCCGCAACCACGTAAAGGTACCCTTGCATGGTCACAGGGTTTGGCACAACACCGGGAGACAACTCGTGCTCATAGCTCATATAATCTGCAACCCATTTTGTGTCCTCACAAAGTTCGTAAGATTTGCTTGCCTTCACAAAGGAGGTGATTCGTGTACCAGATTTCATCATAGTGATGCAATAGATGGCCCACAGGGGGGCTCCAAAATCCGATTTATGGACAGATACTTGTACCAGCCAAGCCACCCAGAAGCACTGGATTAATTGCTTGGCAAGGAACACCTTCCAATTGTCATTGTCAGTTAGCTTATAAGCAGAGAGTGAATCAGGACCCTCGAGGACCAGGAACAAGCAAACCGCCCACACAGCAAATAAGCTGTTAGCGTCGGAGCGTGACTGCATCAACCCGATGGTGTAGATCACCACAGAGGGGGAGGACATGATGTAGGTTCCAAAGATGATAATTTTCACAAGCTGGTTGCTCGACCGCCGGCGATAAGACCCTAGAATGTGTAGGATCAACAATGCAGCGACACAAATGAGCACAAGCACTTCGATGCGTATCAGTTGGGACTTTGGGCTGTTTAGCTTGCTCACATATGAGTTGATGTCTGGAAGAGGAGGAGGACTCCCAACTCCCATGTTGCTCATATATGTATGAAACCCCCTAAAACATATCAACATATATAAGAGCATAAAAGTAGCTAGGGGAAATAGAAAACTATAAATCAAGGGAATATACATAAAATATAAAAATATAAGAGACTTGAAAATGAATTGGAAATAAAAATATCTTAACAATGAAAGAAAAAACCCCCAAAGATTCTAAAATATTTCATTGTTGAGAATGCTGCACATTTTTGAGAGCGCTGCTTTCCAGCAAACAAAACATTGTGCTGAGAGGATACTTGGAACGTGATAAGATAAAACAGAAGCAAGTTCGGACAAACATCTGTTTTGTTTCAATGTGCTAGATAGTTATGTGTATGTGACAAGGAAGAATATCACAGATGCACAAGCCATATGGGCTCAAATGGTTGGCAATATTACTAATCAATTTTCAAATTAGACATTCTACACCCTATACTTCAAAATCAGTATAGATTTTGATTCAGAATTTTTGCAATTTCACCCTTCAAATCTTTCTAAATTGCAATTTCAATAGAGAAAGTGTTTGTATGGTAGCGACTCGATCATTTACCTCTCACTGAACAAGTTCATGGGCAATTAGGACAGCTTGATGAATGTTCATCTAACAACATGTACAGACATCTGATACATTCAATATTACACTCAATCCAATTTGAAGAATTATATTAACACAAACGAATCATCAATCAAAATTAATATTTTTGTGAAGTCACAACCATTAGATCAAAACAAACTAAACAATTCGAGTTATTCATCCCAAGATATTAACCCCAAAATAACTGTAAGATTGAAAGACAATATATTGTGGTCTATAATTTTGATTGACGATTCATTCATATCAATATGATCTTTTTGATTTCACAAATCTATTAGTTCAAAAAATCATTAATCAGATATACAAATCATAAAATATTATTCTCAAATAAATTTCAATTTTGCGGTTCGAATATTCCACGCAGGAAGTGGTCCGACTGATTTTCCCATTTTGCCAAACCTGTCACCATTTTATCTTTCCACTGAGAATTAGTTTTACAAATTATACATTATATAGATTATTTCTGTAATTCTTTTTTTAAATACATTATTTAAAAAAATTCTAACTTTGCCAAGAAAGAGGGCAAGAACCATGTCAACAACATCAAAGCAAAAGCTTTGGCAATTTTTTTACTGTTAGTACTACCCAACATAGAATTCATAAAGTTATAAAACTTACAAAAATATTCAAACAATTATAAAATCCTTGAGGCTATATAAAAATATCATGAAAATTAAGCACTTGTTTTAATAAATTCAAAATCAGAGAAAATTACCCACAAAATCTAAAATTTTTAAGTAAAAATAAGAAAATTAATTAAAAAATATAAATATTCTTGAATTTCAAGAAAACCACTGTGCACCTCATCTAACTCTAACGTAATGCACATGCAAGGATAGTACATTCTGGATCACAAAATTATCCAAAAAAAGAGGAAAATTATAGCATGAAAAGTTAAAATTATCAAAACAGAGTAAGTTGAAATTTTAGAACCGAAACAAAATTCCTATAGGTGGAAAATTTGGAAAACTAGAAATCGTTAAAAACAACAAAAATGAAAATATAATAAAATTTAAAGAAAGAAAAAATAAATCATTGAAAATCATGAAACATATAATATAAGAAAATAATTTCTAAATTTGCAATACTTCTAATCCAGAAGATATTTAAAAAGAAATCAAAGAATTCTAAAAGTTGCTTAACTAGAAGACTAGATCTTTCCATTGAGTTGGAATTCAGACAAGTCGCATAGCACCAACGACCAAAATGCACGAGGGAATTACTAAATGTTGATTATTTTCAATAAATAATTGCAAAATAATTCAGGGATGAAAGTGTCAAAATAAAGGACAAAAGTAAAATGCATATGAAATTAGAAAAATTTTAAAAATTTGTTTCTTTTCATTTATAATCATTTCAAATGTTTCATTTTTCCGTATTTCCCAAAATATTCAAGTGATTTTTTTAATTTCCTATTATTGTGCAAACCATGAATGTAAATTCCAATTATTACAAGATGCGGAGCTAAAATACAAATTTTGCATTTAATTTTAATATTATGACCAAATTGATTAATAGAGATGGATATGAGAACCTAATAAGTTAAATTTTAAGTTTAATGTGTAAGGTGGCACAATATAATTATGTGAGATTTCCATGACTTCCTCCATTTAACAATACGAGACTATTTTTCTATTCACGGAATATGGTGGCACATAATAACAGAAAAATATAATAAATCACAGGAACCTTATTGATTAAGAGTTTTTTTGTCTAACTACGACTTTTCCATGAAGCCTAAAAGTTGATTTCTTAGATAAATTTTGGAGTTGTTTTGTAAGAAAATAGACTTATGAACTTATGAGAAGGTATTTGGGGTGGATGAGGGTGAAAAACTGTAGAAACTACTCCATCCTAACTTCAACTTATCCCTAGCAGAGGATTTTAACATCTGAGAGAAATCCTTACTACGAGAAACTGCTTATTTGACTATATTGGCTTGGCCAAAAACTAAAACCAAGTCAAATATGTCATAAGTGTTTGTAGGAGAAAGAAGTTTTAATGGAGGAGCGATGAAGGATATTTAGGAGGATAAAGTTATAAAAAGTTTACTAAAAAGCGTATTGGATTATAAGTGGAATTATATTATGAAATGTCAAACAACAAAAATAAAAATAGGCCTATATTACGAAGCAAATAACGTATAAATCTATTGGATTATATATGATATTTAAGCATGCTGAGATAATATGCTAACTTAAGAGGAATTAATATTGAAATGGGTATACGTTGCATCATTTTTTTTCTATTAATTTGCAGGGTTTTGTGCAAGATAATGTTAATTATCACAAAGAATTTGCAAAAAAAAAAAATACCAACTAATTAATACTGTGGGGGCTAAATAATTACCTCAGGTAGATTTCTTCTGGAGATAGGCAAGAAATTAGCACTGAGTGAAGTACTCCCAAGACGAGAGGAGTATGTATATATGTACACCAAGCGATGGAATGGGTCAAAGTATTCTCTCAGTTGTATATTTTAATGAAGTAAATTAAATATGATATGTAAATATTGTATTTCAATGAAGTTGTGTCTCAGTCGTCAAGACAAGTCGTCCATAAATCAAGTCATCTATGAGTGTCGTCTATGATATTGAAAGCATGACGATGATTGATGCATGACCTTTTTTCCTTTAAGTTAGCAGAAATTCTTTGCTTTTTTAACCTTGTTGGTACTTATTATATACGTAGGTGGTACGTCTCTATATTTTGTGTATGTTTTATGCCATTTAAATAAAATCTATTCTTTTGAGACCGTAAACTTCAGATTTACACCTTTGGTTAAAAAAATTGTCTTTTTTTTTGTTATACAAGGTTTTAAGATACAAGTTTGATCATTATTTTTTATATAATATATTGATAAAGATTTATTATATTATAATATTATGAAATCATATTTTACAAAAAAATTCTAGTATAATTTTTTATAAAAAATCTAGATATTTATAAATATATTAGTAATTAGAATAGAAAATGAGTTTTGTTAAATTACATGTATTAATTTTTTTTATCTTACATATTAGATCAATCTCCTCTCCTTAAATATAATCTTTTAAAAAATAAAAAAATATAGATGATAAAAGTTTTTTTAAAAAAAAATGTACATAGACCTTAAACACCCCTTAAAAATTTTTTGATTATGACCGATCAAAAAAATGAATCTTTTAATCCCAGAGGGAATAACTTGTTACATCCCTGACCATGTATCTGTTAATTAATTTGATTATCCTGTCAGATGTTAGAATTAGATGCAAGTTTTGCATTTTGGCCCAGCATCATACATAATGGAATCCACTCATGATTTAGACAATACTTGCAAAAAGATTTTAAAAAAAAAAAACCCAACGGTGAAGTATGCGAGCCCAAACCCAACGTCCGGGCAACCGGAACAGCGACCGCTATCACCACCGAACTTTAGCGCAGAAAAGACAGTAGTCGTCAGGGAACCAATCCAACTTCAGCGCTATGACAAGTGCGTGTACCTAAACTTGAATAATATTACATTCGGATTCTATTGCATTCATACATGAGACTATTTCACGAATACTCAGCGAGTAAACAGACATAGGGGTGGGGTAACATATCCATACTCGCTACCCAACTCAGGTTTAACATTTTGCCACAAACGTGGCCACGAACACAAAAACTAGAATATATCCACCTCTATTAGGATAATTGTTCACGGATAAATAGATTAATAGGTAAAATTGTCATCTCTCTTAGTTGCTAAGACAAGTCGTCCTTTAGATACTAAAACAAATCGTTTCTCACTTGTGTTCACAATTCACAAACATATTTGTCCTAACAACTAAAACCTAAATATGTGAAATAGATGCAATTAATTTGAATTATAGTGGTAGCACTATTGCATCCGAGTAGAATTTCAAATTCGAAAATACTATATGTAAATTTGCAAATTTATCTGACTCGGATTTGGTATACAGAAGGGGTAATATGAAATTTGTCCTTATTAATTTACAGTTACCTCTCAGTGAACAGTGAACAAGCTCATGGGCAATTAGGACACTTGCAGACCATTTTGATGAATGTTCATCTAACAACATGTGCAGACATCTGATAAGCCGAATTAGCAGTGGACTATGGACAGTAACTTCACAACCAAATCCGCGTACCATACACATTTTAAATCCAATATTACACATAATCCAATTTGGAAGATTATCAGGAAGGCATGGACGCCTATGAAATGCAAAATCTTTATGTGATTGATATTAAATGGAAGACTCCATACAGCAGATAACCTTGCGACGTCTGGTTGGCCACACCCAGATGCATACCCGCTTTGCAATCAAACTGAAGAAACAATCCAACACCTATTCTGATGCAACTATGCAAGTCATAATTGGTCGAGTCCCTCGCCCCTATTGGTGTTGTTTACCAACCAAATATATTATCTATTGCAACATGATGAATAGTTCAAAGGCATGAATGCAATGGAAGAAATGAAAAGAGGGCTTCTAATACTATGTGCACACTAAAAACCGAGATGATTTAGGAGGAGAGAAATGCAAGAGTTTTCGATAAAAAAAATACATTACACATCAACTACGTACTCTTGTACTGGTTGAGAAGAGAGCGTGGGCTACAACTATCCGTCAAGAGCTGTTTGAGGAGACATTTGAAGTAACTAAAGTAGACGGCAAATGAAGAGTTGATTATTCTTACTCATTGTTGTTCAACACGTTTGGGTAGTTTGTTTTTTTTTTCTTACAGATCTGCTAATATTAGAAATAATAACATATACATATTTATGTAACCATCATACCCCTCTATCTAATGAAAAAGATAGTTATGTGTATGTTATGCTGGGAGGTAGCATTTTCAGCTACGCTCGCTGGGCTGTAAAAAGTATGGTGTAAAACAAGCTTTATGATTTCTAAATGAAACTCGGTTTATCCTTTGCTCAAAATTAAAAAAAAAATTTCGAGAGCCTGACAGTACTTACAATCAGCGACAACATATGAAAAATAACACACAAACCTGAAGTACAAGACATAATTATAACTAATAACTACTCTTGTTCTATTAATTGTCTCAAATGTGCAATGCACTAAAGAACAAGACCCACACATGCATTTTGAGTAGTTAAAAAACCCACATTATGTTTGGTAAATTTGAACAAAGTATGCCGTCGAAGACAATGAGGACGCTTAGGCCTAATAATCAAAGAGTGAAAAAAAAATATCTCAAATACTAATGCACAGGTGAAGAACATTATGCATTTCCAGTAGCTCAAAAATACACAATAGACCATTGACAGAGAGTCCCAATCTTCATGATCAAGATGATTGGGAAGTTTAAAATTTTTTGTGGTATGATTAATCACCTTAGTTTCTAATTAGGTGATTGAGATTATAAAAAAAACAATTTTTGCTTAAGATAGAGAGTCCCAATCTTCATGTGTCCAGCATTTTTCTTTATCCATCAGAAATCCAGCATATTTTAATCCATATGTTGTGAAGGTGTTATCCAATTTTGTTTTTTTATAGTTTATTTGTACTCTCTATAACTTTTGGGTCAACTGATTAGCTTGTGAAATTTAATATAACATCAGAATTAGAACTTCTAAATTCAAGACTTGATTTTGATAATTTATAAGAAAAAATAATTGAGGGATTTAGTGGTGATTGGTGACACTAAAAGAGTCATCGAGATTCACTTAGGAATGGATTAGATCTCAATCCAAATTGAGTCCATATTATAAGTTTGGTGAACCCTGAAAATGAAAGAGTGAAAGAAGGGTATGTGTGTGTTAAATTTATCTAATTAGACTATAATTATACACAAATATACAATCTGCTATGATCATAATTTGCCCCGATAATCTTTTGGCATTCAATCGTACACAACCAAGTTCATCGAATGGAGTGACGTCTTCCCGTACTCGCAGAAGCTGCCGGGAAGCTCTTTCAACGGAGGACAAATTAGCAGGAAACTAACTTTGCCACAAGTACAACGCGGGCGCTCGAATCCGCGTCTGCAGTAAAATTTTTTTTTTTTTTGGGTTAATCGGAGGGAGAGGACGTCTCCGGAGGAAGCAGACGTCTTTTTTTTAAAAAAAAATTTCTCGATTTTTATGCAATCAAATTTTATATAATTTTTATTTTTTATTTATTTATTAATCTAATTTAAATTAGATCTTAATTATATTGAGAAAGTTATAGATTTTTGAATTATCTTTCTATAAAAATCAAACATCACTTTTATTTGATTTTGAAATTAAAATTTATTTATGTTTTACAAAAATCACCTAAATTTTAATAAATATTTAATTTACTTATAGACTCGTGCGAGGAGTCTCCCAGACGCCTTTGTATTGGAGTGGTGACGTTTCGCACACGTAACACAGAATATGCTGAGAATATTCTTCTGAAGTGTCTGCCCAAACATCTCAGAATTAGACACAGCCTAAAGACAGTCCTTGTATATCTCTTGGTTTGTACATAAATGTTTGTGGACATCACAAGGCCTGCGAATTTTTTTTAAGAATAATCTAAAATAAAAAGAGAATTGTGAAAATAATTGCGAAAATGATACATAATTAAACGGAATTATAAAATTGATCTACCAGCTCATCAAATCGCACTCAGAGTGGCAACATGTTATATTATACAAAGTTTTTCAATTTTTCCAGTATGAATATCTTTTAAATTATAACTTTGATTGATAAGTGTTTGAATCAATAGAATTGTGAAGTCAAAACTATCAGATCAATATAAACAAATCGTCAATCAGAATTATATATCTTAAGATATCTCAGAATTATATATAACAAGATATTATATCTTACTATATCTTAAGATATATAATTCTGATTGACGATTCGTTTATATTAGTCTGATGATTGTCAATCAGAGTTATAATTTAAAAGATATTGATACTGAAAAAATTGAAAAACTATATACAATATAACATGCATGCAAGACTTGAGGCGTGATTTTATGAACTGACAGACCAATTTTATAATTTTGTTAAATTACACATCATATCCTCAGTTCTTCTTTTTTACTTTGAGTTATTTAAAAAAAATTCCGAGCTGTGAGAGGACGTGATTGATTGATGATTCACATACAGGCAATGCATGGCCTTGAATTCTTGAAAGCACCATGCATGACCCTTCTTTACGTTAGGAGAGAATCTTTGCATTTTTTTTAAAACTTGTTTTTACTCTAAATATTGTATAAGTAGGTCCCTATATTTTGTGTATTTCTTGTGCCGATTAAGTTAGTAAACTTAAAATTTAATTTAGTAGGTTCATAAACATGTCTTTGTTAGTTAATTTGATCATCCTATTAGGTGTTAGAATTAGATGCAAGTTTGGCCCTGCATCATATATCATTGGAATAGTAAGTTTAGGGTCATGAAGCTTTCTTAAAAACGAAGATATCTCTCCTATAAATAGGGGAAACATCCAAACCATTTGTGTTTGGAGAACATTTGTGTAAGGTTTTTTGTGACATCTTTGAGAGTTTTAGCTCTTTATTATTAGATTTTGTGATATACAAGTTTGAGGATTTTAAAGAGATCCTCAGAGTTTTTGTGTTAGCCTATTTCCAAAATTGTCGAGAATCTCTAAGCATTTGTGTTATGAAATAGCAAGTATTGTCATCATTTTGTTTCCATATTCCTTTATGATTTTTTAGATCTTTCTATTTTTTTATATTTATTTGTGTCTTTCTCTAGTTATTAATCTTATTACAATGCTTGATCTCCCCCTCAAATATGCTACTTAAGTATGTTAGCCTCCTGGATCAGGTGCATAAATCTCGATGGGTCCTCAGTCGGTGATGAAGGATTATTGGTTTGGAAAATCCTCTACTATTTAATACTGCGCAACTGACTTGGAAAATCAATTATTTATATTTTTGTAATTACTGAAATTACGAGATTAGTTTCTGATCTTTTTTAATTCAAAAAATTTAGAAAAATTGCAAATAAATGCAAGAAAATTGTAGAAAATTATCAACTAGCTGAAATATTTTCCTTTCTTATTATTCATCTATTTATAATGGTTGCATGCTTCTTCCATGATTAAATAATTTTACCTATAGTAAATTTATTGTCTTTGTATGATATAAAATCTTATAAAAAATATGTCTAGCATTACAAATAGAGATTTTGCCAAACTTGCCATGACAACGACTACTTGACATGGGCTATTGATGTCAAGATATATTTTGCCTCAAATGATTTTAATGGGACTATTGCTAAAGAAAATAAATGCGCCGACGCCCAAAAGGCAAGAGCACTCATTTTTCTTCGACATCTAAGCAAAGATCTTTAAAATGTGTATTTCACTGAAAATGCTATTGTCCTTCCTCAAGCACAATATGACTGATTGAATTTGCGTTTGCAAGACTTTCAGTTGCATATAATTCAGCACTTCACTGTATTGTCCCCAACTAAAACTATGTAAACAAAAAATTACAGGAATAAATTGATAAAGAAGACTCTATCAACTTTCCACACCAAAATTCCCAACTTAGAATGGAAAAGAAAATCGCAACATCTACAATATCAAATTATAAATGTCGTTGTACGGCCTAAAATAATTGGATAGAATGTAGTACAACAAACTAAGTGAATTCGTCCTAAAGAAGAGACATGTCAATAATGATGTTTGTTCTTGTGCATTCTTAAAGAAGTCATCAAATGCGATTTGTATTGTCTTAATTTATGTAGATAATATAAATAGTTTTGAGACCACAAAAGAAATTGAAAAAACAAACTCATACTTAAAGAGAGTTCAAGATAAAAAATTTGAGTAAAATTAGCTATTGTCTCAACCTGCAAATCGAGCATCTCTTAAAAGAATATTTATTCACTAGTCAACCTACCTCAAGAAAATTGTATAAAGGTTCAGCATGGATAGACTCATGCTCTTAGCACACCAATAATGATAAGATTTCTAGAAACAAATAAAGACCCATTTAGATCCAAAGAAAAATATCGAGAAAATTTTGAAACCATAAGTTCTTTATTTGAACATTATAAGAGCACTACTGTATCTCGTATATTACACCAAATATCATATTACATTCACAATAAATTTACTAATTAGATACAATGCATTCACGATACACTTATACCTATATAAAACCATATATCATATAAAGAAAAAATCAACCAAATAAAGAATTATATCTACTCTCTTTATTTTTATCTTTTTTTTATTATTACCTGTTTGGAATAATCTAAACCCTATCATCACGGTGACAACCTTCTCGATTTACAACACTATGACAGTACAATGGGAATTGTATAAATAGATAACAAGAGAGCAAGTAACTCAATGGAGAAAAAACGTGCAGCCCACATAAACTAATAGGAGTAACAACAATCTAATAATGTTTGAACACTAGTACAATTAATTAATACAACAAGCACTCTAGCACAACCGCCCAACAATGTTACAATAAACGATCATAAACACCGCACATCACACAAGTGATGCATGCATGCAAGTTTTCTCTCCACAATTTGGCTCGAATTTAACCACAATTTATGAAAGAATTTTGTTTGTTTTTATTGCTCAACCACTTCGCCTGCAGGAATCCCTACAGAGGAAGTTCTCACGGCCGTCGATGGCCCCACCGAAGTAAAACTTTTGGGCAATTCTAATAGAGGATGGCTTCCCTCTGACTCACCCTGGTATGCGAGCCCAAGGGAGTAACCCAACGCCCGGGCAACCGGAACTGCGACGGCGTTGCCGACCTGGATGTACCTATCACCATCAAACACAGAACTGTTGTTTAGAGCTAAAAGCTTTTGATTTATCACTGGTCGATGTAATGTGCATTACTTATCATTTTTCAGAATAGTTTCAATCCATTGTGTTGCTGAGCTCTGATAAGATTAGTTTCAGGGTAGTTTCAATTCATTGTGTTGCTGAACTCTGGTAAGATTGGTTTCAGAATGGTTTCAATCCCATCTGTTTAACTCAGGTGAGATAAGTTTCAAAATTGTTTCAATCCAATGTCTTGAACTCTGGTAAGATTAGTTTCAGAATGGTTTCCATAGTGTTGTTGAACTCTGGTAATATTAGTTTCAGTGTAGTTTTGATCCAATGTGTTGATCAGTGGGCAGAGAAACTTACTTCTGCTTGATCGGGCCGAAAAGCCGGTAGTAGTCAGGGAAGCCCTGCAGCCTTGCGTTTTCCCGGATGCTCAGAACTCTTGCCTGTGTTGGGTGTAATATAATCTGCAGAAATGCATTTCCACAGGTTTACAACAACAGTCGCAATAACACAGGACGGTGTGAACCTCGAAAGTTATAAATTAGATATAAGCTGACCTGGTTGTGAGGCTCAGCTCTGGTGACAACGGTAGGAACTGTCTCATCCCACCACAAGCGCCCAAATGGCCTGCGGCAGAGAATCATCATAAGAACCAATCGAACTTTAGCACAGAAAAGAAAGCAGGAAAGTTAACAAACTTACTTCACTGACTTCCCCTTGATAAATGACATGGCATAGTCAGGCACCTGGACAGAGAGACAAACCCTTTAGTATTAGTAACAGAAGAATTATATTCAATTAAAGAAATGAATGATTTGGTATATAGGACAGCTACATATATACAGTATTGTCTGTTTTATAGCTCTGTAGATTAGAATTTCAGATATCTTCATTTCCCAGGTTACTTCTATAGTTTTATGTTGTAGCATTTCTCTATGGCTACAATGACACCATCTGAACTATCTATATCACTGGTCTACAGTTAGTCTTAAAATGTATTAGCAATTGCAATTCAAACATTTTTTGTGAATTTCTTATTTGCATAAATTTTCTACAATTATGTTATTTTGGTGTATGAACGTTTTAAGAAAGTTAATTTTTGGACATAAATATTAGCAATTCTAATTAAACAGCTGCATGAGAGAGCATGTACCAAGGGCTTCCCGGACGACACATACACGCGGGGAATTTCCGGATCCCACTCCACTACATTGTTTGGTCCGACCTTGACACCCTTCAGGTCACGGAAGTTGGCTCCCTGAAACACAATAGATTGCATCACAACCACAAAAGAACAAGAGAACAAACAGGAAAATGTATGACTATTCAGCCACTAACCTTCTTTACAGGAATCTGCTGTACACGCTCATAGTCATCGTTGTTTAGCCTTAAGGGCTGGTGATCGAACAGCTTGCCTTCGTCAGGAGCAGCCTCTCCACCAAAGGAATAATCCAACATTTCTGAACATTCATCACACAATGAGGATAATTCAGAATAGCAACATAATAAAGTAACCACAAGCATTAGAAGGTACAAAGTAATAGATTGAAATGTACAAAGGAAATCGATTCGTCAGATTTAGCAGATTTCAGAAAGAGTGAACAACTTATTCAACTCATTATTCATAATTCAAAATCTCAACTAGTAGTGCTTGGTACATTACCTTTACGACTAAGTCGAATATAGCGCTGGAATTCTGTCTTGGGTGCAATGCTGTACTCCATCACATCGTTAGGCTGATGGTTCCCAACCTGTGGAAAAGGGATAAGATTGCATGCCAAAAATAACATAGAAGACACAACTTGACAGGTTACACCATGAATTTTCAAGAGCAGGCACTTGCCTCTGGCAAATCTGATATCGCATCACCAAGTAGTAGGGCTTTCTTCAAGGTTGGTGTCTGGGTTACATCATATGCAACAACACTTTGCTGCAAATAACATGGTAAAGCTTTTAAACAAACTTTACATACTACAACAGAAAGCCTGCAGTTAATCAGGCTTACCGAAAATGCATTTGGCACTACTCCCCGGATAACGACATCATGGGTGGGAAGAGGATACTTTGGAAGTACCTGTATTGCCAAGTATACCAACTTATTGGACTGGACAACACGATTCAAGCAAACATTTGACACCACAAAAAAATAGGCACAGACCATTGAAGGAAGAGCTCCCCAGAGGAACACACGCATCCTGAACTGTGGCAGCCCGTAGCAACCTGCAACCATCATACCAAGCCGAGCTTGGTAGTTCAAAGCCACAAGGCGGCTCAACGCATATCTCCCTAGGAAACCATCTGCAAACTTTAGTATATCCACAACATTTTCCATGAGAACATATTTGGGCTTCAGATACTCCACTATGTCCATAAACACAACCATCTGCTGGTTCTTTTCATCTTTCAGTGGATCGACACGGTTTCTGAATCGGTTGAACCCACTGATGCCTTGGCAGGGAGGTCCACCACAGATGACATCAACAGCACCCTTTGGAATTAATAGAACAAGGAGATGGCATGAACAAACAAAAACTTTGAATTCAAAAAGGTAGTGTAAGAAGATTTAATACTCACAGGCAGGGGCAAAATATTTTGCCTGTATCCACCTTCTACAAACTCTTTAATTCGCTCAGGGCAATCACTGATTTATGCAACAAGGATTAGTGCACTAAAAATAGATATACTTTGCAACAAACATACAGTGGAAGAGGTACCAACCTCAGGTTGTCAATGGGCTCCCATGTATCATCATCTGGACCATAGCCTTTCCACCGCACCTGTAGAAAACATAGTGTTACAAGACACTCCCCAGAAACACCTCAACTACTACTATCACCACATGAACAAGGTATATTGTACCGTTGAAAAATCAAGATTAGAGTACCTTAAACTTGAGACTAGCTTTCTTCCCAGTGCAGCTGGGATCCCCATAGCAGATCCCAATAAGTTTCTCTACCTCAAACACATCCTTCGGAAGAGGCTCATCCTCATCTTCTTCATCCTTTAAGGACCCCGCTGGATCAGAACCCACAACAATGTTTCTGTATACATCATATTTCTCACATAGGGTAGCCCACTCCCGAAGAAGAGCAAGAAAATCTTCAGCCTTCTCGTTGCGGACCTGCAGATAGAGCCAGAAGACATCATGTATCTATTGTGTATCCAATAAGGGAATCCATCTTGATGCAGTTTACAACTCTACCTGTGTGTGTGGATGGTTATACTCGAGACTCTCGCAAGCATAGGTGTTGAGGTCTACAGCCCATCGCTACAAAGACAACAACAGAAGTTGGGTCAAGATAACACATGTATCCTGCTGGCATATGGAACCGACAAATTACAGTCTAGAAATTTACAGTGTCAAGTTTCAAGCCTGAAAGGGTGGCACCCAAGCAAAGTCCACTAGACATGCCTCCACAGCCAGAATATAGATCAAGAAGGGATGCCGTTTTCATCTGTGTACCAGATGATGCCTCACAATCAGATCCTGCTTTGCCTTTAGATGAATCGACAACATCATCAGAAGAAATATCAGATGTTGTCTCGCTTCCAGATGCTCCAGCATTTTCTAGAGAAGAGAATGTCAAAGGTCAGCTTATCCTGATGCAACCAATGTACGATATGCTTGAACAAATGCACCTGCCCAATGTATTTGGCGCTCTAAATTGTTTAGATCATTTTTACTATAATGTCTCTGACCAAGACTAAATTTTGAGGCAATATAGTCCCAATTTTCCCCAACAGAATCAAACAATACGATCAATTATACAACTGTAAATTCTGGCAGGGTTTTTTAAAAATACATATGGTTTCTAATTGTGATTAC
The DNA here is from genome assembly GCA_019359835.1 of Pharus latifolius. Lineage (NCBI taxonomy): Eukaryota > Viridiplantae > Streptophyta > Magnoliopsida > Poales > Poaceae > Pharus > Pharus latifolius. The sequence goes on from CM033328.1 coordinate 576,375, forward strand.
ATGGTCAATGCGAATATGGGCAAATGTAGAATGTTGGCAACAAAGTATCATAGTAGAGATCACTGGCAACAGTTACCTGCTGGGATATTGGCAAATGTAGAATAGGCAACTGTGTAAGACATGTCATAGTATAGATCACAATCTGATACTAGCCGAGCTTTTGCTTGTGTATCCATCTAAAATTGAGAATAGCAGTGAGAAACAGTATATGCATGATGAAACAATAAGCAGTATACAAAAGCATAGGATTAAATGAACACAAACATTTGGATCAACATGAACTATCTTGATCTTCGAGATGATGCAGTCCAACACATTGTCATTCTTTTCCTCAGAGAGGAAAACCCGCTTAGGATCATGCTTGTGGTCATGTGCCTTTTCCAACATCATTGGCGAGATCACCTGCAAAGAGAACACTATGACATGTGTTTCTTTATATTTGAATTCATATTCAAATGTCTCATACACACCGTATCCTCAGCACGGAAAAACCATCGACAAGTGAAATACAAGCAATGGTCTGTTCCTTCAAAGAATTCGGTGATCCGACCTATATAATCAGCCTCATTCTCGCCAGCCTGCAACAAGGAGCACAAAGAATAAGTAACAGCAACATCATTGGAGTTCATCAAAAGAAATATGAAAGCACAACCACCTGTGCGTATTTCTTTACCTAAATGTTACTTTATTGAGTATTGTTCTTTATTCCATTTAATCAATATAGATATTCTCAGGATTGATCATACAAAACATATCTATATTGATTAAACACAATAAGGAGGTCCATCAATTTAGGACTAAGAATAAACTTTTTCTATGCTTCGTACATCAAGATATTATAATACCACCACTAGCAAGAAACAGATCATCTACATTGCTATGTAAAATTTTGATGAACATTTCATCCCCTGCAAGCCTTCGAGTGAACAAAATGAATTTTCAATATCACACTCGAACACCTTGATTTTCCCTTTTTCTCCAGGACCCCAATCGTCATATAAGCACATTCCTTTTACAATCAAGCAGCCCACGAGGGGAGGAATGCAAGCAGTGCATTTTCTTCAGTAATGCAGAGTTTCAACCAACAAGTTGATCCCATTACTAGCATCAAATTCTACACTAACAATTTATTTCATAAACACCAGACCATAGCAAACTACGATCACAACTTTGGAATCTTTTCGGTATAGACCACCAGACCTTAACATAAACATCGTCGTTGAGATGGTAAACAGTCGCGTCCACTTTGGCGGTCAGATAGTGGCAATGAGCCTTCGCCTCCTCCTCCTCCTCCGGCCTGCAAGACACAGTCGTTTCGTAAGTCTTTAATACATTATACATAGACCACAATACAAGCACACAACAGTGCTACTGATGCTGTTGAATAGTCTCACTTCCTCGAGATCTTGCGCTGGTACCGCTCGGGCCACCGCCTACGCGCCTCCGCATCCGGCACCGGCTCCCCGACAAAGCGTGGCTCCTCATCACCACCAGCCGCGCTCCTCGCCCTGCTCGGCTGAGCCACCCGCTTCCTCCCCTTCTTCGCCGACCCCTTGGCCTTCTCCTCCACCTCCTCCTTCTCCTCCTCCTCGTCCATCGCCATCTCCTCCTCGTCTGGCTCCTCCGCGCACACGTCATCCTCCGGCGCCTCCCTCTTCGCCGCCTTCTCTGGCCTCGGCGTCGCCTTCGGCTTCTTCGCTGACGCTTTGCGCTGGCGCTTCCGCGGCATCTCCTGGTCGAGCGCGTCGTCGAGCTCGGCCAGCGCCGCGGCGGCGGCGGAGGGGACGGAGACAGCGGCGCGCTTGCGGGAGGAGGAGCGTGTAGACACCGAGGAGGGCGAGTTCGGCGCCATGTCGGCGGCGGCGGCGGCGGCGGCAACTGCTAGGGTTTGAGGGGAGGTGGATGGTGGGAAGGAAGCTTGAGAGGTTATGGGTGGGGTTTGTTTGAAGTTTGGGAAGGAGAGTAGATACATAAAAGCGAAGAGAAGGCGCTTGTATTTTTGGTTTTGGTTTTCGAATGGGCGGGAAGCCGGAATCTTCCTACCTGCCACGTGGGTTTAACTGGATTTGACCGCCGGTCTTCGCGTCCGCGTCGGATCTGTGCCACTGCTCCGCGGGACCCGCGACCTGCTCCGGCCGGAGGAAGGACGGAGTCTACGGTGGCTCGGTGGGTATTATGCGTCAATGATGAGCGGGACCCCCTGCTTGCTGAGAGTAGTGGTGCACCAGACGCCGGCGTGGACTGGAGGCAGCGGCTGGTGGGGCCCATCTGAAGAGACTATGTGCTGCCTACGTGGGATGGAGGTCAGTGACGGATTGGACCCATGCCATGTTGAACCCACGTGTAATTGGGTGGTCGTGTGCTGCCTGTGGTGATGCTTTTGTTTAGTTGGGTGAGGGCGGGAGCATTCAAATTTTTGAGGTGGGTGGGTGGGACCGTTCTGGCTGTCGGTTTTTGAAACGTTTGTGTTAGTCACTCTCTGACAGGTGGGCCGTGTTGCTTGTTTGGGCAAGTGGCGGGGAGAAGGTGCCGGTGAAGGCAACGCTGTGAAATAATACATTTCCTTTTTTACAAAAAAAAAAATCACGTTTATTTTTTTTCGAATTTTGAATTTTGCGTGAAGATTTGTGCAGTCACCTGTACAAGATGGTTGGATGCGAGTGTGTATTTTTTAAAAAAAAATTGCACTATTATAATTTTAATATATGTTATGCCTCGAAAGTTTTGTAAAGAGACTGAAGCAGATATAGAGCTAATCGTTTTCATTTACCTGCAATTCTAGTGTTATCGAACACGAACATCAACACAAAGATTCCATTTAAATATACACACAAAATATAAAAGATCAAGATTTGAATACACGAGTTTGTTTTGCATAATTACATACTTTAACTATCCAGATGTAAATATGAGTGTGATGAGACTATATACTTAACATATCAGCAAATCATATGTCCACGAAAGAGAACCTTTTGTTTGAAATTTTGTAGTATGAGTTTAGAAGTTGACTATCTAAAAATTAAGACAATGTGATCATCAAGCATACATCAAGAAACCGAGAATAATAAGTTTGTTTGGTTCGTGTCCTTATTTATATGATTGGTTTTTAAGTACAAATGAGATTTGTCTGAATCTTAAGGAATTTTATTTAGTGAAGCATGCGTGAGATATATTTGTTTGATTAGTAATGGATTAACTAAATATGTCTGATTTTCTCGTGAATATGTTGCTTTCGGGTATATTTAAGCACCATTTTCTGTATGGCTTATTCCAGCATATGAATGACATTAACTTAACAATCTCCAAACAAGTTCTAAGTAAGTTACTTACATGCTAAGCATTTTTCAATGAGGAAATGAGTCAAACAGGCTCTATGTCTCCATGGCATTTGGATGAGGTTAGCTTAGACTTGTTCGTCAAATAAATTCAAGATACAGTGGACGCCTAACTTATTGTGAGACTTAAATTAGAGGTTTCAAGTTATCTAGTGAAATAAGTCATGTTCGCTCAACACCTACTTATGCAACTTATTACTCTTCCCTCCCTCTTCTCTTCGCATCTTTTATCAAAATAAACCATTTTTTAGTAAAATAATGTATCATGCTTATTAAATAAGCCCAACTAAGCCTTATAATTTTGCTTATTTGATAAGCTCAAGTTGAATCAAAGATACTATCATGTTGCCAATGCATCTATATACGTTCTACTCCGGTTCTCACCAATATATGTACTTAAACTTAGAGTTTCTTCAATACAATACAAGATCTAGTTTGCACGAGGGCTCATCAATAAATACACTTTTTTTGAGCTCAGAGAAAAGACCTAAAAAAAATGAGATGTCATTACATTCTTAGGCTATTTTCAACCCATCGATACTTTGTGAGACGTTTTAACATAATATTCTCTAGTATATTCTATACCACATGTGCGAAGTACCACCCGAAGCACCCCCTACTCCAACGCAAAGGCGCTTCGCAAGGCGTTTTGTACGGGCCCACGAGTGATACATCTAGGTGGTTTTAGTAAAACAACAATAACTTTTAATTCAAAAATTTAATATATGCAATGTTTGGTCTCTATACGAAGATAATTAAAAGATCTACAACTTTATCAATATAATCAACATCTAATTTGAATTAGATTAACACATAAATCAAGAACCAAAATTGTATACAATTCAGTTGCACAAAAATCAAGACAATTAAAATAAAAAACGCCGAAGCTTTTACTGCCTGCCGAGGGTCTCCTCTCTCATCAATTGAATTTTTTATTATTTTTTTTAGTGAGGGGCCTGCTTGTCAGCGCATGGATGCGCCTGGGTTGGAGTGAGCCTTATGTGACTAGTACTTACTAGAGTGTAAAATAGATATCAATTATCTGAATTACCTGATTATTGAATTGATAATATATGGATATCGTTAGGAGTTTTGCATATGAATAATATTTTTTTTCGAGATCCATTTCGAATTTGAAAAAAAATATCCATATATGTATCCGAATCTGATAAATGTAACAAAATGAACTTGCATATTTGAATTCAAGTTTGTGCTATTTCTATGAAGTTAATTGTCTAAATTTACAATATAGCAACTTTGTAATCAAACTCTTACATGAATAATAGAATTATTGTACAAATTCATCCAATATGTTATTTCTTAATTTAAAATGAGTTAATTTTGAATTTTGTACAAATAAAATAATGAAATAAAATAATATCATTAGTATCTGATAAAATCCAAAATCTGATCTGAACTAAAAATAATCCAAATCGAAATCCATAATTGATATCAGTCTAAGCCGAATTCGAATTCGAATATATCTGAATTTAAATCGGTATCCAACTTAAAAATATGGATGCAAAATATATTTTAAAAGATAAGATCATATGGCATGGATAACTGTTATAGGATGGATACATGCATCAACTAAACTACCACCTACTAAGTGCCTCGCTTCACAAGCGGCCTGCATGTTTGCACCCATAATGCTGTTAGGTAGACCCTATGTATATGTGGCCCACATGTCAGTGCATTTTTCTCACGTGGGATGGTGCACGCAAACAAGACTAATGTGGGATTCACAAAACACGTCCCATGAAACTGGTTACACTTCAATTGTGCTACTTGAGTCGGTCACTCAATGAGGCCCACATGTCAATGGACGCCCAGCTGTTGCTTTCTTAAGCACCAACAACACCCTAATTGCGCCAAACACATGACGAGCCAAGCCGACGTGCGCTAGCACGAGCTAGGGTGGTGGAGACAGCCTAAATGGTCGTGCTTCTATAATACAATCAATTAAGGGTTGAGTTAGAAGTTTTGTAATTTTGCATTCCAAATATAAAAGAGTGTTTTTCTGAATTATTTGTCTTTTTTTTTTTCTGTTCGTGCATGGTCGTCCCATTGCCTCAATAGGAGGGGACATCTCATGCCTTGATCAAGGATCAAACAAACACGGGGACTGTTATTTGGGCCACTAAAATACTCCATGTGGAGGATTTGGCCCAGCATTCTTTGCCACAAGCCATATGATGTTATGATTGATATTTGGCCAAAAACAAATGACACTGAATCCCAATTGGACATAGGGCTACACAGGAATCTGACAAAGTCCAACCCAATTTTCAAATGTAACTGGCTACTTGGTCACCGGCAATAGTGGCATTGAGATTCGTGTATAAAAAAGGAAAACCTAGTGGAAATCATTGAGATTGCCCTCGGTTCCTGCTCAGACCCAGTCCCTTACTTATCCTCAAAAGCTCCATTTTTCCAACCACGCCCCAAGAAAAATAATATTCGTCCCGACACGTTCATGCATGAACACGTCAATTCTCCAAAGTACTGAAAAGTTCAACACACTTCATCAATGATCTATCGATCTTACTTAAATTTGCACTATAAATATGTTCCCTTTTGCTTCACACTAGCACCACCTCGATTTTTCTATCTCGAAATTAACTTGAACTCTCATAGATCTTGTCATGGCATCTTCTTCTTCTTCTTCTTCTTGCTTCTCTTGTGCTGCACTGTTTTGTCTCCTGCTCTCTCTGGCATTCATCAATGGAGCTCATGGTTATTACGAGCTGAGCTCGACGTACTACGACGGCTCGTGCCCTCAGGCCTACGACGTCGTGCGCCGCGTCATCCAGGACGCCCGGACCTCCGACCAACGCATCCTTGCCAGTCTCACCCGCCTCCATTTCCACGACTGCTTCGTCAATGTACGTATACACACACACGCATAGCATACACATACATGGTATATATATACGTACATTGTGTTACATGTTCTGAGATGTGTCCATATGCTTCTGTTTTGTGTGTGTTTAGGGTTGTGATGGGTCGCTTCTGCTGGACGACGACCTCCCGGCCATAGAGTCCGAGAAGACCGTGCCGGCGAACAACAACTCGGCGCGTGGGTACCCCGTCGTCGACCACATAAAAAGCGAGTTGGAGCAAGCGTGCCCCGGCGTCGTCTCCTGCGCCGACATCCTCGCCCTCGCCGCGGAGATCTCCGTCGAACTCGTAAGCAAGCATGCATGCATGCATGCACTTCTTAATATCGATCTTAATTAATTAGCTTCTCTTAACGTACATGTACTATGAACTGCATGCAGGCAGGAGGGCCGTACTGGAGGGTGCTGCTCGGCCGGCGAGACGGCACGACGACCAACGTCGAGGGCGCCAAGAATCTTCCGAGCTTCAAAGACCCCCTCGATAAGCTCCAGGAGAAGTTCAGAAACTTGGGCCTCGACGACACCGACCTGGTCGCCCTCCAAGGTAAATATAAGTCTCTATCGACTATTGACTATTAATTTCTATCGCAATAAGTTGCTAAATTTCCATCACAACATATGTATGTGATTAAAATTTCTTGCACGCAGGAGCTCACACCTTTGGCCGGGTGCAGTGTCAGTTCACACGTGAGAACTGCACCATGGGACAGGTCAAAGGGAAACTGGAGAATATGGACTCGGTCACGCCGGACGCTTTCGACAACAACTACTACACCAACCTCCTCCATGGCGGCGCACAGCTCCCCTCCGACCAGGTCATGGTGTCCGACCCCGGCGCCGCGACGTCGACCGCCGACATTGTTCACCGGTTTGCGGGCAGCCAGGGGGACTTTTTCCGGAGCTTCGCGGTGTCGATGATCAAGATGGGGAATATAGCCCCCCTGACGGGCAGCGATGGAGAGATCAGGAAGAACTGCAGGATGATCAATATTAAAGGCTACTGAAGAATTAATTCCATGCATGATTGAGTTGAAATGCCTATACAACTGATTCCTTAAATTTATTGTGAATTCTTAATATATAAAGCTATTCTTTCAATTTCTTGGATGTCTATCTTGTCCAACATGGAGATTCTTCGTGCAATTTAGTTTGTTATTCAACTCTTGTCTATCGCAGGAACACCATGTTCTCTTTAAGAGTGATAAATTTTCATATGTAAAAAAACAAAGATATGACTATTCATTTATTAGTGGAATCAAGTTATAATTGTGTTGAACTATAAATTAATCTTATTAGTTTTAGAAATTCATATAAAATACAACTTTAAATTTGTATCAAATCATATATTATTATGCAAATTCTCAATACATATAGTATTTTTAGAAAGTTGGACTCCATAATGAATACAATTCTGATTCTATATGTACAGATTTATTCTAAATTGTTGTGGTATCAATATTATTTTATATTTTCAGATACTATTTTTTATAAATTACCACACAATTACATATAATTGTTGGCTGGTTATTCTATAAATAGAGACATTAGGTGGGCTTCGCAGTTGGGTTCTCTTTCTAGCTTATGTTCTCCAAAATACAGCTGTAGGTGCATCTGTCGGTTCACTTCGTGGTGATGGTGATAGCACTTCCCACTATTTGATCTCTTTTGAGTTTGCGTTTGTGATTTGAATTATATCAAGTGCTGTCCAACTTATGTAATTCACAAAATAAAATTCAGAAAATGAGAGAATGGTTGAGAATTTTTTTTGAAAAGGGAAAGTTTTGTGAAAGACATGCACATTAATTTTTCTGGTCCTGCTGTCATATTACTAGAGGGTGTCCTTTCCAGATAGAGATATTACTATTGACACATAACTTCAGGAGGTAAATCACAAGTTTAGTCGGACAAAAAATTAATAGAAAGTTTTTTTTATAGATGAGGTATTTGAGAAGTCTTTAGGAGCTATACTATTGAAGATAATAGATGATCCAAATCAATTCAACCAACTAATTAATACAAACTCATAAAAGATATGTTTGACTTCATCTAAGCCATCCAATCAAAATCAAATGACTACTGAGTCTTTACTACTCAACTCTGAGTAAAAAAAACTCTCCATTAAGTTTTTATATAAGGAGGTAATGGGTCTTTTGGTTTCCCAATATTTCATTGGTCCGATAAAGTGGTTTTTACATCCTTTTGATGCTGATAACATATCATAACTAGTGAAAAAAAAATATTATTGTTAAGAGGAACAGAGGTTTGGATTGGAGTAGCAATTGAATCATTTTAATCATGTGTATTTCTTGCAGTGTAGATTTGAAGAAAATATCTGTCATGGTGTTACGAACCCCACGACAGATTCAATAATGTCGAACACACCTATGGAAATGCAAGCTGATTGTGCGATAGGTCACCCCGCATTGGAAAATCTTAGAGAGTGACATGAGAGATTTATACAGATTCGAGTTCCACTGGGAACTCTACTTCTGTTGATGTGCCCCCGACGTAAGTCGGCTGGGGAGACTGTCTAGAGGAGAGAGAGCTCCTAGACGCACTTATTGACTTAATGTGTATTGAATGCAAATGAAGTGTGTTGTCTTAAAAGAGAGGGGGTACAATATAGACCCTAAAAGGTGCAAATTACTAAACTATCTTAGCTCTAACCGTTGGATCGAGGACTTAGTGGTCCTTTTGCTGGGCATGATGTCCGGATCTTCGACACGTGTCCTCTTCAATTCCTGAGGTGTTTGTGGAGACATTGGCTCCCGGGTACCTTGGTCTCTCCCAGGGAGTTGGGACTCAGGGACCCGGAGTCCAGAGACCCGGGGCACTCCCCAGGCCCACGGCCTTCTGCAGAAACCACACAGGACATAAGGCCCGGAGGTCTGGGGCGTCCCAGGAACCACCCAGGGACTCAGAGCCCAGAGCCCTCTTCGGGAGCCACCTGGGGATGTAGGGCCCGGAGGCCTGGGGACGTCTCAGGGCCACTCAGAGATTCGGGGTCTAGAGGCCTGGGATCCTCTTCGAGAACCACCCAGAGATAGGGATGAAAACGGATTGGATCTGGATCGAATAATGGCTGAACCATATCCACATCCGTATTTTTTTTTTAGATCCGAATACGGATACAAATAGCCCGGATATGAATACGGATACGGATAGTATCAGATACTAAAACGGATAGAATACGGGTCAAAACAGATACGGTTACGGATAATGATCGGAACATTGATACCCCACAAACTATACGTCCAAAATCAATTCACATAAATGATTGAATTGATTAGCACATTTATAAAATTTACACAGTCCATCACATAAATTAAACTTTTGCATACATAGTCTGATAGCCACACATACTAACATACATATGTTGACATATCACATAAATACATGGTTCAAAGTTCAAACAGACCAGCAGTCCATCACATAGATGTAGTTCAAAGTTCAAACAGACATCAGTCATCACATAAATACATGGTTCAAAGTTCAGAGGTTCTAAAAACAAAGAGACTCAAAAACAGACATCTTAATACTAGAGTATTAAGAAAACAAAGAGACTCAAAAGAACCTCCTTTTACACTGAAGAGGTTCTGATTTTGAACATCAAAAAAGAACTCCGGAGCAGTGCTTTGTCATATTACATATTTCACAAAACATCACAAGACATTTCACTCGGCAGGTCATTCCTCCATATCGTCCAGGCCATCCTCCTCCTCAAAGTCATCCATATTCTTTTGCTCCTACAAATGCAATGCATATGATAACATGCCCTCCATTAGATATCTATGGTCTACCACTTTGGTAACACGAAAGAAAGGATCATCTTTTGGATGGGAAACACGGACGTACCACAGACAATTATTAATTAGGCACTTGACAGTACACAAGTCAGGATTTGACCTAGCTACATGGAAAAGTTTGTTAAGTGAAATGGCCCATATAGTGGTGGTTTTTTTTTTCATCCTTCTTGTTCCTAAATAGCTGCTAAGCTGTATGGTTTGGTCATTAAAAGACAATTCAAGTTTAGATCTCTAGAAATGACAGCTGAACTTAGTGCTGATAGATCAGTCCACTCACTTAGAGGGCCATGCTCATCTGTTTGTTACTTAGACAATTCATACATGTTCAATAAATCAGTGCATCGTGGATATTCTCCTCTAACTTGAGTAGATCATTAGCTAAGTTTGTTTGGTGGTTGGAATAACCAATTCAGGGTAGGGAACACATTGCTAAGTTTGAGGTACAAGTGTCAACTCTCTGAATGGCTTCACTGTTTCTAGGCCCTGCACTAGTACAGATCCCCGCAATACTACCAATATCTGCGGTACTGGTTGCCCCTACAATTGAATGGCTGCCTTCCAAACTCACTGTGACATAGATTTGCACATAAAGTGTGAACACTCTTATTTCTTTGCCAGGGTTCTCTTGTATTTCACAAATAGACCTCATGACTTGTGATCTTTTAGCCTCACGAGAACTCAGTCGTTTCCTCTAAGTAAAAGACCCTCCAACCAAACACCGTGTATTGTAAGATTCAGCTATAATAAGTACACCTACTTCTAAGTCTTTAAAAGACATTGATAGTGGTTTTAACATTTTACCTAAATATAGGCACAAACACTCAGATCATCACCATACGGTCTATCACGAACTACACCGTCTCCATACTACACACAAACCCCATCAGATTGATCCATAACCTATTCCATGAAACTTTCTGAATTATGGGCGGTGTTGCAAAAAATACGATTTACACGGATCAAACTACCAAAAATACTAATGATTATCGTACACATCAAAAAAATTTTATTGAGAATTTAACATATCCCTTACAACACGTGCTATAAAACTATATTTCTATTGTCAACATCTTCAGATGTTTAAATTATTTGATCATCATGGCCAAAAAAAACACTTCCATTAATGAATTAGTAACTAGGGTTCAATCAAATCAACATGCCCAAAAATTGACTCAACATTCTCATTCTATGCCACAATATGACACAATTATGGAAAATTAATATACACAACACAATGAAATCTACTCGAAAGCTACTTTATTTATATTTCCTAAACCCTAAATCCTAGGACGATGTGAAACAACCAGAAACCTAACATATATTTGAAACCCTAAATGTTAAATATATAACTAAACTAAACATATAATAATTGTCCTAAATTCTAAACCCTAGATTTATCCCAGATTACTTGCATGTATGTCTTAAACTCTAGGGTGATGCAAAAATTTAAAATTTTATACTACCTACAAGTTCAAGAATTTTTACTAGTAGGTAAAATGAGTTGACAATGAAATCAGCACGAAAATCCCTCCTTCCCTCTCCTCTTATCTTCCTCTTCCTTCCTCTCTCTTTTGCTCTTTTTTTTTGTGTTGTTCGTTTAAAAAAAAATGACACCAACAGTCATTAAAATGGCTTAAATAGCTTAGCCAGTGATTGAATTGGGCCGATCTGTTGGCACATCTTTTAATCGTTAGCTCAGACAGCGACTGAAGCCTTTGCACTGGGCCCTACATGCCGACACAAGTGATTTCAATTGTTGACGAGGCTAGCGATTGAAAACTTGGGTGGTACCCCAGCATGTGCCCGCTAGCCAACACAACATGCGTGTGGGTGTTGCCTCTTCAATAGCCATCTAGGCTAGCAACTGAAGACCATTTTTTACAAATTTTTTTTCACAAAGCTATTTCTAAAATCTGATTTTTTATGAGTTATTTCTACAATTTTGCCGGAAGCGTTAGGAGTAAATGGGTCGTACGCCAGGTGCTCATGCGTGATGCTCAGGAGCTCCCTTTCCCACACCGGCAACACCGTTGGGAGTGCTTCACCCCGCGATATATCAACGACAATTTTGATGAACTGGAACATGCCAAAACCATCAGCAATGCTATGGCACCTATGAAAACCAATGACAAATCCTCTGCATTTGAGCCGTGTCATCTACACGCATACATTCAAGTTAATGTTGTTAATGGCAAGAGATATGGTGAATCTCAAGAGTTGCCAAATCAAACTAGATTTAGATGAAAAGTTAAGGTAACACCACATTTGGGAGATAGATTAGTTTTTTTAGGCTAACTCCAACACGGGCGCAATAAAAAATTGTTTTTTATTAGGGGAGAGAGACGCCGCTTCGGAGGTTGCAACATCAGGGAATTTTTTATTTTTTGTCCTTGATTTCTGTGCGACTAAATTGTATATAATTTTTGTTTCTTAATTTATATATTAATCTTGTTAAAATTAGATCTTGATTATATTTAAAAAATTGTAGATTTTTAAATTATCTTCATATAGAGAACAAACATCTCCTATATTTGATTTTGAAATTAAAAATTATTTATATTTTTATTAAAATCACTTAAATTCTAATAAATATTTAATTTACTTGTGGGCCCGTGTGGGGAGTCTCCCCACACGCCTTTTTATTTGAGTGGTGGGTGTTTTGAGCAGTAATTCGCACGTGACAATAGAATATGCCAAGAATATTCTTCTGAAATGCCTGCCTAGACGGCTTAGCATTAGACTCAGCCTTAGAGTTTCTCTGAAGCTAAGACTTGGCATTGCTCTAGTAGGTCGAATAGCGTCCGCTCCAACCAAGCAACTGGAGCCTAAAACTCGACCATATACGAAAGTATCGGTATTTAATCCCTGAACTTCACAAACACACACCATACTCCATGATTTTGGACCATCAATTTCATAAAAAAATTTAGATATATTTTGCAAATTATTTGGTTAATGGGTATATACCCATCAAAGATAATGCATATGAAATGCATTGCACCAAAAAAAAAAAAACTACAGACTCAAAATTTTGAGGCAAATTTGAGTATTGTAATATGAAGGTTATGAACATCGTATTATATAAGTTCAGTGAAATGTGCAAACTTAAATTGAATTTAATGTAGAATCAATACAAACTAGTTATATTTCGAGTTTATCTCAACATGCAAGTAGTTTCAAATTTTATTGTGCCAAACTAAGGAAATCCAATAGTTTATGGTAACGGAGTCCACACACCGTGGTTTGTGGTAATGGATGAGGCTACCTGCATGAAGAGCAATGGCTTGTCAACCACGACTCTCATGTCGCCGGCGTCGCAGAGCAGCTCCTCCACGCACGGCCATGGCGGCAGCAGTGGCTCGCCGAACTGCTCCAAGCCTCCAACCGCACGTCGGCGTCGGCCTCAACGAACACCACCCCTTCCCCCGTGCACTCCACCACCAGCTTCCCCCCGGTGGCCTCCCGCAGCCGGCCAGCTACCGGGTAGTAATACACCAGCGCCTCGGCTAGCGCCGCCCGGACGACCTTCGCCGGTCATCATCCGGCAGCTGGTGGCCGTCACCCACAGGGGGGCGGCGGAGGCGGCGGAAGAACTCGACAAAGGTGAGTTAGTACCGCAGCCCCTGTTGGTTGTCGATATCAGAAAGGGCCTTGGTCTCGCATGGCGTGGCCCGCGGCGGGGCCACCAGCTCGGGCTTGCTCCGGCGAGCAGTGAAGGTCAGCATGACGTAAAGTTCAGTCGTACAATGCTTAGCACCCAGGTGTGTGTATAACTGTATATATATGCAGAGTTGTACACCAACACCTATTTTTCTCACACACATTTTGTCTGAGCAAACTCTCGCTCTTATATAGAGCGGGGAGATAGAAGGGAAACCGATGCAAAGTTGGTTAATTAAAGACTGTTTTGCCCCTCTCCAATCAGATGGAAGCTTAGTACCTATTTGACATGCATGTCAAATACAATTTGTTTATGTGTTGTTGGAAAACAGAAGCACATGCAAAAATAGTACAAATGACTTCATGCACGTACGGGTTGCCGAGTAGAAAGCCAAGGCACGCGTGAAAGTTTGAAACGTCAGAAATTAAAAAAAAAAACATGCGCAACCTCTCAACCACAAATCTCTTTGGTGGGATGCCACATGTCCCGTCTTGAGCCCTATTCACTTTTATGAGTTGCAGTGGTGAAATGTCAATGTATAAATTTGATGCATCGTTGGAAAAAACTACCCCATACATCGCTATTTTATATTTATAGTTTTTAGTTTTTAACAATCTAGTTCATGCCTCTTGTTATCCTATTTTTTAGATGATTTAAAAGATTTTTGAGAATGTTTGCATGAATTTAAATTTACACTAAAAGAGGAGTTTGAAGATCATATATCTTGAGCACTTCAATGGATGTTGAGCAAGACATATCATGCACTTTTATTAATGACAGACAGACGATGGCATGCATGACAAGCACTTCCTACAATTTTGGTGGTCTTTAAATTTTCTCAAGAAAATTCTCAAAAGTTCGTGAAAATAAGGACTAGAGTGCTCTACGAAACTACAAAGTTTGCACGAATTTCCATCTAATATTGCGCACTTCATATGAAAAACAAGCACGACAAGGATTTTCTACAAATCTTTCTGGTCTTGGCATCTAAAGAATGACAGATGGCAAATCAAAGCAAAAAAGTGCTCAATTTCCAAATTTTGGGTATCATTCAAGTGGACTTGCTATCAATTATATCTTCATGTTCTATGGGCAAACTTACCTTCAAGTTTAACATATGCATCCAAGGTTAAAGATTGCATGATTACTGTGTAAATTGGGAGGGCTGTCAATCATGCAATTATGCACGTCGCGCGACTGGGGCGGCTCCATGGCAAGTCAGGTAAACCGTTCAATCGTGAAGTGGATGTGCATTGTCAGATTGGTGAGTACACATGTGTTTTGTATGTAAGAGAGACCGAGAGTGAGCGACAGTGATGGAGAAACAGAAGTGTGTGGGGGAGGCGTCGAAATATGTATTTTACTAAATTAATAATTGTTTTTAATTCGTCATATTTATAATATCTTATGATGATATGATTTTGTAATTTGCTATTTTATTGTATTTTATGTGTTAATTTTTAGATGTTTCTAAATGATTTTAGAACATCAAATACTGAACTTATTTAAAAACTCGTCCATAGGAACACAACTCTGTAATCAGATTGTAAATTAGATTTATGAATGGAAAGATGCGAGAATTTGATGACGAGTGAATTACCATGTACATTTTATATGGTGTAGATATGCGTGCAGATGGAGCAGGTGCACAGATCCTCCTCCGCGCGGAAATCTAGGGAGTGATAAGCTCTGGTTTGTTGACCAACGTTTCTGATATAGCTAGTCCAAGTGATTGCTATTGCATTTGATTGCCTTGCAGATCAATGCAAATCCACAAAAATCTCATTTTTGGTGCAGTCTTAGAGTGATATGGGATGATCTCAGACTAATAAAGATTTGGTCGATGGTCCGTAGTTGAGTTGAATCTTGAATCGATCAGATTTGATCGATGGTTGAATAAAATCCATCAGACTTGATCGATGGTCGTATGCCAAGTTTGTTGGTAGACCGAGTCATAAGACCTTTCAGTGGACGACCGCAATTCTTGAACGCACGTGGAATGTGGAACCGAGTCATGAGACTTGTCAGTGGACGAACACAACTCTCGGACACACGTTTGTAGTTGGACCAAATCGTGGTTAATTAATTTATAGTCTTTAAATACCTGCATTGTAATTATATATTGCATATCTGATCTTAGAGATCTTTTTAACAGAGAGTGTATGAGTTGTACAAAAAAACATTTTCCTCATAATAAGAGAAATTGTTTCTTCTAACTCTTTAACTACGACCACATGTGTGTGTTTGTCTTGACAACACATTTCACATTTAATTGGGTTAAGTTATCCAATCGAATCAATTTGGTACCAGAGCACTGTCCTGTTATGCGGATGGTGAAAACTCGCCTTGGCTACGAAGAGTCCGGTGAGTTTTCGCAAGAACTTACCATTTTCCGAGGCAAATATTCGATGGCACCAACAACCGCGATTCCGACAATGTCTGAAGAAGTCTCTGCTCAAACTAGCTTGACCGACCAAGTGGCCAAATTCTCCTCCAACATGGACACCGTGCTTACTTGGATTAAGCAGCAGGCCACGACCCCGCATCTTGAAGTTGATGCCTCTAAAGCGAAGGTGATGCCTAACATGAGGTTTGGGAGTAGCTTGCGTAGAAGTGTAGACAACAACAACGTGGAAAACCTCGACGCCGACGACAGTGCCAATTCATCTTCCCCAGCTGACGGACCTTTCAAGGTCGAATCTAAGGTCGACATCCCAATGTACGATGGGGTGATTGATGCCGACACGTTGGACTCGTGGATCGACTAGTTTGAGACCTATTTTGATCTTCGAGGTTTCTGCAATAGTGCAACAAAGGTAAAATTCACACCATTGAATATGAAAGACCATGCCAAAATGTAGTGGAAGGCATGAGTCACCGACGGGGAAGTTGAGGACCTTACTTGGGACCAATTCAAGTGGCTCCTTCGTCAAGAGTTTTACTTGTTAGACTACCTTAAGGAGAGGTGGGACCGTTGGCACCATTTGTATCAATGGCGCGACTAGTATGTCCAAGACTACACCACGGAATTCCGGAGACAAGCGATTGTCATTGACGTATCGCTTTCCGACCCCATATGTTCAGAAAATACACGTCTGGGCTACAAAAGACAATTAGTACAGAATTAAGTCTGTTTGGCGTCCAAGACATCTCGACCACGAGTACAACTGCTATGGCGATTGAAAAGAAGAACAAGTCCCGCAACGATAAGAACATGAAGGAGGTTTCAACCACGTTGAAGGGGAAGACAAGCTCCAGAAAAGGTGCCCCCAAGTCTAGTACAGGTGTTACTTGCAAGCATTGTCAGGTTGCAGATCACACAAAGGAGAAGTTCTATAAATTTCATCCTGAGCTTTGACCAAAAAAAACTAGGAAGATTGGACCAGGCAAACGAGTAGCCACGACGACCTCATCTCCACCGATGGAGGAGACCATCCAGTTATCAAAAAAGCAGACACGACCCTGTTTTTTGTGGCAATGCTGAAGGAGATAGGCTTGGGTCCATCTCTAGACCATAACCCGACGGAGGATTTATTAACCATCAACATACAGGCGAAGCACGAAGTTGTAGCGGCTATTTTTTACCCTCAGAAGCCAGAAGAATTTGGTGTCCGCCGGGCTGGTACAATGACTGAGTCTGAAGACGACATACATCCTTGACCATATCCTTTGGGATGATTTACGTCCGACATGAGCCAGCAAATCAAGAGATAGTGTACTCTATGGTTTGCAATCTCTTCTCGCTATATCGATGAGGTACAATGGGACGTTGTTCCCATTGATATTTGTCAAGTGATCTTTAGGAGTCCTTTCTTGTATGACGGTGACGCCTGTTTCCATCGAAGAACTCAATAGTACGAGCTCACAAAAGATGAAGCAAGGTTCATCATCACCAAGGGCGACCACATCAACACCACAAACATGATGACTGTAAATCATGTGAAGCAGATTGTCAACACATATCAAAAATATGTGTTGATCATGATTTGTCCGGTGAGCCAGGATGATGGTGGTTGTTCTGCACTGACATTGTCTTGTAGGGAAAATAATGGTGAATTTGCGAGCCTGCTTGAAGAATACCACGAGTTGTTCAAAGAAGTACATGGTCGACCACCCAGACGACCAGTCAAATACGACATCCAGCTCGTTTCTGATGCGCCACTTCCCAACCTTACCATGTACCACAACTCAGTGCTGGAGAATGAGGAGATCAAGAGGAAAATCAGTGAATTATTGGATAATGATGTTGTCCAACCAAGTAATTCTCCTTGAGGATCCCCAGTGGTGCTCGTGCCTAAGAAAGATGGTGCTTGGCGTATCCTCTTACTCGCATTAAGAACCGTTATCCTCTTCCTTGCATTGATGACTTGTTGGACCAACTAAAGCATGCTTCATTCTTCACCAAGCTGGACTTGAAATTTGGGTATCACCAAGTGCGTATCTGTGAGGATGACACTTGGAAGACCACTTTCAAGACCTGTCAAGGTCTGTTCGAATGGCTTGTCATTCCATTTGGACTTTGTAATGCCCCAGCCACCTTCATGCGTCTCATGAATGACGTCCTACGGTCGTTCATTGATGACTTTGTGATTGTTTACCTCGATGACATTCTCATCTACAATCGATCGCGGGAGGAGCACCTGATGCATGTGCAAAAGGTATTCGACCAGTTGAGGCAACATCGACTCTGCCTCAACTGTAAGAAGTGTGAGTTTGAGAAGCAAACTCTACTGTACCTTGGCTTCGTGGTCAGATGTGTTACGCTACGGATTGACCCCGACAAGGTGAAGGCCATCCGCAAGTGGCCACGACCACAATAAGTGATGGACGTGCGCAGCTTCATAGCTGCATGCTAGTACCTTTGTAAGTTCATTCGACATTTCTCTATTTTGGCATCTCCTTTACATTCATTAACTAAAGCTAATTAGAAATTTGAGTGGACTACAAAACATGAGAACACGTACCTCTTGTTGAACAAGAAAATCAGTGAGGCACCCGTCCTAGCATTACTTAGTCTGCAGAGGCCCTTTGAGTTGGAGGTGGATGCATTAGGCTATGCCATGGGTGCTGTTCTCATGAAAGATGGACGACTAGTGGCATACCACTCGGAGTTATTCCAAGGTGCCCAGAAGAACTATCCAACGTACGACAAGGAGTTGTGTGCACTTCATCAAGCAGTGAAGCACTAGCGTTGTAATCTCTTGGGTAAGGAGACCGTGGTTCACACCGACCATCAGCCACTCCAGTATCTGCAGACTTAGTCTAAACTCTAACAAGCCCGCCACATGAAATGGATGTCCTATTTGCAGCAATACAACCTGGTGATCAAGTACAAGAAGGGCGTTCATAATAAGCTGGCTGACATGTTATCGCGGCCCCCAGTTGCTGCCCTTTGCTTATTGGTGTTTATGCAAGTCGACCCATCATGCTATAAGGACTATACCACTTGGTACGAGGAGGACCCTGATTTTCGACCAGAGCTAGCTGAGCTTGAAATGGGAAGGCCGTCCGAGTTTGCCTTTCGAGGAGGGCTCCTGTACAAGGGGACACTCCTTTGTGTGCCATAAGGACCACAACGAGTGCAGTTGTTACGAGAGGCGCACACCTTGAAGGTGCTGGACATTTTGGAGTAACGAAGACACTCCAAAATCTTCGTCGACATGTTTTATAGCCGCGCATGCAGTAGGATGTGGTCCATTTTGTCAAGGGTTGCGGCCTCTGTAGCATCTCGAAGCATGCAAATTGGAAGTTGGGTTTGTATACCCCCTTACCGGTTACTGCACGACCATGGGAAAGTATTTCCATGGATTTCCTTGGCGGCTTGCCGAAGACTCAATGGGGCAACAACTTACTCTTTGTGGTCGTTGATTGCTTCTCGAAAATGGTAATACTCATACCGTGCAAGAAGACTGTTACGGGTGAAGAGGCAGTGCGGTTGTTCTTTTAGCACGTTTGGACGCACTTCGGGCTACATAGCTCTATTGTGTTTGACCGTGATACGCGGTTCCTCAGCCATTTTTGGTGATCTCTCTAGACGATGATGGACACCAAGCTGAACAGGAGTACAACTTTCCATCCACAAATTGACAGTTAAATCGAAGTGGTAAACCGTATAGTTGTCCATTTTCTCAGGAGGTACAACTCACAGCATCCCAAGACGTGGGATGAGAGCATACCATACTTACAGTTCGCATTTAATCGAGTTGTCCATGGTTCCACCGAGAAGTCCTCTTTCGAGGTATGTTTGGGTTTTCTTCCCCAAAGCCCATTTGACCTGGTGTTCACAATCTCCACCTCACAACAATCTAACAAGGAGGAGGGTGATCATAATCGAGCACAACAATTCCTGGAGGGCATTTGGCGACTTCATGGTGAAGTCGAGCAGAACCTTCAAAAGGCCCAGCTCAAGTACAAGGCGTGGCATGACCGACACCGAGTTGAAGCCCACTTTCACGAAGGTGATCTAGTCTGGCTCCACTTAAGTAAGGAACGGCTAAAGGTTGAAAGTAAAAAATTTAAACCAATCCGTTATGGTCCATTCAAAATTTTACAAAAAATTGTGAAAATGCTTGTCAGCTTGAATTACCTCCGTATATGGATATATACTCGGTGGTTAATGTCGAGCACCTCAAACCCTTTGAGCCATCCATGCTGGACGATGAGCCCAACACAACAGTGCCATCCATTGATGATTTAGTGTACCAACGGGAGGCACCTCTTACTTAAGACGTGGTCTTAGAGAAGAAGGTGATAACAACTCGTCGTGGTACAAGTGAGACTTTTTGGGTTGGACGGAAAGATCAACGTACATGTGCTACTAAGTGGTACACACGCGAGAAAGGCCAAGTGCAGTTTCCGCATCTTCAGTTTGGAGCACTAACGAGAGTTGGCTCTCTTCCTACAAAGGGGGAGTCATGACATGGGACGATCTCAGAGTAATAAAGATTTGGTTGATGGTCGAGTTGAGTTTTGAATCGACCAGACTTGGTCGATGGTTGATGGTCGTATGCCAAGTTTGTTGGCGAACCGAGTCATAAGGCCTTCCAGTGGACGACCGCAATTCTCGGACAAGCGTGGAATGTGGAACTGAGTCATAAGGCTTGCCAGTGGATGAACACAACTCTCGGACACACATTCGTAGTTGGACCAAATCGTGGTTAATTAATTTATAGTCTTTAATTATTTGCCTTGTAATTAGATATTGGATATATGATTTTAGAGATCTTTTTAGTAGAGAGTGCACGAGTTGTACAAAAGAATATTTTTCTCATAATAAGATAAGTTGTTTCTTCTAACTCGATCTTTAGCTACGACCATCTGTGTGTGTTTGTCTTGACAATACATTCCATATTCAATTGGGTCAAATTATTCAATTGGATCATAGAGAAACAAAATGTTTTGTGAAACAAAATCAGAGAGTCTTTTGTATTTTTGAAAGACTGAGAGACATATTGTGAAAGATTAAATTTGATTAAGATGAATTACTAGGTATATTATTTATCCAAATTTTGGTTTTCATAGTGGAATTCGAGTAAAAGATCGATGGTGGAGACGTAAGTCTCAGGTAGCGTCCCAAACTCAGTGAAAATTTATGTCTGGTTTTTTTTGATTTTTTATTCGTACTGCATCCTTTTAATTCTTTTATTTTGGATTTGAAATTTGGATTCTATTGCTTCATCTATTTATTCACATTTTGACTTTTTGATTTAAAAAAAAAGAAAGAACATCAATTCGCCATCCCTTAATACGCCTCGATAAAGAGACTGGTAAGACAACAAAAATAACGGAGGGGAGGATATTTCTCTTCTTTACTTGAGATTGGAGCGAGCCCCTCAAACAAAGAAAACTACTGGATGGAGGGGAGAATAACGTGATTACACGGTTTTATCATGCAGTTATTTTTTAAAAAAATTTGCTATAGCTTTTTTTTTCCTATAGGTTAGTTTTGTAATTTCTATATTTTATTGAATTATTTTTAAAAATATCTGATGAAACGTGTATGTTCAAACACATCCACGGCTTTATCATGCAGTTACTGGGTCATTTTTGCTAAAACTTTTTTTTTAAAAATTAGTTTTGCAAGTTTTATTTTAATAGATTATTTTTAAAAATATTCGATGAAACGTTTTATGTTCAAACGCAAGAAAAAAATTTGATGTGTATAATACGCCCTATATTGTTAAAGAAATTAGTTCGAAGATAGAGTCCCCCTTGTTTTTTTTAAAACTAGTGTGCATAATACGCATGCATGTTACTTTGTTTGGAATTTTAGCTTCATGCATGCATGTTATGTTGTAAACGACCATTGCTCCCTACGTACTTGGATGTAGGAACATTTCTTTCTATTAATTTTATAGCAGGCGAAATGTGCGACATAAATAAAGTCATACATAAGTAATTTAGATTTGACCTTTAAGCTACTTGTTGTGATTAAGATACAATTTTTACCGTTAATTTTAAGCATAATATGTTAGTAATATTTACAAAAGTGCAAGACTCAGGAAGCAGTTTATATGATGAATATACTAATATTATTTTTATATGACTAATTTAAAGATAAATATAAATATATCAGTTGTAAAAGTTGAGAAAAATAATTACCCAAAACATTTATCATAGGGACAGGTATCCTAAAGGGAGGTATCTATACTATTTTTGTTAGAAAAGTATTTTTTAAGCATGTTAGAAGAGTTGTAAGTTGATTGCTTCTTAATGTAAGGTGCATTCATCATGCTTTCCCTAACGTAAACAACTCAACTTAATTTGTTCCAAATTCATTTCTTTAGGAGAAAATGTTAGCATGCGCAGAATTCTTGGACTATATGATATTATGGCCTCTTGACTGTGTCAATCCCACGCATGCACTAATTAACATGCTTTAAATTTCCTTCATTAATTGGAAGCACAGTAAGTCCACTTTATATTTGTTAAGTATATGTGTATATGTATTGGATGTGTCTAAATCTGACTCTAGCTCTTAGACTGTTGTATCTATAAATACTGGGCTTTTGACTCTAATACAACTTTGAGGTTAATCTTAATATAGTATCAGAGCCAAGTTTTACAACCGTAACCTCTCGTGGTTCTTAATGTTTATGCCGTCGCCGCCGTCAGATCTACGTGTCTTCCTCGCCGCCGGCCTTCCCCGCGCCCGATCCGGCCTTCATCGCGCCTGATCTGGACGCAATCTGCCCAGTGCCGCCCGTCTCCGGCCGTCCGTCCCGTCCCCGCGCCGGCTCGTCCCTGCGCCGCGCTCAAGCCGCCGCCGCCCCATCCGATCCCGGCCCCGCGCCACGCCGCCGCTCGTCAAGGCCCCCGCCCTCCAGCGCCGCCCCGCGTCGCACGGCCCGGCGCTGCCCGTCCCCACCCAGCGTTGCCCGGCCCGGCTCTGGCGTCGCCTCCTCCTCGTGCGGTTGCCGTCCCCGTGCCGCCCTCCGTCGCCGCACCGCCCTCCGTCCCCGCGCCGCGTGGCCCCTCCAGGCTCCGGCGCCGCCTCCTCCTTGCACGGCTGCCGTCGCCGTCCCCGCCTGGCGCCGCCCCTGCTCCGGCCCTCCCGGCCGGCCTCCCTTCTTCCCTTAAAAAAAAAAAAAACTTTTGCACCCTTTTGTGTGTGCTCCTTTCAGTTGATGTCGTCTGTCTCCTCGGATCTTACGATCCCTTCCTCCGACGTTATGGCATCTTCAGTTTCTTCAGGAGGTTTTTCCCTGCCACTCTGTGATGTGAAACTCAAAAGCACTGCTGATTATCGCGAATGGTCTATTGTAATGACATCTCTTCTTGATGGTTTTGGCCTGCGTGGACATGTGGACGGGACACGTCGCCAGCCACTCCCCAGTGATCCTACTTTGTCTACTTGGCTGCGTGATGAAGCCCGGGTCAAGTGTCTCATTATGTAGAACACTTCGTCGGACATTCGATTGAGTATCGATTCTTTACTCACTTGTCAGGATATATGGGATTTTCTTGCTACTTGCTACCGACAGGTGCGTCATGCACTTCGCTAGTCTCTTTGCCAGCAACTTTCTGCCTCTCAGCAGGGCGATCAGACTGTGGAGGAGTTTGACAGTCAGCTCTGCAAGATTTGGCGTCAGCTGGACTCTATGGCACCCACCGATGCCGGACCTCTCACCCTTCGGTATAGGGAAGAGGAGCGTGTTTTTCAGTTTTTGATGCGTCTCCGGTCAGAGTTTGAGATGGTTCACTCTCAACTTCTGAATCGTGAGACCCTCTACTCTTTGGAAGAGACTGTCCGGGCCCTTGTTGCTGAGGAGACTCGACTGCGTTCTTTGGCGTTTCACTTCACCTCATCACCTTCTACAGTGTTGGCTATGTCGCGATCTAGTTCGACTTTTCTGCGCACTGAGGCGCATGCCCCTGCGGTCTGTTCACATTGTAAGAAGCCAGGCCATACTGTTCAGCGCTGCTTCAGTCTTCATCCAGAGCTGAAGGCTCAGTTTGAGCGTGATCGTGCTGCTCGCCGTGGCCGTTCTACTCCTGCTGTGTCTTCTAGCCCATCCTCTGATCAGCCCATCCTCTGATCAGCCGGCTCCTCTCACTACTGCAGAGCTGCGCCAGCTTCATACTCTTTTACAGCGCCAGACTACTATACCCTCCTCGTCTTCTACTGGGGCTGCCGTTCACTCTACCCCATCATCAAGTACAGCTAGTCCCTGGGTTCTGGATTCAGGGGCGTCTTTCCATATGACGTCTGATTGTTCAGCATTACAATCATGTCGGCCGTCCCAGAATCATATTTCTGTTCAGACAGCTGATGGCACTACTTTACCGGTTACACATCAGGGCATCATTTCTACCACTCAGTTTACTGTTTCTGATGTCTCTTGTGTACCACAGTTGCAGCTGTGCCTTATGTCTGTCTCTCAGCTTGCTCGGCTGAAATGTTTTATTGGGTTTGATGATTCTTTTTGCTATGTGCAGGATCGTCGGACGGGAGCTCTCATTGGACGTGGCCGACTTCACAGTAGCCCCAAGAGTCTCTACCACCTTGATTACCTACATCTTCCGGTTTCTTCTCTGCCCACTGCTACTTCGGTCTCCACTCCTTCAGTCTTCGCGTCTGTCCCTGCGTCGTCTATCAGCTTTCACCAGTGGCATCATCGTTTGGGTCACCTTTCTCACCCTCGCTTATCTAGTCTAGTGCGTCAGGGTGTTTTAGGTCCTATCACTTCTGATAGTTCTTTATCTTGTTCGGGTTGTAAGCTTGGCAAACAGCTACAACGTCCGTATCCTACTAGTCTTTCTAGGTCAAGTCGTGTTTTTCAGCTTATTCATTCCGATGTATGGGGTCCTGCTCCTTTTGTTTCGAAAGGTGGACATAAATATTATGTGATTTTTATTGATGATTTTTCTCGCTATTGCTGGATTTATTTCATGAAACATCGTGGTCAGTTGTTATCTATCTACCAGTCTTCTGCTCGTATGGTCCATACTCAGTTTTCCTGCTCCATTCAGACCTTTCGCTCTGATTCTGGAGGTGAGTACTTGTCCACATCATTTCGACAGTTTCTCTCTGATAAGGGTACCCTTCCTCAGTTATCTTGTCCAGGTGCTCATGCTCAAAACGGTGTTGCTGAACACAAACACCGTCACATTATTGAGACTGCTCGTACTCTTATGCTTGCCTCTTTTGTTTCTCACTCCTTCTGGGCTGAGGCTATTTCCACGGCTATGTATCTTATAAATATACAGTCGTCTACTAGTCTCGATAGTCGGGTTCCTTCTCAGCTTCTGTTTTCCACTCCTCCGACATATGCACATCTTCGCGTCTTTGGGTGTGCGTGTTATGTCCTCCTTCCTCCTCGTGAGCGTACCAAGTTGACCGCTCAGTCTGTTGAGTGTGTCTTTCTTGGCTACAACCGTGAGCATAAGGGTTATCGTTGTTACGATCTCTCTGCTCGTCGTCTTCGTTTTTCTCGAGATGTCATCTTTGATGAGAGTCGACCTTTCTTTTATTCTTCTTCTTCTTCTCATTCGTCTGTTCCCACAGAGTCCATCAGTTTTCTCTCCATCCCCTCCTATTCTCTTTTTCCTTCTTCCACTTCATCTGCTTCCGCCTCTCTGTCTGATCATAGCTCTCCACCTGTCCCACCGCTCTCTATAGTCCAGCCTTCATCTTCTGAGATTTTGTCTTCTTCGTCTACTGAGCCTTTGTCTTCTTCCTCTCCTGAGATCTCTTTGGATTCTGCTACTAGTGATTTGGCCTCTTCGGATGAGACTTCTACCGATGATCTGCCAGCATCATCATCACCCAGGTATGCACTTCGTGATGGTAGTACGATTTTACCTCCTGCTCGTTATAGTATGCTTCTCACCAGTGATGTTCAGGAGCCTCGCAGCTATCAGGATGCGGCTCACACACCTGAGTGGCAGCTAGCTATGATCGAGGAGCTCTCCGCTTTGGAGCGTACAGGGACTTGGGATGTTGTTCCTTTACCCACAGGTGCAGTACCCATTACTTGCAAATGGGTTTTCAAAATCAAGACACGGTCGGATTCTATTGAGCGCTATAAAGCGCGTCTTGTTGCTCGGGGATTTCAGCAACAGTATGGCCGTGACTATGAGGAGACGTTTGCTCCTGTTGCTCATATGACCACGGTGCGTACTCTCGTTGCAGTTACTGCTACTCGTCAGTGGGCTATTTCTCAGATGGATGTGAAGAGTGCGTTTCTTCATGGTGATCTTCAGGAGGTAGTCTATATGCAGGCACCACCTGGTTATTCTGCACCTACTGACCATGTTTGTCGTCTTCATCGTGCTTTGTATGGTCTTAAACAATCGCCTCGTACTTGGTTTGCTCACTTCAATTCAGTACTTCTGGATGCTGGTTTTGTTGCTAGTGCTCATGATCCGGCCCTGTTTGTTCACACTTTTGCTCGTGGTCGGATGCTTATCTTGCTCTATGTTGATGATATGTTAATTACGGGGGATGATGAGCAGTATGTTGCCTTTGTTAAGGTGTGTCTCAGTGAGCAGTTCCAGATGTCTGATCTGGGTCCTTTGGGCTATTTCTTGGGTATTCAGATTCTTTCTACTGCAGATGGCTACTACTTATCTCAAGGACGATATGTTCTTGATCTACTTGCTCGTTCTGGTCTCACTGACACTCGTACGACTGCTACACCCATGGAGTTGCATCTGCAACTGCGACCCACAGATGGCTCTCCTCTTGAGGATCCCTCTAGATATAGTCATATTACTGGGAGTCTGGTGTATCTGGCTGTCACTAGGCCGGATATTTCACATGCTGTTAGTGTCCTTAGTCAGTTTGTCAGTGCTCCCACCTCGGTACATTACAGTCATCTCCTTCGGGTACTTCGCTATCTATAAATACTGGGTTTTTGACCCTAATACAACTTTGAGGTTAATCTTAACAATATTGTTAAACATTTGTGTAAATTTATTTCAAATGGCATAGAAAGATATATCGAACTCTTCAAGGGATAGTTGTCAAAAAGTTCATCTGATGCCATTGCATCCTTGTGAGGGTGATCAAGGCAGTTAGATTATTGAGGTGCTTCCTGCCACGTAGGTGTTGGTGCTAGTATTCTTTCGTGGTGTGTATGAGGTGATCTTATCCATTTTGGATTTGTATTCAGTTCTTCTGCATTCTTTTTAGAAAAAAAATGCTCTTAATTTGAGCACAAATCAATTTATAGTCTCAATATTCCCATCGAAATGAGTAGCTAAACAAGTCATGGTGCAGCTAACTAGGGTTCTTTGAGAGAAGAAAAAAATTATTTAATTTGCTTTGATGAAAAGAGGAAATTGTACAATTACACAAGATGTACAATTAAAGATAAATGGAACGAATTGATGGTTTAAAGAAAAATCACAAGTGAGAGAAACGACTAAATCCATCAAATTAACCATGAACTTGATCTTCAGTACCCTCCGTTAACCCTCCTGCAGTTATTTCTGATCTCTCCATCACGCCCGGTCAGCGGGCTTATATTCCCCATCTTAATCATCGACATGGCGAAGTTCTGGAAAAATCCCTCCTGGCTTCTGGCAAACCGTTTAACAATGGCGGCGGTGGACTTGGCGGCGCCGGGGTCGGACACCATGACCTGGTCGGAGTCGAGCTGTGCGCGGCCGTGCAGGAGGTTGGTGTAGTATTTGTTGTCGAACACGTCCGGCGTGACCGGGTCCAGGTTCTCCAGTGTCCCTGCCACTTGTCCAGCCGTGCAGTTCTCACGTGTGAGCTGACATTGCACCCTACCAAAAGTGTGAGCTCCTGCAAGTAAAATTAATCACTCTCTCCATTAGAATTTTCCAAAGTTTGAATTGTATGTAGTCCATCTCTGTGTTACAAAATATATGTGTTTTTGTAGGTACCTTGGAGGGTGACGAGGTCGGTGTCGTCGAGGCCGACGTCTCTGAACTTCTCCTGAAGCTCCTCCAGTGAGTGATTGAAGCTCGGGAGGTTCTCGGCGCTGGCGAAGTTGGTCGTCGTGCCGTCTCGCCGGCCGAGCAGCACCTTCCAGTACGGCCCTCCGGCCTGCATGCAGTTCATAGTACATGTACGTTAAGAGAAGCTAATTAATTAAGATGATAAGATCGATATTAAGTAGTGCATGCATGCATGCTTACAAGTTCGACGGAGATCTCGGCGGCGAGGGCGAGGATGTCGGCGCAGGAGACGACGCTGGGGCACGCGTGCTCCAACGCGCTCTTTATTTCGTCGACGACGGGGCAGCCACGCACCGAATCTATGTTGGGAAGAGCGTTCTTCTCGCTCTGTATCCTCGGGTAGTCGTCGTCCAGCAGAAGCGATCCGTCGCAACCCTATAGAACAAACACATGCACACATTACACACATCTCAGAACAAGCAACACATGCACGTACGTATATACCATGTATATGTGTACGTACATTGACGAAGCAGTCGTGGAAATGGAGGCGGATGAGGCTGGCGAGGATGCGAGGGTCCGACGTCCGGGCGTTCTGGATGACGCGGCGCACGATGTCGTAGGCCTTAGGGCACGAGTCGTCGTAGTACGTCGAGCTCAGCCCGGAACGGCCATGATCTTCGGCGGGGTGAGCGTTACCTCCATGGATGAATGCTAGAGAAAGCAGGAGGCATATTGCAGCAGAACAGAAGCAAGAAGAAGCTGCTGCCATGACAAGATACTAGAGAGAATGTGTGTGTGTGTGTGTGTGTGTGTGTGTGATGTAGAATAGTAGGATGGAAGAGGCATGGAGATATGTGTGTGTATATATAGTGCATGGTCTGAGATAGATAGGTGTAGTGGAATATTCGCTATCTAGGACTTTGACACGTTCCTATATCTATATGTGTGCATGCGTACATACATGACCTGGAAGTTTCGGCCGTACACGCGCGTGTTTGGATTTGATTTAACGAGGGGCCGCAATAACAATTTTTTTTAAAGCAGGAGTGAGAAGGCGTCAAGAGAAGCAGTGGTAGATCGAAAAAAATTATTTGTTTTTGTTGATTTTTGTGCAATCAAGTTATATACGTTTTTTTTTATTATTTATATATTAATTTAATTCAAATTATATCTTAGTTATGTTTAAAAAATTATAATTTTTTGAATTATCTTTATATAAAATCTAAAAAATCATTAAATTCGATTTCAAAATTAAAAATTATTTATATTTTCTTAAAATTATCTAAATTGTAATAAATATCTAATTTATTTGTAAACCCATTCGAGAAGTATGATAAAACTCCAAACTACCACAAAATGTTTGGTCGAAACACCACCTCAGATGGAAAAGAAAAAAAATGGCATTTGATACGTACAACTGGCGTTTTCCTAAATCAGCCCGGCACTGCATGGCATGCACCGGTGACTTGTAAGGGCGACGAACTCCAGCGTGTAGAGAATGGCCAACTAGTAGAGAGAGATACAGATAACAAAGAAAGGGCGGATCTAGCTCAAATTATTAGATCTGCCCCCGTAAAGAAGCTGAGGGAAAAGCTCCGCTGTTTTTCCCAGCTTTCTCAAATTTTCCGGCACGTTCTTCCAAACCGCCTATTCATTATCTTAATCCCACGATAAGAGTCCAAATAGACCTCCTCCTATGTATACTCTTTTTCTCTGTGCTTTTGGCCATAGGAGGAGCCGACACGGCTTGTCCCTCCTCCGATCGATGTTGTTGTGTGCATGCATGCCCCACGACGAGTTGCTTGTGTTCGCATAGGAGATCATAGAGATTGGCAACTTTTGCTTAATTATTTCCATTCTCAAACAGTTTAGTATTGGATTGGAGATATAAAATTGACTCCATGCATGGCGATTGGCTTGTAGTGTTGTTAGTTTAGACAGGGAGAGGGTATATATGCCAATGGATTATGAGATCAAGGAATGCTGTATTCGTCAATCTCATGCAGATTACAAACGACAAATTATACAGAAACTTGGCAGCAGCCGTATAACCTTAAGAAATTTGAACACACATAATGCTATCGGCGTCATAAAACAAATCTAACAATCCTCAAATGTGTCAAAGAAAGATGAATAAGATGGACGGTAATATGGGTGGTTTGATGGGCTTTAATTTTTTTGTCTTTCCGTTAGGGCTTTGTTAAAAAAAATAATTTCTAAAATAATTGAAATAACAGTTTCACCATTTTGAAATAAATGGTCGTACGACGTACTAGTATATCTTAGTATCCCCTGAAAGTATTGTAAAATTTATCTTTTTTAAATGCATGGCCCACCATCAATATGACACATCACTAAATCTGTGCAAATAGCGAGTGGCCAAATTGAGCTCAGGTGCTCGGGCCGCCAAAAAGCCCAAGTTCATCTGAGCTGGGACTTTATGCAAGCCTATATGGATGGAAATAACTCAAATTTAAATGAGTTAGCTCTAATTTGACTCCGTTTGGTTGTTTTAATGACTCAAATTGGCTCAGTTTGATAAGAGTCACGAGTTTGGGAAGATGTTTGACTCGACTTATTAAGATAATTGAGTTAAACCCAAATTGATCACAAGCCAGTGGATTAAAATAAATACAAATAATAATTTGACGAATAGTGCTGTTTTGTTTGCCAACTAAGTGGTGCAATGATAAGAAAGGTTGTCTCTAGGTGCAATATGGTCAAAGGAGTAGCGTGGTGATTTGATGCGTTTGGCAATATAGTCTGGTTGGTGATATAATTAACAATTTTGAAGCCTACCCTGATCTTATTGGCATTAAAGTAAGGCCTAAATCAAACCGAGCCACCGGGCTAAGCAAAATTTGCTCAAGCCTACACATCACCGCATCAAGCTGTGTGTCCACCACAAGTAGGGCTTGAACAAAATCTTGAATCTCGCGAATAACTCGGACTTGACTCAGAATTTGGCTTAGCTCAGAAAAGAAACAAGCCGAGTAAGAGTTGCCTACCAAACTTAGTGCCACTAGTGAGTTGAGCCGAGCCAAAGCCCAGTTCACTCGGGCTCATCTTGTTTATATGCACTCATTGGCAAAAAGGCCCTTGACATATTTATAATCACATATACATAATAGACTCAACAAGACAACCTTAGCAGGCCTATTTCGATCCCATTCAAATTCCCAAATATGCTGTTCTCCAATCTGCTCTCCTGGTGGCCTCCACCATCTTCTCCTCTTCCCTCTCCTATGCGGCTCCTCTTCTTCCACATGCAAAGTTCAAGCGACATCTAGAAGGTTTGGATTTTACATTGCTGCCTGTGGGTTTGGTTTCTTTTAGATCCAGATGAATCTTTTCTTTTTTGTGAGAATTTTTTTATGATTAAAGCACTTTTCCTTTCAGTTCTGCACATAAATTTTCAAGATCAAGTCACGTATCTTCTTGCTCTGATTTGGATTAAAAGAAACCAAATTTCTGAGATTGGACTATGTTCTTGTCTATTCTTTTTCAATTTCTGCCCTACATTACTTCATTTCTGTGTTCTGAATGTTCTCTTTTTTTGCAGCCAAAGCTGACATGAACTTGGCCGAGCCTAAGCTAGCTCACAAACGAACTGAGTTTGAACTGCCTCATCAGCACGTCGCCTAATCGAGCCGAGTAAGGCTTGGCGTGCTCGAGCTCGGTTGGCTCATTTCCACCCCTACTCATAGATAGTTGTTTGGGCCTCTCTTTTGTGGGCCCTACATTTATTATATTATATAATAAATTTAGTGAGATTAAAAACACCGTATTAATTCTGGTTTCATGTAAAAAATACTCAAAATTCTAACATTAAATAAATTTTGATGAGATTAAAAGCATTAAATTAATTCTGGCCTTACATTAAAAAAATACTCAATATTCTAACATTAATTCTAGAAAAAAAAAATTCTAGAATCACCACATTAATAAAAAAAGATCTACTCTATTTAATATATTCATAACGGTATAAATTCATCATCTGAAAAATCATATTCAAAACTAACTCTATCTCCAAGATGATATAAATTTATATAAAAATTATGTAAAAAATCAACTCTATCTTTATAATATTAAAAGATGACATTTCTCTATAGAACATAGATAATTAAATCAGACTAGTCACACATTTGTGTGAGATTTTAGCTATTTTTGATTAGTCATCTCAAGTTCTCTTCATGTCAATCTAGGCCATTTAAGTTTTGAATAGACAATTGAGATTATGAAAATACCATCTAACTTCTTTTTGTTCTTTAAGATAAATGATACATATGTATATAACACCTGGTGAGCCAAAGAAGGTGTCAACATGTGTAGAATTATATAATAAAAAAGATCTATGATTGCTAGAAATAAAGAAAGTCTTTATTTTATAAAGAAACATATTAACTTACAAAGATATCGCTGTTTACATAGTCTTAGATCTTAGAAATAAAACTGAAAAACTAAAACCAACCGGACTCTAACTAGAACTAGATTTAAATTCCCATTAAAAATATAAGAGAAAATTATAACATACATAGTACACTGGAAATCAGCCGATTAACCCTTTCGTCGAAAGTACTTAGAATTACTTGTAGCAATATTTCCATGGAATCGTGTGCTCATTTTTCATTTTTACGATAAATAAATTCTCAATTTTTTGTCGATAAAAGAAACCTAAGAAAAATCAATTCCAAACAGAAACCAAAACGGTCACGAAAAAATCAAACCAATTTCCAAAGGCTAAGTCCACTCCCGCTGGCTCATCCAACGCCTCGTTGTCACATTGGTCTTGTGTGGACACGCGAGTTGTACAGTAACACATGATCAGGCTCCTACTTTCTGAAAGTCTGACAGGTGGACCCACTGACACACGGTACGTGTAGCAGCTGCATTGGAATGCAAATGACACCTGACGACGCATTTTATAGCCCCACAGTTTTGTGAATTATGTCAAGCAAACTCGCATGAAATAAGTCTGATATCTGGGGCCAAATTAAATTAGGGCCCGCTTGTTAGCAACTGGGTGCGGAGTTAACACATACACGCGGAGCGATGCGGATGTGGTGAGTCCTACAAAATGCGTGAAAGCGCGTGGGTGCCATTACCTCATGTGTCCCGTGCACCGCAACAAAGTCGCCCCCTCTCATTACTGGGTGGGTCCAGCCATATTTCGGCCTACCTGTCAGTTACTGAAATGATTTTTTTTTTGTTTACAGTAAAACTTTAACTGAATTTTTTCGTTCGTAGCGCTGACAGTGGGTCCACATTCTTTTGGGGTCTGTATGTCAGTGAGTGTTACTAATTGAGGATGAAAACTAGTTGTTGGAAGGAAAAAGAGGTGGGACCCGCCTCTTAGTCACACAGAAAAAATTAACGTTGGAATATATCCGTTAGATAAAGCCAAATGTATCCAATTGTATGTTAATATTATTTTATATGTATTATTTAAGTAAGAAATTTATAATCTTTATCTTAAATTTTATAATTTTTAATTGTATACAAAATTAATTTTGGTAATTTTTAACTATTAATAATCATATATTGCAACATATTATCGTATAAATATTTTATACAAGAGTCCGACACAAAATTTCATCCAAGCGCTTATGCATTGGAGTGTTTGGCACTTGAGAAGGTGCTTCATATGTGGGTCTCATGCGAGAAGTCTCTCCCAATAGTCTTTATATTGGAGTGACGTTTCGCACGCGTGACACAGAATAAGCACAGAATATTTCTCTGGGGAGGAGTCTATGCATTGAACTTAGCTTAACGGAATCCGATATCCACACCTCGAACAATCAGATGGCGATCCAACGGCTCTCCTCTCATCAATCACAACAATCGATTCAAATTTGCTACACGTGTACAACTCCAATAGCACACGTACGTATTGTAGGTAGAGTTGTAAGTTGAGTTGGGCCATTGCCGGGCCGGCTCAAAGCACGTCATTTCAGCCCAACATATGGCACAGCCCGGCATGAGTGCTAACGGGCCATGTCGGCCTGGCACAGGTTACCGAGCCATGCTCCGCTGCAAAGATCGGCCCACGAGCAGCATGGCATAACACGCTAATGCGGACCGTGCCTGGGCCGACACGACCTGGCACAGTATGGAGCGGCCTGTTAGTACACGGGCCGGCCCAGCACTGCACAGCACGCAGACGCATGACGCAAGACGAGCGCAGGCAAGGGCGCAGGATGTGAGGAACAGGCAGAATTTTTAGAATTTGAATGGACGGCCGGATTTCTCACACATGGACGCAATCAACGATCAAATATCACATACGTGAGCAACGGTCCGATTTAGAATGAACGGCCGGATTCGTGACACACGTGCACGATCAACGGTCGGATTTCGAGTGCGGGCACAGTGAAGATAGGGTCAGATTTTTTTGCTATAAATACCCCAAACACACACAAAAATTCACAACTCATTCCAATTTCTCACATTTCACTAAAATTTTTCACTCTCTAATACACACTCTCATTCTTACAATCTTACTCAGTTACCCCACTGTTTTTTTATTTTTTAAAAAATATTTTTTATTACTGAAAAGAGTAATTTATTTTTTTAAAAAATATTTTATGCTTTTAAAAATTCGGATTTTCTCTCTAAAAATCATATTTGCTGTCAAGAAAATAATTTTTGATCTCTACAAATTGTGTTTCCCCTAAAAGGTATTTTTGCACCCTAAAAACTATTTTTTCTCTTTTGAAAAATTATTTTTTCTACTATATAGATTTCAACACTATTGGTTTTGAAAATTTTAGTGCTAAGGAAATTAATATTGCGAATTTTGATGTTGTTGAGGGGACCGTCGAATCTAATCCGATGTCATCTCCTCCAACGGCGGGCTCTGCCTCTATGCCATCAATGGCATCAAGCTCAGTATAGAGCAAAAGAGCAAAAAAGTTGGAATGTTGGTAATGTTTTGATCCATCCGAATCTGTCGACCCGACTGGAAGAAAGATACAAACTTCTATTTGTAAATATTGCCAAAAAATCTTATCAGTTGCATTTGTAGGTGGGACTGAACATTTACTGCGTCACGAAAAGAGTTGCGCAAAGAAACAACTATGTCCTCACGATCAGCAAACATAATTAAGTTTCGCCTCTGATAGCATTGTAAGTACGTAGAACTACGATCTTATGGTAGAAAAGGAAGAACTCGTTAAATTTATTGTTTCTGAAGATTTGTCAATTAGGATAGGTGAAAATGCAGTTTTTGAAAATATGATTCAAAGAGAATTTTGTCCTCAGTTTGAAAAAGTAAGTAGAACCACTACTAGAAGTAATATTTTAGCATATTATAAAAAACATGTAGCAATAAAAAAATAAAATTTTTCAAAAGTAACATTTTCTTTGCACTTACATCTGATATTTGATCTGCCAACCATCAAAAAATGGATTATCTTAGCGTAATTGCACATTATTTAGAATATAGTTATACTTTAAATAAATTAATAGATGTTGCACAATACTGCAGAAACTATCGCCGATCATATATTAACTGTACTTAGCTAATATAAGTTGAAAAATCGTATTGTTTCTATTACTTTTGACAATGCTTCAGCTAATACGAAGAACGTGGACATATTGACTCTAGCACTTGAGTCATATGTTGGAGGGTGTGTTCTCCACCAAAAGTGCATCTGCCACATCATCAATCTTATCGTTCAAGCAGGTATGAAAGAAATGGCCGCACTTTTAGATACTATTCGCTCGACCATTGTTTACAGTATTTTCTCAAATGTACATGTCGCCGAGTTTAAAAATTATTGTAAGGCCAATAGTACGAGGTCTCGAAAATTTTGCACCGACATGAAGGTAAGGTGAAATTCCATTTATCTCATGTTAAAGGAAGTACTACCATACAAAAATATTTTAACTTTATTTATTAATGTTCAATTGAATAGTGAGTTTCTTTCTGACCATATTTGGTGTATTGCTGAGAGATTTTACAAATTTTTGGAGTTAGTTTGTGATTCTACTAAAATATTGTTTGGTATTTATTATCCTACATCTTGTTTAGTTTTGCATCATCTTTTTTATATTGTAAAATTATTTGAATTATATAGAATAGACTCTGATTTTTTTGTGGTAGTATAAAAAATGGAACAAAAAATTTTAAAATATTTCAAAAGCATATCACACCTTTATTGTTTTACTTTTATTTTAGATCAAAGACTAAAATCATTTGGTTTGCAATCTTTTTTGGAGTAATTAGGTGTAGCTTTTATTCATATGTGCTGACGAAATGTTTAGAATTATTCGTTTGTACGAATCTAAGTTTGTTAGTGCACACCGAAGACCAATAACACCTGTGTCACAAGAATCAGAGACGCAGAGGAAGGTTGGCTGTTTGCTATGGAAGTAATTACAAGAAGGCGGAGGTGGATCATCTTCACTCGCCAAGGCGAAGCGCCTTCAACACCATTGTCTATGATTTCACAAGTGAAACTCAACCGCTACCTCGACATTGATCATTCTATGGATCCTGAGTTTGCAAATGATCCTAACGACTCCAACAATGTTCTCTTGTGGCAGAAGAACAACCAACGATGATATCTTGTGTTGCCTTAGTTGGCACGGGATGTCTTGGTTGTTCCGGTATCAATAGTTTCTTCTGAATCTAGTTTCATTGGACTGGAAGAATAGTTGAAAACAGAAGATCACTATTAGCACCCGATATGGTGGAGGTAATCACCTGCCTTAAAGACTGAGAAAACGCTGCCACAAAGGAACAACATAATTTGGAGAACACCGAGTTCACTAGCGAGTTAGAATGACTAAATATTAATTTGGAATAATGTGTAATTAATTATTGCACTCTTTTTTCCTTAATAAGATTTTATCCTACCAGGATTTACTTAGTAAGGTTTTTAACGAGCCAGTAATATTTTCATATAAGTAATAAAATTGTTCTTATATTTATTATTAAGTTTTATTTTCATTTATGATTTTTCATAATTTTCTAAATTTGTTTGGAATTTTTTACTCTCATGTATGATTTTTTTTAAATTTGTACTTCTACAACATTTTAATCTTTGTTTTTTGTTTTTTTTAATTACTGTTATACACCAAATATTTTTCTAAATTTTAAAAATATTTTTTATATTTTCACTAGATTTCAAATATTTAATTATTTATTTAATTTTATAAAAAATTTAATATATTAAAACTAAAAACTAATTTAAAATTTTTAAACGGCCATGGCCGTGCCGGCTCGGCACACACTCTGACTCGTGGGCTATCGGACCGTGCCGGAACTCTCCTCTGCGCTACCTGCCTGGTCCGGCCCGGAACGACATCCTGCAGGCCGGCAAGGCCCAACTTTCATCTCCAATCGTAGGTATATACGTGCCCATATAAACATATGTGCACGTACACCAGAAGACCAGTCGCCGACGATGGGCCAGAAGAAGGCGGCGGCGCCGGCGGACCCACTGAATGGGCTGGTGTTGAGGGAGGAGGGGCAGGAGTACGCGCTGGTGATGCGCTTGCTCGGCGCCGGCCGGTGCAAGGCCGAGTGCGGCGATGGCGCCGTCCGCATATGCACCATCCGCGGCTCCATGCGCAGCGCCTGCAGCAAACTGCCGAGTGTCTGCGTCGGCTGCCTATTGCTCGTCGGGCTCCGCGACTTCCAGGACGGCAAGGCCGACACCATCCACCGCTACAGGAAAGACGAGGCGCGCCGGCTGATGGAGTGCGGCCATCTCCCGGCGAGCATAGCCCTCGGTCTCCAAGACGCCGGCATCGGCGCAGACAAGAACGCCGCCGATGAGGTCGACCCCTACGATGGCCTCCCAGAATATGACGACGACAACGAGGAGGAGTAGGAGGAGGAGGAGGAGGACGACGACGACGGGATACCATTCAAGCTCTTAGTTTTTGTGTGCGAGTACTTGTTGTAATTACGTTTCTTAGGGAATAATTACGTCGTGGTTAGTTACTTCTCAATATGTTACTTCTATTGACACAAATAAGTTGTTTCTTTAATTAATTATCTAAATAATTAAGTCCTACTCCCTCAGTTTTTTTTTCTTTCCATTTTGTATAACATATAACTTAGATTGTTGATTTTTATAATTTTATATAAGTAAAAATTATATAAAATAATTATATAAAAGTAAATTTGATAAAAGAATTTACTAATTAGTGATCAAAATTTAAAAAATTAATTTAGATGCATATCAAATGACAGTTAAAAAAACAAACTGTAATTAAATTGGCTCAGAAGCTGCAGTAATATTTGAGAATTAATATGCTAATTATAAGGTGCAATGAATTCTCCATCGATCACACTCCCTTGCTTTTATTAGTCGGTTACCAACCCACAACAATAAATAAACTTGCAAGCACTGCCTTATATATATATATATATATATATATATATATATATATCTTGTATAAAACTCTTAGTATATACCAAGTTCATCTATCGTCCATATGCCTCAAGATTTGTGTCCACATCCCATCTGTTACTTGAAAAAATAACACCGTTATCTCTTATCCGTTAGTAAACACCCACTATATTTTCTAGTAGTTTTAGTAACCACCGATATCTTTCTCTACCAAATTTCTCTATCATCTTTCTTCTCTATAACAACACTCTCATCTACTACTCCAACGCCGTCACAAATCGCTGCCTTTTCCACACCATCGGATGATGCTTTTTCCTCTCTTGCTAATGCTACTACGTGTCGCATTATCTTATTTCTTCACATCAAGCATATATACTGTGTTTCATTAGGTGTGGAGCAAACCAATGATGGTATTCCTTGTGTTAGATCTGAAAGTTTTTGTAAACTTTTTGTTTTATGTGTTTTTGTATTTTCGTCAGAACTCTGACGCCATATATAGCAATATTTTGTATGATATGTAGGAACTATTTATTTAAGTTGAAGCAAGTTTGTATGATATGTAACAATTATGTATTCAAGGTGTAGTAATTGTATTATCTATATCAGGTAATCTCTTTTAAAAATATCAAAATGATTCTATATATAATAATTTTGTTTTCAATATGTAGCAAATAGCAACTGGATCATTTAGTTATGGTAAAAATTTTTGTAGTAATTTTTCTACAAAGAGAGGTATGTAATACACTATATAAATGTTATGTAGCAATTGTATGAGAAATTGTTGTAACTTTATAAAAAAAGAACAACAAATATTGATATATTCCATTAATGAGTTTTAGCAACACAAAAATAAAGTATAACAACTTCATGACAAAATAATAATTTTATATGAAAAGCAACATAATTATAGAGGAAAAAAGATAGCAATAAAATATCTAAAATATTAGATTGGTGTATAATTGTGCTCATGTTTGTCAACTAAATGTTTAAACTATAGCAATTAGACGTATAAAATGTAGCAAATTTTTTAGGAACAGACACAAAGAGGAAAGTGAGTCAGTGCTAGATTGGAGATAGTTGGCAGAGATGGGATGACGGCAGCATGGTGCGAGATTGGGTTTAATGGAGTTTTTTTAATGCTGTTTTGGTGGGAGTTGGTTATTAAGTAGTTGCTATTGAAATAAGTTGGGAGATAGACCCATCCATCGATTAATGAGGTGGATACAAACTAATTAATTTATACATAAGTATAGACTAGTCCTAATATATACTTATATATAGGCTTCATCACTACTTCCTTGGACACCTAATTGCCGTTCCCTCATCCTTCATATTTGGTGAAGTGTTGAGCAACAAATAGGCAACGGGCCGAACCAGCAAATGGGTCACTGAGCTGGCCCCCTTTACACTCTTCTTGTCAGGGCGCACCGCCATTAAATCACAAGTCATTGTGGACTTCGTAGCCGAATGGACTTCATTGTCCAAGCTCAAGCCCCTCAGGCCACCTCATCCCCCCTGGGAGCGAGCACTAGGTGCTCTTCTTCGATAGATCACTCTACCTCACCGGTGCAGGGGTAGCGATGGTTTTGAGCAGCTCAGTGGGGAAGACGCTTGAATATATTGTCCAGCTCGAGTTCTACATGACTAAAAATTCCCCACGACACTAGGATTGATGGGAGGTAATTTCAAGGGCGACAACATAGATGGATCCTCTGGTTTCCTTTACCAAGGGGGATAAGAGCTCGGCACAATCACACGTTCTCCCCTTGATGATGCACTTTTTAAACAAGGCGCCTCTGCCTTATTGTGTTGCCTATCTCGAGGACGGACTCTGCATCTTCGAAGACATCCATCAGGGGCGTTGCAGCTCTCATCTTGCCCAGCAGGCCATGCGGCAAAGGCTTTCCAGCAAGGGTTTTATTGGCCTACCATGACTTGTGATGTATCGGAACTTCTATTAACTTGTGAAGGTGCCAAAAGGCTGCGAAGGGTTCAAACCTGCCGTCAATCGCACTACAGTCCATCCCTCTTACCTGGCCCTTCATTCGCTAGAGGCTTGATCTCCTCGGGCCTTTCCTGTCGGCTCCGAGGCGATACAAATATGCGATTGTTGCCATCGACTATTTTGCGAAGTAGGTTGAGGTCGAGCCCCTAGCTAACATCACCTCCCGCACCATGTAAAAATTCTTTTGGAAGAATATTGTGCTGCTTTGAGGTCCTGATGGAGATCACCATTGACAACGGGACTCATTTTGACTCAGCCTTGTTTTAGGACTTCTGTCTCATTGTGGGCACAATCATACACTTCGCCTCGGTCGCCCATCCAAAGACCAATTGCACCGTGGAACAAGTTAACTGCATCATCTTACAAGGGTTGTGACACCACCTAGAACAAAGCGTTAGCAAACATGGTGCATGGGTCGAGGAACTTTAAAACTTCCTCTGGTCATACCACCCCAAGCAGCGGCAACGGGGAGAACAATTTTCTCACTAATCTACAGTGTTGAGGCAGTTTTCCGCGCTGAGATTTTGCTCCGCTTGCTCCAGGTCGAGCTTCTCGAAAGTGTTTTGGCCAAAGTCTATTACCTCAATGATGACAATCAGCAACTCGAGGTAGACCTCATTGACTAGAGTGCTCCTCCACAACACAATTTACAAGTGAGAGATGGCCCGCATTTACAACAAACATGTGCTCGAGCGCACCTTCCTCCCAGGAGACCTGGTGCTGAAGCTGGTGACTGACCCCTGGCCAAGGGAAAATTTAATCCCAAATGGGAAGGCCCATATCACATCTCAACAGCATTTGGCTCAGAAGCCTACTAGCTGGCCACCCTAGAAGACTAGGAGCAGAATCATACATGGAACACCGACTTGCTCCACAAGTTTTATTGTAATCTCCTTGTATAATTCCATCTTAAATAAAAAAAGTGAAGCCTTTTAGTCGCCTTAACAAAATACTTTTACAAAGGAACTTTGGCACCATATATCTTCCCCCCTCCCATGTTACACAGCACCCTCGAAACAAGAAACAAAATGAGTCCTTACACAACCCTCAAAGTCCCGCTGATAGCACCCTCGCTCCCCTAAGACAACTTACAATAACTCCTTTAGACTAAGGAGGTAAGCGGCAATTATGTTCATTCGAACCGCGATAACGAGTCACTATGAGAGATTCACGCCCCACTTAAAAACCCTAGAGCCTATTAGTAAGCTCACTCACTAGACGATATTTTCAGTATAACCCCGAAGCCTTACCCTAGAAGTACTCTATGAACAAGGGCACCTCGGGTATACTACCCGGGTGCGCCCGGCGAACCCTTGAGTTAGTTGGGCTCCCCCGCTAAGCGGCTTTCCAAGGGGCTAACCCAAAGTCGTGCCCCATACAACCTTCCCAGGCATACTACTCAGGTTATGGCGAACCCCCAGGTTAGCCGGGATCGCCCGCCAAGTGACTCTTCTGAAATATCCCTGAAAACCTACCCCAGACAGGACCGCAAAACACTATGAAATTAGTAATAACGCGAATACATTGCTTTGGGTGTATTCTCCCAGACAGAACTACCAATTGGCTGGGAGAACTACCAATGCTGGTCGGGGGGCGGGGGGACGTAGCTATGCATGCCTAACCCGTGCTGGGCCACTTTAGGGTTTTCTCACCATGCTCCCTGTGGCTTGGATGAAGATTCGGCGCGGGACACCTAATATTACCAAACGGAAGACTCATGTTTTCCTCACCACACTCCCCGTGGCTTCGATGAAGATTTTCCGGGGGGCACCTAATATTACCAAATTTTAATGTAATGTTGAAACAATGACAAAGAAAACACTCCAAATCAAACAAGGTTCTCTTTCTCAAGATTCCCCGAAGGACATCCCCCTCCAGTGGGCTAGAAACACCATTGGGAGACAACCCTCATGGGTAGTTACATATCGCCAAGGGAGCAAAACCTCCCCGGTGAGAAACTAAAAGTTACATTCCGCCCGAGGAGCAAAACTCCTCCCGGGAAATCAAAACGGAAAATTCTCAAGGCCTTCGGCAAGCTTCCAAGAGAGATTCGTGTATAAGCTTTACACTCTTTGGTAGGCGCACTTCAGTAGGTCCTCCGGCATATACTTGTAGCTGGCCAGCGGCAATATCTTGAGTGGAAGAACACGAAGAGCTCTCAGGCCCGGAGGAAGGAGCGTCGACCTACTATCATTGAAGTTGGCCAAGTGCCACTACAGGCGCCACCTAACTAATATGACCTTCGGGGGAACGTTCGACCCCCCAGCTCCGTCGATCATTGCACCCGGAGAGCCTAATGCTCCCCGGTTAGTGCCCTGCGTGGCTTCTCCCAGCTGGATTGGCCCGATGCATTGTGCCCAATTGGGTCGGATGATCAAACTTGTCTTGGTTTGACACCATGTTGTAATCTGAAAGCCTAGCCTGGCCGTGTACCTTACATGGCTTGTTGAGGGCCTGGTTAGGTCGGGCTGAATTTTCACGTCTGCCTGGGACGAGGGGATGGTCAAGCCAGCAACATTCCCAAATCGTTGAGCGAGCCTTTTTAATTAATTATTTTCATGGTTGATTTTATCAATACAATTTTTGAGGTCAAATGATAAAAATGGAAATGATTATTGATGTTTCGTTATTTTCGCATGGTTTCATTTCAACAGCAGAAAGTCAGAAGGTCCCCAAGAAAAAAAGCCTGCCAAGAAAGATGAGGATTTGGTTCCTTGAAAATTGATTTGTATGTACAAGATTGCATCGAAAGAAAATGAAAATGTATCTTCAATTGTTGGTTGGAGCCTTTTTATATCACGATTATTATAATTTAGAAGGCATAAGGCATAAGTTGGTGTATTAAACTACCATGTACTTAAACTTAAGATTATTAAGTTCTTATTTTTTAATGATGTTAATTTCTAATGATTAATATTTATGTACCATGGCGGTTTAAGCAAGATTTTTTTTATTAAATCAGTTTAACACACATTCTAATTGCATTTGATTAATCATGTAAAAGTGTCATGTAAAAGTGCAATTTCATTCGGTCTCAAATTTACATTTATTGAAGATGTGTGCTTAATTTAGTTAACACTATTTACCAGAGTGGTAGAATGGTTTACCTGTGAAATTTGATCCGTATTATTTTTTGTGTGTTGCATTTATTATTGAGACGTTAATTTCACGTACACTTTTACTAGTATTATATATACAGGGTTTAGTTGACCGTCCTACAGTTTTTCCTGATCTGCCCTTGGCTTCCGGTGAGCGGGCTGATGTTGCCCATCTTGATCATGGCCGTGACGAAGCTCTGGAAGAAGGCGGCCTGGCTGCCGGCGAACTGGTTGACGACAGCTGCTGTGGCTGCGCCAGGCGTGGAGAGGAGCTCCTGGTCGGACTGGAGGAGGCCGCGGTTCTGGGCGATGTTGGTGAAGTAGCGGTTGTCGAAGGTGTTGGGCGTCTCCGGATCGAGGTTGTTCGGCACGCTGCCGTCGCCGCCCTGCGGGCAGCTCTGCGACAGCGTCGCTCGGTACGCCGGGTTAAGCGTCTGGTCCGGCTGGCCGGAGTTGCCGAAGTTGTATAGACGGTCGGTGAAGACCTTGCAGTGCGCCTGGCCGAACGTGTGTGCACCTGCATGCAATGTACAATGCGTCCATGCATGCATGGATGACCAAATAAATTAATTAACCAATTTATAGTACATGCCTAGAGGGAATGTATCAAATGAAA
Organism: Pharus latifolius; assembly: GCA_019359835.1. Classification (NCBI taxonomy): domain Eukaryota; kingdom Viridiplantae; phylum Streptophyta; class Magnoliopsida; order Poales; family Poaceae; genus Pharus; species Pharus latifolius. The sequence goes on from CM033328.1 coordinate 620,533, forward strand.
TCTGCTTTTAAAATAGGATAATAGGATTTTTGCAATGTTAATGTTTGATTAGATTTGAGTGATTTTGATCGTACATTAAAATTCACCATCATCTTTCAAAAGACTCATTAAATTTCATATTTACTTTTTCACTCTTCCACCTTCTAGTGGCATAAACTATCATCTTTATTCTGCATCATTCAAATTTGATCTGATAATCAAAATTATAGTTCTTATTCTCTTATTTTAAGACTGATTTTTACTAGATATACTCTTCGTGCCTATATAGTGCAATATTGTTTTACTTTAGTAAACAAGAAAAATTGCACCAGATAACCTCTACTATTATTTTTTGCAATCACTTGTCTCTAAATGGAAGTGCAAAAGCATGTCAACTACTTGAGCTTTAGCAATCCGGCGGCCTATTTCCAATTATTTATTAATTCTACTAATATATTATATTATTGACATGTGAGACTCAAATTATCAAGACCGACAAGTATTTGAGTCTACTTTACAATAACTGTTTTAGATATAATTATATTAAATGTAATAGTAGAGATGTCTCCGATATAATTTGATGTCTTTTTATTGTGACACACTACTATTTTAGATTTTCTTAAGTTTGGAAAAAAATTGTATAGGATTTTGTTTGCCTTAACAAGGTATAGGTTTCTATTGATCTTAAAAGCTGTCCATTTGGTTACAAATCTCGAATTCCCTAAGTTAAAATTGAAGTTGGAGCTAGGTCAGACAAACCTCTTTTATGTGTTTGAGTTACTTAGAACGTTGATCCATGTGTGATAATTTCAGAAGGGATATATACCGGAGAGGGCGACGAGGTCGGTGTTGTCGAGGAGGACAGCGCCAAACTTCCCCTGGAGGATTGAGAGGGAATCCCTCGGTGACGGAAGGTTGTTTGCGCCGGCGATGCTGGCGGTGGTGCCGTCTCTTCTTCCTAGCAGTGCGGTGTACTGAGGTCCACCGGACTGTAATGCATGTAAAAATCAGTTCATTTACTCAGTAGGTAATTTCCAGATTTGTGTGGTTGTATTTTCAGTCAATTGCATATCTGAAACTAGGTTTAACTTTGAATAAATTGCACCAGACATCGATCTATGGTCTCGCACATGGGTATCTGCGGTTTCAAACTTGCCGTGAATATAATATATTGTGATCGATTTAGAGTTTTTGCACCCGCAACATATACCTTACACTGATCTCACATTATTTTAGATAAAATGGAGGGTGCAACCACAATGATCTTTATTTTATTTATTTATTTTTTTTCCAATCTCACAAGCACCTTTTCTCACTATTAGATAACACACCGACTTATCATGTATCTAGCCGCACGAGGGATCACCTAATCCCCTCTTTACCGTACCTCCATACCTCACAAATATTTCCGCATTATTTTAGAAAAAAAAGTTGCAATTTCTATGACATCCTCATGATTAATGTACACTCTATTATGGGTATCAAATTAATAAAAATTAAAAATATAGTCTCTCGAGTAATCTACCACCTCAGAAAATTCTTATATCCTATTTGTGTGTAAGAATTAATTAATTTGGTTGTTAATTAGTTTGTTTGGTAAAACATGTTAACAGCTTGCTTGATGTGTATATCGTGTCATTATCGAACAGCTACTCGACTACCTTATCAAAAATGGATTAATTCGTGCTTGACATGGCAGTATGAGTATCAGTCAATTAGTAGTAGATAAAACGTCATTTTATTGGCCTTTTTTTTATTAATTAACTGTTTAGCTATCCCAAATCTTTTCATGTGCCAAATTGTTGGCATCTTAATCGATTTCCGGAGGTTGCTGCAGTAGTAAAGATATGTGGTTCTAGATGCAAATATGTACTAATATATGTTATATAATTTATTCTGTCTTGTTACATAATATATATAAGGCTTGTATGCAAATTTATTATTATCTTACTTATTCTATCTTTATTTTCTTCTTCTTCATTGTCTACTATTTATAAGTAATCCTTTGCATTAGCATTATCTTGAAGTTATTTAAGAGTAAAGGTAGTTTAGTTATTTTCTATCAATGTTCTCTTAATTTTAAAATTTTCATATTTCATATATATGTTATAAATATGTTTTATATTTTGCAATGAAAAAGTAATATTTTTAGTTTTAATATTGTATTGTGATATTTGTTAGGGTAGATAGAGTATATTGATCATTAATTGGTTGAATTGAAGTTAGAAGTGATGAGTTTAATTAATGTATAGAGGGGATGGGATGACAAGGGAAAAAGAAGACCCAGCAGTCGTTAAAAAGATTCACATAGTTCAATGTGGTATTGTTAATATCAATGAATTTTATAGGTAGGAAGGAGTGAAATGTATTGTATGAGAATTATTTTTAAAATATGAGAATAAGAATTAATAGTTTTAATTGTTAGTTAGATTTGAGTGGTTTTGATCATCCATTGATAGTTACCGATATTTTTTAAAAGATGCTCTTAATATTCTACTTTTACTTTGAATCCTTCCATCTTCTAGTGGCATTAGTTATATTTTTTGATCTGTACCATTTAAATTTGATCTGATAATCAATATTATAAATCTCATTCTTCTATTTTAAAATTAGTTCTCATATCTACCCTCATTGGAAGGATTATAGTAAAACAACCGAAAGAAATTAATCTAACCATATTTATACAACAATTTCCTTGCCAAAACTATCTTTGTTGGCATGTCTCACCTGCATAGAGAGATATAGGCAGAGAGTATTGAGTTAAATTTTTGAGTGAACTAATCTATGCATAAAACTCAAATTGATATTAAAATAGATTTTTAGTTCATGATTTGCCACACTCTCATTTATTAAAAAAAAAAGCAAAATAGTGGAGTTTGCATTTCTTGCACCGTTCATGTCTAAGCAAGAAAAATATGTCAATCGTATCTCAAAGTCAGGACCTTTCACTTTGATATTAGGATGAGTTCTATGCATTTTACTTACCGCAGCCACAGAAATTTGAGCTGCAATGGCAAGGATGTCGGCGCAGGAAACCACACCGGGGCAGGCGCTCTCGAGCGACGACTTGACGGCGTCGACGACCGGGAAACCCCTCACCGAGTTGTCGTTCGACCGCGAGTCCTTCTCGCTTGTTATGGTGGCACTGTTGTCCAGCAGTAACGACCCGTCGCAACCCTAATTAAATAAAAAGCAACACATATACTTCTTAACTTATAATACTGTTTATGTAACATATATTATTCATGCACGCATGATGTGGACACATAGACTTATCATAATACCGAGCTATGTTTGGCCTCACTGACACATTATTTGGGATTGTGATGTAATTTTCTGTTATATTGTGATATATGATATTTGAAGAAAATATTTGTTATATCTAATTAGATATTATTGTTATCTTAATACTTACCAAATAACCATGTTTTGATATGTTAAACAAAGTTTAAGAAAATACCACAATACTAAACATAGCCTATAAAGGTTTTTAATAAACCAAATTATATATGACTTTAATTTATAAGTTCATAAATCTCTTTTCATTCGATTGAACTTATTTAGGTGTTTTAGTGGAAAGGGAATTTCAGTTTATAGGATAAGTCAAATAAGCTCTCACATATTTTGGTCTAGTTACATTTTATAAACCGATAAAAAGGAGTGGAAGGCGAAACAAGCCTAGCTATAACAACTATCATGCATGTACGTGTTGACAGTGCAAGTAGAATACCAATTAAGCATACGAGGAACTGCATAATTTTTTTTTTGTCAAACTAGATGTTTTTATAGCTGGGGAAGTTAGTACATATGCATGAATACATCACAGGTAGATAGGACATTGTATTTGCACATTCAAAGCGGAAATTAAGCTCGTGACAGTAAGTAGAGATGATAGCGGCGCAACTAACCCAATATTAACATATGAACACAGATATACACATGACACATGCATAGTATATGCTTATATATCAATGAAAGAAAGGTACATGAAAGCATATACACATGCAAGCTACATATACATGCGTACTTGGACGAAGCAGTCATGGAAATGGAGGCGTGTGAGGCTGGCGTAGATGCGGGGGTCGGACTGCGCCGCCTGCTGGAGCACGCCCTGCACGACGGCGTGCGCGTTGGGGCACTTGCTCGCGTAGAAGCTGGCGCTTAGCTGTGCTTCCCCTCCATGTCCATGGAGGAAGAAGGCTAGGGCTAGCAGTAGGAAGAGAGAAGAAGACATGGTTGTGTTCTTGTGTGTCTAGCTAGTTATTGTGTTGTGCTTGTGTGTTGGCAAATCTATACTTATGTGTACAAGGGAGCTTGGTATGCATGTATATGCCAGGAGTTCCATGCATTCACCTATCACCCAAAAACTTATCATTATTAGGAAAATAAGATCGATTTATTATATTTCAACATTCTCTTTTGTATCTAGATTCAATAATTCAATCAAACTGACAACAACATTAAATTGACTTAGAACAACACTTATTCTACACTTGAGAGATTGGAATCGTTGTAGTCTTACCATTAGACTATTCAACTATCATAATTATCTTTTTATAAATATTTTAATCAAGTCTTGAACATAAGACATCTAATTCTGATATCAAATTCTAATATCATATTTTGTTTTATACGCTGTTCAGTTTAATGAAAAAATTAAATCGTTAAAGAAAGACATTATTATGTATGTGCATGGTGGGGTATGTATGTACGGTTACATTAATTAGAGGAGGCTTCAACTTAGTTGGCATGAAAGTTTGAAAAAGTCGAACTTGGTGGCGTCGTTGCTTAAGTTGCTTCTTGTCAATGCATGCATGTTTGGGTTCCTACTCGTAATTTTCAATCTTTTAACGTAGATGATGCAGATCGATAGGGAGAGACGGAGGTGACGGCTTAGTAAAGGAAGGTTCGTCGCGATGGTTCTGTATATATACGTGTACTCTATGGCAGGCTAGGCGACCACTCACTCTCTCTCTCTCTGTAAACCCTCATTCAAGTAATGTCGCTATTGAAAAAATATAATATACATTTTGATCATTCACATTCAGAAATTATTAAACTACCCTTATTTATAAATCTCTTAAAAATAAAAATAAAAATAAAAATAAAAATGACTAAACTACTCATTCATAAATCCCTTAAAAATGTGAGAGATAGTTCTAGTGTGAGAGATTAATCATATACAACAAAGATAGTGGAGAAATAAATAATAATAGAATAAAAAATAATAATAAATTTGTATGTACATTTTATATTTTTTAATAAAAATAGAAAAATTATATACTTTATATTGTGCAATGAGAGTAAATTTTCAGTTTTTAAATATTTTATACTCTTCGGTTATTTTTGACTATATGATCTTCGAGATACAATTTTGTATATTATTTTTTATTAAAATATGTTGATAAAAATTTATAAATTTATAAAATTATAATATTATGAAATTATTTTTACGACCAATATATCTGTATAATTTTATATAATTAATTTAGATATTTATAATATATTAATAGGCAAAATTACAAAATTTTGACCATGTATACTAAAAAGAATACAGTTTTAACCGGAGGATTAATAATTTCTACACGATTTTTGCGTTGGATACCAGCATCCTACCATCCAGATAACTTTTTTTTAGTACACGTGGCACCAATAATTTTCTTGATGTCTTCAAGGGACACAAGAAGCTAGCATTTCCCCACACGTCACCACTACTCTTGTCTATGTATATTAAAATTAAAATTTTGCACACCTTTGTGACATGGCATTCTTTGGCTAAGTGGTCGACATGTGTCTTCCACTATACGACAAAATTAAAGTGATATTGATTCTTAGTGTGCATTTCTCAATCGTATGCCTACACTCAAGTGAAATGGTAAACTTCTTAATTGATGCAATCTCATGGAAAACCACCTTAAAAACCTTCCAAATTATATCAAAAATTTTTCAAAAATTCTAGGAAATAGAGATCAAAGTGTTATGCAAAGATGCCAAGTTTCAAAACTAGCCAAAAGAAGTTATTAATAAAAAAGATGAAAGAAAAAGTCAGTATTCATTTAAAATTATTTTTTTATTATCTTGTAGATTGAATTGAGTTTTGAAATTTTGCAACATATTAGAACACACTCTTCTTTGTCCTATCTGTTGTTTTGAGAATTTTTGAGTTGATTTAAAAGATATTTGAGAGGGTTTACGAGAGTTTGCATCAAAAGAGAAGTTTGCAGATGATATTGAACAGATGAAATGGATGTTGAGCAAGAGCCATCTTGCACTTTTATTAATGAGATTCCTTCGTGCTAATCTTCGTTTAGGCCATGTGAAGGACATGCATGACAAGAACTTTCTATAATCTTGCTGATCTTGGCAACAAGTGAACCACAGCTGGCAAACCATGTTGCCACAAGGCTCTCACTTTCCAAATCTCTTGTACATTTAAGTGGACAATTCAAGGATTATGACTTGCTATCTGCCATATTGGATTGGATTGCTTAATCCTTTGTTGGTTGCAATGTTCTGTACTTTAAACGTAGTGTTTCATTAGAAATCGATAGTCACAATTTTGTAAGACAAACAATAAAATTCAAAATATCTTGTAAGACAAAGATACAATCTTTTCTCGTCTATTAAATTATTCAAATTTTAATTAAATAGTCAAGAATGAGCACATATAAACCTTGCATTTTGAATAACAAGAGAAACGACCTAATTCCTCCAACTCTTTATAACTCGGTATCACCTTATCTTTGATAAAGATTTACATAAACACAAATGTTCTAAAAGAAAAAAAAAACCTTATGTGAGAATCTTTCTTACATGAGACCCCATAAAAAATTATCTAATTGTGATATGGATTACGATCCAACAACTCTCAATCAGATTTAATACATCACAAAATTCCTCACAAAAATTGCTTTTTGATCGTAACCAATACTAACCAGTTGATTTCTTATATAGAGTTTTCTTTTACTTAAAAAAAAACTTGGATGTAAAGTTTTCCAGCCTTGCTTCCAACGTGATGAAACATGTTCCCTTGCACTAGATGACTAAACAAAACCGACACGCTTCCATGCTATGAACTGTTTCACCAGCTGACGTTACCATATATGCTATACATTAAGCTCAAGTACTGTTCCTACTTAAGATGAGTGCATGTTTATTCAAGTTAGAACTTATCAAGTCAACCATTTTATAAAGCTTATAATTTAACTATAAGTTAAAAACTTGGTTTATTTTGTTAAGTTAAAGTGAAGAGCGAGGTAGGGAATACTAATAGTTCACATAAATTAGTCGGATGCAGCTAATTATTATTTGTTCAAATAAATTGAAGTCCCACTTAAGTGTAAAAAAAAACTGAGTGTCTGATCTCAGTTTTGATTTATTTTATAGATAAGTCTAAGCTGAAGTTCACCAAAAATACACTTGGGAGTTTGTACCTCTCATGCATGAACAGCATCTTCCGGCCAAATCATTCACTTCCATGCTCCATGCATGTTTTTATCGACAATAAAGTTTAATATAATAAGATATCTCAAATGCTAGTGTACTTAGGTGAGATTTGTACTTTTCTAACATTACAAAATGTATATTTGAAAAACATTATGGGTTAGGGGAATAAAACATAATTTCTTTTTCTTTTTCTTTTGTTTCTTTCACATTTACAGGTTACATTCGTCTTTAATTTCAATTTGTTCAAAAAAAAAATTTTTCTGGGAAAGGGTTACAACTAAAATTTTCTGATTAGTTTGCATCAATTTCAATAATTAATCATGGTGGGACGTAGGCAACACATGGGCTGTCTAGCTACATGCATTAATTGGTCTGTAGAAAAACATAGAAAAGAAAGTGTTTAATAGTTTTATTAAATAATGATAAATTCGGTTCTAACAAACACAGAAATCATCTTATTTTCATAAAATATTAAAACATTTCCAAAAATAATTGAGATTATCCAAAACATCCATACATAGCAAATAAAATTTAAAAATAAAAAAATTGGAAACAACTAAAAATTTCTAATAAAAAGTAATGACTATAAATAACTAGATATGCATATAGAAAATTCGTCAATGGAGTAAAGATTCAAGAAAATGGGAAGAAAACTTGGAAAATAAAAAGCATTAGAAAAATAAATTCCATTTGATCTTTCTGCAAAGGACCAAAAAAAGCACAAGAAATTATGAAAATATATAAAAACTAAAATGCAATAATTGAGGCAGTTATAAAAATAAAAAATTGAACCAAAATTATTCTGAAGAAACACGCATAAACATTATTAGCATTTCTGGAGCTAAACATGCTGTGGGCTATTATAAACATTATTTTGGCGCATATCCAACGATGGGAGATTCAGTGGCATAGTGAATGGATCTCGGTGCAAACGTGCAAACGCACAGATGGTTATTGGCCCCGCTCTGCTGATGTTCTTCAGATGTTGAGCATAGTTATATCTAGATAACAGTGGTAGTAACATAAATGTATCTAACATGACCCTTATGACGTAGATTTCCTTTTGACATTTTTTGAAACACTACAAAAGAGCCTTCTCATGCAATGTAACCAAAGATACTTTTGCATAAGAGCTAGCCTTCTTCACAAGGGAAGTTCCTAGCCTTCTTTCTTAGGCGAAGAAATTCTAATCACAGTAGAACAAAGGAAAAAACAATTTTTCCAATACCAAACTTTAAACTCATAACCTTATAGGCAAATACATTCTAAATATGACACACAAACCACCTAGTAAGAAAAACTTTTTTTTGTGTGTGAGAGAAACAATAGTAGGAGAGGGTCCTACTATAAATTAATTAAGGTTCTAAAGGAAAATTATAAAAGAAAAAAGTAATCTGCACAGAAACGTCCATTTTATTGTAGTTTTCACAAAAAATAGAAATTATTACACTCTACGATAAGGTAATAATACGTGATAACAAATAAAGTCCAGTTGCTATCAGAGCACAAAACAACAAACACTATTTGTAGGAGATTTTTTTTAGAGAGGAAACATTAAGAGAGCATCCAATAGAAACATTTAACAACAATATTTTGAAAAAAAATAGTACAAGAAAAAGAATATACACACAAAATTAACATTTTATTGCACTTTTCACAAACATGAATTATTACACTTGGCAACAAGACGACAAATTAATTCTTATATGGATCCAGGGGACTACACATTACGGGCAAAAAAAAGTGCTTTGGAACTCGTGTGCACATATAAGGCCCTTAATTTTTTTCCGAATAACATCCATTGATTCAGTCATTCACCTTTCTACAGTTCAGCCGGACTTCCCCTCGGCTGTCGTCCGTCAACGGCTGGATGTTGCCCATGTTGATCATGGACTGTGCGAAGGTCCTGAAAAAGGCACCCTGGTCGCCGGCGAACTTGGTCACGATCGGCGCGGTGGACGCCCCCGGCGTCGACAGGAGCTCCTGGTCAGACTGGAGGGTGCCGCGGTTCGCCTCGATATTCGAGTAGTAGTTCTTGTCAAAAATGTTCGGTGTCGAAGGGTCGAGATTGTTCAAGACAGCACCGTTACCGTTGCGCGGGCAATTCCTTGAAAGGAAAGCTCGGTATTCTCCGTTTAGTGTCGGATCAGGCCGGTTCGTCCCGCTGAAGTTGTAGAGCCGGTCTGTCACAACGCTGCATTGCACCCGCCCGAAAGTGTGACCCCCTGTTAAGTAAACTTCTTGTAAGTTTTCTAGAACTACCTAGAAAATTTGTGCAATTGAGCAGATAATCTTGCATACAATTTTGATACATAGGCCATAATTCATCTGTTAGAATCTTGATATATATGCCTTTTTTGTGTGTGTTTTTTCGACTTTCGATGATCTATATTCTTCCAACCCTTTCAAACAATGCAAATTAAACTACCATTAGTACCGGTCAGTACCGGTCGTCCCAGCCACCGAGAAATCAAAGTTAACCCTGGTTGCATTGTAGAGTTTTCGATGTGAAGGCTACCTGAGAGGGCGACGAGGTCGGTGTCGTAGAGGCCGACGTCCTTGAACTTCTTCTGGAGCACGGAGAGGCGGTCGGTGGGGGCGGGGAGATTATTAGCGCCGTCGAAGCTGGCGTCCCGGCTGTCCAGCCTCCCCAGGAGTACGCCCCAGCTGGGACCCCCTGACTGCACAGTATATATACATGTAGGTAACTACATCACATACGTATGTATATATGTGTGTCTACGTGTACTGTGTCATGCATGCATGTGACTCTGTGTTGGATTCTTAGGGTTCAAACACAACAAAATAGGGTTGATTGAGAGTCGTACTTGTATGCCCATGCAGCCCATGTGACACAGATCATTATTGATCAGCCTCTGTTTGGTTGTGCTGCCGTTTTGGCCAAATATTGGGACCAGAATTTGTGTTTGGTCGAAAGTTCAGCTTTTTTACTTGTAATTTTTGTTTTTATGTAATAAAGTATTTGCAATAGATTCTGGAGATATTGGAGCATTTGTGTTTTTCCAATTCTAGTTTCCTTCTTTAACCTCAGTCTAAAAATTAGAAGTTGGACTCTGGGTAGACCTATCTTATTAGAGATTCTTTTTTACAGTGTTTGATAAGCACAACTGTTATATAAAGTACTTAAACATGTAAAGCCTTCCACACATTTTGTTTTTCCACGTTTGTTTGATTTATAAAAAAATTAAAGGACCAACCCTTCTGTTGTTACAGTTATGTTCTTATCTTATATGCGCACCGACACAGGCGTCAAATCATCGCTCAAAAAAAATTCATATCAAAATTCTTCCTATAGGTACGTATATGTACTTAACTAGAACTTTGAAAGCTCCAGATAACGTCCCAATCATAACTGGATCTTCTACGGTAAAGAAATTACTAGACGTTGACATACAATGGTTTCTACACCGTCGGATCAGGAAGTGAAGGCTGAGATTTTGTATGAACTGTACACTCCGGTTCTGTAGCCTGGCACTGTACTAGTCAATATGATCCTTGGAGAAAATTAATTCTAACATAGTTAATTTAGTGAGTTAAGTAAGTAGTTAATTGTACCAGCTCCACAGAAATCTCGGCGGCGAGGGCGAGGATGTCGGCGCAGGAGACGACGCCGGGGCAGGCGTCCTCCAGCGCCGCCTTGACGGCGTCGACCACCGGGAACCCCCTCGCCGACCCGTTGTTCGGAGTCGCAAGCTTCTCCGACCTTATCGTCGACGTGCTGTCCAGCAGAAGCGACCCGTCGCAGCCCTGAAATCATGACAAATAGTACTGTCACGTTACAGATTTGGACGTGTCAACGACGTGCATGTGCGCATGCAGAAATATTTTTGCGAATAACTCAACAAAACTGAAAACTAACTTAAAATTTTAAAAAATTTAAAAACTGACTTTTAGTCGCGAACTAGGCCTCGCGACTAATCTTCAGTTATTAGTTGGGTCTTGCAACTGAAGAAGTGGCACGACTCATATAGTCAGTTTTGAAATTTTTAAAATTTTAAGTTAGTTTTTGATTTTTTTATTAAGTTATTTGTAAAAAAAAAAAATTAGTGCATGGTAGCAAACATACATGATATACATTTATATCTGCACAAGTATACATGGAGATGAGAGCAAATCATGTGATGCTTATCGTTACATGAGTGAGAATCACAAGTTCGATCACACCGGGTAGATTAATTTCAGGATTTTTCATAAAAGAGCTAGCACACTACAAGAAAAAGAGGTGGCTGGTGATGGCCCACCAGTCACAGCCCTAAAACCATCACTATACTATTCTATGACTCTCTTAATCACGCTAAGACCCTAACAGTTGGGAGCAACTGTCACGAAGTATTTGGTAACGTGCATGTCGTCAAAGATGATTTTACTGTAGCTCCTAGACGCTATTAATGTTGACGATCATACCACATTATCTATCTCAAATTTGAGAAAGTGAATCATGTAATAGTTTAAATGGTAAATATATCAGCTCATGATCATGCGAGAAGTCATAAATTTGATCGTCGCAGGCAGGTTGGGTTTAGAGTTTTTTTGGAAGAGTGCTTACTTGGACGAAGCAGTCATGGAAATGGAGGCGGGTGAGGCTAGCATAGATGCGGATGTCCCTGTTGTGCGCCTCGATGAGAACTCTCTTCACAATGTTGTAGGCGTCCGGGCACGTGCAGTCGTAGTAGTCCTCGCACAGCTGCGCCATGCCGCTGCCGACGGAGACGGCGAGGACGGCAGCGACCACGGCGACGGTCACCACCAGAGACGGAGAAGAAGGCATCTTGGTATATATGTACGTGTCAATTGCTCTGTGCTTGGAGTTTGCAGCTTATGGGGGAGTGTGTTTTATAGGCTAAGGATTGGTTTCATTTCACCAGGGTAGATTCTCCAAGGATTGGCCCAGCAATTTTTGGCCAATCGTGTATGCATCCAAATACTCTTCGTTTTGAAAGAAAATATATGTCCATTACACTCTTCAAAAACTCTCAAATAGAAAATAAATGTTCCAGATCACACTTGGATGACAAAATTGCCAGTTTCTTTCGAGGCCACCTCATTATGATTCCGGAGCATCTTTTTGATCCAATGGCTGTTCAGGAGGCAAAATACACTTAGTGTACTTCTTTTAGTACCGCAGAGAATCCTCCACTGTCATGTACATGCTGTGTATACTTTTGAAACATAGGTAATTTCTCTGACTATAATGACTTTCACGTACACTGCACACATGCATATATGCATGCTGGGAAAAAGACAATATGCATACATGCTCTTTAGTGCATCTCACTTCTTCAATATTCTCGTGTATCTCTCTTTAAAATTATATATAAATGTTTATGAAAAATTCTCAAAAATTTGAGATTGTAGATAAAAAAATCAACCTAAACAAGGAAAAACAAAAAAAGACAAATTTAGCTAAAAAAATCCAAACATAAAAAGATAAAAGAAATAGATAAATATTACTATTCACTAAATTTTTTATTTTTACTTCTCCAAATATATAACTTACAAATGATCATGAAAAATTTCATAAAGATTGGAAATGATGTATAGAGACAACAAAATAGTCTACAAACTTAATGTATATCAGGAAAAATAAAAATAACAAATATCAATGAATAGTAATTTTTATCTTTTTATTTTTGGATTTTTTAGAAGAATTTTTCTTTTTTATTTTTACTTGTATAGATTGAATTTGGACTTTGAAATTTTGTGAGATGGTGGATTGATTTTATAGTTTACACTTTCAAATTTTTTTAGAATTTTTTTATGACTTTTTGTGGTGTTTTGAAATGGGGAAGATGGGAGTAGTGAATAAGTGGATTTACTAGATACTCCCGTGTGTGTGTGTGTGTTTTACCAGGATAGATTCCTAGTTAAGTGTTTTGGTCGAGATTGTCTTGATTTGAGGACATATTCTTCTACAATCAAATTGATATAAATTACGTAAATTTGAAAATAAAGGAGGGTTTTTAAGTCAGGATGGTTTCTTATTTAACTGATGGTCCAATATTTTTTTTGGATATATATGTATACTTTTGGAGGAAAGTGTTTTGATCATCACTATGTTAGTTTTAGGAGTTAAGATCCATCTTTCTACTATCGAATTTGTGCAGTTTATAATATAGAGGGAGAAGAGAAAGGCTGCCACGTCCGAACGGTCATGATAAAAAGCTTCTTTTTATTTGAAGAATAATCCAGTCTTATTTAGGTTGATTTCAATGCATGAGTTCATGAGCCGACTCTTAAAAAAATATTCTATGTATATTCTATGTCACACGTGCGAAACACCACTCTAAACATCCATCACTCTAATACAAAGACTTCTAACACGGACCCAAGTATGAAGTGCCTTCTCAAGTGTCAAACACTCTAATGTATTGGCGTTTGGGTGGTATTTTGTGGGGGCCCTCGTATAAAATATTTATATGATAATATGTTGCATTATATGATTATTATTGGTTCAAAAATTGTCAAAATTAAATTCAGATAATTCGAATACAACAAAAACAAAACAAAAAATATAAGATAAAAATTACAAATTTTCTTATTTAAATCGCACATAGAAAATAATATTAAATATACAAATCAGATATATTCGGCCATTAATGACCACATAAACATACTAATTAAAATTTAATTTAACTACTACTCGGTACTGTTGCCTCCAAAGCATTGCCAAATGTGCATGATAAGATCTCGTTTGAGTTGCATATGTGATGGGTGGGCAGAGATCGCGTTATTTCAAGCGAGTATATCAGCAAAAATTGGCAGAGCACTATTGTGAAAAGTAGGTGGTACTACGGTAGATGTCTCTTAACTCTCATACGAAGTAGTGAGCAGGCCATTAGAGTCTCGCTCATCCTCGATTATTATATTGTGGAGAATGACACATACTCGCATAATTTTAGTAAGGGTTGATTATTCCCAAAATTGACCAATGCCGTGAAGAATAGCAAATCGAGATTGCAAAAATCCCAAAGCCTAGTTCCACATCTTTTTTTACATCTTCTTGTTGTTGTGCGAATAACCTAAATTTCTCCGTTTGGGACAAGGGTATGGTCTTCACGAAGACAGTCCATTGGGGGTAAATACCGTCGATTAGGTAGTACTCTATATTGTACTCTGTCCTATTTATGGAGTACTAACATTAGGAGTTTGTCCCCAAGAGCTTCGACGATTTGAAGAAAGAGGGGTCTCCTCATTCATAATCTTCTGTGAAACAAGTAAGCCGGGTAAACCAAAGTGTCGGAGAAGTAGTCTGGCATTAGATGCTAATGATTGTCTTTGCGATCTTTGTCAATGTACCTTCTAGTATCTCGTCGGTGGCGGTGTGAGGTACTAGCGTCTATATTGGCTTGAATATTAGTGAGAATGCGACGGTGTAACAGTTGTAGGGCCAGCCCGCTCTTTGTGAATCCCGCCACGAAATTTTCAATTTAGTTTATGGCTTCCTTCTCTACACTGCTTTTGCTTTAGTTTGAGCTAGACAATATTTTTGTGGAGAGTAGCAGAATAGAGTTTTGGTGTTTGGAGAAGAGAGGATTGGGTTGTAAAGATGAGAGGATGGGGGGTCCAAATATATAGGGAGAGAAAAGAATAATCGAATGCCTCAGTTTCAATGGCTAAATTCAAAAAAAACTAAAACAAAAGTACAAGTACATTTCTTGAAATAAAAAATTATATCGTTTATCCTACTACTTATTCCTCATTTCGTTAATCATGTCGTTCAGATACTCTAATGCGGCCACATACGCTGTCTTTTGCATATTCAAGAAATTGAATATCTCAGCCATCACAAGTTTTGTTAACGACTTCATAAAAGTGACATTTTCTTTGCTTTTAGTCATGTTCTGCAATTTTGAAGACGCAACAACAGTTTGTTCAGCCACCTTAGAGGGATTGGCGTTTGTTTTGCCGATGCTCTCTATGCTTTCCTTGACAGTCGTTGACATTTTCTGAAGTTTGCTTTTCCCCTTCCGCTTCTCCTTTGCCGCATCGTGCCCCTCCGATCGTGTAAGCTCGGCATGGACAGTGCCTGTGTTCGATGACGACATGTGGGCACCTTCTTCATTCAGCCTTGCTCTTTTGCTGGCATCAAAGTAACTTTTGCACCACTTTAGTTGACCCCGAACGGCATTCCACTAGTGCTCTACGACGAAGGGATGACCCACCTCCTTCTTGTATAATTCGCGTGGTTGGGCCATCAATTAGTTGTTTGAACGACCACTAGCATAGACATCCCTTAATTTACAATAAATACCATTAAATTGAACAATTCTCTTGGTAGTTTTTTGCCAATAATCTTTACCGTGCTTCACGTCTCTTATGTGACTACTCAGACTGCTCGCATTGTACATTGTAGCAATCTTTGTCCAATACATGTCGAATTTTTTATTGTTGTCATCGATTGGATCGACAGAGTTATTCAACCATGCACTAATTTGTAAGACTAAAAATAAATTTTCACAAATTTTGCAGTGAAAACCAGAAAATTTTATTGTCCAAAAAATTTCAAATTTAAATTAACACTTACAAGTTGAATATTGTCTTGTTGTGACCAAAGTAATCGTTTAGGTCGAGCTCCAGCGGTTCCTTTGCCATTGCCGCCGCCATCGTCATCGATGACAACCTGGGACTCGGTTAGTGGAGTGACGCTATCCAATACCAATGCGGAGCGGGACTTTTTGGTAGGTTCTTTTGGAGGCAAAAATTGATTAGGGTTGGTCGGCAACCCGACAAAATAAAAATTTTGGCCGCAAGGGCCATTAGGGGACTATGCATACGAGAGGGTGGTGCGTACGGTGGATAACACATCGAATATGAGGGGAGGATGAAATTTGGGTGGATTTTGGGTACTGTCCCCTTCGGTGTTGCCTTCATCTAAATTTGATTTGCTAAACTAATTAACAAAACTGTTGTGAGGATTGTTATGCATATGGAAATTTTTTTGGAAATTTTTGAAGGAGGAGAGAATGAATGGTGTGAGATTTGTGAGTGAGTATGAGAGAAAATGAACTTAATTATGCTCATATTTATAGGGATAGGATGGTATAATTTTTTTGCATTTTTTTTTCCTAATCTTATCAATTTTTTAAATATTTTTCTCAAAAATCATTAAAATAATTACAACAACTATTTTTAACAACTATATTGCAACAGTAATATTTTTGAGTCACTGACAGGTAGAACCCACAAAATAAATACTTCCAATGACTACTTTTAATCCTCACATAGCATGACTCTCAGACATGTGGGTCCAGTTCACCTTTAGGTCCACTATCATTCACAAAGCAAGTTGGTTCGTTTCTTGTGCGGTGTGCGTGGCACGTGAGTCGAGCGCACCCACATAGTATTCATGCGTTTTGTGGGGTCCACCTCTACCGTGTTGTTTCACGCGCCGCACGTTTTTAAGTGCACACATTCACTGACTTGCAAGTTTGTTAATTATTTGATCTCACTTGTTAGTGCGCTTTTCAGAGCGGATTCGTCAGGTACGGTGCGCGAAAGTTGAGACCCACAAAACACGTCGTCAGATACCATCAATTTGTTTAATGCTACCACTACACGTACCCAAGCGTCGATGAGACCCACTTATCAGATTTTTGAGTGATAACTCTTTCGCCACGTATCAACATACAACTGGCTCGCGGCATGTTGTGTACACTTTTCAAACTTTGGTATGTCCCTCTGTAGGACTATAATGACTAGAGAACCTTGTTCTGATACATACATGCATGCATGGGAACCGGACAAGATGCATGGATGGCCTATATTTGTCGGTAGTGTGTGGCTAATGTAATAATGTTAGTTACCTTTGGCATTTTATTTCTTTCTTGCCACATATTAGCGATTTCTTTACGTCTCTCACATCAAGCATAATATCCCATGGACCATCTGTTGAAAAGAAAAATCGCATGTTTCTTTCGATTAAAAAAATCGCAAGGGCACATCGAATAATTGATATATATCATTTCAAGAATGACTGCTATGGTCATAAAAATATAAAAGTTAATGAATTTTCAAATTTGAAATATGTTTTAATTTTTGAGTTATTAATTTCGAATTTTCAAATTTGAAATATGTTTTAATTTTTGAAATTTTGAATTTTAAATTTGAAATGTCAAACTCGACTTTGAGATTCAAAATACAAAATTTATAATTCAACTTTGAGATTTAAATTTCAAATTTCAAAAATTTAAACTTCAAATTTGAATATAAGGTTTTTTTAAAATTTGTATTTAGAAATGAAATCCAAATTCAACTTTTAAATTTAAATTTTAAATAACTCTATAAGAGATGAACAAACAAATTCCATTGAATTCTTGGGGGTAGGAGTAAGAATTGTTCTAACCCATTTGTAGTTATAATTAAATTTGGGTGTGAAATTGCTAATTGAATTCTAATTCCTGAATTTTATATCTAATTTCGGAGATCCAAATGCAGTGTAAGAGAAAATAATTATAGAAACCCATCTAATTTTTTTACACCAGATTCGTAAAATCCCAAGTTTTAAAAATCTTTCTACAAAGTACGGGATATTTTTGTGAAATGTTTCATTTCAGCTAATTCCATTTAGAAATTTTTAATTAGGAAGAAAAACTATCAAATGGATTGAATTTTTTTTATAAATAACGCTTTAAAAAAATTTACAAATCTAACTCATAGATAAGAGAATTTGCAAAAATAGCCTGTTTTAGAAGTATTGTTGGTTGTGTAGGAGACACATGGCACGTATCGCACATCCCAAGTGCAGTAGTTAGGACCCCTTGTCCAGTATGTAAAGCGACTAGGGAAATGGTAGTGTGGCAGGAAAAATGATAGTGAAAAACAAAACTGTTACACATGCAATGTGCGGCAAGAAAAATAATATTGTGATAGTCTCCCTACTGCCCGTTGAATGTGCAGTAGCAATCACCTGGTATTAATTTGGTTAGTTGGTTAAATAAGAGTGGAATGTTAGTTGTTGGGTGTGTGAGTTAAACAAGGTTAATAGGAGGGGAAATAAAGTTGCTGCCGCATATTTGGGTGTGATAGGACATTTCGATGCTTTTAACACACATCTAATATGCAAACAGTGTCTTACAGACAGTCCATTTCTTATCTTTTTTTCACGTATATATCGCATAATTTGCTGTCAACGTGTTGTCACTAGATTGAATCGTCCTTATAAAATGGGTAATTCTTTTGATTTATTATTTTTTTTAAAAAATAGTTATTTATGTAGAAAAAGTTCGAAATGGATCCAACCAAACATGTTAGGATTAGTTATGAGGGTATGTATTTGAGAGTTGTGGAGGAGGAGACCGACAGTGAGGGTGAGGGTGAGAGTGAGAGGGTGAAGGGAGTAACGGCGGCGTGTGGAAGGTGTACAACCCAGCGGTGGCGATGGAGCATTAGCTGTGTGGTGGGGCCGCTCCGGCATCAGCTTCATGGTGTGGGACCCACACATGTTCATCACCGTCTCTCCTGACAAAAATTAATATCCCATGTTAATTGCTCCTTATGCCCAATAGAGTGAAGTAAAATATTTGACAAACAATATCTCGTGTGAAAAAAGGATTTATAAAATTTGACTGTTTGTCAAATTGGTGTATAAATACAACATGTTTTTGTGTAATTTTCTCTTGACATAATATCAAAAGCCTTATCCATTGCTAATTCTAAGATGATCATACTCTTAACATCCACCATATAAGATAATGACATGACCAAAAGCCTATCTTATTTTATTTTTAGTTTAAATCCGAATTATTCAAAAAATTTGAGCTAGGACAGACATACCTTTATTCTATGGCCTCCTTAATTTTCTCAATAAAGATGGAATTTGAGAGTTCACACAGTAGTAGTGTAAATTAGAGGCAAATGATTTTTTTTCTTAAATTTACATGGTTGGAATTTGTGTACAAATGCAAGTGCTCCGAGTATTGGAGGATCTCAACTACTGAATTTTTTATATTAAGTAATCAATTTTTAAAGTAAATTTTTGTGAAATAAAACCAGACCGACGGAAAGTCTAACAACATGCGGCCAAAGTCTTAGAAATTACGACTATGATATATGATGTTATCCGATCATATATCATTATATATGACTTATGATGTTGTCACATCATCAGTATAGTAATGTTATAATTCATAGTGTTATTAGAGTAAAATCTACCGTAACGAGTTATATATAGTGTTATCTTCCATACTTAGTCATTTCAACCAGATTTTGTAATAAGTAATGATAGTTATTGGGGTTATTTTACTTGTGGAATTAGACCTCAATGGGTAATGCTAATCGGCCATGGTGTTATGTTTGAATGTCTAATACCATTGCTTGTGGTATTTATAAATCTGGCTGAAATTACTAAGTGTGGACATGTAGTGTTTTAGTTCTGGCATTAGATCTTACATATATAACACTATTGCTTGTGGCGTTTGCTTTTTGCTTATGTGAGTAGTATATTTTTCCTACATTGTGGTGTACTCAATGATAAACACCATGAGCTGCGACGTTGTGCTGTCTAATCGAACACTTCGACTTGTGGTGTTAGACTGTTTGCTCAACTTGGATACATTTCATGAAAATAAAACAGTTTAGGTTCATTTTTTATATTCTTCTTATAATTGATTATTTAATAAAACAATTTCATAGCTAATACTCCATCTGTTTCGCAGTATAAACCTATTTACTATTTATTCAGGAATTAAAATATACAAAATAAGTGGAAAAGAACTGCCATTGAACTATAGTGCCTCATTAAATAAAATTTGAAAGTGGGCGTAAAGAGTAATATTAATGGAGGAATAAGAAAGAATATTTGTGAGAGTAAAATTATAAAAATGTGTAAAAAATATATTGAGATGTAAATAGATTTATATTATAAAATATTAAAAAAAATAAACTTATATTGTGAAAAAAAAGAGCATATATAAGATTCTAAAAAATAAGCTTATATTTTTTTAAAAAAGATAGGTACGATCCCTAACTGGACAAGGACAATTGAGAATGTCTTGTTCTTTGAAATAATGATAGCCCCAAGCTGGCATCCTTGGACATATATAACGCTTTCATTGGTTTTGACCTCTTCCATCAGCCAATTAGAGGTTGATATAGATCTACATATTAAAGACAACAGACTAAGAATATGCTTCGAAAATCACGTAAAAATATATATATGTGACGTATAGATTATAATCCCATATCTCTTAAGAATTCTATCTTTATAGAAATTACTTAATACAATAAATTATGAAATTATAAAGTAAGGTCCCTTTAGTAATTCTTTGCTACATGATCATTTGAGACAACATGTTTTTAATTTGCCACATCACACACATCATGTCCATCTTTCTGCCCCCATTTGGTGGCATAGAATTCAAACATGAGTTGAATTCTTCCTTTCTCTTTGATCATCTTTCTCTTAATTGGGTTGTAGTACAGAAGTTGGGTTTTTGTTAGGTTTAGCTAGTGGAATGCAAATTGTTTATTCAAGAGTGAAATAATCTTTTGTGGTGCCCCTACTTTACCCCAACTTAATTTGGTACCTCTAATTTTATATAGTCCAAATTAATTTATCTATTTTAAAAACTATTTCATCAACGATATCTTCTTTTAGCTAGTGGAATACGACATGTTTCTAATTTTATGATGAAGTAACAATATGATACTCAATTTAATAGAGATGACACATAATTGATAATTTATGATTATATGTGTGAAATTGTCAATTTATATTCACATCAAACTCATAAGAAGCTCTAATCAATGGGAGCAACAACATTTTTTTTTCAAAAAAAAGTCTATTAAATACCATCTCCATCCTTGGTTTTCTAACTACTCATTATTTCATCTATTCCTTTAACAAAAGAATCAAACGATGAATTTGTTCTGAAAATAAAGAGTGTTATACAAATTTTAAAATAGAGAGATTACACTGAGCTCCCAAATAAAGTGGTGGGAAAAAAATATAATTTACCCTATTCTTCGAGGGCAAAGTGCTGTTGTATCACCATGCACGTTTGGTCCAACCTCAAAGAAGTGTTTCTACAATATATTCCTGTAATGTTGACCAATGTCACGCATGCATGCATGAACCTTCATGGATATAACTATGTTTATGGCCATTTCTTAATTTATTTAATAAAGTAGTGTTGTGCATATTTTAATTATGTTCCTTCCTAACATTCTAAGCAGGTATGAATAGTTAGTTAGCATAACCATTAGAATTGGTAGACAACAATGGGATCACTGCCTGAATCAAATTTTTTGAAAATTCAAAAACACAACAAACAACCCATTTAGCATGTAGTTGATAGGATTTGAATCTTGGAATATACCAGATAATATATGGACCATACTAGTTGGACTAGCCATCAACTGATCACCACATCTGTCTTATATATAGTATGAGCTATTGCTTTCACTTAGATATATGTGGATATATGCAACACATATTGCTTATATATAATACTGTCTCTGTTCTTTTTTTACTTGTTTTTTATATGTGTGCAAGTCAAAATTTATTAATATTAAAAGAAATCAAGATTTACTATATAAAAATAATATTAATAGATTTACCATCACTATAATTCTATATTGTTATTATTTTAAAATTTTTAGTGATATAAAATTATAAAAATAAATTGTAATAACCATAAAAATTCTAAAATGAAGAACAGAGGAAGTACTAATGCAGCAGTGTAGCAGAGGTGGAAATGGTTTAGCTGGTGCTTTCATAGGATTCTGCATGCATGTGTATGGTGTACCGGTGGTTAGCTACAAGCCAGGCCTTTTCCCCACAAGGAGAGACAAAAAGCGCTAAAAGACATAAGATTAGTGTGGATTAGACACAAGTGTGACAAAAGCGTATAGGCAAAGAATATGCTTTGAAAATCTCGTAAAACCCACTCTTTTCACATTAAAAGAATGTAAGAATAATCTGTTAATGATATATTTATGATATATAGAACATAGTCTTCTGATTTCTAAAAATTGTGCTAAAAATTATCCCTCTTCAAATAAGTTGTTTTCTTTATTACATGACTGATACGTGCGGTCACTTGCAACTGCAACATATATATTCTTTTATTATAAACTAAGGTCTCCTTACCAGCAATTTTTTTACCTCATGATCATTTGTGACAACATGTTTTTAATTTGCCACATCACACTTGCCATGTCCATCTTCTTTTTTCCCATTTGTGGGCATAGAACTCAAACATGAGCTGAATTCTTCCTTTTGTTTGATCTCCTTTTTCTTAATTGAGTTATTGTACAAAAGTTGGGTTTATTATATATGTGAGATTAGCTAGTGGAATGAACTTATTTCAAGGGCAGAATGCTCTCGCATCACCATGCATTCCCTAACTAAAAAAAGTGTCTCCAACAATATATTCCTCTAATGTTTACCTAGACTTATCTCTTATATTTATCGGTTTTTTATGTACCGATCAACTTATCAGAAAGCTTAAACTTAAATTTTTAGGAAAAAATAATCAATCTATTCTTAAATTAACACTCTTTACCACGTCTAATCTCTACCAAATCTACAATGTAAACTCTATTTGACTCAGGTCATGATTCATCTTTGAGTTTACTTGAGTCATAACCTAGTATATCCTTAATGTCACCACTAGAACTTTAAATATTATAATTATTTTTTTTATAAATTGAACTAGTTAAGTCTTGAATTCAAGACTTCTGATATACAATATTGAGTTTTATGTACCAATCAATTCACTCAAAAATTTTAATTATTATAAAAAAATAATCAATTTATTCATACTTAACAATATGGATCTAGACAACTTAGTTGCCACACCGCTTAACCGCCGCGGGTAGCAGACAAACACTGATTGTGAGCTGTTGCTTTGATATACAATATGCATGGTGTACGTATACTAAAGTATAAAGTAGGGATGGCTGTGGTTTGGGTGGTTCTTTCGTAGGGACATGAATGCATTTGTATGGTGTATCAGTAGTTAGCTACACGCCAGTCCTTTTTCCCACGAGGAGAAGAGCCAAAAGTGCTAAAAAGTTGGATTGCGATATATAACTACGTGACCAACAAGACAATTCCCTTATGAGCCTTTCTTTGCTAGCTATAAATTATTTAATAGTATATGTTATATAAGCAGCATATATCTTAACTTTCATTCCCACCCTTCACTCACTCACACACGACAATCTAATACCTCAATTAAACACACAAAAAAAGAGAAAATTCGGAATCAAACACATGATCTTCTTTTTGCATGAACATATGTTCTAATCGTCCAAATACACATATAAATATAGCTTATGTCATTTAAAATATGAACTCCAAGGAAAAATAGTTCAAATTCAATAAAAAATGTCCGGTCCGCCGGTTAGCTAGTAACCTCTGGGAGTTCAGTGTTTCCTTGAAATTCGTTGAAAACTCTTGAATCAACCAGATTTTGGTCCGGATTGGTTGGTACGTACAGGTCATAACTCATGCCAAATTGTATTAACTCAGGTATAACTCAAAACTTAATATCAACATAGATTCATTATCCCATCCCCGCTGGTTTGATCAGTAACCAACGGATTCCAATTATTTTCTAAACCCTATCTACAAATACTCAAATGATAGGATATACAAGCCATGTCCATAATAAGAAAAATTAAAAGGAGATTTGTGGCATTTTTGTTATCAACACAGTTGAGGAGATACTTGGCTAATTTTAACCCAACTAAGCACCAATTTAAGTCGGGACTTGGTAATTAGACAATTCATCCCTTGAAGAGATGTTTGAGTAATCTAGGACCCACAAATCTATATAAAAGAACTTGTCATCAATGCTTCCACATCACCATACTTTTTTGTGACATGCCACCTCACCATATTTTTTTCTTTCTTTTTCTTATCGTTGAAGTATCAAAATAAAAAAATAATAATGAAAAAAAAAAACTTATGAGTTTGTTATGCAAGAGACTTCAGTATTGTTCTTGCACAGTTCACCACCACTAGTAAGGTCTTAATCATGCCCTTCATCTCCAATATTTATGGAAGTATCAAATTGATGAAACTTTAATTTCATACAAACTGGTTGTTAGGTATTTATTTTCTTGTTCATGTGAAGATAGGAGGAAGGACTTGATTGGCCTAGCTGTAGGCTCATGGCTTCTCCAAAAAGGGAGTTTTGGGGGTTCACAATAGAGAAATTAAATGGGCAACCTTTTAAATTAGTTCAAGAAGTTGTTTAGTGGAAAAATCACCTATTTAGTCCTAATTATAAGAAAGTGTTGATGTGTGTTTTGGAGATTGGTAATGAGAAATTACAGAAACTAGGGTTCAAAAAATTGGACTTGGGTGGTCCACAGACCCTGTCGGTTGATCAAAAACTAGTTCAGAACTGCTTGATTCCTAGACTTTTCCAAGAGTCAAGAATCAGTTGGACTCATTTTGAAGTGGTTCTACTTATCTTAAATTCGTCATAAATCAGCATATCTCGAACTAGTTTAGAATAACACAGAATTAAAACTAGCTAGGATTCAACATTCTAGCCCCAGCTACTTTGGTCGACTAAAAAAGTAGTGTGTCAATTTACCTTTGCTTCAGTTTTTCTTTAGCAGCGGCTTTTCAGCTTCTAAGAAAAATCCTTATAAAAAACCATCTATTTGACGTTGGCTTCAGAAAAGCTGAAACTGGTCAACCAAGCTTTAAAGTTGCTAGATGTGATGCCCTAAGGTTAAGTCCAGTGCAGAAGTGCTTCGCGAGGCGTTTCAACAGAATATTCTTCAGTATATTCTGTGTCACGTGTGCGAAGTATCACCCCAAACATCCCCCTACTCCAATGTAGAGGCGCTTCGCGAGGCGCCTTCTCAAGCGCCTCCCTCTCCAATGCAAAGGCGCTTCGAGAGGCGCTTCGTGCGGGACCCGCATATATAATATGTATTAAAGATTATAATTGCTAAAATGAAATTCAGATAATTCGAACACAACCAAATAAAACATAAAAATTGTAAATAACATTAAAAAAATTCAAAATTTTTTTTAATTTTTTTATTTAATAAATGACACACATAGAAATAAACAAGACACATACTAATTAAAATTCGAATACATTTTAAACAAGACTCCGCACAAACTACTACATTTTGGTATCGTCGCCCCTGAAATGCTGCCAAATGTGCTCAACCAGATCCCGTTCAGCTGCTGATGCGTTGGGCAAGCCCGGATTGCACCGTTTTGAGCTAGCATCTGTGCGAATATTGGCAGAGCACTCCCGTGGAGAGTAGGCGGTGTAACGGTAGATGTCCCTGGGTTATCGTACGACCCATCGGTCGGGTCATGAGAATGTCGCTCATCCTCGATTATCATGTTGTGTAGGATGACACACGCTTCATAATATTGGCAAGGGTTGACCGTCGCCAAAATCGACCGGGGACGCGAACAATAGCAAATCGAGTTTGCAAGACCCCAAAGCTCGCTCCATATCTTTTCTTGCTCCTTCTTGGTGCTGTGCGAACAACATGTGTTTCTCCGTTTGGGGCAAGGGAATGGTCTTCACGAAGACAGCCCATTCGAGGTAAATACCATCAGCTAAGTAATACCCCATATTGTACTGTGTCCCATTAACAGAGTACTGAACAGCAGGAGCTCGGCCGCCCAACACATCCGTGAAAAGGGGGGATTGGTTTAGCACGTTGATGTCGTTGTTGGATCCAGCGACACCAAAGAAAGCATGCCATATCCACAGATCTTTGGATGCAACCGCTTCAAGTATTATTGTAGGGACTCCTTGATCACCGCGGGTGAATTGGCCCCTCCACGCAACTGGGCAATTGCGCCATTCCCAGTGCATGCAATCGATGCTTCCCAGCATCCCTGGGAAACCTCGCTCCTCTCCTTGTCGGAGCAGACGCCGGAGGTCGTCGACAATAGGTTGACGAAGATATTCCTCCGCGAACCGAACAATGATTCCTTCTACGAAACGCTCCAGACACTCAATAGCCGTCGACTTTCCAATGCGTATATACTAATCGACGGCATCGGCGGGGGAGCCGTAGCACAACATGCGCAATGCCGCTGTACACTTCTGCATGAGAGATAGCCTCTTTCTAAGGAGGGCATCTCTCCTCTCATTGAAGTACGG
Source organism: Pharus latifolius (assembly GCA_019359835.1). NCBI lineage: Eukaryota > Viridiplantae > Streptophyta > Magnoliopsida > Poales > Poaceae > Pharus > Pharus latifolius. The sequence continues at coordinate 647,076 of CM033328.1, forward strand.
GGACCACTCTCTAAGAGCTTCGACGATTCGCAGAAAGAGGGGTTTCCCCATTCGAAACTGTCTGCGAAACAAGTACTCGGGGTAGACCGGAACGTCGGCGAAGTAGTCCGCGACTAGACGGCCATGACCGCCTTCGCGATCTCTATCGATGTACCTTCTGCTACCTCGTTGACGGCGGTGCGAGGTACCATCGTCTATGCTGGCTTCAAAGTCGTCAACAACGCGACGGTACAGGGGTTGGACCGTCAACCCACTCTGCACAAACGCCGCCACAAACTCTTCGACTTGGTTGATGACTTCATCGTCGCCACTACTTGTGCTTGAGTTAGAGGACATTTTTTTGGACAAGGCAAGATATTTTGGACAATGCAAGATCTTGTGAAGATGAAGGCTCCAGGGGTTCTGATATATAGGGAGAGAAGCGAATCAATCACATGGGCCTCTTCCAACGGCTAAATACAAAGGCATCCATCACATGTGTTGGTTCCAACGGGTACAATCCAAAAGCATGGAACACATATCGATCACATGCCAAAAGCAACGGCTAAAATTCAAACAGGTAAATCTAAAACTACTTAAATTAATAATGCGAGTACAATTTTACAAAAGAAAAGTACATCGTTCAAACTACTACTTATTCTTCATTTCCTTAATCATGTCGTTCACGTACTCTAATGCGGCCTCATGCGCCTTCTTACGAGCATCCGAGAAATTAGATGTATCCCCCATAATCAGTTTCGTCAACGACTTTATAAATGTGGCTTTTTCCTTGCTTTTGGCCATCTCTTGCAAATTTTCGGCTGCAGCAACGGCTTTGTCGGCCACCCTATCGAGGTCGGCATTGGCTTGGCCGATGCTCTGCAGGGTCTCCTCGTACGCCGAGGACGCCGAGGATGTTTCACTCATTTTTGTCTTACCCTTTCGCTTGTTCTTTGCCGCATCCCGCCCTTCCGTGGTGGAAGCTCCACAGGTTCGTCGTTGTTGTTTGACGACGACGTGTGGGCACCTTCTTCGTTGAGGCGAGCTCTTTTGGAAGAGTTGAGGTAGCTTCGGCACCACTTCGGTTGACCACGCACGGCACTCCACCAGTGCTCCAAGATGAAGGGATGACCCACCTCCTGCTTATACATGTCATGTGCTTGAGACATTAATTGGTCGTCCGAACGACCACTGGCGGAGGCATCCCTCAACCTACAATAGATGCCATTGAAGTGAACAATTTTCTTATTGTTCTTCTGCCAATGGTCTTTGCAGTGCCTAACGTCCCGTCTGCGGTCGGGCGGACTGCTCCTGTTGTACGCCTCAGCGACCTTCGACCAATATATGTTGAACTTTTGGTAGTTCCCCTCGACCGGATCAAGAGAGTTATTTAACCATGCATTGATTTGGAGGACGAAAAATTCAAATTTTCAAAAACTAAGATAAAACCTGTCGAGAAAAAATGTACGATACAAATATTTAATATTTAGATGAACACTCACAAGTCGCATGTCATCCGGTTGTGATCAGTTCAATCGTTTACGCTGCTGTGCAGCGGTTCCTTCGCTTTTGCCGGCATTGTCGTCATCCTCGCACTCGACCGGGGCCGTGCTATGCGGACTGCCGGTATCTGATACCGATGTGGAGCGGGAATTCTTTGTCGGTGCTTGCGGAGGCGACATTTCCGCGGGGATGGTCGGAGCTCCAACGAAATGAGGATTCTGACCGTAAGGGCCGTAGGGGGGTTGTGCGTACGGATGTGCATATGGATATGGTTGGCCGTATGGAGGGGGTGGGGCGTATGGTGGATAGCACATCGGATATGGTGGGGGAGGGGGCTGAAAACTGGGCGGATTTTGGCCGCTTGGAGCTTGGGGGCTCTCCTCATCGAAATTAGGCTTGCCAAACCAGTTCACATAACCACGGGGGAGAGTGTTGGCCATCGGAAAATTTTCTGGGAAAAAACGAGTTGAACTTTGCTGGAAAAGTGTGTGGTTTGAACTTGTGTTGAGTGCAAATGAGCTGAACCTTGCTCCTATTTATAGCTAGAGGAGCACACAAATTTTCAGAATTTTTTGGTGATTTTTTGGTATTTTTTATGAATTTCTAGGCTTAAAAATGAATTAAATATTTAAAACGGCTAGTTTTAACGGCTACAAAATACAACGGCTAATTTTTTACTCGCTGACAGGTGGGACCGGGGAGAAAAATTGCGCAACGGCTACTTTTCTGCGCATATAAACCGCCCCTTTCACTGACAAGTGGGTCCCGCAGCCAACTGGGCCCGCAAATCAGCGCCCTAACCGCGTACGCACGCGTGTGCACGAAACACGGCACTTTACTGCCACCACGCGTTTTGTGGGCCCCACCAAAACGCGTGGCGCACAAACACACAGCGCACCCCTTCACTGACATGTGGGCCGTGACGCGCATTTGGGCCCACATGTCAATGCACGCGACGCGGGAGTAACGCACGCACGCGGGGGACAACGGTGGGACCCACAAAACGCGTCCCGGGGCATCGCGCGTGCTCCAACGCGGGCGCTACGCGTGCGAGGCGTCGGTGGGCCCCACCTGTCAGAGCCCGAAAAATCAACGCCAGCCGTGGCGTTCTCTCTCTCCTCGCGCGCGTTTTTTAATAATTTTTTGCGGTGGGACCCGCTTGTCAGACCGTGATAGCGCCTGCATTGGACTTAGCCTAATGCAATAATTGGACCAAATGCCTGAAACAATTTTACAAACAAGCTATGACAAAGTAACAGTTTAACATTACCTTCTGAACATTACACACATATATATCTAGCATACACACACATGACCCTCTGAACATCACACACATTACGTTCTGAAAGTACAAGATGAACTGAAACACGTGCAAGTTCTGAACATATTTGCTCAATTGACAACCCGGCAATTCTTGCGTATCTGACCGGCTGATCCTGTCAGAGGGCTAATGTTCCCCATCTTGATCATTGATTTGCTGAAATCGCAGAAGAATCGCTCACTGTCAGTGCTGTAAGCCTGCACCAATGTCTTGGTGTTTGCTACGCCGTCAGGGCTGGAGAACAATCCTTGGTCAGATGACAGAAGTCCCTTCTGGTTTAGAAGGTTTTGGAAGTAGTGGTTGTCAAACACGTCGGCAGAGTTTACGTCGAGCACGGTGGTCTGGTTGCCGTCACCACCCTGGCAGAGGCTCTGAAGGTTTGCGGCCATTGTCGTGTCAAGTGTCGGATCGACTGGCTTTGTGGTGAATCGGTCGCTGAACAATGCGCAACGGGCTCGACCGATCGTGTGGCCTCCTGTTCATCATTGGATGGATTCAGATGTTCAGTTGTCAAATTTTATCACAGAAAGTAATGAGCGTGACAGAACTGTAATCTGAAACATGCATGTCAGATTTTACAGTAGTGATTCTCCAAGAAAATGAACCAGATTATATGTTAGCTCTGAAATGAAACATATTTTGTGCTGATGATGTTACCTGACAAGGCCACGACATCAGTCGTGTTCAGGCCGACATCTTCGAACTTCTGCATGATCTTGGTGATCGAATCGAACGGCGAGGGAAGGCCGCTGTTAGCACCTGATTGGTTCGACACCAAACCATCCCTTCTCCCCAGCAGAACACCATAGTAAGGCCCTCCACTCTGAATTCACAAAATCAGTTCATGAAACACTCATCACTTTTTCTGACAACACTTTAGACTGAAACTGTAAAAGAGAGGGAACAAAAAACATACAAAGAGTACTCCATAGCTAGCTGCAAGTGCCACAATGTCAGCACACGACACCACACCACTGCACACACTCTCGACATCGGCCTTTATCCCGTCGATAACCTCGTACCCCCTCACGGAGTTCTTGTTGGGAAGTGAAAACTTCTCACCGCTGTCGCCGTCCAGCAGGATGGATCCATCACACCCCTGCAAATTGCAATCAAGCACATCATTGTTTTCAGCAATGGCAAACAACAACATTATATGTGACACAAATGTGCTGATTATAAATTACATTGACAAAGCAGTCATGGAAGTGGAGCCTGAGGAGAGATGCTCCCATCCTCATCTCACCCCTCATTGCAGCAAACACATGCTGCTGCACAATGGTGTACACCTGAGGGCATGTCTGGCCATAGAAATCATCAGTTAACTGGCACCTCACACCATTGGTAAGGCACAGAATCACAACCACTGAACTTGCAAGCAGCAACATGCAAGACCCCATGTTCTGAAGGACACACTGACTGTATTCTGAAGAACACACTGATCTGCCCCCATATTCTTATAGACGGTTAAAGCGATCCATCGACGTCGTGATAATGTTCGATCGACTGATGCATGTATCAGTGCGCATAACTGGATAATATGGACGTACTGATCTTAGTCTGAAAAATGGGACATGGGCTATTGGAAACTGAAGTCACTAGTCACTAGTGAGTGTAATGGAGCTGCAATTAGCATGCTTCCGAATTCATACTGCTTTAATTTGTCTGAAGTTTAAGTGGTGGTGGAGTTCCAACCAAAGAGGAAAATTGTAATGTAACGCAGCACTATTGCAACTATGGAGCATGACAATTGAGAGTAAATAGTCACATGTTTGCATTGTGATTCGGATGAGGTTTTTTATTGTGATTAAGTTGGTGCTATGAACCCTGCATTATGCAGTTCCATGAATGTGACCAGCCAAAAGTATTTTTTAGTTTCAGAAGTCAAACGGATGACACTTTTGAAGAGCCTTCCTAATGGACAAGCATTAGCACAAGCAATCAAGCATGTATGGAAGAAGAAGTGCAATATGGATTCTTCAATGCATCGTGGTATGCATTATTTAGAACATGTAATTCACATTTTGGTATTACGGTGTAGATGTGTCATACACCAATTAGTTCACTTAAAAACTTAATTTATCAAGGAAAAGATAAGAAAAAACTCATATTTTAATACTTCTCTTCGTATCTAGATTACTTGTGCTCCTTTTAGTCTTACAGCTGAAACATTAGACTACCATAATTTTTTTTAATAAGTGTTAGTCAAGTTTTAAATTCAGGACTGCTTTGATCCCACATTGAGTTTTATGCGCTCAACTAGTTTACCAAAAAATCAAACTGGTGAAGAAAGACAGAGAATCTACTTATACTTCAATAAGTTACATATATATAAGTTAAGTTTTATGAGTTGAGTATCTCGCCAAAAACCTTAGTGAAAATGGTTCTATGCTCCACCAAAAGAAAATTGCATAAATTTAAAAACAAACAAGGAGTTGAGTTCGTGATCTCTACCAACCCATGATTAACCACATGTGCTTTAAAATTTGTAAAATTTTATAAAGGTGGAGTATCGAAGCACTCTGCAAGGTTTAAAATTAGAAAACTAGTCTAAATCTTATATAATTGTGTGATTAATCTTTATATGATTTAAAAAAATTTCAATGTATAGAGAGATGTCCTTTTTTAATATTATAATAGAGATAAAGTTTGTTTTGAATATGATTTTTCATATGAATTTGTCTTATAACAGAGATAGAATTAGTTTTTGATATGATTTTTCATATGATGAATTTACATTGTTATAAATATAATGAATGAAATGGATCTTTTCTTTTTTCTGATTAATGTACAAATTTCTGATAATTTTTTTTTCTAGGATTATTGTGGGAATTTTGAGTATTTTATGTAGAGTCAAAAATAATATGTTACTTCCAGTATTACCATAATTTATTATATAAAATAGACACCAATTATTTCTACTCATAAATCAACACTCTTATCACCTTGCCTAGTGTAATTCAATTATTCAAATTTGACTGTTTTCTTAGGTCACCAATTTTTACAAACCCAAATAACTCAAAAAGAATTTTTTGCACTTGTAATGGCCGGCACGCCAAATGAAAACCACCAGATTGAGCGAGCCGAGCCCTGCAATCAGCAAGAAGAACCAATCAAGATGACCATGGTTGAGATCATCAGCGATCCATCCAAGCCCACTAGGATTATGATGTGGACTCGGGTTTGAGAACTTGGTTTTATCCTAAACAATCAGGTCGTGAATTCAAGACTTATGTCTTCGATATCATGTTGAGTTTCATATAGTAACCAGTTCACTTAAAAATTTAAAATTATTGAGAAAAAACAATCAATCTACTTCTACTCCAACACATATCATGTATCGTAGGGCCAAACATAAGCTTGTCATGGAGTCAGGAGCCTGGTTATAGAAGAACTCCAACTGGCTAACATACGCGAACGCCGCACTTGCACCAAGCAAGAAGTACTGCGGCACTTGCCACAGGATGCACATCAACGCTTCATTCTTTTGATCAAGCAGATCATGGACTCTTGCGATCGCTAGACGCTTCATCTCAACCAATGCAGAGATGATCATCACCAAGATCGACAAGAACAGGCCGATCCCAATCCTCTCGTTGGCTGTAAACCTCCGAGCGATCGGCACGAGAATAGTGTCATAGACTGGCAGGAGTACAATTAAGGTGATGGCGTAAACCGAGTTCAGTGACGCCGGTGGGACGGCGAGAGCACCAACTTGCCTTTGCATCACCCGTCCTTGCTCCAGGAACAACGAGGACTGCGCGACGGCCACAAAGAACATGATTCCAGTGGCCCAAATGGGGAGTATCCTTATGATCATCTTCGGTTCTTCAACTTGCGTGACGGTGCAGAGCTTCCAGTGGATTAGAGATTTCATCGGTCGAGGCGACGATAGCGGCGTTGTCAACGAATCTGGACAAAGGTAAGTCCAGAAGTAAGTTAGAACTAGAGAGAGAGAACTGTCACAACTTACCAGCTTCGTGTGATAACTACCTGAATTCAGTTGTGTGTTTTAAAGTTGTGAGCTTGAGTCTTTGAACTGTTTTTAGGTGATTCATACAGCAAAATATCATCTTGTGGTAAAATTACATTTCTTTTTCTGATGGCCGCAACAATCACCTGGCAAACTCTTACAATTGGACTCCCCCGAGGTTTCTGATGTCTGTATGCACTGGAACCTGAGAAGAAGCTCGCCATAGCCAATGCAGTGCACAGAGCTGGGATTCCGAGGCCTAAGACCCACCCATGGTGATCTTGCAGCCACACAACACAGGTTCCCGACACGAGACCGCCAATGTAGATGGAGAAGGAGAACCAATTGAATTAGGAATTCTTCTTCAACCTCTCTACTGGATCCTAACTGTCGAATTGGTCGGCGCCAAAGGGCCCGACGCAGGGCTTAGTGCAGCCAGCCCTATAGCCATCATATAGAGGCCAAGAAAGAACACCGTAGGCTGCGACGTGGGTTTGATAACTGCAGGTGATGCTGATAGCGTCATTGTACTCATTCCCTTCAGTAACATAGGGCAACAAGTTACCGACTTTTTCTTACAGACCTTACAGAGCTGAAACACCGAAGCATGTTTGTATGATGATCACATTGAAATGCGAAACAGTCGCTTACAATGGGGTACATGGCGAAGAAAGCCACCGTTGTCCAGTATTTTCCAAAGTAGGAATGGGCCAGTATTGCTCCGACGATCGGAGTGAAGAAACAAGTTCCCTGCCAAATGGTGTAGTTCTTGGCTGCTTCAACATTGCTTTGATCCAACTGTGTTTTGAGGAAACTGACCAAATTGAACTGAATCCCAAAGAACGCCATCTGCTCGCAGCATTCAGTCGCTAAAAAATCACACTGAATATTATTCAAGCACCGAATAATTCAAATTATACATATATATAAAGTGCAAACTATTTAGATATCTAACATACTAATCATACCAATTAGATCATTTAATCATCATAAAAATTTCACCAACAACTAGTAAAACACTTCAATACAAAATATCCCTTAATATTAATGGATCCATCTCTTGTGTAGCCTCATTTCTCCTGTAATATTTATAAAATTAAGGGATATCTTGTATTGAAGTGTTTTACTAGTTGTTGGTGAAATTTTTATGATGATTAAATGATCTAACTGGTATGGTTAGTATATTAGATATCTAAATTAATCATCATACTTTTTATGATGATTAATTGTATTTTCAAATCACTTTTGGTAGAGTATAAAAGATAAAAAAAACCCAAACTATTATTAGTCCCGAGTTATACCTTTTCTTAAAATACAATTTTTTATAAATTTAGAGTTAAAAATAATAAAATTTGATTAAGAGAAAACCGTTACCGGATTAAAATGCTAGATGGTTCCTAACAAAACTGAAGCAAAAAACACCAAAACAGCACGTGGATCCAACACAATCCTACTAGTAAACAGAAACCAAATCAGAAAGGATGTTTCCTACTATTTGAAGTGTACGAATCAAACTCATCTTAAAAAATTTTATTTTATCATTCACAATAGTGTAAATTACATCTCAATAGCATTTGTAAAAAAAATTAGTGGCTTATATAATAAATTATGATTATTGAAAATGCTATATTAATTTTAGACCCACATAGAAATACTACAAATTCCAAAATAAATTACGAAAACAAAGAGAAAAATACTAGAAACCCCTAATTAATTAGTACGATAAAAAGGATCTTGGAAATGGGCAATTAGTCCAAGATTCAATAGCAAGGTTGTCGATTCGATTGAATGAGAAGTGAACTAAGATTTTTTTCAGGCATTGTTTAACTGTTTGATGAAAAAGATGAAAAAAAAAAACTTAGCCCTTCCAGAATTCTTTGCGTCACGTCCTTCTACTTTGGGGAAAAAAGAGGTGTGAGCAAATCACACTTCCCCTTTATTTTAGTAGATCATGATTTGGTCTTTCGTCCCCCTAAAGCAAAAAAATACAAGTTTGTTTGTTTTATAGCAATAGTAATTAATCGAACATCCATATGCATTTATTGCACATGTTAGGGTAACTGATGTATTCGGCGGTTCAGGAGCTGAGCACTAAGCTCACTCAAGCCTTGTTGGACAGGCCTAAGTGAGTGCGAGCTAGAATTGCCACTCAAAAAATAACTCTAATAAAATGCGTAATAGACTTACTTATAAGCAATTACATGCCTTTGCCCCCTTCACCCAAACCCCTGGATCCCCATTTCGCGCGTAAAGGCGATCATCATTCACACACGATCAATTTCTTTTGTGGATTGATTGAATAACTGACTTTGGTGTATTAATCCATGATAGGTAATTTTCTGAGCATCTAATATTCTACCCACAATGATTGATCATATAATCACGATTCATAATTGAAAGGAACACTTTTTGTGAGAATCTTATTAAAGATGAGACCATACGGATTGTTTCGGATCAACTGCGCCCATGCTTACTTAGCCCCATGTTTGGAACCCACCAATAACTAAAAAAAACTTATCCTTGATTTATTCTATTTATTATATATATAATAAGATAGATTCATTATATGAAAAATCATATCCAAAATTAACTCTATCATTATTATAATATAAACTTATGTAAGAAACGTATTCAAAATTAACTCTATTTTTATTATTGTATTAAAAGAGGATATATCTTTGTGAAATATGAAAAAAATTTAAATCATATAAAAACTAATCACAATATAGGATAAGTAGTCTTGCTCTGGTCGGACATGTCACTCGGCACTTCAACAACTCTGTTACTTCACCTCATGCTAGATGAGAAAGAGATACCCCATTGAAAGAGAGGCGCTTAAATACCTAAATTTTGAAAAGAGGGACCTAATTTAAAAAAAAAATTCAAAAATTAGTGAACCTTTGGTGAAAATATCTCTATTCATTAAACACAAGAAAAACAAGTTCGTTTTTTGTTATATATACCACCAAATTGTATAATTTTTTTATTGGAATATATACTATGTTCATTCTCAAATTTGTGTCATTTTTTTAAAATATTTTGTACGCATAATTGTCGCTATGAATTCTAAATAAATCTTTCCCACACTACCCTATTAAATTAAGTGGTTGAGTCTTATGCACATGTGTATTAAAAGAAAATCTCATTAATTGTAGTACATAAAATTAATTTGTACATATATTTATTAAACATAATTGTCATGATAATTAAAATTTGAAAAAAAATAACACATATTTAAAAATGAATGTTGCAATTATTAACAACAAATAGACAAGCTAGCTCTAAAAAAATGGTCAGAGAGAAGCTACAAGAGAAGACATGTGAAACACATCTCCCATATCTTTTTTGCCCAAAATTTGACAACCGGAAACAACGTGCCAGCAAGAGCGAGTTTCAATTACAAGATCCTTTTGGAAACTGATTCGATGCTAATTAATTACAATGATAACTTCTAGAGATATTACTACCTGCCTAATTATTTTTTAAGAATTATGAGCTAAAACCAACTCTTACAGCTACCTTTCCCCCCTTAGAAAAATCCTTACACTCAATCCACTTTCATATAAATCAAACTTAGCACTTCTCAATTAATTATGGTCGTCGGAATTGCGATCCGAGTTTTAAAATCTTATGATTCCACTGATTATATTTGGGTGGGTGAAACGACTCTAGTTTTATATAGAATCTTAAATTAGTAGAATTTTAATATGTACATGATTTTAATAAAAATTTTTATCGGATCATGATCATATCTAATCCTATTGATTCTGTTATTAATGTGAGAATTAATTATCAATGAAATTACTTGCACGTTCAATAAAGAGAATCAAAATTTTTCGTATATCTATGTTTGTGAATAAGACATATATAAGAATCTAATATCAATATTTTATTATTAAAAAATCAATCAACTAACTAAGTATTGCTAGAATATGATCCAATGTAATACTGCTACTGTGAAATTTATTATATTGTAACTTGATACAAGATAGTAAGTCAATACAAGTACTTTTATAATACGATAGCATCTAAAATTTTACAGCTCAATTTAATGATTCTGTTCTATTGAGACAAAAAACAGTCCAACTTAGAATCTCGATTCTAACTTCTTTGAACATAATTGTGAACAATCTTAACCATCACATAATTCATAAAAGACTGCATTGTGCTGGAAAGTTTATTCATTTTCTCTAATTTTGTACTTAAAAAAATTACAATTTCTAAAATTCGTCTAAAAGTGGAATAAAGACAGCCTGTGAAATTGTAAATACATAAATATTAATTTAAAAAAACATGCTCTCACATCTACAAATCTTATATACAACTCTGTCAAAACAAACTCACTAAATTTTGAGCTAATCTCTTCAAACATTTGTTGAATCTGTGTTTAATGATTTGCATTTTTCCAATCGATCATTTTTTCAATCTAGAGATCGGAGGCCAACAGCATGAAGCTATTTTTTTTTGACTTATTTTCTAAGCTTTTATTGATTTTATACTGTGTTCTGAATGTTTGAATGAGTTTGACTGACAGAAACCGTCAAAATGTAGGGCGCAATTGCAGCCCCAAAATTTTTGAAATGTCCATAAGAGTTTGTGTTGATATGCAGGGTTGGACTGGTTGATTAGTAGGGTGTGTTTTCATGCATTGGTTAAATCTTAAAATTTGTAGATTCACCGCTGTATTGCACAACTTATACTACAATTAGACATTTCGACATTATCAACAATCATCATGCACCAAAAAAAAATTAATCTCAATGAGAATTTTTGCACTTGTATCGGCTGGCACACCAAATGAAAACCACAAGATTGAACAGGCCAATTACTGCAAGCAACCAGAAGAACCTGTCGAGATGACCATCATTCAGATCATCAGCAATCCATCCAGGTCCTCCGTTCTTCGTGGTGAAGTATGACACCATGGTCACCACAAACGAGCACAAGTAGCTCCCTAGTGACACGGTCATATGCCCAAGAGCTGAGCATAGGCTTCTCATGGAGTCAGGGGCCTGGTTATATAAGAACTCCAACTGACCAATAAAAGCAAAGACAATACAAGCACCGAGCAAGAAGTATTGTGGCGCTTGCCATAGGATGCTCATGGCCGCCTCGTCCTTCTTCTGATTCGTCCAACTGTGAGCTCTCTCAATCTCCAGACGCTTCGTCTCAACCAATGCTGCGACAACCATCATCAAGATGGTCAAGAACCTGCCGATCCCCATCCGTTGCAGCTCTGAGATCCCCCTCTCGTTCGCAGTGATCCTCCGGGCTATCGGCACGAGCATTCTATCGTAGAGTGCAACTAGTATGATGACGGCTATGGAGTAAATTGCGTTCAATGACGCCGGAGAAATTGTGAAGGCCCCGGCTCTCTTGTTCATCAGCTGCCCTTGCTCCAAGAACACGGGGAATTGGATCAGTACCGCGCAATTTATGATTCCATTGACCCATATAGGGAGCATCCGTATGATTATCTTCAGTTCTTCGACTTGCGTGACAGTGCAGAGCCTCCAAGGGTCGGAGAATTCGTCGGTGGACGACACGGCAGCTGCCTTGTCAAGAAACCTGGACAAGAAATTTCAAGAGTTACGACTAGAAAAAGAAGTGATGCACCATTCATATAACTACCTGAAATCAGTAGTGTGAAGTAACTTGTTGCCTTGTACAGTTAGGCTATTGTCAGGCAACTCATGGAGGAAAGACTCGTTATGTGGTAAAGTTACATTCCATTTTCGAACAGCCGCAACAATGACCTGGCAAATTCTTGCAACTGAGCTCCCTCGAGGCTTTTGATGCCTGTATGACTTGGAACCTAACAAGAAGCTTGCAATGGCCAATGCAGTGCATAGAGCTGGGATTCCAAAGCCTAAGACCCATCCATGGTTATCCTGCACCCACACAACACAGGTTCCCGACACGAGAGCGCCGATGTGGATGGATAAATTGAACCAGTTGAAGTAAGAATTCTTCGCCAGCCGCTCTGCTGGATCAGTACTATCAAATTGGTCTGCACCAAAGGGTCCGACGCAAGATTTGATGCTGCCAGACCCTACAGCCATCATATAGAGGCCTACAAAGAACACCGCAGGCTGAGATGCGCCTTTCATGGCTGCAGATGATGCTGATAGCGTCATTGCACCCGTCCCCTTCAATAAGAAAGGCCATGAGTAACAGCAGAATTTTTATTATTTTGATAGATGCAAGAAAACACTCAAGTCTATGTTTATGAGCACTTAGAGTTGCAATGTCAATGAAACTTTTTTCAAAATTTTGTGGGATTGTATATTTAATTAGTCATTATTTGTAACAAATTCTTTTAGTACCTGATTGTAAGCACAGTCGATAGTATTGATACTTACAATGACGTACATGGCGAAGAAAGCCACTATTGTCCAGTATCTTCCAATGTAGGAATCTGCCAGTATTGCACCGACAATAGGAGTGAAGTAACAAGTTCCTTGCCAAATGGTGTAGCTCTTGGCTGCTTCAACATTGCTCTGATGCAGTTGTGTTGTGAGGAAGGTGACCAAATTGAACTGAATCCCGTATAATGCCAACTGCTCCCAGCTTTCAGTCACTGAAACATCAAACTTTGCTTTTTTCAGGCATCCCAAAATTCAAAAAGGATGTGGATTTGGCATTCTAATCAGATGGTGTAGCGACCGCACATATCAGGACTATCAGTTTGTTTTGGATATTTGTGTAGTTTTATATACACACTCACACCCATACTCATAGCATAACTATTCTATACCCACTTTGTTGGACGTTAGATGATACATTGAGATCCAAATTACTTGACAATAGCAACTAACAAACGGCAGTAAAATGTGACTGGTTGTTGTAACCAACACAAATAGTCCACAAAAATAGGAACTGCATCAATATACATCTTGATTTGCTATAAATAGCTATCATTTGTAAAAAATAAAAATAAATTAACATTCATCCCTCCCATCGCTAGAAATCAAAATCTCATGAATTTTGCATTGGATCACCTTGAAGAAATCGACACTGACATCAACAATAATTGTTAAGGGGGCTAGCAATAATTCAATTCCATTGGTGTTTTAAATAAGATATCCTTCTTCCTCACATATTTAATTACTACACGAGAAGATGAATTACTACTTCGGTTTGGAGACATCTTTGTCTTATCAACAACAAGAAGGACCATACAGGCCTTTGTTTGCTACCATAAACTACATCAAAACATTTTTTGATCTTTCTAATAATCAGTGTGATTCACTTCTTCACTCATCTGTAATAACATCTCCATGATTGACGGAAAAATCATTTCATGATGATGACACATCACATGAATAGATACATGTATGTCTTTAACACAAAGTTTGTCTATAGTTTATTAAATTTCTTTACCATGTACATTAATGATGTTACTTAAATAACTATTGACAACTAATGTTTTTATAGGTCAATATATTATAATATTACTATTATCTGTTATATAAGAACCGCACTCTTCTCATTCCTCCTGTTCAATTTCTCTCTCCCACAATGCCAGTAAGAAAAGCAAAAACCACCAGAATAATCCTTATCCTTGCCAAAACTCAGAATCACAAGCAATTGTGCTGAAGTTATTGTCAAAACAATGACATTGACAATAGTAATGGAAAACTGAGTCATTAGTAATTGTTGAAGTATACAATAGTAATACGGTTTATGAAGATTGTGATCAGATGATGTTTTTTTGTGGTGGATGTAAGTTTTTCAAGAATCCTATTTGAGATATTTTGACTTTTGTTAAATTTCTAGATGAAATCGTGCAGTAAAATTGTACTGTGTGTTGTATGATTTGTTATTGTCATATATACAACTGATTTATGAAAGTTGGGTTTTGCTACAATAATTATAATCATTTACTGTATTTATTATATGACTATATTAAACACATAATTACTGCCAATTGAGTTGAAATTTACTGCAATAATAGTACGTAATTACTGACCACACTAAACATATAATTACTTTTAGTTGAGTTAGAGTTTATTGCAATAGTAGTACGCATTTATTGAATGTGGTGGGTCATTCAAAAATGCATTAAACACACAAAGAAGTTTATAAATTTCGGTTCTAAAAAATAACAAAGAATTGGATATAATGCCAGAATTTTTGGAGGGATACAAAGTAGTTGTGACAAAAAATCTCAAAAACCCACCCACCCGACATTACTTCATACTTTACTAAAAATTACTGCCAATTGAGTTACAATTTATTGTCGTAATAATACACAATTATTGTCTATCGTAGGGCATTTAGAGTGCCACAAAAAGCAGATTATGTAGCAAAAATGGGGAAAACTGAAAGAACTTCAAAAAATATTGTAGTAACTTCTCATCTAACGTTGTTAACTTCCCCATTATGTCATCCAATAGACGTTCTCATCTAACGACTAACATTACTGGTGGTTAGTTAGATTGGATGGTAAGTAGATTGGGTACAGAATAGTTATTCATTGGGTGGGTGTGTGTATGTGTAGTTATGTGTTAGAAATAGGGGAAGCCTTGGCCTTAGATCAGATCTAACTTTGTGAAATGCAGTCTAAGTGTGTACAATAACAAGAACAAGAATAAAACATTTTAACAGGGAAAACCACGGTACTAATGGATAAGCAACCATAATCGGAAAGAGAATAGATTAACGAAGAAGACTATAAATTCTTAATCACAATTTCAATAGAGTACAAGAGATTGATAATCTCAAATAATTCTCATATCTTAAAGACCTCTCGATTTTTGCTCTCTGTAAGAGTTTGCTACTTAAGAGAGTCTTATCCTTTCTGTATGCTCTTCTTACTTCTATGTTGTATTGTTTTCCTAAGTCATGCTTGATCGATTATCTCTAAGATCACCTCTTATGGACTTATGTGAATCTCAATTTCAATCTCAACTCACAAAAATAAATATATATCTAATACAAGCTGACTAGAACTCATAATAATTTTTTAAACTTAATACAATTAGGACAAGAGAAGCTGCCAACATTCTGAAATGTATGTAAACTGTTCAAAAGTCTGCATGAAAGGTACCTGTTTGAAATTGGCATTATTAAGGAGGGAAAATGCTAATCTAATTGGAAGTGTACGTCCCTTTTTAGTATGTTTCTAAATATATGCTAGGTATAACAAAATGTACAGCAAAAGTTATTCAGGAGGGAAATGGATTCATTGAATCAAAAGTTATTCGATAAATGTTCGCAGATGTACATTGGATGTTGCAAAATGTACACGAGCTAGCAATGTTTAGGAAATTATGATTATGTGTAGTAAGTAATTATGCTTCAAAATGATGTGGATGTGTAGGAAGAAGAAACTATTACCAAGAATGAAAGCACATGATTTCCAAGAACCAGTAGAATGCCTCAATGCAGGATGTCCCTTGACATCAACTGAGCCATCCTTTGTGTATTCTGCTCTCTCCTGCCATACAAAACAATAACAAGTACAGATTTCACTGGTACAAATGCAATACAAAAAGACATTTCAAAAGAACAAAAGAAAAAAAGAAGAATGGAACTTTTGCAAGTTTGAAGACATTTCCAATTACCTCACTAGGGCATGCTTCTTCCTCCAAAGAACTCAACTTGCATGGATCCATTTTGCTTAAGTTTTTTTTTTTTTTTTTTGCAAGTTTGAAGTCAACACCAAACTATAGACATCTACATTAGTATGTGCAGAAACAATTATACAGAACGGAAACAGCTAAGGATTTTTTATTCTTTTAGAAAAACGATGGGGATCTATTTATACTAATATATATCTTTCAGATTGTTTGTGATCCTTTCGAGGCATGTTTAATTACATGACATGGACCCATGACTGATAGGCACCATAAAATATAAGACATGTAAATCACCCAACAATGAATCGATGCCACCTTTATTAGTTATTTTTTAAGTTCATATTACACCTCTAGTTTCCCAAAAAAATCCCTAATAACGCCTATATTTCAAAATTGAACAGCTTACTCTCTGTAATTTGAAATCTAATGAAAATTTTATTTCAAAAGTATTCTTGGATCGATATGTCGATTAAGGAGAAAGAAGACAAATAAACTGATGTTTTATAGAGTTCAGACTATGCATCTAACTCTACACTCTACTCAATAGATCACACTGTTAAATTTTACTATTCTTATTTTTATCACACCCGACGAAACAATAGTTGATTTTTATAATTTTGAAAATTGATCCATGGTACATATGCAGTCACCATGCTCATGATCAACGCAATCAACACGTCAAAAGAGACAACAATTTTTATCTCAAAGATGTAAATATGGAATCCTAGTTCTAATTTCTCCTCTACATAAATATAGTCTATGAAAATCTGTGGAGAGGAAATGAAGGGATTAGAGGGGTGATTAAACCTTTGGAATTGGTTCCATTTCTAGCCTTACGTCGCCTAAATCTTCAAGTTTAAACTAGCATGCTCCACTCGTCAAAATGCTTTGATCTGATAAACATCTTGATCTCCTGTTGCGTGTCGATGCATGTAATCTTATAGTAGCCAAATTCTTGTATATCTTCTATGCCGATATGTAACCGATACAAGAGAACGTTTATACACCTAACACATGTAGTTAGGCTTATGGATTTTTCATTTTTATCTCGGCCTACGTGCAAAGTCTTGTTGCAACAAATCTTGTATTTGTTGATTTCCCGATTTTAAACAATCACATCTCTTGAACCAGATATCCGATTTATGATTTATTTGCACCACTGAATTTTCGAAGATAAGATGTTCAAAACTAGATCAATATTGAATATTTCTCGGAAACTCCTAAAACATACTTACAAAAACATTACATAGTTTCGCTTGTATAATTACATAAATTGAAAAACATCTCATCATAATTAGCAAATATACTCATAAATAACTTTACAATCATATTGAAAAACATATTTTGTCACAAATACAATATGTGGTTTTCATGTTGACATGATGACTTAGCAGTTGCTGACATGTAGGATATGCATAGTCAGATCACTCATCAGATTGCATGTGAAATAAAATTTGTTCTGATTTTTAATATATATTATAAGTTGTTCTGTTTCAAAGTATAGAGAGTTATTGGATTTTTTTTTGAAAATAGAGGATATTAATGTGGACTTTTATTCTTTTTAAATTAATAAAAAGTTCATTTTTTTTGCCAATAACTTTGAGGCCAAACTCATTTTAACCTCCAACTTTGCAAAAGAGTAAAACAAACCCCAAAGTTTAAAATAGGCAAAATTATTACTCTATTATTATTTTGTAATACAATAATCTTAGACTGTTTGGTAGAAAATGTGGCTTATAAGCCCTACTTTCAAGAAAGTATGTTTTACTAATTGGAAAGCGTAAAATGGGAAACATAAAATAGAAATATGCTCAAAGAATAAATAGTAACTTGTTGAAATCTCAGATTTCTCTCCCAATGGAAACAATCACACACCAAATGGAACCAATCCACACACATAATCACCAACCATGCCAAATTGAAGTAATCCACACACCAAATTAGGCGGTGGGTGATAGGCATTGGGAGCCAGGGTGGCAATGTTGGATGGCGTCGGGTGGCAGCGGGCGCGAGTGCGAGAGAGATAGAGAGTGTGCGAGAGGATAACCTCTGAGAAGTTAGGTTAGAGTAGCTATACCTTATCAAGTTTATCCCCTGTAGTTTCTCACATAAGTTGGTGATTTATGCCGCGTGTTTGGCCTGACTTCAGCTTATCTGAGAAGCTGAAGCCAATTTAAGCCAGGTCAAATGGATCCTCAGTAATATTTTGGATCTCTAAATTTGTATGGTTATGCCATTTAGATCCTTAAATTTGAATTTAATCGGCTAGTCTCTAAACTACTTCCATTAGTCAATTTGGTCTCTAAACTTGTCTATATTAGTCAATTTGATTATTCCATCGGTTAAATGTTAGAATTTGGTGATCAACAATGGAGGTCATCCACACGAGGTGGCTTGTATGTTGTCTCTTTGTATGTTTGTATATATTATTCTTTTTATGACTTGTGGTCCTCCATGATTTGCACTAAATATTTTGATCCACACCTCCTAGAGGGAGGAACACACGTGGAGACACAAAGAAGGAACAAGTAAAAGTAAATGGCACCCATCTACACAATGATGATAAATTGTACTACTCAGTCTTCTTTTATAGCTGACTTCTAGGGTTTTAAATGCAGGCTCAAGAGTTTTAGAGCATCGTTAGACGTCTGTTGGCCTAAATATCTTACAGAACTAACTTAGTTTGACCTGATGGAACTGGAGGCAAGTTATACGGTGTCTAACCGTATAGGTCTCTGCATGCTCTTTCCTGTCTGACATTTTTTCTACAAGTTTTCTCTCTCAGTGTCAATAGATTATCGATTCGTTCTACCGATTGGAGGCCAAAGGCAGCAAAACTGAATTTTTAATGATTTTCTAAACTTCTATTGATTATATACTATGTTCTTACCCTTTCAATGAATTTGACTGATATTAACCGTCAAAATACGATAACTCCGTCAAAGTTATAAAATGGTTATATATTGAACAAGATCTACTACAATTCAACATTTTGACATTATGAACAATTACATGCATGACAACTAACCCAAACACACACAAAAGAAAAAGAAAAACTCAATGAGAATTTTTAAACTAGTATTTCCTTGCACACCAAATGAAAACCACAAGATTGAACAGGCTAATTACTGCAAACAGGCAGAAGAACCTATCAAGATGGCCATCATGCAGATCATCAGATATCCAACCAGGTCCTCCGTTCTTCGTCGTGAAGTATGACACTATGGTGACTACAAATGAGCAGAAGTAGCTCCCTAGTGAGACAGTCATTGGCGCAGGTAGCTGAGCATAGGCGATTACTCTGTCATAGAGTGCAACCAGAACAATCACGGCTGTGGAGTGAATCATCAGCTGCCCTTGCTCCAGTAACAAAGGGAATTGCACAAACACCTCGCAGTTTTTGATTCCGGTGACCCATATGGGGAGCATCCGTGCCTCGTCAAGAAATCTAGACAAGAAATTTCGAATGTTGCAACTAGAAAAAAGAAATGTTACACCGGCTCAACAATGTTAAATAGAGAACTAACTATATAACTACCTGAACTTTGTGGTCTGATGTAACCTGTGACCTTGTATGATTGAGCTGTTCTCAGGCGACTCAGAGAGGAAAAAAATCATGTGGTAAAGTTAGTTGCATTCCATTTTCGGATGGCTGCAACAAATTACCTGGGGCTCCCCTGAGGATTCTGATGTCTGTATGAGTTGGAACCTAACAAGAAACTTGCCATGGCCAATGCAGTGCACAGAGCTGGGATTCCAAATCCTAAGACCCTCCATGGTTATCTTGCACCCACACAACACTGGTCCCTGACACTAAACTGCCAACATAGACGGAGAAATGGAACCAACTGAAGTAGGAATTCTTTTTCAGCCGCTCTGCTGGATCATATAGAGGCCTACAAAGAACACGGCAGGCTGAGATGTGGCTTTGATTGCTGCAGATGATGATGATAGCGTCATCGCACCCATTCCCTTCAATAAGGAATCATTTAGATAGTGCAAGAAAACAAGAGCTGAAGCACTCAAGTCTGTGTGTATGATCACTTAGAGTTGCAAAATGATAGCACAATGCTACTATGCAAATGAATAGTGCTTGAGGCCCATGCATGCACGGGATAGGATTAGGGGATGCTTATCTATTAGTCATTGTTTGTAAGAACCTGTTTGTACGCACAATCGATGGTGAAGGAAGCCAGTGTTGTCCAGTATCTTCCAATGTAGGAATCTACCAATATCGCACCCACAATAGGAGTGAAGTAACAGGCTCCTTGCCAAATGTTGTAGTTGTTGGCTGCTCCAACATTGCTTTGATGCAGTCGTTTTGTGAGCAAGGCCACCAAATTGAATTGAATCCCGTATAACTCCAATTGCTCCAAGCATTCCGTCGCTAAAACATCAAACTTGTCAACATTTGTCAAGCATCTCATAATTCAAAATTTTGCGGATATATTGGGAGGAGAAACTATTACCAAGAATGAAATAACATACTTTCAATGAGCCAATAGAATGCCTCAAAGCAGGATATCCCTTGCCATCAACTGATCCATCTTTGTGTACTCTGCTCTATCCTGCAATACAAAACAAACAAGAACTAGAAAAATTTGTAATATTTCTTACTTGCACTGGCTATATGTAGTTTCTGCCTAATATTACATCAAACTACTACTCTAGTCTAAAATAAGTGTCTTTTCTTGGACTCTGCATAGTCCTCAAGATACAATTTTGATAATTATTTTTTATTATAATATATTCAATTTTATAAAAATATAATATTATCAAAGCACTTTTTTTTACAACAAATATGATTAAACAATTTTCTTATTGCTAATATAAATATCTATAAATATATTAGTGGTCGAAGTTTGAAAAACTTTGATAGGCATGCATACAAAAGCAACACTTTGTTTGGATTGGAGTGAGTAGTAACTGGCACACCCAAAAATTGTGCATTCAGTAACAGGTACAAGTGAGTGACTTGGTCGTCGAGCATTTAAGGTTCGATTCCACATGAAATAATCGGAACTAATTTTTGGATTGCAAATTATCAAACTAAATTGAGCGAGTGTTTTTTTAGAGCTAATCCTAAAATTGCGTGAACTACTGAAATTGAGTTAAAGAAATTAATGAGAAAAATCTAGAGTTTCGAGATTTTCATCACTGTCAGGCATGATTTTTAGTAGTATTTCGAACATACCCAAGCCAAAAAAAGTCAAGTTCAAACTTGAAATTTAGCCAAACAACTCGAATATCACACCGATTAAACTACTACTACCGATTGGCAAATTGAAAAAAAAACAATTAAGAAAGCAGAAATAATCCAATTAGCTCAACAGGACATGCTTCTTCCTCCAAATGACTCAACTTGCATGGATCCATTTTGCTCATTTTTTGGAAAGTTTTAAGCCAACACCAATCTGTAGACATCCGTATATATACACAAGGGAACAGATGAGAAGGATCTTTTTTTTAGAAAAACAATGAGGATCTATTTATACTAGTATATCTATCAGATTGTTTAATTACATGCCTTGGGTTACTTGGGTGCTTGACTAATAGGCAACCTAAAATAAGACTTGGGCACCTGCTTCCTTATTTTTTACATGTTTCTCTTTGCCTATTGGATCTTGAACATGACATGGGCTTCACAACTGGAAGCTACATACCAAAGAACAAATTATATTGGGACAAATTGTTTGGTTCTTAGGTGTCTCACTAACATAAGTCTGATTAGTCTCAAAAACTACAATTTTAAAATTTTTCCAATTATTTTTGGGCCCTCTTTGTTAGTGGTAACTAACATAATTTGGATTTAGCTTCGTGCTATTGTTTCCTGTAATTGCTTGCAAAACTCTTGACTTCTAAAAAAATCAATCTCTAGTATTAGAGAAGAAGTTCCTGCAAATTTTTCTTTGATAGAAAAAATTGTTAGATGAATTAACTATGATTATTTAGACAAGACTATTGAGAAAATTTTTAGATTCTTGTTTTCCCTGTCTCCAACCTCTCTCGTAGACTTGTCAAAGAAAAAAAACATGCCAACCAATTGTAGCCCAAATAATAAGACAACCAGAGTCTATAATAAAGATTATATTTCAAATCTCAACATCAGTATATTATGAGTTCAAGTCTTGTGTTGTTGATGTGTTGTTTCTTATGAATATTTTCAAAGATTAAGTTAATAATACTGTGATTTAACCAATAATCTTTCAAATGTCCATGTTTTCAGTTATGTGTTTTAATTAATTATGTCCTACTTCCAAAAAATACAAAAAAAAAGGACATCTCTTCTTCTTCCACCATAAGACAACCAGACCAAGGATGAATTTAGACTTATTTGGATGCTAAAGCTGACACCTAGTGTCCAACTTATTTTTAGTGGTTCAGGAGAAGTGTCAAAACTTATTGGGCAAATAAGCTACACCTCATCACTCTCGGCTTATCTATCTTATTGTTCTTCCCTCCCTTCCTCTTCACATCTCTTATCAAATAAGTCAAATCTTTGTCATAAAACTTTTTGAAGTTATTAAATAAACCAAGTTTTTGGGTTATAATCCGTAAGCCCAACAAATTGGATTATTTCATAAACTCAACCTCGGTTAAACTCTTTCAACCAGTGCATGAAGTCCAAAGAGAAACAGGGAAAAGAATAAGATCTGAAAAGCAAATTATTGGAGCAAATATCTATTAGCTGCAATATTGCAAGTGGGTGATGTTTCAATCAAAGTATCAAAAAGAAAAACATGGCAAGTGAAGTGACAACTGAGCCAAATACCAAAGCTTAAATTGTTATGGCACTTATTGTCACAATAAAGAAAGCTAGCATGCCCCATATGGAGCATGTGGAGATGAAGTTAGTTTTTATAAAATCTACTTAGATGATGCGTATTAAAGATAGATGGATGCTGATCGAATTAGATGTGAGGAGTAATTGTGAGTTTTGATTAAAAAAATTGTAAAATGAGTAATTAGTACACAGAGTCTTCCTGCACTCCAAAGAAAAGATATATTTTACTTTAGATGTTGCTATCAAGCCAACAAAATGTATGTCTTATGATCTGCAGATTTTTTTTACTGCCCCATCAAAGGCCATTTCCAGGTCTGAATTAGACAATGACAACCTCAAATAACTCAAATGGACAGGAATATGGAAAATAACCAAAATTTGTAAAAGAACAAGTCAATCTCAGATATCAATAGACACAACCAGCCAAGGGCAGATCTACATGTTTAGATGACGTGCAATTGCACCCTCAAAATTGTTCAAAAATATGAAGAAGTTTTATAACTATAGTAGTTTGTATCCCTATTTTAATCCAATTTGCACCCCCATTTTATCCCAATAAGTGTAAATAGATCAAAATTTTCAAATCAAATACTATTTGTATGTGACTAATTCTTTTTGTATGTTAGACTCTTTAATCTTTTTTTTTTTACATCCCCATTCTTAAAATCCTGGATCCGCCCTGCAACCAGCCTTTTCATACTAAACCTCTACACTTATTTATAATACTTGACTAACAATCATGAAGTGTGCCTTCAAATGCTTCAACAGGGAATTAAAAATGTTTTAATTCCCCTCTTATGTCATCCACTTCAATTGATAGCATCTCTTCATGGCTACAACTACAATCAGAAATTTAAAATGCACTAAAACAATGCATTGTATTAATCATAAATGTTATTATGGCCAATAGGCGATGGATGCAATGCAAATCAAATGGCAAGTAAAGCATGAAATTAACAATTGAATCAGATATTCTTTCCATATCAATAAGAAAAGTATGAAATTAACAAGCATTGTGCAAGTAAAGCAGCATGTATTATTTGATTCTTCTAAAGCGATTTCAACTAGAGATTTTTTTAAGGCCATGATTGATGGAACTTCTTTGAGAACAAAATGCCCCTCCAGCTGCATTCAATTTAAGAGACCTTAAAATTCCTAAAAACTTTGAGTTTAAGCTCAAGCCCTTCAAATAGGGTCTCAACTGCTTTCTAAAAGTGGTTTAAGCTTAAAATTAAGACGACATTTATTTTGGCTTAAATAGTAAGTCCAGTAAAACAACAGACATCTACCTAGTTTCCAGTGTACAACAACTAAATACATCTGGGAGTGCATCCTGTGCCATTGGGAATAAAAGACACGGTGCATTAGCATCATGCCTTGCCCTCTGAACCGTCTGATCAACAAATAAACTATATGATTTGAAAGCTATGATAAGTACTAGATTGAGATCAAGATGCTTTGCCCTTGTATCTCATTGAGCAGTGAATGAACTGAGCAAGATTCAGCACGCTAAGTGCAGCCATCATCCAGAAGAAATAATCGAAATGCCCTTCATTTAGATTGTCCGGGATCCATCCGGGCATGCCGTGTCGCGACGTGACTGACGCAACAACCCCGAGCACGAACGAGTTGAGGTAGCTGCCGGTCGCCACCGCGAGTTGCGCGAGCGCTATGCTCAGGCTCTTCATGGCTTCTGGGGACTGACAATAGAAGAACTCGAGCATGCCAATGACAGTGAACACCTCGGCCGCGCCCATAATGCAGTACTGTGGCGCTTGCCACAAGATGCTCATTGGCACGGGCGCCCTCCGGTGTGTCATGCCGCTGGCTCTCGTGACCTCCAGCCGCTTCGTCTCAAGCAATGCCGAGTACACCATTGCAATCATGGACAAGGCCATACCAATGCCGAGGCGCTGCAGCTGAGAGAAGCCCCGGTCCTTGCCAGTGACGTGTCGTGCAAGTGGCACTAAAACGGTGTCGTAGATGGGGACACAGATGAGGACGCAGATCACGTTGAAGGTGGAGAGGGAGGCAGGCGGGATGGCAAACGGGCCGATGCGGTTGTCCATCACCATGCCTTGCTCGACGATCGT
The DNA here is from genome assembly GCA_019359835.1 of Pharus latifolius. Taxonomy (NCBI): domain Eukaryota; kingdom Viridiplantae; phylum Streptophyta; class Magnoliopsida; order Poales; family Poaceae; genus Pharus; species Pharus latifolius. The sequence continues at coordinate 672,313 of CM033328.1, forward strand.
CGAGGACATCTGCCCGGTGACTGCGAAAAAGAGCATGAGCGATGCCAAGACCGGGGTAATCCGCAGCAGCATCTTCAGCTCCTCGACTTGTGTCACGGTGCAGAGCCTCCACGAGCCCAACGGTGATGCACATTGCTCACCCGACAGCGGCACTACGATGGCAGCCTTGTCCAAGAACCTCAAGACCATATAATGTAATGTTCAACAGTTAAAAAAGATTTTTGTTGTTAATTATATGGTATCGAAATTTCTTGTTCATCATAGTACTTGCAAGTGATCAGTTTTCAAAAAAAGTAAAATTTAGACAAGAACATCACTTCTATAGTTGAATTTTGGCAATAGGAAATAAACTACCTGAATTGATTGGTGTGCTCAATCTTGTGGCATGATCCAGTTGCTGAGGACTCGTACAGAAGTGAGGCATCATCTGGCAATTGCAGATGCCACTTCCCGACAGCTGAAACAACCACCCGGGAGAGCCTTGCGAGGGGGCTCCCTCCCAGATTCTTAAACCTGTACACCCTCCAGCCGGCGATGAATACAGTGAGTCCGAGAGCCATGAGAACTATCGGGATGGCAAAACCGACACTCCATCCAATGTTGTCTTGCACCCAGACAAGAACTGTTGCGGAGAGTAGGGAGCCGATGTTGCTCGCAAAGTAGTACCAGTTGAAGAATGAGCCCTTCTTTGCCGACTCTGCGGGGTCAGCGCCGTCAAACTGGTCAGCGCCGAAGGCTGAAATGCAGGGTTTTACGCCACCGGTCCCGAAGGCGACAAGGTAGAGTCCTAGGTACACCATGACTTGATGAACGTCCCTATGGTAGGCAGATTGCAGCAGCAGTGGAAGGGACGCCGAAACTGTCAGCACAAACATTCCCTGACAAAATGAAATTATTCAGAATTGCAGGTAATGCAAATCGCTGGTTGTATTGCTTAGTTTATTTGCACTTACCATGGTGTAAATTGCGGAAAAAACTACTACTGTGTGGTATCTTCCCCAATATGTATCTGCCACGAACGCTCCAAGAAGTGGTGTCAGGAAGCAACAGCCGAGCCAGGCAGCCACATGTCTAGCGGCATCGACATTGCTTTCATGGAGCACACTGGTGAGATATGTCACCAAGTTCTTTGAGATCGCAAAGAAGGCCACGTACTCAGAGAATGCAGCTCCTATATACATGCTCAAGTGTTAATTTATCGTTAAAGAAGGAACAAGGAGGGCCAAGCCAATGAGAGAATAATTCTCCGGTACCTAAAATAAAGAAGCATGCCCTCCAATTCCCTGTACTTTGCTTCAGAGCTGGCTGTCCATTGGTATCAACTGATCCATCACTTGTATATTCTGAACCTACATCCTGCATTACAATACCAACAAGTTAGTTGTGAAAATTTTCTTATACTGACTGACACAGGTAGGCACAGGCTCAAGAGCATGTTAATTTTGTCAATGAGTGTTACAAAACTTCATTTGTAAACACAGATCTTCTGATTCTACGAGACCAATATGTGCTGTAAAGATTTACATATGTATGTTCCACTAGAGCACTGCTATACACACAAATGAACAACTTTCTTACAGAATTTTATAATGCTGACTGATAGGTATGGGAAGATTACCTGAGGAGCTGGGTGATGAAGCAGGGGCTTCTCCTCATCTGCTGCTTCCATGGAGCAATAGGTGACAATAGAATTCTCAGGCACCTCAATTGTGCTTCATATTATCCCTCCACTTCTGTGTAGAGATTAATAAAAGGTGTTTAGAAAAAAAATTACATATAAACCCCATGTTAGGACCAATGAAACCTCCGGCACCAAATTGGATCTAATCTTGCGAGATATGACCCTAAGTGTGCACAAAAATAAGAAAAATAGAGAAATCTAGTAGAGAAAATCAAAATAATACAGAAGCAACAACAATAAAAAAGAAAAATACTTTGATAAATTTTTTGAGCACAACTTCAAACAAATATAAGCAATGGGTGTTTTCTTATGTCGTGGTATTGCGAATCCCAAAACAGGTTTGATGACATGGAACATGTGTACGACAATGCGAGCTGACTGTGCGACGGGTCTTCCTTTGTTGGACAATCACAGAAAATGACATGAAGGGTTTATACAGGTTCAAGTCCCAGTAGGAACTCTAGTCCTGTTGACACGCTCTTGACGTAAGTCAGTTGGGGAGGCTCTCTCGTGGGAAGAGAGCTCTAAGACATGCCTATTGCCTTTGAGTGTGATGAATATGAAGTGAAATGTTATCTTATAAGAAAGGGATACAAGGGGTATATATAGACTCTAAAAGACGCAAATTACTAAACTACCCTTAGCTACGACTGTTGGATCGAAAGAGCAGTGGTCCTTTTGTGGGGAATGAGGCCTAGATCTTCAACATGTGTCCATTCCGATTCCCGAGGTGCTTGGGGAGACATTTGACCCCCGAGTGCCTATTTCCTTCCCAGAGGGTTAGACTTGAGTTGGGACCTTTCGGGGACCTAGAGCCTCGGATCTTCATCGAGAACCACCTAGGGTCTTGGTGCTCGGGGGCGAGGGAACCTCCCAGGGACCCAGAGCTCAAAGCCCTAGTGCCCTTACTGGGAACCACCAGGGCACTTGGTACCTGAGGGTGAGGGAACTTCCCAGTAACACAGGGCCCATAGCCCCAGAGCCCTCACTGGGAACCTCTTAGTCACCCGGGGCCCGGAGTCCGAAGCCCTCACTAAAAACCATATGGGAACTTGGTGTCTGGGGGTGAGGGAACTTCTCAGGGACCCAGGGCCCAGAGCCCTCAGGCCCTCACTGGAAATCATAGGGACCCGAGACCTGGAGCCCCAGGTACTCACCGAAAACCACTCGGGGACTTGGCGCCCGGGGACGAAGGAACTTCTTGCAAACTCGGGGTCAGGAGCCTAGGGACCCAGGGCCCGGAGTCCCAGTGCTCTTACAGGGACCACCCGCAGATTTGGTGCCCAAGGGTGAGGAACCTGTTAGGGACCTGGGGCCTGAAACCCTGAGACCATCATCGGGAACCACCCAAGGACTTGGTGCCTGGGGGCGAGGGAACATCCCGAGGACCTAGGGCCCAAAGCCCTCGGGTCCTCACCGGAATCACCCAAGACTCAGTGCTCGAGGGTGAGGAAACCTCTCAAGGATTAGTGCCCGGTGGTGAGGGAACCTCTTAGGGACCCGGGGCCCGGAGCACTGAGGCACTGACAGGGAACCAACTATAGACTTGGTGCTCAAGGGTGAGGGAACCTCCTAAGAACCTGGGGCCTGGAACCCTGGGACCCTTACCGGGAACCACCCGGGGATTTAGTGCCTATGATTGAGAGAACTTCCCAGGGACACGGGGGCCCCGTGCCCTCAAGTTCTCACCGAAACCACTCGGAGACTTGGTGCTCGAGGGCGAGGAAACCTCCCAGGGACTAGTGCCCAGGGCGAGCGGACCTCCTAGGTACCCGAGGCCTGGAGCCATAGGGCTCTCATCAGGAACCGCCCGGGGACTTGGTGTCCGAGGGTGAGGGAATTTCCCAGGGACATGGGACACAGAGCACTGGGATCCTCATTGTGAATCATGTGGGCATTTGGTGGTTGAGAGAGAAGGAACATTCCAAGGACCCAGGGCTCCTCATCGGGAATCACCCGGAGACTCAGTGCCCGGGGGCATGGAACCCTAGGGACTCGAGGTCAGAGCCTCGGGGTCGTCACCGGGAACCACCTGGGAACTTTATGCCTAGCGGCAAGGGACCTTCCGGGGGCCTGGGATCCAGAGTCCTGGGATCCTCATAAGGAAGCAGTGACCTAGAGGAGTTCGAGTTTCCCTCAACATCTCATAACTCTCGTATCTTTTAGACTCTTTCACTACAAGAGTCTGCTACTCTAAGACAACCCCTCTAAATTATTATTGCTTCTATAATGTATGATCTCATAAGTTTTATGTTTGGTTGATAGTCCCAAAACTCTCCTACCATATTCTTCTACATAATTGAAAAGAGATAATTGACTCCATAACACTGTTAAACTTAGTCTTCTATTGGGACATTTAAGTTCATCAGTTTGTGATATATAGCTTTATTCCAAACACGCCCCCCCCCCCTAATCAATTACGCATTCCAACGTATAGATGAGAAGATAATGCTGGGTACAAAACTGAATAAAAAAGTAACATTTCCATCACATAATTTTTTATAAGAGGAAGACATAAGACCCTATTATTCACAACATTAATAACTAAAGTTTTCAATCAATTTAACATGATTTTTATGGTACCAATGAAAAAAGTGCATAAAATGAGCTGCATTTTACAGATTTTTTTTCTCGTTTTTGGTTTTGAAACAAAGAACGCTAATTAAATGAACTCCCCTTTTGACATAAAAATGTACTACAAACTGCACAAAAACAACTACTTACATCCTAGTTCTTCAAGTTTTCACACACACACAGAAAGAGAGAGAGAGAGAGAGAGAGAGAGAGAGAGAGAGGAGAGAGAGAGACCTGAAGGATGGAGGAGGCTATCTTGAGCCGCATGTATCCCAAAGAAGAAGTGGTACTAGTAGTAGTGGCTGCTGATGAGATAGCAACATCAACAAGTCATTTTCCAGCAACATAGAAGCGGTGATAAGGCTACCGGGATCTGTCACGCGGGCCCCACGCCAGAAAATTAGTTTTTTAATTCTTTCCGGAGAGAGAAGACGCCACAGTTGGCGTCGGGACCCCACAGGAAAAGTGGATTTTTTTGTCTCGGTTCGCGTGCGCTTCAATTGCATTAGATTTTTGTTTCTTAATTTCAGATCAGTCTAGTTCAAATTAGATGTTGATTATAGTGAGAAAGTTATAGATATTTAAATTATCTTCATTTAGAGACTAAATTTCATATATATTAGATTTTTAAATTAAAAATTATTGATGTTTTACTAAAATAACCTAATTTAATTTATTTGTAGGTCCGTATGAAGCGCCTCACGAAGCGCCGGTGTATTTGGAGAGGGAGGTGTTTCGGGTGGTGTTTCACACACGTGGCACAGAATATACTAAAAAATATTCTGTTGAAACACCTCGTGAAGTGCCAATAGACTGGACTCAATCTAAGGCATCAAAGCATCTATTGGCCACGTCACTTGTGATTGCTGACGACAAGGTTACCTAACTTTGTACTATTATTTATTGATTAGGTAGCATTAGAGACTACAGTTGCTTAATTCTTAATTGGTTTCTCCACGATGTCATGTCTCGAGTTTTTATAAATAATTCGGATTAAAAAAATTAATTATAAAAATGACCCACTATTTTTGAATTTTACAAAAATAACACACTAATCAATTTGTCGTGTTTTGGGTAGTCGGCAAGTTTTCTGACTCCTGTAATGATTCGACCTTGATATGATCAGTTTTGATCTGATACGATCGCGATCAATTTCAACATTGATACAAATACGACTAAGTCTAGTACTGATACGACTATTTTTGAACTGAAACGATCACGATCAAAAAATTAGAGGACATGTCGAGTGTACTCGACAAACTAATGTGACAGACTATTTTTATAAAACTCAAAAATTTGGATCATTTTTACAACTAATTTCTTAATCTGAATTATTTATAAAAAAATTAGTCATGTCACTGGCCTAACAGGTCAATAGCCTATAACTATAGGTGATCTAGGGCTGACAGATTCTTATCTGTTTTGGATTATTTTATCTCGTATTGTCATGCTATATATATATATATATATATATATATATATATTTGATCATGTTTAGGACTTTTTTTTTTACCTCCCGTCTTTGAGAGGAGGTGGGAAGTCATATCTCCCACATATTTTACTCAAAATTGGCTGTAATTCTCTTCTTTTTTTTTGAAATTATACCATATTAATGTGTAATTATATATATAGTTTGCTGTTTGATGTGCATTTAACAATGTTAAAGTATTGAGAATATGCTGTATATAGAATGTCGTCATCTACCAAAAGCTCATGGTAGTTGAATGTTTAACCTAATTTAAGCTTATCACATAAATAAATGGCCAGCAATAAAAGTTTTATAGTCACTTTTTCCCTTTCATATAAAATAATTTGAGTCATGTCTTTATTCAGTGCATTTTGGATTTTCATATAAAAACTAGCAAAAAAAAAAGCTGTATAATTACACGGTACATTCTTTTTTCCAGAAAAGAGTATAGGACCCTATTTTCTCAGAAACAATAAGTTTAATTTCATATAGAAGAGACATGATCTGTATGAAAATCCAAAAAGTACAGAGTTTCTGACCTAGCAAAACTACATACTTGCACAACGTTTAAGACTGCCTAATACATAATATAGACTAAGGCATGGACGTTTAACCTAGTTTAAGTTTATCATCTAAATCCCTGGTACTAGAATTTAAATTTGTAGTCGTCGGGTCTTTCCGTTATAAAATATTAGGATATTTGGTTACATGCAAAGAAAAAAATTATGTGTTTAACAATGAGTCATTAGTGTTTTATTGAAATGTTTATCCATACACCACTCGTTAATCTTGCAGGCGAGTTGTTTTTATTTATTTTTTATTTTTTGCCAAAAAGGTCTTTTAGTGAGGTCTTTATTTTAATATTTTTTTAATGTATAAACTAGCCAAAAAAATCCAATACAACAGCACAGTATCGTCTCATAAATAATTTTAAATTAAAAAGGTGTACAGAGAGCAAAATTCATGGTAAATTGGTAATGAACCATCCTCAAGCAACAGCCGTCACTGGTTGATGGCTACAACTGCAATCACGAATTTAAGATGCAAGAAAACCAGGCATTAATTGTTTTAGACTACAATAATGTTCATCTACATAGGATGAGGGGCAATAGACAATAGTTGATCCAGTAGAGCTGATGGATACAATACAAGTTGCAAAAATCTGCCCAATTTTGGTTGGACAATTGAAAGCACCAAGAACTTTTGAGTTTAACCCTCATCATGATCCGGGACGATTTTGGACGAATAAAAGACTGGTCTGATCGATGACTAGGTCTGGTCGAGTTTAGGGACACCAAGTGCAGTCATATATGGCTGATGACCTAGTCAATGGCCGTTGGTCGAAAATTGACCAGAATTGGTCGAAATCGACTTGGTCAATGGTTGAAAGTGGTTACCGTCTGCCAGCCCACGACCACACTTTTCAGAGAATGTGCTGTAGTTGAGGACGTGCAAGCCACGACCAGAGAATTGCCAGAGGACGTGCAAGCCCACGACCAGACAGTTAGACCGGTCAAAACATAGTTGTTTCGTCTTTAAATATCTGTTATTGTAATTAGATGGATATCTGATTTGGAGTGAGTTTTCTAGCAGTGTGTGTACAAGTATACAAACATCTCTTTTCATAATAAGAGAGTATTTCTGCTAATCTTTAGCTTCCACATTCAAATCGGATCAAATTGGCATCAGAGCACTGTCCTGACCTGTTGATGGTGAAGACTCGCATCGGCTACATAGAATCTGGTGAAGTTCCCCAAGAACTTACCATGTTCCGAGGCGAATTCTCGACGGCTCCTACAACCGCATCTCCGACGATGTTTGCCGAAGTCTCCACTCAAGCTAGTTTGGCCGACCAAGTGGCCAAACTCTCCCTCCAACATAGACACTGTGCTTGCTTGGATTAAGTAGCAGTCCATGATCTCGCATCCTGTAGTTGATGCCTCTAAGGCGAAGGTGACGCCTAGCAAGGGATCTGAGGGTAGCTCTTGTAGACGGGCAGACGACGACAATGCGGACGACCTCGACGATGACACCCACGCCAAGTCATCTTCCCTAGCTGACGAATCTTTCAAGGTCGAAGCTAAGGTCGACATCCCTATGTACGATGGGGCGATCGATGCCGACACATTGGATTCATAGATCGACAAGCTTGAGACCTACTTTGACCTTGGGGGTTTCAGTGGTGTCAAGAAGGTGAAGTTCGCATCCTTGAAGATGAAGGACCACGCCAAAATGTGGTGGAAAGCACGAGTTGTCTACGGAGAAGTCGACGACCTCACTTAGGGCCAATTCAAGGGCTCCTCCAGCAAGAGTTCTACCCGATGGGCTACCTCGAAGAGAGGTGGGACCGTTGGTACTGGTTGTTCAACGGCGCGACCAGTCTATTTAAGACTATACCATAGAGTTTTGGAGGCAAGCAATTGTCATGGGCATATCGCTCTCCGACCCCCAGGCGTTCAGGAATTATATGTCCGGGCTACACAGGACGACAGAGTTTAGTCTGTTTGGCATCCACAACATCTCGACCGCGAGTACAACAACCATGACGATCAAAAAAAGGAACGAGTCATGCGGCGACAAGACCATAAAGGGGATTTTGACCATGTCGAAGGAGAAAACAAGCTTCCAAAAAGGTACATCCAAATCCAGTACGGGTGTTACTTGCGAGCATTATCAGGTTGTAGGTCGCACGAAGGAGAAATGTTATCAACTTTATCCCGAACTTCGACTAGAGAGAACTAGGAAGAATGTACCAAGCAAACGAGCAGCCATGACAACCTCGACCCCACTGATGGAAGAAATTGTTCGGTTGAACTCGGTCGAAAAGGCAGACACGACCCTACCTTTGATGGCAATGCCGAATGAGATAGGCTCGGGTTTACCTCTAGACCACGACCCGACAGAGGATTTATTTACCATTAACATACAGGTGAAGCACGAGGTTGTAGCGGCCATTTTCAACCCTGAAAGTCATAAGAATTTGGTCTTCGCCGGGCTGGTGCAATGACTGGGGCTGAAGACGACCACACATTCTTTACCATATCCCTTGGGATGGTTCACGTCCGACGTGAGCCAGCAAATCAAGAGACGATGTACTCTACGGTTTGCAATCTCTTCTTGTTACATCGATACGATTCAATGCCATGTTGTTCCCATTGATATATGTCAAGTGATCTTCAGGAGTTCCTTCTTGTATGATCGTGACGCCCATTTCCACCATTAGGCTCAGGAGTACGAGCTCACCAAAGACAGGTCACGATTCATCATCACCAAGGACGACCACATCGACACCACAAAATTGATGATGACAAATCAGGCAAAGCGGATTATCAACACACGCCGGAAATGTGTGTTGATCATGATTCGCCCGGTGAGCCAAGGTGAAGGTGGTTGTTCTGCATTAATATTGTCTTGCAGGGAAAGTAATGGTGAATTTGCAAACCTGCTCAGTGAGTACAACGAACTATTCGAAGAGGTTGAGGGTTCACCACCAAGATGACCGGTTGAACACGACATCCAACTCATGTCTGATGCACCACTTCCCAACCTGAGCATGTACTGCAACTCAATGTTGGAGAATGAGGAGATCGAAAGACAGATCAGTGAATTACTAGATAAAGGCGTTATCCAACCGAGTAATTCTCCTTGCGGGTCCCCAGTGGTGCTCGTGATGAAGAAAGATGGTGCTTGGCATATGTGCATCGACTACTCGGCATTGAATAAGATCACCATCAAGAATCGGTACCCTCTTTCTCGCATCGATGACCTGTTGGACTAGTTGAAGAGTGCTTTATTCTTCACCAAGTTGGACTTGAAGTCTGGGTATCACCAAGTGCGTATACATGAGGATGACACTTGGAAGACTGCCTTCAAGACTCGACAAGGCCTGTTTGAATGTCTTGTCATGCCATTCGGGCATTGCAGTGCTCCAGACACATTCATGCGGCTAATGAATGACGTTCTTCGGCCATTCATCGACGACTTTGTGATCATCTATCTCGATGACATATTCATCTATAGTCGATTGTGGGAGGAACACGTCATGCACATGCAAAAGGTGTTTGACCAGTTGAGGCAACATCAACTCCACCTCAACAGTAAGAATTGTGAGTTTGGGAAGAAAACTCTCCTGTACCTTGGCTTTGTGGTCGGTGATGGTACACTCTAGCTCGACCCCGACAAGGTGAAGTCCATTTGTGAGTGGCCATGACCATGATCAATGACGGAGGTGCGCAGCTTCATGGGTGCATGCCAATACCTCCATAAGTTCATTCATCATTTCTTTGTTTTGGCTTCTCCTTTACATTCACTAACGAAAGTCAACCAAAAATTCGAGTAGACTACAAAACATGAGGACACGTTCCTCTTGTTGAAAAGGAAAATTAGTGAGGCACCCGTACTCGTGTTACCTAGTTTGCAGAGGCCCTTTGAATTGGAGACGGGTGCGTTGGGCTATGCCATGGGTGTTGTCCTCATGCAAGATAGACGACCAGTGGCTTATCACTCGGAGTTGTTCCAAGTTGTCTAGAAGAACTATCCAACGTATGACAAAGAGTTGTGCACATTTCATCAAGCGGTGAAGCACTGGCGCTATTATCTCTTGGGCAAAGAGACCGTGGTGCACACCGACCATCAACCGCTCCAATATCTACGGACTCAGTCTAAACTCCAACAAGCCCGTCATATGAAATGGATGTTTTATTTTCAGAAATTCAACTTGTTGATCAAGTACAATAAGAGCGTCCATAATAAGCTGGTTGACATGCTATCACGGCCCCTAATTGCTGCCATTTGCTTGTCGGTGTTTATGCAGGTTGAACCTTCATGCCATGAGGACTACACCACTTGGTACGAGCAGGATCCCGATTTTCGACCAATGCTAGCCGAGCTCAAAAAAGGCAAGCCATCCAAGTTTGCTTTACGAGGATTGCTCCTATACAAGGGGACACTTCTTTGTGTGCCATCTGGAGCACACTGAATACAGTGGCTACGGGAGGCACACACCTTGAAGGTCGCTGGATATTTTGGAGTGATGAAGACACTCCAGAATCTTCATCCGCATGTCTTCTGGCTGCACATGTAGTAGGACGTGGCCCATTTCGTCAGGGGTTGTGGCCTCTGTAACATATCCAAGCCTGCGAATTGGAAGTTGGGTTTGTATACCCCCCTGCCGGTTCATGCCCGACCATGGAAAACCATTTCCATGGATTTCCTGGGTGGATTGCCGAAGACCCGATGGGGCAATGACCACCTCTTTGTGGTCGTTGACTGCTTCTCCAAGATGGAGATACTCATACCGTTCAAGAAGAATGTTACGGCTGAAGAAGCAGTACGGTTGTTCTTCCAACACGTTGGACACATTTTGGGCTACCGAGCTCTATTTTGTCCGATCATGATACACTGTTCCTCAGCCATTTTTTGCGATCAATATGGACAATGATCGACACCAAGCTAAAGAGGAGCACAACGTTCCATCCACAAACTGACGGTCAAGCTGAAATGGTAAACCATCTAGTTATCCATTTGCTTAGGGGCTACAATTCACGGCATCCCAAGACATGGGACAATAGCATATCGTACCTATAGTTCGCATTCAATCAAGCTGTACATGGTTCCACGTAGAAGTCCCCTTTCGAGGTATGTTTGGGTTTTCTTCCTCAAAGCCCATTCGACCTAGAGTTCTCAATCTCCACCTCACCACAATCCGCCAAGGAGGGGGATGATCAGGAACAAGCACAAAGATTCCTGGAAGGCATCCGACGACTTCATGGTGAGGTTGAGCAAAACCTTCATAAGGCTCAGCTCAAGTACAAGACGCGACATGAATAACATCGAGTTAAAGCCAAATTTTAAGAAGGTGATTTGGTCTAGCTCCATCTAAGCAAGGAACGACTAAAGGGTGAAGGTAAAAAACTCAAACCAATCCGTTATGGTTCATTCAAGATTATATGAAAAAATGGTGAGAATGCTTGTCAGCTCGAACTACCACCGTATATAGACATCTATTCAGTGGTTAATGTCGAGCACCTCAAACTCTTTGAGCCCTCCATGTTTGACGATGAGCCCAACACAACAGTGCCGTCCATCAAAGATCTGGTGTACCAATGGGAGGCACCTCTTACCGAAGACGTGGTCTTAGAGAAGAAGGTGACCACAACTCGTCGAGGCACATGTGAGACTTTTCGGGTTGGCCGAAAAGATCAACGCGCTAGTGCAGCCAAGTGGTACACATGCGAGAACGACCAAGTGCAGTTCCCGCATCTTTAGTTCGGGGCACCAACGGGAGTTGGCTCTCTTCCTAAATAGGGGGGTCTTCATCCGAGACGATCTCGGACGAATAAAAGAGTGGTCTGGTTGATGGCTAGGTCTGGTCGAAGGCTTCTGGTCAGGTTCAGGGGCACCAAGTGCAGTCACATGTGGCTGATGACCTGGTCGATGGTCGTTGGTCGAAAATCAACTAGAACTGGTCGAAATCAACCTGGTCCATATGCGGCGGTAGTGAGTTGCTGTCTGCTAGCTCACGATATCACTTTTCGGGGAACGTGCTGCAGTTGAGGACGTGCAAGCCACGACCAGGGAACTGCTAGGGGACGTGCAAACCCACGACCAGGCAGTTAGACTGGTCAAAACGTAGTTGTTTCATCTTTAAATATTTGTTATTGTACTTAGATAGAAATCTGATTTGGAGTGAATTTTCTAGCAGTGTGTGTACAAATGTACAAACATCTCTTTTCATAATAAGAGAGTACTTTTGCTAATTTTTAGCTTCCACATCCAAATCGGATCACATCATCATTCTAAAAGTGGTTTGAGCGCAAAATTAAGACAACATTTTATTTTTTGCTTTATTGATAAGTCTAGCTAGACCATTAATTATGACAACAACTATGTACATATTGTGAGAGGATCATTTGCCAGTGGGAATAGAAGGCACAGTGCTATAGGATCATGTCTTCCATGAATTCCCAACAGTTTGATCGACAAATCAGTTGTATTAATTGAAAGCTATGAGAAAGATAACACTCGAGGACAAGATGCTTTGCCCTTGTGTCTCATAGAGCAATGAATGAATTGCACTAGATTCAGCACACTAAGCGCAGCCATCATCCAGAAGAAATAATCCAAATGCCCTTCATTTAGATTGTCCGGGATCCATGATGTGACCGCCGCGACAACTCCAAGCACGAAACAGTTAAGGTAGTTCCCGGCCGCTATTGCGAGTTGCGCGAGTGCCAAGCCCAGGCTCTTCATGGCATTCGGGGCCTGATCATAGAAGAATTCGAGCATGCCAATGCTGGTGCATACCTCAGCCATGCCCAACACGAAGTACTGCGGTGCTTGCCACAGAATGCTCATCGGCGGGGGCACCCTTCGGTGTGCCATGCCGCTGGCTCTCGCAACCTCCAGCCGCTTCATCTCGAGCAATGCCGAATACACCATTGCGAGCACAGACACCGCCATACCAATGCCAAGGCGCTGCAACTGCGAGAAGCCTCGGTCCCTACCGGTGAATCGCCGCACGAGCGGCACTAACATGGTGTCATAGATCGGGACACAGATGAGGACGCTGATCACGTTGAAGGTGGAGAGGGAGGCTGGTGGGATGGTGAACGGGCCGATACGGTTGTCCATCACCATGCCCTGCTCGACGATCGTCGAGGACATCTGCCCGGTGACTGCAAAGAAGAACACGAGCGACGCCCAGACCGGGGTGATCTGCAACAGCATCTTCAACTCCTCGACTTGCGTCACCGTGCAGAGCCTCCACGGGCTCAGTGGCGATGTGCATTTCTCTCCAAGCGGAGGCAGCACAATGGCAGCCTTGTCAAAGAACCTGAAGGCCATAACAATTCAAGTGGCATCTTGCTGTTATAGTTAGCTCATAAACAAGGTTAATTATATATATGGTAGTCAATTTCATGTTCATAATAGCACTTGCGAGTGAGTAGTTTTTCAGAAGTAAAATTTAGACAGTTACATTAAGCTACCTGAATTGATCAGTATGCTCAATCTTGTGGCATGTTTCAGTTTCTGAGGATTCATGCAGAAGCGAGGCATCGTCTGGCAACTGCAGATGCCACCTCCTGACAGCTGAAACAACCACCTGGGAGAGTCTTGTGAGGGGGCTCCCTCCCAGTTTCTTAAATCTGTACACCCTCGAGCCGGTGACGAATACAGTGAGGCCGACAACCATGAGGACCATCGGGATCGCGAAACCAACACTCCATCCAATGCGGTCTTGCACCCAGACAAGAACTGTCGCGGAGAGTAGGGAACCGATGTTGATCGCAAAGTAGAACCAATTGAAGAATGAGCTTTTCTTCACCAGCTCTGCTGGGTCGGCGCTATCAAACTGGTCTGCGCCAAAGGCTGAAGTGCAGGGCTTTATTCCACCGGTTCCGATGGCGACAAGGTAGAGTCCTAGGTACACCACGACACGATGGATTTCGCGATTGTAAGAAGATTGCAGGAGCAGTGGAACCGACGCCGAAACTAACAGCGCAAGCATCCCCTGATAAAATAAAATCACTCAGAATTGTAGGTGACACAAGATGCACGTTACATCGCTTAGCTACTCTGCACTTACCATGGTGTGAACTGCGAGGAAATTAACCACCGTCTGGTATCTTCCCCAATATGTATCTGCCATGAAGGCTCCAAGAAGCGGTGTCAAGAAGCAACAGCCGACCCAGGCAGCCACATTTCTCGCAGCATCGACGTTGCTTTCGTGGAGCACACCGGTGAGATACGTCACTAAGTTCTTTGAGATCGCGAAGAAGGCCACGCATTCAGAGAATTCAGCTCCTACATGCATACATGTTCAGGTGTCAACTTGTAGTAATGAATTCAGAGAATTCAGGTCTGAATTTTTCCCTGGTACCTAAAATAAAGAAGCATGCCCTCCAATTCCCTGTACTTTGCTTCAGAGCTGGCTGCCCATTGGTATCAACTGATCCATCACTTGTATATTCTGAACCCACATCCTGATTTACAATACCAGCAAGTAAATGTTTGCAAACAAGAAGTGACTGACTGTATATTCTGAATCATTGTGTTGTAGTAAATAGAAGGGTAAGTACTGTGCTCACAAATCTTATGTTTTTTTTTTTGGATTAAATTCATAATGGAAATGCTACATTTTCGAACACATGATAAAATAGATATGGGAATAGTGTACCTGATGAAGCAGCAGTGCCCTCTCCTCATCTGCTGCTTCCATGGAGCAGAAGATGTTTCAGCTACCTCTGTCTAGAGAATAATAAGAATTTCAGAATTGCATAAACACCCAACAATTTAATTTACAATTTTTTAGTAAATTGTTTCAGATCTAATAGAAGAAAACTTCAGTCTTCTTGATAAAAGGAAGATGTATGACCTTATCATTCATAAGATTAACTACTAAAAGTCTTGTAGTTAATTTCACATGATTTTTACAATACCATAATATGAAAAAAAATGTGTCAATTTCTACAAAATGAAAGAAGAATAAGGAAGTGAGTTCTTTTAAAATAAAAATGTACAACAAACTGCACAAGAATTAGCTCTGACATGCTCATGCTCTTCAAATTCCACAAGAACACACACACACACAGACCTGAAGGATATGGAGCAGGAGGAGGCTATCTTGAGCTGTGTCCAAGGATCAAGAAGAAGTGTGTGATGAGAGAGCATGAGCGTCATGTCATTTTCAAGCTACAAGCATATATTTCTGCCCATGCCTCCGTGTTTTGTAAGTCATCTATCACCCCAAGGTACCCCACAACTTTATATCACTAACCAAACCATAGTTTACAATTTTTGTGTCATTTGTCTACTATGGTATTCTAGTTTTGGTATTTAGTAGATGCTCCAATTTCAAATTAGATCTAATCTTATAAAATATAGGATAAACATGTATAATACTAAGAACGAGAATAAAAATATCTAAGACAGAAAACCAAATAAAGACGGTGAAACAACAACAATAAGAGAGGAAAAAGTTGACAAAAAACCACAAATTTCTTGAATATACTTTCAAAAATCAATACAATAGATTATCAGTCTCTTACAATTCTTGTATCTTTTGACCATAATCTTATTCTCTATAAAAATCTACTACTCAAGAAAATTCTAGTATTTATCTTTTCTATATCTTTCTTATTTTTTTATTGGATTAATCACCATAAATCAATGACCCCACTTACACAAATAAAAAACATATAGTAAATATATGGTGGCTCGCTAACCTACCAAGAGTAGAACAAGTGAATCCCAACAAAAGCCGAAATAGAAAAGCTCACGTTAGGTGGATGTTTAACCGAGTTTTGGATTCTTATCACATAAACAAATGGCCGGCAATTAAATTTATTGTCACTTTGTCCCTTCAATAGAAAAATATTTTGAGTCATGTCTTTGTTCGATGTATTTTGGATTTTTATATATGAACTAGCAGAAGTCCTTACACAATTGCGCAGCAGTCTTATAAATAATGTTTAAACTAAAAAAGTATACAACAATATATAATACTATCCATTCTTTTTACTTATCAATTGATACGTGTGAAAGTCAAATTTTTTTAAACTTTGATCATCAATATACGAAGAAAAATCAAAATTCACCATTTGAAAATAATATTAATAAATTTATCATCAAATTTATTTTCATATTATTATTGTTTAATAATTTTTTGTCAGTTATAATTATAAAAATTAATGACTAAAGTTGTATCTTACAGATTGTGAGAATGTATAACGACAAATAAAAAAGAACGAGTAAATACTAACACTATAATGAATTTTTAAAAAAATACTAACACTATAGTATAATAATATAATAAAAATACACATGTAACTTGAAGAAATATCTACAATAAATTCCATTTTGAAGAGGTGTTTTGTCAGAATACTTTGGTACATCACAGAAAAAACTTACATGTAACTTAAATAATACCATGGTTTGGATTTCTACAGCAATAATTTAAAAAAAATGACCAATGTCCAGAGAGAAACAGGGAAAAGAACAAGATCTGAAGCAAATGTTTGGGACAAATATCTGTTGGGTGATGTTTCAATCAATCAAAGCATCAAACAGGAAAAGATGGTGAGAACTAAGTTAACCAAAGCGTAAAGTATTTGTGGTACCTATTGAACCAACAAAAGGCTTAGCATTCTACAATGACAGGATTTTAATTGCAAACATAGAAGATGTGGACATGAAGAAAGCTATAGCTACAAAGAAAATGCTTACAAAATTTTTAAAAATCTAATCGGATGGTGAAATTTCAGGATAGATGAGTGCACATCAAGGATAAAATTTGGGTGTGAGTATATAATTGAGAGTTTGGATCAAATTTTATTAAAAAAAAAGGGTAATTTGGTGTTATCTCCTGTAATCCTGTCTATCTATATGACACCATGTTAGTGCACAAAATGCAAGTTACATTGCTTTGTTAACATTGAAGTATAAATGAATTGACCCTTAAGTTTTTAGGCTCGGTGCATGAAACCCAACAGTTAATTGGCACTTACTGTGGTGTAAACTGAGAGGGAAGTGAATATTGTTTGGTATTTGCCCCAATATGTATCTGCCAAGAAGGCTCCAAGAAGTGATGTCACGCTAACAACAGCCCATCCAGGCAGCCACATTTCTCGCAGCCCTGACATTGCTTTCACATCCATGAGATACGTCACCAAGTTCTTTGCAATCACAGGAGGCGCGGGGGCGGAGAGGAGTGAGGTAACCCTAAGCGCGGGGGCAGAGATTGCGCGTGCTCGGCAGAAGCAGCTCGCGCGTCTCCCGCGGGCCAGGCCGAGAGAAACGAGAGCGATTTGCGTTTTCGCGAGCCAGGCTGAGCGGGATTGTTTGCACCACGCGGGCCGGGCTGGAAGTAGCGGTGCAGGCAACCAAACAACCGAAAATCGGGCCGTTTTGCATCCGGGGGCCAGGCCAGGCGTTGGGCCAGGCAACCAAACACCTCCAAAGAGGGCCACGCATTCGGAGAATTCAGCTCCTGTATACATATATGTTCAAGTATTTCTTTGTAGTAATGAGGAAGGGCCAAACATTCAGAGAATTCAGGTATGAATTTTTCCCTGGTACCTAAAATGAAGAAGCATGCTCTCCAATTCCCTGTACTTTGCTTCAGAGCTGGCTCTCTGTTGATATCAACTGATCCGTCACTTGTATATTCTGAACCTACATTCTGCATTGCAATACAAACATGTGACTGTATTTTTCGCAAAAACTTGCAAATCAAACTTGGACTGTGCTTTGTATATGTCACATGAAAATAGCTAGTGTTTCCCAACAAAGCATTGTCGAACTGCCGAATTGGAAAAATTCGGTGCTGAGCTGATAATGGAATTTTTTTTTTGATAAATAGAAATGAACAATTTTCTTAAAAAATATTGCAAAGCTCTTCCAATTCTCCGTCCACTTTTTTCTAGAGGATAAGGTGACATCTCCATCCATGATTCATATAGATGAAGACATATGTTAACAAAGAAAGTGTGTTGTGCAAAAAAAATGCCCAGTGACCAAACTTGCAAACTATCTGGGTAATAATGCAGTTATCAATTATGCCCCGCGGAGCATAATTGGTTCTCATATTGAACTTGAGCCGATCTTGAGCCTGTATCGAGCCAAATATGAACAAGAAGCACAAAGATGAATGATGCTAGAAACTTTAACTTGTTGGTCAGGAAGCATGAAGGAACAAGAGGGACAAAGACGATTAAGCTAGCTATTCGAACCGCATTACTCTTGTATTCTTGATCTTTTTCTCAGATTTAAATATTTGTCTCCTTTGTATAATGTAGACCGGTTCACATTGGCCCCAACTCTGCTTTGTATCTTATAAGCATATCAAGTTAAATCCCTCTTGTCTGGTGTCTTGCCCTACAATGGATTTGAAAGAAAAAGAAATGGCTTTGACGTCCTCTTCAACTTTCGGAGAGAGAGAGAGAGAGAGCTGAAGGATGGAGCAGGATGATATCTTGAGCTGTATCCAAGGAAGAAGTGCCTGACGATAGAGCACCAGAATCAAGTCATTTTCAAGCTACCATAAAAGAACCTGCATCAAGCATGTTTCTTAAAAATAAGTATCTTTTCCATCCTATTTGGGTGCTAATCAACAAAAGATGAAGAGTGCTATGTTGATAAAGATTGAAAGTGCAATATTGATCCATTTCTACCAGCGAAAAAGTGTGTGTGGTTGCCAACAAAAGATGGAAAGTGCAACAACAAGGTTAAGTGTCTAAACATGTTGCATTTCACAGCTTCCTTGTCCTTGGTTTTGAAAGAAAGAGTGTAAGTGAATTCTTTTCTTCTTATTTGTTTTGGCATTTTCTTCAAGTTTTCTCAAGAAAACACACACACACACATATGAAGAATGATATGGAGGAATAAGTGATGCTTCTAAGTGAACAGCCTTACCATCCTCGTAGGGCAGGAATCCGGCTACAGTTGAGAAGCAACTACATCCCACTACAAAATCATACTATTACCCTTTCTCTTGTCTATTTGATCTAAAATCTGGTGGTATGAATTGACTGCTGTAGTTTCATGCTACAACACTTCAAACAGTAATTTTCAATAGAACTAGGTGACAATACCTGCGAAATCTCGTTCATCACTTTTTGATCCAATGGTGTACCAACAACGTATGGTAGCTTCTACACTGTAGAAGACTCGAGCACAGCTAGCACAAGGACCGATCATTACTATGCTACATGTTTCTAAATAACCCATAAACAATCCTTACAACATGGGTGGTGAAACGTAAATTGCTATTCACTTTGACAAATTAGATACCACATCAATTGAACTACTGACTGATTGTCTGATTGACTAACTTATATATACCTGAACACCAAACAAGGATACCCTCGATTTACAATAATTTAAAGGGAGAAGTCCCTTTTTAGTCCTTTAACTTTGCTGATAAGACTCTTTTAACCCTCGAACTTTCTAAGGGCCTAAAAAGCCATAAACCTTTCAGCCTAATCCAAATCAAGCCTCCGTTAGAATTTGTGGACAGAACGGATGATGTGCACAAATTATTAGGGTAAACTAAATTGATGTTAGTATGGAACAGAGGAGGAACTTCCATGGGTTCCTTCCGAAGTCGCTGCTTGTGGGCCCATCCATTGGGACCAAGAAGATTTTCTTTTATACCTTCAATTGCAAATTGTAGGTTTTAGCACTTTGGGGCATCACTTTCCGTGGGTATTTTTTGCAACCACATTTATTTGCTTAATCTTCTTTGCGTCCATCTCAGATATTATATCATGTGCGCGGGAGATGTCCAATATTATTATCTGTTCCATCCGCTAATTCTAATGAGAAACTTGATTTGGACTTCACTGAATCATTTAGAGCTTTTTTTTTGGGCCCCTCAAGAAATTGGAGGATAAAAAGAACCTACAACTACTAGAGTTGAAAGACCAAAAGGTACTATTCCATAATTTAAAACCAAGTCCAATCCATGGGCAAATAATAGGACCCGAATTTTTTTTATTAATATCCCAAAATTAAAAAGATAATTTGAAAAATGATATATAGTTTATCGAAATTGTAAAAATGTCTTTTTTGAGCGTGATAAGCCAATTATCGCAGTCTGGAACTGCGAGAGAAGATCACAGGCGCAACATAAACCTTTTTCCCACCCCATCCGCGACAAAAACTAATCAAGTGGTCGAATGACTGAGTGATCGAGTGATTGCATGGTCGAATCACATTTAGACCACTCGATCACTCGACCATTCAACCACACGACCACTCGATCACTCGCCCAGTCAACGCTTCAACCAGACAACCACTCGACATGTAGACCAGTTTCTGTCGTGGATGGAGTAAGGAAAAGATGTCTATCGCGCCTGTGGTTGTTCTCTCGCAATTTTAGATCACGATAATTGATTTATCGCGCCCAAGAAAGATATTTTTGTAATTTTGATAAACTGTGGGTCATTTTTCAAATTATTTTTTTATTTTGGATTATTTATAAATATATCTCAATAGGACCCACGTATAACACAAATAGAGAAAATTTTAAATGGGATTTCAAGAGAATGGAGGGTGACGAAATTTTTCAAATGAATATTCTTCGTTAAGTAATATAGATACAATTGGACCCTAATTAACTCTATAGCATTGTAAAAATACTAAATTAATAATACCACTAATTGTGAGACTGACATGTAACTAAATCACCTAAGAATAAAGGAATCTCATCTAGATTTTATAATATCTCTTGAGAGAATTTGGAAGTTAAAAGATCACAACTTGACTAATATATTTTAATATACCTCATAGAATTAATTATTGAGGTGTCTAGTATGTAAGTGCTTGTTTTTTCTTAAAAAAACTTACATGACTTTTGGTTTGAGGAATGCCTTTATTTTAGAATCATCCAATTTTAAATGTTTGTGTTTGGTTAGTGGAATGACATAATTTTATTCTAGTACCAATACATTCCATAAGAAGTAAAATTTAATACAAATTGTGAAATGGGGTCATCCAGCCAATTGTGTGGCAGGACCCGTTCCATCAAAGATAGATGCACCTATTCTATCATGAAAAGATGTCTCAAACCAAACACCCTCTTATACGATCTACAACATTCATTTTTAATTAGACCATCTCCACCCTTCCCCCCTCCACTCTCCTCATCCTCCTACTCCTTTTCCCATTGTTATCGTCGCCACCCTCCTCACCTCATGGGCCCTACCCCCGCAGTTGCCGGCGACTGCATTGACACCACCCACCGCCTTGGAACGCCTCCTATTTGGCCATGACACTAAGGATGGCATCAATGCCGCCTACCTCCCCTCCAAGGAAGTAAAAAACACAACTATAGTCATAGGACTATGCAATTCTACAACTCTATTGAACCAAATCGATACAAGTTGCATTTTGGATCAGAATCAGGTAAGATCGAGTTAAAATCATAATTCAAATCACAGAATTGGATAGAATCGCGACTCAGATCCGATTCTACCGGATCCTAGTTTGTGCTACACTTTCAATTTTCAAAACACTATAACTTTTGCAAACGAGCTTGAATTGAGAGGATCTATATATCAAAATCAATCATCTCATCAGGCTCTACAACTTCCAAGTTTAATGTTTTCCCATTTAAGAATGTTTTCATTGTGAAACTTTGTTTAGGAACTATTTAATACATTTTAGTTATTATTAGGTTCCAATTGAGCTCCATTTCTAACTCTTGAATGTACTTCATTATTTTGGTTAAATTTGTCTTTATTTCATTGAAAGAAAAATATCCAAGAACTCGAATCATAGGGAATTAGTTATTATGTGTATAGATCGATGACTCATTATATTATAATGATTTTTCTACACTAACTATGCGGTTTCTTATATAGTATACTCTTTGATTGATAAGACTATCGGCTTCTTCGATGGTTGAAATTTGATCCTATAAGTAATCAGAAAAAATTAGGTAAAAATGATCAAGTAGAAACATGTAAAAATATGGGGCTTTTGAAAAGTGTGTTAGGCAATTATTAAAAAAAAATCATGTACATGTTATCGATAATGATTTTGCCAAGTGTTCTAATATGTGACATAATCCGTGTCTCACTATTTAAAGGTAACCGTGTTAAATATAGGTACAAAAAACAAATAGAAATATACTTATATTATATTATAGGTATAAAAAATATATATTTTTGAAATATAATAGCACCTACAATTCTACGACTCGATTATATGATTTGATGCCATAAGAGCAAAATGATTCTACGTAGAAATCTTGATTCGAACTATCTTGCTCCCCTCCCCTCCACTCCACTTGTCCTACCCTCCTCCCCCACCGGCGACATTGCCGCCCCGCTACACCACGTAGCTTACACAACCACTAGCTCGTGCCTGGCAACACATCCGCTGTTTCAGCACTTCACAATTAGGTCATCACTACCAATGATGCTAACGATGGGTAGATGAACTTTGATGGGTTATATCCAAAAATAAAAGTTTGATTTAAGAATAGAAAAAAATACATGCAAGATATGAAAAATCTTGCACACACATCTTAGCAAATCTCTTAATTATTTTCTTGAATTAACTTCTTATGGGATTTGGAAGATAAAGAAGGGTATACCTCCATCAAATCTGACTCGTTTACATAACGGAAGCTGCTCTGCCTCTGTGTCTCATGGAGTGTTGCACGAGCTGCATCAGATTAAGAGCGCCAAGGGTAGCCATCATCCAGAAGAAGTAACTGAAATGCCCTCCGTTCAGATTGTCCGGGATCCACCCGGGCCGCGACGATGCCGAGCAAGAACGAGTTAAGGTAGCTCCTGATCGCCACCACGAGCTACACAAGCGCCATGCTCAAGCTCTTCATGGCATCCGGGGACTGCTCATAGAAGAACTCGAGCATGCCAATGCTGGTGAACACCTCGGCCGTGCCCAGAATGTAGTACTGCCGCTTCTGCCATAGGATGCTCATCGGCACGGCCGCCCTCCAATGCGTCAGGCCACAGCAAGACTTGAAGAATGATATGGAGGAAGAAGTGATGCTTTTAAATTATCAGTCTTGCTGTCCTTAGGAATCGGACATAGTTGAGAAGCAACCACACCCAACTATAAGATTCTCCAAAAAAAGCTACACCCAACTATACTGTGTTGTTACCCTTTCTCTTGTATATCTGATCTAAAATCTAATGGCCTATATTTACTTCTATAATACCATACTATAGTACCCAAAACAGTATTTTGCTATAGCACTAGTTGTACAACACCTGAAAATCTCATTCATCTCTTTTGATCCAATGGTGTTGAAACTATTGTATATTACTGTAGCAATCACAGTCTCCCAACTAGCACAAGAATTAAACGTCATCGTGTTAACAAGTTTCTAAATATCTCACAAACAATCCTTAAAAATGTGGGTGATTAAATATAACATAGCTATTCACCACAAATCACATACCACACCAATTAAACTACTAATTGATTGTCAGTTTGGCTAACTTGTATAAAACTGAATGAACTACAAGCAAACATATCCTCAATTTGCAATATTTACGCGACAGGAAAAAGTGGAAAAAATCACGTTTTAGTCCTTCAACTTTGGTGATAAATCTCTTTTACTCCAACTTTTCCAGGGTCCCAAAAAAAATGCCCGGAACTTTAATCCTCCTCCCAGTGATTGCTCATGCTTCATCCTGCCTTTTTAACCACAGATCACTCTAAGAGAGGATAGTTCTTTAATCAATTCGGATCTGGTTATTGTAGCACAGATGTGAATATCGTTTGTAGCATCCGATATGTCTATGCAGGGGATTAACCGGTATGCATCAATGTGCAATGTGCAATACTAAAGCTAAAATGACTAATAAAAATATCATATACTAAACATATATTTATGTTTCTTTCAAAATATTAAGTAATTTGTATTATTTTTTGTTATGATAGATATAAAACATTTAAGTAAAACAATAATACACAAAAAAATATTGTAATTTAACTAGAAAAGTGGCACTCGAGACCCCACTACTATCATTATTTGTGTAATGCGAATAGGTGTAACTAGGTTCTTAATCTAATTTTTAATTAATTTATTTAATATGTTGAGTTATTGTGTGAGACTAATCAATGAAGAAATCATATATCAGTGACAATTATTTTAACATAATTAATAAAAAATTGGATCAAAGAGTCTAATCGTTCTCATTTGAACAATAGGGAGACTTATCTCTTCCAATTTAAAATTGAGAGGCTTCATTGCATAAATATCAAATGGTGATAATAGAGAAGGTTTCTAATACTAAACAATTTAGATTTTTGTAAATGTATCGGCTGATATGTCGTCTGATATCCGAGATCTACTTATAACCTTAGCTGAATTATGTTTTGGCACGTTAGTGAATGGTTAGTCCAAAGGGAGACCAAAGGGCTTCATCGCACAAAAGCGATTATGCAACTATTTATAAGAGCCTATGGTAGACTATTGTAGGTAGATAGCAGCGTGATCTCTTGCGCAATTTTGCGTTAAGAATGCATGCTGTAGACATCCACCATTTTGCGAAGGATGGATGCAGATTGGTCCTGGACGGCCTTCCACGCTTCGCGGATGTGCCGCTCGTCTGTGAGCGAGCTCCCGATGGCGCACCGGAGCACGTAGATTCCACTCACCATGGCAGAGCTCATGTATGGACCCGAGCTAATCGCGTTCACTTGCTCGAGGAGCTTCTTGTTGAGCTCGTTGGCCGTCTTGTCGCCGCCAAACCTTGGTTGCGGTCGGAGCCGGAAGCACACCAGCGCGAACTGCCTCGACGCCACCACCTCGAACCTTGCGTCGGCGCTCACCAGGTTCTCAAACATCTTGGCCATGCGCACGTGGGAACGCACGACGTCACGCAGGCCTTCGGTGCCGTAGCAGCGGAGCACGAGCCACAGCTTCAGCGCGCGGAACCGCCGGGTCAGCGAGATCTGCCAGTCCTTGTAGTCCACCACGTCGAGCCCCACTGCGGACGCGTCTTTCAGGATGACATCGTGGTCCGTGCCGAGCGCCGCGACGAGCGCCGATGGCTCCTTCACCCACAGGGCGCAGCAGTCGTTGTTGGCCAGGAGCCACTTGTGAGGGTTCATGCTGAACGAGTCCACGGCCTCCACGCCGACCATGAGATGGCAGAACTCCGGGCAAACGAAAGCGGCACCGGCATAGGCCGCGTCCACGTGGACCCAGACGCCGTGCGGCGCCACCGCAGCGCAGAGCTCGTGAACGGGGTCCACGGCATTTGTCTGAGTAGTCCCGATCGTCGCACATAGGAATAGAGGGACCAGCCCGGCGTCCACGTCGGCCTGCACGGTGGTTTGTAGCGCCTTTGGTGAGAGCGCGAACATATCCTCAGAGCGTGTCGGTATGTCGCGGTAGTTGGCCCGGCGGATACCGGCAATGCGTGCAGCCTTTTTGAAGGCAAAGTGCGTCTGGTCAGAGCCATAGACAACGAGATCACCAATCCTCTCCTCGCCGATCTTGGCAAGCATCCGGTCCCTCGCGGCCACAATGGTGCAAAGGATGGCCTCACAGGAGGTGCCCATCAGCGTGCCGCCACCACCTCCAGAAAAGAACAGCCTCTCAGGTAGGTGAAGCGCCTTCCCGAGCCAGTCCACGACGACGATCTCCAGCTCCGTTGCTGCCGGCGAGGCGGCCCACGTAAAAGGGACAACGTTGATGCCGGCGGTGAGGGCCTCGCCGAGGGCACCGATAATGCTGCTGGACGCCGGGAAGTGCGCGAGATGGCGAGGGCTCTGCCAGTGGGTCATGCCGGGCAGGATGAGCTCGCGGACGTCGTTTAGCGCCGCGCTGAGCGCGTCAGGCTCCGGACGGGACGGCGCGGCAGCGGGAAGCTGGTGGCGCAGGAAGCCGGGGGTGACGGTAGGGTGCACGGGGTAGTCGTCGATGCGAGCGTAGTAGTCGGCGACGAAGTTGATAACCTGGTGGCCCTGCAGCCGGAACTCCTCGGGTTCGAGCAGGCAGCTGCGAGGTGGCGGCGTCACCGCCGGGGTGGTGCCATTCTGGGAGACGCTAGTGTTGGTGAGGTAGTGCTGGGGCAGCGCCATGGGGAGAGAGTGATGGAGGAGAATTCTAGGAATCAATGGCGTGCACTGGGGCTGTGCTTGGGCTTTAGATCGTCTCCAACGCACTGCTTGCATGCCAGATATGAGAGAGGACAGAGACTGGCATCGTTCTCTGCCCAGCAAGGCTGCCTCGCTCTGGCGGCGGCCCCATCACGTAAAAACGCAAGTCGCTGCAGTCTGTCTGAAAATTTATAGCCTATCTTATCTCCTTTGTAAAAGATACTTAAATATTTGACAACTCATTTTAAATTACTGGAGTCTCGGATTTAACACAATCGATTCCTACACAATCGAATCGTCGCGTACTTTAATCCTAAATACTCTTTGAGTCATGACTAATCATAAATCACATCCAATCAACCAAAATTTGGGAAGTCTAGAACTCTGAAAATTTACATCCCAACTTATCTTTTTTGAAATTTACAACTAGACCATAAATGTTCAATAACTCATTCTAGTTCACTAAATCTTCAATTTTAACACAATCAGTTCCTACGCGACAGTGTCATCGCGTACTTCAAACCTAGATACTTCTTGAGTTGTGACAAACAATGAATTGCATCCAATCATCCAACACCTAGAAAATCCAAAAAAATTGTTTTGAAAGAAAAATTTTATAAAAATATCAAAAAAAAGAAATTTTTTGTAACCAAATTGTTTAAAAATAGTATAAAACTAACAAATACCATAGAAAATTTATAAAAATTGTACGAAAGCCACAAAAATAAGATTTCTTTGTTAAAAATCCTAAAAATATTATATTTGAAATAAAAAAATTTATTTTAATTTATCTTTTTGGAAAAAATATTTCAATTGATTTGTTTGGTCAAAACATTTAATTTAAGTTTTAAATTAGAAGAAAAATACTCGTAGAACAATATAGTCGTTTGATAAGATGATCGTTAGATAATATAGTTATTAAAGAATATAGTCATTTGATAGTATGTCCATTGGAATATAGCCGTTAGAGAATATGACTGTCAGAGAATATTGTCGTTTCATAATATGACAATCAGATAATATAGTTGTTGAATATGAATCTTATAAATGTGCATCTACATTCTTCCACTTCAATCACTAAACTCGTCATCCTCATCACAACCACCCGAAATGGATCCCAATCAAAATCAACATGATAGTTACACAAATTGGTCCCAATATGACATTTTAAGTACTCAATGTCTCCTGAAATTTTTTAAAATAACCAACTAAAAAGAGAAAATTGAGAAAATAACCTACACTTTCTATTTTTTTAGGTTGTTGACTTATCACATATGCATATTGTTATATCTTGAGATATATAAATCCAATTGACGATCAGTTTGTGTGATCTGATCTTTTTGACCTCATGATTCCATTGATTCAAACAGATCATTAATTAGAGTTATAGTTCAAAAAATATCGATGCCGCAAGAATCAAATTTTAATGTATAAACTATAATTCCTGACATGTTTGTACTTGTGTGTACTCGGGGCTGGCTTGTTGTAAGTCCGAGCCTCAACAAGAGGGTCTCCTCTAGTTCCAACGTAACAACTAGTTAGTCGTGGATTTGAGATTGACATGCATACGTGACAAATCAAAAATATAAAAAATGTAAGTGTGGATTATTTTTATAACTCAGACAAGATAGGCTTGGAGTAGGGATAGACTTTACTACTATGGCTTTTCCCCTTTTGCCCTTCCCTCTCATTTCCATTGCCGTCTTATATACATGGTTGCACTAGCACATCCACCAATTGGAATTTGGAAGAGAGCAACAACTTGAATTTTGTATCCTTACATATAGATCTCCCACCGAAGAGTTTAATTAATTTGGTGTGTTCTCTGCCAACATCACTGAATTAATATTTTTCAATAACTTTTCTCTAATCTCATTCTCTATGATCTATTATTTATTCTAATACTCTACAAATTATAATCATGCATACATGACATTTACAAGTTCATAGACGCGGTAAAAACTTCTACTAAATAAATTTCAGTTACAACAACTATCACACCTCTTAAAAGATTTAGGTAGACTTCTCCATCATATATTCATTGCAACTTGCATAACAACATCATCATTAATCTAGATGGTCAAATTAATATTGTACAAATGCATTTTTAGTTGGAGACAAAGACTACCATAAAGGAGTGTCTCCTCATAAATCCTTTTTCACCGTTGAATGATTGGGTCTCACGAAGAGTCTTTGCATTGGAGACCAAAAATTTTTTTGGGAGACTCTTCACTGATGTGACAGGAAATATTTTCCTGGAGAGTCTCTCGAAAAGAAACTTACATTGGAGACAGTCTTATTGTTTGTTGGTTGTCGGAGAACTTTCTAGGTAAGAGGCAAGGCCAAAAGGGACAGGATATATGGCTTAAGTTTTGAGCAATTAGGATGGGTACCCTATGGAGGCTGTCATTGATCTTTTGGAGCTAGCCTTCCCACACAGCTAATGGTTCATGCTTAAAAAGTTTGTTTCATACTTAACTAACTACTAACCCTATTTAAAGGAAGAAGAAGAAGGAGAAGAGCGTGCCTTTTATCTTTAATCAAAACTATGTGCATGATATGCCATTCAAGTGGAACAAAAATGGAGATTATATTACATGCACTGAAAACAATATCCCACTGGGTCACTATCACACACAGGTCTGTGCTGGGCAATTAGCCGCACGCAAATGTGAGCACGTGAGTTTGATCTATGGAAAGGATAGGCTATAACACCAAAGAAGTAGGGACACATGTTTTCAGTGTACAAATATCAAATGGTGATAATAGAAGAGATTTCTAATACTAAATAATTAGATTTTGTAAATATATTGTCTGATATATCGTATGATACATAAAACCAACGGAGACAAAATGGATATCCACCGTTTATAACCTTAGCCGAATTATGTTTTGGCACGTTAGCCAACGGTTAGTCCAAAGGGAAACCGAAGAGCTTCATCGAACAAAAGCGATTCTGCAACTATTTATAAGATAGCCTATAATAGACTATTGTATTTAAATAGTAGAATGATCTCTTGCGCAATTTTGCGTTAAGCATGCATGCTGTAGACATCCATCATTTTGCGAAGGGTGGACGCAGATCGGTCCTGGACGGCCTTCCACACTTCGCGGATGTGCCGCTCCTCTGTGAGCGATCTCCCGATGGCGCACCGGAGCACGTATGTTCCACTCACCATGGCAGAGCTCATGTATGGACCCGAGTTAACCGCGTTCACTTGTTTTTTTTTTGAAAAAAATTTATTTTAATTGATCTTTTTGGAAAAAATATTTCAATTGATTTGTTTGGTCAAAAAATTTAATTTAAGTTTTAAATTGAAAGAAAAACAGTCATAGAACAGTATAATTGTTTGATAATATGACCATTGGAGAATATAGCTATTAAAGAACATAGCCATTTGATAATATGTCCATTGAAAAATATAGTCGTCGGAGAATATGACCTAAAGAGAATATTTCCGTTCATAATATGACAATTAGAGAATATAATTGTTGAACATAAATCTTATAGATGTGCATCTCCATTCTTCAACTTCATTCACCAAACTTGTCATCCTCATCACAACCATCCGAAATAGATCCCAGTCAAAATCAACATGGTAGTTTCACGAATTGGTTCCAATCCGACATTCTAAGTACTCAATGTCCCCTGAAATTTTTTAAAATAACTAACTAAAAAGAGAAAATTGAGAAAATAACCTACACTTACTATTTTTAAGGTTTTTAACTTGTGACGTGTGCATGTTTTTATATCTTGAGATATATAAATTCAATTGACGAACAGTTTGTGTGATCCTTTTTGACTTCATGATTATATTGGTTCAAACGGATCGTTAATTAAAGTTATAGATCAAAAGATATCGATGCCACAAGAATCAAATTTTGATGTATAAACTATAATTCTTAACATGTTTGTAGTTGTGTGTACTCGGGGCTGGCTTGTTGCAAGTTCGAGCCTCGACAAGAGGATCTCCTCAAGCTCCAATGTGACAACTAGTTAGTTGTGGATTTGACACAGACATGCATATGATAGATCAAAAATATAAAAAATGTAAGTGTGAATCAATTCAGACAGGATTGGCTTGGAGTAGGGATGGACTTTACTACTATTGCTTTGTGAATAGTCAAATCAAGCACTAAATTTTGTTGGTGAATAGCACAACTAGTACTTTATTACAACTAATCAATATACCCGAATAATTGCATGATAATTTATACAAAAATTAAATTTATAAATATATAATAACTACCAATAATACAATTTTTTTTAAAAAATCTCTCTCTATATAGAATTATAGTTGTATCCATTATAACTATCAACTAACGTATGGATAAATATTTCCTTTTTTAAAATTTAAATTTTTTTTTAATATAAATTTTTTTAATTCTCACAGTGAATATGAGACATCTAATATCATTTTGTGTGTTTGTGTGCATAATAGATTTCAACACGAAAAAGCTATTGCGACAAGTAGGGTTTTCAATTTTGCCCTGAATTTGCACATATCCGAGCAATCCATCTTGACCTAGGAAGCCCCACCAAGTCTTTGAGTCAGGTGTAGATTTTAAGTCTACATGCCAACATCCCGATTATATAAAATATTATATTTTTTAATATATTATTTAAATAGTTACCCCAATTTAACTAATTTTATGATATCTTATATTCAATTATTAGTATCACATAATTTCTATTAATTATTGTTTAGAAACCTTTATTTTACAATAATACTTCCATAAAATTAGTTATTAGAATATTTTTATTTTGAAAATAAATTTATTATGAAACATTAAAACCCGATTTGACATGATCTACACTAGTCCACGTGTGAGTTTTGCAAAACCCACCAGAGCCACCCAATCGGGAACTTTAGCGGTGACTTTTTTGTAGCCAAAATTAATTAAGTATATCATAATCCACGTGACAACTTGTTTTGGCAACTAAATGTCCACCTAATCTCATTTAGATTTATGACTATACAAAATGTGAACTTAAACTTGTAACCTAATATTTTTAAATTGGTTATAATTTATGTCCAAAACTAGTTGATCACATTTATTGTGATCCAACTCATTACTTTGGGGTAGAAAAACTTGCCACATTAGTTTTTTCAACCAAAAATGCAAGAGAAGTATAATTTTGCAATAGGCTTCAATGTTTAGATGAACCTTAGCAAAAGTTAAGGGTTAAAAATGAAATTTGCATGTGAAGTTCCTAAAAAAAAAAACTTTTCCTCATGTGAATACAAAATTTTTTATGGGTTTGGTCCTGGCCTCCTGGGGATGGAGCTGGTGTCCACGTAGGTAGCAGGGACGCACCCAATTGTCCAGAGGTCAGTTCATGGATGCTCTTGGTTAATAATAAAAAAAATCAGTAATCCCTCTATTCTTTTTTTAAATATTGTTTTAGTTTCGTGTATATTTTTTAAGAAATGAAGTATGATTATACGTCTCTTTCTAGTATTTATAATTAATGTTAGAAATATATTGTTTGTATTTAAACAATTAATAGTCAAGTAGAATAATAATATGAAAATATTTTTGGAAAATAAAACTAAAATTTAACCTAAAATTATAGAACTATATATTTTACGGCAGTGATTATGGTACAAATTTTTTTTTTTTATCAATTTCTATTTTTTTGTGTATAGTTAATATTTGCAAGTCTTATATTAAAAAATTTAGGTGAATTAAGGTACTCACGACTCTTTTAAATAAAAAAAGTAGTAGTTGATAAAAAATATTTGTATTATTGTCATTCTATTTTTTTAAATACAAAATTTTTCTAAAAAATGGAGGTAGTCATTAAAAAAAAGTTGTACTTATTGCTTATAACTCAGGAAGAAGGCCTGGGAGACATCCAATAAATTTGAAAGCGCCGATTCCCCTAAAAATCAAAAGCTTCATGTGGTTGGTTTATAATAACAAGATCTGGATAAAAAACGCGAGTATCATCAACAACTTCAATTTGACTCAATTTTAGTTTAATTGGCTCAAAATTTGGTTTGCAATGGACAACAAACTGAGTTGAGCTAAATCTCTTCTCTAGTTTGTGAGACTTAACAAGTATAGTCAAGTCAAAGTTAACTCAAACCCAACTCGTTTGGACTCATGTGCAATTATAGCATTGATAATTATATAATTGATTAAAAAATGCAGCTAATCAAATTAGGCCACCATGCCACCAGGCAACATCCCACTGGCCCACAAGCCCAGTTGCATAGACACAATGATATGAAATTAGTTTCACGATGTAAGAACAAGATGACTAGAGTTTGAAACTTGACAAAAGACATAACTAACCACCACGACAGGTTGTGGTGTTGCAAGCCCCACGACAGGTTGTAAGACGTGGAACATGCATACGACAACACGAGTTAATCGTGCGATAGGTCACCTCACGTTGTGCAATCACAGAAAGGTGACACAAAAGATTTATACATATTCGAGTTCCAGTGAGAACTCTAGTCCTATCGACGCGCTCTCAACGTAGGTTGGCTAGGGAGGTTTACTCACGGGGAGAGAGTTTTTAGACGTGCCTCTTACTTGATGTGTATTGAACACAAAAATGAAATTATTCTCACAAGAGAGGGGGTACATGGGATATATATATAGATCCCAAAAGACACAAATTATTAAATTATCCTAGTTTCGACCGTCAGATCGAGGGAGCGAAGGTCTTTTCGCAAGGCATGATGCGTAGATCTTGGACATGTGTCCACTTCAATTTCTGATGCGCTTGGAGACACCGATTCCCAAGAACAGATATGCTCTTCTCTAGGTAATAGTGCCTGGAGAGGGCGAGGTCGGCCTCTAAACCCTACTTCTTCTAATTGGTTCTTGAATTACTTGTTGTTGAATTTTCTCTCCATGTGCAACTTTGTCATAACTTGGTTCTTGGTCCTTTTTGAGATCCTCTATCACACATACTCATATCCACTCCCCTACTCCCTCGAGGCCTACCCTCTTCTCATGCAAGTCCAAACCCTAAAGGAAAAAAAGTGGCTATCACTCTATCAACCGTGTTGTCTCCCATTCTCAACCCTCCTTGTCCTTGGTCCATCTCAGCTAAGTGTCTGTCTTGTTGCCATTCCCTCTAGGTTGGCCACCTTACCACTATCCACTCTTAAAAGCAAAGTAAAATACATGTTGATTATATTTTTGGATTGGTTTCTGGTTTATTTTTGATTTACTTGTACTGTGTAGATCTAAGTACTGTCTCTGGTACATCTCAAACTATTGTGTGTATAGATAACCAAAACTATTATTTGTAAGTAATAATTCACTGGTTTGCGAGAAACTTGGTCTTCACTCGATTATCATGACAAATCAAATTGGACCATTGCTCAGTCTCATGATTCTTTTCTATCTCATGACTTATTGAACTAAGCCGAAGTATCTCGTTAAAACAATCAAATTGAGCCGAGCCAAACCAAGACGTCAGCTGTCGTGTCGGGTTGGCAACTCATGCACAGGAATGCAACAAGACGTCGATCGCTCAACCTTTTTGTGCGGGCCACATGATATTGTTGCTGCGTGTGTTATTGGGCTATCTCCAATATGATTTTGTTGCTGCATGTTGTAGCACGTTGTTGTCACATCGCGTCGAGTGGCCTTCAAGTAGGCGTCTCCCCCATTGGAGTGAATCTTAGGCCGTTAGTGAATGGGATGTCACATTCTGCATAATTATTGTATGATAGAAGCTTCCAACAGGAGAAATAGACAAAACATGCTCCCTCCACCACTGATCGCCCATACTTAAATGTCTACAGGCAAAAGGAACATTAAGTTAGCTAACAAAAAGTTTCATAGGTCGCACTCGTATATGCATCAGTACCTACATAATTTTACTCAACCAAAACGAAAAATTCAGAGAATTAGATCTAAATTGTGCCTAGAACTCAGATTTCATAAATTTTGCAAACAGGACCTCAGCTTTAATCAAATTCTCGGAGGATAGTCTAAGAATTACTCAAACCACCCTTTTCCTTGCTGAAACAAGCCATGAATCGCACCAACCAACACCCATACAGAGACAGTGCGCCACTGCATCACCATCACCATCACCATCACCATGTTGATTTTATATCTACAATCTCAATATTTTACAAAAAAAATTTATGACTATTTACATAGAGTTTTGAGGAAAGATGTACAAGGATACCGAAGATGTGAGATACACTAAATACTTCTCTCTATATATAACAGGGATGATCAAAGATGGCATCTACGACTTAGAAAGAGAGGTTTATTCCCAGACACTAACTAACGACTTCGACTAGAGCAGAGAATGGAACCTATGATTAAGTGAGGATTGGCTTCAACCAGTGGTCCAAATGTTTTCAGTCATAATGTGTACTTTTGGATGGCTGGAGTCCATAGATCATGTATTTTGTTAAGTCCTAATGGTTGTTTGTGAATAAAACTCTTTCGTCCAGTCTATTAGTCTGTTGTACTACTCTATTTTAGTATTATTTTTTATAAACACTGTTATATCAGGGTGATGCTAAAGACTAGTGTTGTCATCCTAAAAATAACGGGATGGGTCGGCACAAAAAAATTATAATTTTCAATTTTGATCCGCTCTATTTTTATGTTGATATGTGTGTGGGATTCGACTAAGGGTAGTGTGTGAGTTGGAATCAGCTTCTCTAAAGTAGAAGAATTAATACATCGAAGATAGTGTATGTATTTTCATTCTATGTATTTTCATTCTTTAAGTGAAGTGACAGAGAAAGGGTAAACAAGTTGGTGTGCGTGCAAGCATATCCTGTGTGAGATAGGTGGAAGCCTGTTTAGATCTGGCGCAGTTGAATTGTCTCATTTGTGGTTCTGAGATGTTTGGTTTCATTTTAGAAGTTTAGAGTGGATTGAATGAGTATATAATGCTTAGTGAAGCAACAAAACTAAATCTGAGTTTACACTTTTACGCGAGTCGAGAACGGAAGTGTAATCGAGTCAATAAGTGTGTGTAGTTTATCTAGCATGGAATAGACATAAACATGTTGCACCATGGGGTGTTATGGTTGGGTCCAGCCATAGCTTAAGCAATCAACCCAATAAAAAGAACCTCATTAGCAAGGTAAATTAGCTAGGGGTGCACTGGTAATTTTTCTTGTCGGTTTCCCTTATCTTTGGTGATTTGTCAAGGTAAAATTAGCAACAGCTTTTGATTTGTATTTTGCTAAAAATTTATCTTGACGCCATTAATTCTTGCTTTGGCAGATCACAAGATCCAACGTCCCGACGAGCGCCTGCTTCCTTCCGTCCCTAATTCTTTAATTCTTTTTTATAAAATGGATGTATGCTCATTCATGACTTGTTTGAATGGGCAAGATTTTTAGCAAGTTGGAATCTCTTCCTGATGGGATATTATTCAATCCACATGGAACAATTTAATCCATGTTTGGATTTATTTTGCATTAGAATTTTTCCTCAAAGTTGCCAAACAAGCCCTGCCCTGGAGCTTTAAATGCTTTTCTTTTCGATATAAACCCATCAATAATGTACTTTGTCTATTTAATTTTTACTTTTTTTTATAAGAGACATAATTCATATGGATATAATCATTCTCACTTCGGTTTCTTTAATGGTAATCTTTACATTTTCTCTTTCACTCGTGGTATGGGGAAGGAGTGGAATCTAGGGATACTAGTAATTGATTGAGAAATCAATCATATCAATTGCTTAATTAATTGATCGTTTTGCAAAATTTTATATAAATAAAGTTTGTCTCTGTTTCAAAATTGGACATAAAGGATTATAATAAAATAAATTCAAATATGAAATATTAACCATTTCATGAAACAATGAATGATTACTATAGCTGTATTTCAAAACAAAAATATACGCATGATAGGAATTTTTTGTTTTCTTTTTTTACTCATTTCGATTTTTATGTTTAAACAAGAAAAATGAGTGGTTCCCTTTACTTTACTAATCTACTTCTTTTCCAAATCTAAAGAACATAAAACTTCGTAGTTAATGGCCGATGACTTCTTTTCTTGCGATGTGAAATCAAAAATTATTTGGTTTTATTTCTCTTCTGTCCTATACTATTCTTCTCTTCTTCCATTGATTCTTTCAAAGGATTCCAGGACCTAAATATATAATATATAAACCTAGGATTAAAAGAATTACTTTCGATTTTTTTGAGTTGATCCAAACTAAATAGATGTAGCCACTTACACAAGCGAATTTGAGTATAGACAAATCGTTCCATATCATCAAATTATCAAAATTGTCTGAAATTATGATTTGTTTTTATATTAAGATTCGACAATTTTTTTTATGGTTGTCACAATCACTTCAAGCAGTGAAAAGAACAAAAAATGTGCTCCAAATTCTTGGTTTGTTGACAGAAGCCAACCCACATTAGAATGGATGGTGCAAAGCCCTCCAGCCTTTCATACTTTTGGAGAACATCCAGCCATCAAAGAAACAAAAAGCTATGTAATTGTCTAGGAAAGAATAAAATGATTATGAGCTAATCTAAGCTCTTTTTTTTCTTTTTACTTTTTTTTAGATAGATCTAATCCAACTTCATCTTATTCTTGGTTTGCTTACAGCAACATAGTGCATACAATTTTTATTCAACCACATTGGAAGCGACACAAGCAAGTCACCACTGGCTTACCACATATAACATTAGTGACGTTTGAATGGTACGATTTCTTTTAAAAAAAATTGGTGATGTATCACTGTGTTATGATGTTATCTACTATTTACAATTATAAATGTGTGATTGTATACCATTGATTCGAGTAAAATAATAATTTTTTTTAACAATGACCAAACTACCCTTAATTCCATGCTTTTGTTGTGGTTAGGGCATGGTGTCGTGGTT
Source organism: Pharus latifolius (assembly GCA_019359835.1). Taxonomy (NCBI): domain Eukaryota; kingdom Viridiplantae; phylum Streptophyta; class Magnoliopsida; order Poales; family Poaceae; genus Pharus; species Pharus latifolius. Next base: position 709,471 of record CM033328.1, read on the forward strand.
GCAAAGCTCAAGTGATGACTATGGTGTCGTTTGATGGGCTCGTGCGGTGACACTACCAGCAAACTCAAGTGGTGGCTTAGTATTCAATTTGAACTTAGGCTGAAATAGTTTAGTCATTTTCAAAAGAATCTCTCTCTAAATCTTTAAAAAATTATGATTTTATAAAATCAATGATATACAACAAAAAAACACACATAGGTATTCAGCAAAACCAGACATTCATAATAATAAATAGCAAATAATAAATACCACCTTAGCCAATCTTCCCTTTCTTTTAGGAACAAAGATCAAATAATATATCTAGTGCATTTGATTCATAAAATCCCTAAACCAATTCTATGAAGCTGCCGAAGCTGCATCCTTTAGAAGCCTGAGCGACTCAGAAAAGTCGTCCAAAAGCTGATGAGGATCTGGAAAATGTGCGTCATCTATGGCCAGAACCACCTTGATGGTGTTCATGTAACTTTGGTAATGGATGGTTAGAGCCTGCAAAAGCAAGCAAGCAAACAAACACTTAACCAAAACTCAAGAATTACTTATATTTTTATGGCTTTACTCAAAACTAGAGGTAAATAGAAACTACTGCTCATCACTGTAAAAATGGAGGATACAAATCTGTTCATCAATTAGCATAGAGGAAGATTCTTGAGCACTTACTTCTGGAGGGCCATAGACGCTTGGGGCAATGAAGACAATAGGATGACCAAATAACTCTACTTGCTCAATTGGACCAATCATATTTGAGAATGATATGGTTGTATGGGCTATCATACGATGGAAGATGGCCGCTGCCGCCTGCATTTATTCACGAATTCTGATCAATTATGTGTGTAAGTTTAGTACTTCGGTTGGGTGGGTCATAATGATTCTTATTGGTGGTTAAGTTGAGAGTACTATCGCTTTCAACTGTACTGATCAACTAACCTTCTCTTAGCTAGCTATATGCCAATATAATCATATATCTGTTATAATATAACATATTTTGTTTATATTAGAAGCACCATATTAATTTTGAACCCACAAAAATAATACTACTAATTCAGAAATAAATTAAAAAAATTAAAAAAAATAGAAATTCCCAAATTAATCTAAATAAAAAAATATCTATTCCATTAAGTATATTTATAGCTAAATAGATTCATTATTTGAAAAATCATGCATACAATTAATTTTATCTCTATTATAAATATAGATTCAAATGAAAAATAGTATCCAAAACTAATTCTATTCCTGTTATTATATTATTATATAGTGTATAAGTTTTGAATTTCTAAAAATTCTTTCTTTTTATGGCTACCTGATCTAAAAAATATTGTGCATTGATTTGAAATATTAAATGATTATTATTTAAAGTTGGTCCTGTCTCATTTATACTCTCTTATGAATGAATAATGTGGTATATTAGAGAATATTTCTAAAAGACTATGATGGTCTTCTACCAATAAACAAACTTAAAAAACTAATGTAGTTGGCAGAAATATTGTCACTAACTATGACAAACTCAAATTGATTCAAGTTTCATTCATTGTTATAGCGAAGCATATTCTTCTCCTTTACGCATTTTGTTATTACACCTCTACACTTAGGTTATTTACATTTTGCTAATTGTCAAATATTAGTTACAGTCTAAGTTTTATTTTAACTTATTAGTTTATAATTTAATTTTTAATGTTTCAGTTTCATATCTCCATATTCATATAAGTTGCTACAGTATGGCTTCCACATACTCGCTTACTAATAGTATTAAGAGAGGGCATGTCTCTATGAAATATAGATAAAATTTTAGATCATATAAAGACTAATTATGCAACTATGTGGATTTTGATGAATTATGTATAATAAAAAGAAGGAACAAACATAAGTTTAGGCCAGAAAATCATAAGATCATTTATATTATGATATAGATTATGTGGAAATTGTATCTAAAATAAAATTTATCTTTATTATAATATTAAAAGAAGATATATCTATAAAACATAGATAAAAATTTTAAATTATAAAAGGATTAGTCACGCAATTGTATAAATTTTAGCTAGTTATGTATAATAGAAAAGAAGGGACAAGCGTACCTTTATACCGAAAAATCGGAAAGTCATTTCTGCAGTGTGCTTCATGAAGATCACTTCCAATGAGCTCTTCTTTCTGTCTACAGTCTTCTTTGCTTTGCGTAAATACTCAAGTGGGTCGTTGTGCATGGCTATATGAAATGGAAGTAAGATGAAGCCAATTCGATTCCCCCATTTCACATTGTCATCCTTACCCTCTATAGTTTTAGCAAATTCCTGGTCATAATTGTAATCAGACCACAAAATTAAAATAAGCCATGCAATGCAATTTTTACTTCCTCTATCCCTAAAATAACGATGTTCTGATTTTCTTAACGTCTTTAATATATTATTTTGACTATTAATTTTAATAATTATATATCTGTAAAAATTATAAAAATATAATATTTTAGAAATAATTTTGACTATAAATTTACTAATATCATTTTAACATGACCGATCTTGATATTTTTTTATAGGAATGAATAATTATGTCTATACTATTGTCAAAGTTGTGAATTTAACAATTTCCACTCTAAGTATCTCATTGAGTACATATGGGCCCAAGTCCATGTATCACACTCACATAGTAATATTTTGTTAAAATATCACTTTTGTAATAATATATGTCGAGTTATATATATATATATTAGCGATTAAAACTTAAAAAATTTGATTTTAAAAAAAATCTTTTTTTACCGAAGAGTGTAAATAATTTGCAATTAATGATGGCATGTAGTTCTTACATGTAGACCAGGTGTCGGCCTTGTGTTGACAAGAAGCACAGATCTCAAACATATGTTCTTCTTGGTGTTAGTGTCACCTAATGGACAAAGAGTAATTAATTAGCCAACATTGGCATACTAGTCAAAGTAGGACTTCTAGTACAGATTGTAATGAATTACATGAGCAGTATAAAACAGTACTTATCATACAGAATTTTTAAAAATAAAATAAGATTATATGTATATTTTTAGTATTTATAATTAATATTTTAGATGTGTTATTTATATATAAATAATTAATGATTACATAGAATAATGACAACAAGAATATTTTTAGAAGATGAGATTATATTTTATCTTGAAACTATAGAATAAAATTGATTTTTTACAAATTTTGCTATCTAGAATGATAATTTTTTTTAAGTAATGAAAGGCGCAGTTGTCAAACAAAATTACTGACCGGAGTTCCGAAAGTAATAACGGGATAGAGCAGCAGAAGTCACTCCAATTAGCACGTCATTGACTGTCTGTTGAAAATAAAAGGTCAGAGGTTTTGGAAAGGTGATATATCAGCTAGCTTCCACTTGGTGAGTTTGTACAACTTTATCACGCAGGGCTAACCTCTCTCATTTTAGTGTGTCTTTCTGTGTTGTTTTCTTCCATAACCTCTCTCTCTCTCTCTCTCTCTCTCTCTCTCTCTCTCGTCTTCATGCAGCTGAGTTAGTTTTATAGGGTGCCCCATCATCATCACTTTATCCTCTTCTTTTTTGTTTTTGTCAAATTGAGCTGATTTTGAAAATAGATATTGATTTGGGTTGTTTTAAGTAAAAAGACAAAACATGAGCTAACAGAAGTAGAGACCAATAGAGGGTACAAAGTGCATCAATCCCTCTTTGCATCAATGCAAGACAATATTTTACCTATAAATATTGGGAAAATTGATTTTTATGCAACTGAAATTTGGTATCTAGTATAATATGTCATTAATTTTGAGACTCTTTGTTATATGTTTTTGAATTTTTTTATTTACTGTTATATGTCATTTTTGATATTAAGAATATGTAAAATGACTGAAATATCCATGTCAGTTGCCTTTGAGTTAGAGCTAATCATGATTTGAATAAATAGATATCCATGTTAGTCCTTCTATTTATTTAACATAATTATTAAGTCTAATAAAAGAACAACTAACAAAAATATTTTGATCATTTTAGATGTTTTTGCCGTCAAAAAAAGACATATAACATAAAGAAAAAAATACAACCGCTTATAGAAAGAGTCCAAAATTCAGTGGGATATCATATTAGAAACAAATCAATTTTTTCATAAATTTATTTTTGTCCCTCTAGATTCTTTGTCAGGCCATTTTGATTCTTCTAAAGAATGAGAAATCAATTCTCCTATTTTGAAACTCAACTTAATTCGATCATTCGATTTGTTATAATAAATAGAAAGTGACATGTGAGAATGAGATAAGTGAGCACCACATGAAATTTGATTGAGAACAATCAATGTGGAGCAGACATATCTTGTCTCTCCTTTTCACTTGTTTCACCTCTCCCTACCCCTCACGTTCTCAATTACTTCCTGTATTAGCTAACCATCCTAAGATAAATATGACAGCGTTATCAAGCAAAAAAGTTGACAGAAATATTGGAAAAATGGCTCTTACGGAGTTCGTTGAATTCTTGACGAACTTGATGTCGTCAAGGCTAAGTGTCCGGTGCAGGAACCGCTTGCGGCGGACCTTGCCGGCGATGGCCGGCTTGAACAACGTGTGCGGATCACTCACAAACCATATGGTCGCGAGGAAATAGGCGACGTCCACTACGGTGTTCCAGGAGAGCAAAAGGTACGACAGGATCCACGTGACGAACGCGATGACCCCTGACGACAGCGGCGGCCGCGGTCGGGAGTAGATCGGGCCCGTGCGCTTCGGCGGCGGCGGCATGGTGGGCAGTGCAGTCGGGTCGGTGGTGCTCCGCGTGCACGCCATGAGGAGGGCGAGCAGCGACATGCCGTCGCCGAGGGAATGGTGCACGCGGATGACGGTGGTCGCCGTGGCCTCGGAGGTCGGGAAGTCGAGGAGGTGGAACTCCCAGAGCGGGCGGGAGTGGTCCATGGGCAGGGTCGACAAAGAGGACACATAGTCCTCCACAACCTGGTCTGGGTTGGTCGCGACAGCAGTGGGGTCCAGGCCCGGTGAGATGATGTGGTAGTCCAGGTTCACTGTGGTCCGAACCCACCGCGGTTTGCCTCCATCGGACTCATCCACAACCTGCACACATGCATTCGAGGGATCACTCCATGTCTCGTTTACATTACTTGTTAGAAAATCTTAGCTTTTGTAATAATGCTTCAATTGATCGCATATTTTGATCAAGAATTTTGGTTTATTTCGATTCTATTAACTGTTTATAAATTTTAACCGTTCTAGTTATGTCATGATAATACAACATCTATATGATAGTTTTATAATATTGCTATGACACACATCAAATCTTATTTTAGTATTGATTTTTACATTTTTTAATATTTTGAATGTAATTTAATTCTTCTCATTTTATTCAATTTTTAACATAAAACAATTTGTTAACACCATATAAACGTCTTAATAATATCATGATTATGTCGCATCAATGTCTCATAGTTTTAATATGATAAAAATATCAAAATTAGTGGATGGTTAGCAAAATCTGTAGTACATTGATATATTTGGCAAAACAATTAGTAGTAAACGAAAATTTTACTTAATATGTGGAATTTTCTACCACTTGTATTAGAATTCGTGGGTTAAATGAGATTTTCTCTTTTTTTTTTCCTATACCTACTCATCTACATAACCATAAATATCACATTGGTCAAAGTTAAGAAAAAATATAACTATAAATATCATATTGATGTCGGTCAAAATTAAAAAAATTTGAGAGATATTTCCACGAGTTGGTATATAATATCAGCTAACTTGGATGCTTGCGAAGTGGCGGTAGCGGGCGAGTTGGGCCTCGACGCCGGCGCGGAAGGCGGCGAGGTTTAAGGGCGTCCCGAACCCAATGACGACGACGATGTAGAAATCCTCCATGAGCCTCGCGATGGGGCTCACCGGCTCCCCCGTCGGCTCGCCGTCTTTTGGCTCGGCCGCTTTTTCTGACGTGCGGACCGAGAGCGGCCGCTTCCGCCGAGTGACAGCCGAGTTGCTGCCTCCTCCACCATCCATTCTGTTTAATTAGTTCAATGTTGTTTATGTGTTTGTGTATGCATGTTTCCAAAGTTGTCATGGGATTTATTTATAGCAACTTCACTCACCTGCCATATTTATAGCAACTTCACTCAACTGCCAACTAAAAATCCGTTAATTAGTGTGCATGATCACATAATATCACTAAAAATACATTAATTATGGAATGGCCTTTACACTAAGAAATTGATATTAGTATGAACTGTACTCCACAAAATTTTGGAGGCCTAGATATTAAACATCTGAAACATATGAATATGAGTCTACTTGGTAAGTGGGTTTGGAAATACTTGCTGGGAGAGGGGTTATGACAATCATTAGTGAATGCTAAGTATTTACATGAACAATCTATCATGCATGTAAGATTTTGGGAGGATCTTTGATTGACTTATGTGTCTTTGAAGGCTTAGTACTTAGAATTATATCACATTTCAGAGATTAAGCACATCTCAGCTGCTGAAATCCTAAGTGGACATAAGCAATTGAGCTTTAGGCGCCAGCTCTTCTCTGAACAGATACAATCAATGAGACATATTGAGAAATTATGTGCTCAATGTTGTCTAGAAAATGAGAAAAATAGTTTCCTTTGGAAATGAGAGAAATCAAATAAGTTCACAGTCAAATCTTTGAGTAGAAAACTTAGTGTTGGAAGGAAAAATAAGAAATTTGGTTTACTTTGGTCTTGCAAGCTGCCCCTTTCATGTGGTTTCTAGGAAGGCTATACTATACTAACTAAGAGTAATCTTGCAAGAAGAGGCTGCAAAAGGTGGTCTAACCTGTGTTTTTTTTACTGAGTTGGAAACTATGGACCATCTTTTCTTAATTGTCCTTTTCCAAGATATGCTTGGAGTGTGGTTTGCCGATGTGTTCGGGCAAATTCACACCCTTGTTGTGTTGATGAGTACTGTGATTGGACTAGCAGATATCTGGCTAGTTTTCTCAACTTCAGATTTTTGGTTTTGCAGCTCTCTGTATTGAGTGATTTGGAAAATTAGAAAAAAAATATTTGTTTAAATCAGAAGAAGTTAAAGAATCTTGGTGCTGTTATCTTCGAAATCAGTGTTTTTTTTATCTCATCGAGAAGGTCTCCAAAATGCTGGACTGAAAGAGATGTTGAAGCGAGGAGCTACCATACTGAGGAGTACTCTAATGGTGCTGGACTATAGCCAATAGTTCATACCACTCTGACCAAAAAAAAAAAAAAAAAAAAAACCCGAGACTTTTGTGTTCATGGATGTTCTGATTGCTGCTGTTAATTTGTGGATGCTCTAACAGTTCTTGTTAGCAAACTGAAAAACGATGTATGATTCTGGGATATCTTGTTAGCTATTTTTTTAACTGTTCTATGGCCTTTGTAAAAAGGCTTCTCCCTTCTTAGGGCTTGAAATATTCGACGGATCTGAAAATCTGAATCCGTTAAAACAGTATCCGGCAACAAAAAAAATCAGATATCCGGTTAGAGATATGCGCGTGACGTGTTACATGTATGGCACAAGGCTCAAACAACAAGCCCAAAGGCCCGGATTAGCTTGTAGGCTGCATGACTTTAGTTCTCTATTTGTGTAAACTTTTGGATTGCATCTTGTCTTTTGGTGTAAACTAAATTCTCTTTAGTTAGCTCCATCTTGTGTGTGTTTTTCAGTCTTTGGGTTGTGTACTTTAATGTCCTATCATTTATGTGAATTGAACTCGTGCAACATGTCTTTTGATGGAACCAAACTCAATGTTTAGCTCTGTTGAGCTCCACTTTGTTTTGGACAGTGCGTTGTACTGTCTATCCTACTTACATATATTGCATATAGAATTTTATTGTATATGTTATCCGGTTATATATCTGTAATCGTATTTTTATTGGACTTGTATTAATTCTATATTAGGATATGTAATATATCATTCATATCCGTATCCATTATTATCCGGATTCATTTTCGAATCTATTAAAAAAACTAAGGATATGGATAAAGGATGAGCACTGTTTTATTTCGGTCCTCAAATTCTAATAGCAAACTTGATTTGGACCAGACTGAAAAGTTCAGGGCTTTTGGGGCCTCTCAAAAAGTTGGAAGGTCAAAATAAAACTACCACCAGAGTTGAAAGACCAAAAGCAACTTCTCCAAAATTTGAAACCAAGTTTGATCCATGTCACACAAATAGAGAAAATTTAAGTCAGGACTTCAAGGGTACGGAGGCAAACGAATTTTTTCAAATGAATGTTCTTTATTAAATAGTATAGATAATATAGACTCAGATTATAACAACAGTCAATAATTATATTTAAGAAAAAAAATATATAACTTCATAGTACTATAAAAATACTAAACTAGTAAAATATCCATACCTATAAATTTAACATGTGAAGTCTAAATCCACATATCATGTAGACACGTCTTTTGTGTCTCCGATGAAAAATAGATCTTTTTTTCTTTCTTTAGAGTTTTCTATATGCACAATTTCTCAATGTCTCAATGATATTTTGACAAATCCCAACTTTTACAACACCATAGAACTAAATCACCTAAGAAAAAATATCATCTAGATTGTATAATATCTCTTGAGAGCATATGTCTGTTTTTTTAAAAAACATACACTATCTAAATCACACACTTAAAATTTAGTTTTAATTTCCACCCTCTATCTCTCCTCCTCGTCTTCCTCATCCCTCTCTCCTCCTCATCTCCACTGCCGCCTCGTCCTCCCCCTCTTAACCCGCTAGTCATGACTACCTTACTACACCACCTCCCTCTCTCCTCCACCGCCACCAGCGACCACACCAACCACCACCTCCCTTCCGCTTCATTTCACTCCACTAGCCTTATCCTCCTCCCCTCCTCCCCCACCAGTGACATCACCACCTCATCACACCATGTGGATTCCACAATTGCCGGTTGCCACACACCACCACTCGTCTCCAAGCCATTGCCGTCGTTAATGCTAACAATGGTGTTAGGTGAAATTTGAGAGGTTAGATCCAAGAGAGATATTTGATCTAATAGTAGAAAAAATACATGCAATATAAGAAAAAAATATGATATATATACCTTAATAAATTTCTTAATTATTTTCTTGAAATAATTTCTCATGAAATTTGGAAGATAAAGAAGGGTATAATTCCATCAGATTTGACTAGTTTATATGACTTGGAGATCAGGAAGCTGCTCTGCTTCTCTATCTCATGGAGTAGTGCACGAACCGCATCAGATGAAGAGCGTTAAGGGTAGCCATCATCCAGAAGAAGTAATTGAAATGCCCTCGTCCAGATTGTGCACAAACATGTCATCTCAGGAGTCAGCAAGATTCATTTATGAACATATACTTGAGATGGACCGTATAATTGTTGCTTGCTTTTGTCGGCAAGGCTGAGAATTGAGCATTAAAAAATAAATAATTGGAAATCAGTCTCCATCATGAAACATAAGTAAAAATTTAAATCCATTTTGCATCTTTTCTGGCTTATTGCCTCTTTTACACTACTTTACATACAAAGCATTAAGTTCAAGTGTAGGGTTTTATGCCACCGCTACCGAAGGCGACAAGACAAGAGTCCTAGATAGACCACAAAACGGTAAGAAGATTGTAGGAGCAATCGAAGGGACGCTGAAATTGTGGGCACAAACATCTCCTGACAAAAACGGCATTACTCAGAATTTCAGGTAACGCAAAATGCAGGTTACATTGCTTAGTGAACTAACTTGCACTTACTGCGGTGTAAAGCAAAAGGGAAGTAACCACTGTCCAGTATTTTCCCCCGTATGTATCTGCCAAGAATGCTCCAAGAAGTGGTGTCATGGAGCAACAGCCTATCCTGGCAGCCACATTTCTGGCGGCATTGACAGCTCTCCTTGGGCACACCGGTGAGATACGTCACTAAGTTCTTTGCGATCGCAAAGAATGCCACACATTCAGAGAATTCAGCTCCTATATACATACATGTTCGGGTATATTACATTGTAGTAATGAATTCAGAGAATTCAGGTCTGAATTTTTCCGTAGTACCTAAAATAAAGAGCATGCCCTCCAATTCCCTGTATTATGCTTCAGAGCTGGTTGTTTGTTGATATCAACTGAACCATCACTAGTGTAATCTGAACATACATCCTGCATTACAGTACCAACAAGTTAGTTATGCAAATTTCAACAGTAGACGTCTGCAGCGAATTGCTAAACAAGTCACAATTGACTTTATTTTTCTAAAGAATTGGTAAGTCAATGTGGTGCTATATGCATTTTCACCTGTTAAATTAAATAACAACAACCATGATTGATCTTTTAATAAAAGATTAATATTTTTTATATTTTCTAATTGTTGAGACATTTAAAACACCCAAACTATACCGTCTATTGAACGCTTGGAGGAGGCTCTCTTGAGCTGCCTCCAAGGAAGAAGAGCTATTTTGGGTTTGGGTCACCACATTTACATTAATCACTAAAGCCTAACTTTTTCATATGGTTATAATTATTATATCCCTTTCATTATTATTCCACCATATGTCATGCCATGTTATGTCATGTCATGTCACATCATAACATCATTTAGCAATCTTAAAATCCGTTTAATTTAACTTAGCTAAAATTTATAAGGCGTTTTAAGCTCAAGCCTAATAAATCAGTAGATGGGAGTTTAAATTTAATTTAAAAATAGATTTAGTTTAAAGGATAAACTCAAAATTTAACCCTATTTATTTTGGCTATAGCTTATTTAAAAAGTTGAAGCACAGATAAACTGGGCCGAATGCGCGCTTACTATAGTTGTAGAGAAGATGGCCATTGCCAGCTGTCGACGATTCGGACTCGGGGTTCTCAGCCGAACTTATGCAAAATTTATAATAGCGAGACCTTTCAAGATGACCCTCCGGGAAGGTATGTAGAAATATGGAGAACAAGAGCACAGAGAAGTTTATACAGGTTCGGACCCTCGATGGTGGGAGTAATAGCCCTATGTCCTGTTGGGATTTCACTATATGTGATAAAGATTTACAAGATGACGGGAAAAGACCTTCACAGGCGAAGGGTTTTTCCTATGTAAGTATACAGAAAGAAGCCAAAGAGGCTTGTAAAAACTGTCTAAACTAGGCCGTAGGCTTGGTTATTTGAGCGGTTGAGATGTGTCGTATCTCGCTTGTATCAGAGACGTTGATCTCTCCCTGTTTGATGCGTCTTGCCACCCTTTTATACTGGTCGAAAGGGTGCCATGTCGTAACTGCATCAAACAGTTGCTTGGATAGTTGGATGCGGTTTTTAGAGAACCACTCTTAACCTCCACGCAGGTCTAACATGTGTTATTCATGGATAACTGCACGTATTAACCTACTGATGGTTGGTCTTCCACGTGGAAGAATCTTCGAGAAACTTGGGATATTCCCGCTATAGGGACAGTTGGACAGATGAACTCCAAGTACCCTGGTCGAAAATGCTCTGACCGCGGGATGTTGGCTGACCGCGCAACATCTCCGACATTCTGTTCGCGTATAACACACGAATCGCTGACTGAGGATTAGCTGCGGTCTGATCGCGCAAAGCTTGCGACCTCGGGCTGATGTTTCTCAGAATAACTTGAGTTCGCACCACCAGGCACGTGTCTGGATCGAATCTGTCTTGAACCAACAGTGCATTTATTTGAATTGACTCGGGTGTCAATCCTCGTCACCAGCTAGGGAAAAAAATCGCCAGGCATGGAAGCTATTTGGTTCGTGTAATCGTCAAAAAATGGTTGATCTAGAACTTGTTTGAAACTTGTATGGGGATTATTTATTTTGCTATTCACATTCTCACAATGCATGGATGAGTCACATCTGAAGTCCCAAGCACTCGAAATTGAGCGTATAAGAAAACTAGACATGTCTAACTAGTCTATCACCAACCAAACAGATCAATTTTATGTTTGGCTGACTAGGAAAAAATCTCAAGACTCTAGACATGTCTCATGCATACTTGGAACTCTAAAAATTAGACATATTAACGAGGATGCAAACCAACCACCCTCCGAGTCTCATTAAACTGCATAAGACACGAGTTGGCAACGAGGACTATATAACAAGTTTCTAATTTTTTGTGCTTAGTTTGTAGTCAGATTTTGCCAAGTTAAAATCCGACAGTGCCAAGCATGCTCATTTGCTAACGGCTTGGTTAATAGCTAAAGTTTGACTAGTTAGATTCAATTGGCTACCTATAGGTTAGCTAACAATCTATCACAAAACTTTAGCCAAAAAAGGGATAAGTCCAAGTTTGTGGGTGGTATTCCATACTTTGCAATCATCCAAAAAGTATACTTCTACTATCAACATCGTAAACTTTCACATCTTATTTGTTTTGGTGGTATTTCATACTCACAACTTCTTTGAGTTATCTAGACTACACATATGACAAGAATAGACAATATAAAAGCGAAAAGAGAAATCATTCCCTCCAATATGTCCCTAACAAGCACAACCAATAGCTATTTAGCATGTATTAATTTATTCTAATTTCTTCTTTCCCGTCTATATAATTGTTCTTGTCATATGTATAGTCTAGAAAACTAAAAAAATTCTCAAATATGAAATAACACACACAAAAAACAGGTGGCAAATGAAAAGTGCATGATTTTGATATTAGAAGCATGATATTTAGATGGTTTTAAAGTTCAGAATCAAAAAATGAACTTGGGCCAAAGTAGACAGAACAAATTTGGATTTATCCCCCCAAAAAACTAGCTTATTGTTGAAAGGATATTTTAAGCTTAAAACCCAGTAGGTGATGGTTTATGATGAAGAAACAGGATTTTGTGAGGACTTCATCTCCAACAGCGAATAGAAATTTTCTTTGGGATAAATGCATTTGGCTCTGAATTTTTCTATTGATTCATTTTAGTTCATTTTCTTTAAAATGGATCAATGGACCCTTCACTTTCACGATAAATTGACTTGACGTGGTCCCTCTACTACTTTTTTGGATAAAAAAGTGGCACATGACGATGATGGTGGGGGTGGGGGTGTGGGGAGGGGATACATCAAACGGAGGGAATGGGAATGGGGAGAGGTTAGCTCTATGCAACGCTAATCAAACACACATATCCATATTAAATCATTTTCACACCACATAATCAACACATGTTGTTTTATGTCCAGAAATGTAATGAAGAGGCCGAATTGAGCTATATTCGAAATCAAAAGAATTGGATTTGACCTATTAAAATAGATAGATCAAAATAAGCTGGGAAGAGGAAACTCGAAGGAGACTTATGGGTTGGCTCCTCGACACTAGGACAGTGATTTCACACTGAGGAGCCGAGTGAGGAACAATGCTATATTAGGCAGAAAAATTTAGGGAGTTTTCCACAGAAAGTGTAGGTAAGTTCATGGGGTGGGAAATTTGTGGGAGTTTTCCACCTCAAACTGAACCATGTAGAATAAATGGGACAATCCACGATCAGCAGTTCCTATTCTTCTATTTTTAAGCCTAATCCCTACTTGATACCTCTTCATGAAAGATAATATATACATAGCAAAAAAAATTATAGGGGTGAGTCTTATTAAAACACTATAAACACACCATATACTAGTGATGGTGGGACTAGAATCCTGATATTTATTGGCATTGTCAAACATGAAATCTAGTTTGGTTAGCTTCATGTCATGATTTAATGAAGGAAGAATAGTCACCATATATAGGTGAGATGAATTAATTGCCGTTTTTTATTGTATATAGTCTCATCAAGATACAATTTTGACTATTATTTTTAATATAATATGTTAGTAAAAATTTATAATATCATTATATTATAAATTAACTTTTATAACGAATATTCTTGTATAATTTTCTTACACCTAATCTAAATATATCAAAGTTAGAAAAGTTTCACCGCATATAAGTGAAACTACTGATTCCTATTTAACAAAAATAGCAACCTTTGACAATAGAGAGCAATATTATAATCATGATTTAATTTAGAAAGTATGGTCACCGAATATAAGTGATTTCATTGCTAAAATTATGATCATATGTGACAATTATTTGATAAAAGATAGAGGCGAATCTAAGAATTTTGGGACAAAGATGTAAACATAGGATAAAACATTTAATAAAATCCAATAAAAGTGATAGCTATATGTCCAATCTAATATTGAAATTTAATACTCTCTGTTGACCAATAATTAATTAAAAATATCTTGAAGTGGTGATACAAAAATAGTATCATTAGATTTGTTTTTAATAGTATTTGAACCAATGAGCTATTTTAGTTTTAGCTCAACCAACTACAGATTAAATTATAATTTAGCACATGTTAGTTGTAATCTTGCAATCACAATAAATTGCTAGAGGTCGGACTTATCTGTGGCCTCTTAAACTTTTAGATATAAGATCACAATCATGTGGCTATTATTGCACACTTGTACCCCTTTAGATATGGCATGCCACTGTACATAAGGGACGGATGCTCATTTTTGTAATTTGTGCTCCTCTCATTTGTGTGCATGGATTAGAATATTGGGTGTAGGTAACCGGGATGTACATGCTACAAAGAATGAAGCATATAGAGGTAGATTGGTTGCTCATATAAACCTAACCTGGTTGGACAAACTCGCTTATTGAAGACAGGATGAAACTAGGGGTTGTCTGGTTGTTGCATGAAGTAATGTGGGTTGAGATAGGATGTTAATTGGTTGGTTATATGAGTGATGTAAGTGATGATGTATAATATTGTATACCGGACACCAGGATAGCCCTAGCACTGTTATATGATACACATATTTGTTTAATAGATCAGGAAGAGCACGGGGAATTCAACTGCTATGAACCATAGCAATGCGGAGGCATGATATTTGTACATGTTTAGGGGCAAAAGACCCCCTACTTTTTGTTGATACACCTAAGGATTATCCTAGAGGAGTCACGAGAGGGAGTATCAATTGTCTTGCATTATATCAACAGATGACAAAATACATATGCTAATTACAGAATGGCTAACAAGCACATAGGAGCCTTCTTGACTGGTTTTGGTGGTTAACCGTACAAATTAATCTATCCTAGGCCGAGGGTTTGGGAGCAGATCATGAGTGGTATCTTGATCTGTAGAGGACTTCTTAGTCTTGTTCCATCTTATTCAAGATAAGATGGGATTCGATCTCCATCTAGAAGATGAGATGATATATTGCAAGATGCCCTTGATTGACAACAAGGGTATTTTTTTATAGTCCTAATCTTTTGAAAGTTCGATTGGGGGAGGGGGAATATTTTTTGTGATTAGGATTCTGATTTAAGAATATCTTTCTATCTTTGGACTCCTTCTATATAGAGGTTCTTACCAAACTCAGATAATTCCTTATTTGGATCTTCTAGTGCCTCCCAGCTCTATACATGGTAAAAGAGGGAACCCTTAGCTCATGCTATGGCAGGTAGCCCCCCAATATTAATCAAAACTGATTGGTATGACTAAAACTGTTGTGTGAGCAACTCTTAGGAGGTAATTCGAGTGGTTGTGTCGACATTACAGACAGTTCAAACTTCTTTCATTGCCTTTGGAAAAAATAGTCATAGAAATGATTGCACGACACTAATGTGGAGTAGACGAATGAAGAGACTATTCCTTTAGCAGGCATACAAAAGTGGTGGTCTGACTGATGTTTACACTACCTGGAGATCGAGCAATAGGCCCAGTCAATCGATGTCGGTGGTTGAGCAATCATTGCTTCTGATTGAGAGCAGGGGACATAGAGGTCGCATACCCTCTACTCAAGCATAGGCATATGATTCTAGCTTCCATCATGATCGGATCGGATGATGGTTTGAGCGTCACGGCCAGCTTGGTGGACATGGTCTTGCTAGAGGCTACAAGAGTTGTGTCAGCCATACTGTCAAGGAGGACTTGCACCCAATGGAGACTGCTAAAGCTTCTGACTTAGTGAGGAGGACTCGGAGGTTTCATGCCCTCGATCAAGCATAAGTGCACGACTCTAGTATTCATCGTGAGCGGATCGAACGATAGTATGAGCATACTGGCCATCTTGGTGGACGTGATCTTGCAGGAGGCTACGAGAGCTGTGCCGATCATATTGTCGGGGAAGGAGGACTCGCACCTGGTAGAGACTGCTAAAGTGTCTAACTTAGTGAGGAGGCCCCCATGGACACTTGCCCTCGATCAAGCATAGGGGCATGGCTCAAATCTTCGTCATGAGCAAATCGAACAATGGGACAAGCCATCAGCCAGCTTGGTAGACATAGTCTTGTCAAAGGTTACGGGAGCCGTGCCGGTCATACCTTCGGGGGAAGAGAACTCGTGCCTAGCGGAGACAGTTGAAGTGTCCAAATTCATGAGGAGGACCTGGAGGTCGCGTTCCCTCGATCAAACATAGGCACACAGCTCAACCACCATCATGACCGAATCTAATGATGGGACAAGTGCAACAACCATCTTGGTGGACACGGTCTTGCCAGAGACTACAGGAGTCATTTCGGTCATATTGTTGGGGAGGAGGACTTGCACCCAACAAAGACAACTGAAGTGTCCAACTTAGTAAGGAGGACCTGGAGATCGAGTGTCCTCGATCAAGCATAGGCGCACGGCTCTAGTCTTTATCGTGAGTGGATCGAATGATGGGACTAGCATATCGGCTAGCTTAGCAGACACAATCTTGCTAGAGGTTACGAAAGCCATGTCGGCCATACCATTGGAGGAGAAGGACTCACACCCAATGGAGATAGCTGAAGCATCCAACTTCACAAGGAGGACCTAGAGGTAGTGTTCCTTCGATCAAGCATAGGCACACGGCTCAACCTCCATTGTGACCAGATATAATGATGGGATGAGCACATGGGCCAACTTGTTAGATGTGGTCTTGCTAGAGGCTATAGAAGTCATGCTGATCAAACCGTTGGGGGGGGGGGGGGAGGACTCGCACCCGATAGAGACAAATGAAGCATCCGACTTAGTGAGAAGGACCCTGAGGTTGTGTGCCCTTGATCAAGCATAGGTGCATGACTTAGACTCCATCATGACCGAATCTAATGATGGAACGACCGCATCGGCCAACTTGGCGGACACAGTCTTGCCTATGGCTACATGAGCCGTCCGGTCATACCGTTGAGGGAGGTGGGCTCATGCTCGACAGAGAGTAGAAGCGCTTGACGGAGACAGGTAAGGCATCTGACTTAGCAATCTCCACAATCAACATGGTGGTTCATGGGGTGAGAAATTTGTGGGAGTTTTCCACCTCAAACTGAAGTACTGAATCATGTAGAACAGATGGGACAATACACGATCAGTAGTTCCTATTCTTCTATTTTAAAGCCCAATCCCTACTTGATACTGTTGCATCTAGGCCTTCATGCCTAACCCTAATTTTGATGATTAATGAAAACAAGGTGTTCTGGACTAATCGTGCTTTTGAGATTGATTGATACAGGGATCAGTTGGGAAGAAATGCAAGAAGATCAAGATGAACCCGACTTGAGGTGAAGCACAAGACACAGAAGAGCAAGAGACGAGTCACAAAATCTTGAAGATGCGAAAGACCTCAGGTATTACGAGTTTTTATTTTTACCGATCTTGGCGTGTGGAGATGATCGGTTAGGAAAATTCTTTTTTAGTTTTAACCGTACTATAAAGAGGGGTAGCGAAAGTCCTCTTTTTATCTCCAGCACAAACCGAGAATTCTAGGTCATTGCATTGCATCTTTTTGGTTGGATTTGGTTTTGAACTTATTTGAAAAATCTGGATTTTCAGTTCAGTTTTTGACAGCAGAAGAGTATTTGCAATTTTCAGAAAGATCTAGGCAGATCTGGCTTTTGCTTCTGTTGACAAAAATGTAGATCTTTAAATTATCTTTCAAACGAGCTATTAAAAACTCAATTTGAGTTTCTGGATCAAAAGTTATGGATGTTTTTATCGGACTGTCAGTTATTTGGTTTTTCAGTTTAGTTTTTGACAGCAGAAGAGTTTTTGCATTTTCTGGAAAGATCTAGAGAGATCTGGCTTTTTCTTCTGTTGACAAAAAGATATTCCTTTAAAATATCTTTCAAATGAGCTATTAAACACCTCTTTTGGATTTCTGGATTTAAAGTTATAGCTGTTTTTGTTCAGACTGACTGTCAGTTTGCTGAACTGACTGTCAGTTTGAATGTCAGTTTGTGTTAACTGACAATTGTCCAGAGAGTGTGTTTTTCGGGCCAAAAATTTTTGTACTAAACTGACTGTCAGTATTCCCATGCTGACTGTCAGTTTGGGTTTCGACCACAACTGTTTTTATCTGAGTTTCTATTTGATCTGGTCGATGTTTTGGTCGAACTGACTGTCAGTTTGAATAACTGACTGTCAGTTGTGGGTTTCAGCTTTCCTGTTTTGGCTGCAAACGGCTAGCTATTTTTTATCCGTAAATTTTGTCGGCCGTTGTGCACTAAACTGACTGTCAGTTTGCATAACTGACTGTCAGTTTGGGTTGCTGATTTTCAGCCCTAGCTCCAACGGTTCATTTGCTTCTTGAGGCTATAAAAAGGGGCTTTGGGCATAAGTTTTCAACAACAAGCAGTCTCCTCTCATATACACTCTTGAGCTCTAGTTTCATATATAAAATCTTGATCTTTTGATCAAGTCGAGTGCTTTTCGATCCACCGAGAGCTTTAGTTCTTTTGCTTTTGCATACACTTAGTTTCTCGGTGCGTGTTTGGAGGTCTAGAGAAGACCTCGCTGCCTGTTACTCTTGGTGAGCGCCCTCACCTAGACGGTTCGGAGGCGTGGCCGTTGATCTCTCCGTTCGGAGATTGTCGGAGAGGCTCGGCAAGTGTGTACAAGGCATCGGTGCTCGCCTTTCCGGAGTGGACAAGGAGCAACCATTAGTGATAATATCCTTTGTGGATATTGAAGCGAGACTCAAGTGATTTGAGTGCTTCAACGAGGATTAGTGGAGACTGGGCGAGTCTCCGATACCTCGGTAAAAATCATTGTGTTCGTTCTCTTTTCCCTTTGCTTATATTATTTGTTCTTTATTTGCTTTAAGTTTTTAAGTTTTAAAAGCCTCCTATTCACCCCCCCTCTAGTCGGCATCCTTGATCCAACACGTGGTATCAGAGCTTGGTCTCTCGATTCATTAGGCTTTACCGCCTAGAGAGAGGATGTCGTCAAGCGGAGACTTTCTTCTTGGACATACCGGTCGTGCGCCCATCTTTGATGGAACAAATTATCCTTATTGGAAAGTGCGCATGTCGGTATTCCTAGAAGCCATGGGGCTTGACGTATGGGATATTGTTAAACTCGGCTTTACTCCTCTGGTTGATCCGGCAAGTCAATCCGAAGACGATAGGAGAAAGTTGCATTTAAATGCCCGTGCAAAAAATGCTCTCTTTGCCGGTTTATCCTTAAATGAGTTCAACCGTGTGAGCAATTTCACGACTGCTCATAAGGTTTGGACTACCCTCGAAGAAATTTACGAGGGCACTACAAAGGTTAAAGAGGCAAAATTGCTAATGGTGAGGCAAAAATATGAGACATTCACTATGTCATCAACCGAGTCCGTGGATTCCATGTTTACTCGGTTAAATAACATTGTGAATGAACTCAAGGGTCTTGGTGTTGTGTTTACTGACCTCGAGCTTGTGAGAAAGATGCTTAGAGCCTTGCCGGAAAGCTTCGACACCTTGGTCACGGTTCTCACAAACTCCGACCTATCAACCACAACGCCAACCGATCTCTATGGGAACCTCATCACCCATGAGATGCACAAGAAGGAAAAGAAGGAAGCGGCCGAACCCACGGAGACGAAGAAGAAAGCTTTGGCCTTCAAAGCTAATACAAGGAACGATTCAAGCGATGGCTCCTCCGATGAAGATCTCGCACTTATGGTAAAGAACACTCAAAAACTTCTTCGCAGGTTATATAAGAAAGGTGTCAACATTGACACACGACCAAAGGGGCAAAAGCAAAACAACTTCAAGGACATCATTTGCTATGGATGTCATGAGAAGGGACACATAGCATCAAGATGTCCAAACAAGAACAAGGCGTGGAACAAGAAGAAGAAGTTCTTCAAGAAGAAGAATGACGAAATCAAAGAAGCTTGTTTTGGAGAATGGATGTCCGGCGGAGAGAGCTCCGACTCTGACTCCGACAACGAACAAAGTTGCTCCAAGAAGATGGCCGGACTAGCTCTCGGCAACAACACTTCAACTAGTTCATCCATGTGCCTTATGGCCAAAGGCGATGAAAAGGTACACTCCAATGATCCATCATATGATGAGTTAGTTGAAATGATAACTGAACTAAATGAAGTTTTTGGAAAAACTAAGATGAAGTATAAGGCGCTTAAGGAAGAGCATTCTTCTCTACGCGCTCAATACTCTGAGCTTAAAGATTCATATGAAAACATGCTTATAAAAGATGTTACAAATACTTCATCTAAGGTAGATGCTTCAACTTCATGTAACTTGAATGAATCTCCTGCTAGTAGTCATCACATTTCATGTGTTTCAAATGACAACATCGTAAATGAAAATAATGAACTTAAGGCACAAGTTGAAAAACTTGGAAAAGGCTTAGAAAATTGTTATAAAGGTAAAATATCTCTTGATCTAATCCTAAATAAACAAAGATGTTCTTTTAGAAAAGAAGGATTAGGATATTTTCAAAAGAAAGGAAGGAAACAAAATTCTAAAACTATATTTGTTAAAGCATGCAACGCATTTTGTCATAAATGCCATGAAACCGGTCATTCGCATGAAGCATGTCCCTTGATGACTCCTAATTATTTTGATACTTGCTACATGCTTCAAAAGTCGAGAAAAGGTTATGCTATTGCAAAGTATGTTGGTGCACCCATGTTAAACAAAAAGAAGAAGTCTATTTGGGTGTCCAAAGCTTTGATTGCTAACATTGAAGGACCCAAAAAGATTTGGGTACCTAAAAGAACTTAATTCTTTTTATGCAGGTGAACTACAAGACCGGTGGGAGGCATTGGGTGCTAGATAGCGGATGCTCCGAACACATGACCGGTAACAAGAAGTTGTTCACCTCAATCAAAGACAACTCAAGCGAGAACCAAAAGATTACCTTTGGCGACAACCGTCAAGGAAATGTGGTAGGCTTGGGTAAAATCGCAATCTCAAATGATCTCTCCATTTCTAATGTTTTATTGGTCGAATCTTTGAACTTCAATTTGCTTTCCGTTGCTCAAATTTGCGATTTTGGTTTTAGTTGCACATTCTTCCCAAAAGAAGTTTTGGTTGAAAGTTTAAAAGATAAAACCTTGATCTTTAAAGGCTTTCGCTTTGGAAATCTTTATTTGGTTGATTTTCATTCAAAAGATGCATCTCTTTCAACATGTCTTGTCTCTCAAACCTCAAAAGGTTGGCTATGGCATAGACGACTCGCACATGTTGGAATGCATCAATTGAGAAAACTTTTAAAACGTGACTTGGTTGTTGGCTTAAAGGATGTGAATTTTGAAAAGGACAAACCTTGTAGCGCTTGTCAAGCGGGCAAGCAAGTAGCTACTTCACATCCTACTAAGCGCATTCTTTCAACTTGCAAACCTTTGGAACTTCTTCATATGGATTTATTTGGACCTTCCGAGTTCCAAAATATCGGGGGTAGCAATTATGGTTTTGTGATTGTTGACGATTTTACTCGCTATACTTGGGTTTTCTTTATTTCTCAAAAATCTGAAACCCCCGATGTTTTCAAAAGTTTTGCAAAACGTGTTTCTACTGAATTCGAATTATCCATCAAGAAAATCCGTAGTGATCATGGTGGAGAGTTTGTTAATTCAACTCTATTTGATTTTTGTGACTCTCTTGGAATTAAACACGAATTTTCCACATCCTACACTCCACAGCAAAATGGAGTCGTTGAAAGGAAAAATCGAACACTTATAGAAATGGTAAGGACTATGCTAAGTGAGTATGATACTCCTACTCGCTTCTGGGCTGAAGCCGTGCATACAGCTTGCTATTCTATAAATCGACTTTATTTGCATCCTCTTCTGAATTTGACTCCTTATGAACTTCTTGTTGGGCGCAAGCCAAATATTTCTTATTTCCGAGTCTTTGGTTGCAAATGTTATATTCTTAAGAAAAGAAATTTTGGTGGAAAATTTCAAAGAAGAGTAGATGAAGGCTTTCTAGTTGGATACTCCACCACTAGTAAAGCTTATCGTGTTTTTAATAAAAATACAAGTTGTATTGAAGAATCAGGTGATGTCGAATTTGATGAAACTAATGGCTCACAAAAGGAGCAAGTATCTCATGAAGTTTCAGGTGACGATCTTCAAGAAGCCATGAAAAACACAACCATTGGAGACATCAAGCCAACAGAGGAAGATCAAGAAGATGATGTCAACGTTGAAAATGTTGATCAAGACGCATCATCATCTCAGGTTGATCCTCCAGAACAAAGTCAAGATGAAGCAATACAAGATGAAGAACCAAGGCAACACCAAACCATCACCAAGGATCACCCTCTAGACCAAATATTGGGTGACGTCAGTAAGGGTGTTCAAACTCGATCTTGTATTGCTGCATTTTGTGAACATCATTCATTTGTATCTTCTCTAGAACCCAAACATGTTAATGAAGCTTTAAATGATCCTGATTGGGTTAATGCCATGCATGAAGAACTTAATAACTTTGCTAGAAATGAAGTTTGGACTCTAGTTGAAAGACCCAAAGATCATAATGTAATTGGAACAAAATGGGTTTTCAGAAATAAGCAAGATGAAAATGGTATTGTAATTAGAAACAAAGCTCGTCTTGTTGCTCAAGGCTTCACTCAAGTCGAAGGTTTAGACTTTGGTGAAACTTTTGCACCGGTAGCAAGACTTGAAGCTATTCGCATTCTTCTTGCTTATGCATCATGTTTTAATATCAAACTTTTTCAAATGGATGTAAAAAGTGCTTTTCTAAATGGTGAAATTTCTGAACTTGTATTTGTTGAACAACCTCCCGGTTTCGAAGATTCTAAATTTCCAAACCATGTATTTAAATTGTCGAAAGCTCTCTATGGTCTCAAACAAGCTCCTCGAGCCTGGTATGAGCGACTTAGAGACTTTCTATTATCAAAAGGTTTTAAAATTGGGAAGGTTGATACAACTCTCTTTACAAAGAAAATTGAAAAAGATTTGTTCATTTGTCAGATTTATGTTGATGATATCATATTTGGATCTACTAATGAACATTTCTGTCATGAGTTTGGAGAGATGATGTCTAGGGAGTTCGAGATGTCCATGATTGGTGAGCTGAGCTTCTTCCTTGGACTTCAAATCAAGCAACTCAGGAACGGTACGTTCGTGAGTCAAACAAAGTACGTGAAGGACCTGTTCAAGCGCTTTGGGATGGAAGACGCCAAGCCAATCAAAACTCCCATGGCGACAAATGGACATTTGGACATGGACAAAAGCGGCAAATCGGTTGATTCTAAACTGTATAGGTCTATGATTGGTAGTCTTTTATATCTTACTGCATCTAGGCCTGATATCATGTTTAGTGTGTGCTTATGTGCTAGATTTCAGTCTGATCCTAAGGAATGTCACTTAACTGCTCTTAAAAGAATCCTTAGGTATTTAAAATGCTATCCCAGTTTAGGCCTTTGGTATCTGAAAGATGCAAATTTTGAATTAATTGGGTATTCGGATTCTGATTATGCTGGGTGTAAGATTGATCGAAAAAGCACATCTGGTAGCTGTCAGCTGTTGGGGAGATCATTAGTATCATGGTCATCTAGGAAGCAAAATTCTGTAGCTCTCTCCACAGCTGAAGCTGAATATGTGTCTGCAGGTAGTTGCTGTGCTCAATTATTATGGATGAAGCAGACATTTTTGGATTATGGGATTATATTTGATAAAGTGCCACTATTGTGTGATAATGAAAGTGCCATTAAAATTGCTAATAATCCTGTTCAACACTCTAGAACCAAGCATATTGAAATAAGGCACCATTTTATTAGAGATCATGTGGCAAAAGGAGATATTGATGTGAATTATGTTAGAACTGATATGCAACTAGCAGATATTTTCACTAAACCCTTAGATGAATCAAGATTTTGCTTTCTAAGAGGTGAACTGAACATTATTGATATATCAAATGCTAGTTGATCTAAAATAACTGTCTGATTTTCCTGTCCTCCCGCCTTTTTGTGCTTGATGACAAAGGGGGAGAGATTCTTGAGTCTTCTTGCTTCATTATTGACATTGTTTATGCTTAGGGCAGAGATTGGGGAGAAGTATTTTGGATGGGGAGAAGTATTTTGGATAGTATTTTATTTTGGATATTAGAGTCTGTCTTTTGATGTATTGAACAGATGGTCTTTATATATATATGGAGATGTTTTTGTTCATCATATATGTCTGTGTGTCATGTGTTTATCTTTTTAGATCTTTTTAGCTCTGATGCATATGATGACTTGTGCTTTGCTCTGATATACATGATGTCATTGTTTTTCTTGAGATGATGCTCTTGAGCTCTGATATGTGATTATAGCTCTGATACATTGATATATATGATGTCTTGATGTGCATGTGTATGTTTTGATATGTCTTGTGGATATTTGCACATCCGTGACAGACTTGCTTATGTATGAGATGCCCCTGATGTATATGTATTAGTTTATGATCTTGTATGATGAGATGCATATACTCAGGGGGAGCTATTTCATTTATTTTGTTATTGAACACTTGTTGTCATCAATCATCAAAAAGGGGGAGATTGTTGCATCTAGGCCTTCATGCCTAACCCTAATTTTGATGATTAATGAAAACAAGGTGTTCTGGACTAATCGTGCTTTTGAGATTGATTGATACAGGGATCAGTTGGGAAGAAATGCAAGAAGATCAAGATGAACCCGACTTGAGGTGAAGCACAAGACACAGAAGAGCAAGAGACGAGTCACAAAATCTTGAAGATGCGAAAGACCTCAGGTATTACGAGTTTTTATTTTTACCGATCTTGGCGTGTGGAGATGATCGGTTAGGAAAATTCTTTTTTAGTTTTAACCGTACTATAAAGAGGGGTAGCGAAAGTCCTCTTTTTATCTCCAGCACAAACCGAGAATTCTAGGTCATTGCATTGCATCTTTTTGGTTGGATTTGGTTTTGAACTTATTTGAAAAATCTGGATTTTCAGTTCAGTTTTTGACAGCAGAAGAGTATTTGCAATTTTTAGAAAGATCTAGGCAGATCTGGCTTTTGCTTCTGTTGACAAAAATGTAGATCTTTAAATTATCTTTCAAACGAGCTATTAAAAACTCAATTTGAGTTTCTGGATCAAAAGTTATGGATGTTTTTATCGGACTGTCAGTTATTTGGTTTTTCAGTTTAGTTTTTGACAGCAGAAGAGTTTTTGCATTTTCTGGAAAGATCTAGAGAGATCTGGCTTTTTCTTCTGTTGACAAAAAGATATTCCTTTAAAATATCTTTCAAATGAGCTATTAAACACCTCTTTTGGATTTCTGGATTTAAAGTTATAGCTGTTTTTGTTCAGACTGACTGTCAGTTTGCTGAACTGACTGTCAGTTTGAATGTCAGTTTGTGTTAACTGACAATTGTCCAGAGAGTGTGTTTTTCGGGCCAAAAATTTTTGTACTAAACTGACTGTCAGTATTCCCATGCTGACTGTCAGTTTGGGTTTCGACCACAACTGTTTTTATCTGAGTTTCTATTTGATCTGGTCGATGTTTTGGTCGAACTGACTGTCAGTTGTGGGTTTCAGCTTTCCTGTTTTGGCTGCAAACGGCTAGCTATTTTTTATCCGTAAATTTTGTCGGCCGTTGTGCACTAAACTGACTGTCAGTTTGCATAACTGACTGTCAGTTTGGGTTGCTGATTTTCAGCCCTAGCTCCAACGGTTCATTTGCTTCTTGAGGCTATAAAAAGGGGCTTTGGGCATAAGTTTTCAACAACAAGCAGTCTCCTCTCATATACACTCTTGAGCTCTAGTTTCATATATAAAATCTTGATCTTTTGATCAAGTCGAGTGCTTTTCGATCCACCGAGAGCTTTAGTTCTTTTGCTTTTGCATACACTTAGTTTCTCGGTGCGTGTTTGGAGGTCTAGAGAAGACCTCGCTGCCTGTTACTCTTGGTGAGCGCCCTCACCTAGACGGTTCGGAGGCGTGGCCGTTGATCTCTCCGTTCGGAGATTGTCGGAGAGGCTCGGCAAGTGTGTACAAGGCATCGGTGCTCGCCTTTCCGGAGTGGACAAGGAGCAACCATTAGTGATAATATCCTTTGTGGATATTGAAGCGAGACTCAAGTGATTTGAGTGCTTCAACGAGGATTAGTGGAGACTGGGCGAGTCTCCGATACCTCGGTAAAAATCATTGTGTTCGTTCTCTTTTCCCTTTGCTTATATTATTTGTTCTTTATTTGCTTTAAGTTTTTAAGTTTTAAAAGCCTCCTATTCACCCCCCCCTCTAGTCGGCATCCTTGATCCAACAGATACCTCTCCATGAAAGATAATATATACATAGTAAAAAAAAATTATAGGGGTGAGTCCTACTAATACACTATAAACACACCATATACTGACAATGGTGGGACTAGAATCCTAATATTTATTGGGATTGCCAAACATGAAATCTAGTTTGGTTAGCTTCATGTCATGATTTAATGAAGGAAGAATAGTCACCATATACAGCTGAGATGAATTAATTGTTACTCCTTCCAATTCAAAAAAAATTGCCGTTTTTTATTGTATATAGTCCCATCAAGATACAATTTTGATTATTATTTTTAATATAGTACACTACTACAGAAATGCAATCCACTAACCCATATCTTCTAACGATTATAAGCAATCTGGGAAAAATCCGATAGAGTACGACGACAGTGGTGGAGAAGAGGCTTTTTACTATCGGTTATGTTGTGGTGTATAGTTAGTAAAATGCAAACAAATTTTATTATCGGTTGTTACTGTACCAATTGATATAATAGAGAAAAATGTACTATCGGTTTATCTTTCATAACTGATAGTGAATTTACGGATTTTTTACTATTGGTTAGTACTGTACCAACCGATATAATAGAGTAAATTTTACTATCGGTCTGTTTTATATAACCGATAGTAAAATGACTTCAAATAAACTAATGGTTATGACAGTGGGACCTTTAGAAGAGAGCAAAGTTTACTATCGGTTGTGGTTTTGAACCGATAGTAAAATTGCAGCACTTATCTCGACCTCTGCTCTGCATCCTCGATCATTTCTATCGTACGTGCATCCGTGCTCCAAGTGATCTGGAGGAGCTAGCTGAGAGGTTGATAATTCGATCTCCCTCGGTATTTTCATCTTCTCATCACCTCTCTCTCTCGATCACTCTTTCACACTCTCCCTCTCTCTCTACTTCCAATTCATTAAACTAGATGCATGTAGCTCCAAACTAGGAGGCTAGGTTGGCTAGCTAGCTACAGCTTGCTGAAGTTAAGCTAGGAATGATTTATGGCTGAAGTTAACCAGCTAGCTAGCTGGCTCTTCCAATTAATGCATCAAGTTAATTAGGGTTTCATATATATCTATTTAATGTAATTAAGTAGCTATACACATATGGCTTAATTGATGATGTTTCATGCATGCATGCCCTGAGTCATTAATTATTTATTTCAATTTGTCAATTTTGTGAAATAATTGTAGATGGACCGAGAATATTGGATGTATGGAATAAACATACTACTATTGAGTATTTGGAGGGTGTGAATTGGTTTATTAATTTTGCTGAGCAAGAAAAGGTGAAGAAGGGAGAGAAAGATATTCATTGTCCTTGTATAGATTGTATGAACTTAAAGAGGTTCGGCAACTCCGATCAGATTAGGAGTCATTTGATTCATCGTGGTTTTAACGCACACTATACCCATTGGATATGGCATGGTGAAGATCTTGAGGAAACGAGCATTGCTACCACTCAACAGCACCCGGAAGTGGATTGCAGTAATGATGATCATCAGAACATTGATAATGTTCATTCGGATGTGGATGTATATGACGACAATTTAGATGAAATGTTACGTGATGTAGAAGAAGATTACAACGAAAATGATTTTGCTAAATTTGAGAAATTAATTGTTGATTCTGAGAAGACTTTGTTCTCCGGATGTGCAAAATTTACAAAGTTATCTTCTGTGTTGAGATTATATAACTTGAAGACAAGCAACGGTTCGAGCGATAAGAGTTTCACGGCGCTATTAGATCTTTTAGCAGACATGCTTCCAGAGGGAAATGAGTTACCAAGATCAGTTTATCAGGCCAAAAAACTATTGTGTCCGTTGGGAATGGAAATCGAAAGAATACATGCATACCTAAATGATTGTGTTCTGTACTGTAACGAGTATGAGGATTTGCATGTTTGTCCAAGATGCGGTGCATCGCGGTATAAGCATGGGGACAGAATTTATCACAATGGATGTGATGAGGTAAAGAAAGAGCCTCTGGCCAAAACTGTGTGGTATTTGCCTGTGATTCCTAGATTGAAACGGCTGTTTGCAAATCCGAAAGATGCGAAGTACTTGCATTGGCATGGTAAAGGTTGGAAACAAGACGGAAAACTAAGACATCCAGCTTATTCTATTCAATGGAGAAATATTAATAGAACATTCGGTGAGTTTAGCGGCGAAGTGAGGAATATAAGGTTTGGGCTGAGTATGGATGGTATGAATCCACACGGAAATATGAGCAGTCGGCATAGCACTTGACCGATTCTTTTATGCATCTACAATCTTCCTCCTTGGTTATGTATGAAGCACAAGTACATCATGATGTCGTTACTAATTTCAAGACCCAGACAATCCGGGAATGATATTGACGTGTTTCTATCACCGTTAGTCGAGGACTTACATAAATTGTGGATCGAAGTGGTGCGGGTGTGGGATGCACATAAGCGAGAGAATTTCATGTTGCGGGCCATGATATTTTGCACCATAAATGATTTCCCGGCCTACGGAAATTTGTTGGGGTATAGTACGAAAGGAGGCAAGACTTGTCCTATTTGCCTAGATGAAACTAAAAGCATATGGTTATCGAACTGCAGAAAAACAGTGTACATGAGTCAGCGCAGATTCTTTCCGATGCATCACGCCTACCGTAAGAAGAGGAAGTCATTTAATGGGAAGCCTGAGAAAGGATCAGCCCCAGTGTTGGTGACTGGTAAGGAGTTTTACTTGCGCGTGAAGGACATCAAAGTTGAGTTCAGTAAATGTTCTAAACCTCCAGGAAAAAATGTTTGGAAGAAGAGATCGATTCTTTGGGATCTGTCATATTGGGACCACTTATAAGTTTGACATTGCATTGATGTCATGCACGTAGAGAAAATTGTTTGTAACAGTTTGATTGGTTTGTTGTTGAACATTCCGGGAAAGACGAAAGATGGCATCAACGTTCGCCATGACATGCTCGAAATGGGCATAAGGACTGAGTTTGCACCGTTGGAGAAGGGAAAGCGTACATACCTCTCCCCAGCCTACTATACTTTGTCAAAAAGAGAAAAAACAGAACTCTGTCAGTGCCTATATGGTGTCAAAGTTCCATGCGGGTATTCTGCGAACTTGAAAAAACTTGTGTCCATGAAAGACTTGAATTTGGTTGGTATGAAGTCCCATGATTGTCATGTATTGATGTCACAAATGTTTCCCATTGCTATCAGAGGCATTCTCCCATTCAAAGTCAGAGAGACAATTACAAAGCTATATTATTTCTTCAACACAATATCTGGCAAGATAAGCGTGTACTCCTAGCAAGTTAATTAGCTCCATTTGTGGAACTTATCAGATTTTTTGGATCTGAATATTTGCTGCAATTGTGTCCTTGCAGGTAATTGATCTGGATGGACTGGATGATTTGCAACGCGATGTGACTACAACTCTGTGTCAGCTGGAGATGTATTTCCCTCCATCTTTTTTTGATGTTATGGTCCATCTAATTGTTCACCTTGTGAGAGAAATTAAGTTTTGTGGACCCGTGTTCCTGCGCTACATGTATCCATTTGAGAGATTTATGGGTATCTTGAAGGGATATGTAAGGAATCGACATTGGCTTGAGGGCAGCATCCTTGAAGGTTATGTCGCCGAGGAGGTGATTGAATTTTGCACCAACTATATGGCCGGGGTTGACCCAATTGGTGTTCCTACGTCCCGGCATGAGGGTAGGCTTCAGGGCATTAGAACGATTGGATTCAAAGCAGTCGTCCCCTCTAGTGATCTGTATGCAAAAGCCCATTTTTGGGTCTTACAGCACATGACGGGGGTGGAGCCATACATACACGAGCACAAGGAAATATTACGGAAACAGAATCCTTCGAAGCCAGAGATTTGGGTCACCAGAGAACATAACAGGAAGTTTGCTGGGTGGATCGAAAATAGAGTCCTGCGAGCTTCTTAGGGCAATGTAGATGAAGTTGTTATATGGTTGGCCAGAGGGCCTAGATTTACTGTAGGGACTTGGCATGGGAATGACATCAACGGCTATTCATTTTACACAAGAACTCAGGACTAGAAGAGTACTATGCAATATAGTGGAGTGACGCTACTTGCTATTTCAGAGGATGCCAGGGCAGTAAGGGCACTCAACTCATATTACGGTGTTATTGAGGAAATATGGGAGCTCGATTATGTATTACTTAAGATTCCTTTGTTTCGATGCCAATGAGTCGAAATCTTTCGAGGTGTTAAAGTCGACAATTATGGGTTTACTTTCGTCGATCTCAGTAGAGTTGCACACCAAGATGATCCATTTATACTTGCTGAGCAAGCCACACAGGTGTTCTACATCGTTGACCCGGCCAATCTAAAGTTCCACGTTATCCTTCACAGTAAGAGACGTATTGTTGGGGTCGAAGACGTTGTGGATGAAGAAGAGTATGATCAGTTTGACAAATTACCTCCATTTTTAGATGGAATTCTTCAATCTGTCCCTATCGAAGATATTGACGAAACAAATTACCTACGAGATGACCACGAAGAAGGATTATGGGTGGACAACCATTTTTGATTAATTTGCAATATGTAAGTGACGTATATTACTTGGATCTTTAATCGAAGAATTAATATAAATACTGATCATGTTGCACGTACCCAGTCATGTTGTCAAATCATTTTTCAAAAATTCTTTGGGAAAATATACGTGATGCATTGAGAATCATTTTTGCAAATTTTCATTTCAATTGGAGTTGATTTGAGCAACATGATTCCTTATATGCATGATCCCTTATGTTCCATGATTGGTCTTTACTGTTAATTTATTGTAAAATTATTGGAAGTCATTTGCATGGGGTTTCAGGTCTCTTTACAAGTGCAAAATGATGTATTAAAACCCACCTATAATTATTCTCAGGAAAAACCTTAAGGGGCACTAACATTGTATTTTACTATCGGTTTCAACTTCCAAACCGATATGAATTTAATATCTAATATCCGTTTCTTGCTCCTAACTGATAGTAATACATATTGTGGTATGAGACTCTGTTCTACAATTTGGTTTGATCTTGTAGAGAGTGGATTAATTTACTATAGGTTTTTATTAACGCACCGATAGGAATTTTAATTTCTGATATCGGTTACTTCATTTTAACCGATAGGAATATGAACACTCCGCTATCGGTTACTTAATTTTAACCGATAGTGAAATACAATGGCAATACTCCAAACCCTAACTGCCGTAGTATTTTACTATCGATTTTTCTGTGTAGAACCGATAGGAATATTGTTGCCTTATATCGGTTTATGGTTATTAACCGATAGTAAATAGTTCTATATTAGGTTAAACCGGCCAGCGGGATTTTCCCTCCAGTCCAACCGATCACATTTCCAAATACGCGCGGGGAAACCCTAACCTCCCCGACGTTCCCTTTTTCGCTCCTACACCACCATTGCTTCTCCACCGCCTCCGGCCACTGCATCGCGCCATCCATCGCAGGCCACTCCACGAACGATGATAAGTGTTCTTGACCAACCCGATTAGAATTGATCTTGCCGCTCGCATCAATTTCTTAAATTGTTATTGAATTGTTCATATGTGGTTCAATATATGACAAATATAAAACTAGATGAAAAGTGCATGAATTATAAACCTGATAGATATGAGAATTACAGACTTGATGAAAATTGCTAAGAATATTTCGTTACATAGTCGTCCACTATCGGTTTTAATTTTAGAACCAATAGGAAAATATATCTCTGAGTGCAGGATCCCATATCGGTTTTTTATTTAGAACCGATAGTAAAAGACCATAATCTGAATTTTCTGTTAATTATTTCCCATTTTCTAATTTCCATCTGAAATTTTGGTTCATTTAAATTTTCATCACAAAGCCATGATTCTTTATGTTCCATTTTCTTATTTTCATCTGAATTTTCTTAACCATGACATTAGATTTGCTTAGAGTCTTAAGAAATTTGCCTGAATGTTAAAGATTGACTTGTTTAGTTTGTGATGAGCTAATAAGATATTGATGCTTATAAAAACTTATAAAAAAACTTGCAAAAGAATGATTAGTAATTCCCCAGGCTCAATCCTACCATGCATGGCCCCTCCTGCAGAGAGACTAGCATAGTTTGCATTGCTAATCGTATCTATTATCCAATTTTGTGTAAAAAGTAGTGGCGCTTCCTTTTTTTCTTAGGTACTCTGTAGCATGCTGGGAGTTTTTGTTGTATATATGAACTTTAACCCAGTATACCCCTTTTTATTTCAATGAAAATATGTAGTTCTACTGCATGTTCTAAAAAAAATTTGTATTATCCAATCTATGCAAGTATGGCTTTGTGAAAGATCCAAATGTTTGTCGAGTCAAAGCAAGTTTTCCAGTGAGATTCAATTTCGAACTTCTTCGGAGTAATAATATCTTGGACTTTTGTTGATAGGAATTGATGATTTTTGGCCTTTTGAATTAAAATTTGACATTTTAACAAAAAAAGGTGGTTCATCATTGTCATTCCATTTTAGTTATGAACTTTGTCATGTACCTTTCTTCATATCAATTGATGGTTTGTTCATGGAATTTTAGGTAAAGCTATGTCGGCATATTCCTCGTCTGATAGTAGTGATTCGAGGACGGCCAACATAGATGTCGCTGCTTCGTCCCAGTGCAAGAGGATGGCGCGAGGCGCGATGATGTTGTGCCATTTGGCCAAACGCGCAGATCTTTCATGTGAATTCAACCAGTTCGGGAGACCGATCGGAAAGAACGTTGGGCAATACGCTGCCTATGTTGGTTTGTTGGTGAAGGAAAGGGTGAAGATCACCGTCCAGAGCTGGAAGGACGTTAAGACCGACGAGAGGGATAGGCTATGGGCGGAAGTGAAGGTAAAATTAATCAAAAACCCTGAACTCTGAGTAATCACATTTCTTTGGTTTATCTCGAAGATTAAGTAATTTCTGCTTATATGCACCATTTCAAACAGGCCAAGTGGAACATCCCCAACAATGGTCCCAAGATAGCTTGCTTGAAGGACATGAACAATATGTGGAAAACCTTCAAGAGCGTCCTCGTCAGTACCTTCCTCGCTAAAGGCAAATCTCCATGCGAGAAGTACCCCTTCATAACGGAGGAGGTATGGGAGCAATTCACCCAACAGAAGGGGACCCCTGAGTTCAAGGTATGTATGGTTCCTTTGCTTGGTTACACCGTTGTATGGAGTAACCAGCGGTGCATTACTTTTCTTGTTTCTGGTATGAAGGCCCTTAGTGAGAAAAACAAGGCAATCCAGAGGAGGAACGACCACCCGCACCGGCTCGGCTATCGTGGCTATGCGGGGAAGGAGGAGCAGTGGAAGAAGGTTGAAGACGAGGCGTCGAATTTTGTCGAGTCCCCTGACCTACTGCTCTCCGAGATCCGCGATCCGCAATGCAAGCGCTGGTGGCTGGCCAAAGGGACCATGTCGTCCACGGGGACTGTGGAGTTCCCAAACCCCAGGGACGTCGAGGTCGTGCAGCGAATCGTAAGTTGGCTAACTTCCTGGTTGGAATCATAGAATGTGGTAGAAAAACTATGATCACTAGTGTGCGCACAAGTTTGTATATATTTTTTCCTCACAATTGCGAGCTTTGAATGTAACAGATCTCTTGCTCGAAGGAGGCGACCGAGGGATTATTCACTCCCCATAGGGAGAACAACATCCTAACCCGGGCTCTAAGGAACAAGGAGCATCCAAGGCGGACGCGAACCGTAGGGGGTGTAGTGCCATGGAAGGAAGGCTTCTCGGAGCCCGGGCAAAAGGCGAAGAAGGCTCACAGATGGAAGGAAAGGAATTTGGAGCTGTCTGAGAAGATACGGTCAGATGTGACTGCACAATTCGCGGACATGTTCGCTCAACTGAACGAGAAGTATGAACGTCTCAACCGAGTTGTGCAGTCCAAGGGTTTAGATCTAGCTGTCGAGGTCGACGCTGCTAGGCCGAGTAGTTGCGGCTCGAAGGTTCACGTGGATCCGGTGGACCTGATTAAGGTATTGCAACTCTTGAGCTATATATGCAGTTATGTTGATGGCACTCCTGTTACGTTAGAACTGTTTCGCTAACCTGTTATAATTGTTGCAAATTGCAGAAGCCGGAGAGCTGTAGCCTATTGATCAACATAGGCGACGACCCTATAGTGGTTACACACGGGGTCGTATATCAGTCTTGGGAGGATGTCCGGATCCACTGCATACCTCTGAAGCCTGGGTTTGCAAATGTATAGATGGACATGGCCCCCCCGGGCTACAGCTATTTTCCGTTGCCCGTTCCAACGGACGAAATGCGGACAATTGGCGAGGCATTGGGCTCGTACATACAGTGGTCCAAGAAGGGTGTTAGACTACAGGAGGTAAACCCTAGCCATTCTAGCTTACAACTCAGTTAATATACTCAATTTGCAAAATCTAACTTACGCGTTCATAACTTAAAGTGGACGATGGATGCCAGCTCACTTCCTGAGGACCCTACCCCCAGCACAACGCATGACTGAGCTCCTTTGGCCCCCATGCCTCCTCCGACGGCCTCAAACCCACCCAAAGGATGCACGCCTCCTCAGAAAGCCCCTTCGCCATCAAATGAGGCCGACGGCACCACGCCCCAACTTTCGAAGGTATAAACTCGCTCCCCGGTCAAAGACAAGGGCAAGGCCAAAGGCAAGGTGAAACAAAGCCAGCCGGGTACATTCAAGAACGGGTTCCCACTCGTGTCGGAGTACCTTCTGCACAATATGGATCAAATAACTAGAAGTCTCCACGAGTGGTACCTGACCCGGTCTAGGCGTCACATCAACTTCTTAGTTCACTTCAGGCCAGGTCATTTTCACCGTGAGGTGTGAAGTTATCACAGTTCATTTCATAAATCTAATCACTTTGTATGCACTAATTACTAATGTCTACTTTGCATCCAGGTGCATGTATAGGCTGGCGTCGATGAGGGCATGTGACAAGGTGGGTTTCATCGACCCAGACAAAATAAGCCTCACGATGTTA
Source organism: Pharus latifolius (assembly GCA_019359835.1). NCBI lineage: Eukaryota > Viridiplantae > Streptophyta > Magnoliopsida > Poales > Poaceae > Pharus > Pharus latifolius. The sequence goes on from CM033328.1 coordinate 744,856, forward strand.
GAGCACGACCAAGCACATGCGGAGGAATACATATCTGTTGCATCTAGGCCTTCATGCCTAACCCTAATTTTGATGATTAATGAAAACAAAGTGTTTCAGACTAACTGTGCTCCTGAGATTTTTGATACAGAGCTTGTTCGGGAAGAAATACGAGATGATCAAGATGAACCTGACATGAAGTAAAGCACAAGGTGCAAAAGAGCAAAGACAAGACACAAACGTGAAGATGCAAAGGACCTAAGGTAATCTGTAATTTCATTTTCTCCCGATCTCGGAGTTTGGAGATAGATCGGTTAAGGACTTTGTTGCTTAGATTTTAACCGTACTATCAAGAGGGGTGGCAAAAATCCTCTCTTCATCTCCAACATAAACCGAGAAATTTAGGTCATTGCATTGCATCTTTTTGGTTGGATTTGATTTGAATTTGGTTTGAAAGATTTGGATTTTCAGTTGAATTTTTGACAGCAGAAGAGTTTTTCAATTTTCTAGAAAGATCTAGACAAATTTGGTTTTTGTTTCTGTTGACAAAATTGTATCTCTTAAAATTATCTTTCAAACGAGCTATTAAACACCTCTTTTGGATTTCTGGATTTAAATTTATCACTGTTTTTGTTCATGTTGACTGTCAGTTTGCATAACTGACTGTCAGTTTGAATGTCAGTTCAATTAAACTGACAATTGTCCAGAGCGGGTGTATTTTGGGCTCAAAATTTTTGTACTAAACTGATTGTCAGTTTGTCCATACTGACTGTCAGTTGGGGATTCGACTACAATTGTTTTCTTCTGAGTTTCTATTTGATTTGGTCGAGTTTTTTGTCGAATTGACTGTCAGTTGTGGGTTTCAAGTTTCCATAAACGACCACAAACGGCTAGCTATTTTTTATCCGTAAATTTTGTCGACCGTTGTACACGAAACTGACTGTCAGTTAGTGTTGCTGTTTTTCAGCTCTAGTTCCAACGGTTCTTTTGATTCTTGAGGCTATAAATAGGGGCTTTGGGCATAAGTTTTCCACAACAAGCAGCAGCATTCTCTTATACACTCTTAAGCTTTAGTTTTCTACATAAAATCTTGATCTGTTGATCAAGTCGAGTGCTTTCTGATCCACCGAGAGTTTCAGTTCATTTGCATTTGCATACTCTTAGTTTCTCGGTGCGTGTTTGGAGGTCTAGAGAAGACCTCGCTGGTGAGCGCCCTCACCTAGACGGTTCGGAGGCGTGGCCGTTAACCTCTCCAGTTCGGAGATTGTCGGAAAGGCTCGGCAAAAGTGTACAAGGCATCGGTGCTCACCTTTCCGGAGTGGACAAGGAGCAACCACTAGTTGATAATACTCTTCGTGAGTATTGAGGCAAAACTCAAGTGACTTGAGTGCTTCAACGAGGATTAGTGGAGATTGGGTGAGTCTCCGATACCTCGGTAAAAATCACTGTGTTCGTTCTCTTCTCTTCTTGCTCATTTTATTATTTGTTTTAAATTTAAAGTTTTAAAACCCTCCTATTCACCCCCCTTTAGTCGGCATCCTTGATCTTACACGTGGTATCAGAGCTACGTCTCTCGATTCATTAGGCCTTACCGCCTAGAGAGAGGATGTCATCTACTGATGGTTTCTCTCTTGGTCATACTAGTAGTGCGCCGATCTTTGATGGGACAAATTATCCCTATTGGAAAGTGCGCATGTCGGTATTCCTAGAGGCCATGGGGCTTGACGTATGGGATATTGTTAAACTCGGTTTTACTCCTCCGGATGATCCGGCAAGTCCGTCCGAGGACGACAGGAAAAAACTGCATTTAAATACCCATGCGAAAAATGCACTCTTTGCGGGTTTGTCTCTAAACGAGTTCAACCGTGTAAGCAATCTCACGACTGCTCACAAGGTTTGGACCACCCTCGAAGAAATTTACGAGGGCACAACTAAAGTCAAAGAGGCAAAGCTGCTTGTGGTGAGGCAAAGATATGAGACATTATTCACCATGTCATCAATTGAATCCGTGGACTCCATGTTCACTCGGTTGAATAATATTGTGACTGAACTCAAGGGGCTTGGAGTCGTTTTTACTGACCTTAATATTGTGAGAAAGATGCTTAGGGCCTTATCTGAAAGCTTCGACACCTTGGTCACGGTTCTTACAAACTCCGATTTGTCGACCACAACACCGATCTCTATGGGAACCTCATCACCCATGAGATGCACAAAAAGGAGAAGAAGGAAGCAGCCGAACCCTAGGAGATGAAGAAGAAGGCATTGGCTTTCAAAGCCAGCGCAAGGAACGATTCAAGTGATGGCTCCTCCAACGAAGATCTTGCACTCATGGTAAAAAATACTCAAAAACTTTTCCACAGGTTACATAAGAAGGGTGTCAACCTTGACACACGACCAAAGAGACCAGAGCAGAACAACTTCAAGGACATCATTTGCTATGGATGTCATGAGAAGGGACACATAGCTTCAAGATGTCCAAACAAGAACAAGGGATGGAACAAAAAGAAGAAATTCTTCAAGAAGAAGAATGGAGAAACCAAAGAAGCATGCTTCGGAGAGTGGATGTCCGGAGGTGAGAGCTCCGACTCCGACTCCGACGACGAAAGAAGTTGCTCCAAGAAGATGGCCGGATTAGCTCTCGGCAACATCAACACTTCAACTAGCTCATCCCTTTACCTTATGGCTAAAGGCAATGAAAAGGTACACATCAACGATCCTTCATATGATGATTTAGTTGAAATGATAATCGAATTAAATGAAGTTTTTGGAAAGACTAAAAAGAAGTATAAGGCGCTTAAGGAAGAACATTCTTCCCTACGCGCTCAATACTCCGAGCTAAAAGATTCTTATGAAAGCATGCTAATAAAAGATGTTACTAATGTTTCATCTAAGGTAGATATTTCCACTTCATGTAATTTGGATGATTCTCCTTCTAGTAGTCATCATATTCCATGTGCTTCTAATGATAATATTTTGAATGAAAATAATGAACTTAAGGCACAAGTCGAAAGACTTGGAAAAGGCTTGGAAAACTGTTACAAAGGCAAAGTTTCTCTTGATCTAATCCTTAGTAAACAAAAATGCTCTTTTAGAAAAGAAGGATTAGGATATTTTCCAAAGAAAGGAAAGAAACCAAACACTAAAACTGTTTTTGTTAAAGCATACAACACATTTTGTTATAAATGCCATGAAACTGGTCATTCGCATGAAGCATGTCCTTTGATGACTCCAAATTATTTTGATACTTGCTACATACTTCAAAAGTCGAAGAAAGGTTATGCTATAGTAAAGTATATTGGCGCACCCATGTTAAATAAAAAGAAGAAATCTATTTGGGTGCCCAAAGCTTTAATTGCTAACATTGAAGGACCCAAAAAGGTTTGGGTACGTAAAAGAACTTAATTCTTTTTATGCAAGTGAACTACAAGACCGGTGGAAGGCATTGGGTGCTAGATAGCGGATGCTCCGAACACATGACCGGTAACAAGAAGTTGTTCACCTCACGTGAAGACAACTCAAGCGAGAATCAAAAGATCACCTTTGGCGACAACCGTCAAGGAAATGTGGTAGGCTTGGGTAAAATTGCAATTTCCAACGATCTCTCAATTTCGAATGTTTTATTGGTTGAATATCTGAACTTTAATTTGCTTTCCGTTGCACAAATTTGCGATTTTAGTTTTCATTGCACATTTTACCCCAAAGAAGTTTTGGTTGAGAGTTTAAAAGACAATTCTTTGATTTTTAAAGGTTTTCATTTTGGAAATCTTTATTTGGTTGATTTTCATTCAAAAGATGCTTCTCTCTCAACATGTCTTGTTATGAGGATATCCTTTCTATTGATACAATCACAACACATATGCCTACGTATCAACCGGAGGCCGCTGCTATAATACAAGGACCAATTACTCGAGCTCGAGCACGTCAACTCAATTACCAGGTGAATACGTTCCTAAGCTTACATACAAGTGTTTTGTAGGGAGGTGCCACAGAAGACCTAGAATTCAAGTCAGGTTCGGCCTTGCAGACCAAGTGGACATCGAATTCGAGTTCGAGTCAATTTCGGCCATCCAGACAGCATCATAATGAAACGGCCAAAACTTTTGATCCAGAAGGCTCCAGGGGGTCCACGAGTACTTGACGGAAAGGATTTTTCGTCCTCTTTCCAACGGATCTGGTCTCGCGTCCAAATTCCATCTCAGTCAACAGGAATATGCGAAATACTTCGGATCACTTTTTCAGTCCGACTCAAAGTGGGCCTTGGGCCTTGTAATCGAGTCCTACTCGGCCACCCTAAGGTTTTGGCCAACCTACTCATCTCTCCCTCTCATAAATAGCCAGCCGCTGCACCTTTTAGGGGTGGGTTTTGTTTGATTAAGTTAGCCTTTGCTACTTCTTGTAATCGCGCGTGTCGGTTAGACCGCCTGAATTACTCGTCATCGGAACCCCATCGTCTTGTGTTCTTTTCAATCAGATCTTAATCCATATACGCAAATTGAGTTCCTTGTTCATCTTGTTCTTGCTCGTTCTTCGATTGCTTGCAGGAACAAAGATCTTCATGGTCAGGTTGATTGCGCGCTGGCGAGATCAATAACTTTCTGGAGTTGGTGTATCGGTCGCTAAGGCGCAACGTCCTGGACGGTTGTAGTCGGGCCGCTAACATCGACTTCCCCAAATTGAGCGTTATCCTCCTCATCGAAAGATCGGGACCGCAGTTTTATATCATCTTGTCTCTCAAACCTCAAAAGGTTGGCTATGGCATAGACGACTTGCACATGTTGGAATGCATCAATTAAGAAAACTTTTAAAACGTGATTTGGTTGTTGGCTTAAAGGATGTGAATTTTGAAAAGGATAAACCTTGTAGCACTTGTCAAACTGGCAAGCAAGTAGCTACTTCACATCCAATTAAGCGCATTCTTTCTACTTGCAAACCTTTGGAACTTCTTCATATGGATTTATTTGGACCTTCTGAGTTCTAAAGTATCGGGGATAGCAATTATGGTTTTGTGATTGTTGACGATTTTACTCACTATACTTGGGTTTTCTTTATTTCTCAAAAATCTGAAACCCCCGATGTTTTCAAAAGTTTTGCAAAACGTGTTTCTGCTGAATTCGAATTATCCATCAAGAAAATCCGTAGTGATCATAGTGGAGAGTTCGTTAATTCAATTTTGTTTGATTTTTGTGACTCTCTTGGAATCAAACACGAATTTTCCACATCCTACACTCCACAGCAAAATGGAGTCGTTGAAAGGAAAAATCGAACACTTATAGAAATGGCAAGGACTATGTTAAGTGATTATGATACTCCTACTCGCTTTTGGGCTGAAGCCGTGCATACCGCTTGCTATTCTATAAATCGACTTTATTTGCATCCTCTTCTGAATTTGACTCCTTATGAACTTCTTATTGGGAGCAAGCCAAATATTTCTTATTTTCGAGGTTTTGGATGCAAATGCTATATTCTTAAGAAAAGAAATTTTGGTGGTAAGTTTCAAAGAAGAGTAGATGAAGGCTTTCTAGTCGGATACTCCACCACTAGCAAAGCTTATCGCATTTTTAACAAAAATACTGGTTGCATTGAAGAATCCTGTGATGTCGAATTTGATGAAACTAATGGCTCGCAAAAGGAGCAAGTTTCTTGTGAAATTTCAGGTGAAGACCTTCAAGCAGCCATGAAGAATATCACAATTGGAGACATTAAGCCAAGAGAAGAAAATCAAGAAGATGATGTCAATATTGAAAATGTTGATCAAAATAATTCATCATCTCAAGTTGATCCTCCAGAACCAAGTCAAGAAGACGCCGCACAAGATGAAGCACTAAGACAGCATCAAACGATCACCAAAGATCACCCTCTAGATCAAATATTGGGTGACGTCAGTAAGGGTGTTCAAACTCGCTCTCGTATTGCTGCATTTTGTGAGTATCATTCATTTGTGTCTTCTTTAGAACCTAAACATGTTAATGAAGCTTTAAATGATCCTGATTGGGTAAATGCCATGCATGAGGAACTTAATAACTTTTCTAGAAATGAAGTTTGGACTTTAGTAGAAAGACCCAAGGATCATAATGTAATTGGAACAAAATGAGTTTTTAGAAATAAGCAAGATGAAAATGGAGTTGTAATTAGAACTAAAACTCGTCTTGTGGCTCAAGGTTTCACTCAAGTCGAAGGCTTAGACTTTGGTGAAACTTTTGCACCGGTAGCAAGATTTGAAGCTATTTGTATTCTTCTTGCTTATGCATCCTGTTTCAATATCAAACTTTTTCAAATGGATGTTAAAAGTGCTTTCTTAAATGGTGAAATTTCAGAACTTTTTTTTGTTGAACAACCTCCTGGATTTGAAGATTCAAAATTTCCAAACCATGTGTTTAAATTGTCCAAAACTTTCTATGGTCTCAAACAAGCTCCTCGAGCTTGGTACGAGCGACTTAGAGACTTTCTTTTATCAAAAGGTTTTAAAATTGGGAAGGTTGATACAACTTTGTTTACAAAGAAAATTGAAAAAGATTTGTTCATTTGTCAGATATATGTTGATGATATTATCTTTGGATCTACTAATGAACATTTTTGTCATGAGTTTGGAGAGATGATGTCTAAGGAGTTCGAGATGTCCATGATTGGCGAGCTGAGCTTCTTCCTCGGACTTCAAATCAAGCAACTCAAGAACGGTACGTTCGTGAGTCAAACAAAGTACGTGAAGGACCTGCTCAAGCGCTTTGGGATGGAAGACGCTAAGACAATCAAAACCCCCATGGCGACAAATGGACATCTGGATATGGACAAAAGCGGAAAATTGGTCGACTCTAAACTTTATAGGTCTATGATTGGTAGTCTTTTGTATCTTACTGCATCTAGGCCTGATATCATGTTTAATGTGTGCTTATGTGCTAGATTCCAGTCTGATCCTAAGGAATGCCATTTAACTGCTCTTAAAAGAATCCTTAGGTATTTAAAATGTTATCCCAGTTTAGGTCTTTGGTATCCAAAAGATGCAAATTTTGAATTAATTGGATATTCGGATTCTGATTATGCTGGGTGCAAGATTGATCGTAAAAGCACATCTGGTAGCTATCAGCTATTGGGGAGATCATTAGTATCATGGTTATCTAGGAAACAAAATTATGTAGCTCTCTCCACAGCTGAAGCTGAATATGTGTCTGCAGGTAGTTGTTGTACTCAATTATTATGGATGAAGCAGAAATTTTTGGATTATGGAATCATATTTGATAAAGTGCCACTCTTGTATGATAATGAAAGTGCCATTAAAATTGCAAATAATCCTGTTCAACACTCTAGAACCAAGCATATTGAAATACGGCACCATTTTATTAGAGATCAGGTGGCAAAAAGAGATATTGATGTAAATTATGTCAGAACAGATAAGCTACTTGTAGATATTTTCACCAAACCTTTAGATGAATCAAGATTTTGGTTTTTAAGGGGTGAACTGAACATAATTGATATATCTAATGCTAGTTAATGTGCTAAATGTGTTTAAAATGGGTTATAATATTATTTTATTCCCTCTCTGGTCTTAAACTGCTTCTGGTCAAAATTGACCAAACTGACAGTCAGTTCATCTAACTGACAGTCAGTTTAGTGCTTAGGAGCCTATTCTTAGTCTCTGGTCGAAGTCGTTGTCCTAACTGACAGCCAGTTTCTCAGTTTACGTGCAATTGAGTTTGGTCGTAGCTCCTGGTCGTGTTTGGGACTCAAACTGACTGTCAGTCTTATACACTGACTGTCAGTTTCAAAACTCAGTTCTGTAAACTGACTGTCAGTGTGGTACACTGATTGTCAGTTCCATGTTTCTGAGTTTAGAACTGACTGTTTATTAAACTGACTGTCAGTTGCGGGATCCCGAACCCTAAATCCCCCATTCTATTTCCTTGTCTTCTCGGCTTCTCTTCGCCGCCGTTTGGTTTTCTCATCGCCGGTGCCCCCTGCCGCTTTTTTGCGTCACCTTTCCTCGTCACTTGTGCCTCCTCCTCGCCGTCAATGTGCGCCCCCTCCTCCACCGCATCTGCGCCACCGCCGTTTTTCGCCGCCCTTTCGCCGTACCGTGGGCCACCATGCCGTGGCTCACCGTAGTGCTGCTCCTCGCCGCCATTCCTCACCGGAGCTGTGCTTCTCCTCTCTCCTCGGGCCGTGCCTTTCTTCTTCGCGCAGTCGTCTTCACCTCTTCGATTCCTTTGTTCGACTCTGTTCAAGTCGTTTCTTCCTTTTTTTCTTCTCTGTTTTCGCTTCGCCATGTCTGATCAGCCGGGTCCTTCTCGTCGTGTGGCCCGACGGAAGAACGCGGCAAACAGCCAGTGTTCATTGGGTCAGACGTCCGAGAATCCGCCTTCGCCTCCGCCTGAGCGTGTCCCCGTGGATTACTCCCGGTGGCACCCTAGCCTCCTTCGCACGCTCCGCTCCACAAACCCTTACCTACTGCCGCGTCCCACTGGTCGCGACTCGTGCAACATTGTTACCTGCTATAACAACTTGCACCTCGATCTGTTCAACAGTGTGTACAGCCGCGCACCCATTTTTGCTCACCACTCTCTGTCGTGGGGTACGATCGCCTCTCACACAGGCATCGCCACCCTCGCAGACCTCTTTGGCTCTGTAGGGATCCGCGACCTTGTCGCCGATTCCTCTCTGCACTGGGCTGAAGGGCCCATTCGCCAGTTGTATTCCACTGTCTTCATTTCCCCTCAGCGCGACTTCATGACCTTCATGACGGGCCTCCAGGTCTACACCGTCACGAAGGAGCAGCTTGAGTCAGCGCTTGGACTGGTGCGCCCTCCTTCTGGCCGCCAGCTACATACCCTTCTAGACCTTGAGCGTCGGGAGGTGGCAATGCTTTATTCCGGGCCCTTTCAGCTCCGTCAAATCGCTGGCCTGCGCCGCGATGTTGATCTGGCCCTACGGATCCTCCGGCTCACCTTGGTCCCCATGACCGGAGATAGAGCCAGAGTCACCTATCTGGCCCTCCACGTCCTAATTTCTATCTTTCAGGAGGAGCCATTCGACGTTGCTGATCTCATCATTAGTGAAATTCAGCACATTCTTCTCTCTCCGCGCCGTCAGTTGATATACGCTCCGTATATCATGGCGGTGCTCCTTCTTATCCAGGCTGTGGATTCTGAGCTCCCACAGCCCCATCATCCGCTTCTCTTTTACCCTCCCGGTCAGGCCGATCGCCGTCTTGGTGCCCGGCCTGCGGCTGCTGCTGGCCCTGATTCTCCCGCATCTCATGATGATGCTGCGGAGGAGTCAGCAGATGAGGCTCTAGTTCAGGAGTCTGACCCAGCACCACCTGCAGACCCAGGCGCCGGATCGTCTTCAGCCTCACTTTCTCAGCTCCACCAAGTGATGCAGACTCAGCAGGAGATCTTGCGCACCCAGGCGGAGCATCACTAGATGCTGCTTCGTCTTCTCGACCAGCAGGAGCAGATTCTGACTGTCAGTTGGGGATTCGACTACAGTTGTTTTCTTCTGAGTTTCTATTTGATTTGGTCGAGTTTTTGGTCGAACTGACTGTCAGTTTGCATAACTGACTATCAGTTGTGGGTTTCAAGTTTCCATAAACGGCCACAAATGGCTAGCTATTTTTTATCCGTAAGTTTTGTCGACCGTTGTACACGAAACTGACTGTCAGTTAGGCAAACTGACTGTCAGTTAGTGTTGTTGTTTTTCAGCCCTAGCTCCAACGGTTCTTTTGATTCTTGAGACTATAAATAGGGGCTCTGGGCATAAGTTTTTCACAACAAGCAGCAGCATTCTCTTATACACTCTTAAGCTTTAGTTTTCTATACAAAATCTTGATCTGTTGATCAAGTCGAGTGCTTTCTGATCCACCGAGAGTTTCAGTTCATTTGCATTTGCATACTCTTAGTTTCTCGGTGCGTGTTTGGAGGTCTAGAGAAGACCTCGCTGCCTATTACTCTTGGTGAGTGCCCTCACCTAGACGGTTCGGAGGCGTGGCCGTTGACCTCTCCAGTTCGGAGATTGTCGGAAAGGCTCGGCAAAAGTGTACAAGGCATCGGTGCTCGCCTTTCAGGAGTGGACAAGGAGCAACCACTAGTTGATAATACTCTTCGTGAGTATTGAGGCAAAACTCAAGTGACTTGAGTGCTTCAACGAGGATTAGTGGAGATTGGACGAGTCTCTGATACCTCGCTAAAAATCACTGTATTCGTTCTCTTCTCTTCTTGCTCATTTTATTATTTGTTTTAAATTTAAAGTTTTAAAAGCCTCCTATTCACCCCCCCTCTAGTCGGCATCTTTGATCCTACAATATCAAGGACACTACTAGCACAGCAGGACCAAGAGTTCATTCTTGCGCCGTACCACCAAAGGTTAGTGCATTTCCTACTAATTTAACTTATTCTTGTATGTTACGCCTAACATATGTATGAAACAATTCGCTTATATATGCAATATAGGGGCCACTGGTCCTCGTCGTCATTTGCCCATGGATGAATGAGGTCTATTACCTCGATTCGATGAGCAACAGGGTAGCGCATGTTTTCACCCTCACGTGGCACATAGATGCATAAGTACCACTGCTGTTTTAAATTTTTCTTTGACTAGCTAATTAATGATAACATATTAACCGGCAATGCTAAATTAAATACAGGGCTTTCAAAAGTTATGTTACTGCTGGAGGGAGGCATGACGAGTCGAAGGACACAACAATTTCTTGAAAAGAATATGAGGTAATTAATATGGATCGAACTACTCATGATGCGTTTTTTAATTTATACTTAATTAGTTCTTTCGAGTTAATGTGGATTTATGTCTTTGCATATGCAATTATCCCAGTGCCATCAGTAGCCACAATCGTGGGAATGTGGCTTCTATGTCATCAGATTTATGTATGACCTGATCAAGACAAACTTTGTCCAATTCCCTAAGGTAACCATTTTTCCTGACTCAAAGTCGAACATTGGATGTGACGTACGTTCCTAACTTCATACATGCATGCAGAGCACCATGTTGAAAGACCAATATGAGTTGCCTCAATTGAAGGAGCTGCGAACAATTTGGGCTCAATATGTGATGGAAGAAGTGGCTATCAACGATCGATCATAAATGACTTGTGTAATATATATTAAATGTGTTGATTGGTGTATGTGTGTACTTGTATTGGTGTATTTTTGAATAAACTCAATATGTAAATAAATTCATTGGTATATTTGTGAATAAACTCAATATGTGAATAAATTCAATCTATCCAATGCATGTGTATATCTTTGTATTAGCATATTTGTGAATAAATTAAATCTCCGAATAATTAGATTTAATCTATCCAATGTGTGTATCTTTGTATTGCAGTATCTAGTAATGCTTCTTTGTAATACTATCGGTTCATATCCTACAACCAATAGAAGAAAGTTTCCAGTACTAACCGTGTCGAATACCTAACCGATAGCAAAAACTATATAGTACTATCAGTTTCCAGTGAATAACCATTACAAGAAATCAAACATCACTATCAGTTGAGATCATAGAGCCGATAGAAGAATTGTCGTTAGCGATTACTGAACATTGGAAGTGTAAGTATTTTACTATCGGTTTCCAACTGATAGAGGAGTGCTACGTTTTTTCTATCGTGCCGATCACTAGCGGTAAGAGAACCGATAGTAAAGTCGATTTTAAACTGATAGTGAAAAATATTTCTGTAGTAGTGGTATGTTAATAAAAACTTATAATATCATTATATTATAAATTACTTTTTTTTAGATATATCTAATCCAGCTTCATCTTATTCTTGGTTTGCTTACAGCAACACAGTGCGGACAATTTTTATTCAATAATATAAAATGCACTTCCAATACTGCATAATCACTCGCATAATGTTTATAAGCGACACGAGCAAGTCACCGCTGGCTTACCACATATAACATATTAGTGATGTTTGAATGGTACGATTTCTTTTTAAAAAGTTGGTGATGATGTATCACTGTATTATGATGTTATTTACTATTTATAATTATAAATGTGTGATTGTATATCATTGATTTGAATAAATAATAATTTTTTTAAAAAAATGGCCAAACTACTCTCAAATCCATATTTTTGCCGTGGTTAGGGCATAGTGTCGCGGTTGCTAAGCTTACATAACGACTATGGTGTCGTTCGATAGGCTCGTGTGGTGACACTACTAACGAACTCAAGTGGTGGCTTAGCAGGCAGTTCAAATTCAGGCTGAGATAGTCTAATCATTTTCAAAAAAATCTCTCTCCAAATCTTTAAAAAATTATGATTTTACAAAATCAATGATATACAACAAATAAACACATAATGGTATTCAGCAAAACCACACATTTATAATAATAAATAGCAAATAACAAATACCACCGTAGTCAATTTGCCCAAGAAAGATCAAATAATATATCTAGTGCATTTGATTCATAAAATCCCTAAATCAATTCTACGAAGCTGCCGAAACTGCATCCTTTATAAGCCTGAGCGACTCAGAAAAGTCGTCCAAAAGCTCATGAGGATCTGGAAAATGTGCGTCTTCTATGGCCAGAACCACCTTGATGGTGTTCACGTAACTTTGGTAATGGATGGATAGAGTCTACAAAAGCAAGCAAGCAAACAAACACTTAACCAAAACTCAAGATTTACTTATATTTTTATGGCTTTACTCAAAATTAGAGGTAAATAGAAACTACTGCTCATCACTGTACAAATGGAGGATACAAGTCTGTTTATCAATTAGCATAGAGGAAGATTCTTGAGCACTTACTTCTGGAGGGCCATAGACGCTTGGGGCAATGAAGACAATAGGATGACCAAATAACTCTACATGCTCAATTGGACCAATCATATTTGAGAATGATATGGTTGTATGGGCTAGCATACGATGGAAGATGGCCGCTGCCGCCTGCATTTATTCACGAGTTGTGATCAATTGTGCCTTAATTAGCAAGACAACCAGAGTTTCTAGGAGGCACAAAATTTTAAATCTCAGCTTGCAAATTATGTGTGTAAGTTTAGTACTTCGGTTGGGTGGGTCATAATGATTCTTATTGGTGGTGGTTAAGTTGAGAGTACTATCGCTTTCTTTTAAGTGTACTGATCCACTCTAACCTTCTTCTCTTAGCTAACTATATGCCAGTATAATCATATATCACATATAATATAACATATTTTGTTTATATTACAAGCACCATATTAATTTTGGACCCACAAAAATAATACTAGTACTTGTAATTCAGAAATAAATTAAAAAATAATAAAAAGAAATTCCCAAATTAATCTAAATAAAGAAAATATCTATTCCATTAAGTATATTTATAGCTAAATAGATTCATTATTTGAAAAATCATGCATACAATTAATTTTATCTCTATTATAAATAAATGAAAAATAGGTTCCAAAACTAATTCTATTTTTGTTATTATATTACTATATAATGTTTAAGTTTTGAATTTCTAAAAATTCTTTCTTTTTATGACTGCATGATCCAAAAGAAAATACTATGCATTGATTTGAAATATTAAATGACTATTATTTAAAGTTGGTTCTGTCTCAACCCATAACTCTCATTAAGAATTAAATTTTTTCTCTCATTTATGCTCTCTTATGAATGAATAACGTGGTATATTAGGGAATATTTCTAAAAGACTATTATGATCTTCTACCAATAAACAAACTTAAAAAACTAATATAGTTGACAGAAATGTTGTCACTGACTATGACAAACTCAAATTGATTAAAGTTTCATTCGTTGTTATAGAGAAATATATTCTTCTCCTTTACGCATTTTGTTATTACACCTCTACACTTAGGTTATTTACATTTTTTAATTTTCAAATATTAGTTACAGTCTAAGTTTTATTTTAACTTATTAGTTTATAATTTAATTTTTAATGTTTCAATTTCATATCACCATATTCATATAAGTTGCTACAGCATGGCTTTCACATACTCGCTTACTAGTAATATTAAGAGAAAGCATGTCTCTATGAAATATAAATAAAATTTTAAATCATACAAAAATTAATCATGCAATCATGTGGATTTTAGTGAGTTATGTATAATAGAAAGAAAGAACAAACGTAAATTTATGCCGAAAAATTAGAAGATCATTTATATTATGATATAGATTTATGTGAAAATCATATCTAAAACAAAATTTATTTTTATTATAATATTAGAAGAGGATATCTATGAAATATAGATAAAAATTTTAAATCATAAAGAGATTAGTGACGCAGCTGTATAGATTTAAGCTAATTATGTATAATAAAAAAGAAGGGACAAGCGTACCTTTATACCGAAAAATCGGAGTGTCATTCCTGAAATGTGCTTCAAGGAGATCACTTCCAATGAGCTCCTCTTTCTATCTACAGTCTTCTTTGCTTTGCGTACATACTCAAGTGGGTCGGTGTGCATGGCTATATGAAATGGAAGTAAGATGTAGCCAATTCGATTCCCCCATTTCACATTATCATCCTTACCCTCTATAGTTTTAGCAAATTCCTGGTCATAATTGTAATCAGACCACAAAATTAAAATAAGCCATGCAATGCAATTTTTACCTCCTCTATCCCTAAAATAACGATGTTCTGATTTTCTTAACGTCTTTAATATATTATTTTGACTAATAATTTTAATAATTATATATTTGTAAAAATAACAAAAATGTAATATTTTAGAAATAACTTTGACTATAAATTTAGTAATATCATTTTAACATGATCGATCATGATACTTTTATATAAAGATGAACAATTATCTCTAGTTAAAATTACGAATTTAACAATTTCCACTCTAAGTGTCTCATTGAGTACATATGGGCCTAAGTCCATATATCACACTCACACACAGTAATATTTTGTTAAAATATCACTTTTGCAACAATATATGTCGAGTTTTATATATAGATACAAGTATAATTTTTTTTATATATGATCTAAATATTTTTTATTATATTAGCTGGTAAAATCTAAAAATTTTGATTTTTTTTAAAAAATATCTTTTTTACCGAAGAGTGTAATTAATATGCAATTAATGATGGCATGTAGTTCTTACAGTTAGACCAGGTGTCGGCCTTGTGTTGACAAGAAGCACAGATCTCAAACATATGTTCTTCTTGGTGTTAGTGTCACCTAATGGACAAAGAGTAATCAATTAGCCAACATTGGCATACTAGTCAAAGTAGGACTTCTAGTACAGATTGTAATGAATTACATGAGCAGTATAAAACAGTACTTATCATACAGAATTTTTAAAAATAAAATAAGATTATATGTATATTTTTAGTATTTATAATTAATATTTTAGATATGTTATTTATATATAAATAATTAATGATTACATAGAATAATGACAACAAGAATATTTTTAAAAGATGGGATTATATTTCATCTTGAAACTATAGAATAAAATTGATTTTTTACAAATTTTGCTATCTAGAATGATAATTTTTTTTAAGTAATGGAAGTTGTCAAACAAAATTACTGACCGGAGTTCCGAAAGTAATAACGGGATAGAGCAGCAGAAGTCACTCCAATTAGCACGTCATTGACTGTCTGTTGAAAAGAAAAGGTCAGAGGTTTTGGAAAGGTTATATATCAGCTAGCTTCCACTTGGTGTCTTTCTGTGTTGTTTTCTTCCATAACCTCTCTCTCTCTCTCTCTCTCTCTCGTCTTCATGCAGCTGAGTTAGTTTTATATAGTGCTGACTGAGTTTTATAGGGTGCCCCATCATCATCACTCTACCTTCTTCTTTCTTTTTCTTTTTTTTTTGTCAAATTGAGCTGATTTTGCAAAAAGAGATTGATTTGGGTTGTTTTAAGTAAAAAGACAAAACATGAGCTAAGAGAAGTAGAGGCCAATAGAGTGTACAAAGTGCATCAGTCCCTCTTTGCATCAATGCAAGATAATATTTTACCTATAAATATAGGGAAAATTGATTTCTATGTAATTAAAATTTATTATCTAATATAATATGTCATTGATTTTGAGACTTTTTGTTATATATTTTTGAATTTTTTTATTTATTGTTATATGTCATTTTTCATATTAAGAATATATAAAATGACCAAAAGATATATCTATATCAGTTGCCTTTGAATTAGAGTTAATCATGATTTAAATAAATAGATGTCCATATTAGTCCTTCTATTTATTTAACATAATTATTAAGTCTAATAAAAGGAAAACTGACAAAAATATTTTGGTTATTTTAGATTTTTTGCCGTCAAAAAAAGACATATAACATAAAAGAAAAAAATACAACTGCTTATAAAAAAGAGTTCAAAAATCAATGGGGATATTATATTAGACACAAATCAATTTTTCTATAAATTTATTTTTGTCCCTCTAGATATATTCTTTGCCAGGCCATTTTGATTCTTCTAAAATATGACAAATCAATCCTTCTATTTTGAAACTCAACCTAATTCAATCCTTCGATCTGTTATAATAAATAGAAAGTGACATGTGAAAATGAGATAAGGGAGCACCACATGAAATTTGATGAGAAAAATCAATGTGGAGCAGACATATATTGTCTCTCCTTTTCACTTGTTTCACTTGTTACTTCCTGTATTAGCTAACCATCCTAAGATAACTATGACAGCGTTATCAAGGAAAAAAGTTGACAGAAATATTGGAAAAATGGCTCTTACGGAGTTCGTTGAATTCTTGACGAACTTGATGTCGTCAAGGCTAAGTGTCCGGTGCAGGAACCGCTTGCGGCGGACCTTGCCGGCGATGGCCTGCTTGAACAACGTGTGCGGATCACTCACAAACCATATGGTCGCGAGGAAATAGGCGACGTCCACTACGGTGTTCCAGGAGAGCAAAAGGTACGACAGGATCCACGTGACGAACGCGATGACCCCTGACGACAGCGGCGGCCGCGGTCGGGAGTAGATCGGGCCCGTGCGCTTCGGCGGCAGCGGCATGGTGGGCAGTGCAGTCGGGTCGGTGGTGCTCCGCGTGCACGCCATGAGGAGGGCAATCAGCGACATGCCGTCGCCGAGGGAATGGTGCACGCGGATGACGGTGGTCGCCGTGGCCTCGGAGGTCGGGAAGTCGAGGAGGTGGAACTCCCAGAGCGGGCGGGAGTGGTCCATGGGCAGGGTCGATAAAGAGGACACATAGTCCCCCACAACCTGGTCTGGGTTGGTCGCGACAGCAGTGGGGTCCAGGCCCGGTGAGATGATGTGGTAGTCCAGGTTCACTGTGGTCCGAACCCACCGCGGTTTGCCTCCATCGGACTCATCCACAACCTGCACACATGCATTCGCGGGATCACTCCATGTCTCGTTTACAATACTTGTTAGAAAATCTTAGCTTTTGTAATAATGCTTCCATCCCATATTTTGATCAACTATTTTGGTTTATTCCGATTCTATTAACTGTTTATCAATTTTAATCATTCTAGTTATATTAGAATAATACAACATCTATGTGATAACTCTATAATATTAATATGACACACATCAAATCTTATTTTAGTTTTAATTTTTATATCTTTCTAATATTTTGAATGCAATTAAATTCTCTCCATTTTATTCAATTTTTAACATATAACAATATTATGATGGTGTCGCATCGATATCTCATGGCTTTAATATGATAAAATTATCAAAATTAGCGGATGGTTAGCAAAATTTGTGGTAAATTAATATATTCCGCAAAATAATCCGTAGTAAACAAAGACTTCACTTAATATGTGGAGGTTTCTACCACTTGTGTTAGAATTCGTGGGTTAAACGAGGTTTTCTCTTTTTTTTTCCTATACCTATTCATTTACATAACTATAAATATCATATTGGTTAAAGTTAAAAAATATTACTATAAATATCATATTGATGTCGGTCAAAATTAAAAAAATTTGAGAGATATTTCCACTAGTTGGTATATAATATCAGCTAACTTGGATGCTTGCAAAGTGGCGGTAGCGGGCGAGTTGGGCCTCGACGCCGGCGCGGAAGGCGGCAAGATTTACGGGCGTCCCGAACCCAATGACGACGACGATGTAGAAATCCTCCATGAGCCTCGAGACGGGGCTCACCGGCTCCCCCGTCTGCTCGCCGTCTTTTGGCTCGGCCGCTTTTCCTGACGTGCGGACCGAGAGCGGCCGCTTACGCCGAGTGACAGCCGAGTTGCTGCCTCCTCCACCATTCATTCTGTTTAATTAGTTCAATGTTGTTCATGTGTTTGTGTATGCATGTTTCCAAAGTTGTCATGGGATTTATTTATAGCAACATCACTCACCTGCCATATTTATAGCAACTTCACTCAACCGCCAACTAAAAATATGTTAATTAATGTGTATGATCACATAATATCACTAAAAATACGTTAATTATGAAATGGCCTTTACACTAAGAAATTGATGTTAGTATAATCTGTATTCCACAAGATTTTAGGGGTCTAGGTATTAAACATCTGAAACATATAAATATGAGTCTACTTGATAAGTGGGTTTGAAAATACTTTCTGGGGGAGGGGTTGTGGCAATCATTAGTGAGTGCTAAGTATTTACATGAACAATCTATCATGCATGTAAGATTTTGGGAGGACCTTTGATTGACTTATGTGCATTTAAAGGCTTAGTACTTAGAATTGTATCACATTTCAGAGATTAAACACATCTCAGCTGCTGAAGTCCTAAGTGGACAAAAGCAATCGAGCTTTAGGCGTCAGTTCTTCTCTGAACAGATACAATCAATGGGACATATTGAGAAATTGTGTGCTCAATACTGTCTAAAAAATGAGAAAAATAGTTTCCTTTGGAAATGGGAGAAATCAAATAAGTTCACAGTCAAATCTTTGCGTAGAAAACTTAGTGTTGGAAGGAAAAATAGGAAATTTGGTTTACTTTGGTCTTGCAAGCTGCCCCTTTCATGTGGTTTCTAGGAAGGCTATACTATACTAACTAAGAGTAATCTTGCAAGAAGAGGCTGAAGAAGGTGGTCTAACCTGTGTTTTTTTTACTGAGTTGGAAACTATGGACCATCCTTTCTTATTGTCTTTTTCCAAGATATGCTTGGAGTGTGGTTTGCCGATGTGTTCAGGCAAATTCACATTCTTGTTGTGTTGATGAGTACTGTGATTAGACTAGCAGATATCTGACTAATTTCCTCAATTTTAGATTTCTGGTTTTGCAGCTCTTTGTATTGAGTGATTTGGAAAATTAGAAAAAAATTATTTGTTTAAATCAGAAGAAGTTAAAGAATCTTGGTGATGTTATCTTCGAAATCAGTGTTTTTTTATCTCGTTGAAAAGGTCTCCAAAAAACTGGACTGAAAGAGATGTTGAAGCGAGGAGCTACCATACCGAGGAATACTCTAATGGTGCTAGACTATAGCCAATAGTTCACACCGCTCTGACAAAAAAAAAGCCTGGGACTTTTGTGTTCATAATGTTCTGATTGCTGCTGTTAATTTGTGGATGCTCTAACAGTTCTTGTTAGCAAACTGAAAAACGATTTATGATTTTGGGATATCTTGTTAGCTATTTTTTTTTAACTGTTCTATGGCCTTTGTAAAAAGGCTTCTCCCTTCTTAGGGCTTGAGATAAAAGTTCCTCCCCTCTAATTGCATCTAAATTCTACTTTCCTACTTTATGTTTCTTTAATGGAAATAGGGATAAATCCCTTCTATCAAAAAAAAAAATCCTTTTGATCCCTTCTAGGGATTGATGAAAATGAGACAATAATATCCTTTTGATCTAAATCTCTATCCGCAAAATTATATCAGTAAATATAGTTGAATCCCGAGCCAAATATGTGATTGAAATATTCCACGGATTCAGAAATCTGAATCGGTTAAAAAAGTATCCGGTAACAAAAAAAAAATCAGATATCCGATTAGAGATATACGCGTACAAGGCTCAAACAACAAGCCCAAAGTCCGGATTAGTTTGTAGGCTGCTTAGCTTTAGTTCTCTATTTGTGTTCGACGGATCTGAAAATCTGAATCCGTTAAAACAGTATCCGGCAACAAAAAAAATCAGATATCCGGTTAGAGATATGCGCGTGACGTGTTACATGTATGGCACAAGGCTCAAACAACAAGCCCAAAGGCCCGGATTAGCTTGTAGGCTGCATGACTTTAGTTCTCTATTTGTGTAAACTTTTGGATTGCATCTTGTCTTTTGGTGTAAACTAAATTCTCTTAAAAAAATACACTATATAAATCATATACTTAAAATTTAGTTTCAATTTCCACTCTCTATCTCTCCTCCTCATCTTCCTCATCTCTCTCTCCTCCTCATTTCCGCCGCTGCCTCGTCCTCCCCCTCTCCTCCTCTCCCCTTCTTACCCCGCTGGTCACGACCACCTTACCACACCACCTCCCTCTCTCCTCCACCGCCACCAATGACCACACCAACCATCACCTCCCTTCCGCTTCATTTCACTCCACTCACCTTATTCTCCTCCCCTCCTCCCCCACCGGTGACATCACTAACTCACCACACCATACGGATTCCACAACCCGCCGCCAAGCTATTGCCGCCAATAATGCTAACAATGGTGTTATGTAAAACTTGAGAGACTAGATCTAAGAGAAGCATTTGATCCAATAGTAGAAAAAATGAATGCAATATAAGAAAAAAAAAATTATATATATATATATATATATATATATATATATATATATATATATATATATATCTTAATAAATTTCTTAATTATTTTCTTGAAATAATTTCTCATGGAATTTGAAAGATAAAGAAGGGTATACTTCCATCAGATTTGACTAGTTTATATGACTTGGAGATCAGGAAGCTGCTCTGCCTCTCTATCTCATGGAGTAGTGCACGAACCGCATCAGATGAAGAGCGTTAAGGGTAGCCATCATCCAGAAGAAGTAATTGAAATGCCCTCGTCCAGATTGTGCACAAACATGTCATCTCAGGAGTCAGCAAGATTCATTTATAAACATATACTTGAGATGGACCGTATAATTGTTGCTTGCTTTTGTCGGCAAGGCTGAGAATTGAGCATTAAAAAATAAATAATTGGAAATCAGTCTCCATCATGAAACATAAGTAAAAATTTAAATCCATTTTGCATCTTTTCTGGCTTATTGCCTCTTTTACACTACTTTACATACAAAGCATTAAGTTCAAGTGTAGGGTTTTATGCCACCGCTACCGAAGGCGACAAGACAAGAGTCCTAGATAGACCACAAAACGGTAAGAAGATTGTAGGAGCAATCGAAGGGACGCTGAAATTGTGGGCACAAACATCTCCTGACAAAACGGCATTACTCAGAATTGCAGGTAACGCAAAATGCAGGTTACATTGCTTAGTGAACTAACTTGCACTTACTGCGGTGTAAAGCAAAAGGGAAGTAACCACTGTCCAGTATTTTCCCCAGTATGTATCTGCCAAGAATGCTCCAAGAAGTGGTGTCATGGAGCAACAGCCTATCCTGCATTACAGTACCAACAAGTTAGTTATGCAAATTTCAACAGTAGACGTCTGCAGTGCATTGCTAAACAACAAGTCACAATTGACTTTATTTTTCCAAAGAATTGGTAAGTCAACATGGTGTCATATGCATTTGCACTTGTTAAATAAATAACAACAGTCATTATTGATCTTTTAATAAAAGATTAATATTTTTTATGTTTTCTAATTGGTGAGACATTTAAAACACCTAACTTATGCTGTCTATTGAATGCTCGGATGAGACTCTCTTGAGCTGCATCCACGGAAGAAGAGATATTTTGGGTTTGGGTCATCACATTTACATCAATCACTAAAGCCTAACTTTTTCGCATGGCTAGAATTATTTTATCACTTTCATTATTGTCCCTCCATTGTGCCATGTCATGTCATATCATACCATGGTTTAGCAATCTTAAAATCTGTTTAATTTAACTTAGCTAAAATTTATAAGGGGGCATTAAGCTCTAGCCTAATAAGTCAGTAGAGAGAAGTTTAAATTTATTTGAGATTTCTAGTTCAAAAATGAATTTAGTTTAAAGGATAAACTCAAAATTTTATCCAATTGGTCTCGGCTATAACTTATTTAAAAAAGTGAAACACAGATAAATTGAGCCGAATGCGCGCTTCCTATAATTGTAGAGAAGATGGCCATTGCCAGCTAGGGGAAAAAAATCGCTAGGCATGGAAGCTATTTGGTTCGTGTCATCGTCAAAAATTGGTTGATCTAGAACTTGTTTGAAACTTGTATGGAGATTATTTATTTTGCTATTCACATTCCACAATGCATGGATGAGTCACGTCTGAAGTCCCAAGCACTCGAAATTGAGCTTGTAAGAAAATCAGGCATGTCTAGCTAGTCTATCACCAACCAAACAGATTAATTTTATGTTAGTTTGACTAGGCAAAAATATCAAGACTCTAGACATGTCTCAGGCATACTTGGAACTCTAAAAATTAGACATATTAATGAGGATGCAAACCAACCACCCTCCTAGTCTCATTAAACTGCATAAGACACAAGTTGGCAACGAGGACTATATAACAAATTTCTAATTTTTTGTATTTAGTTTATAGTCAAATTTTGCCAAGTTAAAATCCAACAGTTCTAGGCATGTACATTTGCTAACGGCTTGGTTAATAGCTAGAGTTTGACTAGCTAGATTCAATTGACTACCTATAGGTTAGCTGACAATATATCACAAAATTTTAGCCAAAAAAGGGATAAGTCCAAGTTTGTGGGTGGTATTCCAAACTTTGCAATCATCCCAAAATTATACTTCTATTATAAAAATCGTAAATTTTTCATTTGTCACCAACACTAAGCCTGTTATTGGTGGGATAAGGCTCACAGACGACAATGATGAAGGGAAACTTGGATAAACCCTCAGTAGATGAGGCAGTGCAAAGGGTGAGTGGATAGCGATGAAGAGGCAGATGACCAATTCTTATGTTGTGAAGAGCCCAAGCAATAGGCCTGATCAATCGACACTGACAGTTGGGTTCTCATCTCAATAGTCAGTGATCATGGAAATAGCATTGAGCCCGTCGTTGGTGGGAGAAGATCCACAAACAACAATAGTTGCATAGGGTGTAAGATCGAGGATGTCGACTAGAGGGGGGGTGATTAGGAAGCTTTTAAATTTTCTTCCCCGCTAAGCAAATTTAATCATGATAATTGTTTGAGCTAAATTATACAATGAGGCTTAAAGACAATTTAAACAATTTGTTGCATTCAACTAAATGAACTATTCAATATGACAAGCAAGAATGATGAATTTAGCAATTGTGTCAAGATGAATATAAAGCAAGTATGAAATACGCAATTGATACAATATTTTTACCGAGGTCTCGGAGACTCTCCTGGTCTCTCCTACTCCTCATTGAAGCGCTCTCTCCGAGCCTCGCTTCTATATCCAGTGAAGGATATCTCACTAGGGTTGCTCCTTCTCCACACCGGATAGGCGAGCACCACACCTTTCACAATCCTTTGCCGGCCTCTCCGACAAATTTCAATTGGAGAGATATTGGCTCTCCTCCGGCACCGTCTAGGCGAAGGCGATCGCCAAGAGTAACAAGTCAGATGCACTTTCACTTGAATCAACCACGTGCTAGAAGCTCAATGATGCAAATGAGATGCTCAACACTCTAGCACTAGCAATCTAATGGAGATGAAGTGCACTAAACACTCACACAATCTCCCTCAAACTCTCTCTCAAATCTACTCAAGATTTGGGCTCAATTCTAGCTTCTAAATGCAATAACTCAAATGCAAATCAATTGGCTAGGTTTTCAGCTGAAGAATGAACTCTTTGAGCACCCAAAAATGAAGCCAAACACGAAGTATTTATAGCCTCAACGAAAAACTAGCCGTTTGCAAGAAATCGGGCCAAAAGTTGTACAGGCCGGACATTGTCCGGCCACTTCAGACACTGTCCGGCCAGTACAAAAATTTCAGCCATTGCAAACGTGTCAGTGACCGTTGTGCGAAATTTGTGAAGGCCGGACGGATACCATTTGTCCGGACAAAACGTCCGGACAAATGGATATGTCTCTGTTAACTCTTGGCTCAAAAAAAACTTGTACAGGCCGGACAATGTCCGGCCATTTCGGACAAAATCCGGCCACTTCGGACAAATAGCTCCGGACGGATGCATTTGTCCGTTTCATTTTTCGGCTCAAAAAATTTGTACTGGCCGGACAATGTCCGGCCACTTCGGATAGATAGTCCCAGACAGATGCATTTGTCCGGCCATTGCACACTGACAGTAAAATAAGCATAACTTTTGATCCAGAGATCCGATTGAGGTGATTTTTGGCTTGTTAGAAAGATAACTCAGAGCTCTACAATTTTGTCAACAGGAGTAAGACCTAGAAAGGTCTAAAAACTTCTAGAAAACTCAGAAACTTTCCTACTATCAAAATATCCAATCCAAAAATCATCTCAAATGCAATTTTAGAGTATTTGCATATACGGATTTGCCGTTTTCTCGCGGATGTGATTTGTGTCACTTAGCAACGACCACGACCACACAGGTCTTGACATCCGATCGAAAACAGGTGGTCGATAGGGTTTGGTCCAGCGTACGCAAGCGAGCCGAAAACTGGTACGACCAGTCCGAACTCCTACGACCACGCCCAAACCATAGACATAAAGCCGCCAAACAAGAGGCACGACCACGACCACGTATCAACATTGATACGATCAGAATATGCAAATACGACCACGACCAGCTCTAGATAAATAAACCAATTTAAACAACTGGCGATCACGCCTAAGTGCAGTTTTCAAAACATTTAATCTAATGCACATGAACTACACTTAGACTCACTAGCAATGCAAGACACTAGTGCAAGATGATATGAATGCATATGAGCTTCCGCACTAGATAGATTCAAGCTACTAGTTTCCGACCCCTCTTAATAGTACGGTCAAACTAGTAAAAAGAAATCTATCAACCCGGTCTGTCTCCAAACACCGAGACCGGTAAAACCCTAAGAAAACAATCCTTAATCTTGGATTTTACCTTAGGTGAAGTTCGACCTCGTGAAGTTCGACCGCTCGACGCTTGTCCCCGCAAGGCTCGACCTCGCTAAGCTTGACCTCGCGAAGCTCGACCGCTTGACACTTGTCCTCGCAAAGCTCGACCTTGCTAAGCTTGACCTCGCTTGAGATGTCTCATATCGACTTCATCCTCTTCGCACCCTTGCTCGCTTTTATCCTGCAACCATTCTGAGACTAGAACATATACACTCAATACGCAACGTTAGTCTCATTTGCAGTTCGTCATTAATCACTATCAGATAAATCGCTCCACACAGGAGTTCACTCAACAATTTCTTTCTTCGGTGAACTGACAAAACCAATTTCAATTGAACAACAAATGAGTAATGGATGAATCTCACAATCATATAGATCCATATATGATACAAGAAATGCGCACACGATCCATACTACTCAAGTTATGATATCAATCAATATGGATGACTAATATCATGAGCTCTCTCTCAATCATACATGGAGATATCAAATCCAGAACACGGAGTCATCAACCTTTTGCACAAACATGGATAACTAATCATCCTGAGCTCTCCCTCAATATGTGCATCGATATCAAATCCACAACTGAAGTCACCAACCTCAAGATTTAACATATAACATCTTGATCAAGAAATTAGCACAAGCTTGATGCAACCACCGAGCTCATTCTCTACATATGCATCAATATCAAACCCGCAATCGAGAAAAACATCCAATTCAGGGTTTACCGATAATCAATTCAATTTACTTGTACTAAATCAGGATTTATCTAAATTGTCATTTAATCATCAAATCTGATATCTTCAGATTAACTTTAATCATCATGGATTTATCCAAAACGTCATTAATCATCAAAACCTAGATACTAAGATCTACCTAGATCCAACATAGGGAACATCTATCGAAGGCTCAGCGGATGAAGCGGCATGAAGGGTGAGTGAATCAAGTCCCCTACACCTTCTCTAGCACAAATAGCGACTTTGCTGGAACAAAGATTGGTTGCAGGAGTTATATAAAGATTAACTGTGTGGGCCCCTCGTTAGAGGGAACCTAATACAAATGCCCAGGTAATTTGTGCACAGGAGTTGAAACTTCAGAACATCCAACGGCATTTACATACATACAATAACATAGCATATGGGGTCATTCAGACCCATATTACAATAACCGACGTGTGCGGAACCACGTCGAGTAAGAGTAGCAAAATTAATAAAGCAGAGGGGAAACATCTCCCTCAATCAACAAAGCGTGCAGCAGGGCGAAACCCACATCGCTCTCACTGAGGTTAGGTGACCCTTCAGGCGCTTGAATCTCCTGGAACTGTGTCGGGGTCTTCTTGTGCTGGTTCGATTCCATAGTCTATGAAATCAGTTGATTCCTCCTCTGTGCTTATTGAATCGGCAAGGGTGAGCATACAAAGCTCAACAAGTTCCCGTATAAGGAAATATAGTATGCAGTTATTGACAACGACAAGCTCTATGGTTCCATACTTAATGAAATTTTATTGGAAACAGAGGTATCTTAGCATTTTGGAAAATCTCCCTGAATCTGGGGTTTTATTTCTCAAAGTAATTTGTCAAAACTGTACATGTGTATATTTTCGCAAAGTCAGGCTAAACTCCCATGAGTTGCCATGGTTTGATCTCATTTTAAAGAATTTAGCAATACTAATCATGCTGCAACGACGCGGGTTCACCCCACGACGACCAGGCTCCAGAAAACCCGGGAGCTCGGAGTATTCGAATACCTTTTTACACTCTGCAGAGGCGTACCACTGTACCCACCACGAAAACTCAACTTAAATGTCGGATCAGCTCCCTGCGACTTATACGCAGGTGACCAGGCTGAGCTTACACAACAGTTTACTGACCCATTGTTAATAATTTCCTGCCCGATACATAGACAATACCGGCCCCATTATCAAGGTAGGTACTCCCTACAACATGATACATGGCAAGCACGTGTAAGGTCCTCATTATCGTTGTGGGTCCGCCCCACTGCCTTTTCTTCTAGCCTTGGGTCCATGAAGTCCTCCTCTGGACGCATGGAATTCCCATTTCCGGGTTCGGTCGCGCACGACTCGAGAGCCAGGCTAGGGCGACTTCCTTCTTACACCTTATCCTCTCTACCCCTCACACCACTCGTGGCCCTCTGTGGCCCACCAATTTCCACTCGGGAAACCGGATCGACAACCATTGCAGGAAATGATTAACTTTAGGTGAGTCATGACATTGTGCCTGTCCCATACCAGGCGGGTGGTTAGCACGTTTTCAGGTCGCAAGAAGCACAGCACGACGATCCCGTCCTTATGGACCCTTAGCGAGGCTTTCACAAACCCATCGCGCACACAGCGCCAACCATCCAAACCAACCCTCGCTAGTAGTCCTTATTTCTTTTACATAAAATGATCTTTAGAAATAGTTTGCTCATGCTTCTGCCTTCCTCTTTTCTTTTACACATTTATTAGTATAGACATATATTTCCATTCTACATTTTTTTACTCCTAAGGTGACAAGGTAAAGTAATTTGTTATGAAACAAGGGGGGTCTGCAAAATAGGACTATCTACTCACATCATTTCTCAACATATACTTTTATCAAAACTATCTATGCATACATGCGTAGGTACCAAATTCCAAATAATTATATGCATGAAAATAATAGGCGCAATATGTTCAAAGGAGGGAAACTTGCCTTGCCAAGCAATAGTGTCGTAGTCTGCGGGTTCTTCTGTTTCCTCTTCCACGTAGTCGAAGTCTTGATCTTCAAATACAGGCATATACACAAGGTATTACAATCAACTTACAAAATACGACAACTTATGCTCACATAAAATAATAAGGCGCTATACTGGAACGGCTTCTGATTTCTGAACTGGACTAGGGTTTGGGCTTTGGATTTCCAAGGGTTGAATTGTGCTAGTTTAGAATGGACAAGAAGAGTAGTAAATAAGACTCTTAGGGTCGACGGACATTGGACGTCAAAAGGGCGACGTTCGGGTCACGTCCGAACTTAACCTAAAAGCCGAAAAGTGGGTTAAAGGGTCTAGGCAGCTCTGAATGAGATGAAAATTGGACAGTGGGTGCATTAGACTAAGGCGAAGCTATTTGACAAAGTGGGACAAGCAGAAAAGGCTTAGGTTTTCCAGAATTTACAAAAAGGTCCAGGACACAGCAATTTCTATGCCATTGTACTGCTGGAATTAGGGCTTGTGTGTCCTGAGCAATTGGCTCATGCATTTGAAGGCAAACTATGTCAAACATGTAGGCTTAAGTGTCAGGAGGTGTTTGGCTGGAGGGTTTGGCCGGGGATTGCCGGAGTTGGCCGGAAATTGGATGCCAAGGTGGCTGTTTTGAACAGAAACTAGGGCAGAGCAATTGGAGCAGCTAGGGTTGATCAATTTGGAAATTGATCACATATTCTTGCTCCTGGGAGTGTGGAGGTCACTGCTGATGCATTGGTTTGTCCAGTTGTTGCGTTTGGAGGCTCGCCGGAGTAGATGGCCGTGGCTCACGGCTGGGGATTTGGGGGTTTTTGATTTGCTGCATGAAAACCGCAACTAGCTAGCTGGGGTGGTTGAGCATGCTCTAAGGAGCAATTCTTCTCACTGGCACGGCTCCTAATTCGAATTGGTTTGGGCTGAATTTGCAGAACAGAGGCAATCGGAAAACCGGTGATAGCCGGAGTTGGGGACGAAATGAACTCGATTCCGAGCTCATGAACCATCTAGGGGATGAGACGAACACGTTGGTGGCTTCAGTTTGGAGAAAAACTCACCGGAGTGAGCTGTCACCGTGAAGGCCGAAGAAGGAGCTCGGGGAAGACGATGAACAGTGTTTTGCTTGTGTTTGCTGTGTGGGTGAGGTGAAGAGGTGATGCGCTATGGATTTTATAGCCTCCAGGAGCTGTGGAGAAGGTGCTAGCCGAGGGAGGGCGCAACTGGGCGCGGCTGCGACGATAGCCGGTGGCGAGGACGGTGGCGATGGGACGGTGTACCGGCGTGGGGATCAAGGGGTATGGCTACAGCTCGGGCAAAGGACAGCGGTGACAAGCTCCTCCAATGCTGGTGCTGGACGTGGCTACGGTGCACAGGAACGGCGACTTTTGCGCGCGGCCAGCTGGAGCGGCGTTCGGTGGCGGACGCGACGGGACGAACACGGCGATCTGGGGGTTCCCGAGGCGCTGCCGTGGCTTGGACAGGTGGCGCAGCTCACGGGGCACGCAAGGCGCACGTGGTGTAACATCCCTATTCTCGCCTTACTTGCATTCTCTGAGCATCGCCCAGATACATGCATCTCGCGTCACCTAACTCTGAAAGGACCCAAGACCATAACCAATATGTGCATAATGTGCCCTAGGATCCCCTCGTATCGAGAAGTCCCAAATTGGCTAAGTCTTTCTCTTTTCCGAAAACGCCCGCTTCGCGAAGCCCCAAAAAGTCCAAAACCTCCGTTCGAAGTCCGAATCGAGATTCGTCTTCTCCTACATGTCCGTATCGCTATTTGATACATATCATCCTTTAGAAACATCTCTGAATTCGCGACAAAAACCAGAGTTTCAACCGTTCGAAAAATTTGAAAACGAAAATACCAGTTTTATCCGACTCTGTTTTCATTTTGTCCGAAACCCTGTCAAATCTCCGCGTTTTCGCGCAAACTCAATTGGAATAAGTCTGTACTAATTTTATCTAACCCTCGGAAAAATCAGAATTGCAATTAGACCCCTGAATCTCAGAAATTCCCATTTTGCCCCTCAGCCGAAAACAGAAATGCACTGTAGCTTTGTCTTTGCCGTGCCGTGCGCGCGCTCTGCGCCACCGCCCGTGCACCACCGTGCCGCGCCACCGCGTTCTTCGCCGCCGGCACCGCCTCGTGTGCGCCTCGCGTGCCTCACGACCCCAGCCACCTGTCCACGCCACGGCGACGCCTCGGGAGCCCCAGATCGCCGTGCACGTCTCGTCGCATCCACCACCCACCCCGGCATCACCTGCCCGCGCGCAAAGTCGCCGTCCCGTGCCCCGAGACCTCGTTGCCTGCAACCACCCGCCTTGTGCCATCGTCGCCGTCCTTCGCCGAACTGTAGCCATACCCCTTGAACCCCACGCCGGTGCGCCGTCCCATCGCCACCGTCCTCGTCTCCGGCAAACTGCGCCCAGTTGCGCCCTCCCTCGGCCAGAGCCTCCCCTAAGCCACCTGGAGGCTATAAAAGCCAGGGCATCGTGTTATCTTCACCACACGTACACGCCATTAGCAGCAGAGAGCTCCCCCTTCACTGTTCTTCTTCTCCAGCGCGCCGCAGGTGAGCTCTCTCGACGACAAGCTTTTCCAGTAATGCATTCTTCAAACTAAAGCTACCAGCATACTCCTCTTAGTCCCTAGATAGTTCACGAGCAAAGAATTGAACCCACTTCTCTTCTAACTCCGGCTATCACCGGATTTTCTATTTCCTCTGTTCAGCAAAATTCAAACCGATCCAAAAGGATTTAGAACTCGTGCTAGTAGAAAGAAACACTCCTTAGAGTACGCTCTATTGCCCCAGCTAGTTAATTTTGGTTTTCTTTCAGCCAATCAAAAATCCCCAAATCCCCCGGCCGTGAACTCCAGCAGTTAACTCCGGCGAGCCTCCAACCGCCACCTCCAGGCAATCCAATGATCCAGCAGTGACCTCTACACTCCCAGGAACAAGAATATGTAATTTGTTTTGAAATTGATCAACTCTAGGTGCTCCAATTGCTCTGCCCTAGTTTCTGTTCAAAACAGCCACCTTGGCATCAAATTTCCGGCCAACTCCGGCCATCTCCGGCCAAACCCTTCAACCAGCCACCTCCTGGAACCCAAGCCTACATGTTTGACATAGTTTGCCCTCAAATGCATGAGCCAATTGCTCAGGACACACAAACCCTAATTTCAGCAGTACAATGGCATGGAAATTGCTGTGTCCTGGACCTTTTTGTAAATTCTGGAAAACCTAAGCCTTTTCTGCTTGTCCCACTTTGTCAAATAACCTTGCCTTAGTCTATTACACATGCTGTCCAATTTTCATCTCATTTAGAGTCACCTAGACCCCTTAACTCACTTTTCGGCTTTTAGGTTAAGTTCGGACGTGACCCGAACGTCGCCCTTTTGACGTCTAATGTCCGTCGACCCTAAGAGTCTTATTTACTACTCTTCTTGTCCATCCTAAACTAGCACAATTCAACCCTTAGAAATCCAAAGCCCAAACCCTAGTCCAGTTCAGAAATCAAAAGCCGTTCCAGTATAGCGCCCTATTATTTTATGTGAGCATAAGTTGTCGTATTTTGTAAGTTGATTGTAATACCTTGTGTGTATGCCTGTATTTGAAGATCAAGACTTCGACTACGTGGAAGAGGAAGTAGAAGAACCCGCAGACTACGACACTACTGCTTGGCAAGGCAAGTTTCCCTCCTTTGAACATATTGCGCCTATTATTTTATATGCATTTAATTATTTAGAGTTTGATATCTACACAAGTATACATAAGATAGTTTTGATAAAAGCGTATGTTGAGAAATAATGTGAGTAGATAGTCCCATTTTGTGGACCCCCCCTTGTTTTCATAACAATTTACTTTACCTTGTCACCTTAGGAGAAAAAGTATTACTTTAAAAGAGATATGCACTCATAGAAGTATATGTCAACACTAATAAATGTGTAAAAGAAAAGAGGAAGGCAGAAGCATGAGCAAACTATTTCTAAAAGATCATTTTATATAAAAGAAATAGGGACTAGTAGCGAGGATTGGTTTGGATGGTTGGCGCTGTGTGCGCGGTGGGTTTGTGAAAGCCTCGCTAAGGGTCCATAAGGACGGGATCGTCGTGCTGTGCTTCTAAGCGGCCTGAAAACGTGCTAACCACCCGCCTGGTATGGGACAGACACAATGTCATGACTCACCTAAAGTTAATCATTTCCTGCAATGGTTGTCGATCCGGTTTCCCGAGTGGAAATTGGTGGGCCACAGAGGGCCACGAGTGGTGTGAGGGGTAGAGAGGATAAGGTGTAAGAAGGAAGTCGCCCTAGCCTGGCTCTCGAGTCGTGCGCGACCGAACCCGGAAGTGGGATTTCCATGCGTCCAGAGGAGGACTTCATGGACCCAAGGCTAGAAGAAAAGGCAGTGGGGAGGACCCACAACGATAATGAGGACCTTACGCGTGCTTGCCATGTATCATGTTGTAGGGAGTACCTACCTTGATAATGGGGCCGGTATTGTCTATGTATCGGGCAGGAAATTATTAACAATGGGTCAGTAAACTGTTGTGTAAGCTCAGCCTGGTCACCTGCGTATAAGTCGCAGGGAGCTGATCCGACATTTAAGTTGAGTTTTCGTGGTGGGTACAGTGGTACACCTCTGCAGAGTGTAAAAAGGTATTCGAATACTCCGTGCTCCCGGGTTTTCTGGAGCCTAGTCGTAGTGGGGTGGTCCCTCGTCGATGCAGCATGATTAGTTTTGATAAATTCTTTAAAATGTGATCAAACCATGGCGGCTCATGGGAGCTTAGCCTGACTCTGTGAAAAGTATACACATGTACAGTCTGATAAATTACTTTGATAAACAAAACCCCAGATTCTGGGAGACTTTCCAAAGTATTAAAATATCTCTGTTTTCAATAAAATTACCCTAAGTATGAGGACCATAGAGCTTGTTGTTGACATTTACCACATATAACATCTCCCTATGCGGGAACTTGCTGAGCTTTGTATGCTCACCCTTGCTGATCCAATAAGTACAGAGGATGAATCAGTCGATTTCATAGACTATGGAATCGACTCAGCACAAGAAGACCCCGACAACGTTCCCGGAGATCCAAGCGCCTGAAGGGTCACCAAACCTCAACGAGAGCGATGTGGATTGCGCCCTGCTTCACGCTTTGCTGGATGAGGAGGATGTTCCTCACTGTTGTGTTGTACTACTTTGGATGATTGCTTTTTGGCTCGAACCCTGTTTTGGGTTCAGCCCCTAACTGATTTTGCTACTTATATTTTGACGTGGTTCCGCACACGTCAATTACTGTAATATAGGTCTGAATGACCCCGTGCGCTTTGCTAATGTATACATGTAAATATGGTTGGATGTTCTGAAGTTTTAACTCCTGTGCACAAATCACCTGGGCATTTGTAGTAGGTTCCCTCTGACGAGGGGCCCACAGGAGAAAGTGGTATCAGAGCAATCCTCTCGACTGTAGGTCATGACCCTAGATAGAAAATGGCGTTCCTAGCAGAAGAAACGTTGACTATTTTAAAATTAAGTAATTGTGAAAACATAATTTGTTAAGAAAAGATATTATACGTTTACTTCTTCAAAAACTTTCAAAGAATCTTGTACC
This sequence comes from Pharus latifolius, assembly GCA_019359835.1. Taxonomy (NCBI): domain Eukaryota; kingdom Viridiplantae; phylum Streptophyta; class Magnoliopsida; order Poales; family Poaceae; genus Pharus; species Pharus latifolius. Next base: position 778,139 of record CM033328.1, read on the forward strand.
AACTTTATTTAAGAACTTCTGTACCCTCAGATGGCGTCAGGAAAGAAGTACGTTCACGGTGACGAGCTTGGATCGTGGGCCCTACTACTATGGATGATGCTACAATTTTTAGGTGCCCGTGACACCCAAAGGCCCGTTTACTGTGTCCAACAAGAGATAAGGGAAGATCGCCCTTATGAATGTCGTGCTTCGGTAGTAGTATACGAAGTACCTGGCCACGCCAGAGGAGCCAGACGACATGAAGCCCTAAGAGGAGAGGAGAACGACGCCATATTAGATGCTGCTCGTCTCGCTGTAGGAGCTTTTCGCCAGCTATATGATGATATGCTGGAGAACTCTCCTTTTCGTTTTGTGCCCTATCAAGCAGTGAGAACCGATCGCCGTATTGTCCGACCCGCCTGTGACGAAGAAGATGCAACCCTCACCAAGACTCGGGATGTTGTACACGCATCAGAAGCGGGGTATAATCGATTACTCCGTGAGTGCAACATTGCTCGAGATGATCGACACTTTCTGGAAGGGAGGTTGATTCAAGCCAACGCCGAACTTCAAGAGAAGGATGCACAGATCCAAGAGCTGACTGCCGCAAGAGAAGAACAAGACTCGAGCGTAACCAATCGAGAAGACGCAGAATCTGCAGCTAAGAAGAGCCACTTGAAGCTAAGGATAACTGCAAGAAAGAAGGTGGGCAAACCAAGTTGGTATCTCAGTGGATTTACCCCTGCAGCTCGAGGGATTGTCATAAATGAATACATCCCTATACAACCTCGACTTGCAAAGAAAGAGGTAATCCATGGAAAAGGAAAGGAAATTGCCCACGAAGCGGCGGATGGTGATAGAGACACGGAGGCTGAACCCATGGACGCTGACGACGACGACTTAGAGGAGGATCCCGAAGAGGTCATTCCATACGACTCTGCGGACGAGGAATGAACATATCAAACCCTCTAAGTAGCCACCTTTGGTACTTTGTACCCGACCTTTGGTCGTTAAACCTGGTAGTTGTTGAGATTGTGATCCCTGTAGTGTAAATAAAGTAGTCTTTTAGTGTGAATAGAGTAGTCCTTCAGTGTAAGCCCTGTATCATGTGTGAATAAATGAAAAAGAGATTTTTAGAAAAATGTAAACGCTTCTATGAGCCTCTCTTGAACCTATGCTAACCATACCTTTCTTTCCCCAGTCAAAATTCTCATCTTTTCCCTATCATTTCTCCGCAGCAATATGGTGAGCTCAAGAGGAAGAGGCCAGAGAGGAAGAGGAAGATCCGTTGGGAGGGGAGAACCCTCCAACGCAGACCCTGTCTTCAACATGCCAGGACCTTCATCAGCTCCGTCTAGCAACAACCTAAATGACATCCTAATATGGATGGAGTGGAATCGCCAGGAGGCAGCGGCCACTCACAACCAGATCCTTGAAGAGTTAATGCAACAAAGGACGCCCACTACAAGCGCATCAGGAGCATCTTCGACCCCATCCCGACTGTCAGACTTTCAGAAGACACGTCCCCCAGTCTTCTCAAGCTCCGAGGACCCCTTAGTAGCCGAAGATTGGCTACGCGACATTGAGAGGAAACTAAACACTGCTAAGTGCAGTGACGAGGAGAAGCTTTTGTATGGATCCCATCAGCTAGCAGGAGCTGCAGCTGCATGGTGGGAGAATTACGAGACTGTGCACCCAAATGTGGATTCCATCACATGGAAGGAATTCAAAGAACAGTTTCGTCAATATCACGTCCCAAGGGGAGTGATACAAGCCAAGCGCAGAGAGTTCATCAATTTGAAACAGGGCAACAGCACAATAAAGCAGTACTTGCATCAGTTTGTGCAATTATCTCGTTATGCCCCAGAGGACATAAATACAGAGGAAAGGAAGATTGAGAGATTTTGTGAAGGATTGCAATACACATGGCAATACCATCTATCCTCACAAGTCTTCACCAATTTTCATGTCCTCATCGATCGATTGATCAAAATGGAGGAGAAACGAGGGAAGGTGGAAGAGGAGCGGAAGAGGAAAGTTCAACCAAACTTCTTCCAAGGAGGAACGAGCAGGAGGCCTATGCCACCATTTCGCCCAAGTTTTAGACCTCCACAGCGTCCTCAAAGACCTACACCGCCAGCTGCAACATCATCTCAGCCAGCACCCTTGTGCCCTGCCTGCAAAGAGCACCATTTCTTCAGAGATTGCCCGATGCGGAACGTGGAATGTTTCCACTGTGGACGGAAGGGCCACCGCAAGGACACTTGCCCATTCAGGCAATTACCCATCAGTATGGCTCGAGCACAAGCCGCAAGATCCCAGTCCTCAGCACCAACAATTCAGCGAGGTTCTTCATCAAGTAGAGGTGGAAGAGTGCCCAACTTTAGAGGCAGAGGAACACCGATGCCCATCAGAGGACGACTCAACTACACCTCGGTCGCGGAAGTCGAAGGAGCCTCAGACGTGGTGATAGGTAAATTTCTTATTCATGAAGAAATTTCAATTACCTTGTTTGACCCTGGAGCAACACTTTCGTTTGTGTCAAGGGCGTTCGCAGCTAGATGTGAACTACCTATTAGCATTCTCGATCGTCCCATCTTAATTCAAGCCCCAGGAACTAAGATGCCCGCAGATTCTATCTGTAGAAATATCGCCTTTTTCATTGGCAACCTAGAATTCCTGGCAGATTTGCTAGTATTAGATCTCCAAGGACTAGATATCATTCTTGGCATGGATTGGCTGTCAAAGCATAAAGGACAGATGGATTGCGAAAGGAAGTCAATCACCCTGACAAACCAAGAGGGGAGAAAGATCACCTTCTACGCAGAGAGATCATCACCCAGCAATCGCCTGCTGAACTGCGCCAGGGAAACAAGCATGGATGAAGTACCTGTGGTATGCGAGTACCCAGAAGTTTTTCCAGAGGAACTTCCAGGCATGCCACCCGATAGAGACATAGAGTTTTCTATTGAGCTTAAACCGGGATCAGCCCCGTATGCCCGAAAACTCTTTAGGATGACCAATCAAGAGCAAGAAGAATTGAAGAAACAAGTGGAAGAACTGGAACAGAAAGGATTTATCCGAACCAGTTCATCATCATGGGGAGCCCCAGTACTCTTCGTAAAGAAGAAAGATGGTGGTCTTCGCTTATGCATAGACTACAGGAAGTTGAATGACATGACCATCAAAAATAAATACCCTCTTCCAAGAATAGACGATTTGTTTGACCAGCTGAGAGGCGCAGCTGTGTTCTCAAAGATCGATCTAAGATCAGGGTATCATCAGTTGAAAATCCGAGAAGCAGACATACCTAAAACTGCTTTCGTATCTCGGTATGGGCTATATGAGTTTACTGTAATGCCCTTTGGTCTAACGAACGCTCCAGCAGTGTTCATGAATTTAATGAACAAGGTCCTTATGGAATTTTTAGACCAATTCGTCATTGTCTTTGTGGATGACATTCTCATCTTCTCAAGGACAGAAGAGCAACATGCAGAACATCTTCGGCAAGTATTGGAGAAACTAGCTACACATCAGCTATATGCGAAATTTGAGAAGTGTGCATTTTGGTTGAAAGAAGTATCTTTCTTGGGCCACATTATCTCTGGAAAAGGTGTAGCAATGGATCCAAGTAAGATTCAGGCTATATTGGAATGGAAACAACCAACCACAGTCACAGAGATCAGAAGTTTCCTAGGATTGGCAGGATATTACCGAAGGTTCATAGAAGGATTCTCGAAGATCACAAAACCCCTCACAAGGCTGCTAAAGAAGGACATCGCTTTTGACTGGACTGAAGCCTGCAGCGGAAGTTTTGCAGAGTTGAAGAGACTCTTAACAACCGCACCCATTCTTATCTTGCCTGATGACAAGAAGAATTTTGTCGTATATTGTGATGCATCTAAGCAAGGACTAGGTTGTGTCCTTATGCAAGAGGGAAAGGTAGTAGCTTATGCTTCAAGGCAACTACGACCTCACGAGGAGAACTACCCAACGCATGATTTGGAACTAGCCGCAGTAGTGCATGCATTGAAAATGTGGCGGCACTATTTGCTGGGAAACAAGTGTGAAATTTACACTGATCACAAGAGCTTGAAGTACATTTTTACTCAAGCGGACCTGAACATGAGACAAAGAAGATGGTTGGAATTGATCAAAGACTATGATCTAGAAATTCATTACCATCCTGGAAAGGCAAATGTAGTAGCAGATGCCTTGAGCAGGAAGTCTTATGTCAGCCAGATGAATGTAACTGGAATTCCCAATCAGTTACTTAAAGAGTTTGAAAACTTGAAGTTAGAATTGGTTGATCAAGAAATGATTGCCACTATGAAGGTAGAATGTGATCTAAAGATGCAGATCAAGGAAGCTCAAGAGGTCGACCCAAGTCTTCAAGAGCTAAAGGAGGACATCAAATCTGGAAAGGATACAAGCTTCAGAGAAGATGATCAAGGAATCCTGTGGAATCGAGACCGAATTTGCGTCCCTAACGACCAGAAGATCAAGGACTTGATATTGAGTGAAGCACACAACACGCCTTACTCAATCCATCCTGGAAGTACTAAAATGTACCAGGATCTGAAGAACCAATTCTGGTGGAGTGGAATGAAGCGAGAAATAGCAAAATATGTGGCATCCTGTGACACCTGTAGCAGAGTGAAAGCTGAACACCAAAAACCTGCAGGACCTTTACAACCCCTACCTGTGCCAGAATGGAAATGGGATGAAATAGGAATGGACTTCATAGTGGGATTGCCAAAAACCTCAAAAGGACATGATGCTATATGGGTTATAGTGGATAGATTAACAAAGGTAGCACATTTCGTGCCAGTAAGTACCACGTATTCCACTAAGAGGTTGGCAGACCTGTACCTTACAAAGATTGTGGCCTTACACGGAATACCAAAAGCAATTGTTTCGGACCGTGGACCACAATTTGTATCAGATTTCTGGGAAGAATTCCAGACGCTCTTAGGAACTAACCTGAAGTTCAGTACAGCATATCACCCTCAGACAGGAGGACAAACTGAAAGAGTAAATCAGATTCTCGAAGATATGCTAAGAGCGGGTGTCTTGGACTATGGTAACACATGGGAACAATTTCTACCATATGCTGAATTTTCGTACAATAACAGCTATCAAGCCAGCTTGCAAATGGCACCATTTGAGGCATTGTACGGACGGAAGTGCCGCACGCCTATATATTGGACTGAAATAGGCCAGAAGCAACATCTCGGATCCCAACTGGTAGAAGAGGCCGTTGCACATGTGAAGATCATGAGAGAACGGCTGAAGATAGCTCAATCAAGACAGAAGAACTACGCTGATCGTAGAAGGAGAGAATTAACATTTGAAGAAGGAGACCGTGTGTATCTGAAAGTGACGCCTTTTAAAGGAGTACACAGATTTCAGATAAAGGGAAAGTTAAGTCCCAGATACATTGGACCATACCGGATAAGCAAAAGGATAGGAAAGGTGGCTTACAGATTGGAACTGCCACCAGAGTTGAAAGGAGTCCACGACGTATTTCACGTCTCACAACTGAGGAAATGCTTAAGAGCACCCGAAGACGAAGTGCCACTAACGGGAGCAGAAGTCCAACCTGATCTATCCTACCAAGAATACCCTGTGAAGATACTCGAAAGAAGGGAAAGGAACTTGAAATCAAGGACTATTAAGCTTTGCAAGGTGCAATGGAATCATCATTCAGAAAAGGAAGCAACTTGGGAAAAAGAAGAAGGCCTGCGTCAAAACTATCCATACCTCTTCAGCAAGTCACCTAAATCTCGAGGACGAGATTATTCTTAAGAGGGGTAGGTTGTAACATCCCTATTCTCGCCTTACTTGCATTCTCTGAGCATCGCCCAGATACATGCATCTCGCGTCACCTAACTCTGAAAGGACCCAAGACCATAACCAATATGTGCATAATGTGCCCTAGGATCCCCTCGTATCGAGAAGTCCCAAATTGGCTAAGTCTTTCTCTTTTCCGAAAACGCCCGCTTCGCGAAGCCCCAAAAAGTCCAAAACCTCCGTTCGAAGTCCGAATCGAGATTCGTCTTCTCCTACATGTCCGTATCGCTATTTGATACATATCATCCTTTAGAAACATCTCTGAATTCGCGACAAAAACCAGAGTTTCAACCGTTCGAAAAATTTGAAAACGAAAATACCAGTTTTATCCGACTCTGTTTTCATTTTGTCCGAAACCCTGTCAAATCTCCGCGTTTTCGCGCAAACTCAATTGGAATAAGTCTGTACTAATTTTATCTAACCCTCGGAAAAATCAGAATTGCAATTAGACCCCTGAATCTCAGAAATTCCCATTTTGCCCCTCAGCCGAAAACAGAAATGCACTGTAGCTTTGTCTTTGCCGTGCCGTGCGCGCGCTCTGCGCCACCGCCCGTGCACCACCGTGCCGCGCCACCGCGTTCTTCGCCGCCGGCACCGCCTCGTGTGCGCCTCGCGTGCCTCACGACCCCAGCCACCTGTCCACGCCACGGCGACGCCTCGGGAGCCCCAGATCGCCGTGCACGTCTCGTCGCATCCACCACCCACCCCGGCATCACCTGCCCGCGCGCAAAGTCGCCGTCCCGTGCCCCGAGACCTCGTTGCCTGCAACCACCCGCCTTGTGCCATCGTCGCCGTCCTTCGCCGAACTGTAGCCATACCCCTTGAACCCCACGCCGGTGCGCCGTCCCATCGCCACCGTCCTCGTCTCCGGCAAACTGCGCCCAGTTGCGCCCTCCCTCGGCCAGAGCCTCCCCTAAGCCACCTGGAGGCTATAAAAGCCAGGGCATCGTGTTATCTTCACCACACGTACACGCCATTAGCAGCAGAGAGCTCCCCCTTCACTGTTCTTCTTCTCCAGCGCGCCGCAGGTGAGCTCTCTCGACGACAAGCTTTTCCAGTAATGCATTCTTCAAACTAAAGCTACCAGCATACTCCTCTTAGTCCCTAGATAGTTCACGAGCAAAGAATTGAACCCACTTCTCTTCTAACTCCGGCTATCACCGGATTTTCTATTTCCTCTGTTCAGCAAAATTCAAACCGATCCAAAAGGATTTAGAACTCGTGCTAGTAGAAAGAAACACTCCTTAGAGTACGCTCTATTGCCCCAGCTAGTTAATTTTGGTTTTCTTTCAGCCAATCAAAAATCCCCAAATCCCCCGGCCGTGAACTCCAGCAGTTAACTCCGGCGAGCCTCCAACCGCCACCTCCAGGCAATCCAATGATCCAGCAGTGACCTCTACACTCCCAGGAACAAGAATATGTAATTTGTTTTGAAATTGATCAACTCTAGGTGCTCCAATTGCTCTGCCCTAGTTTCTGTTCAAAACAGCCACCTTGGCATCAAATTTCCGGCCAACTCCGGCCATCTCCGGCCAAACCCTTCAACCAGCCACCTCCTGGAACCCAAGCCTACATGTTTGACATAGTTTGCCCTCAAATGCATGAGCCAATTGCTCAGGACACACAAACCCTAATTTCAGCAGTACAATGGCATGGAAATTGCTGTGTCCTGGACCTTTTTGTAAATTCTGGAAAACCTAAGCCTTTTCTGCTTGTCCCACTTTGTCAAATAACCTTGCCTTAGTCTATTACACATGCTGTCCAATTTTCATCTCATTTAGAGTCACCTAGACCCCTTAACTCACTTTTCGGCTTTTAGGTTAAGTTCGGACGTGACCTGAACGTCGCCCTTTTGACGTCTAATGTCCGTCGACCCTAAGAGTCTTATTTACTACTCTTCTTGTCCATCCTAAACTAGCACAATTCAACCCTTAGAAATCCAAAGCCCAAACCCTAGTCCAGTTCAGAAATCAAAAGCCGTTCCAGTATAGCGCCCTATTATTTTATGTGAGCATAAGTTGTCGTATTTTGTAAGTTGATTGTAATACCTTGTGTGTATGCCTGTATTTGAAGATCAAGACTTCGACTACGTGGAAGAGGAAGTAGAAGAACCCGCAGACTACGACACTACTGCTTGGCAAGGCAAGTTTCCCTCCTTTGAACATATTGCGCCTATTATTTTATATGCATTTAATTATTTAGAGTTTGATATCTACACAAGTATACATAAGATAGTTTTGATAAAAGCGTATGTTGAGAAATAATGTGAGTAGATAGTCCCATTTTGTGGACCCCCCCTTGTTTTCATAACAATTTACTTTACCTTGTCACCTTAGGAGAAAAAGTATTACTTTAAAAGAGATATGCACTCATAGAAGTATATGTCAACACTAATAAATGTGTAAAAGAAAAGAGGAAGGCAGAAGCATGAGCAAACTATTTCTAAAAGATCATTTTATATAAAAGAAATAGGGACTAGTAGCGAGGATTGGTTTGGATGGTTGGCGCTGTGTGCGCGGTGGGTTTGTGAAAGCCTCGCTAAGGGTCCATAAGGACGGGATCGTCGTGCTGTGCTTCTAAGCGGCCTGAAAACGTGCTAACCACCCGCCTGGTATGGGACAGGCACAATGTCATGACTCACCTAAAGTTAATCATTTCCTGCAATGGTTGTCGATCCGGTTTCCCGAGTGGAAATTGGTGGGCCACAGAGGGCCACGAGTGGTGTGAGGGGTAGAGAGGATAAGGTGTAAGAAGGAAGTCGCCCTAGCCTGGCTCTCGAGTCGTGCGCGACCGAACCCGGAAGTGGGATTTCCATGCGTCCAGAGGAGGACTTCATGGACCCAAGGCTAGAAGAAAAGGCAGTGGGGAGGACCCACAACGATAATGAGGACCTTACGCGTGCTTGCCATGTATCATGTTGTAGGGAGTACCTACCTTGATAATGGGGCCGGTATTGTCTATGTATCGGGCAGGAAATTATTAACAATGGGTCAGTAAACTGTTGTGTAAGCTCAGCCTGGTCACCTGCGTATAAGTCGCAGGGAGCTGATCCGACATTTAAGTTGAGTTTTCGTGGTGGGTACAGTGGTACACCTCTGCAGAGTGTAAAAAGGTATTCGAATACTCCGTGCTCCCGGGTTTTCTGGAGCCTAGTCGTAGTGGGGTGGTCCCTCGTCGATGCAGCATGATTAGTTTTGATAAATTCTTTAAAATGTGATCAAACCATGGCGGCTCATGGGAGCTTAGCCTGACTCTGTAAAAAGTATACACATGTACAGTCTGATAAATTACTTTGATAAACAAAACCCCAGATTCTGGGAGACTTTCCAAAGTATTAAAATATCTCTGTTTTCAATAAAATTACCCTAAGTATGAGGACCATAGAGCTTGTTGTTGACATTTACCACATATAACATCTCCCTATGCGGGAACTTGCTGAGCTTTGTATGCTCACCCTTGCTGATCCAATAAGTACAGAGGATGAATCAGTCGATTTCATAGACTATGGAATCGACTCAGCACAAGAAGACCCCGACAACGTTCCCGGAGATCCAAGCGCCTGAAGGGTCACCAAACCTCAACGAGAGCGATGTGGATTGCGCCCTGCTTCACGCTTTGCTGGATGAGGAGGATGTTCCTCACTGTTGTGTTGTACTACTTTGGATGATTGCTTTTTGGCTCGAACCCTGTTTTGGGTTCAGCCCCTAACTGATTTTGCTACTTATATTTTGACGTGGTTCCGCACACGTCAATTACTGTAATATAGGTCTGAATGACCCCGTGCGCTTTGCTAATGTATGCATGTAAATATGGTTGGATGTTCTGAAGTTTTAACTCCTGTGCACAAATCACCTGGGCATTTGTAGTAGGTTCCCTCTAACGAGGGGCCCACACGTGGGGCGGTGCCGGCGGCGAAGGGACGCGGTGGCGTGGCACGGTGGCGCACGGGCGGGACGCAGAGCGCGCGCACGGCGCGGCAACGGCAACGGCACAGTACAGTGCCGTGCACTGTACACAGTGCTTTGATCAGGGGCATTTTGGGCATTTTCAAGATTTAGGGATCCAATTGCGATTCCGACTTTTCTGAGGGCTGGATAAAATTATTATATACTTGTTCCAATTGAGTACGCGTGAAAACGAGAAGATTTGGTAGGGTTTCGGATAAAACGAAAACGGGGCTCAGTAAAACTGGTACTTTCGTTTTCGGATTTTTCTAACGGCTGAAACTCTGATTTTCGTCGCGAATTGGGAAACGTTTCTAAAGGACGATATGTATCAAATAGCGATATGAACGCGTAGGAGAAGACGGATCTCGATTCGGACTTCAAACGGAGATTTTAGACTTTTTGGGCCTCCTTGAAGCGGTCGTTTTCGATTTTGAGATAGAATCGGCCGACTTGAGATATTCCGATGCGAGGGGATCTTAGAGCACATTGCGTTTGTATTGGTTTTGGTTTGGGTTCTTTCGGAGTCAGGTGATGCGAGGTGCGTGTGATGAGGCGATGCTCAGAGAATGAAAATAGGGCAAAATTAGGGACGTTACAAACTGGAATGAAATTTGAGATATGTAAGAATTGCAAAAAGTTTGTCAATCACTTTGCCCCCTTTGTTGTTTCAAAAGAGTGTGTCGATTTTGGTCGAATAGAATATGTAGGACTCATGAAATATTCCCCCAGGATAGAGGATTACTTTTGGAGAGACAAAAGGTGTATTTGGAACATTTTTGTTAAGGTGATCATCGGAATAGCCCCTCAACCAATACTTTGGTGTGTTTCGACCAAGACGCTCATAATGTTGAACCGGTTTTTGGGGAGGCAATCACAAGTGTGGAACCAAGCATGACTTAGGTCCTTAGGCCGAAGAGGTCTTGACATTTGGGAGACAATCGTGGGTACAAAACTAGGCACAACTTAAGTCTTCGGGCCGAAAAGATCTTAACTATAGAGTGTGGTGATAACATCAAAGATTTAAGAGAGATACTCGCTTGATCAAAAAATTTGTTTGCAACGCATAAAAATCCTTGAGTGCAAGGCACAACCAAAGGCAAAGATACCAATGTCTGCGAAAAAGCCTTATTGATATCTAAAAATATGTTAAAACAATTGCAAACCATAGAGCAACATAAAACCAGGGATGGTGAATGAAGTAGCACTTAGCTTGGTTTGAAGATGGAGATAACTCCTTGCGAAGACTGCAAATCGGCTTTCCAGATGTAGACGCTTGTGCTCTCCCAGAGAAACCTGACTTTCAGAAACGGTTATACCTACGTGCACAGAGTGCTTTAGGCAGTACGAAAAGGGGTTGATTTGATCTCCTTGGAAGGAGGGAACCATTAGTGTCGACGGTGTGATGCCTCCATTTTCATGCTTGGTAAACTTGATATGATAGCAGCTAAACCTATTTTCCCCATGGACAACGCTAGTTGTCATGGACATCAACGTCATTCGAGAGGCAAGTTGAAGGAGAGGTTATAACATCAAAATGAATGTCTCTCCCCACAAACAATACCAACTGTCGTATACAGGACCACTAGGTGGCCCTAGCACCTGATATACAACACATGGATTTGTTTAGTACATCAGGGAGATGACAGGAAATTCAATTACTAAGTACTAAGGTGATGCGGAAGCATGATATTTATAAAAGTTCAAGAGCCAAGGGACCCCTTACATCTTGTTATTACACCCTAAGGATCATCCTAGAGGAGCCACTAAAGGTGTACTAGTTATTTTGCACTATATTGATGGATGAAAAAATACATATACTAACTACAGGATGGTTGAGAAGCACTCATGAGCCATTTCCACCGATTTTGGTGGCTAACATGTACAAATCAATCTATCCCAGGCTGAGGATTTGAGAGCAGAGTCCACAGATCATGAGCGGTATGATCGGTAGAGGGTTTTTTGTCTTCTTCCATCTCTCTCGGGATGAGATGGGATTTAATCTCCACTCTAAAGGGTGAGGTGATATATCATGGGATGCCCTTGGATGGCAATGAGAGTGTTCTTTTATAGCCCTAATATCCTAAAAGTCCAATCGGGGGAGAAAATATTTTCTGCGAATAGGATTCTGACTCTAAGTGATATCATTTTATCTTTAGATTCCTTTCATACAGAGGATATTACCAAACACAGATAATTTCTTATTTGGATCTTCTGGAGCCGCCCACCTCTATACACGGTAAAAGAGGGAACCCGTAGTACATGCTACGACATATAAGATAAAAAATATTATCAAAGTTACTAAGTTGTTTTTTTATTATACCCAAATAATCCTTGTTCTACCTTAATCATTCTTAATCCACCTCAAACCATCATAAGAACTCTTAATATGGGTTAATCACTCTCCATATAAACCTCCTCACGCAAATCTCTGTGGAGAAAATACATTCTTCATATTGATCTGATGCATCTCTCATTTATGGTTCATTGAAAGTGGCATAGGTGTCATTATTGTGTTCATCTTGGCAATTAGTGCAAACATTTTATCATAATAAACTTCATATGTTTGATTGTAACTTTTTGCTACAAACTTAGCCTTGTATCGCTCAACTTTTTTTCTGATATTTGTTTCACAATAAACACCCACTTGTATCCAACTTCATAGTTGTCTTCAGGAAGTGATTTGAGCTCTTATGGTTTGTTCTTTTGTAGTGCACCAAGTTTTTTAAGCACGCTGCTCACCAATTAAAATCTTGCTTAGCTGCTTCCAATCCTTTGATAAAGATGCAACAAGTACTCTACATGTAAAAGAGATGGTGGAATAAGATACAGGTTATCTATATCATGCTGATTTTTGTAGTGTTCACACAGCTCATGGTGGTGACCGGGATCTGTCTCAACTCGCTTGTGCTTAGCATCCCAATTGTAGATCCACGTAATAGTACTAGATATTCCCACTTAATCCTTGAAAAATAAAAATTCCAAGAAATTTTTACATTAATTAGGAAAGAACCTAACAATCTATATGATGAACTTTTAGGATAGTAATGATAAATAATTCTTTAAAAAAGGAATCCTATCTATATTCTATTATAATATCACCCGACAAAATTTGGAAGTACATCAGAATCTAACTAATACATTTTAATATAGCCCACTGAGAATTAACTTCTTGAGGAATTTGAAAGATAAAAAAGGGTATACTTCCATTAAACATGAGTAAAATTTTAAGTTAGATTAAGATTGCACAGGATTTTGGACTAGTTGATGTAACTCAAGGTCAATAGGTCACTGTGCCTCTGTATCTCATGGAGTAGTGCACAAACTGCATCAGATTCAAAGCACTAAGGAAAGCCATCATCCAGAAGAAGTAATCCAAATGCCCTTCGTTCAGATTATCTGGGATCCAACCTGTTGCGCCGCCGAGCTGTGTGACTGCCCCGACGACGCCGAGCAAGAACGAGTTGAGGTAACTTCCTGTCGCCACCACGAGCTGACCGAGCGCCATGCTCAGGCTCTCCATGGCGCTCGGGGACTGATTATAGAAGAACTCGATCATGCCAATGCTGGCGAACACCTCGGCCATGCCCAGAATGAAGTACAACGGTGCCTGCCATAAGATACTCAGCGGCACAGGCACACTCTGGTGTGTCAGGCCGCTTGCTCTGGCAACATCGAGCCGCTTCATCTCAAGCAATGCCGCATACACCATTGTAAGCATGGACAGTGTCAAGCCAATGCCGAGGCGCTGCAGCTGCGAGAAGCCCCGGTCCCTACCGGTGACGCGCCGTGCGAGTGGCACTAACACGGTAACGTAGATGGGGACACCGACAATGGTGCTGATCACGCTAATGGTGGAGAGTGAGGCAGGTGGGATGGCGAACGAGCCGACGTAGTTGTCCATGACCGTCGCCTGCTCGACAAACGTCGAGGACAACTGCCCGACGACCGATGAGTAGACCACAAGTGACGCCCAAACTGGGGACATTCGCAGAAGCATCTTGAACTCCTCGACTTGCGTCACCGTGCAAAGCCTCCACGGGCTCAGCGGCGCCGCCGCCGCGCATCTCTGGCTAGACGACGGCAATACCATGGCAGCCTTGTCAAAGAACCTAAAGACCACACAATGTAAGAAGCAAACTTCCGAATGACATCTTGCTGTTACAGTTACAGTCTTCAAAAGTTGAGGTTTGTTAATTATGTAAAATTAGACAGTAACATTACTTCTATAGTTGAATTTTGGCTATAAATTACCTGAATTGATTGGTATGTTGAATCTTGTGGTATGTTTCAGTTGTTGAGGACTCATAGAGAAGTGAGGTATCATTTGGCAGCTTGAGATGCCACTTCCTGACAGCGGAAACAACCACCTGGGAGAGTCTTGTGAGGGGGCTCCCTCCCAGTTTCTTATACCTGTACACCCTCGAGCCGGAGAGGAACACAGTGAGGCCGACAACCATGAGGACCATCGGGATCGCAAACCCAACACTCCATCCAATGTTGTCCTGCACCCAGATAAGAACTGTCCCGGAGAATAGGGAACCGATGCTGATCGCAAAGTAGTACCAGTTGAAGAACGAGCCCTTCTTCACCAGCTCGACCGGGTCGGCGCTGTCGAACTGATCGGCACCAAAGGCTGAAGTGCAGGGCTTTATGCCACCTGTCCCGAGGGCGACAAGGTAGAGTCCTAGGTACACCGCGACACTCTGAATGTCGCGACGATAAGAAGATTGCAGGAATAGTGGAAGAGACGCCGAAACTGTCAGCACAAACAGCCCCTGACAAAATGAAATTACTCAGAATAACAAGTTGTTACTATATGATCCAAATTTAGAGATTGTAAGATGGAATTTGTCTTAAGGTGGAATTTGTTGTATATGATCCAAATTCAGAGTAAGACCAAGTCTGGTGTAGCGTAGCTGAGCCTCAAGCCAGACTGGCTAATCAAGTTGCCCTGCTGGAGTCGCCCCGAGGGGTGCGGGGGGCAGACCTCCCGCAGTACGAATCGTTAAGGATTTGTTTCTGAGTTGGATCCGTACGGATTGTTACGGATTTATTTCCGAATTGGATTCTAGGTCACCACCATCTATAAATATCTCTTGTAAACTGTACAGGAAAGATAGATCTTATTGTAATCCCCTGCGTTTGTAACTCTCCTGAAAATAGTGAAGTTTTCCACGTTAAAATTGATGTCTTGTGTTCATTGTTTGATCTACTTCTTATTTTTGTGCCTGTCGTTCTCTAACACATGTAACACAAAATGCTGATTACGTTGCTTAGTTAATATTGAAGTAGAGCGGATTGACTATTTTTCTTAAACAATTTAAGTTTTTAAGTGAAATTGTTCGACGGTGCATGAAACTCAACAGCTAAGTTGCACTTACAGCGGTGTAAACCGAGAGGAAGGTAACTATTGTTCGGTATCTTCCCCAATATGTATCTGCCAAGAATGCTCCAAGAAGTGGTGTCAAGAAGCAACAACCGACCCAGGCAGCCACATTTCTGGCAGCGTTGACATTGCTTTCGTGGAGCACACCGGTGAGATACGTCACTAAGTTCTTTGCGATCGCAATGAAGGCCACGCATTCGGAGAATTCAGCTCCTATGTACATGCCCAGGTGTTAATTTGCAGTGATGGATTCAGATAATTCAGCTCTGAATTTTTCCGTGCTACCTAAAATCAAGAAGCATGCCCTCCATTTCCCTGTACTTTGCTTCAAAGCTGGTTGTTTGCTGATATCAACTGATCCATCACTTGTGTACTCTGAACCTGCATCCTGCATTACAATACCAACAAGTTAATTACGCAAATTTTAACAGTAACTACTTGTAAAATATTTGCTAAATAGCGAGTCACAATTGACTATATTATTCTCAAGAACTGGCAAACCAAAGTTGGACTGTGCTTTATATATGTCACATGAAAATTGCCAGTATTTCTCAGGGGAGCATTGCTATAGGTACCAACAAAAAACTTTCTGACAAAATTTTATAATACTGACTGAGGAGTACCTGAGGAGCTGAGTGATGAAGAAGGGACCTCTCCTCATCTGCTACTTCCATGAAGGTTCAGTAACTTGCAACAAAAGATGGCTATATACTACCACAAGTGTGCTTCGTGTTCTTCCTCTACCTTTTTTGTCCAGAGAAATAATATAAGGTTTGGGAAATTACAAGTGAAACTGGAAAGCTCTTTGTAAGAGGGCAAAAGTTACAAGTAAATTATGGGGCAAGTTTTGAAACCCTCCTAATATGTAATTTTATCGTATAGATAGTAAGAAAGCAAGTAGACCTTTCTTTCTAAATACTTCTTTGTCTATATAATTAAAAACACGTACAATAATTCTACTTGGATATTTAAGTTCAGCGTATATCTAGTTTTCTCCTATCAATTAGCACTCGAAGTTATACAAAACATAATACTCCTCAGAATACAATCTAACAGACAGTATCTTTTCCATCCTTTTTGGGTGCTAAGCAACAAAAGATGAGTGTGTTTGGTTTATTATTCTTGATAATCTTGTCAAAGTTTGATCATCCTCAAATTAAAGCATGATCACATTTTAGTAAAAATGTCGGTGTTTGGTTTGTAATTAATGTTAACTAAATTTTTAGTAATTAGCATACTAAATTTTAGTAATTGGTATGTCAAATCAAAACATTCGTTCTCAAATTAACCTGCAAAATCAACATATATTGACAAGACAAAAAAATTAATTAAATTTTGATTATAATTCAAATGACCGTCAAATATTAAAGATATAATTAAAATTTGATAAGATAAAATAGGAAAACAAAGTAAAAACACATGTAAAGTGCAATGTTGATGAAGAAGAAAAGTCCAATGCTGATGGAGATGAAGAGTGTGTCCACTTCAGAAAAGGAAAGCGTGATTGCCAACAAAAAGATTAAAAGGTGGTGAGGCGAGGACCCGCAACACAACAAGAAAGTGTGTAAATATGCTTTTTACAAAGATGGATGGAGGACAATCTTTTAGTGGCGTGGAATTCAGTCTGCGGACCACTATGTATGGTGGACTAGGGTCCACGATCTAAATAAATAGTTGATTATAGGGTACGAATATTAATCGGTTAAGAATCCTAATAAATTATTATGTCCAATATAAATATTCAGCTATGTCATGCAAATTTTGTGGCTATGGTATGAATGTATTGGACAAAGCAAGTCATGGATAATGACTGCACATAGACAGGTTTTTTTATATATAACCCATAAAAAAATTAATTGTAAAAATGACTCAGAATTATCATATTTTTCACATATTTTGCAAAAAATAGTTCACCATCAGTGTGTCGAGTTTTGAAGACTCAACAAATTACATGTCACGTTACAAAGATCAAAAATCATCTTGTCGAGTGCTCAATACTTGATAAGTTCTCTAGTTTGTAATGTATATGTAGTCGCAAGTTGAAGTAGAGTGGTCAAAGAAGTGGTTGGTCGATGACGATCAAAATCGGTGAAGTTACACCTCAACATGACAATCTGCGACCACCTCCATGACGATCTTTGATCACGTCTCCTCAACCACTATTTTCACAACTACACTCTCGACCACGAATACTCGTGAGAACCGAGCTGTTACAGGAGTCAGAGTGTTTATCGAATACTGGGAACTCAACAAGCCACTTGTCGCGGTTCCAAAACGCGACAAGAGACTTGTCGAGTAGCACTCAACAAATTGATTTCTAGATTTTGTCGAGTCTCCAGGACTCGCCGTACTAACATGACGGATTATTATTATAAAATACAATAATTTTGAGTCATTTTTGTAATTAATTTTTTCTATAGGTTATTTGTAAAAAATATTCGACAGATCTGGTACTTAATGCAATGTTCGAGGCTGTAAATGGCGAGGACTGGAGGAGCATTCAGGACTTGGCGCACCAAACCCAGTCATGGCTATGCATCACAAAAGGCGAATGGTTGCCGAAGCTTTGACAAAACTAAACCTAGATTTCAAACATAAGAGGTGCATGGCGAAGTCCAAGGCGCCACTGAAATGGATTGGTTTTTTTTTTTTTTTTTTTTTTTTTTGGCAAATGCCTAGCTAACCATAGAAAAACTACATGAGAGAGGATGGCCAAATGATCCTATCTGCAAGCTCTGTATGGTTGCCAATAAAACAACTATGCATCTTCTTGGAGGACTGCCCCTTCACATCTCCTACAAAAAAACAACTAACACAGAGAGAGAGAGAGAGAGAGAGAGAGAGAGAGAGAGACAGAGGAGAGACCTGAAGGAGGATGATATGGAGGAGGGTTTCTTGAGCGGCATCCAAGGAAGAAGATGGAGATGATGAGATGGTACTCAACAACTTGTAGGTGAGCAGCGAACAAAAAGTTAAAAAAGCCCCCTTCGGGCATTTTTCGCCTTCGAGCTGCGGTCCCCGCATGCCCGCATCTGCATTGATTACCATGATTATTACTCCTCCACGGAACAACTTAATGAAATTCGCTTCTATTGAATTTTCTTTATAATAACACAGAAAATATAAATTATAAAAATAACCAACACTTTTTTTTTTGACAAATCACATATGTGTGTGTTAAACTCGAGAGAAGCGGCTTGTCTAAGCGGTAGAATTATCTATAACTCGAATACCTTTTGGAAATTAATATCTTTAGATCTATAATTCAGATTAACAATCTGTTTGAACCAATATAATTGTAACACTAAAACAATCAAATCGACATAAATAAATCATCAATCAAAATTATATATCATAATATATCATATCGTGTTATATCTTCAGATATATAAGACTATTGACGATCCGTTTGTGTCGATCTGATTGTTTTGAACTAACTATTCAACTGGTTCAAACAAGATTTATATATCAAAAGATATTAACGCTGGAAGAATTGAAATTTTGATGTATAACTAAAATCAGTATGGTTGGAGACCCTCGGTTTGTTGAGTACCCACAGCTTGACAAGCCCTCGTTGACTACACACCTCTACAAGCCGTGAGACGAACTCCACATATACACGTCATAGGTCAAAAACACAAAGAAATGTTAAGTGCGGGTTATTTTTGTAATTTTCTTTTTTGTAGGTGTTTCATCAAGAAAATTCAATCTTTTTTTGGTGAAATTTCTGTGTTGCGGGTGTGCCAGTATACATATAAAAATATTGAGAACAGATAAACATAAGAGAAAAAATGTAATTTATTAATTCATCTCGAATTACAAAATACAAGTCCCATTTGAAATGTTTACATTGTTCATGTGCTTATGGAAATATATCTTAATATTAGAAGATTGCATGATTCATGATTTCCAGAGCTTCATAAAACTCCTAGTTAATTATATCTATAGATTAGATCCACAAAAGATCTCTGATTAAGTTGCCGATGGTCATCGTCTTCACACTTTAGATATGCCCTCAATGAATGCAATGCATATACCCATGCATTCAACTATGCAAATCTTTAATTTTGTCGGTCTATGGTATTATTACAAAATGAAATTTTTAGGGTTGATTTTTTGTAAAACATAATGTTTAGATCCTATTTATGAGATGTTACAACATGTAAATGCACAAAAATCATTTCTTTCTATACGCAAATATATACTATTCATAAACAAAAATTTAACCTACAAATAATCAGCATGTCCTCTAAATTACAGAGACATTAAAACTCTAAATCCTCTAAATAATTACTAATGATATAATTAACAAAACATTTAACAAAACATAGTTGCATTTGAACAAAAATTACATTATTTTGAAGAGCTCACAAGTCTCTGCAACTTTGATTCTTGCACCAAACCAAAATAACGGCTAAATTATGCTAGATATAAGAATTAAAATATAAATGTTTGAGAGGGAGAGATGAAGTTGTTCTTGGGTGAGAGAGAGAGGAGAATAAAATGAGGGAAGAGAGAGAGCAAGAGGGAACTCGAATCATTTTCAAAGCCCAATGAGTTGTCAAGTGTTGGAGACTCGACAAATCACTTGTTACAGCTCAGAGATGCGACAAGCCACTTGTCGAGTCTCCAGCACTCAACAAGCCACTAGAAGCTTGCCTATCGAGTTTTCAGAACTCGACAGGCTAACGTGACGGTGTATTTTTGTAAAATTTCGCAATAGTAGGTCATTTCTGCAATTATTTTTTTTTTATGGGTTATTTATAAAAAAAATTCCAATAAAGCATATGCTTGGTTTGAGGAACGTCTGGAGATTTAGACAATTACAGATGATATAACTAGTAAATATATTCCTCCACCTTTCAACATATTTTTATTTGTAGGATTCAATCCATGATCTATTTTTACCAATATATATATACAATTTTTAGATAAAGGATATGCATCATAACTAGGGGTGGAAACGGGTCGAGTTCGGATTGGATAGTAGGTAAACCCATATCCGCATCCGCATCTTTCTTCCAGATACGGATACGGGTGTGGATGGTATATGGATGCGGATACGGATATGAAAGAAACAGATACGAATATGGAGTGGATATTTTGCAGACACGGACACGAATATTAAACAGATTCAGAGCGGATACGGGCACGTATATTTGCAAAATGAATATGATTATGATACAAAAACAAACAAGAATAACATAATAAAAGGTTTATACTATACCAAATAAAATAGTCATAACAAGAATAATATAATACAAAAGTTCATACATAAAGAGGATAATCATTCTACAGCAAATTTGCAGGATACTTTTCTAACCAGCAGAGAATAAAGAAAAAGACAGATGATTTAATGGTGCTATATCATTATTTTTTTTATAACTCAAATATAACAGGGCAACATGAACTCATCAAAACTAAAATGCAGCTATCAGATGATGATTTAATGGTGCTAAGAAGTTGCTCCTTGGCAAGATCCCCGACTAAGATGTAGAATATATCACCAGATGCATACTATTACATGACAAAGAATAGGTTCTTGTATTAGAACAATCCTGAATGCTTAACCAGTAAACAATAAAACATCAAAGTAGGGATACCAGATAACCCGATTGCTGCTGCCAATCAATCACAACATTGCGACCACTAGCTCGATAGCCCAGAATTGACGAAAAAGCTGTTACAAGTTTCTGCCCTCCCTTTACGGTATAGTTCCTCCATAAAGAGACTAATAAGTGAAGAAAGTCAACAGCAAAACTATAATGGAGAACAACGCTTGCCCACATATAGGAACGCTGGCACTTTGCAATGCTATCCAATGCAACCCTTTCTCTGTCTTCTCTTCTAGCATTTACTTCATGATTATCATCAGAACCAGTCAGCAATGGCCTCGAAAAGTAACCACAACTTCAGTTGTAAATTGTTGATTGTGGAAGTAAATTAAGTTCGGAATTATTAGGAGTTGCAACAGAACTTAGAAGTGGATCAATTAAGCCATCAAGTGAATGCAAAAGGTGTGGTCTGAACTCTAAACTAAGTTGGGTACTAGTCTCATATCAAGTATCACTACCTAATCATGAATACCAACAAATTAAGTATCAAACCCCACCCCCACCTGAATTCATAGATTAAATTAACCACAGTACCCTAGAACCCTTCACGAGTTAACTCCCAAATCCACAGCTCCAAACCCCAGTTTAATCTCAAACACTCTAGACAAGACGATGCTCTCATCATCTCAAACCATAGAAATCTCAAATCGGAACTAAAAATTAAATTCAAACCCTTGTAATAATAATGAGCAGCTGAAAACCTAAATCCCTCGCACTGATCAGCTTAACACACCAAATAATTAAACAAGAGACGCTCAAATAGGAGATCGCACCAGCACAAAGTTGTTGGAGCAACCGCCGGGAATCTTCGGGGCCGGGACTGGAGGCGGCGGCGGTTGAGGGGCTGAGGACTTGTGCAGTGTGCTGGCGGAGGGGCCGCGTACATCGTGTCGGCGGATCTGGATGACTAGATAATGATACAGTGATTGTACCCCTCTGATTAGTACTGCTCCCTGATTTTTAGGAGAAACAAATCAATCAATGTGGTCCGAACTCTTCTGTTGTCTATATTGTACAGTCACGCTCTAGTTTTTGTATAATACAAACACTATGAGTTTTTTTTACTGTTAACCCAGAGTTAAAAAATAATTTCGAAATTAACCCACAGTTGTGATAATTTGCAAAAATGGCTGCCACATCAGCTTGTCGAGCTCTGGGAGCTCGACAAGCTGCTAGTCGCACGGACAGCCTCTTGTCGTGCTCCAGAAACACGACTAGGAGCTTGTCGTGCTCCCAGAGCTCGACAAGTCCTTGTCGTGTTCCTGGAGCACGACAAACTCTCAGCATTTCACACCAGAGAGAAAAGAATTAATTATTAAACTCGACAAGAAGATACACAATATTAAAATGTCCAGTGCTCATATAACAGATAAGTGCCTTAGACCAACCGGCTCGCGTGCTCGCTCCTGAGTCCTCTGGCCCGAGTTCGGTGCGACAACTGTCAGGCCATTTTTGCAAATTCTCGTAACTGTGGGTTAATTTCGAAATTATTTTTTAACTCTGGGTTAACAGTAAAAAAAACTCCAAACACTATATCAAAGATAAAAATCCCGTTAATGCAACTATGACCACTATAAGAGTTCATCATAGTAGTCTCTATACTTATACTGTTTTGAGTTAAGTTATAGTTAAACTTTTGATCATGCAAATGTAATGTTTATTTTTAATGTTGTGGTGTGGTCAAGTAATATTGTAAACTTGTAATTCTAATTTGGATATTGTTTTATTTTTTATTTACTATTTTTTTATTAATTTCGTGGTATTATAAACGATACTAAAAACTAATAGAATTTCATTTTAAAAATAAAAATCATGACGTAGGATAGTTTTTCTTGATGAATCCGCGATAGCATTTTTTCGAGCGTCACCGTGACTTTCCACTTATTAATTTTTTTAATAGGAATTATTGAGTGCATCCCAGATATTAGCACTCCTTTACTCCTGCACTATATGTGCCCTTATATAGTGGTGGATATAAAATTTCTTACCTGTTACGTCAATTATAGAGGTACAAAATTATTTTTTGAATTTCTCATATAACAGTGGAGACAATTCCTTTATAATTTTATGGAATTTTACAAGTTTGGGCTCAAAATTCTATAGACATAAGGTGTTTTTTTTAAGAGATATGAGGTCAATTAACCCCCACTCTTTGTATGCTAGATCCTTAAATGAAACACTTTGTAAAACTATTGGAGTTAAAATAAAACCTCTTTCTTAAATTTGAGACTACCGTATGGCGCAGGTATAAAACACTTTCGGTTTGGTATAATTTCCTCTTTTCTCCAATATGTTAATATACTTTATTAATTAGAAGTCAGGATTTCGGTTAACAGTGGTGCAAGATATAAAGATTTCATATTAATTTTGTTTAGGGATTGTCCAGATAGTAGGTATTTATTTGATTCAAAGATTAGATAAATCTTAGAGTTAGGTTTATAAAAAGAAGTTTGATTTATAGGTGAGGCGAAAAGTATACACAAGATATAAAAAAATAAATATATGTTTATTAAGTAAAAACTCTTATGTTTAAGAGAAAATATTCCATGGTAAAAGGACTTTGATGATGTAACATTATTGAATATCCGTAGTCATTATTCTCTATTCAACCTCATAGACTGTTTGGTTCATATGTATCATGATACAAAATTATCTTGAATTTTTTGTACGCAAAAATCATATTTAAATAATAAAATAAAAAATAACACAAAAAAAAAGAAATTACAGAACTAACCAAAATCGTCAACTCGAGTGGCGACTTTTTTTGTTCGCCATAAGTCACCAACCCGGATGGTGACTTAAGGACACGTCATCAGTCGTCACTCTAAGTCGCCATCCCGGATGGCGACTAGTGGCCAGCCCGTGTGGTTTTTTGTTATTTCTAAAATAACCGGTGTAGTTTTCGTTGTTTTAAATATAACCCATGTGGTTTTGTTGTTTCTAAAACAGTCTACGAGTGTGTTTTTTGTGTATGAATAACCCAAGAAAAAAAATAATTGTAGGTAAAACCTAAAAAGGGTTGTCGAACCAGCCCGGCCCGCCCAATCAGGGAGAAAAAAAGACATGATGGGTTGGGTTGATTAATTCGTACATTTTATTGTTGGTTTAATTTGTCGAGTTACCAAAAGTAAGAACTAAACGTAAAAAAGGCTGAAAAGTAGAAAGGCTGAATCGTAGAAAAATCATGTTTCATACATACATGCAAACAAAAATCATGTTTCATACAAGGAGTAAGACATTTGCCAAAAAAATAATGTCGCCCCCTCTTTGGACAATGATGTCGATCCCACTGGAACGGTGACAGTGAGAAGGTAGTGTGTGTCCACACCGTCCTCTGTGACGACTGTCAATGGGGTGGTTGGGCGCTCGCCCAGTCGAGGCCTGTATCAGGAGCACCTATCTGTGGGACATGGTCGACAGGGTCCTACGACGGCAGAGGCACCTCACCAAGATGTGTAGACGCCAACTGATGTTAGCTCTGGTGGGTGTCGTCTCTCCTCTGCAACATGTCAACGTAGTCCGCGTACACAGGGTTGAGGACCACCTCCAGGTCAGCATGGACCTACTGAGGTCGAATGCACGGTGTGCGCCTACTGGACGGTGCGGACAGAGCAGGTGAGGACGTACCCACATGCTCGTCCACCGTACACTGCGATGTGATGATGTACTCGTCATCCAGGTTGAACGTGATGTCGAACCCCAGGCTAGAATCGGAGGACGAAGGGCGCGCAGGGGGACCCTCAGAGATCAGTACACCACCACGCGACGCCACATCCACATGAGGTGGAACACCTGAATGGTAAGAGCGGGGAGGGGGCGCACCGAGATAAATCGGGGCGTCGATGGCTATAGTTGAGGACCCGACTGCGTTGGGCGGATGAGCGGCCGACTGTGATGGCGTCTGGATGGGCGGGGCTCGTGGCAGAGGAGGTGCAACAAATGTCGATGAAACGGCGGAACTCTCCTGCAACAGTTGAGATGCGACTCGGTAAATGAAGGCGATGGCCTTCTCGTACTCCTCGGGCATGATAGGTAGACGTGCTTGCGTCCGATGGAGTAGCGGCCACGTCATGGAGGTGATCGCATGGAGGCCATCAGCCTGCAAGACCAGAACACAAAGGTAGGCGGAAATAAGAATAACAAGTAGGAAATGGAGTGTCTGTGCGTACCTGGCGGTGTACTCGGGATGCGTAGTGTGGATCGTACGTCTGATGCACGCTTGGAGCAGGGACTTCGGCAGGCGTCGGAGCTGGTGGGGCAATGCGAGCAATGGTGTGAGGGATGTATCATTGGAGATAGTCATCGTATGTCCTCAGATCGTATGGCCTCTCCTTACACATTGCATCTATTCCTACTGTCTGCTCCCAGTGACGAGTGTAAGGAGTCTTTCGGTCCTCCCAACTGAAAGCCTTCTTGCCCTTACGGGTCTGCTTGCAGGAAAAAAAAAGTGTTAAGTATTTTCATTGAGGCGAAACACTATGTACGGAGATGATCGTGAGCTTACACGTGCTGGGCGTGTGACAACCGATGTGTAGCGTAGATAGGGGGGACCGGCTGGAAAAGGCCAAACTGGCGCATCACCCTCCATGGAGCGTATACCTCCAACATATGGCTGAAGACAAGAACACATCGGGTGAGCCATAAGTCCCGGTCCCCCGTACATACCGACGAGATCCCGCCCGCAGCTGTGCTCTCAACGTAGGTGGCCGTCCAGGACCTCTAGACAACACGCGAGGGATGGAGCAACTCCAACTCATTGTTTTACGCACCGTAGCATGCGTACACCTGGACGGTGGCCCATTGCAGCTCGTGCTGCAACCAATGATCCCCCATGGTCGGGCGATCGATCTCGTCCTCCACATCCCTGGGTGGGTACCCCTCCAGCAGAGGCTCCGGCACTTCGGTGTCGAGCAGTCGTCCTACAGGTAGGTGCTCGTACGACCAGAGCAAAACAAGCAGAGGACACCCAGCCATAACCACCTGTCGGGCACGACGAACGCAGGCGTCGCATAACCCTCGGTACTTCGCACACAGAACCGCCGACCCCAGCTAATCTGTGGGATCTACTCGATCGGCGTGTCTGTGAGCATCTGCGCCAATGGAGCAAGCCAACGGTCCACCATTTCGCCGTGCGTACCTGCAAACAAAAACAAACACAAAGATAAGATTTAAATGCAGTAAGTAAAAGATATGTGCCTGTATCATGTTTAAGCATACCAAGTGAACATAAAGCAATCAAACAGGTGTAGTAGGTACGCCTCAAAGTGTCAGTTGACTGTCCACTCAGCAGCATCCGCTGAGCACGTCCTGAAGTGAGCGAGCCAAGCCGCAAGAACTCCCACGTCATGGTGGATGGACTCATGTCCCAGAGGCAGGTGGTGAAACCTCTGTGTGAACGTGGCATCCCATTCGGTAGGAGTGGGTGATGGTATCCAGGCCTGTCCATGAATCAGTAGGTGTAGCTTCTAGGCCCCTATAGAGTGTTTTAATAATTAATGACAACTACAAATGCTATACTAACGTTACCTGTCTAGTTGTGTCAAAGAAGGTACTTAAAAGACAGGTCAATGAAAGGCAAAGAAAGAGCATCATGATGAAGAAAGGGCAGTGATCAAAAGGGCAAAGGTACGAAATATGATCTTTTCCATTTTTACCGGTCTAAGGTGATTAGAGAAGAATTTTGACCGGATTTTAGGATAGTTGCCGTATTATTAAGAGGAGCATGTGGTGTATCACAAAATACTTCATCTATGTGCCACAAATCATGAAATCAACTTGCATTGCATGCTAGAAGGTCACATCCTTTGAGAATGCTTATTTCAGCTCATGTCTGTCTCAGTCGGTCTGACCGTGTGTTAGACCGGTCTGACCGAATTATCGGTCTAACCGTTTAAGATCTCGGACTGACCGATGTTGTGTCTATGCATAGTGTATTCCTTTTTTAAGGTCGGTCTGTCCGTAGTTAAATTCTCGGTCAGACTCCTGGAACCTCTTGTTTTATCCTTCTGGTATTTTGAGCTATTACGGTCTGACCGTTTGTTATACCGGTCTGACCGTGAAATCGGTCTGACCGTGTTTTTGATTTGCGGTCTGACCGTTTGACCGGTCTGTCCGTATATTTCGGCCTGATCGTATAAGGTGTCCAGAAACTATGTCGTCTCTGGACAGTTTCACGGTCTGACCGAAATAGGCTCCGATCTGACTGTATGTGTGCCTGACAAGGGCAGTTGAGCATTTATTGCGCCTGTTTAATGCCGTTGCAATTGCGGCGGTCTGACCGAGCTTGTGACTGCGGTCTGACCGCCAGGTGATCTTTTTCTCCCAACGGCCTGTAACGGCTATATTAATTGTGGGGGGTATATATACTCCCATGCACGGCCCTGTTCATGACTTTTGGCATAATCTTGAGCATTGTCATCATCCTTGAGAGCCTAAGCTAGTTTCATACACTCTAGGTTTCAAATTCTCAAATTTGTGAGAGTGTGCATTTGAGATCTTCTAGTGCATTGCATTTAGATCATTGAATCAATCGTGTGGCACTAGAAGAAGGCAAAGTGATCATCACCGGCTTGTTACTCTTGGAGTTTGCCGGCTCCTAGACGGCTAGGAGAAAGGTTTTGAAGAGCTCTTCAAGGAAGATTGTGAAGAATCTTCAAAACGTCTTGTGAAAAGTTGAGCACGCCTTGCCGGAGTGGTAAAGTGCATCCTTAGTGAAATTGAGGTTTGGATAACTCATCACACTAGTCCGGCTCAAGATCTAGGTCACTTCTCGAGAGAAGGTTGACTAGATAGAGGAGCGGTTAGAGATTTGAGTTTGCCTCAACGTGGATTAGGGGTGATCGGCAAATCACCGAGACCACGGGATATATCCTTGTGTTGAAATTGTTCATTGTTCATCTTGTGTTACTTAAATTGCTCTCATTTATTACAAATTGTTTGATTTATTGTAATTTGCTAAAATCGCCTATTCACCCCCCTCTAGTCGATATCCTAGATCCTTTTCAATTGGTATCAGAGCAAGGACTCCTTTTTAGAGGATTTAACCATCCCGGAGTAGGATAAAGATGGCTAGTGAGGGTCGGATCAATATTGGTAAACCACCACTCTTTGATGGATCTAACTATACTTATTGAAAAACTAGAATGATGGTCTATCTTAAAGCCATGGGTGGAAAGATTTGGAAAGTGGTGGATGAGGGGTTTGCAATTCTTGATGATGATGACATGACCAACTTAGATAGAGATAATGCCTTAGCAAATGCTCAAGCCATGAATGTTCTTTATAGTTCTCTAAATCTAGGTGAATTTAATAGAATTTGTAAACTTGAAACGGCCCATGATATTTGGAGAAATCTTATGGATATTCATGAAGGAACCTCGATGGTCAAGGATGCTAAACTATTTATCCATAAGGGCCAATTTGAAAAGTTTGCCATGTTGCCCAATGAAGATGTATTGGAGATGTTTAACCGATTAAATAACATCGTAAATGTGTTAAAAGGGCTTGGTATGGATGTCACAAACGTGGAGTTTTGTCATAAGTTTCTTGGAGCTTTACCTTCTAAATATGATACAATTGTAACCTTACTTGTGCGTTCGAACTTGAAGAGTGTGACTCCATTGGAAGTCTTGAGTGAGATTCTCACTCATGATATATTCAAGAAGTCTCAAGAAGAAGTGAAAGATGAGGCTTCCGACTCCAAGAAGAAGAACATTGCACTCAAAGCTCAAGTCTCCAAAAGGGAAGACAATGAAGAGGAAAGTGATGAGAGAGACACCGATGAGGAAATGGCTCTCTTCGTGAGAAAATTCAAGCGGTTCATGAAGAAAAGATATCAAGGGAAATCTTTCAAGAAAGGACAAACATCCAAGAGAAACCCATTTGAAGAAAGAAGATGTTTTGAGTGCGGTGAAAAGGGTCACATCTCCACACAATGCAAAAATAAGGAAGAAGAAAAATCAATGAAGAAGAAGAAATATGAGAAGGAAGGAGAAAGCAAGAAAAAGGTCTTCAAGAAATATTATAAGAAGAAGGATGGGCAAGCTTGCTTCATTGAGTGGGATTCGGATGCTTCAAGTTCCGATTCCGATGATGAGGATGAAGCGTCACCCAAAGGACTTGCCGGAGTAGCTATCAAGGAAGCTCCATCTCTATTCTCCACTCCTCATTGCCTCATGGCTAAAGGAGAATCAAAGGTATCTTGTGATGAAAATGAATATACTTATGATGACCTAGTTGAGATGATCACTGATTTTGATGACTATATGAGTAAGGAAAAAGAAAAATTCAAGGAATTGAAGAAGAGATACAAAGCTCTTCAAAATTCCTATGAGGAGCTAAACACATCTCATGAGAGTCTCAAAGAAACTGATAAGATGCTCAAGGAAGCTCATGACTCTCTAATTACTCATAAAGCCAACAAATCGAGTAATGACATAGGCATCACTTGCAATATGTTGAATGATTTTCCCATGATGTCTACTTCTAGCATATCTACTTCTTGTGAAGACTTAAATGAATTCCCTACTAGACCTAAAATTGAAGATAATGTGCTTAGTCTTGAAAACAACGAACTTAAAGAAGAAATTGAAAAACTAACCAATGACCTAGCAAAATGCTATGTAGGAGAATCAAAATTAAGACATCTTCTAGATAGTCAAAGATTTTCCTTAAGAAAAGAAGGACTAGGTTTCATTCCCAAAAAGGGTAAACATGCTTTTGTTCCAACTAAAACCTTTTTTGTAAAAGAAAAGGGATATTGTAACAAATGTAAAAATTTAGGTCACATTGAAAAGAATTGCCATGCTAACAAAAGCATTTCATCTCCTATATTCAATTCTTGCTATGTATTGAAGAAAATGACAAATGGCGATGTTAAAGCCAAATTTGTTGGAACCCCGATCATTGGTGCCAAAAAGAAAGCCATTTGGGTCCCAAAATCCTTGGTGACTAACCTCCAAGGACCCAAAAAGGTTTGGGTACCTAAAAGGACCTAACTTTGTTTTGTAGGTAAATTACAAGGCGGGAGGACAACATTGGGTGCTCGATAGTGGATGCACTCAACACATGACCGGTAATCACAACATGTTCTCCTCACTAAATAACAAAGGTGCGGAATATGACAAGATCACGTTTGGAGACAATAGTAAAGGAAAGGTAAAAGGTTTAGGTAAAATTGCCATCTCAAACGACCTCTCCATATCTAATGTATTGCTTGTTGAATCTCTAAATTTCAACCTCTTATCCGTAGCTCAACTTTGTGATCTTGGATTCATATGTGCATTTTATCCAAAAGAAGTAATTATCACTAGCATTGATGATAATAAGTTGATTTTCAAAGGTTTTAGACATGGCAACCTCTATTTAGTTGATTTCAATTCAAATGATACTAAGCTTGGTACATGCTTGTTTACAAAATCTTCCAAAGGTTGGCTATGGCATAGAAGGCTTGGGCATGTTGGAATGAAACAACTGAATAGACTAGTTAAACATGATTTGGTTGTTGGACTAAAAGATGTAAAGTTTGAAAAAGACAAATTATGTAGTGCTTGCCAAGCCGGAAAACAAGTTGCAAACTCACATCCAACTAAAAGCACAATGTCAACTTCGAGTCCACTTGAATTATTGCATATGGATTTATTTGGACCAACTTCTTTTGTGAGCATTGGTGGCAATAGTTATTGCCTTGTCGTTGTAGATGATTTTTCTAGATATACATGGATATTCTTTTTGCATGATAAGTTAATTGTGTTTAACACTTTTAAAAGCTTTACTCAAATGGCCGAAAATGAATTTAGCTTCAAGATCAAGAAAGTGAGAAGTGACAACGGCTCCGAATTCAAGAACACCAAGGTTGAAAATTGGTGTGATGATAAAGGCATCAAACATGAGTTTTCGGCCAAGTATACACCGGAGCAAAATGGAGTAGTCGAACGAAAGAACCGGACATTGATAGATATGGCAAGGTCTATGCTTTCGGAGTACAATGTTTCGGACACCTTTTGGGCCGAAGCAATCAACACCGCGTGCCATGCATCAAATCGTCTTTATTGTCATCGACTACTAAAGAAAACTCCTTATGAGCTTCTCATTGGAAGGAAGCCAAACATTTCCTACTTCCGTGTGTTTGGGTGTAAGTGCTATATCTTGCGGAAAGGTACACGCTTATCTAAATTTCAAAGTAAATGTGATGTAGGATTTTTGTTAGGATGCTCATCAAATAGCAAAGCATATCGTGTCTACAACCAAAACTCCGGTTTGGTTGAGGAGACACATGATGTTGAATTTGATGAGACTAATGGCTCTCAAGAGGAGCAAGAAAATTTGGATGATGTAGGTGATGAAGGGTTGAGAGTGGCAATGAAGAACATGACCATTGGGGATGTCAAGCCTAAAGAAGATAGTGATCAAGATGAAGATCCATCCACTCATGCTATCCCCTCTTCATCAACTCCTCAACACGAAGATCGAATAGTTGAAGTGGTCAATGTGGAAGACTCCTCTCAACAACAACCGGAAGTACCTTCTACCTCTACTTCACAAATCCAGGTTGACCATCCAAGAATTCATAACTCAATTTCCAAAGATTACCCCGTCGATCAAATTGTTGGTGACTTGTGTAAGGGTGTTCAAACTCGTTCTCGTCTTGCTTCATTTTGTGAAAATTACTCTTTTGTTTCCTCCTTTGAGCCCACACTTGTAGATGAAGCTTTAAAAGATCCGGATTGGGTGAATGCTATGCATGAAGAATTAAACAACTTCACCCGCAACAATGGATTTTCAAGAACAAACAAGATGTAAACAGAGTGGTAGTAAGAAACAAGGCAAGATTAGTGGCTCAAGGATACACTCAAGTTGAAGGTTTGGACTTCGGTGAAACCTTTGCTCCCGTAGCTAGACTTGAGGCTATTAGAATCTTACTTGCTTTTGCTTCATCTCATAATATTAAACTATATCAAATGGATGTCAAAAGTGCATTTTTAAATGGAAAAATTAATGAGTTAGTATTTGTTAAACAACCTCCCGGATTTGAGGATCCTACAAAGCCAAATCATGTGTATAAACTCTCCAAGGCTCTTTATGGTCTTAAACAAGCACATCGTGCTTGGTATGAAAGACTTAGAGACTTTTTAATTTCAAAAGGCTTTAAAATTGGGAAAGTTGATACCACATTGTTTACTAAGAAAATTGGAAATGATTTCTTTGTATGTCAAATTTATGTTGATGACATCATATTTGAATCTACTAACCAAGATTTTTGCGAGGAATTTGGTGATATGATGTCCAGGGAATTTGAGATGTCTTTGATAGGTGAATTAAGTTTCTTTCTCGGACTACAAGTTAAACAACTCAAGGAAGGAACTTTCATCAGTCAAAACAAATATGTGAAGGATCTACTCAAGAAGTTCGGACTTGAAGAAGCAAAACCAATCAAGACACCAATGGCCACAAACGGACACCTTGTCTCTGACGAAGGAGGTAAACCGGTAGACTCAAAGCTTTATAGATCCATGATTGGTAGCTTATTATATCTTACTGCTTCTAGGCCCGATATTATGTTTAGTGTTTGTATGTGTGCAAGATTTCAAGTCTCTCCTAAAGAAAGTCATTTAATGGCCGTTAAGCGCATTTTGAGGTATCTAAAATATTCATCTAGCATAAGGTTGTGGTATCCTAAAGGTGCAAAATTCGAATTAATTGGATATTCTGATTCCGATTATGCGGGATGTAAAGTGGATAGAAAAAGCACCTCTGGCAGTTGTCAACTATTAGGAAGATCTTTAGTATCTTGGTCCTCTAAGAAACAAAACTCTGTAGCTTTATCAACCGCCGAAGCGGAATATGTTTCCGCGGGTAGTTGTTGTGCACAATTGCTTTGGATGAGGCAAACATTGTTGGATTATGGAATAAAATTTGAAAAAATGCCTCTTTTGTGTGATAATGAGAGTGCGGTGAAAATAGCCACAAATCCAGTTCAACACTCTCGGACCAAGCATATAGATATCCGACACCACTTCCTTAGAGATCATGTTAGCAAAGGTGATGTGGTGGTGGATAATGTGAGAACCGAAGATCAATTAGCGGATATATTCACTAAGCCCTTAGATGAAAGTCGTTTTTGCAAACTTCGAAATGAGCTTAATGTCATTGATATATCAAATGTGGCTTGAATTGTTGGACTCATATTGAATGTGCTTATATTATCACTTGGTTGCTTAAACTTCCTATTTTAGAGCTTTTTAGGCTCCTTTATCGGCAATTGAGTGAAATGAACCAAAAACATGTTAAGTTGTAAGAAAAATTCTTCCCCTTTGGTGATATTGCCTATATCTTTCTTATGATTATCTTATAGCTATATATATCTCTCTCAAAATCTCTTGAGCTTCAAATCAATCAAAATCTTCCAAGAAATTCAGTCCTTCCAGTGGTCTGACTGAACCATATGCGGTCTGACCGAATTCATCTCCAGAGAACATCTTAGATTTCTGCTTCCAGCGGTCTGACCGGTATCTCTTCTACGGTCTGACCGAATTTTCATGACCAGAGACCTTTTAACCCGAATCTCTTGTCCTTTTTGTCTATCTTCCCCACTTCTGTCTCTCTCACGTGCGCCTCAAATTCTTGGATTCTTCCTCTCCGGTCAAACCCTCATCAAGCTCGGACAAACCGTGGTTCAAAATCATCATCAAATCATGTCTTCTAGGTACATTGCTCAGATTCCTCTCTATTTTTCATTTTCTCTTCTGTTCATCTAGAAGTTTAGGGCAAATGTGATAAACCTGGTCCAAATGTGGTTGTCTCTTGAAATTGATTCATCCTGTTGATGCAATGTGTAGTCTTACACGTATATCTATCTGCATTGCTCCCTAGAATCAACAAAATCCCAGAAATCATGCCAAACCCTAACTCTACGGTTGCGCCGGTCTGACTGCCCTTGTTTCGGTCTGACCGACTGTAACAGCAAAGCCAGGATGTGCATTTCTGTTATCGTCTCAATTATCGTCATGCTTTCCTGTTTCATGTATCTTACTTGCTGTATATCTTCCAAATCGTATAGTGGTCGAGGTACTCAAGGCGCTGGCTCCATTCGGACCAACAAGAAGAAATTGGCGAAGCGGCCGAAAAGGGTTGTACCCTCGAGTAGCAGCGACAGTCACGATGACGACTGGGTACCCTCGGCCGGTGACTCAGAGACAGAGCAGTCGTCTCATCGGGTGGGATCTTCTCATGTGGGCATGGACATCGAAAGTGAGGACGATGAAATAAACGTCCACGCTTATCAAGGCCCAAAGAAGAACTGGACGTCGAGCGACTACACGAAGGCAAGGACCACCTATGCCTACGATCATGCAAATGATGCCACGACGCCTCACTTCTACACGATGACGCAGCAGGATGCCTTCTACGGTCATTTGGTCCATAAAAACATTTTCGAACACAAATGGATCGAATGGGGCTATATTGTGAATCAGCCCATCATGGCTCCCTTAGTGCAGATCTTCAAGGATATAGGACTGTATGACTTTGTGGAGCACAAGTGCCCATGGAACGCCACCGCTATCAGATAGTTCTATGCTACAGTTGAGATCAAATGGGCGGACCAGCAGATTATATGGATGACAGGGTCTAGGGGCTATCAGGCCACTTTTGAGGAGTTTGCTGCGGCAAACAAGCTAAACTATGAGGAGCTGAAGGAAGGGATCGACATGGAGGAAGAGGACTACCTTCATGAGGATGACTGGCTCCAGTTCTATGAGCAGCCGGGAGGTGGACATCGGATTGTACCCGGTACTGTTACGGGTCTCAAAGTCCTCCCCGCTGTAGTCAACAAAATTGTACGAGCCACGATCCATCCAAAGAGTGGAAACCGAGAAGCGGTCCGGGATTACTACTGGAACTTCATCGACCACATCCTCCAAAGTCATCGGATCAACATTGTCTCCTTCATTTTGAAGACTATTGAGGATGTCTCTGCGGCCACTCTGCCAAATCTCTACTATGCTCCATATATCATGTCTCTGCTGCTCCAGAAGACAAAGTTTCCTCACGGGTCTTGCGACATCAGGCATCTCGGCTATAAGCCGTTCAGTGTCAACCCGCGCGTCTTAGCTCGAGGCCAAGGAGCACAGCATCAGCAGCATCAGCAGCAGCCGGCTCAGCCTATGCCTCCTCCGCCTCCACCTCAGGCTCAGCAGGCACCTCAGTCGAGCCAAGTCCCCGCCTGGTTTTCTCAGTATCAGCATAGGCTTCGACGCCTTCTCCACTCATTTCTACACTCGTTTCCCACAGACTCCTCCACACCATCCTCCCGATGATGATGCTCCAGCTGATACTTAGCTTTTTATGGCAATTGATGCCAAAGGGGGAGAGAGAAGAGAGTAGAAGAGTAGGAGAGAGATAATGAACAATGAACCTTAAATGTAAATGAAAACTCTTGGATGAAACTTGGATGAAAGATCTTTTGGTGTATAGAAGTTTTATTTTAACTTGTTTAATTGAATGTCTAGTTTATGACTTATGATTGGATGACTCACTTGTGAGATTGGCACTTCTTTGAATATGAGTTATGCGTATAATAGTTACATATGACCTTGTGATTATGATATCATGTGTAGAATTGAATGTCTTATTTGTGATACTTCATGATTCTATAGTGGATGAATTGAGATTGCATCTTATACACTTGCTTGAACTCCACTAAAATGCCAAAATTCTCTTATTCATACATTTAGGGGGAGTGTCTTATTCTTCGATGCTTATTGTAAAAATACTCCTTATGCTTAAAACTCTTTCATCTACTCTTTATGTTGTCATCAATTACCAAAAAGGGGGAGATTGTAGCTTCTAGACCCCTATAGAGTGTTTTAATAATTAATGACAACTACAAATGCTATACTAACGTTACCTGTCTAGTTGTGTCAAAGAAGGTACTTAAAAGACAGGTCAATGAAAGGCAAAGAAAGAGCATCATGATGAAGAAAGGGCAGTGATCAAAAGGGCAAAGGTACGAAATAGGATCTTTTCCATTTTTACCGGTCTAAGGTGATTAGAGAAGAATTTTGACCGGATTTTAGGATAGTTGCCGTACTATTAAGAAGAGCATGTGGTGTATCACAAAATACTTCATCTATGTGCCACAAATCATAAAATCAACTTGCATTGCATGCTAGAAGGTCACATCCTTTGAGAATGCTTATTTCAGCTCATGTCTGTCTCAGTCGGTCTGACCGTGTGTTAGACCGGTCTGACCGAATTATCGGTCTAACCGTTTAAGATCTCGGACTGACCGATGTTGTGTCTATGCATAGTGTATTCCTTTTTTAAGGTCGGTCTGTCCGTAGTTAAATTCTCGGTCAGACTCCTGGAACCTCTTGTTTTATCCTTCTGGCATTTTGAGCTATTACGGTCTGACCGTTTGTTATACCGGTCTGACCGTGAAATCGGTCTAACCGTGTTTTTGATCTGCGGTCTGACCGTTTGACCGGTCTGTCCGTATATTTCGGCCTGACCGTATAAGGTGTCCAGAAACTATGTCGTCTCTGGACAGTTTCACGGTCTGACCGAAATAGGCTCCGGTCTGACCGTATGTGTGCCTGACAAGGGCAGTTGAGCATTTATTGCGCCTGTTTAATGCCGTTGCAATTGCGGCGGTCTGACCGAGCTTGTGACTGCGGTCTGACCGCCAGGTGATCTTTTTCTCCCAACGGCCTGTAACGGCTATATTAATTGTGGGGGGTATATATACTCCCATGCACGGCCCTGTTCATGACTTTTGGCATAATCTTGAGCATTGTCATCATCCTTGAGAGCCTAAACTAGTTTCATACACTCTAGGTTTCAAATTCTCAAATTTGTGAGAGTGTGCATTTGAGATCTTCTAGTGCATTGCATTTAGATCATTGAATCAATCGTGTGGCACTAGAAGAAGGCAAAGTGATCATCACCGGCTTGTTACTCTTGGAGTTTGCCGGCTCCTAGACGGCTAGGAGAAAGGTTTTGAAGAGCTCTTCAAGGAAGATTGTGAAGAAGCTTCAAAACGTCTTGTGAAAGGTTGAGCACGCCTTGCCGGAGTGGTAAAGTGCATCCTTAGTGAAATCGAGGTTTGGATAACTCATCACACTAGTCCGGCTCAAGATCTAGGTCACTTCTCGAGAGAAGGTTGACTAGATAGAGGAGCGGTTAGAGATTTGAGTTTGCCTCAACGTGGATTAGGGGTGATCGGCAAATCACCGAGACCACGGGATATATCCTTGTGTTGAAATTGTTCATTGTTCATCTTGTGTTACTTAAATTGCTCTCATTTATTACAAATTGTTTGATTTATTGTAATTTGCTAAAATCGCCTATTCACCCCCCCTCTAGTCGATATCCTAGATCCTTTTCAGTAGGCTGAATAGGATCGCCACATTCTCGAGGGTGATGGTCATCTCCCCCACACTGGAAGTGAAATGCGTGTGTCTCGGGCCTCCATCTGTCCGCCAGAGCAGAGACTAGTGATCGATCGTGCCTGAAAGACTACGCTCTGGTGATCGTCCTGACGAAAGGAAGCAGTCCCACCGCCCTCAGTCGTGTGATGTATCTCCCATCGAGAGGCCAAGCCGTGCTGGGCGATCACAGGCGGAACGGATGAAGCTCCTCTCTGGACCAAGGGCACGAGCTCAATGACAATCGTGGTAGTACTGGTCTAGTAACTCAGGAAGCTGTCAACGATCGTGAGCTATGCCTGCAAGCAGGAACATTAAGTTACTACATCATATGAAATGAATTGCAAACCAAATACGTGAGAGGAATGAATACGTATTGAGCAATATTACTGATTCACATTCGGTGCGGTCCGGATGTATTAGGACATGTCCTCCTCGTGTGGCCAGGCTGTCGACAAATAGCACACTTTCACATCTCATCGCATTCTACATTATCCATGTCATTGCTGATTCAAAGTGTCCGTCGTCGCCTAGGACCTTTCCGCTCCAAGTGCGGTGGTGCAACATACAGCATCTCGCCTACTCTGCACGACAGCTCTCTGTAGTGCTCATGAATCCCCCAGATCTCGAGGTCTGCAGTCCATGTTTTAGCAAGGATGTCTCGCTTGACTTGTTGTCGTGCGCATACACTGCCATCACATGGGAGCACGGTTTATGCAACAGAGCTGGCTTGTTACAAGTGCACTTGACAGCGTCTTCGAAAATGACACCTTACTTTTTGATCGGCCGCATGTATCCTCCCCCCATGTTCTTACTCTTCAGATAAACAACCCAACTTTGCCTTCTACTGTTTGAAATGCACTGGACTGAGTGTTTCTGAGTGGTGACAGCTTTCATTTATAAGTACCTCTGTACTTCGTAAGGATATTTTGATGGTGTGACCCCAAGTAGTGCTCTTGCAGCTGTACCCCTCTCGTGGAAATATTTAACAGTGCGATGTCATGTAAATTCCACAATTCCGGTGAGCGGAAGACCTCGCACCCCCCCCCTCAACACATAGTTGTACACCTCCGCCATATTGGTTGTCATTATTCCGTACCTGGCTCCTCCCTTATCGTGCAATAGTGACCACTTCTCTGGAGCTTTGTCGCCGATCTATTCACTAAATTTCTTTGTTCTTGATCTCCAGTTGCGACATATCAGCCCATCTGAAGTTCCCATGACATTTTCTTCATCCTCCGCTTGTTGCGAACTGCTTACCTCAAATCTTTGAGCTTTACTTAGGTCCGAGGTATCTTTCTCTAACTCGTCCCAAATTCGTTGGAACTTACGACCCTAGTTCCGATCACACAATCGCTTAAACTTCTTCATCAGGCCTGTGCTTTTGTAATGAGTGAAAAAGTTCGCCGCAAGATGTCGTTTAGCACAGTAATTGACCCCAGTGTATGACAGGTGGCCCCCGTTGGCTAGCGGTCCCGCATGTCCGTGAGTGGAGGCACAAATAATAGCCGTTGGGAATTGTTTTTGGCCGTGGCCCACCTGTCAGCCGCACAAAAAAGAGCTGTTGGATTTTAGCCATTATAAAATAGCCGTTAGAGATTATTTTAATATTTTTTGGGCTAAAAATTCCAAAAAATTCCAAAAAATTTCCAAAAAAACACAGAAAATTTCCCTTGCCCTCTCCTATATATAGGCGAAGGCCACATCTTGTGATAACACCATAGACTGACGAGGCTATAGATTTGCATACTTGCATGCATGGGCATACGCATTGCATTCATTCATTCAAGGGAAAAGTAATTTTGAAGCTTGAAGACGACGACCATCAGCACAGCTTAATCAGAGGTCTTCTGTGGACTTGTTCTGCAGATGTAATTAACCAGGAGCTTTTCAAAAGACCTGAGGAACCATGAACCATGCAATCTCCTGAAGCAAAGATGTACTTTCCTTTGGCGCATTGAGAGATTATAAATCCCAAAAGGACTTGTAACTTGTAATTCTTTTTAGAATTAATAAAGTACAGTGTTTCATAAGATTGTACATTCTCTACTCCTTTATTTGTATACTTATGTATACTGGCACGCCCGTACCACGAAAAAGGGGGCAATTTCCCGGAAGAGAGATCTTTTCGGCGAAACAAGGGAATATTCTGTTTAAGACCCAAGTAAAAACCTGCACTGTTGGAGAGAG
Organism: Pharus latifolius; assembly: GCA_019359835.1. Lineage (NCBI taxonomy): Eukaryota > Viridiplantae > Streptophyta > Magnoliopsida > Poales > Poaceae > Pharus > Pharus latifolius. The sequence continues at coordinate 817,533 of CM033328.1, forward strand.
TCTTAGACTGTCTCCAACGGGAGCGCGAGGAGAGGCTCGCGTCGACGGCGGCGGTCGCGTGGTCGACGTTTCCCCGGCGCGATTGGACATCCGTGTGCTACGGGGGAAGCTGAACGGCGGTCGAGCGCGAGGCGAGGGAGGCACCGCCGTTGGAGACGACAAGACGCGATAAAACGCGGTTTGCGGGCCCCACGAAGAAACCAGAAGACGAACTCAACCAGCGTAAAATTAAACCTGACAGGTGGGTCCCCAAGAAGAAAAGGCCCACACGTCAGTGACAGGGTCGTACGTAAACGCGTGACAAAAATTAAAGCATGGGCCCCACCAGCGCATAAAACGAGTGAGTGCGCCAGCCTCGCTGGCGTCACTCACGCGCACGCAACCCAGCTGAAGTCACGGACATGTGGGGTCATCAATTCGTAGGGCCCATGTGTCAGTGAGAGCAAAGAAAAAAGAATCGGTTTGTTTGGAAAAAAAAGAAAACGCGTGAACTGTAGCACAGTAATTGACCCCAGTGTATGACAGGTGGCCCCCGTTGGCTAGCGGTCCCGCATGTCAGTGAGTGGAGGCACAAATAATAGCCGTTGGGAATTGTTTTTGGCCGTGGCCCACCTGTCAGCCGCACAAAAAAGAGCTGTTGGATTTTAGCCGTTATAAAATAGCCGTTAGAGATTATTTTAATATTTTTTGGGCTAAAAATTAGTAAAAAATTCCAAAAAATTCCAAAAAATTTCCAAAAAAACACAGAAAATTTCCCTTGCCCTCTCCTATATATAGGGCATGTTCTTGACCTCTTTTGACACAAAATTCTCCATCCATCCACAACAAAGGGCATTCAAAATCCTCGCAAATTTTTTTACAAATCCGACATGGATTTGACTCCACCGGGCGGTTTCGTTAACTGGCTTGGCTCTTCCCATTCTCCCAGAGAAAACACTGAAAGCCCAAACACCGAACCGCAACCCGGTTTTTCACAGCCACCGACTTACCAGCCGTATCCACCGAATTACCAGCCGTATCCACAGTACGGCGAAAATTATCGTCCGTATCCACCACACGGCCACGCAATTTCACCACCGCCACAGTATAGCCAAAATTTTCATTTCGTCGGCACGCCACCGACATGTCCCCAGTTTTCCCCACCTCAACCGCACTCTACGTCTGTCTCCGACAACGGCACTCCAGACTCTGCTCCAGCCAATCTGGCGGCCCGAGTTCGCATCGATGACCCAAACACTAATGTTGGTGTGTACGGTGGGCAAAAGACGAAGCGCTTACCGTGGTGCACCGATGACGATGTAAAACTGGTAATAATTTGATTTTTCATACAAGAGTATTATGAAAGACATATATTTACGCTCGACCTCGATATTAAATTTTTTTTCTACATATAGATTAGCTCTTGGCTCAACAATTCGCTTGATTCTATTGATGGAAACAATAGAAAGTGCGACATGTACTGGGCCAACGTAGCAGTGGCATACAACGAAACGGTGCCGGCAAGTCGCAGAAGGGAGACCAAACACTGTAAGGATCACTGGCAACGAACCAACAAAAAGGTGGTCCAATTCAATGGTGTTTGGCTCCGACTGAATGAAGTCTATGCCAGCGGTCGTTCGGACGACCAACTCATGGCGCAGGCCCGCGAGATGTACAAGACGGCGATGGGTCATCCGTTCATTTTGGATCATTGGTGGACGGCGGTTCGTGGTCAACCTAAGTGGTCTGCATCCTATGTTGATCCTCCCAGCAAAAAAAGCAGATTGTCCGAGTCGGGTACATACACATCGTCGTCCAACAACGATGACGTGCCACCAGCGGCGACACGACCGGAAGGACGAGACGCTGCTAAGGCGAGGCGCAAAGGTAAGGGAAAGGTTGATCACTCGCACGATTCTACAACGTCAATGAGAGCAGATCTCGATGCCTTCATCCAAAATCAACATGACCGGGCCGAGAAGAGGAAGGACGTACTCCGTATGTCCGATAACTTGCGCGACGTGGCGAAGGCGAAGGAAAAGTCCGCCTTGTATAAGGCATACTGGAAAATGATGAGTCTCGACAAATCCATCTTCGACGATGCACAAAAAGCGGAGTACGATGCAGGGATGAAGATTCTCAGAGAGAAACTTAATGCTGCCGACGATTAGTTATTTTGTTTTTCAATTATCTCTTGTAACGAGCCATGTATCCTTCGTTATTAATCTATATATGATTCTCTATTTAATTTTACTTTGAAATATAGCCGTTGCAAAGTAGTAGTTGAAAAGTAGTTGTTGGAATATAGCTGTTGCAAAGTAGCCGTTGGAATATAGCCGTTGGAATATAGCCGTTGCAAAGTAGCCGTTGGACTCTTCATCTATATATTCACCATCTCCACAAAGTTTGTGTTCACAATCCAATTATCTTCTCAAACGTTGCACCTCTTGAGAAACTCAGTTTCAGTAGCCACTCACAAAATGTCATCTAGTTCTAGTTCGAGTACACATAGCTCCAACGAGGATGCCACGAACCAAATTGAGGATTTCTTGGTGGAATTCATAGAGGAGGAGGAGGAGGAAGACCGTATTATCACCGATCTTTACGCTCGACTCAATGCTTCGTCATCCCGCGGACGCCGTCGAAGCAGCAATAGGAGATATGTTGAGAGAGCTCGCGAAGAGGGGCATCAACGACTCGTCGCGGACTACTTTTCCGAATATTCTGTCTACCCTGACAGTATCTTCCGGCGGCGTTTTCGGATGGGGAGACCCCTCTTTCTCCGCATTGCCGAAGCTCTAGGTGGGTGGTCCCCCTACTTCACCCAAAGAAGGGATGCCACTAATCGCCGTGGACTCTCCCCTTTACAGAAGTGTACCACAGCAATGCGTATGCTCACGTACGGTGGCCCCGCCGATGCTGTCTATGAGTATGTGCGCATTGGTGAATCCACGGCGATTCAATGCTTGGAGAACTTTGTGCAAGGTGTCATCGACGTATTTGGTGACCAATATCTTCGCAGCCCCACCGTCGAGGATATCCACCGCCTTCTGCAACAAGGAGAGTCCCGTGGCTTTCCGGGTATGCTGGAAAGCATTGATTGCATGCACTGGGAATGGAGAAATTGCCCTGTAGCATGAAAGGGTCAATTCACTCGTGGAGACTATGGAGTACCAACGATTATACTTGAAGCAGTAGCTTCGTATGATCTCTGGATATGGCATGCTTTTTTTGGTGTTGCCGGCTCCAACAATGACATTAATGTGTTAAACCAATCGCCCTTATTCACCGATGTGTTGAAAGGACGGGCTCCTCATGTTCAGTACTCTGTCAACGGCCGACAGTACAACATGGGTTATTATCTCGCCGATGGTATATACCTGGAGTGGGCTGTCTTTGTAAAGACGATACCACTTTCACAGACGGTGAAAGATCGATTGTTTGCGCAACACCAAGAAGGAGCGAGAAAAGATGTTGTGCGGGCTTTGGGAGTTCTACAGTCTCGGTTTGCCATCGTGCACAGTGTGGCACGATTTTGGCAACAGTCAACCCTCGCGAAGATCATGCGAGCTTGCATCATTTTGCACAACATGATCATAGAGGACGAACGCGACGGCAACGCCGAGAACTATGACTACAACGATCATCCGGGCACATCCACGGTACTACCGCCTGTGATCCACACTGGGGGTACGCCTTTATTCGGAGATGTACTTCGAAGAAATGCTGCCATCCGTGCTCAACCTACGCACACGGAACTCAAAAGAGATTTGATCGAGCACATTTGGCAACGTTTCGGAGGAAACGCCAACGAGTAGTATTTTACCAAATTTCGTACTAGGCATTTGGTTGCAAATGTAATTTTAATGTATTTCGCAATCATGTCATGTACCACTATTTGAATTTTAATATCTATTATTTGGTTGTCAAGTGCAATTTTTAAATCCAAAATGTCGAATTTATTTTTTTTGTCGCAAATGTCGAATTTAATTTCATAAGTAATATGTTAATATATTTTTAATATAGAAATTCATGAATTAATATAAATTCGTTGAATATATAATTGTCAAATCGTATAGAGCCAAGCAAGAGCACTCTTGCTTGGTGTTTGCTTAATGGTTAAGAGTGTGGGGCCCACGCTAAGAACCAAGCAAGAGCCAAGTGTTGTTGAAGACTTGATGCTTGATTGGTGCTTTGAGATGATACTGACTGACGTGGCAGGGAATATTTCGTTTAAGAGCCAAGTAAAAACCTGCACGATTGGAGACAAGTCTTGACATACTACTGCAGAAAGACAAGAATACTCTGCTGCCTTTCTTGGATTTTACAACGGACCTACAAATAAACAAACTCGAAAAACGACAATAGTACGGTGCTGTCGTTGGCTGCCTTGACGTGTGACATGACATGTTGAGAAAGCCTATTTATAAAGTTGGGGTTTAGTGATACAGAATACTTTATATAAATAATTTTAAAAAAAAATTACAAATCTGATTTAATGTTTTAAAAAATTATAAAAATAATCTTTTTTTAAATGTGACGGAGAAGTCTCTCAGTATTTGTTGCACTCTTACTATCACATGTCACATTCAGATTTAATCGTATTTTTAAAAATTATTTTTACAAATTTTTAAAACATTAGGTCGGATTTATAATAATTTTAAAGATTATTTATATATAAAATTCCAGTGATAAGAAGATAATTGAAATTTTCGTATGAAAAACCTGTATTTAAATAATAAACTTAAAAATAACAGAAAACAAAAAGAAATTGCAGTTCTGATGCCAGTCGCCAGGCCCGCGTGCGACTTACCTGATTTGGCCCACTGTCGCCAGCCCGTCTGACGAATAAGACTTTAGTCGCCAGATAGACTGGCGATTGAGGAGCGAGTTATGTGTCGCCAGACGGGCTGGCGACTGAAACTGCTATATAAGGCGCGAACTTGGCGACTGGAGGAAAAGAAAACAAACAAAAAAACAGTCATAGCCGAAGAAAAGAAAAAAGAGAGAGGGCGAGGAAAAGAGAAGAGGAGAAAAGGAGGAAAGGGAAGAGGAAGAGGAAGAGGTAATTTTTTTGAACTTCTAATTAGATTTGTTTTAGAAATTAGTTTAAAATATATATATCTACTTTATAAATTAAGTTTAAAATATAGATCTGCTTTAGAAATTTAGTTTAAAATATAGATCTATTTTAGAAATTTGTGGAAAATGTGTTAATGATTTAAATCTGTTGTAGAATATGTAGATCTGAGGTACATGTGCTGTGCAAGCGTAGATCTGTTATTTAGATGTGCTATATATTTAGACAATGAATTAGATTAATAAGTAGCGAACCGATAATTTAGTAAATATGAATTTGCTGTCAAAAATTTGTGGATAACCTAGATCTGTTGTGTGAAACTAACTTAGATCTGATGTGTACGTAAATTAATTTAGATCTGTTTTATAATATTGTGCATTTATAAATATGATGTGTATATAATTTAGATATGTTGTATAATGTTATATAAGTTTAATTTTATTATGGATGAGCTGTGTATTAAATTACACATATAACTAATTAGATTATTTATATGTGTACTGAGAATGTCGAAATTGTAAATTAGACTTTAAAAAATAAAGCAAAGATTAATTTTGATTATTTATCGTAGACAATGTCAGAAATAAGAATAGTGTATGTTTTTCATGGGGAACAAGTAATTAGAAAGGGACCACATGGGGATGACTTATGTGGCTGTCAACGTGTAGACATGGAATTGAATGATCTCAGTGCAGTTAATTTTGAGGACCTTAAGACCCAAGTCGTGGACATCCTAAATGTCGACCCGTCTTTACATGAACTTATCATAGAAGCGTTGGTGCTTGTTGGTGAAATAAGTTGTTGGAAATTGTGTAAATTTAAAGGCGACAAGTCTTGGGGTTCTTTGGTTAGGAGAGTGTTAAATCACATTCATGGTCCAGATGATTGCGTGCTGTATGTAACGGAACTAAACATCGAACCGGCGGAAGAGATACCCGAGCCATTTATTGATCCAATCATGGCACAGGATTCTGCAGGTGTCCCGAACACAGAAGTCGTGGGTGGGCATTTCTGGCCTGGGGACGAGGCTTACACCGACGAAGGTGAAGACGAGGGTATGCAATACTCAGGCAGCGAAGGTTCAGAGGTGGACGCAGACTATGCGGATTCCTCTAGCAAAGAAGATTACCGTGGGATGGGATCTCCCCAACAATGGTTAGATCCAAGTGGTTTTGATCACGCGCGAATCCACGATAATCGTAGTTCGGAGTCGGCATCGGATGAGCAAAGATTAACTTTAGGGCAACATTTCCGAAGCAAGGAGGAGGCCAAGCAAGACGTGGCGATGTGGTCCATTGCACTACGTCTCTCTTTCAAGGTGGACAGAACAAATCCGCGTCTGTACGCAGTGAAGTGCGCGGTGGAGGGATGTAGATTTTATGTTCGTATTGCCCAGTATAAGGACAGTGAGCACTTCATTGTTTCGAGAATCACCAAACATGACTGTCTGGTTACAGAAGTCTCATGGAGCCACAGGAATATGTCATCCGCATTTGTGGCAAATGTGATTTTGGCGAACCTTCATGCAAATTTGGACATGGCACCGAAAAAAATTGTCGCTCAAATCGACGAGACATTTGGATACAGCATTCAGTACGGCAAGACATGGAGAGCAAAACAACTTAGTCTTGAGATGTTATTTGGATCCTTCTATGATTCATATAACTACGTACCCAGACTGATACAACAAATCATCGACACCAACCCTGGCACTGTAATGGACATGGTTCATAGGCCAGTTGTAGGCACAAACGGTGACACAATGCCTGAAGCGGAGTACATGGGGCGTATATTCTGGTCATTTGGGCAGACAATCTCTGTATTCAAGTACATACGGCCAGTACTTTGCGTAGATGACACATTTCTAACTGGAAAGTACAAGGGAACTCTAATGATAGCTGTTGGCGCAGATGCAAATAATCAGCTACTTCTCCTGACATACGCCTTAGGAGAAGGCGAGAGCACAGACAGCTGGGTGTGGTTCCTTGTAAATCTGAAACAAGTTGTGAAGGATAGACGGAATGTGTGTGTCATCCATGATAGACACCAGGGCCTGTTGAGTGCCATTGAGTTCATGTTGTGCACCGAGGACCTACAGTATAGATGGAATGATTTGTTCAGCCAGTGGTGTAAACGACATCTTGCGGCGAACTTTTTCACTCATTACAAAAGCACAGGCCTGATGAAGAAGTTCAAGCGATTGTGTGATCGGAACTAGGGTCATAAGTTCCAACGAATTTGGGACGAGTTAGAGAAAGATACCTCGGACCTAAGTAAAGCTCAAAGATTTGAGGCAAGCAGTTCGCAACAAGCGGAGGATGAAGAAAATGTCATGGGAACTTCAGATGGGCTGATATGTCGCAACTGGAGATCAAGAACAAAGAAATTTAGTGAATAGATCGGCGACAAAGCTCCAGAGAAGTGGTCACTATTGCACGATAAGGGAGGAGCCAGGTACGGAATAATGACAACCAATATGGCGGAGGTGTACAACTATGTGTTGAGGGGGGGGTGCGAGGTCTTCCGCTCACCGGAATTGTGGAATTTACATGACATCGCACTGTTAAATATTTCCACGAGAGGGGTACAGCTGCAAGAGCACTACTTGGGGTCACACCATCAAAATATCCTTACGAAGTACAGAGGTACTTATAAATGAAAGCTGTCACCACTCAGAAACACTCAGTCCAGTGCATTTCAAACAGTAGAAGGCAAAGTTGGGTTGTTTATCTGAAGAGTAAGAACATGGGGGGAGGATACATGCGGCCGATCAAAAAGTAAGGTGTCATTTTCGAAGACGCTGTCAAGTGCACTTGTAACAAGCCAGCTCTGTTGCATAAACCGTGCTCCCATGTGATGGCAGTGTGTGCGCACGACAACAAGTCAAGCGAGACATCCTTGCTAAAACATGGACTGCAGACCTCGAGATCTGGGGGATTCATGAGCACTACAGAGAGCTGTCGTGCAGAGTAGGCGAGATGCTGTATGTTGCACCACCGCACTTGGAGCGGAAAGGTCCTAGGCGACGACGGACACTTTGAATCAGCAATGACATGGATAATGTAGAATGCGATGAGATGTGAAAGTGTGCTATTTGTCGACAGCCTGGCCACACGAGGAGGACATGTCCTAATACATCCGGACCGCACCGAATGTGAATCAGTAATATTGCTCAATACGTATTCATTCCTCTCACGTATTTGGTTTGCAATTCATTTCATATGATGTAGTAACTTAATGTTCCTGCTTGCAGGCATAGCTCACGATCGTTGACAGCTTCCTGAGTTACTAGACCAGTACTACCACGATTGTCATTGAGCTCGTGCCCTTGGTCCAGAGAGGAGCTTCATCCGTTCCGCCTGTGATCGCCCAGCACGGCTTGGCCTCTCGATGGGAGATACATCACACGACTGAGGGCGGTGGGACTGCTTCCTTTCGTCAGGACGATCACCAGAGCGTAGTCTTTCAGGCACGATCGATCACTAGTCTCTGCTCTGGCGGACAGATGGAGGCCCGAGACACACGCATTTCACTTCCAGTGAGGGGGAGATGACCATCACCCTCGAGAATGTGGCGATCCTATTCAGCCTACTGAAAAGGATCTAGGATATCGACTAGAAGGGGGGTGAATAGGCGATTTTAGCAAATTACAATAAATCAAACAATTTGTAATAAATGAGAGCAATTTAAGTAACACAACATGAACAATGAACAATTTCAACACAAGAATATATCCCGTGCTCTCGGTGATTTGCCGATCACCCCTAATCCACGTTGAGGCAAACTCAAATCTCTAACCGCTCCTCTATCTAGTCAACCTTCTCTCGAGAAGTGACCTAGATCTTGAGCCGGACTAGTGTGATGAGTTATCCAAACCTCGATTTCACTAAAGATGCACTTTACCACTCCGGCAAGGCGTGCTCAACCTTTCACAAGACGTTTTGAAGATTCTTCACAATCTTCCTTGAAGAGCTCTTCAAAACCTTTCTCCTAGCCGTCTAGGAGCCGGCAAACTCCAAGAGTAACAAGCCGGTGATGATCACTTTGCCTTCTTCTAGTGCCACACGATTGATTCAATGATCTAAATGCAATGCACTAGAAGATCTCAAATGCACACTCTTACAAATTTGAGAATTTGAAACCTAGAGTGTATGAAACTAGCTTAGGCTCTCAAGGATGATGACAATGCTCAAGATTATGCCAAAAGTCATGAACAGGGCCGTGCATGGGAGTATATATACCCCCCACAATTAATATAGCCGTTACAGGGCGTTGGGAGAAAAAGATCACCTGGCGGTCAGACCGCAGTCACAAGCTCGGTCAGACCGCCGCAATTGCAACGGCATTAAACAGGCGCAATAAATGCTCAACTGCCCTTGTCAGGCACACATACGGTCAGACCGGAGCCTATTTCGGTCAGACCGTGAAACTGTCCAGAGACGACATAGTTTCTGGACACCTTATACGGTCAGGCCGAAATATACGGACAGACCACAAATCAAAAACACGGTCAGACCGGTATAACAAACGGTCAGACCGTAATAGCTCAAAATGCCAGAAGGATAAAACAAGAGGTTCCAGGAGTCTGACCGAGAATTTAACTACGGACAGACCGACCTTAAAAAAGGAATACACTATGCATAGACACAACATCGGTCAGTCCGAGATCTTAAACGGTTAGACCGATAATTCGGTCAGACCGGTCTAACACACGGTCAGACCGACTGAGACAGACATGAGCTGAAATAAGCATTCTCAAAGGATGTGACCTTCTAGCATGCAATGCAAGTTGATTTTATGATTTGTGGCACATAGATGAAGTATTTTGTGATACACCACATGCTCCTCTTAATAGTACGGCAACTATCCTAAAATCCGGTCAAAATTCTTCTCTAATCACCTTAGACCGGTAAAAATGGAAAAGATCCTATTTCGTACCATTGCCCTTTTGATCACTGCCCTTTCTTCATCATGATGCTCTTTCTTTGCCTTTCATTGACCTGTCTTTTAAGTATCTTCTTTGACACAACTAGACAGGTAACGTTAGTATAGCATTTGTAGTTGTCATTAATTATTAAAACACTCTATAGGGGCCTAGAAGCTACACCCGTGCCGCCTCCTCGACAGATCCCGCACCATATCCACGAGTACGTCAAATATACATTACATTCACATGTTATTTTATACATAATTTCCGTCACGAACTAATTGATTTGTCCGCAGGCAATCCAAGAAGGGTCGAGTGAGGGACGATTTCGTTCGTCGACAGCAGCCCTATGTGCAGCAGTGGATGGATTGGGCCCACACACGCACGGTCGAGGAGCACAAGCCGTACAGCCACAACATTCATTTTTCCTATCTGTCCTGGTACCGACCTCGCACGATCTACCGATTGGCGGGCGGTCCACCAGCCACGCATGATGAGCTCGTCCCTCCCACCACCATCGATGACTGCGATGACCGACGCCTAACTGGGCGAATCCACTCTTCTGTGAGTTTCTTAGCTCTTTGCAACCTTACTTTCACATGGATTGTTGTTCTATAATTGCATTAATTCGTGTGCACAGCTAGACATCCTCGGCGGCATCTCTACTGGTGCACGGGACATGATGGTCAGGTCCTGCCTCGGACCCACCATGCCCAGCGACGATGTGTACGCATATTGTTCAGAGGTCGAGCGGCAGGTCGATCAGATTCTGGTCAGTTTCAGAGTGCTGCTGCCACCTAACTTGACCGTGATTCCCCCACCATCACCGTCGGCGCCGGGTCCTTCGTCGCATGTGCCACCAGCGGACCGTCCGTCGTCGTCGCGCCCTCCACCACTGTACACGGGTTTCGTGCCTGCCGATAGCTCTTCGGATGAAGAGCTCGATACTCCTCCATGGCACCAGCCTCTCTACCAGACACAGCAGCATCCTACGCAGCCGACACAGCCTTCCCAGTCTCCGCCGGCTGCGCAGACACCACCAGCGAGGAGGCGGCGCGTCAGGGATCGTCAGCCCTCCTCTCGGTACACACCATCAGAGTATCAGCCCCCCCCCACAGAGGGGCAGGTGGGGGCAGTAGTCCGATGTAGGCTTTTCTCGGACTGTTCAGTTTTCGTACATTTTTGTTAGGTTTCCAACTTTTTGGGGTTTTCTGTTTTCTACTGTTCTACTTTTGTATGACTCTGCGTTTTTGCTTTTCAGCCTTTACCTATTCATCTGATGCTTGTTTTCATATGATTAGTCTTTCCTACTTTTGCACCTACCATCTTTTGCGCCGAGACGTCTGGTTTCGTACAAATGCGTCGAACCAATGAGACAAAACTAGGTATCAAAAGCATGGTATAAATGCGAAATTAGTATGTACTTGTACGGTCCCGATGCCAAAACTTTGTCGTCTTACCCCTTTTTGCAAATCAGCCCAGAATTATCGCGGCTTATACCTTTTTCAGATTTTCCGCGGAACCTAAAAAAACTAAAACACACATCTCATCTCCAAACTTCGATCTAATTCAAGGAGTATCTCCCATTCACTATTCTGACCAAGTTTCCCTTCTGTAAGATTTTCAAAATCTCATCCGAGGCCTTAGTTTCAAGTCTCGCCATTTTTTGAAATTCTAATTACCCTAATTACCCTAAGTACCCTGTTTTCGAATTATCCCAAAATCATCAAATCTTGTCGAATTTCATCGAAACTTCTGCTGAATAAGCTCTTGAAATAAAGTTACACTTGTGTGTGAAATTAGATCTCAAATCAGCCCTCCCAATCTTAAAATTTACAAACAAGTCCTAATTCTCAAGCGAAATCATCACAAAGTCCTTTGACCGCGACCACGGGCCAAAACTTTCTCAATTGAGTTTGTCCTGGGGGAGGCAGCTTTCAGTCGCTAGCCTGCGGGTTTCAGTCGCTAGCCCGGCTAGCGACTGAAAACTGGCACGGCACGGCACGTTAGCCAGCGGGGCATTGTGCCATACCACGTCTTCAATCGCTATCCGGGATAGCAACTGAAGATCAGTCGCGCGTGGCTTCGCGACAGAGCGCTGTTTTTGCAAAATTTAAACGTTACAGGTTAGTTTTCGAAATTTTTTTTTTTTTTGGGTTATTTGGAAAAAAAAATTCCTATAGTTAATAGCGTTTTAAGAAAGTGCGACTTTTATATTATTATAAAGCTAATATTTTATAAGATCAAATGCATGTGTTGCATAATTGATGTGTAGTGCAAGGCATGAGGTAGCACTTGGCTGCTCTTGAATTAATCAGTTTGCAGTTTACGAAGATTGCTAAGAAATGTTTGGCTGAGTATAGGTTTATTAGAGCCAGTATTGTTTTTTTTCAGATTATGACTTATAAACTCCAAGAGGGTGATTTATAAGATAAACTCATTAAATTGTTTAGCTGAAATATGAACTTACCTGAGTATAGGGGTAGGGAATGGAATGTTGACTTTCCCGAGTATTTTCGGCTTATAAACACAAGTATAAACTAAGGTTAGCAAAATACTCTCTCGCTCTTGTCCAATGTACAAGTTGAAACAATACTTCAGTACTATTACTTCTATTTTATAATATAAGTGTATTTTTCATATTTAGATGTTTCATAATATAAATATATATAGAATTATAATACACTTTTTAATACATTTTTACTATCACTAATGTTCTTTTTTACTCTTCTATTAATATTTTTTTCACTCACTTTCAACTCTTATTTAATAACAAATACTATAGTTCGCTACAAATATTTTTCTCCTCATTTCATACACTTTAATACCTGTATGCATAATAAATACCTTCATATTGTAAAACGGGGAATAGATTATTGCTTTGGTCTTAACTTAAAAAGAAAAGAAAATTTTGTTTGATTGGTCTCACTCAATCCCAACCTGGGCCCGCAAAATGGGTTGAGCTAGGGAGGTAGGTCACCAGTCATGAGAGTTTGAACATTTAGGATGGTTAGGCTTGGATCTTGGTCTCAGATATTTAGGCACTTATTTTTGGTCTTTTCAAACATTGGTGGAGCAAAGTCTTCATATAACGAACTTAATTGTTAAGACAAAGCTGTCATACACCACACAGACACCAACTAGGACACATCTTTCATCTCAAAAGTCAAAACACTATTGTTTGCCCTTTAATTTATTTGAGGTTGGTACTATTATCTATTTAAAATTTATCTATCTCAGTAAAGAGTAATAATGATCTAGCGAAATAATGATGATGTGACCGAATATGTGTGTTGTTGATCAACAAAACGAGTTGAGGTGACGAGGATTGGTGAAGGGACACAGGAGGATATCAACAGGAGAAGGTAGGTTGATGAGTTAGTGGTGATGCTACTTCATGCAAATGAAAACCTAGAAGATTTAAATAACATCATTACTTTGAAGAATAGTGCGGGAGTTGAGAGGATGGCTTGTTTAATCATGCTTTAGCTTTAATATCTATCAACTTTTGGACAAAAATAACCAAACTCGGAACCAAACAAGTGACTTCCAATAGGGACATCTCATAAAAACTAAAATTCCCAACTAACGAGAAGCCAAACAAAAGTGGGTTAGTTTCTTTGTTTTCTCACTTATATCTATCAATCATTTTAAAGCATCCTAATTAGTTTATAAGCTGAATTTTTTACAAACAAACAACAACCTCAAAAACTCACAGACTGCTTTATCATAAAATTTAAATATTGTTTCTTAGAGAAGTTATGATTGGATCAAACAGGTCTGAGATATCTCAATCTGATTTATTTTATAAAAAAACTAACAACTTGGAGAGAAGGCTAAGTTGGAATGGAAGGCCCCCAACCCCAATGGGTCGAGTGGTCGTGGCAAATGGCCAAACCGACCCAACCCAACCAACCAAAAACGTACCATCCGCTCCGCTCCGCACCGCACCGCACCGCACCCCACCCCACCCACCCTTTCGTCCTCCTTTTAACCCACCACCTCTTCTTCTCCGCTTCCCTTCACCCCACGAAACCCTCGTCCTTCCCCCGCGACCGCGATGGCAGCGCCGGCGACACTTGCCGTCGTTGTCGTCCTCCTCCTCGGATTCGCGGTGTCCGGAGTGGTGTCCGACGACCACCGCTACAAGCCCGGTGATGCCGTCCCCCTCTACGCCAACAAGGTCGGCCCCTTCCACAACCCCAGGTTAACAAACAATCTCCTCCTCCTCCTCAGATCTCCTCGCATCAGATCTCATTCTTATCTTGTTTCCCTGCAGCGAGACGTATCGCTACTTTGACCTGCCTTTCTGCTCTCCAGGTTTGTTCTTTTTTTTTCCATCATATATTGTAATTGTTACTTTGTTTGCTAGATTAAACTGACTGATCAATATGACATGCTAGATGCTATAGACATAAAAATGATTTCTTTTTACAGAATTACTAGCACAGTGAAATGGATAATACTTGTATAAAACAATAAAAATCATGTTTTTTTTTTTGGGTTCACTTGTCATCCTCACACACACGATGTATTGATTTACAATGTTTGATTCGACATTCATGATGTTAAGATAGTTAAAGTGTTTATTAAGCTATAATTGTCTTTTCACATAAATCATAGGTTAGTTTGTGTAGCAAACATGTGAGGTTTATAAGGTTGGTGTCAGCTATTTTGTAGAAAATTAGTTTGTATTTTTCAGTTGAACACCAACTTGTCATCTCTACACTTATGGTATATTAATTTGGAATGTTTGATTCCACACACATAATGTTCAGATGGTTAAAGTGTTTATTCAGCTAGCTTTGTCTTTTCACATAAACCATAAGTTAGGTTTTGTATCAAATATGTGAAGATTATAAACTTAATTTAAGTTGTTTCATAGAAAATTAGTCTGTATTTTTCAGTTGAACACTTGCATGTTGTCTAGTTGAAGAGTTGGTGTTCATATTCTTAGAGTATTGATTAATTTATTTTGTGTTATTGATCACAGATAAAGTGAAGGAGAAGATTGAGGCCCTCGGCGAAGTCCTCAATGGGGACCGTTTGGTTGATGCACCTTACAAGGTTGATTTCCGTGTAGATCACGACGCCAAGCTGGTTTGCATGAGGAAGCTCACTAAGGAAGATGTGGCCAAATTCCGGCATGCCGTGTCCAAGGACTATTACTTCCAGATGTATTATGATGACCTCCCCCTATGGGGATTCATCGGGAAAGTGGAGAAGGGTGGCAAGGATGACTCGGGTGACAAGTACTACCTATACAGGCACATCATATTTGATCTCCTCTACAATAGTGATCGGGTGATCGAGGTCAATGTGCGCACTGATCAGAGTGTGGTGGTGGACTTGACAGAGGACAAGGAAGTAAATGTGGAGTTCCTGTACTCAGTCAAGTGGAAGGAGACACAGACGCCATTTCATAAGAGGATGGAGAAGTACTCAAGCTCATCCAACTTGCCACACCACTTGGAAGTTCATTGGTTCTCGATCATAAACTCATGCGTAACAGTTCTCCTCTTGACTGGATTCCTCGCAACGATCCTTATGCGGGTTTTGAAAAATGATTTCGTCAAGTAAGTACATCCTATCTTCAATTGTTCATGGATAGTCCTGTTCTGAATACTGATATCCAGCTATGCTATTGAGCTATCATAGAACCATCTATATATAGGAGCAAAATCTCCAGCAATAGGTCCTGGTTTTGTTCTTACTGGCATTCAGCACATACACATGCCCAAATAGCTTGAATTCTTGTTGTCCCATTGCCTAATTCAAATTGAATAGCTATTCCTTCCTTCAGTGTAGTATCCTGTAATTTTGCTAACTTTACAAGTGATACTTTTCACCAAACGTAACATAAGTAATAGAGTGTTTGTGTGCCACTTGATACTAACTAAAAGAAAATCCATCACAGTCCATTTTTTGGATTTTCTTGAAAGTACATTATGTACAGATCTGAACCAAAGTGAATGAATAGTTCATTTGGTGCAACTGGTTTTCACTTATTTTGGGCATGCTTCTCTTAGATGAGATGAAGTTTTATTATTACTGTTTTGGTCTTTACATCAATCAATTGCTGAAGATGAAACAAATTAGCTTGAGCCTACTGTGCACAATACTTAATCATATGCTCTAGTTTTGGCTTTTAGCCCTGATGTGCAACAATTCAGAATGCAGGCTAATACATGAGGCATTTTATTAGTAGGTCCTTCTCACAGTGATAACTTGGTTGAGAGTGAGCATTAGTATGGAGAACATATGTTACTTTATACAATATATGCAGATATTATAATTATTTTCAAACACAAAGACATAACTGCCTGATGGTAGAGTTGTCACATTCATACGATTTTTTTGATACCTTAATGCCATAATTTGGGCTGCTTTTCTTGGACGGATGTGAATGTTACTTGTCATTTGAAGGTATGCCCATGATGAGGAGGCACTTGATGACCAAGAAGAGACTGGATGGAAGTATATTCATGGTGATGTCTTTCGGTTTCCCAAGAACAACTCATTATTTTCTGCTGCTCTTGGCACGGGCACTCAACTGTTTGCTCTGTAAGTGCTGATAAAGTTTGTTACCCTTATAGTAATTTGCATTCTCTAAATTCCTGCCTCTAATTTTACCTTTGGATATGCATGTACCTAACAAGCTTTATGTGTGTCGCAATGCAGAACTACCTTTATATTCCTGCTTGCGCTTGTGGGAGTATTCTATCCTTACAACCGGGGTGCACTCTTTACAGCACTTGTTGTCATCTATGCGCTCACTTCAGGCATTGCTGGGTACACAGCAGCATCTTTCTATTGTCAGCTTGAGGGAACAAACTGGGTATGTTTTGTTTTTTGTTTTACAAATTTGCAGTTGTTTAAGAGTTAGAAATTTCCCAAGGCTGCTATCATCTTGATACTCGAAATTCAAAATGTATCAATGATGCTGCCAACTAACATCTATGTTGCTCTGTTTCTCAGGTGAGGAACTTGCTATTGACAGGATGCCTGTTTTGTGGACCTCTATTCCTGACATTCTGTTTCTTGAACACTGTTGCTATTGCTTATAGTGCGACTGCTGCATTGCCCTTTGGTACTATCTGCGTCATTGTGCTCATATGGACCTTAGTTACATTCCCATTACTTGTTCTGGGGGGTATTGCTGGTAAGAACAGCAAAAGTGAGTTCCAAGCTCCTTGTCGTACCACCAAGTACCCAAGAGAGATTCCTCCTCTTCCCTGGTACCGGGGAACTATTCCACAGATGGCAATGGCAGGGTTTCTGCCTTTCAGTGCCATCTACATTGAGCTTTATTACATCTTTGCCAGTGTCTGGGGCCACAGGATCTACACCATCTACAGCATTCTCTTTATAGTGTTTATCATCCTCCTCATCGTCACTGCCTTCATTACTGTTGCTTTGACCTACTTCCAGCTTGCTGCTGAAGACCATGAGTGGTGGTGGAGGTATGTTGTGCTTTCCCTGCTTTATTTTGTTTCTGAATTGGCTAGTAGACTAGTATGTCATGACTCAACCTTTCTTGGGTCCAATACTCTAGTGGGCACATTTTCTTTTGGCAATTTATCTCATAGTATGACTATCTCTGGTCATTACCTTTGCATGCTATTATAGTTTGTTTGATCTGTATACTCTAGCAGTTGAACATTTGCTTCTATGTATGTTATTTTACTTCAAGTTATCCAGTCTTCTGAGTTAGTTACCAGTTTCAACTTACCTCTGGAGTAAACTGCATTCTTCCCACCCTATCTTTCCTCCTACCTCAGTAGGGCTCCAGAATGTATCTTATTTAAATCCTTGATGGCTACATTGGATTGGTGGTTTGCAAATCATATCTATTTTGGCAAATTTTAGCTCAACTAACTAGTAGTTTAATGTTTGAACATAAAATTTGTACTGGAAATGAATGCATGTTTTTCTTCTACACACGTTTCTTAAAAAGTTGTCATGAGTACTGATCTTGATATGTTATGTGATTCTGCGCTTTACTTTTTGTGGACATTGAACCAATTGCGATGTTTTCGCTCTTTTTTTTATTAGCAGGAATTATGGTTAAACTCTGTTTTATCTCATGAACTTTGTCTTTTTCCCCTCCTTTTCTCTAATGCAGGTCTTTCCTTTGCGGAGGATCAACTGGATTCTTTGTCTATGGCTACTGTCTGTACTACTATTACGCACGGTCGGACATGTCGGGCTTCATGCAGACATCTTTCTTCTTTGGTTACATGGCCTGCATCTGCTATGCTTTCTTCCTAATGCTGGGGATGGTGGGTTTCCGTGCCGCATTGCTCTTCGTCCGTCACATATACAAATCCATCAAATGCGAGTAAACCCTCGCCCCCTTTTTGTCACCACGAGGAAGCTTAAATATAGGAAAAGAAGGTTGTTAGTTCTCACGAGAAGAGAGGAAGCAATTAGAGAATGCTGATGTTTTCTGATTAGGCCATTGTTCATCATAGGAACTGGTAGTGGAGCTATAAAATCTGTTCGGTTTTGTGACTGCTGTGTCATATTTTATGTTCTTCTCTCTGTATTTTCTCCACGATTATAACAAAGACCTTATTACTTTTGTTTCTTACATTGACCTACCTGAATGTCTTGAAAGATCTCTATGTTCTTTGATGTCTTGTTTCTGTGACCGACGGTTTCTGGTTAAGCTTGAAGCCGGTTTAAATTTATATACCCAATAAACTATTAAAGGGTCTTAAATTTATTTAGAATCACCGCTCCTACAATTTAAGCTTGATTAGTAATATATTTAACACAACCGTAAATGTATTTCAAAAAAATTTACCTCCTTTTGACCTGGTGTTTAGCAAAAAAGTTTTGATTATGAGAGCGGGGATTCGAATCTGAGCCAATGAGGTGGGAGTGGGGGAGTGGTAACCAGTTGAGTTAGAACCTTTGATTGTTCTAAAGACTGCTCAAATTAGTATAGATTCACGACAAGTTGTTGATCTCCTATTTATCTTTCTCTAATCCCCTCCGTCAATTATTCTGCTCACTTGTCTGAAACATCTAGTACACACGCTTCTCTCTCTTATTTTCTTCTCAATCTTCAATTTTAGATCTAGCAAAATCCGTCCGGTAAATTGATTTGATATAGAAGAGAAATTTGTAGAGAATTTTGAGCTCATCGAAAGGAGGTAATTTTTTTGAAATACATTTAAGATTCTGTTAACTATATTGATAATGATGTAATTAGAGTTTATGTTTATGTGTATAGATTCTGTTAAGCATCCATGCGTAAATGCGTTTATGTGTATAGATTCTGTTAAGCATGTATGTGTAAAGGTATTAGATTCTGTTAATGATGTAATTAGGGTTTATGTTTATGTATATAGATTCTGTTGTGCATGTATGTTATATGTTTAGGAATTAAGGTTTTTTGAATTTACATGTTTATGTTTTTAGAAATTATGAAATTAGGTTATTTTCAACTATGTTTAAGAATTAAGTTTTTAAAATATATATGTGTATGTTTTTAGAAATTATGAAATTAGGTTATTTTTAATTATGTGCAACTATATTTTTAAATTAGGTTTTTAAAATGTATATGTGTATGTTTTTAGAAATTATGTGCATGTGTGTATGTTTTTAGAAAAGATGAAATTATGTTATTTTTAATTATGCGCATGCATGCTCTATGTTTAGGAATTAGATTTTTTAAATGTATATGTGTATGTTTTTAGAAATTATGAAATTAGATTATTTATAATTATGCGCATGCATGCTTTATACTTAGGAATTAAGTTTTGTAAATGCATATGTGTATGTATTTAGAAATTATGAAATTAGGTTATCTTTAATTATGTACATGCATGTTCTATGTTTCGGAATTAGGTTTTTTAATGTATATGTTTGTCCAAATTATTGTCATGTGTCACCTCTAGAATCATCCGCACTTCTAAAATAAGTTATTTTTGTAAATTCTTCAAATGTTGGGTCACATTTGTAATTTTCTTTCTTTAAAGAGTTATTTATTACTAAGTAGGGTAAGGTGGGTTGATTGTAAGTTTTAGCAGAATTATTTCCCAGTGGTGGAAGAAGAAAACTAGGGACATATCCTTTTCACGTCGGTAAGGTGGCCGCATGGGCGATGTTCCCTAGGGTCCCAAATCCAAGGAGAATAAATATTTCCTAGTGTTTTTTTGATGAAACTCTCAGGAACACTAGATTTCCCCATAATAATTGAAGGCCTCTTTCCCCAGAGTTAATCATAGGAAAACACTATTTCCTAGTGTATCTGGGCTGTTATTTAGGGTATTTTTCCTAAAGATCTTTGTAAATGTTAGTAGTATTAGTTAAGAGAAGAAACCAACAAAGAAAAACACTTGCATATCTAGTAGTGATAACATGCTAACCACATTGGCTAAGACATGCGTTGGTTTCACATTCTAAATGCGTTATTAAAACTATAACAAGAAGCTGCCTAAATATGCTAATTAGCCACTTGTACACATCCAAGACAAAACAACATTTCTCCAAACATTCAATAACGTTTGCAAATCAAAACAATATCAATGATGTCAAGACACACACACACACTCCAAATTTTAACAATCCTTACAAATTAGTTAACCATGATGCGTGCATTTCATGTGCTATATATTGCAAGCTAGCTAGCTAGTATCTTGATGGGAGGACGACCGAGAGGACGACGGCGACTCCGAACATGAGCACGGCGATCCCGGCGAAGTTGACAACGAAGGCCTCGGCCGGGTAGCCGTCGCGGGGGAAGATGAACTTATCGAGGCCGGTCTCGGCGGCGCAGATGGCCATGAGGAAGATGACGACGCCGAAGAAGATGTGCCATGGCGCGTAGTCTGCTCTTCTTGTCATCATAGCACCCGGGAACACAAAGTACACAAATGCCACCAGCCACTATTATACACGTAAAAAATCAGTCAAATTTTGCCACCTCTCACCGGCAACATTTACTCTCTCCGGTTTAAAAGGTGTCATTTTTATAGACATGATCAAATTTTTTTATAAAAAGTAATTTTATAAGTTTTCATCAACATATTTTAATAAAAATAATAATCAAAATTATATCTTAAAAACTATACACTCAAAAAAGATTCATTTTTGAGTTGGAGGGAGTAAACGATTCAATATGCGGTGTAAATATAAAAAACGTATCAAATTCAAAACTCTTCTTAAAATAAGAGAAT
This sequence comes from Pharus latifolius, assembly GCA_019359835.1. NCBI lineage: Eukaryota > Viridiplantae > Streptophyta > Magnoliopsida > Poales > Poaceae > Pharus > Pharus latifolius. The sequence continues at coordinate 838,708 of CM033328.1, forward strand.
ATAAAATCTAATTTTGCGATATCAGATCAATACGGGGGATTTTCATCAATTCAATCATGAAAAGTTAACATTTATCAGTATCCTATGAGATATTAGTGGGAAAGCAAGTGTTGTTACTATCCTATAATGCAAATTTGGTACATAGAATTTATTTTCGTGTTTAATAAAAGACTCGGATCGTGGGTCTCCGTTCTCCGATTTTAAAGGAAGTTGAAACTAGTAATAAGTTGCTGTTAGTACCTGAAGAGCATACAGGAAGACCGTGGCTATCCCAAGCCAAGAGTGCATGGAGTGGAGGTCAGGGCGGCCCATGTCGCGGTGCCACTTGAGGGCGGCGTAAAGTCCGGCGCCGGCGAAGACCAGCGCCACCAGATGCAACAGCAAGTGCACCGCCTTCTTCACCTCCCTCGGCCCAAACACGATCTTGTACGCCATCATCGCTGCATGCATTGCATCTCTCATTAACTAAAATATTAGATGTTTCTTTGTTCCATGTAGAGAGTTAAAAAAAAGAGAAAGATACAAATCCTAGTATACATGAAAATATATCCTAATATTTTCTTTGTTTAGTAGGTAAGTTCATTTGTTCAGAATTGCTAATGAGTAGATATTTGCAATATTGATGTACATTCTCTATCTTTCAATTAAAACACTTCCACTCTTTATTCTAGTACCTCTAAGGTTCACCTATCGTATTTTTTAGTTTTCATAGTGGTGGCAAAATAGTAGTAGACAACGGTGAAACAGTAAGATAGTTTTGATGAGTCAGTGAGAGTGGATGGAGATGGTTGACACAAGAGGCGGGAAGGGGCAGCGACAGGTAGTGGAGGTTGGGAGTGGTGGAGGTTGGTGGCACCGAAGTAGAGGGGAGGTAGAGCTAGGGGGGTGTATAGATGGGATTAGAGATTTAGATTGAAAGGTGAAATTAAGAACAGTTTTTTAAAAAAGAAAAAATAAATAGATGCCTGCCCTCTAGTCACCTCCCTTTTGTTTACCTTCTCCCATGCAGATAACAAGCCCAATCATCATGAAGAGAGGATGTGCCTGTTAAAAAAAAAAGTAAAAACCTATTCCTCATGAGACCTCAAAGCAACAATGTCGAATCATTTCTTTTAAAAACGTAGAAATTACAAATGTGTTCAAACTGTCTATTTTTCCAACGATATATCATCACATTCGTAGATGACATGCAAGAAGACGTAAATGATGAACCAAGAAAACAAAGAGAATCTAGGAGGTTAGGATCATCTTACAGTAGGTAACCTCCCACACACACACATATACCCATCTTATGGAGTGTTGAGTGATGCATCGAGATCTGTATTTTATTAACGACAATAATTAACTAACGGAAGTGGTTTTTGCACGACAATAACTTCGCTTCAATTCATGGCAACGTGGTTTGTTATAACCCTCACAAATATTTCTAAAAAATAGGAACCAAATGCAAAAGTATCTTGATTTGTTATAAAATTGTGTCATTTGTTAAAAAAAAATCACTTTCATCCCCTCATTATCAAAGATCAAAACCTACTAAATTATTTAAGAATCGACTAGGAGAAATCATCACTAACAATTGGCAGTAATTTTTGAAGGGAGCAACAATAATTCGTAAACATTATTGCCATATTAAGGTAAATTACTGCTCGAGTACTGAGATTTACTACTCCATGTACTGAAAAGTATTGTGACCAACTTCATGCTTTTTCATCATGCTCCCTCACATTATAGTTTAAATTATAACAAGATAAATTACTACTTCAGTATGGATATATCATCACCCGATCGGGAACAACAAGAATAATACAAAGCTTTGTTTCTTGCATAGTTTCATCTGTGGAATTTTTTGATCCATCTAGTAACTAGAGTGATCCACTTCTTCCTCATTCGAATTAATACCTCCATGTACAATAGTAGGATCAATATAAGATGATGCCTCATCTCATGAACATACACATATATGTCTAATGTCTTGTCAATTAATGTTTTAATACTGTTGTATTACTGTATATGTACTGTCCCCATATACTTTTTTGTTACTACCTCTAAATTGCATAGCTTCTGTCGAAGCAATGTAAAATTACTGTATTAATAATGCTTATTTACTGTCCCAATGCTGTAAAAAAGATTTTCCCAATAGTATAAAAATTACTGTCCTAATAATATCAATTTACTGTCTTAATAATATATATTTATTGTCTCAACAGTATACAAATTACTGCACTATATATGTAAATTTATTTTTATAATAATGAAAATTTACTAGCATAAAACTCTATATTAACTATTCTTATAGGGTAAAATTATTGCCCCTAAGCTAATGGAAGGGGTGGTTTTCACGACAGTAATTGTCATGCATTGGATGACATTATATTTTGTTACAACCTCCACGAACATCCCACAAAAATAGGAAACAACTACATAGATATTTCAGTTTGTTGTAAATTACTGCGACATTCATCCCTCCCGTTATTAGAGATCAAAATCTAATGAATTTGATCCGAACGACAAGAAATATCAACCCCAACATTGATAGTAATTTTTTAAGGGGCCAGAAGTAATTCAAGAAAAAACACTATTATATATAAGGTAAATTACTATATAATGTACTAAAATTACTGCACAATGTACTGCGACCAATTTCATACTTTCCCATCATTCTCTCTATCTTAATCATTTAATTTAGGATAGGGTAAACTACTATTCTGACATGGATATATCATCGCTCCATTGAGAACAAGGAATATACAGAGTTTTATTTCTTGCAATAGTTACATCTAAGAAATTGTTTTGATCCTTCTAATAATTATTGTGATCTCTTTCTTCACTCATACAAAAATACACATTCATATCCAATATAAGAATCATTCCAAGATGATGCCTAACCACATGAACATACACATATACGTATATTGTCTTGCCAATTAATATTTCAATTTCAAAGTTATATTTTTGTCTACTGTTATATTACTGTGCCCAAAATTAGCCTTAATATTATGTAATTTATGTTTAAAGCATTTTCAATAAAATTATTGCCCAACAATGTATGTTTACTGTCCATATATATTTATATTACTACATCAACATATTATATTTTTATCGCCCTAACAATATAAAATTAATGTCCCTATAATGGGTATTTATTGACCCAACATTACAAAATCATTGCACCAACAACAAAAATTTTACTGTCCTAATAAAAATTATATAAAATTACTATCTGAACACCATATATTTACTGTCCAAACATTCTATATTGTTGTTCCAAAACAAAAATTTTACTGTCATAACAACAAAAAATTACTCTTTGAACAAAGTAAAATTACTAACCTAATAGCGAATATTTACTATCCAAACATTCTATATTTGTTGTCTTAACAATATAATATTACTGCTTAGCAAATTACTTTAATCCAAATTACTAATCGGGAATGTTCGAATAAGAATTATTGCTTAAGTAAATTTAATGCCCTCCAACATTCTATATTTACGTTCCTAACAAAGTAAAATTACTTTTACATTGTTACCACCAAATTTAAAAGTAATTATCATACAGTGGACAACATTGTATTTTGTAACAACCGCCACGAACATCTTACAAAAATATGAACCAATTGCATAGATATTTAGGTTTGTTGTAAATTGCTACCATTAATAAAAAATAATCACATTCATCCCTCATTATCTGAGATCAAAACTCAATGAATTTGATCCAAATTGACAAGAAGAGATCGACCTCGATATCGATAGTAATTTTTTAAGAGGGTGACAGTAATTCGGCAAAATTACTATTATATATAAAATAAATTATTATCCGATGTACTGAGAATATTATGAATGGTTGTTGCAGATATGATTGAGTTACGCAAAAAAAATTTGAAAATGAGATTGACAAATCATGTCATTTATCCACTAAAATCCAAAAAGACTGATTTTGAAATCTAACAAATGCACAACTTGTACTTTTTATAATATTTCAAGTACACTCTAAAGATAAAAACAGAATCAAGTAGAAAAGACATATTATGCATATGAGATACTATACAGTATTAAATATTGCCTCAACTACTATGAAGGTGCTGTGTGTAGGTGAGACGAAGTTTGCAACAGAAAATTTGTAATTGTATTTTACTGCTACACAAATGATACTTCTTCAGTATTGCCTGAACTATTATAAAAATATTATATGTGGTTTAATAAAGGGATAAAATTAGAATTGAAAATTTCTTATTTTAAATTCCGCCTCGTCTATGTGGCTGAACAAAGTATAAAAGTACTTCTTTACTCTTTCCTTTGGTAATGAAGTACAATTCCGCCGCATCCATGTCTCTCATCAACTTTTCATCGTGCACAAGGTACCGGCATTAATGCCACCCAATGCAAATCTCTATGCACAAAAATACTTTTCCCTGCACAGTCATGTGAATCAAGGCATTCACTGTAAACAAAAATTACTTTTCTGGTATTATGACGTCCATCTACAACTCTTGGACAAGAAAAAAAAAATGTCTTCTAACCAAAATATTCCAAATCAGTCATACTTATTTCACAAATCTCAAAGAATTAATTAACAGTTCATAATGTTGTAGTAACTATTTGTCATAGTATTAAAATCTTTTCGTGTGTGTATATATATAATTTTACAGGAACATAATTGACACGCGTTGTAGTACTAATGGAAACTTTTTTTTAAAAAAAAAGTCCGATTTGCACATAGCTAGTTACCGTATAAACCAGGAGAGGGCTGGAGTTCTTGTCCCATGACAAGCCTCCCCGGAAGTGCAAGACCCAGACGAGCGTGAGCGTCAGCACCGCGGCGGCGAGCAGCTGCGCAACCATGACCACCGGAAGCGCCTTCAGGCGGAAGCTGGCGCTGCTCTTCACCGGCATGGCCGCTCGATCACCGGCTGATCAATGATACAACCACTACTACTAACACTAACACTTCTTGGCTCTTTGCAGACAAATATACTAGTATAGAACAATGAATGAGCAGCTTACATAGCTTGGAAATGGCTGGTTAATTATTAAAGGATGGCAATGGGTGAAGGATACAGAGAGAGAGAGACTATGTACACTGAGTCAAAACAAAGTTTTCGTTTTTGTTTTTTCTTTTATTTGGATCCGCCAGCTAATGGAAAACAATTAGACAGATCCGTGAAGAGAAAACCGGAGAAGAATTAAAAGATACTATGGTTGCGTTTGGTCTGGACTTTGGAGTGTTGCTCTGTCTGATACTGTTTGGGGTTTAACATAGTTGACTTGTTCGGGCGGCAGATGGAGCGAGGAGGGTCTTCAGACCAAGTCAAAAGGCCTGAATATTTGCAAATCCGATGGTCCGGTTAAATATCAAAGTTGAAGTCTCACCACCCGGAGATTATATGAATTACTGGTTAATGATAGTACGTGTCTGAGCCTCACCTCATGCAGATTGTATGGTAGCAACATCTAGTGAGTGCTGTAAAGAAACCGAAACCTCATTAACGTGTCAAGTTCAGGTAACAGCGCGTCAGGAGCAATCTTCCCACTCATCACCGTGAACTGATTACTCTTCAGGAGAAATTCAAATTCCCTTGCAATTTTCTAGCGTGGAGATGTGCACTACCAGCAACCACCTTGTACTTGTAGTTTAGGGCACTCGGTTTGATAAGGTATTTATACAAGTATCTGAGTACTTAAATGTCCAATACAGATAGACTATGCAGTCAGGCATCTTTTGCTATTATACACGTAATTGGAGTACTAAGCATTCAGTTGCTGTGATCCCTGTGCTCTGATGTGGTGTTCAGTTACAATGGGTTTCCAAACATACTGGCATGAACCCTAAATCCTACTGCGCTCCAGCAGTTTGACAGCTGAGACTCCCAAGTTCAGTTATTTTCTCACGCATGCTCAACCCCATAATCCGAAGCATAGGGGCGATGCTCAATGCTTCCATACACGAGTATCTGGCTTTCCATCTGTGGTACATAAGACTTCGTTCTGTCGATCACATAAGAAATCTCAGTTGCAGTCTAAACATATGTGTTTTCTAAGTAACAAAAATCAATAGTTTTACCGAAAATATGTAAACTGCAAGATGCCCTTGTGCGCATCAACCCAGAGGCTGCTGGAAGAACAATCCAGCACTAATCTGGACAGCCAGTTGAAATTCTTCACACAGTATTCTGTTCAGCCGACAACCGAATGGAGAACAAATGAAACAACAAATTCCAAACCGCAGATAAATCAAAGATAATATGCAAGGAAAGGAGAGGAAAAAGTACACTAACCTAGTATCTGAGATAAGAATCTCTGAAACTTCCACCACCTCAGGAGAGGAGCGTGCCCGGAAGACAGGAACTTCAACCAAGCTGTAAGATCATATTCATCATTACATTTTCTTTCGACAAAGATTTTACAGAACTACATAGAGTATCACTGCTTTTTTCAATATCCAGTATGTTATGAGCAAGCATGTGAATCTAAATATGACCAAGACAAACAGAATAGCTCAAGATCATATGTTTCACTCAGGACCAAAACTATACCATAATACCCAAAAGTTGAGACAATATAATATCAGGAGTGTGCAATTGAAAACAAGGGAGCATCTTCCAACAACACTCTACCTAAACAAACCCAACCATAAATGAATGGCGCAAAGCAAAAACATAATCATGGTTCATGGATACAGGATCAGTGAACAAAGTGATGATAAATGAATTAATGAACTTTTACTAGATGATACTTTGTATACACCGGAAATTTGTCATATGTTACAAAAGCCCTGCCTATGTTAGCATACTGATCCTACCAGACATGTCAAGCATCCATGTTCACAACAGCAATTTTGCAAATATGCTTGAAAGCTAACCTTCTCTAGAGCGATTAAATTTTTCTACCGGTATGTTTCAAAATGAAAAATGCCAATGGATGTATCTTAATGAAATATGATTGATCCTGTAAAAAGCACGCTAAAACAAGTATTTCCATGTTCAAGACTGGTGAAGATAGATGGGAAGCTCTTGTACAATTCCAGAACCTCGATAAGCAGCTTTTGTTCACAAGATAGCTTAAACAAGTCCCCCTAGCTCATCCTGGATGATGGCATCTGATGAGCCAGTTGCCCAGAGCCATGATTTTGCCACCACATTCCATGATTAGCGCTATGATCCCACCAATAGCAATGCATTCTCATGCCCCACACCGAGGGTGGAGTCCAATGTGCAAGCAAGTGCACATCTTCAGAACAAACCAATCACCATTCTCCATCCGATCTATTAGTCGCAAGACTGGTCAGCATGGTTCCATGTGGCACAACCATCCAAAGCCCCTGCTAGCAATGTGATTTCCCTACAACTCTCTTCTGGAGCCATTGGAAGAATTCGGCCTCCTCGGAATTCCAAACTGCAAATTGTCCCTAGACCTGTCACCAGGACGTCCCAGATCATCCAGGTTCCTATAGCTACCATTTCTTGGAACAGAGTTGGACCGCTCATCCTCATCAACCCTCATCCCAACCCTGGATTCTGGAAGCATATCCACATGTCTCGGTCTTGGTCCACCAGTCCTCATGTTCCTTATGTTGCTGGAGGAATTCCTGCCTGGAGTAGCACAACTCTTCATGGTGAGGAAGTCCTTCGGAATGCTGTCCAGGTCCATGAAACATTTCCTGGCCTTAGCATCTGTTATCAGCGCCGCCCAGTCCTCTGACTGCGTGAGTGCATTGGCATTGCCAACAACCTGGAAAACATTCAATTTATTAGAGCCGCATCATACATCTAAAGTCAAAATTGCTTGAAATAACATTAGTACATTTTGTCTCATGCATATATGAAAAGGACAGTGGCATACCCATAGAGCTCTCCGAGCTCGGGTAAGAGCAACGTTCATGCGTCGTATGTCTGCAACAAAGCCCACACCATGGTTTGAGGCACGGACACATGACATGATAATCACATCGCGCTCCTGACCCTGAAAAGCATCAACTGTGTTTATGTAGATATCCTTCCCTTCCTCTGTATTCATAACCTCCTCAAACTCCCTCTGAAGACATTTCAGCTGCAACTTATATGGGGTGATTATACCAACAGATGCCTTCTTCCCCCCATTAGCTCTGAGAAACTTCTGAAGATGCTCATATAAACGCAATGCAAACTGTGCTTCATGAACATTCTGGTATGAAGATGATCCACCTCTGTGAGACTCTCGACCATGTGAGATATCATAGAACACATAAGGTGTCATCAGTGTGTCTTTGTAATAGGCCTCGTCAGGCAATTTAAGAACACTTTCACTATCTGTAAGGCGCCCATGGTAGAAGTATCTTGATGGAAATTCACGGATTTGTGGATGCATCCGATATTGCACAGACAACAAAATGGTAGGGCAACCAGCTAGCTGAAACCTCTCAAAAAGACTCCTGCTGTACAGCAAAGTTCCAGCAGCTTTGCTAATAACAGTGGCAGGGAGCTGCTGCGGGTCACCGACCAAGACACATCGAGCAGCACCGAGTGCAAGTGGAGGAAGGACAGCAACTTCACTGGCCTGAGCAGCCTCATCAATAACAACCATATCGAAGCCATGACTAAGGCGAGAAAATAACTTGCGACCACTACTTGACACCGTTGTAAAAACAATTTCAGCCTCATTGGCGAAACTGGCTTCCAGGCTGGCCCTAGCATCTTCCAAATTAAAGTTACTGCCAACACGAAACCTGCTCTCTAATATCAGCAGGCGTGACATCTCTACCAATACTTTATCCCTGCTTTCCACAGAAGCAGCAAGTTTCTGGAGTAGAATATCACGCTCACGATCCATTTGAACAAGAATATCAGGATCTACCCCAACTGAACCCTGGGATCTACCAGCCGCTGCAACCATACCAAGTTCCCTCTGTAGAAGTGCTATCTCCTGTGATAACTGCTGCTCACGACATTTCAACTGATGTAGCCACCCAATTACTTCGTCACGGCCCTTCATTAAAAGCTGTTCTGTTCGTCGCTCAACTGAAACAGCTTGAGCAGCACGCGACTGTGAATCAACTCCAACACGGGCAACATCAGGCCGATAAACTTTCATCTCACCATCTATGAAACCACGGTCAAGAACACGAGCAAGCAGCTCATCTGTGGCAGCATTTGATGGGGCACACACAAGCATGCGAGGCTTGGGGCAAAGCTTAGGGAGAGTGCGAAATAGGTTTTGATCCATGCTCTGCAAAACTTCATCAATTGACCCTGAGGCAACAACTTCTGAGCTGCTGCTGGTGCTACCACTAACTTGCTTGTAGCTTTCAGGAGCAAGCTTCTTGAGCAGAGCAGCATAGTAGTGTTGATACTGAACAAGATGAATAACATTTAGCATTCCCCATACAGTATGGGTTTTCCCTGTCCCTGGGGGGCCTTGAACTAGTGTGAAAGGCCAGGGTTCTTGTTTCTTCACTGCTCCATTGCTTGTGCCAGCAGCTGTATGCATTGCAGCCCACTGAATTGCTGACAGCTGAGGCCCATTGAAAGTACGATGAAGATGATCTGAAAAATTTGGAGTGAAGCAATCGGGCATAGCAGGGGGCTGCTCTTCATACTTAGGGAAGTGCTCTGGACTTGGTTGAAGAATTGCATTTTGCATCTGTACAGAAAGATTTCATCAGAATCACCAGAGAAAATAAAACAAGAAAATTCAGAAAATATGCAATGTACTATACATTACCTGCAAATTAAGACGGCGGAAAGCGTGTAATGCAATGTATTCCCGCTGTGTTGTAGCAAGAGAACCAAGACCAGTTAGATACCAGGTACTCCGAGGTTGAAGTTTCCTCAGAACATTAGTCTCACCACTGCAAAATCAGCATAAAAAAAAGACATCCAAAGAATAAAGTTGAGTAAAAAAATGTATAAATAATGGAGAAAAGGTGACAAAATGTTGACTACGAATCAGGCAAAGTTAGCAAAGAAATACCAGTTGCAAGAGGCAACTACTATCCCAGAAATCTGAAAGTATGATGATAACCAAGTTACCCATCAAATATTCTACATTTGCAAGTATATAGGATAAACTTCTTAAGTTCTTAATAGTCCTATTGTGCTTAAAACTAACTAAAACCCGAAAGCTACAATGAACATATAAAGAAACAAATGCAACAAAAAGAACAAAGAATCCAGCACTCCTTCAGAATACCACCATGACAAACAATAATGACACTATGATTGACAACATACCAAATCTGGCTATCTGATAACAAGCGGCAAGTCATACCACCCAAAGAGATATATTATTTGAGAAAAGAGAGTAATCCAATGCATTACATGGTAACACAAGCTCTAAGCATGATCAACATGAGCATATTTTCCCAAGCATGGTCAAGCCAAACAAGTTCGGCGTGAATCTCCAAGTCCTATGAAAGAGACACGTTGTTCTAGAAAAATATAACATATTAACTAAGATAATCGGTCCCTCTAAAAAAAAGAAAGAAAAAAGAAAAAGACAATTGGTAGTTTCTGTAGTATCAAGGAAACAGAATTAAGGGGAAAAGAAGTGTCATCAAGATGTTGGATATATGAATATCCAGAATTACAGCACTCAGTGTAAAAAGGAGTGCTCATTTCTCATCATAACAAAATAACCATAGGATCAGAAGGGCCAAAAAATGGCTTGCAAGCATGGAAGGTAGTATGCCTAATGCACAAAGAAATGGCAAACATGGAGTACCTGCTAGAATCATACGAATCCCCAATGTAGAAATGGATAATTGCTCCAATGGGATCACGTGTATCAATAGGTGTATGACGCCTGACTGTACCAACAAGCCTTCCAGACTCTGACTCCACATCTTCATTTGAACCAATAGGTCTCCTACTAGATCTACCTGATTGGGCAGCTAGAAAACAAACAAAACGGCACATAATGATACATTTGCCTTGTAGTGAAAAGATGCATATGCTTAATCCAAATAAAAGAGAAATAGAAACAAAAGTGAATACGTCAATGTAAGGAAACTCGGCAGAATTACCTGAACCAGGCCGAGGAAATGACAAAATTGCAACATCACCTTCTTTAAAAGTCCACTTATATTCATGCATTGGTAGAACCACAACATCATACCATCCTGAGCACATTAACCAAAATGCAGTTACATGATTGAGTACACGATGTTTTGCATCATGTCTCTACAAAATAAATGTTAAATAGCAAGACAATCAAGAATAAGCAAAATTGAAGGATCTAGAAACATAAAAATATGCAGGGAACATACCTCTCTCACGCCTATCGACATTTTTTACACGGACCATTACATTTGCATCCCTTGATACAGCCTCCAGACTCTCCTCATAGGAACTATATAGCTGAGCTCGGCATTCCTCAAAAAGCAAAGGCTCAAAGACTCTGATGTAGTCCTCAGCAGATTCAAAGCTTCCAGGAACACACTGAAGTTCTGCCTCCTCTGTTCAAATAAGAATTAAAAACTTAGTGTACCAAATTAAACCAAAAAAGAGAGAAAAAAACCAGAACTAGCTTTTTATCCCCATCCATGCATAGATATTGCTTTTGCCACTTTAAAATGAAAACTAGGAAAACAGTAAAGATATGTGATCATTAGGTACATGACATGTGTTGACAAAAAAGATCATTAACCGTTCTGATTGTGACAGGACCAAAGTTTATAGAGGAAATACATGGAGCTGTACTTTGTCCAAACTAGAAAAAACCAAGGAACAAGAGCAGTAAAAAGGCAATACAGAGAGTTCACATCATTTAAAATAATCTAAAGCACTACACCCTAAGATGGGAGCACATTCCAAGATTATAACTCAATGCTATCTAAGCACATGCATTACAGAACAGGAACTAGTTGAGAATAGAAAAAAAATGATAAATAATGCATTGTCATTGAAGGTGAGGAAGTGTCTGGATGCCCTGATACAGCACAATATTCTGAGGATATCGGGCATACTAAAAAAGGAATGTGTTAGCATTTGTCCAAAGAAGCCACTCAGTAAATTTCACAACATTTGCAAGCACATAACGCGTTCATAGTAATCTGTTTCCCTGATAAAGTGATTGTGTACATTAAATAAAGTAAATCAATTACAAACATGAAGAGACATAACCAGAAGAGCAGATACTAGAAAACTAACCTGGATTGTTCCAGAACTTATCACTTGTCACCTCACGTATAAGTCGTTCAACTGATGTATCTTGATATTGTATGTTATTTGTTGAGGTTTGTTTTTTGGAAGCAAGAGATCTTTTGCTAGCTGGTTTCTGATCTCCAGTACTCTGACCTGTTGCAACCGCTCTCCGAGAAGGAACTGGTTGATTTTTGAACTGCTTGGAATCTACAGGTTGCTTTGAAGAACCCTGCCTTGAAACAGATTGCTGAAACCCATCTGCAGGAGAATTATCAGCAGTCATTTTCTTAGAACGACCCTGCAATCCCAACTCGACATCACCATTAGAATCAGCATTATGATCAAGAGGATCTGCTGAGTTACTCCATTCTGAGCCCATCATTTCAGATTGCCTCTGATCCCTGATGACTGGCTGAGTTTGTTTTTCTGGAGCTCTTTCACCAGCATTGCCGGTACCACGAGAAGCTTCCTTCACTGTACGTGTAACAATAGGCGCCGGAAAGGATGACTGCCTCCTGGGTGTTGTTGTCTTCATTGTGCCAGCTTGTTTTGCATCCTCAACATTAATAAAAACAGTTTGCCTAGCTCTCTTTTTACCTAGCATCGCCTCCTTGTGCTCATCCAACTTAGGTCTCTTTGCAGGGTTGCTTGCAAACTTCAATGCATAATTGGCTTCTACTCCTTTGACATCCTTTAACTTGTTGCTAGGGTCTGTGTCATCTCCAAGTTGACTTCCTTTAGAAACACAGTCTGAATATTTGAAGTTCTCTGATCCTGTGGAGCCACGAACTATTGAATCTTTAGAAGCATCAGCCATTTCAGTATCACTAGGCTCAACAGAAGTTTCATCTTTAATCACATCATTAGACTTAACATAACTGGGTTCACACTCTTGGGAATCTTTCTTCACCTGAGTAATTGCAAAACCAGCTGACTCTTCTTTATTGCTGACACTACTTCCCGGCGTGTCAGAAGCACCATCAACATCAGACCACTCTCCCTCTTCTCTTTCAACCACTTGAGGTACCAGATGGGAGGGCATAGTCTGTTGGGCAGCATTATCAATGATATGATTAGTTGCTGTAGTTGTTGAAGCTACACTAGCATGTAAATTCTCTTCTGTCCTGATCGGCTCCTTTGTATTATGTGAATCTTTATTCCTAACAAAAGGTTGAAAAACTGAACCAGACGGCGCATGCTTAAAGGCATGATTGTTTAATATCCCCTGTGACCCTTCCCGTGACTGAAACAAATTTGAGGGATATGTGGTCGGAACAGGTAGGGACTTCTGTGGTTGTGACACGACAACCTCAGTTTCATCTTCTGTTGGGAGTTCATTAAGGTCAAACAACATCTTTCCACGAGACCCCATTTCATGTGTAAATGCATATAGCTTGAAGATTTCAACTATCTGATGAACCTTCCAGAAAGGATCCAATCACAATTTTCTGGGATAACAGCAACTACTAGAAGAAAGCTACTAGTAACCTTCTGCCGCAAACGATATCTGCAACACCAATCAGCAAATGTCAGTAATATACGACAACTATAGAAAATTAAAGGGGTGCTTGGATGCTTCAGTCCACTGGTGAGATGGCCCGCCAACAAGAGGTCAGGAGAAGTGAACTAGGAAGTGAACTGCTAGAGTAGACTCCTCATAGCTCGATTCTGTAGGAATTGAACATTTCGAACAGGTAAAGCAAACTGAATATCTTTCTTTGCAGGATTCCTTTCCTGCTCTGACCCTGCCCACTTCTTCCTCTTGTAACTTCCTACCCATCTTAAGAGTTTGGATCTAGCAATACAGGATCTCAGCATCCAGGCATACCCTTTACAGACAAAGGAAATAAGTACGTAGAACATAGTGGGAACAAATAATGATGGTGCATTGCCATATTGTAAACATAAAATGTTACTATCACTACTTCAAAATATATGGTATAATTGAAGTCATTTACAAGGAAAGCCATAAAGCCAAATCATATAAACAAGGACAATGGTGACAGGATAAAAACACTCTTATCAAAAAAAAAAAAAAAAAAAAAAAAGGAATATCAGTCAGACTTAACATAACTTTGTTTTGTGGGTAACCAGGTTTTCAACCCAACAAAGTACCAATTACATGGAAAAGAATGATTACTGAAGACTCAGATAAGACTAGTTTCAAGTTCTTCACCATGCTAAACGATTTTCCTATCAAGCAGAAACTTTCTAAAAAACAGCAAAGAAAGAACAGAAAGCTTTTCACTGACTCCATCCCATCGGATGAAGAGAAAATATATTCAACATGGATTTTAAATTGTTGGGTTCATCAACAGGACTGCAATAGTGCAAACAAATGGTTAGTCAGGTCTTCATTTCAAGAATTAGATATCCTGCAAGACTTTATATTTATATTCAAAATAAGGTTGACAAGGTCAACAACAATAGGTGTTTTACGGGTCTGGGTCTGCTGCTGGCTTGGTGGAAATCTTCACAAAGTGTTTTATGGCCAAAGAGAACACAGAAAGAAAGCAGAAAATATTTGTACGCGCATGGTTTAGGCACATGCATGATAGGGTGTGACATAAGCATTAGTTGCTTCTTCTATGATCAGGAGCAACTTGGACTATACAGCTGGAAGGACTAACGTGGATGCATGGGAGTTTCCTCATAGAAGCATTCATCTAGCGCGCCAGAATATAAAAGAAAGTCCAAAGTCGTGTTGACATCAGATTGGATAAAGAAAACTTCCCAAATACATCAACGCTTCATCTGCTTATCCGACGGCAAACAATAATTATCCATATAAGTGCTACTTGAGTTTTAGATTTTCTTTCCTATTGAAAGTACGTAATAAAGCCTATAAATACATGGCCATTAGTAGTGAGACAGGCCATACATGGCCATGCTAATAAGTTATCCATTTTTTCCGAGTTTTCAGAAACACTATATCTAGTTTACCCCTTGTTCTGTTCTTGTCGTGTCCCCCTTTTCAATCCCACCATGTGACGCACCCGCGCTACATCACCATCCTATGTCTAATAGTTTAGTTGCAGTTTCTTTCATGATCCCCATAATCAATAGCCTTACATTATACATGAACAGGTTCAATGTACGTATAATTGATAACTAATCAAAACCCTAAACAACCTTGAGCAAACTAGCTAAATTCACTACTAATTTGAATGGTAAACTTGCTAAATTCAATGAATTCACCCATAATTAGTCATAATCCTTCACAAATCCCAGTACAACTAGGATCACGACAAAGTAACAAACTGAACTAATTAAGCTACCGCCTAACTACCCATAAGAAGCTTCTTAGCCTAACCTAGCACAATGAGTATAGCTTAACTGCAAGGACTTATAAGTAAAATGATCACAGAAAATTTTTGACAGAATGCAACATTTTGACTGAAACGTCACACTATTTCACTCCCAAAAATTTTAGAACTATTAATTATCAGGATATAATACTTCTCTTCCACTCGATCGACTGAAACCAAGATATATCGGACCTCCTAAATCAGTGATTGCACAAAAACCTTAAAAAAAAAAAGAAACGTTTCCATCATTAGCCTATTTGGCAATTCCCAAAAAAAACTCCACCCAACCCCGCTGCTCTTTTCCCCATTTCGTTCCCAGATTCGGCAAAATCTCCCCCAAAGTTCCTTTCCTCAAAAAAAACTTCCAGATTCGGCAGAACAAAATTTCATCAACGAGCAACGATCCCCTAATCAAAAACCGCATCTCGCTAGGGTTTTCGCTTTCGCCAGCTCGTCCCGTTCAAATTCGATTCGTCAACTCACGCGTCCTCATCTCGATACGTCCGTAACCGTAGCCCTATCATTAGGGTTCGTTCCAAGTTCCAACCAATCAGGAGGGAGGAAGAGGGGAGGGGTCAGGGAGCGGGGATCTCCGTACCAGGCGATCGTCGGCGGCCAGATCCGGCCGGAGGCGGCGGCGGCGATTGGCTTTGACTAGGGTTTGCAGCTTCCGGTGCCTTAGCTGTGTTTTTTTCTTTCCTTATTTTACCATCCCCCTTTTCTCTTCCGTTCTCCAAAAAAAAAAATTCCTTTTCTGGGCTTCTTCGCCTCGTCTTCTCACGAGCGGTCTGTGTGACGACTTGGGGAGGAAGGGAAGGAGGGGAAGGGTGGGTGTGAGGGAGAGAGGTAAGGGGTGGGGGCTCTATTTATAGCCCACCGGGGGAGTTGGGGTTTGTAGCCACACCACTCGCTACGCATACCAAGGAAGTCGTACACAGTATTTTCACAGTTTCTGACATGTGGAGGCCCTGTAGGGTGGTATTCAGTGGGCTAGCTTTGTCAGTTGCTTTTGTTTAGAATTTTTTCCCGTGGTTGGGGGATTGGAGCCAGATTACTTCGCTATGCGCACAAAGGAACTCGTACACAGTATTGTATACTTTCTGACATCTGGGGGCCGTGTATACGGTGGGATTAGGTGGGCTCGTTTTGTCAGTTACTTTTATTGGAGTTTTTCTCGGAGTTGGGGGATTGGAGCCAGGTCATTCTCTATGCGTACTAACCAAACGTACATAGTATCATGTACACTTTCTGACATTTGGGACTGTGTGCGGGGTGGGCTCGTCTTGTCAGTTTATGGGGACGAGATTTTTTGGGATTTATTCGTGTACGCAGAGTGCGTCGGTTCGCGTAGGGGGTGTGGGGGTGTGCGTGTGTACATACATCTAGGTGCGGTCGCACCAGGTTGGGATTTAATTTTTTTCCATTTTAAATTTTTATTTTTCTTTTAAATCTTTCTTATTTTTCCTGATGATAGGTTTGGACTTGCAGGTGAGATGGATGCAGTCCTTTTCAGTTTTCGCATCGTGTGATGCGGGTGTTCGGTGTTATTAAAAGCATAATGAGTCTTATTAGTAATATCACTCTTTTGGAATTAATTTTGAGACAAGTTGGTCCTTGTGGAAAGAAGATATGCAAGCTTTGAGGTTATAAGTGCGGAATTGAGGCGGTTTAGTTGAATGGAAGGATCTGTCACATTTTTTATGTATCTCTGATGAATTTTCGATAATGATTACTTAGTGGATGATGGTAAGTTTCGAGGGTTACTATGTTACGTCTATTTAAGGCATAGACAATTGGGATTGTGTATTTGTATCATAATTTTTTAAATCGTGAGTAAGACACAGCAAAAAAAAATCAATCATTAAGTTGCTTGAGGGCATGTATGATCCTGTTGTGTGGATACAAATGTATCAGTTTATCTTGCAAATCCTGGATCATGTGACTCTTGTGTATTCTAATTGTGATTTGTGGCTTTGGATTTCAAAATACTACCGAGAATCTAAAGAGAAATAATAATAATAATAATAATTACGAAGAATATCTTTAAAATTATTCCTCCATTTTAATTGTGTCACTGCCCTAGTTCAAGTTGTAAAACTTAATTCTAGATTTCCTCCTGAGAGAATCCAATTCATAGTTACACTGTCAGTTTGCCTGGGGCGCCTCCAATATAAGACTCAATCTAAGGCATAGATTGTTGGCACAGTATACTTGTACTATATTTCTTTAATTCTGCGGGTAGGGCATCGCAAAAAAAAATCCAAGCATTTAAGCTGCTTGAGGATATGCAAGATCTTGCATGCCTACAAATGCATTACATCTTGCCTATCATGGATTATGTGACCTTTGTGTGTTCTGATATTTTTCAAGTTTGCGAATCTAAATACTTTTGAAGTGAGAAATAATAATCAGTAGTAAGATTACAAAGCTTATCTTTTAAAATTATTCGTAACATTTAAATCTAAAACTTAGTTTCAGATTTAAATTTTTGGTACTTATCACACACTCACACTGTTAGTCCACTTGGCGCACCTCCAAAATTATATTTAAACTAAATACCACGGGGCGGATGGAGGGGGAAAGCAGAGACCTGACCTCTTCATGCTAGATGCACATTCATTTTTCAAATAATTTTTACCTTAAAAACTATGTAAAAATTTTCATCTAACACCAACTATCCATTGTTTACTAATTAGTTTTAATCATAATAACTTTCTAAGTTCACGTGTGCAAAATGCAAATACAGGACAGCGAACCTGCGTGTTATGTACCCTCATTACCTTTTATCTTTGCATCACTGCCTTCTCCTCAGCTCATCATTCTCCTTCCCCATCCTAGATCATGGCTTCTTATCTGCCATACACCTAATCATGTTATATGTTGGTCCTATTTTTTTGGCTTGGGTTTGGATGGGGTGACCACTGTTGGCAAAGTTGACTCATGTTTATTGATTTTTTTTAGGTCTTTTTATTTTACAAATCTTTGATTCTAGACAAAAGGTTTTTTTTATGGCATCAACTATACCTCGTGAGAATTATGACATAATCCGTGACCTCAAATTTTAATCACACCTTGAGAATTACCATAGAATGGTCTCCCGCAAGGCACAGGTAATTCTAAAATCCATGCAAGTCATTCCTCTACTGACAACAATATAACAACTTTCTTTTGAAAAAAGCCTTTTCAAATCAAGTCGATTTTATAACCAAGATAAGATTAAAGTGTCTCCGGGCATATCTCACAATAACAAAGGTATTGATCAGACAGTCTCTGGGAGGATATTTAGTCCTCATGAAGATGTCTGCCTTTTTAAGTACATTTGAAACTTGCCTGAAGTTTAAAAATTTTTTTTGTAAAACCAAATATTAGGTTTGAGCATTTTTAGACTTAGGAATGCTTGGTTGTACCAGTTTGACTCAACCTAACATAATAAGCTTGTTGGGTTAGTTGGATTCCAGATACGTCGAGCAAATATGACATGGTCACATTTAAAAAATTGAATCAGATCTAGTTTGAGTTAAGCATTTGGAATTTTGGGTTCTAAGGCCAAGCACAGAGAGACTCAGACACAACCCTAACATCGGGACAAGTTGGATCAAATTCACTCAGACTCGAATAGGCTGGATTGTGCTTAGGTCTATCAGACACACATGGGACTAACTTGTATAGTTAGTCTTGAGTTAGTCAGGCATATCTAACTTTTTTATGTGTTAGATTTTGAGTTCTTTGGACTCTCAAACATGTCTGGGCAATGTTACAAGCGTGATTTGTTCAAGCACGGTGAGAATACAAACCAAACAACTTCTAAATAAATTACAAATAAATTCTAAATCAATCATTTTTCGGAAAAAAACATGAACTAAACATCCTCTAGCTCAAGTAAACTCCTCTTGGTTCTAGGAGGTCATGCACATGATAACTTTTTTCTAAAAAAAATTGCAAGGGTATGTTTGAAGTTTGGAGTGAACTTGAGGGGCATTTGTGTAAAGTCGAACAGTTGGAGTTGGAGTTCGATTCTTCGTGCCCGCAATCCAACCCACCTGGTGCAGTCGCGAACTCAAAAAATAATGGCGGCCTCCGACCGTCACGGGCATCAGCAGCCCGACCGATCTAAACGCGCTACTGACGTGCGTGGCCCACGGTGAAATTATTTCTGCGGGCCCAAACTATCAGTTACATAGTGACGCTAAACACAGGATACCCAAGCCGCCCCCTGAAAGCAACGTGACGAGCTACGTACACCAGGATGGCCTACACGATTTGGTAGCTTCCACTGACATATTCGACCCACATATCAGCATTTATTATGCAAATCTAGGAGAAAAAAAATCCTATAGAAGTTTCGTAATAGAAAAGAAGTTTTGACCATCAAATTAGAATTAGATGACTAAATCCATGTGATATATCAAAGAACTTTATTTGTACATAAATACGAATAATTTTATACTATTAGGTGCTCATGTTTGATGATTGTGGCTAACTTTTCTATCGACTTTTTCCATAGGAAACTTGGTATTTAATTCTTTCATAAATTTAGGCCAAATTGGTGTGCCATATTAGTGTATGGGTGGATATAGCTAATATGTGATTTTCATTGCTCACGTCCAAATAGTTGTGATTATCTTTCAACCTACCTTTTGCATGGAAAAATTCATGTTTAATTTTTGGAAATGCCTAAGGTGCAAGTATTTGTTTTTTTTAAAAAAATTATATCATTTATATCATATATTTAAAATTCTAGATTTATCTATACTCTTTTGTTCTCCACATTAATCCTCCTCCCTTTCCTCAACTGCCACTACCACATACTCCTATCTCATGAGTCTCCACCCCCTAATGACTGCCGACGATTACACTCCACTCATCAACTAACTACATTGTGCCCACTAACACCATCCTCGATATCAATGACACTCACTCCCTCCTCCCCCTCTTTCTCTTCCATCATCTACCGTCACTTGTAGTAAGCAACAAAATTACTACCTCGTTGTATCGTTTCTTTTTTCCTCATCAGTTGCCACTGCCCACCTATGTTACTCGTGGCTAGGGGCGCCATCTTCATCCACTTATTACTGGGCAGCATCTGTTAGTGATGTTAAAAAAAGAGACTTTAGAAGAACTAGATTCAATAGGAGTTTTGATCGAGTAATGATACAAACAAAATAAGAAAAAGCATGTAATACACTATAACCAAAACTTCTAATTTTTTTTGTTTCCATATATCCGTACCACCCTCATGATGGTGAAACTTTTCTTATGCATAAATAAAATGTGAGACTTCAGTTACCAATATAGTATGCAGCACATCTATATGCCTGTGGGCCAGCAGGTTTTCCTGGTCCCATATGTCATGGGATGCACTTGTGAATTCGGAAGTAGTTGATTGCGCGGATCTGGATAAAGAGAGCACTGTGGGGCCCGTGGGCCAGTCGTGGAAATTCTAAATCTCACTTGATTGCTTAGGACACTTGGCAACGAATGGAAAGCTTTCTAAAGCTCATATTTAGATAATTTTTGTGCTTTTTTTTCTTTTGATATTTTTGTTCTTTGAGGACATCAAATGGAGCACGACATCAATCACATTCAAATCCTGATTTTTGGAAACACATTAATATATTTTTTCCTTTATTCTTTTTCCTTTTCTATCAAATGCACATGACAACCTTAGTTATGACTAATCATATGACTTAGGTGGAATCTTGCGTGTTACTGTAGATATTAAGAAGATATATTTGTAGATAATAAGATATTTTATTTACAAATTCGTTATAATTGTTGAGATTATTGAACTACACAGTCATGAATAGGGCTTGTGCTGATACAACCAGTTTTCAACTTGATGATTGCGACCAGAACAGAGTTTGAGATGGTACGCTTAGTTTTGGACTGGACGACCACGACCAGGGATTGTGCTGATACGACTAGTTTTGAACTGGATGATCACGATCAGAACAGAGTTTGAGTTGGTACGCCCAACCTTAAAACAGCTCGACAGAAGGAAATAGTATGTCTAGTCGTTTTTCCTGGTCGAATCAAAAGTCTTGGTTTTGGTTGAAACGAAGGTCCACAGAGCCTTTATCTGGTCAAAGCAGCGGTTTTGTTTTTGTTCTGATGGTCGCATTTTGGTTGTTTGATCAAATCAATTGTTTTGGTTTTATTGTGGAATGTGCAAAGAGCTACACAATGGGAAACAATATGGTTGTGGCAGCGGAAATTTTGGTCGTAAAGTTGAGCTCGTCAGCATAAATCTTAGTTGCAGTAGCAAAAAGACCTGATCAATTCAATAAAAGATAAACTTCGATGAGACAGTAAAAAAAAAGTGGTGGCACTAGTAATTAAAAGTACCTAGTCGATTGATTCTGGACGAAACAGTAAACTCTTTTTATGATAGTCGTGTTTTGTTTTTCGGTCGAATCAGCTGTCATGACTTGTGGTCGAATATACCAAAATTGCTCGATAGTACGAAACACTGTGGTTGTGTTAACAAAAAAATTTGGTCATAAAATTGATTGAGATAGTAAAAACAGTAGTCGACTAATTCTGGTCGATTGATTTTGGCCCAAAAAGCTGATCGATTCAGGAAAACATAAACTTGGTTAGGACTAGGGGTGTAATCGGATTCGGATCTAATCGGATAATCCGGATACCGAATTCGAAAAAATCGGATTCGGATGTCTTTTCGGATATCCGATTAGATAATCGGATTCGGATTCGGATATACATCCGATTATTTTTGCAGATTCGAATTCGGATTTGGTATGAAATATTGGCTCCGGATTCGAATTCGGATTCGAATAATATCCGAATCCGTTAAGAATTTAGGTCATATAAATACAAAGTTAGAATTTAGAAACCCTAGCATTCCTCAATCCTCATCAGCTCATCTCCCGTCGCCACCGCCGCCTCCTCCCCGCCGCCCGTGGCCGCCCCCTCCCCGCCGCCCGTCGCCGCCCCCTCCCCGTCGCCGCTCCCTCCCGTCGCCGCCCCCTCCCCGTCGCCGCTCCCTCCCCGCCGCCCGTGGCCGCCCCCTCCGCCCGTGGCCGCCCCCTCCCCGCCGCCCGTGGCCGCCCCCTCCCCGTCGCCGCTCCCTCCCCGCCGCCCGTGGCCGCCCCCTCCCCGCCGCCCGTGGCCGCCCCCTCCCCGTGGCCGCCCCCTCCCCGCCGCCCGTCGCCGCCCCCTCCGCCCGTCGCCGCTCCCTCCCCGTCGCCGCTCCCTCCCGTCGCCGCCCCGTCGCTCCCGTGGCCGCCCCCGTCGCCGCTCCCTCCGCGCCGCCCCCGTCGCCGCTCCCGTCGCCGCCCCTGTCCCCCGTCGACCCCGTGGCCGTGCCAAATCTGCCACCAAAGGCGCCTTCTTGAGCCACGCGCCTTCTTCACCGGAGCCGCTGCCTCACCTGCGACCCGACAGCAACTCAGCAAGCAGTCTCCACAGCTTCTGTAATGTCTGGTTCAACTCTTGCTCTACTCTTAGTCTCTTACCTCTGCTGTGAACCTACATTGCTTAATTGCTATGAACTCTTGCTCTACTTAAGTTTTTCTATATCTTTTTAAGTTTCAAGGCTGATTGCAATTTAAATAGACTGGTCAAGTTTTATTTCCCTATTAACCAGATTCACCCAAACTTAAGTAGGTAGTCTTGTCTCTTGAGTCTTGAGTCTCTTGACTATATCAATGATCATGTCATGTTAATGTTAATGGTGTTGGTCATTGCATGTTTACATGTTTAATAACTGTGTATCACTACTCACTAGTATTTTCTTGTGTTATTCTTGTTATTTTCGTGTCATTTTGAACAGTCTAATAATTATGTATGTCTTGTTGAACCGTCTAACAATTACTAAATGTGTTACTGTTTTTGTTACTATTTGTTGTCCTATGTTTAATGATCATATTTGTGCTTTTGTGTGGAATGAAACAGGTCTGTGCCATTACTTAACCTGGCATAACTCGTTTACAGATTTCACTAGCTAACTAAGAACGGTAACAGCTAGTGGGAGTTTTATAAATATTTCTCTACTGGAGTCTTCCTTTAAATAAACCATGGACTCAGTCTCAAACAAAGGAAAAGACAAAGGAAAAGAGGTACTTTATTTAGACTTAAAATTTGCATGAGCTGTAACCTTAATATTTTGATTCTTGTAGCATAAACTTAACTTATTTAATTGTTATTGATCTAGATTGATTGTATGGCATCTGGAAGCGGCAGTAACAAGGGTCAAAGTGACAGTAACAACAACAAACAGGTAAATTTTGCACAAGCTTGATGTTTTGAATCCTTGTAAATTGTAATATAATCTAATTACTTTCTTATATGTGTAGAATTTTATTGCATCTGAAAGTACTAGTGGCACTACACCAACCAATGCTAATATTGAAAGTATTGTCAACGAGGTGGCATCACATGATGTTGGGACTGAGAATACTACTACTGGAAGTATATCAGCAACCCGGAATAGAAGCAGGCCTCCAAGGAGGAAGACTTCAGAAGTTTGGCAGCACTTCACAGTAGTGCAAGATGAAGTTCAAGTGAATGACAAGGTTGTGATGAAGTCTATGGCTAAATGCAACTATTGCAAGGTTAAATTCTCCGCTGATAGCAAACTTGGTACGACACATCTAAGATCTCACTACAAAAGTCAGCATGATAAGTCCAAACAAACTATTATTAAATTTGGAAAAGTAGGAGAGGAAAGTACTTTACAGTGTTGGAAGTACAATGAGGAAATTAGTGTCTATAAATATCATCTTGCAATCATCATGCATGAATACCCGTTTAATTTTTCGGAGCATGAGTACACTAATGATTTCATCACATCATTATGTCCTACATTTCCTTTGAAGTGTCGCAATGTCACTAGGAGAAATATAATGGATATTTTTAAGGAAGAGAAGAAGAAGTTGTTTGATTTTTTATCCTCTCTTAAATGTCGTTTGAGTTGCACAATGGATGTTTGGACCTCCAATCAAAATAAGGGCTATTTGTGTGTTACTTGTCATTTTATTGATGATGATTGGAAAATTCAGAAGCGGATTATAAACTTTATACATTTGGAAGGGAGGCATTCAGGAGCAAACTTGAGTAGTGTGTTTGTTAGAAACATGATTACTTGGAATATTGATCAGAAACTATTTGCTTTAACTTTGGATAATGCTTCTGCAAATGAGGTTTGTGTTAGGACTATTACTTCAACCCTTGAAGAGCATGATTATCTTATTTGTCATGGCAAGTTCTTTCATGTTCGATGTGCAGCTCACATTATTAATCTCATTGCAAGGGATGGTTTGAAAATGGTTGGAAAAGTTGTCAATAACATTCGCTCCACAATTACTATTATTAAGAGTTCTCCTTTGCAGTTTGAGTTTTTTCAAAAGCAAGTTTCTGAGTTAGATTTAGACTCAACAAAGGGTCTCTCTCAAGATGTAGCTACTAGGTGGAATTCCACCTATTTGATGCTAGCAAATGCGTTGTACTATAAGAAAGTTTTCCAACGACTTGCTTTGCTAAATCCAGAAAAATATGGACATTGTGCTCCTTCTAGAGATGAGTGGGAAAAAGCAGAATTGTTGTGTAAGTGCTTGAAGAACTTTTTCAATGTCACTAAAATTTTATCGGGCTCTTCTTATCCAACTG
Organism: Pharus latifolius; assembly: GCA_019359835.1. Taxonomy (NCBI): domain Eukaryota; kingdom Viridiplantae; phylum Streptophyta; class Magnoliopsida; order Poales; family Poaceae; genus Pharus; species Pharus latifolius. The sequence goes on from CM033328.1 coordinate 863,756, forward strand.
CAAATTTGTTCTTCATAGAGTTTTGTGAAATTCACATCCTACTTATTGAGTGGCTCCAAGAGGATGATGAGTTCCTTGCTTCCATGGCAAGAGCTATGAAGGAAAAGTTCGACAAGTATTGGGAATTAAGTAATGTGGCTTTGGCAGTTGCATGTTTTTTAGATCCTCGCTACAAAATGAAAGTGGTTGAGTTTTACTATCAAGAGATTTATGGCAATATTGATGTTGAGAAGATTTGTGATTTGAAGGTCCTTGTTGACAAGTTATTCGAAGCATATGCATCTCGATACAATGATTCTTCAGTTAGTGTTGTACAGCCTACCACTGGATCTTATACTAGATTTTCTTCCCACCTTCATGACCTTAATCCTAATGAAGAGCCAAAACGCAGAAAACTGAGTGCTTTCCTAAAGGATGTCAATGAAGAGAATCAAGAGAAATCTGAATTGGAGAGGTATTTAGTTGAGCCATTGTTGAAATGGCCTGAAAATGATCACTTTGATATTTTGGCTTGGTGGCATACTCAAGGTGCAAAGTATCCTATTCTTTCCTTGCTTGCACGAGATGTTTTGGCAATTCCTGTATCAACAGTTGCATCTGAGTCCGCCTTTAGCGCCAGTGGGAGAGTCATTGATAAGTACCGCAGTCGATTAGAACCCGAAATAGTGGAGGCATTGATATGCACCAAGGATTGGATAAGGGCGACTAAAAAAGGTAATTTAATAAACAAAATTTGTACAATTATTTTTCTTATGTATGCATTAGTTAACTTGTTTTATTATTGTAGGTAAAATGGATGTTGCTTCAATTGTGGAAGAGTTAGAATTTGATGACATAAATGACAAAGATGAATGCGATGTATTAGGGTATGTTAAGTTGTCAACTAGACAATTACACATGCTTTTCTTTGTGTTTTTATATACTCTTGTTCTCCGATAAAAACAAAATTGTATCCTTGTTTAACTAAATAATTTTGAACCTTTTTATTTGCAGGTGATTTTCAACCATTTGGTTTGGCATGCAATTTCAGCTCTTTTGACCTCTTCTCATCTTGTCTCTTTAATTTAGTGGCGTATGTTGCCGAACTCAATTTATTAACTTAATTAGTTCAGTTGTAATTTTTGAATGAACTTATTGGGTTTAAATGTTTGATGTGAACTGTTGCCATTTAGTAACTCTGAGTTCTGGTGTTGTGTGAGACTGTGAGACTGTGAGTTATGTTTTGTGCAGCTTCATTGTGTTTGTCTCTGGCTCTGCAGTGTCCAGAAAATTCTGAATTGCAATGTCATTCCAATTTATGTCTGTGATGTATTTATCTATTGAGATGTTGTGTGAGAATTGATGAATTAGTGATTTTTGCTGAGTACCAAATATGCACTCTTGCAATTGTTCTCCTTGAATTTATAATATGTGATATTAACTAATGTCTTATACATATTTCCTTTAACCTGAAATTTATTTGACAATTTTATAGAAATAATATGATGTTAAAATTTTAAAACAGCAGTATAATCCGAATAACATTCGAATTCGATCCGAATGAAGTAAAAATCCGATTCGAATTCGAATTCGATAACTATCCGATTCGTATCCGAATCCGAGTATATCCGAATTCGTATTCGAATTCGATTAAAGTTAATAGGATTTGGATTTGGTATGACCAATATCCGACCGAATTCGATCCGATTACACCCCTAGTTAGGACAGTAAAAAATAGGGGTCGCACCAGTAAAATATGGATTTTTTTACAAATAACACACAGAAAAAAACTAATTGCAGAAATGACCTAGAGTTGTTGTATTTTGTAAAAATAGTCTGCCACGTTAGCGTGTCAAATCCTGGAGACTCGACAAGGTCTGAAAATTAGCTTGTTGTGTGCTAGACACTCGACAAGTCTCTTGTCGCATTTTGGAGCTGCGACAAGTGGCTTGTCAAGTTCTTAGTACTCGACAAGCTCTCTGGCTCCTGTAACAGTTCGGTTCTCGTGAGTACTCGTAGCCGAGGGCGTGGTTGTGAAAATAGTGGTCAAGGAGACATGGTCGAAGGTTATCGTAGAGGTGGTCGCAGGTCGAAGTGGTGGTGGTCGAAAATCGTCGTGGTGAGGTGAACTTCATTGATTTTGGTTATCATCGACCAACCACCTCTTCAACCACTCCACTCCGACCTACAACCACACATGCATTACAAGCCAAAGGAAGCCGATATCCAACCCATGCAACGCGACACGTTACTTGTCGAGTCTCCAAAACCCGACACATTGACGTGGTGAGCTATTTTTGCCAAATATGGCAACTCTGAGCCATTTTTGCAATTAGTTTTAGTCTGTGGGTTATTTGTAAAAAAATTCGTAAAATATGTGGTTGATTAGCTGTGGGCTCAACAGTAAACTGTTTTTTTAATGATGGTCGTGTTCTTTTTTGTCGAATCAGCTGTCATGGTTTTATGGTCGAATGTGGCAAAACAGTTCCACAGTGCGAACCACTGTGGTCATGACAGAAAAAAATTTGGTCGTAAAGTTGGACTCATCAGCATAAATCTTTGTAGTATAAGATGGCTTGGTTGTGGTTGAATCAGCGATTTTACTTTTTATGATGGACGAAACAGCTTGACACTACGAAACTGTATGGCTGGTTGTTTTTTACCTGGTCCAATTGGGAGGATTGGTTTTGGTCGGGACAGTAAAAAACAATGATAGTAACAGTAAAAATATCTAGTCGATTGATTCTGGTCGATAATCTTTGGATGAAATAGTAAATTGTTTTTATTTTGTTTTTTAGCCGAATCAGCTATCATGGCTTCTAGTCGAATACGACAAACAGTTCAACAATACAAAACAGTGTGGTCGTAGCAGGGAAAAAAATTGGTTGTAAGGTTGAGCGCATCAATATAAATCTTGGTCATACCAGCAAAAGGCCTGATCGATTCAACAAAACATAAACTTAGTCGAGACAGTAAAAAAAGCAGTCGCGCCTGTAAAATCTTTGGTCAATTGGTCTTAGTTGATGGATTTTGGCCGAAAGAGTGAATTATTTTTTGGTCGCATTTTGTTTTTTGGGTCAAATGAGTAGGCTTGGTTATAGTCGAATGTTGTGCCTGGTCGCATTTTGTGTTTTCTGGGCAAATCAGCTATCATGTTTTGTGGTCGAATGCGGCTAATAGGTTGACAGTATGAAACAGTGTGATTGGTCGATTTTTTTTCCTGGTCGAATTAAAAGACTTGGTTTTGGTCTAACGTGGGAAACAGCTTGACAATCAGGAGCATGTTCGACAGCCCAGATGAAGCAAACACGCTGATCTAACGGCCACGAACGAAGAGATGCATGGCTTAACGTGGACCCAACTTTCAAACAGCAAGCCCGGTAGTGGATTCCATGCGGCCAACTCAAATGAAGCGAAGATAGAGATCCAACAGCCACAAACGCGCCAACGACGTGGGCAAAGCAGCGGGGTACACACGGATGGCTTGGATGAGCTGAAACCACTAATCGAACGGGCAAGAACACAAAGTCGAATGTGGAGAGGAGTTTGCTCCCCGGTTGTATATCTATATATGATTATATACATATATTTTTTAAATTACTAATCATTATAGTTCTCTTACTCTTCTAGTACATAAACAGAGAATTTTGTTTTCAAGAACAAGTCAACACATAAGTATGTAAAATAAGACTATAAGTGATCAAAATCAGTCATGTTCAAATTATATATTTTTTCCTTATTCCTCTTTGAATAAGATACTAAACTTATTCTACCAATTTTTTTTGTTGTTGGTAAGATCTCCACAATTAGTACATCTCTACTCATTGTTGTTTCTATTCTATTCTACTAGTGTCTCCAAAGATATCTGTGTGACGTAGTTGGTCATTGTTCCTGGTTTGATTTGCCAAACATTCATGTTGTACAATGCTCAAATGATATTGTATCTTTTCAGTTTGATAAAAAAAACAGGTAGTCATACTTCTCTTTGCACGCACAGCTCACTAAATCTCACTGAATTAACTTCTTGTCTTGTTTCTGCAACCATACGAGAGAGCTTAATTCTAATTTTCTTAATTTATAATAATCACCTTTCGATAAAGTATCTTTCCGACAGTTTTATTATGTTCAAGTGCACTAGTGTCTTTAGCACATGGAGCATAAAATACAATCTGTAACACCTAGGAGTTTTTTTTACTAATAACCCAGATTTAAAAAATAATTACAAAACTAATCCACAGTTACGAGAATTTACAGAAATGACCTACCACGTAAGCATGTCGAGCTCCCAAACCTCGACAAGGTGCATGTCGCACGGGAACCATCTGGTCGTGATCGAAAGGCACGACTAGAGGCTTGTCGTGTCCCTGGACCACGACAAGAACTTGTCGAGTCCCTCGACCACGACAAGCCACGAGCACAGCTTGTCGAGCTGTGAGGACTCGACAAGCGACCACACTGTGCTGCGGTCGATGGCGAACACTGGTCGTGAACTGACCCCTCTGGTCGCAAACAGTAGACGTGGTCGTGTACAGTAGAGGTGGTCGAGCTAATGACTTGATTGCAAGGATTTTTGATTGAATTTTGGACTGATTTGTAATCTGATTTCACAGATGAGTATAAACTTATATCTTATACTCATCTAGCAAGAGATTTGATAAAATCTGGCTTGATTTGATGATTTTCGATATAAACTGAAAATAGGGTACTTTAGGGTAAAATAAGATCTGAGTTTTGTCGATTTAGAATTCTGGCCTTTAAGATATAATTTTGTAATCTGGACAGAAGAGAAAATTGTATCAAATAGCATTTGAAAGAGATTTGCTGAAGAAATTCTGAATTTGGAGTTAATCTGAAGAGTTTAGCCTTTTTGGGTTTCCATATATCAGATAAAGGACTAAATTGCGATATAATTTGGACTGATATGTGAAAAAGGCTTAGATGATATGATTTGGCTGCCAACTTTCTGGATTAAGGTATTGACATACCCATGATCATAATCCAAGAATAATCTGATCTAGATTAGGTCAAGATTTAGCTAAATCTGAGTTCTAAGTATTTAGGGTAATTAGAATCCTGTTTTCGAAAACAGAATAGGATTGATAGATCTGAGAGTTAGAGATGGAATTGAATCTGGTTTCTGAAGACTTTTATGTTTAGCAGTAACAAGATCAGTTCAACTCTAATCTATCTCAAACCCTAAAATCTCAAAATCTATCCTGTGAACCCAAATCAAGATCAGTGGGGATTCGAACCCAGGTGGACAACGAGGTAGAAGAGAGTTCCCACCAGCTGGGCTAGGAATTTTAATTGTTCTAGTACTACAGGAGTTTGTATATGGACGTATATGTATGTCTAGGTATGTATGTCTAGGTATGTATGTATATGTATGTATGTCTAGGTATGTATGTATATGTATGTATGTATGTATATGTATGTATATAAACATATATATGTATATGTATGTATATGTATGTATGTATATATATGTATATATATCTATACAGTATATATATATATGTATATGTATATATATCTATACAAATATATGTATGTATATATATATATATATATATATATGTAAGTATGTATATATATCTATGTATGTATATACATATAATAAAAATATATAAGAAATTTAGTGAACTGCATGATTCATTTTGAATGTAACACACTGAAAAATAAAAGTGTTAGTACATGTTCGCTATGGATTCGGATGACCCCTCTTATGCCCATGTCTATCTCTCTGAAAAGGCGATGGTGAGTACGGATCAGGTGGCACATGTGATCGCTGCCCAGCCGCGGTAGAAGGACCATGCCGCTCAGTACCTACATGACCCTGAGATGGCTGTGTCGGTGGAGGGTGATCTTCGAGCTTGCTAGGCGCCAACTGATCCGATTGGTAGTACTGATGTGCATGAGGGTCGTGCAACCCTAACATGCTCGAGACCCAGTCGTCGTTGTCCCGCTGTTGTGCCACCCAACTGGGCTCGGCCCCCTGCGGAGCGTAGTACTCACGATCGTCATCCACATCCATGTGGTCGTGGGCGGGCTCCCCCCAACTCTCTCAAGTAGACCCCCCAGGGACTGTCTCTGTCCTTGGGTCGCCTGCTCAATATGAGCCTGGTCCCAATCTTCGTCAGCCGCAAGCTGCTCTGCCAACGCCCTACTCGCATCGTCCCTGTCTTGACGACGGATGTCGTCCTCATCATCAGAGTCATCTGAATCGGGAGTGCGATGTCTCAACGGGCCCCCAATATGCAGATCTCTGCGTCGAGCACTGTGCATTGACGAGGAACGACGAAGCCGAGAAGGGCCGGCGGACGTCCCCGGTATGTCACCTCCCCAGGTCGACGATGTGTCACGATGACTGCACCATGCTGACGAAGTGCTCTGTCGAGCACCACCCAGGCTAGGCCGGGCTGACATCGGGCTAGGTGGCCGGGCCCCTCTCCGGTGAAGAACCGATGCATCTGTCTTTCGGCCACAAGTTACGTCGAAGAAGAGTCGTTGTGCTGCTACACGGATGGAATGTAAGGCAGCACGCGCCACCGTCTTGAAGTGTCGTCCTCCCCGCCAGCTAGACGACAAGTTTGCCGCCTGCCTGTCGATGGCCAACACTAAGTCAGCCTGCACATGCGAAACTCATATGGGAGCTATGGAAAAATAGATAAGATAAGAGACCAACATAAGTATCCAGCGAAGACGAACGTATCGAGCGATGTATCCGGCCTGCGAAATGAACATCAAGGCCGAGTCGAAAACTGTCTTGATGTGATAGTTCTGTCGGCGAAGGGGGGGCCGCACGAGCGAGTCGAGTGCGGGTGCGCGGCACGTACCACTGAAGATAGGCCTGGTACGTCCCAGGGTCATACGGCCGCTCCTCCACAACAACATCCGTCGCTGCGTGGTCCTCCCACTCGTCGACCCATTTGGAATTCTTGATCTGCCAGTTGTCGAAGTGTTTTCCTCTACGTGTTTGTCTGCAAAGGGTGACGCGATGCACATAAAGCAAAGAAATACACAAATATGAGTGCGTACGTGAGATATAGAAAATGTTCGAGGCATACACGTGAATCTCCCGCGGGAGATGGCGTTGTCGATTTCTTTCCGGGGGCGGTATCTGCTGATGTAGTCCGAATTGGCGCATCACCCTCTCCGGAAAATACGGCTCCACCACATGTGAGAACACCATGTGCCGGCGTGTAAGCCAGCAGTCCTGGCCCGCGGTGCAATGCGAGGAAATGCCATGCGGTGCAACCTAGGAGATGTGTTCCGGTGTCCATGGTCTCCATATGACGCGCGCGTTCGATAGGAGATCAAACTCTCCCAGGTACGCCAAGTAACAGTGGTGAATCTGTGACGATGACCATCTCAGCCGACCTCCCAGCCAACGGGCTCCCATGGTCGGCCGATCCACCCAATCCTCGTAGTCCGCTGACGCACCGAACGGATGGATGGGCCGCTGTAAAAGCGGCCGACCAACGGGGAAGTGCTTCCATGACCACAACTGCAACAGTACAGGACATGCAGACAGCAATGATCCAGCTGCGGTCCTGCAACATGCCTCACAAAGCCCCCTGTAACGCGGCATGGCCCCTGCGTCGGCATCGACGATACTCTCGACCAGAGGAATGAACCACGTGTACACAGTGTCACCGTGCGTAGAAGGGAACAAAATATACTGCAGCGTCACCATCAAGTAGGCGAAGAGATGCTGCCGAACTACATCGGCAGGGGCATCATTGGGGCACTCACGGTAGCGCGCCAGAAATCGGTGGGGGACACCACGCCTGGATGCCGGGATCTCTTCAGCGTGGTTAGCGATGTTGAATCGGAGGTGCATCTGTGCGCGCCAATCTAGGCGTGCTGGCCGGGGGACGATGGGATGTCCACTGCCAGGTAAACCAAGCAGCGTGCTCACATCCTCCAGCGTGACTGTCATCTCCCCCAGCGGAAGTGGAAAGTGTGGGTCTACGGACGCCATCGATCTACCAATGCGGTGATCAATGACCTGTCCAGTGTGAGATGCTGACCTATCTGTAGCATACGGGCGAACGGCAATAAACCGGCATCCCGTAGGATAGGGATATAGCCCTCATGCAGATGCCAGTACTCCAAGGGAGCACGGACTACCAGCGGCTCCAAGTCCCCGCCCTCGGACAAGATGTGGCCGTGATGTCCACGATCACATGTACTGCTCAGCAGTTCTGGAAGATCTCTATCCCCGCCAGCCATGTCTGTCAAAACATAAAATAGGAACCATTATTGAAGTAACATAACATACAACGCGAACAGTTATTGAAAGTATCATACCCATGGATAGCACACGACATGAAAGTAACATAACATAAATCATATTACAAAGTTTTGTACGGATTACAACAATCCAATGCAAATGATAAGCGTATTACAAAGTTTATTACAGGCTAGGTCGATGGTCCGGGTGCATTCAAACAATCCTTCCTGTTATGTCCGGGCTGCCTACAGATCGAGCATTTCCTAGCTCGTGAGCTACCCCCTGTGACTCATCCATGTCGTTGTGTATTCGGCGTGTCTTCCGTCGCCCTAGACCCGTTCGCTTTAGATTTACATCTGGGATCTAGGTAGTCTCGCCAGCAGGGATAACTCTGTAGTCACCGAGCGTCATAAAAACTCTCCACACGCCACTCCACGTGTTTGAAAGGTTGTCAAGGTTGAAGTACTCCGAAAGGTAAGGCGCAGGGCTCACACCGAGCGCCGCACATGAAGCAAGGACATGAGAGCAGGGCTTGTGCAGTAGCTTCGGTTTGTTACATGAGCACTCAGCGACATCCCCAAGAATGACCTCGTGCACCCGTCCAGGCCTCAGTTGGCCGCTCACGTTCTTCTGCCGAAGGCGGACTTGAATGATTCGGTGCAGTCTGTTTATAACTGTCACCTCGTGCCACTGGGTTTTGTCTACGCGAGTAGTCAAGTAGGACTGCACAACATCTGGCAAGGTTCTCATGGGATCGTCGACTAGCGTTTTGGCGGCTACACTTCTGTTGTTGAAGTACTCGGCTGTGCGGTACCATGTCATCTCCACTACAGCAGTCACCGGCAAACACCGGACTCCCTTCAACACAATTGCACACCTCTAAAAGGTTAGTTGTCATTATCCCAAATCTTGCGCCATCTTCGTCGTGCAGCAAGGACCATTTCTCGATGTCCTTGTCCTGAATCCATTGGGAGAATTTACTCACGTTCGCATCATCGGCAGCATTGCTGGCCCTCCTCGTGGAGTTCTTCACTGTCAGCGCCTCCAATTTGTCGAACACAGCCTGGAACTTCCTCGGTTGATTTTGCATGCACAACCGCTTGAACAGATCCATGATCTGTTTACTGCAGAAGTGTGTGAAAAGGTTTTCTGCAATGTGCCGCATGCACCAACGGCTGCGTACATCCTCCCATTTGTACGGAGCATCTGGGGCCCCGCGCATTACCTCCATGGCATGGAGCAGCCCTCGGTAGCGGTCCGATATGATGCACACCTTCTCTCGATCATCAACAACCGCCCGCTTCACGTTGACCATAAACCACAACCAACTTTCTGAGTTTTCAGACTCGACGATCTTGTACGCCAATGGAAGCAGTTGGTCATTAGCATCCGCAGCAACAACAATGAGAAGACTGCCCTTGTACTTTCCGGTCAGGAACGTACCATCCACGCATATGACCGGACGACAATAAGCAAATTCCTCGATACACTGGCGGTATGACCAGAACAATCGACGGAGTACCCGAGTGTTCTGTATGGGGCTACCATCTCGATGTGTAGCTGGCTGATCGAAGAAATCTAAAAATGTGCCTGGGTTAGTTTGAGCAATGTTGCGCAGCAACTGCATCACATTGTTGTAAGCGTGGTCGAATATGCCGAACATACCCTCAATTGCCTTCTGTTTTGCTCTCCAGGCCTTTGCATACCGTATAGTGTACCCACACCTATCGGCAACTTGCTTCATTATTTCTCTCGGCATTATCGAAATGTTCTCTCGCACGGCCGGCTGGATGATATTACCGACGTACGCCGACGTCAGGTTCCTGTGTCTGTCCAGCGCCTCCGTGAGCAGGCATGTGTGTGCGGTAATCCTTGTCACCACAAAACCGACGTCGTCCTTCGGCCGCATCGCATGAATCTTCCATGGGCAGCCTGCTGTTACACAGGCTGCGACAAAAAGGTTGGGGTTTGACTTGACGACCTTATATTGCCGGTTAATTGCGAGGGACCAGCTCGCCACGGCATTCTTTAGATCTTCCTTGCTTTGAAACTCCTGCTCTATTTGTAAGCCACCGTGCTCGAAAGACCACCTCGAACCCTAAACCCTTGGCAACATAGCTTGACTGTATGCTGAGTGATCTAGCCACTCCTGCGGGGGACCAGGAGTATCGTCATCAGAGCCATCGGATGCCTCCGAGTCCGTCGAATCATCTTCGTCGGACACTGATGGAAGGCAATCCAGTACCTCGTACACATCTACGCGAGTATGGCAGAATACATCTGACCACTCGCTAGCCCTGAATCTCGCAGGACCGGGCATGACGGTTGACTCACCCTCCACCGCACACTCGGCTGCTCGTACGTTGCAGAACTGCACATACATCGCGAACTGGCCGAGCAGTCCACCATGGGGGTCTTCCACTCTTCGAAGATAAGAACTCCAAGATTTGTCCCCTTTAATTTCGCGCAGCATCCAGTATGGCTCATTATCTACCTCACAAACGATGAGCCCTTCAATTAGAGCCATTTCATCACAAGGCCACTTCCCGAATATATTCAGGATCCACAAATTCAGCTCTAAGAATGAGGTGTTATGTACGCTCAGCTCGCCCGTCACATACTGGCAACAGCTCATATCAACCCCGCTTTGCTCCTCGCGAATTATGCCGTCACCATAAAATATGTAAATTTTTTTCGGACTTTCCATTCCCTACACACATTCATCTCACGCGTAAATAACATGACACCATTACATACATGCACATAGTTCCTAAAACCATACATACACATATACATTTGAAAAACATAATTTCTAAACATAGAGCATGCATGCATGTAATTGAAAATAACCTAGTTTCATAATTTCTAAATACATACACATATATATTTTACAAAACATAATTCTTGGACATAGAGTATGCATGTGCACAATTAAAAATAACCTAATTTTATATTTTCTACAAACATACACACATGCACATAGTTTCTAAAACCATACACATATACATTTGAAAAACATAATTTCTAAACATAGAGCATGCATGCATGCATGTAATTGAAAATAATCTAGTTTCATAATTTCTAAATACATACGCATATATATTTTACAAAACCTAATTCTTAGACATAGAGTATGCATGTGCACAATTAAAAATAACCTAATTTTATATTTTCTACAAACATACACACATGCATATAGTTTCTAAAACCATACACATATACATTTGAAAAACATAATTTCTAAACATAGAACATGCATGCATGCATGTAATTGAAAATAACTTAGTTTCATAATTTCTAAATACATACGCATATATATTTTACAAAACCTAATTCTTACACATAGAGTATGCATGTGCATAATTAAAAATAACCTAATTTTATATTTTCTACAAACATACACACATGCACATAGTTTCTAAAACCATACACATATACATTTGAAAAACAAAATTTCTAAATATAGAGCATGCATGCATGCATGTAATTGAAAATAACCTAGTTTCATAATTTCTAAATACATACACATATATGTCCAAAACCTAATTTTTAGACATACAGTATGCATGTGCATAATTAAAAATAACCTAATTTTATATTTTCTATTGTGTGCACATAGTTTCTAAAACGAAATACACATACATTTAAAAACCCTATTTTCCAAACATACACACATACATTTCAAAAACCTATTTTTCAAACATACACACATACATTTATAAAACCCTATTTTCCAAACATATACACATACATTTCAAACATACACACATACATTTAAAAACCCTATTTTTCAAACATACACACATATATTTCAAAAACCTATCTTTCAAACATACACACATACATTTATAAAACCCTATTTTCCAAACATACACACATATATTTCTAAACATACACACATACATTTCAAAAACATATTTTCCAAACATACACACATATATTTCTAAACATACAAACATACATTTCAAAAACCTATTTTCCAAACATACAAATATAAATTTAAAAACCCTATTTTTCCAAACACACACACATATATTTCTAAACATACACACATACATTTCAAAAACCTATTTTCCAAACATACAAACATACATTTAAAAACCCTATTTTTCCAAACATACACACATATATTTCTAAACATACACACATACATTTCAAAAACCTATTTTCCAAACACACACACATACATTTATAAAACCCTATTTTTCAAACATATACACATACATTTCCAAACATACACACATACATTTAAAAAAATCTATTTTACAAACATACATACAGATGCACATATTTCCTAAACATATTCCTAAAAACATAATACCTACTCTTGTATACACATAAACATAAATATAAACCCTAATCACGTCATTAGCAATATAATTAATAGAATCTTAAATGCATTTTGAAAAAAATTACCTCTTTTCGAAGAGCTCGCAATTCTCTACAAGTTTCTCTTCTACACCGAATAAATTTATCGGACAGATTTTGCTAGATCTAGGGTGAAAGATAAGAGATGAGGTGTGTGTGTGTGTGCTGCTGCTTGAATTGAAGGAGTGTGTGTGAGTGAGTGTGTGTTTGGGCGCAGGGGACCAGAGAAGTATAAAGGGGACCAGCAACTTGTCGAGTTCTGGAAACTCGACAAGCTACACAATATTAAAATGTGCAGTGCTCATATATCACATAAGTGTCTTAGCCCAGCTGGTGGGAGCTTTGCAACGTAGTTGGCTCGGGTTCGAATCTCCGCTCCCGCAATTAAAACATTTTTCCTTGTCGAGCTCTGGATCCACGACATGTGAGAGAGGGATATTAATTAGGCTTACCCTTCTAGTGCAGCTAAAAGTGCTAGCCCAATTGGCTCGCGTGCCCGCTCCCATGTCCTCGGGCCGGGTTCGAATCTCCGTTCCCGCAAATTATTTCTTTTCTCTTGTTGAGTTCTCCACATGTGACAAGTGGTCGCGGCTTGTCGTGGTCGAGGAACTCGACAAGCCCCTAGTCGTGCCTTCTGACCACGAAAAGAACGCGCCCGTGCGACATACAACTTGTCGAGCTCTGGGAGCTCGACATACTTACGTGGCAGACCATTTCTGTAAATTCTCACAACTGTGGGTTAGTTTCGTAATTATTTTTTAAATCTGGGTTATTAATAAAAAAAACTCCCTGAAATAGGGTTTAGGTGTAACAGTCGCCATATGCTAATAGAATAGAGATTGTAACCATGTAAGATTTTATACAAAATAGTTTGAAATCAGAAGAGTACCATAAAACTCATTTTATTCCTTATATGGTATGTTAGCTTCATGGAAATCAATAAATATAAACTGAGCAAAATATAAAGTTGATAATCGTATCCCTTCCCAGCTGATTTAGTCTATTGCCCAAGTCATGTTTCGATGTTATTTCAGCAACATGATCATCACCTTTTGAAGCTGCAAAACTTATGTTGATAGTAATAGTTAAGAAAATAAATTATTGTCTTTTATAAAGAATTAACAATACAAAATTATTTACAACTATGAAGTCACATCTACTTCATTAATAATAAATAAAGAAGTATATAGATAAATAGATAGATAGATAAAATAATAAAGATAAAACAATTTATGATGCCACACATGACTACAAGATTCCCACTCTTGAAAATTATCAAGGTAAAATTTCAGACTATCATGTTATATAGAAAGGTATATTAACATCATAATTCCTCCAAAAATATTTCCGATCTAGATGAGCAAAACTCTTTAATCCATCAAGAACTATCACTCTTAATTTACTGGTATCGGTTGCTCCTACAGAATTCCCGTTAGATTCAACAAAGAGCTCTCTGATCACAATTGATAGAGAAAATAAATGATTTTGAGTAATTCACTTTAAGACCAGTAAAAGTGGCAAAAGTTTGAAGTTGAGCTTTCAGCATAAATACTTTTTTAGATTTTGCTTGTAATATTATTAATGTGTTGTCCGCATATTGAATAATTGAAAAATCATTGGAATGATATTCTAACAAGGGCAATGAAAGGCGGTGAGAGAAGACTTTTATCTCTTACTGCATTTAGAATACTTTGTAGCAGATCAGCTACCAAAATAAAAATAAAGGATATAAGGGATCTCCCTTACGAGCACCTCTTTTGCTTTTAATTATTTTACCCGCAATTCCATTTAACAGAATGTTGACTGATCCAGTTCCCAGAATTGCTCAATCCAACTTAGCCATCTACTACCGAAACCCCTAGCCCTTGATACTTCCAGGATAGCTTAATGTTCTATCTTATCAAAAATTTTCTCAAAATCCAATTTGAGTAATATTGTTTGATATCGAGATGATTTGCAATTGTGAATATATTCAAAAGCCCATGCCAGACAATCTTGAATAGTTCCTGATAAAACCATACTGATTGTGATGAATGATAGATGTTATAACTTCCTGAAGCCTATTTGTTAGGATCTTTGTCATAATTTTTAGAGAAGTATTAAGCAAATTGATCGGTCTAAATTCAGATACTTTACATGCACCATTTTTCTGCAGAATGAGTGTGATCAAGGAAGTATTAATCCTCCCAATATTAGCCTTGCGCATGTAGAAAAGATCTAAAAGATCATAAAAATCATGTTTGATAATTGAGTAGCAAGTTTTAAAGAATAATCCATTAAAACCATCCGGACCTGGGCTCTTGTGGGAACTAAAATTTTCAAGGACATGGTCAAGTTTTGTTCTTGTGAAAGGTATTCCAAGCTTTGACAAGTCTCTCTGAAATTTGTGAAGAAGGTCCCTTAAATTGAACTCCATATGACTAAAATTCGAAGAACCCAATCTATTTCTGAAGGATAACCACAGATGTTGTGCCATATCCGAATGAGATGAAAGCTCATTACCATGATCATCAATGAGAGAAGCAATATAATTCAATCTCATATTATCTGATGCTACTAATTGGAAATACCTTGAGTTGTCCTCACCCAACTTGACCCATCTGATATGAATTATCAGTGAGGTGTTGAAGATGTCTGAATTGCTTACTCCAGCTCTTAAGAGCTTTCCTCAGAGCTTTGAATTTACTCCCAATTCTTCTCGTGACATTATCATTAACAGCCGTATAATTCCATGTTTTATCAACAGTTTTCAAACCTGAAGATCTTTGATTTTGGAATACAAGAAGAAACCTTGACTACACATGGAATGTGATCCGAAATGGGTTTTCCTAGAGGCAAAACCATGGTATTTGGAAAAGTTCTTGACCAACCCTGATTAATAAAACACTAATCCAGTTTTTCCAGAACCGGATTAGTCTGCATGTTGGACCAAGCATAAGCTAGACCTTTAATTGGTAATTCCATAAGTTGAAGACTGTCAATGGCTGAATTAAAGAGGTCCATTTCTTTGCCATTACAATGCCAATTGTTCTTGTTGTCCAAGCAACGTATCAGGTTGAAGTCACCCATTATTAACCAGATCACATGAGCCAGAATAGTAATATTTTGAAGCCAAACCAATAATTCCAACTTCTGGTACACAAGGCCCATATACATTAGTAATCAACCAAACTTTACCCAATAATTTATGATTCAATTCCACAATAAGAGAATACTTATTTTTATAAACTCCTCCACCTTGAAAGAGTCTTCTATCCTAAACTGTTAATATTCCTCCTGAATTTCCCACTGATGGGACCTAATCAAAACCATCAAGATGCTTTAGACAAAAGGATTTAATCATAAATAGGTTTGCTTGCTCCATTTTTGTCTCTTGAAGACAAAAAAGCGCACAATTGGCTTCTAAAATCTTGTTACGCACAACATTCCTCTTAGCTTCATAATTAAGCCCTCTGACATTCCAATTCAGAATATTAAATTGCTTAGTCATATTCATTTAAGCAGAACTTGGAAACAAGCACCATTAACAAAATACAGACAAGGGAATTACAATTCCCAGTCTCACAGTAGTTCATCACTTCAACCACTAAAATTATTACAAAACTCTTGAAATGTAAGGAAGTTCCCAATTTAAAACAAAAGCACATAATGATTAAGGTAAGACCACTAATCATCAATATGTTCGATTAGATGGCAATGAAGGTTGGCTTTAGAGATCATCTCTAAAGGTATCCCATAAGCAAATTCCAACGCTTGCAGAAGTTCAACAGTAAGTTCTGGTGCTGTGTTGCCTTTGGTTGATGGTTTGAAGCATTTGAAATTTGTCGCGAGTCTTGGGCTTCTTCTAAGACCACAGTAAACAAAGCACCTTATTTTTCCAACTAGAAGCCAGTTATACATTGATTTAACTGTGAATCTCTTTGATTTCTCCCATTTCCAAAGAAAGCCATCTTTCTCATCATTCAGATAAATTCATGGACACAGCCATTCAATGTCATCCATTGCTTATAACAAGATCCGGTGTTAGATGATGCCTAAAGCACAGCTGCTTTTGTCCACTCAGGACTTTAGCTACTAAAATGGATTCAATCAAACGAAGTTTTGGATATTTGTCCTTCAGGAAATCATCTGTCAACCAATGATCTTCCCAAAACCTAGTGCTTCTTCCATCTGCAACCAGAGTTTTTAGTCCTAAAGCAAACAGTTCTCTAATCCCCATAATGTCTGTCAAGCAGGGGGAGTCACCTGTCCTGCGACACACATGCATGAGAGATTTAGCATCAACTAAGGATTGCCACAGTCCTTTCTAATAATTAAAATAAGGGATCTCCTTACGGCAGGAAGTAAAATGATCATAGAGAATTTTTTGACATAAACTTAGAATACAATAGCTACAGATGCACAATGTTTAACTGAATAAATTAAAATTTTAAACATCACAGAAAAATAGCACATCCGATATCAGAATTGCAATTACTACCCAATAATCACACACGTATCAAATTGCAATAACTACGGGATAGCGTTGTTACCTTGACGGGGCCCTGACAAGAGGAGGAAGTCGCGCTGGTCGGCGGGTGGATCATGGCGTTTCCACCCTTAGGAGCGGCGGCGGAGCAGGGGGTCACTTGCTTGCTTCCCCTGGTTTTCCCGCTTGCGACGGCGGCGGCGGCGGCGGCGGCGGCGGAGGGGGGTCGCCAGCCGGTGTAAGCCTCAGGGATCGACGACGGTGGCAGAAGCCCAGCGAGTCGGAGGCACCGGTGTGGCAAACTCCTCGCAACATGCCTCGTGGGCTCGCCACCTAGGATTTGTTGGCTGCCTCTTCCTCCCTTGGGCTCTGCTCTGTTACTCCTGGACTCCTCACAACATCTCTTCTTGGGTGACTACCAAATCCTAAACATATAAATTAACCCAATCATTGGTGGGACTGAGGGAGGCCAAGATAATACCAGAACACAATTGTTATTTCTATTTCTGTTATGAATGTGTTAGGCAAACATATAAGACTGTCTCCAATACCGTAGCTTCACACGATGTCCGAGCTTCACATTGGCTCGATTTGGACACCTTAGTCACACGGCGTCGTGTGGCTGGCAGTGAAGTGAACGTCTCAGTGCTTGCAGGTGCACTCAACCAACCGAGCGGCTTCGAAGGAACTGCGTTGGAGTGGCACACGGCATGTGACGACACGTTTTGTAAGTCCCACCGCATCACGTCCTGCACCAAACGAATTCATACACGCATGTAAATTGACGGATGGGGCCTAGTACAACGCAGGGCCTAGCGTCAGGGACACAATGTGGTGTAAGTGTGGGTACTTCAATTCGCGTGGCAATAGTGACAGGCCCACAAAATACCATAGAGGAAGAAGATGTGTTGTCATTGAGAAACGAGAGGAGATCAGAAGAAGAATTACTAAAATTATTAGAAATATAGTAGGTGGTTATTAATGGAGAAGAGATAACGGTATTAATTTTTCAAAAAAAACAGATAGGATGAGCCACAAATTATATATATATATATGAACAGCACAACCATGCCGTTCCTAAATCGTTGTCATCTATTTATTTTAAAGGGACAGATCATTTAGGGCCAAACCTATTCAACTCTTAGTAATCTCCAACCCAAAGAAATGCCTATCTGCGATGGCCCACACACGCAGGCATGGCACACACGCAGGCGTGTCAGTGTCAAGCAAGCTTCTGCTTCTCTCTTTTACCCTGCAATGGAAGCATATTTTGTTTGCTTAGAGAAGCAGAGGTGGGACAGGGCGAAGAAAGAGCGACATATGCACGCTGTTTATTAAATGAGGAGTTGCTTCGAAACCATGGTTGCTGTTTACTTAATCCCCCAAATAGTTTGCTCATCAGAGTATATATCCACCACTTGTGCCAATTTGTCGAAATGTTTCGTCAGAGTATAACTCATTATTGTCTGAACGCCCCTGCAAAGAGTTGTAACAGTGTTACAGTAAAAAATGAGTGAAGAAAAGGATATATATTGCATCCTCTAAGTAAATCTATTAGCTTTACCATCAATAGCTGTGTGTTACTACCGATCAATTGGTATTCCTGAAACTCTTGGTTGTTACTCCCAAATCCTTTTTCCAGAGATTCCTGAGTTTGCATCTTTTGTCTCTCTTTTTCCTATTAAATGGCAAAGAAAAATTAACTTATACTCCACCATCTAATATGAAAAACTTAAGTTCAGGTGACTACTTTTATTGGTAACTACTAACCATATGAAATTGTGAATTTTTTTTACGAATAATCCAATAAAAAAAGAAAATCAAAAACTAACCCAAAACTTTTAAAAATTTAAAAACTGATCTTTAGTCGCTAGCTAGGCCACGCAACTGACCTTCAGTCGCGAGCTAGGCCACGCAACTGACCTTCAGTTGCTAGCTGGCTAGCAACTGAAGACGTGACACGGCCCAATGCACCGCTGGCTCAGAACCGTACCACGTCCTAGCGACTGAAACCCGCAAAATATTTGATAATACTGTGAGCGGGATTCAAACATTGGTCTCTCAACAAAGAGTTCAGCCTCTTAATCAACTAGATTACAATCGATTTGTGTAATTTATTGCCGTGCCATGATTTTAGACCTCTTTAAGTCGCTAGCCGGGCTAGCAACTGAAAGCGGATGTGGCACGGTCCTGAGTCAGCAGTGCATTGACCCGTGCCACGTCTTCAGTCGCTAGTCCAACTAGCGACTGAAGATCAGTTTTGAAATTTTTAAAAATTTTGAGTTAGTTTTCGATTTTCTTTTTTTTATTGGGTTATTTGTAAAAAATTTTTTGAAATTGTTCCTTTGATGGAACTATACTAGCTTTTTTCTTCAGTGTTTTACTCAACCCAGCTTTTTCATAAACCTGCATAAGTACTCACTTACCGTTTAAATACTAAACACTGAGGTGATCACTCGCTTATTTTAGAACATTGCTTACAACTACAATAACATATGATAAAAAGTTACAAAAGCTAAAAAAGAACCATGCACTATAAAAGGAATTGAAAGAAGAAAGTAAAAGAAAAGCATGAATCCCAATAACAAAGATCAAATCTGTGGAGCAAGTAGTAATACTTACACATATTTTATTTCTTATGACTGGTCATAGAAAATTCTACCTCTATTTTTTTAATTTAGTGTTTTAGAAAAAATATATAATAAAAATAATATCATTCTCTGTTTTTTGAGATAAAATATGATCTTATCTTTCTAAAGTGTTCTTACAATCATTACTCCACTTTCACTTGATCATGAATTATTTGAAAAAATATAATTATCACATTAATTACAAAATAGTAAAATGAAATTGAAATCTTATATTATTTTTAAAAATTATGAAGAGCTAAAATAATTGAAAAAAAAAAAGACGGAGGGAGTATGAATGTATGATTAATATCACATTGCATGTACTCATGTAGTTCTTGCACTCTAGTTGATGAAAAACCGCAGGAAATCCTGCACCCAGGTTCTCAGAATAGCAATTGAGATCCTTTGCACCCACACAAATTCTTACATTACTCGGAGCAATTAATCCCTACCGCAGAAAATCCTCGTGGAGAGAGACCCTCTATAGAGTCTAGACTGCACCTACTTATGTCATTAAACTAAAGATAGACAAATACATGGGGCCCATGTAATAAAGCTATGCTGCATGCCCACCGTGCGATGGCAATCGCACGGTTCGGCTGTCTCCATTTGTGGCCGCTCCTGCTCCTTCCCCCTTGCAGATAGAATGTCACCTCCTGCTAGAGCTAATTAAAAGTCACACTTTTATTGATTTAGTTCTAGATGACACATAATATATCACATTATTAAAACCAAATACATTTTTTCATTTAATTTTTTTATATTGTAAAAACACAAAAAATCATATCCAAAACAACAGGAACACTCGCGAGACACATATGGGTTAAAATATCACTTGACCCACTTGTCAAGGAGATTGGTGTTGTGCACGCAAGAATCCACATGGTTGCATACACTCCACCACATGCTTTGTGGGACCACGCACTTGGTTTGCACTTTCACTTGTGTAGACATACACCTGAGATCCCCAATTTTTGTAATCCAACTTGTCTATTCGGGTGTATACAAAATATAAGATGTGTGGAGTCCACAAAACGTGTTTAGTTGTGCTTGTGTTGAGTCAAGTTCGTTCCAACGATGTCATTTGTTAAGCTAGTCGTGTGTGGGATCCACCTGTAGACCGACACACACCCACCTTCTCTGCACGCATCAACGCATGCTGAGTCCACACTAAGCACATGGTGAGCTCCCTAGATACACGCCAACTCACAACATCAAGTTGGATATAGTATAAGATATAAAACTATGCACTAGATAACAAACAATGCAGGAGCACCGAATAGTAATTTCCCAATTAGAATTAGACGTGTACCTTGGGTCGTGCCGTTACCAGGCCAACCCGAGGCATGCGATTTCGACCTGACACGTGACACGGCCTAGCACAAAATGTTAACAAGCAGTACCGACTCGGCACACGCAATGGTTGGCCTGGCTCAACGACAACGGTCCGTAGGCCCCACCAACAATGGTTCAAATTTTAAATATTATATATACCCCAAATACATACAAAAACTCACAACTCATTCCAATTTCTCACATTTCACTCAAATTCCTCTCTCATACTCTCATCCTCATCAAAAAATTTTCTCTACTTTTTCATATCAGAAAAATTTTTATTTTAAAAAACATTTTTTATTGTTGAAAAGTATATCTTCTAAAAATAGTTTCTGTTTTCTAAAAATTCTGAAATTAATTATATCTTAATTCAAAAAATCTCTGAAAAATGTTTTTTGATATTAGAAAATTTATTTTTGAACTTTAAAAACATATTTTCTCTCTAGAAAATAAATTTTGCTCTCTAAAAATTGTTTTTGCTCTTTAAAAAATATTTTCACACTCTAAAAAATATTTTTTTCTCTCTTGAAAAATTATTTTTGGTACATATGAATTTCAACAATATTGATTTCGAGAATTTTTGCTACATATGGATACAATTCGAGCTATCGCACGTACCGTGCACTGCACCACCATGGCACTACTAGAAGCCATCTACTATGCACACTATTGCACTTTGGAACTACAGACACTCATATTTATTTGTTTATAGAGATATGTGGGTGAACCAACAAGCTAAGGATCCTATTAGATTGAGTCCAATGCAATCGTCTTCATGAAGCCTGAGTAGTACGTTGGCTTGATTAAGGCGGCCCAATCATGTGGCGAGGCAATAGGTGCCTTTGCAATCGCCGACAGGTCCCACCGAACAGAGCGGCGGAGAAGCAACTATGTTAGAACAATTCTCGACGCCTGAACACGTATTTTATGGGTCCCATAATTTCATGTCCCATACCAGGTCAACCTGCATAAAATATCAAACTAATAGGCGGGGCCAATAAATCATTGAGCCATGCATCAGCGGTTGGGCACGAAGTACACACGTGCGATTCGGTATACGAGGTCATAGAGGTGGCCCCACAAAACGTGTGCGCAAATTTGTGGATGTGCTTATCTTGCGTGCTGCATATACCACTTCGCATTTTTCCCAGTCAATGACAGATGCATCCAAAACTGTTTCGACCAACCTATCAATTTCAATATAGTTTTTATTTTGTTAGCGTACGAAAATTTAGTTAATTTATGACTCACACTCACTCCACTCAATCACTCAATGACAATGAGTCCATTATCCTCCAGATTCAATATATCAATCATTAATTGTTATATGTGATAAAAAAAAATAGTCATTGAGAATAACTTCTGAGTAAAACCTGCACATCAGTGGCTAAAAAAATCAATATATTGAAGTGTTTGGTTCATGAAGAGCCGTTTCACATGTATGTTCGACTAAGTAATCTCTCAAAACACCATGTGTATTAGAGTTAATGGTGTCTCGAATAGTGATTCACATACATGACATATAATATTTCTTCAAACATACTTTTGAGAACCAATGTATTGAACTAAGCCTTATGGAGTACAAATTAGGCCCAGACTCGAGTCCGACTCGATCAAAAACAGCCTGGAACCTATCGTCAGTGAAACAGGCACAGCTCCTTACCAACCAAACAGTGTCCTTAAACTCATAAACTAAATATTTTTAGCAAAACCTGACCTCGTAAAGAAATCGCAACTAGAGCAAACAAGCCATTCCATTCGCAAGGTTTCCACTCAAAATAACAAGCAAGAAAAAATGTACAAGTGGAATCAGATAATGAGAAACCTTTAATTATATCGTTCTGGAACAAACTGCAAAAGAAAATATAAATAAATACTTCCCCGCTCCACCAGGGGTTAAAAATACTATGCTGGATGATTAATTACAGATTTGCAACAAAATAATCTACCAACCTCGATGATGATGCCAGGGAAGATTTTATCCACACCAAAGGCTATGACGAAGGGCTCATGTCCACACTGTAAAAAGATTCATCAATGCTGCCGAAAACATTGCTGTTCTTAACCTCATCCCATCTCAAAACCTCCCTGATGTACCTGAATGCATCATCGACGGTTTTCTGCTCCAGGGCTTTCGTCTGAAACACAAAGAGCTTACGGTCACTGATAGAGGAGTAGAGATCCTTGAACTTCACTGCCACGTAGTAGTATGCATGACTGGCCAGTGACTGGTTGGTGTGGTGTGGCTTCACAGGGCTGAAGTCGGCAAACCAGTCGCAGACTGTTAAGGGCACCCTGTTGATTTTCTCCTCGAAGGTGTCGTACTGGTTCAAAAGAAGCACACAGGGCGTATCCTCAAAGCAAGGGTGGGTTATCACGTCCTCGAACAGATTCCTGCTGGTGATCATCTTGTTGCAGAGCTCACCTGAGCTCTGTGGCCACGTTTGGTCATAGTCGGCAAGAGAGATGCAGAAGATGATGGCGCGCACGTCTTCCAGCATCTCCAGCCACTTGAAACCTCCGCTTAGTCCTTTGGAGTTAATGCGAATCAGTTGATACCTGTAGAAATAAAGGAAGAATGGTTTGTTTTATGGAAATTACGAGCCCAAAGTGCAATTTTTGTAACGGAGTGGCAACATCGGCCTACTTTGACTGCATGGATGGAGCTTCAGGTTTATCGATGTAGGACTCAGAGAGTGGACCTTGGTCATCAAGTGAAAATTCAAGGAAAGAAAGTCCATTCCACTGGTTGACACCCTCTGCATACAAGATATCTTTCTCCGTAGGTTCATACTCATTGCTAGATATTTCAACAACCTGCAAAGGAGTACAAACGCCTAGTCAGCACAGCTGCACATACTGCAAATTGGCAAATCCTTGTGCAAACAGACTTGACAACAAGATCAAAAGCAAATGAAAAACTTGTAACAATCAGTAAAAAGGAATAAGCAGCACACATTTATTTGCCATCAGCTTGTGGTTGCTAGTAAGCATGCAGAGTACATGCTACATCCAAGGACAAAGTGAAAGCATAAGCACACATGGCATGCTCAAATAATCAATAAGCATTATCATTATCTAAACCATCATTGATGGAAGGGTTAACGTGTTGAAAATATAGCTTCTATATTTATTTTTTACTTTTGGAGGGTACTGAAAATACAATTGATATAATTCAGAAATCAGTGATATAGTCTGATAGAAAGAACTAGTACTCAGGAGTTAGATAGAAGTCAGGACTCACGGAATAGCTCAGTACAAAAATCATCCTATTGTGGATCAGGTCACAAAAATTATTTCCACCAAGTGTTCAGGAGCAGGATTGGCATGGAGATCTATGGAGAGAACTAGAAAATCTAGCTAAAATTTCAGAAGAAAAAAAATACTACTGCTCTGGCCTGGTCTTCTTGTCAGGACCAAGTGCACCAAATAAATGAATTGTGATAACAATATGAGTACAAGCAACCGGTGAAGAAAGGATGATTTCATAGCTAAGGATCTGTTCACAACCAGGCGAGTTACAAACCAAAACTGTGAACTCACCATAAACATAAAGTGGTAACAAACAGCTAAGCAATGAGAAAAGGAATGCGGGCTCCGAAGGTATGATGTAAATCTTACCCGATCCAGAAAATAACTGGCAACATCTGGAAGAAAATGCAGTTCATTTCTCCTTCTATATGTTGCTTGAATAGCAGGATCTTTCCAAACTTCTTCAACAATAGGTGCATATTCCCGGGTTGCAGCAGGAAAGAAGGCGTCCAAGTCGCCCAGTGCTACAATCTCCAGCAGCCAGTCAGCAAAGTGCTTCAGTCTTTGATTCAGTGAATACAAAGATGACTTGTTCTCCCCTACTTTTTGTTCCCCTATTGAAAAGTCACATTCAGCAATATGCACAGAAATTCGAAGTATCCATATGCCCAATCAAATCGAGTCATACTGAGCAGAATGAAGGAATAGAAGAACAGTGCATGATCAATGATCATTATCAATGAAAATGGACTTGTTTCCTCTGGGTTTCAATTTCCACTGGAATAGCAGTGCATGATGAACAATAAGTCTGTTTAGTGAGACTCATCTGTCTAAACACAAAAGCATATGCTAGTGTGTCCACGCACTATATATCCTAATAGTGCATTTACATGGCAAAAAATGGCTTATAAATGGTTAGTAAGTCTGCTCAACTTCAGAATATACCCATGTTGTCTATTTTGAATCAAGCATGATGCATGAGAATTGAGAAGCTAAAAATAAAACAGTAGATGAAGTGCCATTAATGAAGAGGGGTAATCCCAATTGGCACTCTTGAAGATGAACAGATTTAGGATTGGAGAATTTTGTGGAATATTCCCTGAAATCTAGTAGATTTGTGGTTGTTTTGATTCTGTTCCTTAAATTCAGTAGGTATCTATCCATATATTGGTCCCTTACATGATTAGAGTACGAAAGAAATGGGGAAGCAAAACGTTTTCAACATTAGGATGTCAGTAAATGAGGAAAAACCAAAATTAGACAGAAAAACTGAACCAAATATTACCATCAGCTTTATGCTCATTCAAGTCATGCTCTCTTTCTTCTTCCAAAGCCTCATCCTCAAAGCACTCTCGCCATTCAAGCAATGTACTGAGGTATTTGTAAACATTGCTTTGTATCATGAGCTTCAAGTTAAGCGATTCTTCCGGAGAGAATTTGCTTCCATACAAGAACTTTGCCTGTATGAGGAAGTACAAAAAATACAGTCACACGAATAGAATTGAGCCATCCTACAGCAGGACAAGATGATATCCTAGGTTGTGAATGATCCTTGTATGCTATTTAGAATTTTAGATCTAAATGTCTACATTCATCTTTCCGCATTTTGGAAGCACATGTGAGAGCATGGCAGTAATTTTGAAACTCCAATATTTCATTGCAATGGATGCCTTATGTACACAGAGTACTCAAAAGTGGATATCAGTATCGCAAGAAGTCCCACAAAGGCACAAACCTGCTTTTGCCTTCTATTTAAGATAATCTCACAACCTAGCATTTTTAAAGTCACACTCACTTATCTTTTGAAAGTAGCATGTCCATGATTCTGTATGCCTTAATTTAAAGTTAGCACATCCACAAGAAACATATAACAGAAATAATGAACACCCAATCTGAGTGTTGTTTGGATATAATTTTCCAAAAAAATGCTTGGTCCAGATCTATGCAGTCCAAGCAGCACTGAGAAACTACTGGAATTTGACCATAGATATGAGATAACTATAAGCAAGTAGCAGCAAACACCTGTTTAAAGATCGTGCTAGATCCAGAGCCTTCTAGTCCGACCAACAGAAGTTTCTGAACCCGTTTCTGCTCAAGGTAATCTGGAATAAAGCTACTTGAGAATACAGGCGTGTCTTCTTTCAGACCACGAGAATATCCAGGAGGGACCGGCAGCGAGAAAAGGGTAGCTATAAGACGAGTTGATGCCTGGCTAACCAAAGCATAAAAGTAACAAGTTGCTCAGAGGATTTCCATACAAATATGCCAACCAGAAAATCAATCATAAAGATATACCTTTTGCCAAATATTTCCTTTTATTATGTTCTGCCCCTCCTCCTCGTAAGAACCATCATCATATAACCAGAAATGAGTATTTCTTGGGCACTGAACATTGGCCAACTGAACGAAAAGCCAGTAAAAACTCTCATCAAGATCTTGAAGAGGTGATGAATGATCCCCTAGAAGAGTTACATTTCCTTTTAGATTCACAAGCAGGAAAAATGAACCATGTGAGAATACATACTAGAGGAGATCAAGCTCTAAAATTCACTCTTAAGTGCACCACAACATTTAAGGTGGCCCATTCATAGCAACAACTGCACAACATTTATCTCTAAAACCCTCAAACAAGACCTATTCCCTGCCAGACTACCATATGCAGCTCATAAAACATCAAGAACCGAGACAGCCATCACAGTTCCATTTTGTTTCATAGTGTTGAGCATCAGCTCTTCATCTTTGTATGTTCCTACCAACTTCTAGTTGAAAGCAATGCATATCCTGTTAGGCTGTTAACCTCTGAAAACGAAGTCATGTCAAACTTCTTTATGCATGGGTAGGATCACACAACGACAACTTATATGAATTAGTCCATGTTATCTAGATCAGTCTTACTGCCATCACTAATACCTAAAATATGAAGTACTGAGCATCAATCTTAAGTAGTGTATGCATGCAAGTATGCATAGATTGATGGCACATTTCATTATGCATAGCATGGGGCAGACATTGAGATTTGAAGTGAATGCATCATGCAAAGATATGTCACATGTGGTATTCTACTGATTATAACAACCATTCAAGCCCATCTGTAGCAACTTGTTTCATTCATTCATTGGTATACAACTGTTATTGATTCTTATGTTCAAAACTTCTGAGCTTTAATCCTTCAGTAGCACTGTGAACTGGCCCACATCTGAGATAAGCATATAATCCCCAATTATGGCAGACATAAGTGAAACATTTATATAGCATCACAGTGTATGAGCTGGATGCATGGGGGTCATATTTGAGGTCGAACACAAAAGAAAATTGTTATCAATTGGGAATATATCAATGATATTAGAAATCCCAAAAATAAATGCCCTCATGCATTGGAAATTTTCATGCCTACTCTCGTCATTATTTGGAGCACTATATCCCCCCCCGACTAAAAATGTAATTTTTCATGGATTGGATAGTTAAAAGCATCAGTATATTCAGCAGTTAGAAGTTTATCTATTGATTACACAGTTTACACTCCTTTTGCCCCTCTGGCAAGGGCATCAACAGTTTACATGGGAGCTATATCAATTGGACAGGATTAGCTAATCCTGTACGACATTTTTCATGCATTCCCAGCCACCAACTCTCCAGAATAGGGTGTGTGTGTGTGTGTGTGTGTGTGTGTGTTTGAGAGAGAGAGAGAGAGCAGGGAGGGAGATTCTTGAAGTATCCAGGGCAAGCTAGAAATCTCAATATTCAATAAATCATTAATACTGTTATGGAGAACAATGCAAGCCAGCACATAGTTTGGTTCAAGTTAAGTGTTTTACCTTAAGCATCCTGAGTTCTGTTTTTGCGATCTCCCGTCCATTGATGAACACCTGTGTGGTGCCATTGCTAGCATCTGCTTGCAACTTCCCTCCAATACTCAACTTTGAACTAATAATCCTATCTGGTCTCTCACATTCCTGTCATCAAAATTGAGATGTAGAACAAATGAATTGCCGATTCAGACAAGTAGTAAAATCATAGCTCTTAAGTTTGAATGTTACATCTGTTGATTTTTAATGTTACATTTGCTGCTCAACATGTCTCTATCAGTCTCATTCTTCAAACTTGTGAAGTAATTCCTGATGCCCATAGACACTAAACTAGTAGGTCCTACCTTCTAAAGCACATTAATTAACCACTGGGCCAACAAAAAACTCTAAAAGATTGTGCAATATCTTTTCAAACCATATTTCTTGACTTAGTGTCACTTCAGGAAATGGCCCATATGATCTGAGCAAACCTCCAAACAAAATAGCTAACATAAGAAAAAGAAATGCTGGTACTTGCTTTCAAAAGGGGAAAAACAAGACACCCCCTTTTCCTGTTCACATGAAGCATTGTAACATCAGATTGTTCGAGCAATCTAGCTCCTATCAACACATTTTTGTTGAGCAATGTAACAATCACAGCACATCGTGAGCTCTTACCTTCCCCCATAACCCAGAATCCTTGTCGTACCAATACCGTCCCGGAACGAGCCGCTCCGGCGGCGCGGCACACCCTAGCAGCACATCCAGCTCGCATTGCGAGAGCCCATCGCCATTGACGACGACCTCCTCAGGACGCACCTGGTTGGCCGCGCACCCGCGCTCGGCGCGCATGACCTGCAGCACCTCGGCCGGCGCGAGCAGCCGCGCCAGTAGCCGGGAACCCCGCCCCAGCCGCGCGAGCCGCCGCTTGCCCGCGACGGGCCGCCCGATGCACCCCACGCACTTGCGCCCCTCTGGCATCGACCCCATCGCCCGGAGCACGCACCCCGCGCAGTACCTCGCGCCGCACGCCAGGCATTCTTCCCGCTCCCCCAGTATGCCCATCCCAATCCCCCCCTTGTTACACCTCGCGCAAGCCCGCCGCTTGTGCGAGTTCGCCGGTGGATCGATCGGTGGCTGTGGCAGAGGTGGGAGAGGAAGTTGCGGTGGCGGAGAGGTCGGAGTGCCGGAGTCAGCGGAGGAAGGGGAGGAGGAGGAGGAGGGGTGGGTCCCGCGAGAGGGAGGGGTCGGGGAGAGGAGGCGGGAGAAACGGCGGCGGTGGCGGGGGAGAGGTGGTATGGAGGTGGACGAGGCGGTGGTGGTGGTGGAGGGGAAGGGTGGGGGAATGGGTGGGGCCGGAAGATCGACGGAGAAGGAGTAGTCTAGGAGGTCCTCGTCGGGGAGTGGCGCGCCGGGGGGGAGAAGCTTGCGGAGGGCGCGGGACCACGCCGACTCCACCGGGGCCTCCGCCGGCGGCGTCGGAGGAGGAGAGGTCGCCGGAGGCGGAGGAGACGAGGACATTGCGACGGTGGACGAGGAGTTCTCGACGGCGGAGAGGACAAGGCCACAAAGGGTTTTGAAATGGGTCAATGGCGTGGAGCCTTATGTAATATGGCGAGGTGGCTGGCTCCCCGCTCGTGTCTCTGATATGTGGGCCCCTGATAACCTTGTGACGTCGTGGGGGAGCGGAGGAGGACGACGGTCTTTGACGTGGCTCCACTACACGTCGCTGTTGGCTGGGCCGCACACGGTGGGTCCCCTTATCTGCACTCTGTCTCCCGCCTACCTCGATTGAAATGTTTACAAGTAAATGACGGATGGGTCCGTATTTCTGGTGGGATCTCTCTATCAGTGAGTGAAGTAGCATATCATTTGGTAGGTAAAGTGTTGGGGTGGGGAAGTGTGGGGAGGGAAAAGGACAAGCAGCTGCTTTTGCTCAGCTGCTGCTACTGCCTTTTTTTTTTTTTCTTTTTATTAATTTTCGTTGGGGCCCATATGTCAGTGAATAGTACTGGTTTGCTGTGCTGTGGTCACAGAGGATGCAGGAAGAAACAAAACATAAGATGGAATCCAAGATTGTTTGGTACCATGTTTACCTTACCCATATTAGTATGGTGGGGCCTACACTACTATGGGATTAACATGGAGTAACATAGTAAAAATAAATTTGTCATTATCGTCCCTTGCCATATATATAAGAAATGGCAAAAATATATTATTCATGTTAGGTTGAATCAGTTATTGAATGGTTAAAATTAGGGTGGGTAAGAAACTCAAAACATCTTATGAGAAGTTATGAACACCTCAAATTTTTGCCAAATCGATCTCAAATACTGATTTTCAATCAAACATTTGAGGTTATGTAGTTGGAGTTCTTTCTGAGGCACCATAAGAAATGTGTTTTCCAGTTTACTATAAGGCAAAAGAACACACATATATCATCTTGTTAGACTTCACTAATCGCTATGTGCCACATTGACCCTAAACTAAGAAACTCAGAGGTGGTTACTGAAGCCACTACAAGAAGTGTTTATGTCTTGATGTTAGATTAAAAATTAATATTTCAGATCAAGATAAGTGAGAAATTTTAATATTTTTATGAGATGACTAAAGCCCCTAATTAATGTGTTCATCAATCTAGATCGCTTGTGTTGCAACATTAGTGCTTGAGATTAAAAGAAGGGACAATTTGCACTATAACACTATAAAAATTATGAACTTAGCTATAGAACCCTAAATCCACATATCATTTTTATATCTAGTGCCATATACTAAAATCTTATTTTTACAACGTCCTCCAGTAGCTCTTTAGACTGAGATGAAGGATATAATCCCATTTTAAACTTGCTCCATCCATTAGATAATATAAAACTTATAATTTTTACAATTTTGTTGTAAAATATAAGATATGCATACAAATTTACTGTTATCTCTCTAATAATATTCTTATTTATTTCTCTACTCTCTCTGTTATTTATAACTAATTTCTGACATTAGCATTCTCTTTTATTTTCAAGTCATTTATGAACAGGAGCAATTTAATCTTTTTTTTTCAAGATTCTCTTGAACTTGGAACTTTCTTAATTTCTGTGGATAGCTAAAATATGTTTTATATTTTGCAACGAAATGAGTAATCTAGAATATTAATTTTTGATAAAAAAAGAGTCCATAAAAAATAAAAACTCACACTGTGTTTTATTTTTATAGATAAGAGGATACAAAGAAATCCATTAATAAGCCTCATCCTAGTGTGAATTGCAGACATGGAAGAATTTTCGGCCTATTATTATTAGTTAGGGTCGCATTGGGTGGTGACCTTTTTGGTTTTGATGGAGGGTTAATTAGTTGGTGAGGATTTGCTATCAAATTGTGCCTGGATTTCAACAAAGCTGGATTTTGTGCGTGCTTTCGGTTTCAGGTGCACCCACAAGAGAGCGCCGTACGTAAAATATGGCTGCTCAACGATGCATCAGAAAGCAACTGGGATTCACGTCCCCTGTCTTACAATACAAAAGATCGAGAATTTTAGTAACATGTAGCTGAAAAGATATGTGACATTATAGTATATCTCAAAAAGAGATGAACTGTAGTTCATCAAATAAGTCAGTTTATAGATTTATTAGTTTATAAGTTTCAGATGCTGATTTTCTTTTGATAAACTCAGAAGATACTTGGCAAGGTTTTTAGTTTGAAAGGCTGGATAATTTGAAAAATATGTTTTTATTTTTTACAAAGTGTAAAAAGAAATATATTTAATAAATAAAAAATAGCTCCTCAAACAATTCTTGGATTCTTTTTTATTCCTATGTGTTTTTTTATTCCATCCCAAATTTCAATCCTCAAACCCTCTAATTCCAATGGAAGTAATCGCGATAGAGGAGGAGACTGTGATGACAGCCAATGCAATGACAACGACGGCATCAGTTTGTGTAATAACAAGATTGAACACATGACAATGCTTATGCGAATCCTTCAATGGGTACTACGATGGTGGTTGAATGCTTCAATAGTGATATGATGCTTTGACATGTGCAACGACGACTGTCAATGTGACAACGACAAAGGTCTTTCCTTCGAGTTTCAAGTGGGCATCAGAAATATATAATAGAGAAGTCGAATTGTGAGAAGATAAGTAAGAGAAATTATAATCAAGGAGTTGCAGTTTATGAGTGTAAATAAACTCAAGCCAAAGAATTACCCGTCTTGAAAAACTAGGTGTCCGGGCGAGATTTCAATTAATTGGGCTAATAAACCACAACTAACATCCTACCAAACACCTCCTATGCATCTACTTACGCAATGTGAACATCTAGTACTGCATATATAACCTACATCTATTAGGTTTGTTCAGTGTAGTTTTAACTACAATTTATGGTTTAGCAAAAGTAAATCCAGATGGATCAGACATGTGGTTTATTTTTGTACTTACTTCAATAAATAAGTTATCTTTCCACCTAAAAGCTCCATATATGAGATAAAGCTAATAAGAGGTGGTTTTGAGATTTATAAACTAAGGTACAAGTTCATAGGTCAGTTCATTGTAGAATCTAGCTAGTTCGAACATACTCTTGGTTTTAATTTCATTTTATTTTAGTGGAACAATAGACATTTGTAATGCATTTTAGTCCCAAGATATCATAAATTCGATTTATCATTTTTGAAGGGTTGGTATAATAGACTAGAATAATGCACTTTTATCTCGTCACTTCTATAACAACTTAAGTTCTTAAATTAACATGTTAGATATAACAGTTTGGTGACTTTTGATCCGGACTGTAGTATATAATTGTAATATAATGGGTTTTATGAAGTGTTTGATTCTCATCTACAAATAAACATAATATACTACTTGTTGATTGGTTAGACGACTCAGTAATCAAAATACTTGAATCACCAAAAGAGACCCTATGCATCCAAGTGGGATGATTTAACATTCTATTCCCTGCTCAAACTAAATATATTTTGTATTCCACCGGTTCTATCTCAAACTCCTAAAATTTCAAAAATCCAACTCAAGTCTTACCCAAACCAAAGATATGGACATAGCTTGATCAAACCTACATAACCCGAACCTGTTGGTCAGCTCGGCCTGAACCCGGCCCAGAGCTGAAGATGCTGAGGTCTCATGTATCATGGGCTGCTTGGATTCTCTGCTGAACTCTATGATGGGCCCAAACGTAGAAGCCTAATGCTTTTGGGCCGAGGCATTGCTTTTCTGTCTCTCTCTTCGCTTGCCCTACATTTTCCATTGGTTTGATCCAATCCAAAATCACGTGAAAGTGCCTTGAATCGCATTTTGTGTAAGAAAAAAAAAATGGGACTGCTTGGTGCGCAGGTAGCTGTTTTTTTATTAAAAAATTTGTATTATTTATATTATATATCTAAATCTAAATTTAATCTCCACTTTTCATTCTTCTCATATCTTCTGTCCTCCTCCTTCTCCTCAATTATTCCCAAACCACCATCACCGCTGCCCTATCCTCTTCTCTCTGCACGCACCGTCAATTCATTACACTGCCATCACAACCACCACTTTCTGTTGTTTGTCTCCACCACTGACTGCCACCCCCAACACCGCCACTCTTGACTGTGTAGTCTCGCCGACTCGGTTCCTTGCCACTGGGCACTATTGTCGGAGAAATTAAAGAAGGAAGTTAGATGAATTTTAGAAAACTAGATTTAAAAAGGGGGTTTGCTTTAAAGAAGTAGAGAGGTATATCCAAAATAAAAAATCTGACACTTACCTATTAGTAAAAATCAAGAAAAAATGGATTTAAAAGTTGAGACATCGAAACAATACCTTTTCCAATTATTCATACTGAAAATCTCTTTTTGAGAGCTACACCTAACTGCTGACCCTTTGTCCAAACGGCACCAGCGGCACTGCCGCGGTTATGAAAAGTTGAGCTCCATTTCTCTCTCCAAAAGTTATAAATTTTTCACTTCATTTATATCAACTATTGGTTTTGAATGGAATCGCACGATAAGAAAACAAAAATGTGAAGTTTAATATGTCCCGCAAATTATGGGCATCAATTCTGTAGAGTATAGGCATATAACTTGCATGGTACATCTGGTATATAGTAGACCCATGCAACATTTGTCCTGCATGAGTTGCACAACCCGGACTATATCTTTGAACATGGCTTGTTTGGAATCACTTGGTTCAGAGTCCGTTTGGCCAGACCATGTTTACCTACTAAACTGGCTTAAACTTTAGTAGATTAATACAATTGAGTTTTTTTAACGACCTGACACGAGTCTGAAGATGTTCAAATATGTGTAATAAGATATTGTGAGTTTGGAAGATTAGCAATTAAAACACTCCTTGATGGAAAGTTGAAAGATCAAAACACTACTTTTTCTTGCTATTAAAGATACTTTCTCGTGTGTGTGTGTGTGTGAGAGAGAGAGAAAGAAAGCTGCAGGTAGGTAGGAACCAAACAATTCATGGTGACTAGGATCTGATCACATCACAGGACAGGATCACAAGAAAATGTACAAGCAATTGCATGTGTTGATGTGGATTAGCTGGGAAGAAACAACAAAACCCATTGCTTTCACCTGGGCCACTTAATTCTGGAGCTTTTCAGCCTTGCTGTGGCATACAACTTGCAGTAGCAAATTTTTGAGTCACCAGGAGGTTGAGAAATAATTTGGTGTTCAAGTAGGAAGACCCAACATTCAGTTCTTGGAGGCTACTGGTAAAACCAGAAAGCAGGCTTGAGCTTCACATTTTGCTTTCTTCCTGCTTTTAATCTCTCTTTGTTCTCTGTTTCACCTGCTACTGTTCTCTCTTTGACCATGCTACGGCCAATCTGTGTCTTGTGTTGGTCTTGTTATTAAGTATAGAATTCAATCTTCTCTCAAATAAAT
This sequence comes from Pharus latifolius, assembly GCA_019359835.1. Classification (NCBI taxonomy): domain Eukaryota; kingdom Viridiplantae; phylum Streptophyta; class Magnoliopsida; order Poales; family Poaceae; genus Pharus; species Pharus latifolius. The sequence continues at coordinate 898,685 of CM033328.1, forward strand.
TATTTAATTAGGATTAAATTATACCATAAATCTTTAAACTTGTATTGTTGTGTCATTTAAGTTCATAGACTTAAAATTTAACTTGATGGATCTTTCAACTTGTTTATGTTAGTCAATTTGATCATTCCATCAGTGAAGTGTTGGAATTAGATATACTTTTTTTTAATTTTGGCTTGCATGTGTTTTTATTGTTGAATTTTCTATCGTCTCTTTTTATACTAATTTCTATGTATTTAATCAAAATAATTCAAAATTAACAATATATGTCAGTATATCGTGGCAGCAAAAACTAGCGTGGGATGTCGTGTGGCATAATGCGATGCTAAGAATACTAATATGTGGCATGCCACATCAACTAGAAGTGTCCTATCACACACCATATAATTTTTTAAGTTTAACTGAGGAATAAACTTAAAACAGATTTAGGGACACAAAATTAAATTTCAAGTTTAATAACCTAATTAATGCAACCGCTCAAATTCAAAGATCCGGTTACAATTCACTCTTTAATTAACTAACAAGATAAGTCGTCAGTATTTTTTGTCACATCTCATTAAAAAGGTTCTTACATTATGTCACATTGTTACTCCATATAACAATCTTTTATCAAACGGAGATGGGCACAAAATTTACCAAACTAGCTAATTACCTTCAATGTGCAAAAACATTGTCATTTTATCTTTGGTCATATTGGAAAATGGAAACATATGGACTGACATATAGTATCATTCACCATCCATTATGTCATTTGTCCAATTGTTATGCTACCAATGCATTTTTAAAAAAATATATTTGTATTTATGGAAGAGTAGAGCAAGGAAAAACGAATTCATGATCCATTAACTACTGACTAATTATAACCCAATTAGCAAAACAAATGGGATATCCAGTGAAGATATGTAACATTCTAGATACATCAATTTATATCAACACTTAGATTTTCATCATCACTTTATCTAAAAAGATTAACTTGGTTAATGTAGTTGATTGTCTTAGACTTATATACAGTATTTTCTCAAATTAAACTGTTAATATGTGACTAACTCATATAATATTGGATCTCTTGGGTTTGAACTAGAGTGTTACACAATTAAAATCCAAAACTCAGTACACATAGATTATGAATTTAAATATTGAACCACACATTTCAAACAAGTGCTTAGCCAACATTTGGGTAGATATCTTTCTTCTCTTCTAAGACCGTCTCCAACAGACTCCTCAAAACACTGTTCATCCGATTTTTTTGAGTTTTCTCCGCGATTTGGGTTACCGTTGTTCCTCCAACAGCAGACGGATCCGAGGCTACCGCGATGCAGATCGGAGAGAGGATGTCGAAATCTCGACGTCCTCTCTCCGGTTGCTATCTTCTTCCCAGGGGTGTCCGCCCCCAACTGTCGACGGTTCGCGCGGGAAGGCCTGGCGACGGTGCGGCTTCCTCGTGGGGGGCGTCCTCGTCGGCGTCCTCGTCGATCTTGTAGCAAGGGCGTCCTCGTCGGCTTGGACCGGTCGGCGTCCTCGACGCCGCCGCTACCCCGCCACACCGATCCCCGCACCGCCGGCCCCCCCGAGCGGCCGCCACCCTATACTGCCGCTCCCTGCGCCCCCGCTCGCCCCCGCTACCCCGCCGCTCCCCACGCCCCCGCTCCCTGCGCCCCCGCTCGCCCCCGCGCCGCCGCTACCCCGCCGTTCCCCCGCGCTCGCCCCCACGCCGCTGGTCCTCGCTCGCCCCCGCACTGCCGCTCCCCAGCGCTTGTGCTCCCCCGCGCTGCTGGGCCCCGGCGTGGCCGCCTCCCGTCGCCGCCCCCCCCCCCCCCCCGCGCTGCCTGGCTCCGGTACACGCCTGCAACTCCTCTCCCACGCATGAACAGTATTTCGAACGGTTATTTTTGAGGATTACTGAACCGATTTAGAGATTGCTGTTGGAGTAGATTATAATATAGAGATAGAATTTTTTTTGAAGAGATATAGAGATCCGATTTTAGGATTCGCTGTTAGAGAAGGTCTAAGTTACAATAATATTGTTCCCTGCATTAAACAGAATTCATGCTTGGTTTGTCGTTATATTTATTTTTATTTTCTGAGGCAGTATAGGTGGCCTTCAATTACCCACAGTGAGTGGGCACTAACTATATCCAATGTTACTTAAATTAATTGCAAGCTGTAAAATTCCACAAGGTTCTGCTTTAAATGTTTTCAAAGATCAGAAATGGTAGGGCACATCTCTGACATCTTGTTGGGATGAACATGTACATCTAGTTAATGTTGATTAATATACATAAATGACTTGCCCAACACATGATTTGATTGCTTTTGCTTAATTTGAACTCTTTTAAATTATTTTGGTGACAACCATATAAATGGTCCTAAGTATCTAGTATTACAAATCACTTTCTAAGTTTCTCATTTGTTCTACGATCTTTATAACTTTTTTCCTTAAAAAAAAGCAAAGATTTACCTTCAACACATGTTTCTTTCTAGTGAAATACACACATTATCTCCAATGGATTAAACAGTAGATTCTTTGCCATGGCAATCAAGAAGCAGTAAACCACTTGGTTAAGTTGATCGAAGGGCAATCAAGAACCATCAATAAAAACTTGGTTAAATGATTGGTCGAAATACGAGGTCTATTATATATTTGGAATCTGTATTTCAAAATTATGCGTATTTGCTCACACTCACGTGTTTTCGAGGTATTGATTTGAAAAATAAGTAGAACACTAGGCAGTTTTGATTTTATCACAGATGATTTCTATTAATGGTTTTCGAGAACAAGTATAGTTTTAGTATATCATACACATATCTCAAGTATATAGTATTTTTTATGGATGGATATGAATAACTTAATAAATAACTACTATATTTGGTGTTGTACAAAAGTGTGTAAGTGGGACGAAAATTGTGTAAGAAACTTCTTAAGTGTAGGAAAGTTTCTGGAATTATTAGATCTCGTGTGAATGACTCTAGATATATCTCATTACATACTTCTTATGCCGTCTAAACGACATTTAACGACTTAAAAATCTTTTTAAGTATAATAAGTTTCCTACATAATTTCCGTGCATGCATATCTGTACGCCACTCAGACCAAGTGGCCAACAAACGGCTAATTTTCATCTGACGTGGCAGATGAGATGCGGCCACGTCGGCCCATGCATCCCAACACCATTAAACCTTTTACATCTTCTTGCCTCAATTGTAGAATAAATTAAGGAAACATTTTCTGTGCTCTCCAGCTATTACAGATTGGAAGCATTAGTTATGTGTCCCTGTAAATTTGTAATTATAGATATTTGTCCTTGTAAATTAGATAGATAATTACTGGCACGCACACTACAAAAGTATAGATGGGGCAAATAATATTTTTACTAAATAGAATTAATATATTTCTATGAAGAGCTGTAAATATATCATATTTTATATAAGTAATACACTTGTATAAAAATATATATTGCCCATAGTATATATTTACGGAGGTAAAAATATATTTCTACAGGTGCCCGTTTCAGGGTAAATAATAAAGAGACTATTTTTCAGTAATAAATATAAAAGTACACATTTTTTTAATGGTGCTAACAAAATTTTCCCAATTTAAAAAGGTACTATTTTCACATGATGGAAAAAAAATCTCTATGTTTTTGAAATGACATGTATATCTATAATTTTGGGTGGTAAGAAAATAATTTCCCGTTTTGTAGTTGCATGTCAACAATTAACTGTTTCTGTAGTGTCATGTCAAAAAAAATATAGACTTTTTTCGTGACACAAATGAAATTATTCCAAACAAAATTATGTTTTCCCGGATATATAGATACTATTTGGGAGAGTTCCTACTTTAAAACTATCGCAAACTAAAACTCTTCGAAAAGAGATATAGTTAAAACATTTTCTCAGATAAATTAAAGATACTAAAAAAATGGAAACCTCTACAAAAGGAAAGCATTTAACCATTGCATTGGATAGCTTGGAGCAAAGAAAAAAACCCATAAGACACATGCAACTAGAAGTTTAAACTCTCATACACGCTGGAGTTGAACAGCCTTCTAATAAGTTAAAATCTAAAACCCCTTTGATATAAAGAATCTCAAACCTCCCTTCAAAAGTAAAAAAGAAAAATAAAGCATGTAGTTAAAAATTACAGTGGATAGCTTGATGAAGAGGAAAACACCTAAAAGAGATGGCCCAAAAAACACTTGGAGGAGAAATACAATCAAAAATTTAGACTGTCTCAAATACAATACAGTTAAAGTGATTTCTCAGATAAGTTAAAATCTTTATTATACTGAAAAGTTGAAACCCCATAAATAAACAAAAAAAAAAAAGAAGCAAGCATACAACCAAAAATTGTAGTGAAGAAGTTGAAGCAAAGAAAAACACCCAGAGAATTAGACATGCAGCTCCAATCCATGCTCCCTGCCCGGAAAGAAAGAGACCAATCAATGAATAGCAAGGACACTTTCATATTTATCATCTTGGCAACAACAACAACTTTGCTCAGGGAATAAAAACTTTTTTGTCAAAAAGAAAATGGTCCACAACCGCAATGATACATACAAGTCACACATTTGGTCCCAACATATTCTTTTTTATTTACATCCATGCATGCATTGGTCCTTTTAAAAGCTGTTCAAATACTACTAAATTCATAATTCAAATAGTTTAAGTCTTTTTTCAAAGCAGGATGAGTTGGGTAAAACACATACCATAAAATGTTGACCAAACGCAACAATAAATTCACGCTGTCGATAAATACTCACTCAAAAGATTCAGTTTTTAGACAAATATAATAAATTTACTCATATTTTAATACTCTCTTACATATAGACTCCACTAGACATATAATATGGATTATAGTTGAGCTAGCACCTAGCCCACCATAGGATCTTTTGACCTCATCATTGAATGCATCAACTACTATAATTATTTTTCTCATAAATTGTGTCAATTAGATCTTAGATTTAGGACTTTAGATTCTAATACTATGTTGAATTTTATGGATTGACCAATTCATTTTAAAACTTAAACTGTTAGAGATATATAGTTCAGTCCACTCCTACTTCAATAGTTCTATACTACTATATGAATAGTATTGTATATGTGAACTGTTGGTATTGTTTGCCTAAATGCAATGTTCATGAGTTATTGTAGATTTTTTAGAATTTGATCCGACGACCTTGTAGTATCATACTCTGTTCGCTTCTTTTCCTAGTCGTTTAATATACATGCTAAGACAAATTTTTAAATTTTGACTGCTAATATAAAAAAGTATCAAGATTCATCATATAAAAGAATTATTACTAGATTTTTTTTAATTAAATTTACTTCCACATTGTTAGGTTTGTCTCTTGTCACATCAATAAGAGTTTGAATCAAATAGAAAATTATAAGAATTAACTCTTATCTTATTTGTAAGAGTTTATCTCTTATCTTATTATTAGAGTTCTAGTTAGTTCTATTTTTCAGTCTCTTTTTTATCTCTTTGACTTAGACTTATATAAAAGTTGAGGTCTTTGTAATTTTACGTGTTTTATCTTAAAATAAAGACTTTTATTTTATCCCTCACATATATTATTATTATTATTTAATAATTTTAATTGGCAAGTAGTTATAAAAATTAATGATTAAAAATTGTATTTTAGAGACTATGAAAAAAACTAAAACGATAAATAAATCATAAAAATACAAAGGGAGGATGTGCCTTGATAGTTTCGGTAGCCAACCCCTCATAGTACCTGTTTTTTCCCTTGGATATGCAATGACTAGATGTCTGGATGAGAGACTACACACATATTGAAGCAACTTAACCAAGGTAGTTGGGTCTTTACTGTAGCTTCTTCTTGGTCGAGGAATAGATGTATATGAAGCAAAAGCAAACGGGAACTACTCAATAAATCTCATATTTAAGAGCACATGTTTGATGCCATGTTGGTCAAGTTACCCAGATAAAAATTTACTCCATGAAACCTTCTACTCAAGTCTTAACAACGAGTGTTATTGAACTGTCTAGTCAGGATTGGCATAAACATAAGATGGGACGAAAGTGGTAAGTGATTTAGATTGGTATTTATCATCCGTCACACATTGGTATTTATCATCCGTCACACAGATCAAATGTCTAAGAAATCCTTCTTAAGCATGGCTTTGGTAGAAAACCTCCCACTGTAGTTCTATCCAAGTTGATTACTATTGTTGGGGGAAATCTCCGCGAAATTGAGTCGAGGTAATTTCACATGTGTCCGGGACTGTGGCCTCCGGTGCCTGCCCCGGGCGCCGCCTTTTGGTTCCCGGGACCTTGCCTACGGGGCACGTCCCGGGCGCCGCCATTTGGCTCTCGGAACCTTGCCTCCGGGAGATGTCCCGGGCGCCGCCATTTGCCCGGGGACTGTGGCCTCCGGTGCCTGCCCCGGGCGCCGCCTTTTGGCCCCCGGGACCTTGCCTCCGGGAGAGGTCCCGGGCGCCGCCATTTGCCCGGGGACTGTGGCCTCCGGTGCCTGCCCCGGGCGCCGCCTTTTGGCTCTTGGGACCTTTCCTACGGGGCGCGTCCCGGGCGCCGCCATTTGCCCGGGGACTGTGGCCTCCGGTGCCTGCCCTGGGCGCCGCCTTTTGGCTCCCGGGACCTTGCCTACGGGGCACGTCCCGGGCGCCGCCATTTGCCCGGGGACTGTGGCCTCCGGTGCCTGCCCCAGGCGCCGCCTTTTGGCCCCCGGGATCTTGCCTCCGGGGGATGTCCCGGGCGCCGCTATTTTCCTGGGACTGTGGCCTCCGGTGCCTGCCCCGGGCGCCGCCTTTTGGCCCCCGGGACCTTGCCTCCGGGAGAGGTCCCGGGCGTCGCCTTTTGGCTCCCAGGACCTTGTCTACGGGGCACGTCCCGGGTGCCGCCATTTGGCTCCCGGGACCTTGCCTCCGGGAGAGGTCCCGGGCGCCGCCTTTTGACTCCCGGGACCTTGCCTACGGGGCACGTCCTGGGCGCCGCCATTTGCCCGGGGATTGTGGCCTCCGGCGCCTGCTCCGGGCGCCGCCTTTTGGCTCCCGGGACCTTGCCTCCGGGAGAGGTCCCGGGCGCCGCCATTTGCCCGGGACTGTGGCCTCCGGTGCCTGTCCCGGGCGCCGCCTTTTGGCCCCCGGGACCTTGCCTCCGGGGGATGTCCCAGGCACTGTCGCCCTTCTAGAAGGTAAAGACCCTGTTTGTTCATCACGTGCAGGTCACGCGAGAGGCGCCTCGGGAATCAGCGACCACCTGTCAAGCATCTAAGGTGCTTGACCGGGGGAAAGACATAGCTACCCCTCAATCCGACGGTAGCGTCCGGGGTAGTTTAGACTTTTTGCTTCTTTTTGGGGCTATAAATAGCCCTTGTACCCCTCTGTTGTAAAGGACTAAGTCATTTGTATTGGAATAGCTAAACTCACAGGCGTGCTCCGGAAGCCTCTCTCCCGGAGAGAGCCTCCCCAGCCGACTCCGGTCGGGAGCGCGTCGATAGGACTAGGGCCTCCACCGGGACCCGAACCTGTATAAATCCCCGTGTCATTTCTTGTGTTTGTCCGGCGGGGGAGGACCGGTCGTCCGGTCAACCCGCGTCGCGTAATCTTCGCTAGGATCGTCTACAAAACCTGCCGGGGTATTCTTAATACCACGACAGTTGGCGCCGACCGTGGGGATTCGTGACAAGACGCCATGGCTCCTCCGAGAACGAGGGACCGCGCCCTTCCCGGTGACGCCGGTCCCGGTGACCTGGCGCCACCCGTCCGGGACACCGCTGTCCTGGTGCTTCCGCCCGGAGGCGGCCGTTCCCAGGTACCGCCTCCCACCCTTCCTCTTAATTTGGGTGCCTCCACCTCCGGGTCGCTCCCGGTGACCGCGGGGACCTCGGCCGGGACCAGTCTCCCCCCGACGGCTCCCCCGGCTCCCCCGGCCCCCGTACCCGGGGAATATGCCCCCGTTTATGGGTTACCCGGCGGCCCCTCCGGCCTCCGGGGGACTGTCCGCCCCGTATGATCCTGCCGGGGGGTTCCCTCCCCCCGCGGGATATACGTCCAGACCCTTCCCGGCACCCTCGGTGCCGGGAGGCTACTTTATGCCCGGGCCCTTCGTGGCACCAGGGGGTACCCTGTTCCAGGCCCATTCCCGGGGCTGGGGGCCCATTTCATGCCGGGGGTTTTCCCTACGCCGGGAGCCGGTCCCGCCCCTCGCGTCGCGTTTACCGCACCGGGGGCGGTCGACAGAGCAGCTCCCGTGCCTCAGCGGACCTCCCCCCGCATTGGCTCCCTGGTCTCGGACGTCGCCGCGGAGGCTCCCCCCTCGCCGGTTCCGGATGCTACAGGGGCTTCCCCCTTTCCGGTTCCGGTCGTTGCCACGGGGGCTCCCTCCTCATCGCTTCCAAACGTCGCCGCGAGCGCCCCCTCCTCGGTTTCGGATGATACAGGGGCTTCCCCCTTTCCGGTCCCGGGGGTCTTTGTAGGGGGCTCCCCTCAACCGGCCCCGGTAGCCTCCGGGCCGGCAGCTACAGTGCACGAGCTCCCTCCCCCGGCGAAACAGGTCTGTTTCTCCAGGGGGGAGGTCGAGAGAATGCATTCACCCAACCGTGGGGAAGAGCTTACCCCGGGCCGTTGTCGCGGGGAGCCTCGCTCTCGCGCCGGTCGGGGGAAGAGACCCGCCAAAGAGCCAGTCTCCCCGGAGGAGAGCCCGGACATCCGGGAAATCAGCCACGGCCCGGAAGAGAAACGTCGTCACCGCCACTCCGGCGGGCCCCTTGGGCCGCTCCCAGACTCCGATAACGAGGGGGCGTCCCCCGTTAAAGAAGACAGTGACCGGGGCTCCCCCCGGGAGGTGCAGGGGGCCAACCAGCCTATGTGTCGAAGACTTCGCAGCATCCGTTGGCCGCGGCCCTATCGTCCCCCGCACATCGAGCACTATAATGGTGAGGCAGACCCTTACGAATTTGTGCAGGTTTACTCCACAGCTATCTCCGCGGCTGGGGGGAGAAGACCGTCCAATGCAACGTCTTCCCTCTCTACCTCACCGGCATTGCCCGCTCCTGGTTCTACAACCTGAAGGCGGGCTCCATCAAGTCTTTCACGTAGCTCAAGCAGGAGTTCTGCGCTAACTTCCAGGGGAACTACGTGCGTCCCCTGGATTCCTCGCAGCTGTACATCGTCCGGCAGAGGACCGGGGAGACCATCAGAAGCTTCTTCAAGCGCTTTGCTCAAGTGAAAAGCAAAGTGGCCCACGTCCCGGATTCTACGGTCATCGAAGCCTACAAAAGCGGGATCCTCCCGGGGGAACTCCACCGAAGACTCTCCCGAAGCTGCCCTTCTTCTGCCGACGAGCTCTTCAACGTACTCGAAAAGTACGCTCGCGCGGAGGAAGACGATATCTGGAAGAAGACTCAGGGGGCTCCCGCCCTCGTCGATCGGGGGGCGAGGGATCCCCTCAAGCGCCCCCGGCAGGGGGGGCGTAGCGAACCACGGCCTCGGGACACTTTTGTCCTCAAGGGCGGAGGCGGCTCGCGCGACCCCCCAAGGGGCAACCGTCTCTTCACCAAGCCGAAAGGCCATGGGGGGGGGGGACAGTCTTCGCGCGGCCGGGAAGGCCCCGCGGGGAGAAGCCGGGAAGGACCGTGTGATCCGGGAGGATCTCCAAGTCCTGACCGCATGCGGCTTCGCGACCAAGTCCTAATCGCATACGGCTTCGCGACCAAGTCCTAATCGCATACGGCTCCGCGACCATGGATTGGTCCGCGACCAGGAAAAGGAATTCGTTCCCTGTTCGGAATTGTAATCCGATCCGAATGTGTATAACTAAGCCTATCTGTTTAGGATTAGTTATATGAGTCTAATACGTTTAGGTTTCTAAGTCTGATACGTACTCATACGATTGGACTATAAATACCTTGTAATAGGTCTAGTTTAGATCATCGAATTCAATCGAAGAGTCATAGAACTTATTTGAGTTTTAGACACTTATAGTTCCTTCGACGTAGGCAAGTGTGCCTAACGTTCGACGTGTAAAGCCCTCTTTGAAATAAAGAGTTGTGCAATTACTTTGGATTTCGGTATTTCCGAGTAAGATCCCGTTATTCCGCATATTAGAATCTGGGCGAGCCTAGTGCGAAAACCAAGGCTAGGTCTCAAACGGATCAAGTTGGTATCAGAGCAACTTTCCTATCCTGTGGATGGTGAAGACTCGCCAGGGTTACAAAACTTCCGGCGAAACTCCAGGCGATCAGTTGACGGTTCCTACAGCCGCGTCTCCGACAATGTCTGACGATACCCCCGTTCAAGCTAACCTAGCCGAACAAGTGGCTAAGCTCTCTACCGACATGGAAACCGTGCTTGCTTGGATTAAGCAGCAGGCCATGATTGTACCTCCTGGAGTAGGGAAGGTTATGGGTGAGAAGACTGGTGAAGACTTGCACAGGGCAGACGAAGATGAAGACGTAGGCGACCACAAGGCCGACGACCTCGCTAACACCTCCTTAGCTGTCGGATCTTTTAAAGTCGACGCTAAGATTGATATACCCATATATGATAGGGTGATCGATGCCGAGAAGCTGGATTCTTGGATCGACCAACTTGAGACCTACTTTGACCTTAAAGGGTTTAGTAGCGCTCAAAAGGTCAAATTTGCACCTTTGAAGATGAAGGACCACGCCAAGACATGGTGGAAGGCCCTTGTCGCCAGTGGTGAAGCTGACGACCTTGCGTGGAGTCAATTCAAACGACTTCTGCGACAAGAATTCTATCCGATGGGTTACCTTGAAGAGAGATGGGAGCGTTGGCACAGATTGTACCAACGGCGCGACCAGACCGTCCAAGACTATACAACAGAGTTTCGGCGACAAGCAATGGTCATTGGCATATCACTATCCGACCCTCAGGTATTTCGGAAGTACACATCTGGACTTCAGAAATCGATCAGTACTGAGCTAAGTCTGTTCGGTGTCCAAGACATTGCGACCGCGAGCACAACTGCTATGGCGATCGAGAAGAAGAATAAATCCCGCAGCGACAAAAGCACGAAGGAAAATGCGACCTCGACAAAGAAGAAGCCGAGTCCGAAGAAGAACGCTTCAAAATCGGGCACGGGTGCCTTTTGTGAAAATTGTCAAGTCGCGGGGCATACCAAGGACAAATATTACAAGCTTCATCCTGAACTTCGACCAAAGAAAAACGGACCAGGGAAAAGAACAGCCACGGCTACTGCGACTTCACCCGACGAGGAAGTTGTCCGAGTGAATTCGGTTAATGAGGCGGATACGACCTTGTCTCTGATGGCAATGCCGAAGGAGAAGGGTTCCGATCCACCGAACGACCATCACCCAACGGAGGACTTGTTCACCATCAACATCCAGGTGAAGCACGAAGTGGTCGCAGCGATATTCGATCCAGGAAGTCAGAAGAATCTGGTCTCCGCTGGACTGGTTCGACGACTTGGTTTGAAGACAACCACACACCCGCGACCATATCCGCTGGGTTGGTTTACATCCGACGTGAACCAACAGATTACGAGTCAGTGTGTGTTGAAGTTTGCGATCTCTGCACGGTACATCGATGAGGTGCAATGCGATGTTGTCCCTATCGATATCTGTCAGGTGATATTTGGGAGTCCGTATCTGTATGATCGAGATGCTCACTTCCATCGGCGAGCGCAAGAGTATGACCTCACCAAAGACGGAGTTAAGTTCGTGATTAGTAGAGACATCCACATCAACACTTTGAACTTGATTACCGCGAATCAAGCCAAACGGATCGTTAATGCATGTCACAAGTATGTGCTTGTCATGATTCGACCCATTGGACAAAGTGAGGGTACTCGACCAGTGTTGTCGTTGGCATGCCGAGAAGATTCTGGTCGTTTGTCGAGACTACTGGAGAAATACAGTGATTTGTTCTAGACTACCCAGGGTCGTCCGCCGAAACGTCCAGTCGAGCACGAAATTCAGCTTGTGTCCGATGCGACACTGCCCAATCTGAGTATGTATCGCAACTCAGTATTGGAGAATGAAGAGATCAAGAGACAACTTGGTGAGTTGCTGAACAATGGTGTCATTCAACCGAGTAGTTCACCTTGTGGATCTCCTGTGGTGTTAGTACCAAAGAAAGATGGGACTTGGCGTATGTGCATCGACTATCGAGCACTGAACAAGATCACCATCAAGAACCGGTACCCCCTTCCTCGTATTGATGACCTGCTAGACCAATTGAAGCATGCTGTTGTCTTCTCCAAATTGGATCTTAAGTCAGGATATCATCAAGTCAGCATCCGAGAGGATGATACATGGAAGACCGCGTTCAAAACACGGCAAGGTCTGTTCGAATGGCTGGTCATGCCGTTTGGTCTCTGCAACGCCCCAGCAACTTTCATGCGTCTTATGAATGACGTATTGAGACCGTTCATCGACGACTTTGTGATCGTGTATCTCGACGACATATTGGTTTATAGTCGTTCGTGGGATGAGCACCTCATTCATGTCGAAAAGGTGTTCGAACAGCTTTGGCAACATCGACTTCGCCTCAACCGTAAGAAGTGCGAGTTCGGTCAGCAAACTCTACTTTACCTCGGATTCATAATTGGGAATGGTACGTTGCAAATTGACCCGGATAAGGTCAAAGTGATTCGCGAATGGCCGCGACCGCGAACAGTTGCGGATGTGCGTAGTTTTGTGGGAGCATGCCAATACCTTCGGAAGTTCATCCGACACTTCTCGATTATGGCTTCTCCGTTGCATGCATTAACCAGGATTGATCAGAAGTTCGAGTGGACAGGGAAACATGAGGACACGTTTCTCTTGCTGAAAAGGAAGATCAGCGAGGCGCCTGTGTTAGCTTTGCCGAATCTCCAGAAACCGTTTGAGCTAGATACCGATGCCTCATGTTATGCGATGGGCGCAGTGCTCATGCAAGAAGGTCGACCAGTGGCATATCACTCCGAGTTATTCCAGGGAGCTCAGAAGAACTACCCGACTTATGATAAGGAGTTATGCGCACTGCATCAGGCCGTGAAACATTGGCGGTGTTATCTCTTGGGGAAAGAGACGGTTTTCCACACCGACCATCAACCATTGCAATATTTGCAGACTCAGTCCAAGCTACAGCAAGCTCGGCACATGAAGTGGATGTCGTATCTGCAGCAGTTTAATCTGGTGATTAAGTACAAGAAGGGCGTACACAACAAATTGGCAGATATGTTGTCGTGACCACCAGTTACAACCCTCTGTTTATCAGCGTTCATGCAGATCGAGCCATCATGTCATGATGACTATGTCACTATGTACAGTGAAGACCCTGATTTTCAAACAGCACTGACTGAGGTCGAAATAGGGAACCCTACAGAGTTCGTTCGTCGAGAAGGACTCTTGTACAAGGGCAATTTACTTTGCATACCTCGTGGAGCACCTCGAACTCAATGGATGCGAGAAGCGCACACATCGAAGGTAGCTGGTCACTTTGGGGTTACAAAGACGTTGCACAATCTTCACCGACATGTGTTTTGGTCGCGTATGCAGCAAGATGTGGCTAGGTTTGTTCGAGGCTGCGGTCTCTGCAGCATCTCGAAACCGGCAAACCGAAAATTAGGTTTGTACACTCCTTTGCCAGTTCCATCACGACCATGGGAGAGCATATCCATGGATTTCTTGGGAGGATTGCCTAAGACCCGACGTGGCAATGACTATTTATTCGTGGTCGTTGATCGGTTCTCCAAAATGATTGTTCTTATACCTTGTCGAAAGACTATCACGGGAGAAGAAGCAGCTCGGGTATTCTTTCAACACATTTGGACACACTTCGGACTGCCGACTTCTATTGTGTCTGATCGCGATACCCGGTTCCTTAGTCACTTTTGGCGATCGCTCTGGACGATGATGGACACCAAGCTAAAGAGGAGTACTGCTTTTCATCCGCAAACTGATGGTCAAACCGAAGTGGTTAATCGCACAGTCGTTCATCTCTTGAGAGGATATAACTCGAAGCACCCGAAGAGCTGGGATGAAAGCATACGGTACCTACAGTTTGCTTTTAATCGAGCAGTGCATGGTTCGACTGGAAAGTCACCGTTTGAGGTCTGTTTAGGATTTCTACCACAGAGTCCATTCGATATGGAGTTTGTGATCCCTACCTCAGCACAGAACAGCAAGGAAGCATCTGATCAGGATCGAGCACAAAAGTTCCTGGAAGGTATTCAACGACTCCATCGTGAGGTTGAACATAATTTGCTGAAAGCTCAACTCAAGTACAAGGCGCGACATGATCGGCACCGAGTTGAGGCGCAATTTCAAGAAGGTGATATGGTATGGTTACATCTGAGTAAGGAGAGACTTAAAGGTGAAGGTAAGAAGCTCAAACCCATTCGTTATGGTCCTTTTCGGATTTTGCGGAAAGTGGGTAATAATGCTTGTCAGCTCGAGTTACCTCCATACATGGATATTTACTCGGTTGTTAATGTTGAGCACCTCAAACTGTTTGAGCCTTCAATGCTGGATGATGAGCCAGATACCATAGTACCATCTGTTGAAGATTTGGTCTATCAACGAGACGAACCTCTACGTGAAGATGTGATTCTGGAGAAGAAGGTGACTGCCACCCGCAGTGGCACCAAGGAGAATTTTCGAATCGGTCGGAAAGATCAACGAGCACGTGCGGCAAAGTGGTACACCAAAGAAGATGGACAAGCCCAATTTCCACATCTCCGGTTCGATCGAGAGGTCGCAACAGGGGTTGGCTCCTTCTCAACAAGGGAGTCATGATCCGGGAGGATCTCCAAGTCCTGACCGCATGCGGCTTCGCGACCAAGTCCTAATCGCATACGGCTTCGCGACCAAGTCCTAATCGCATACGGCTCCGCGACCATGGATTGGTCCGCGACCAGGAAAAGGAATTCGTTCCCTGTTCGGAATTGTAATCCGATCCGAATGTGTATAACTAAGCCTATCTGTTTAGGATTAGTTATATGAGTCTAATACGTTTAGGTTCTAAGTCTGATACGTACTCATACGATTAGACTATAAATACCTTGTAATAGGTCTAGTTTAGATCATCGAATTCAATCGAAGAGTCATAGAACTTATTTGAGTTTTAGACACTTATAGTTCCTTCGACGTAGGCAAGTGTGCCTAACGTTCGACGTGTAAAGCCCTCTTTGAAATAAAGAGTTGTGCAATTACTTTGGGTTTCGGTATTTCCGAGTAAGATCCCGTTATTCCGCATATTAGAATCTGGGCGAGCCTAGTGCGAAAACCAAGACTAGGTCTCAAACGGATCACCGTGGTGCAGCTTCCACGGGTCCAGTACCCATGCTACCCAAGATTGCCACCAGTTGCTGCAACACTTCGCGGCGTTCCTCGACTAGCGCGGGTAGGGGGGGGGGGGGACTCCGGCCTCCGTACCCCCGAGGCCAGCTGTTCCGGCCCTTCCCGCTCTTGCGGGGGGGGGGGGGGGGGGGGGGCAGCAGACAGGAGGGGGAGCCTTCAGAAGCTCTCCCCTTCCAGACTTCTCAGCGCCGCATCAACGTTATCGTGGGGGGGTCTGCCCCCGGGCGGGACTCCAAGCGCCAGCGTAAGGTGTACGCGCGCGAAGTCAAGGTTGTGTGGGTGCTACACGCGTCCTCGCCACCCAAGTGGTCGGACGTCCCCCTTACCTTTACGGCGGAAGACGCGCGAGGGGTTCGCTTCCCCACGACGACGCGCTCATTGTCTCCACAACTATCTACAACTGCCACCTGGCTCGCATCCTCGTGGACGGCGGGAGCTCCGCCGACGTCCTATTCCTGAAGGCCTTCAAAGAGATGCAGGTGGATGAAAAGCTCCTCCAGCCCGCGGCAGGGCCCCTGCAGGGGTTTGTCCCAGGAAAGGCGATCCACCCCGTGGGCAAGGTAGATCTTCCAATGACCTTCGGCACCCTGGAGAACTACCGGACCGAGCTAGTCCGCTTCGACGTAGTGGACCTCCCCTCCTCCTACAACGCGATTATGGGGAGGACTACAATCAACCGGCTGGGGGCTGCCACCCATCAAAACTACCTCTGCATGAAGATCCCCGGGCCGTACGGCGTGATCAACGTCCGGGGAGATCAAGACATGGCCCGTGCTTTATACGAGCGCGCCGCTGCCACAATAGGAAGCGTCAACATGATCAAGGCGCCCGGGGGGGGGGGGGGGGGAGGCTCCCCCCCGGGATCCAAACGTCGCCGTGCCGCCCCCCGGGAGGCCCCTCCTCAAGCCGCGTCCGGAAGGGGGCCTCCGGAAGGTCCCGCTGCCACAATAGGAACCCTAACCTCCCGGGCGGCGGGGACAAAACCGTCCAAATCGGGGCAGAGCTCCCCCAGGACCATGCAGCACAACTTACAGCTTTTCTGTGCGAAAACTCTGACGTTTTTGCGTGGAAGCCTTCGGACATGCGGGGCGTCGCCCGGGAGGTTATTGAGCACAAGCTCGCCGTGGCCCCCGGTCACCCCCCGATCAAGTAGAAGCTGAGGAAGCTCTCCCTCGAACGACAAGAAGCCATCAAGACGGAGATCGCTCGGCTCCGAGAGGCGGGGTTCATTCGGGAGGTCCTGCACCCCGAGTGGCTCGCAAACCCCGTCCTCGTGAAGAAATCAAGTGGCAAGTAGTGGATGTGCGTGGACTTCACCAACCTTAACCGCGCCTGCCCCAAAGACAACTTCCCGCTCTCGCGGATTGATCAGCTCGTTGATTCCACCGCGGGGTGCGAGCTGATGAGCTTCCTAGACGCCTACTCGGGCTACCATCAAGTCCGGATGGCGGAAGGGGACGAGGAAAAGACGAGTTTCATAACTCCCCTCGGAACCTTTTGCTACCTTCACATGCCCTTTGGGCTCAAGAACGCGGGAGCCACCTTCCAGCGCCTCATGATGCTGGTCTTCAAAGATCAAGTCGGCCGCAACGTCGAGATCTACGTAGACGACGCAGTCGTCAAAAGTCCCCGCGCAGCCTCCCAGATCGACGACCTGGCGGAGACCTTCCGCAACCTCCGCGCGTTCGGGCTCAAACTCAATCCGGAGAAGTGCGCCTTCGGGGTGCGCGGGGGGAAGCTCCTAGGTTTCCTCGTGTCCCAGCGGGGCATTGAGGCAAACGCTGAGAAGATCCGGGCTTTTCTAGACATGCCCCCGCCGCGCTCCGTCAAGGATGTCCAGCGGCTCTCCGGCCGCCTAGCCGCGCTCAGCCGCTTCGTCTCCCGGTCGGGGGAGCGGGGCCTCTAGTTCTTCAAGATCTTCCGAGGGCTCGAGGGGTTCCGCTGGACCCCCGAGGCCTAGGAAGCCTTCAACGACCTCAAGAAGTACCTCACGAGTCCTCCAATGCTCGTGAGTCCGTCTCCAGAAGAGCCCTTGCTCTTCTACCTCGCCGCGACCCCCGTCGCCGTCAGCGCGGTCTTGGTGAAGGAGCAAGGGGGGCAGCAGCGTCTCGTGTACTACGTGAGTGAGGCCCTCCAAGGGGCCAAAACCCGGTACACGGAGATGGAGAAGATCTACTACGCCCTTCTCATGGCGTCCCGAAAGCTTCGCCATTACTTCCTGGGGCACCCCATCACCGTCCCGTCGTCCCTCCCCCTGGGGAAGGTACTGCGAAACAAAGAAGTCACCGGCCGGATTGGGAAGTGGGGGCCGAGCTCGCCCCCTTGTCCCTGTCCCTTACCGGCCGCTCCTCCGTCAAGTCGCAGGTCCTCACCGACTTCGTCGCAGAGTGGACTCCTCCCTCTGGGTCCGGGGACGAAAACCTCCCTGTGCCGCCCCGACGCAGTGACCATTGGACCCTCTTGTTCGATGGGTCGCTGTGTCTCACCGGGGCTGGTGCGGGAGTAGTCCTCCGGAGCCCTGAGGGGAAGGAGCTCGAGTACGCAGCGCGGCTCGAGTTCCCCGCAAGCAACAACGTCGTCGAGTACGAGGCTTTGCTCCTCGGGATGCGCCTTGCGCGCTCCCTGGGGATCTGACGCCTCCTAGTGAAGGGAGATTCTCAGCTCGTTGTTTGCCAAATGGACAAGTCTTACCTGTGCCATGATGCAAACTTGAGTCTTTATTTGCAGGAAGTACGGAAGATGGAGAGGCACTTCGACGGCCTCGAGGCCCAGCATATCCCACGAAGGGACAATGACCGGGCCGATGCTTTGGCCCGGGCAGCAAGCGCCCGGGAATCGCTCCCCAAGGGGGCCTTCTTGGAAATTATCACGAAGCCCTCGGTGGCCTCCCCGGACACGGGCGACGAGCCTCCGGTCCCGGACGTCGCCGAGATCACCCGGCCTTCGTCATGGATGGACCCCCTCATCTCCTTCATCAAGGGGGAGGGGGACCCTCCTAACGAGACTGAGGCTAAGCGCCTCTGGGCCAAAGCCCGGCCATATCTCCTGCTGGAGGGGAGGCTCTACAAGCGGGGGCCTCCGCCCTCCTGCGCTGCCTCCCCGGCCGGAAGGACTCCAACTTCTCGAAGACATCCACGCGGGGAGCTGTGGTTCTCACCTAGCCCCGCACGCCATCGCGGCCTAGGCTCTCCGACAGGGCTTCTACTGGCCCACGGTCATGCGCGACGCGCGAGACCTTGTCTCCGCGTGCGAGGCATGCCAGAAGATGGCCAAGGGCTCGAACCTTCCTCCCGTAGCGCTGCAGACTATCCCCATCACTTGGCCCTTCGTGCGCTGGGGGGTGGACCTCTTAGGGCCCTTCCCCCCAGCGCTCGGAGGATAGAAGCATGCGGTGGTCGCGGTCGACTACTTTACAAAGTGGGTTGAGGCGGAACCCTTGGATGGCATCATCTCCCGGGCCGTTCAACGGTTTTTCTGGAAAAACGTCGTTTGTCGTTTTGGTGTCCCCCGGGAAATCACCGTGGACAACGGGACCCAATTCGACTCGGCTTATTTCCGGGAATTCTGCGAAGGCCTGGGGTTGTCATCCACTTCGCATCAGTGGCCCATCCCCGGAGCAACGGAGCCGTTGAGAGAGTCAACGGCGTGATCCTACAGGGATTGCGCCGGAGACTCGAGCAAACCGCTTCCAAGCGGGGTGTATGGGCAGAGGAGCTTCCTAGCATCCTCTGCTCCATGCGCACGACCCCGTCCCGGGCGACGGGACGTACTCCTTTCTCCCTGGTCTACGGGGCGGAGGCAGTCCTCCCCCCGGAGATCGGCTTCCGGTCGCTGCGGGTTGAGCTCCTAAACGGAGCCACGGCCGCAGCATACCAGGCCAATGAAGACAACCGGTGGCTGGAAATCAACCTTGTTTTGCCTTACGGGCTTGTCCCCTCCCCCGGAGCGATCACGCCGGAGGGGGAGGAGGGACACTGCACTTCCTTTTCCCTCCCCTTTTGCTGCTTCGCAGGGGGAGGCACTGTACATTTTTGTTATCAATACATAGCTTTTGTTCTTCAACTGTCTCACTGCAGGTTCTCCACCTTACCGCCCCTAACGGCGATGCCCTCCTCGTGAGGAAGCCCTCCCCGCGAGGATGCCTCTCTGTGAGGAAGTGGGCCCTGACCCAGCAAATCCCTCCTGTAGGGCGGCTTACGATCAGCCCTCGTGGACTGAGGGTGTAAGCGGCAACCCGGTCCCCAGCGGCCGTGGTAACGAGTCACTTTGGGAGACTAGTCCCCTACCCAAATACTCAAGGCCCGTCATAGGGCACTTCCTCCTCCGGGAGTAGATGCTCTCCCCAGTGGGACGTCTAATGGCTTTCTCGGATATCTCTTTCCCGGAGGCCCTATTCCCAGCTCCCCGTTCTCACGGCGACCAGACGAAGTCTCCCGGGAAGCTCCCCGCTGGAAATCTTATCGGGTTTTCCTGAGCTTTTCTCACACGAAGCCTTATTCCTGGCTCCCCGTTCTGACGACGACCAGATGATTGTCTCCGGGAAGGTTTTTCCCTTGGAAACCTCATTTTAGAATTTTCTAACTTAAAAAAATTTCTTATGCTACAGGTTATGTTTACCCCGGGGGCCTTGCTACCCCCACAGAGCGCGGAGCTACCCTCCGGCCCACTGTGGGCGGGGGGACAGGGAGCCCCCGGGTGTTGACCACACCACCCACGAGCAAACTTAGCTCATTCTTATTAAGATGAGTCACCCGGACCATCCAAGAAGAAAAAGTAAAAAGACAGGAAAAACAACAGCTTTATTCATCATGAAACCCGGAGGACATCTTCCCCCTCCGGTGGGCTTCGGAAACGGTACAACCCGGGTTCTAAACCGGGGGATCCTCTAAATCCTAAGGCTCCACGCCTAATATTCCCAGAGGCGCTCGGCTAGCTCCCGGGCCAAGTCTCGGTACAATGTGCGCACGCGGCGCTGAGCGTCCCGGAGCACACCTTCGGGCCAGAATTTGTATCCCGCCGATGGAAGTATCCGGAGGGGAGGTACCATCTGGAACCCCGGACGCGGGGGGGGGGGGGGGGGGGGGGGTTAATTCGGCGCGATGGTTGTCAAAATTGTCGAAGTGCCACTCCGGACGCCACCTCAACCGGATTGGCTCCCGGAAGGCGCCCCCGCTACGCTCCCCGGAGATGAGGCTTAGCAAAATCAAGGCCGCTTGGGCGTCCCCCGGGGAGCCCCTCCCGGACCTTCGCCCGGGAGTAACCTCCCGGGAACCCTGGTAACATTGCATTCAATTCAGACTTAGAAAAATTTCTAATTGTATTGCATTCCAAAATGTCTTTTTACAAGTGTCCGGGGCTTCTCCAAAGAAGCTACCAGAATCAAAAGTCCTAATAAAACAAAAAGGGTCCTATCTAAAGACCCGGTGGGAGGCTCATACTCTTTCATTGGCGTCCTCCCCCCGGGGGGCTTCCTCCGAGGCTGGGGCTGGGGCGTCCCCCGCCGGAGGCGCCGGAGCCGGGAATCTCGCCCGGATGATCCGGTCGTAGAATCCTCCGGCCAGCTGCTCGACCTCCTGGCGCGAGGTCTCGAAGGAGTCCGGGAAGCTTCGGGGGATGCGGCCCCCGATCGCCCGGGCACCCACCCCCCGGAATTTGACGAGCCCTGCAGCGGCCGCGACGATGGGGATCGCCCGGCCCCGCGCCCGAGCGTCGGCAGCCTCCGGAATGGCGGAGACCTGTGCGTTGAGAAAACGCACAGCCTTCGCGAGAGTCGCCGGGGGCACCTCCGAGCTGCTCCCGGAGCCTAAGCTTACGCCAAGGCTCTCGAGGGCCGAACGGACGGAGCGGCCCGCGTCTGCCACCGCCCGGACGCTCGAGCCCTCGAGCTCCCGGAGCGCCTCCTCCCGCACCTTGGCCTCCTCCCGGAGGTGGCCGTTGACGTCCTCGGAAACATGAACTTGGGCCCGGACCCGGGACAGTTCCGCGAGGGCTTCATCGCGTTCCCGGAGGGCCTCCTCGCGTTGCCCTACGGAGGTCGCGGCCCGGTCCTCCGCTTCCTTAAGCAGCCGGGTGACCCGCTGCTCAAGGCCCCAGGTAACAGTCTCCACCTACAAAATATAGAAGTTAGAAAAAACTCAAGTGCAGGGAATGAATGAAGACATCATCGACTCGGGTTACCTGGGCCCCGAGGGACTGAAGCCCCTGGAAACGCTCATAGAGCATTCCCTCCGCGACGAAGGCTTGCACCTTCCGGGTGTGCAGGCCCTCCGCGTAGCGGGCGACTTCCCCCGCGGCAAGCAGAGGGGTCTCTCGCCCGGCGCCGGCGTCGCGGCCGGTGGGGGGTCCCCGGACCTGGAAGTCCGGTAACGCCCGGCGTGACCGGCGTCTTCGTCGCCGAGGAGGTGCCCTCCGAAGACGTGGCCAAGGAGCTTTCGGCGGGGGTCCCTGCCCGGGGGGGAATCATCGGACCTTTCCCCACCCCGGGCCGGAAGGTCCTCGGGACCTCCTCCTCCGGGGGAACCTCGTAGACCGAGGGGCTCCCCCCCTCGTCCACCGGCCAGACCCGCGGAGGCGAGGCCTCCGCGAACCTCACCTCCAGCCTCTCCGGCTCCAAAGATGCCGGGAGGGTCGGGAGGACTGCCACCGAGAGTGGCGACGGGGCATAGTCCGCCGAATCGGACGCCGCCCCGCCAACGGCCTGCTCCTTCCCCCGGGCCTCGACGGGGCCCTACGGGGGAGGAGGTGTCGCATCTTCCCGGGCCGACGCCCGGGCGCGCTCTGTCCCGGGGGTCGTATCCCGGGCCTTCACCGGCATCGGCTTGACCGGGGGCCGCTGCTCCGGGTCCATGCCGATCCCCCTTCTCTCGCGTTAGAAGGCGGAGATCCTCAGGAGCATCAGCTCCTCAGATGCGTCCCGCATTGAGCGGGTCTTCTTGGAGATGACGACCTTGCCGAGGAGCTCGAACTCCTCGTCCGTCCACACCGGAGGTTTCGGCGCGGACGACCGACTGTAAGAGGGGGGCTCCAGGGTGTACACCACCGCCTCGTCGCGGACCCGGAGGTAAAACCACCTCCGGACCCAGTCGCCCCAGTGGTCCCGGGAGGCCGCCGCCAGGTAGTCGGCCACCCGGGACGGCAGCATTTGCACCATCACCGAACCGAAGGGGGACTTGGGTCCCCCCTTCACCAGGTGGGAGCTTCGCGCCGCCGGTTCGTAGAAGTACCGGAAGGCGCGAAGGGTGGGCTCCCGCCCGGTCGCCGTCTCGTAGAGCCAGATGAAGAGGCCCATCCGGACGAGCGCGTTCGGGGTGAGGTGGTTGAGCACCACCCCATACTCCTTCAGAAACTCCCGGAGCATGGGATGCACCGGGAGCCGGAGCCCCGCCTCCAGGAAGGCCTCGAAGGCCACGACCTCGCCGGGCCTGAGGCGGGGGGCTCTGTCTTTCTTCGCGGGGACCTGGATGTCCCCGTCCTCGACGACGCCTCGCTCGACCATGGACTCCGTGTCCGCGGCCGAGAACTCCGACGCCCAGAGGAGAATTTCCTCTGGGGGCACTTCCGTGGTCTTTGCTCGACCCTTGGGTGCCATGAGGTTAGTCTTTTCTTTTTCGGTGGCTAATGTTTCAGGAGGCTACGACTAAAATTCCCGGACGCCTGCTACCGGAAACGGCTACCGGGAAACTACTACTGGGAGAGCTACCGGGAGAGCTGAATGCTGGAATTGGAAATTTGTAATGAGCTTCCGGGGCCCCCCAAGACCCTATTTATAAGGGCGAGCCGTGATCTAGATGCGCGCCATGTGGTACCCCGCGGAGCTATCTGGGCCATTGAAGTTCAAACCGTGCGCAGGAAACGAAGGGACTGGCGCGTAAACCGAGGCGCCAGTTCGAATCGCGAGCACATTTATGGCGAAACGGCGCGGTCATAAACGCCCGGCACGGAAATTGAAGCATCACGGCAGTTCCGGTGACTTGGTCCGGAGATTTTCCCGGTGACATAAACCATTCCCGCCGGGGACTCGAGCGTCGTCCCCGGAGGGCATGGGGGCTGCTTTTGGGGGAAATCTCTGCGAAACTGAGTCGAGGTAAGTTCACATGTGCCCGGGGACTGTGGGCTCCGGTGCTTGCCTCGGGCGCCGCCTTTTGGCCCCCAGGACCTTGCCTCCGGGGGAGGTCCCGGGCGCCGCCATTTGCCCGGGGACTGTGGCCTCCGGTGCCTGCCCCGGGCGCCGCCTTTTGGCTCCCGGGACCTTGCCTACGGGGCACGTCCCGGGCGCCGCCATTTGGCTCCCGGGACCTTGCCTCCGGGAGATGTCCCGGGCGCCGCCATTTGCCCGGGGACTGTGGCCTCCGGTGCCTGCCCCGGGCGCCGCCTTTTGGCCCCTGGGACCTTGCCTCTGGGAGAGGTCCCGGGCGCCGCCATTTGCCCAGGGACTGTGGCCTCCGGTGCATGCCCCGGGCGCCGCCTTTTGGCCCCCGGGATCTTGCCTCCAGGGGATGTCCCGGGCGCCGCCATTTGCCCGGGGACTGTGGCCTCCGGTGCCTGCCCCGGGCGCCGCCTTTTGGCCACCAGGACCTTGCCTCCGGGAGAGGTCCCGGGCGCCGCCATTTGCCCGGGGACTGTGGCCTCCGATGCTTACCCTGGGTGCCGCCTTTTGGCTTCCAGGACCTTGCCTACGGGGCACGTCCTGGGCGCCGCCATTTGGCTCCCGGGACCTTGCCTCCGGGAGAGGTCCCGGGCGCCGCCATTTGCCCGGGGACTGTGACCTCCGGTGCCTGCCCCGGGCGCCGCCTTTTGGCTCCCGGGACCTTGCCTACGGGGCACGTCCCGGGCGCCGCCATTTGCCCGGGGACTGTGGCCTACGGTGCCTGCCCCGGGCGCCGCCTTTTGACCCCCGGGACCTTGCCTCCAGGAGAAGTCCCGGGCGCCGCCATTTGCCTGGGGACTGTGGCCTCCGGTGCCTGCCCCGGGCGCCGCCTTTTGGCCCCCGGGATCTTGCCTCCGGGGGATGTCCCGGGCGCCGCCATTTGCCCGGGGACTGTGGCCTCCGGTGCCTGCCCCGGGCGCCGCCTTTTGGCCCCCGGGACCTTGCCTACGGGAGAGGTCCCGGGCGCCGCCATTTGCCCGGGGACTGTGGCCTCAGGTGCCTGCCCCGGGCGCCGCCTTTTGGCTCCTGGGACCTTGCCTACGGGGCACGTCCCGGGCGCTGCCATTTTCCCGGGGACTGTGGCCTCCGGTGCCTGCCCCGGGCGCCGCCTTTTGGCCCCCGGGACCTTGCCTCCGGGGGATGTCCTGGGCACCGTCGCCCTTCTAAAAGGTAAAGACCCTGTTTGTTCATCACGTGCAGGTCACGCGAGAGGCGCCTTGGGAATCAGCGACTACCTGTCAAGCATCCAAGGTGCTTGACCGGGAGAAAGACATAGCTACCCCTCAATCCGACGGTAGCGTCCGGGGTAGTTTAGACTTTTTGCTTTTTTTTGGGGCTATAAATAGCCCTTGTACCCCTCTGTTGTAAAGGCTAAGTCATTTGTATTGGAATAGCTAAACTCACAGGCGTGCTCCGGAAGCCTCTCCCCCGGAGAGAGTCTCCTCAGCCGACTCCGGTCGGGAGCGCGTCGACAGGACTAGGGCTCTCACTGGGACCCGAACCTGTATAAATCCCCGTGTCATTTCTTGTGTTTGTCCGACGGGGGAGGACCGGTCACCCGGTCAACCCGCATCGCGTAATCTTCGCTAGGATCATCTACAAAACCTGCCGGGATATTCTTAATACCACGACAACTATAATATCCTCCATAGACAATTATTTGCATGCTCCCTATCCATGATTGCATGTAGATGTTTGATTAGGAAAAAGTTCAACTGCAATGAGTTGTGTTTAAAAAATGTTTGTTTTTTGTTATAAATAGAATATTTTGTGGACATTAGTGAATATGTCTTTAGAACAATCCTAGGTTTTTCCTACATATACACACACCATGTAAAGAGATTATTGATCAAATAAAAGGATTCCATTGGTCATTCTCTCTATTTTTTTCTCTCTATGTGTGATTGCCTGTGATTGGTGTGTGCAAAATCAACAGTGCAACGACAATAATTTGCAACATGTTATCAGTATGAATGCTTTGGTATGTTGTCACAATCTTTCTGTAGCAACACGTTGCTGTTGTCATTGCAAACATTATACAACTTTATTATGTTGTATTGTTGTTGCATTACATGTTAGTGATATATCATAGAGAAAATCACAGATGTATTTATCTTTGTTATATTTATGAACATTTTAATAATATCTTATTTTGTTTTTAAATAAATTATCATTTTAATTCGATCAACAAGTGTGTAACTTATTCATGAAACTCTAAATTTATTTGATGATATTATTCTGTAAAATCCATGATCCACTATCATTAAATAGGATATTATTTATTAATGGATTAATACATATATTGATTGATGATCATGTTTCACGGATCATGTATATAAGACATCAAATTAATAATGTGGATATATGTTGGAGAACATAATGTTAAATAGATTTATTTTGAGATACTGTTTGGATTTGTCATACAAGTGTCACCAGTTTGTCTCAAATAATGTTTATACTTGATCTTTAAATCTGAGACTATCAGAGTTTCCTACATATGTAGTAGTATACTTTGTAACTACCAAATGTTACTTTTAATTGAGTGATAATAAAGGTAATATTTGGGTATACTATGAGTCATGCGGAGGAATGTGAATGATTAAGATGAAATTTGCATCTCTCATATAATGAGAGGAGTATCTTTGGGCCTCTCCATATAGACGAACTGAGAAGTGTATGACCATGTCGTTTGTGGTTGAGTATCAACTATGAAAAAATCAATTCACTATGAGATCGAGAAAGGATTGAACAGTGCAATGGAGGCACGTTTCTTACCTTGGGTTTAATCTCATATCGTATGACAAAAGGATCAACATAAATACATTATATAGATTTGTTGGTTATGATCTTCGTGTATATTTGGATAGTCGTTATATCCTACTAGAGGCTATTACCGACTCATAATTTGGATAAGTATTATCGGGTCATGACTAGATATGCATGAATCTACAGAGTCATACACTTAACGGGTTAGAAAAAATTAATTCAGATTGGATTTTTTATGTGGTATCGTATCACATCAGAAAACTTAATGTGGTAGAATTTCTTCTGCAGGGCTCTATATAATGAAAGGCATGATTGACTTTGACTAGATCAAGATAAATCCTAGTTACCGTTTCCTCTAAAGCGACAACTTCTAAACTCTTGTCGTGCATGTTAGTGCTAGCACACCATCGTGTGATGTTTCTTCCCAGAACGTGTGGATACCGGTAGAGGTGTTGCTGCAATTGCTGCACTGATCAGGATAACCTATGAGCGGTCGCTGTCATCTACGTCCGCTGATCCACATGATCCGTAAGCGGTCATTGTGCACATTCGATCGCTTGATCAACTCTCATTGCACTATTGGTAACAATCTAATTTATGATTAAATACTTACAACATTTGAGTAAAATTTTTAAAATTCTACTAATGCAGCATATTCAGTTTCCAACATTACATTCAATCTACATCTTTTGAATAAAAAAAATCAAATATGGAAAACTCTTTCCCTCGCTGTCGCCGGCCAGCCGCCACCGGCCTTGATTGACTTCAATCTTCGCCGGTCCATAGTTGTGAACATCGTCGGCCGTCAGCCCACCGTTGACACTACCGTTGCCGACCCAAAGCCGCTTCTGAAAAACACCATCGTCGACTTGTAGTTGTTGCCGGAGCCCGTTCTATCGGTCGGATCAGGATGCCACCGGCCAAACCACGTGCCAATGCATGCGCCACCAGACGCCCACGCGTGCACTCCATGATCCGGGTGCTTGATGCACACCGCTACTTCCGTGGCCTAAAGTGCGATCTGCGCGCCTTCGTTGCGGCCTCGCTGCCAGATGCGGCCATTGCCTCCCGAAGAGACCACCGTTGCCAACTTGAAGCCGGAGTACCACCGTGGCCTGCAGCCCCATGCCACCACACCATCGTGTGCTGTTCAAAATCTTAAACACCTCTGGGTGCCTTCGCACGCCTCCGCATGCCGCGGTGGACCAACGCCTCTGCGCACCTCCGCTCACCGTTGTGGACCTTGACACCCATATCGCATGCCACCACACGGCCATGACTTGAAGCCATGCACACGCACGCATCACCAACGCCGTTACAGCCACCACTACCATCAGGATGGCTCGTCATCGCTACCTTAACTACACCCCCACTATTGGTAGCACTACAACCCCAAGCCATTGAAGATCCGCTATGGCACAAAGCTGGCCAAGAGTACGCACCTAAGTATATGTATTCTTAATAGTGATTCAGGTATATCTAAGTTCTCGAAAATTATGAAAAAAATTAGCAGTAATAGAGGAGAGAAAATTATGAGTTATGCACAATTTCAAGATCAAATATAATTATATGTGGAAGAAATAAAAAAATTCAGATAGAATATATATTTGCCAGTTGAATTTGGTCTTGTTTTTTCTCCCACATGTGATCAAGTTGGATCATGAAATTTTGTAGAGCTTCGTAATATTACACCATCTAGATCTTTTAATATTTTTAGAATTTTTGAGAACTTGGAGACACCTCGACCCTTTACGAGGAGTATGTACTCTTAGGTACGTATGGTAATTATAACACATATAGGAGTATTTTATAATGCTACAAAATTTCAAGACCTAACTCAATCTACAATTTGAGAAACAAAAAAGACAAATGTTAGTGAATAGTGATTTTTATCTTTTATCTTTTTTTTCCTAGTGTTTGATGAAATTTGTATTTTTTTTCTCAAACTGGAGATTGAGTTAGGTCTTGAAAGTTTGTAGCATTGTAGAACACTATAGGTTATAATTACTACAATGATAATTCATCACTATAGGTTATAATTCTAATTATTGGACATATATGATATCTAATTACTCTATCAATTAGTTCAAATCTCAACATCGATCAACGTAGGAGTATATACTCTTGAGAGTGTAAAAGAGATATTATATATATGAAAAATTGATTCTATACTAATAAACTTTACTGTCTAATATAATATGTTACTGAAATTTCACCTATCAACTATATATATTCCACTAATTTTTTTTTGAAACTTGATGTTATATGTTAACTTGTCAATTCAGAAAAATGATCAAAATATCTCTTTTAGTTGAGATCTAATCATGATTTTAAATAAATAGAAAGATGTGACCACCAAATTTCTAATTTTAATCATGATTAATATATATTGTCACTAATATATGGGATCCACATGTCTATGACTATTAATAGCACATTTAACAAATAATTAGTATTTTGAGGGATTTGATTGCTTTTATTTGAATAGAAGAGTGGTTTACATACTTCAATTTTAAATAGCAAGTTCTGATTATGCAAAAGAGGGACCTCGGATGCCCTTCTGTTCTTTCCTCACCTATGTGTGAAATGCATTCAAGCATATTGACGAAAAATTGGTAAAACGTCAAACACGCCCCAAAGAAAAAAAACCTGGTCTTGCACGCATATGGACTACTACGGCATCAGAAAACAAAGCGGATCGGATCCAAAATTTCTTCATTAGTCAAGGCAATTATTCCCTTTTACCAATAAGAACTCTCTCTCTCTCTCTCTCTCTCTCTCTCTCACCATTAAGAACTCTCTCTCTGTGGGCGCGCGTTTGTGTGGGAATTTGTGATGGATGCAGCCATATCTGCAGTGATGAGTGATATGGTTGGCCGATTCATCTCCTTTCTGATCAATAAGTATTCAAACCAAACATGTTTGGAGGAGAAGGTGGAAAGGTTGCAGCGTCTTTTGTTAAGAGTTCACACAGTCATCGAGGAGGCGGATGGGCGATACATCACCAACTGCGACATGCAGGTTCAGCTGAAGATGCTCGCGGAGGCCATGTATGGAGGCTATCACGCGCTCGACACCATCAGATACAAGCGCCTCCAGGAGGGTGTCCAACAAGTGGTAAGCGATTCACTAGCTTTGTCTTTTGCCACTCGTCTCAACCGTTCTCGCAGAGCTGTTGGCACCACAAAGAACACGGTCTCCAACCATGAACTACAAACTGCACTAGAAAAACTAGAAGGTGTTGTTGCTAATATGAAAGAATTTGTTATACTTTTGAGAGGATGTGAGCGCATGTCATGTAGACCTTATGACACTTATCTTTATTGTGACAATTTTATATTTGGTCGTCATGTCGAAAAACAACAAATCATCAACATATTGATGCAAAATAACCCTCTTGGTGCTCCAATTGTGCTCCCCATAATTGGTGGTCGCGAAGTTGGTAAGAAGACTCTAGTGACACATGTTTGCAACCACGAGATGATCCATTCTCATTTCTCTTCAATATTGCACATCAATGGATATGATATTTGGAGAATCAATCATGAAAAGTTTGCACCTGGGAGGACTTTAGTTGTTGTTGAATTTCATTCAGATGTGGATAACAGTGAGTGGTTAAAGTTTTATTCATCACTGATACATATGGATGGTGGAAGCAAGGTTATAATCATAAGTAGGCTTGAGAAGGTAGTGAGATTTGGAACAGTAAAACCAATTCATCTTAATAGTTTATCACACGAAGAGTATAACTATCTCTTCAAGGTACTTGCATTTGGAAGTAACAATCCAATGGATTACCCCAAATTAGGCTCAATAGTGGAGGAGTTAGCAACAATGTTGAGTGGGTCATTTATTGGACTAAATGGGCTCAGTTATATGATGAGAAAGGAGTTAAATGTTCAATTTTGGCTCCATATATTGAAAATGATGAATAGGTTGGTGGAATATAACTTTTTGATTTTTGGTGAACATCTAAAAATTCTTCTTCAGAAAGATAGTTCGGTATATATCATCAATTTTGCATCGTCTTCTACGGCGCTCCGTCTCCAACCTCCTAAGAGTGAAAGTGATACTTCCAAAAGCAAATTACCCAAGGTGATGGTCGAAGACCTAATAGTAGGTTCTACTATTATACCGACAGAGTTTGAGCTGACGTGGAAATCACGGCTACCCCCTTATACTGTTATTTCTAAACCTTGCTTTCAAGAGGGACCTCAGGAAAGAGCCTCACCCGGGAGGAAGCGTCGAAAGTTAGATAAATAACAATTAAATCTCATGGATGTATCATATATGTAGTCATAAATTATGTGCCCAGCCTTTATATTCTTTTATAATAGGGTTTGGTCCTCTTGTATTCTAATTAATAGTTTAAATAAGAAACTTCAGTAACTTTGTAACATGAATTTTCCAAAGAGCAAACTAGTTTTCATGAATATATGTTGCCATAAATGATATGTCTATTCTCTCAAAAAAAATTAAATTATTTGTCCAGTCTTGTAATCTTTCTACATATAGTAATCTTTCTACATATAATTTACTAACTCGGGATCTTTTGTGAGTGGCTGAAAGGAGTAGGAAGAAACAAGATTTGCAATAAGATGTTGGCAAAATATTGTTTCTTAATTTTCATGAGATTTCTTAACCTCCAGAACTTTCTTCTTCTTTTCTTGTCCGTAATTGTGTTACACTTTTCTTTCTTTTGCTTTTTTTTATCCTTTGAACATAAACATATTTTACTTTAATGGATTTTGAATAGCCCTCTCCTAATTTTTCCTTTTTGAAAAAAAAACTGTTCTACTCAGAGAGTTCGAGGCGGTGTGGGAATTATTTGTCCAGTCTTGTAATCTTTCTACATATAATTTACTGACCCAGGATCTTTTGTGAGTGGCTGAAAGGAGTTGGAAGAACAATGATAATTACTACAATGATAATTCATCACTACAGGTTATAATTCTAATTATTGGGCATATATGATATCTAATAACTCTATCAATTAGTTCAAATCTCAACATAGACCATTGTCTGATACTACACTACAGGAGTACATACTTTTGAGAGTGTAAAAGAGATGTTATATATATGAAAAATTGATTCTATCCCAATAAACTTTACTGCCTAATATAATATGTTACTGAAATTTCACCTATCAACTATATTCCACTAATTTTTTTTTGAAACTTGATGTTATATGTTAACTTGTCAACTCAGAAAAATGACCAAAATATCTCTATTAGCTGAGATCTAATCATGATTTTAAATAAATAAAAAGACGAGAACACAAAATTTCTAATGTTTGAAAACTATTAATAGTTATTATGTAGGATCTACATGTCTAATCATGATTATATACTCACTGATATATGAGATCCACATGTCTATAACTATTAATAACACATTTAACAAATAATTAGTATTTTGAGGGATTTGATTGCTTTTATTTGAATAGAAGAGTGGTTTACATACTTCAATTTTAAATAGCAAGTCCTGATTATGCAAAAGAGGGACCTAGGATGCCCTTCTGTTCTTTCCTCACCTATGTGTGAAATGCATTCAAGCATATTGACGAAAAATTAGTAAAACGTCAAACACGCCCCAAAGAAAAAAACCTGGTCTTGCACGCATATGGACTACTACGGCATCAGAAAACAAAGCGGATAGGATCCAAAATTTCTTCATTAGTCAAGGCAATTATTCCCTTTTACCATTAAGAACTCTCTCTCTCTCTCTCTCTCTCTCTCTCTCTCTCTCTCTGTTACCATTAAGAACTCTCTCTCTCTCTCTCTCTCTCTCTCTGTTACCATTAAGAACTCTCTCTCTCTCTCTCTCTCTCTGTTACCATTAAGAACTCTCTCTTTGTGGGCGCGCGCGTGTGTGGGAATTTGTGATGGATGCAGTCATATCTGCAGTGATGAGTGATATGGTTGGCCGATTCATCTCCTTTCTGATCAATAAGTATTCAAACCAAACATGTTTGGAGGAGAAGGTGGAAAGGTTGCATCGTCTTTTGTTAAGAGTTCACACAGTCGTCGAGGAGGCAGATGGACGATACATCACCAACTGCGGCATGCAGGTACAGCTGAAGATTCTCGCGGAGGCCATGTATGGAGGCTATCACGCGCTCGACAACTTCAGATACAAGCGCCTCGAGGAGGGTGTCCAACAAGTGGTAAGTGATTCATTAGCTTTGTCTTTTGCCACTCGTCTCAACCGTTCTCGCAAAGCTATTGGCACCACGAAGAAGAGGGTCTCCAACCATGAACTTCAAACTGCACTGAAAAACCTAGAAGGTGTTGTTTCTAATATGACAGAATTTGTTAAGCTTTTGAGAGGATGCGAGCGTATGCCATGTAGACCCTATGACACTTATCTTTATATTGATAGTTTTATGTTTGGTCGTCATGTTGAAAAGCAACAAGTTATCAACATACTGATGCAAAATAATCCTCTTGGCGCTCCAATCGTGCTCCCCATAATTGGTGGTCGCAAAGTTGGTAAGAAGACTCTAGTGGGGCATGTTTGCAACCACGAGATGATCCAGTCTCATTTCTCTTCAATATTGCACATCAATGGATATGACATTGGGAGAATCAACCATAGAAAGTTTGCACCAGAGAGGACTTTAGTTGTTGTTGAATTTCGTTCAGATGTGGATAACAGTGAGTGGTTAAAGTTTTATTCATCATTAATACATATGGATAAGGGAAGTAAGGTTATAATCATAAGTCGGCTTGAGAAGGTAGCGAGATTTGGAACAGTAAAACCAGTTCATCTTAATAGCTTATCACATGAAGAATATAACTATCTCTTCAAGGTACTTGCATTTGGAAGTAACAATCCAATGGATTACCCCAAATTAGGCTCAATAGTGAAGGAGTTAGTAACAGTGTTGAGTGGGTCACTTATTGAACTAAATGGGCTCAGTTATATGATGAGAAAGGAGTTAAATGTTCAATTTTGGCTCAATATATTGAAAAGGATGAAGGGGATGGTGGAATATAATTTCTTGATTTTTGGCGGACATCCAAAAATTCTTTTTCAGAAAGATAGTTCAGTATATATTACCAATTTTGCATCGTCTTCTATGACGCCGCTCCGTCTTGCGCCTTCTAATAGTGAAAGTGATATTTCCAAAAGCAAATTACCTAGGCTGATAGTCGAAGACCTAATGGTAGATTCTTCTATTATACCGATGGAGTTTGAGCTAGCGTGGAAATCACGGCTACCCCCTTATACTGTAATTTCTAAGGCTTGCTTTCAAGAGAGACCTCAGGAAATAGCCTCACCCAGGAGGAAGCGTCGAAAGTTAGATAAGTAACAATTAAATCTCATGGATGTATCATATATGTAGTCATAAATTATGTGCCGTCTTTATATTCTTTTATAATAGGGTTTGGTCCTCTTGTATTCTAATTAGTACGTTAAATAAGAAACTTCAGTAACTCTGTAACATGAATTTTCCAAAGAGCAAACTAGTTTTCATGAATATATGTTGCCATGAATGATATGTCCTCTCAAAAAAAAAAAAAAAATTATTTGTCGAGTCTTGTAATCTTTCTACATATAATTTACTGACCGGGGATATTTTGTGAATGGCTGAAAGGAGTAGGAAGAAAAAAGATTAGCAATAAGATGTTGGCTAAATATTGTTTCTTAATTTTCATGAGATTTCTTAACCTCCAGAACTTTCTTCTTCTTTCCTGTCTGTAATTGTGTTACTCTTTTCTTTCTTTTGTTTTTTTATCCTTTGCACATAAACATATTTTACTTTAATGGATTCTGTATAGGACCCTCTCCTAATTTTTCCTTTTAGAAAAAAAAACTGTTCTACTCAAAGAGTTTGAGCCGTAGTGGGAATCATCGGCTACTCTCTTATTTCTTGTACTTCTGTTGAAGAGAAGCCTCAGCATATAGCCTCATAAAGGAGGAAACAACCTAGGGTTAGATAAGTATTTTGCTTTGACTTGTAGTTTTCTCTCTCTAAATACTTCATTTCAATTTCAAGGGAAGATCGCTACTGAGCTATGATTGATCAACCTTGATCCTTCTGTGTTGGTTAAACAAAATTAATTTATTTGGTTTTTGGCATAATAAGCACATGTCATTTTTTTTTTATGGAAATCAGTAGGAGAAAATCCTACTGAAAATTTTATGAAAGAAAACTTTTATGTACAATGTAAAAAGTAAAAATAAAAATAAAAAATCACAAAATAAGCAACAAGCCAATATTCACAGGAAGTTTTTTGGTGGAACTAGAAAATTATCATGAGTATATGACCAATTTGTAAATAATAAATAATTAGAGAGTTTGGTGATATTTTTTTATAGTTTGTACACAAAAAGTTTTGTAAAAATAAGATAGTGAATCTAGCATGCATGCCTGACCCCCTCTTTCTCCACCCTGACCTGTCCAGCAATATTTTCCCTTGCAAGAAGGTAGGAATGCTAACTATTAAGATCCTTGCAAGACCGGACTATTAGGTAAATTACGCAGAAAAACTTAGCTAATGATTCCCAACTACTCAATTATCTGGAGAAACAAGGCTGTAATTGTTGAGAGATATGCAACATCTCTATCCTACGGGGACTCATATATAAAACATGATATAATAAAGCGAGAGAGAGCTTTTGGTTCAAAAGTTCTTAATCTGCATAGATATAGATCTAATTAAGATAACCAATCACTCCATAAATCTCCTGAAGAGACCCACGAAGGTGAGAAGCCTCTTGAAGAGATTCTTCTTGAAGATGAGAACCCAGCAACTTAGCAAGTGTACAACATGATGTTGGGATTGTGGAACAACCAAACTCTATCATTTCGAGAAATCACGAAGAGATGGTTGATATTAATAATGAGATATCCATAGATTATATAGACACGGGAGAGACCTACAATAGAAATACAATAGCTATCGACAACTATTTTTCCTTCATAATTGTTCAAACTACCTCATATAAGAATCTAGATTTAGAACCAAAATCTATAATAGAGTGCCAGAAGCGCTCAAATTGGGTCAAATGGAAGAAAGTAATTGAGGTTGAGCTACACTTGTTAAATAAAAGAAATGTTTTTGAACTAGTAATTCGAACGCCACTTATTCTAGTAGGATACAAGTGAGTTTTTGTAAGAAAGAAAAATGAGAAGAATGAGGTGATAAGATATAAAGCGAGATTGGTAGCTCAAGAGTTTATGTAGAGGCTCGGTATTGATTTTGATGAAATTTATTCTCCCGTTATGGATGGAATTACGTTCCACTACTTGATATCTCTGACGGCAGGCATGAATTCAATATGCAGTTAATAGATGTTGTGATCGCATATCTATATGGCTCACTAGATTCTGCTATTTACATAAAAGTCTATGAAGGACGTTTAAATCTCTAATATGGTAGGGAATGGTAATCGCAATATGTATTGCATTAAATTGTAAAGGTCATTATATGGCCTGAACAGTCAAGCAGAATGTGGTATAACCAACTATGTGTATTTCTCTTGAAGAAGAGATATATAAATATCGATATATATCCTTGTATGTTCATAAAGAAATCACCAAATAGTTTCTGTATCATCTCGGTTTATGTTGATGGCTTAAGTATTATTGGAATCACAAAGGAAATAGAGGAAGCGAGCTCAAACCTAATATTGTCTCGGCCTGCAGATCGAGCACCTCCTTGAAGGAATATCTATTCACAGTAAACCTACATGATGAAGGTTCTAGAGAAGTTTAACATGGATAAATCTTATCCTGTCAGCACACCAATGGTTGTGCGATCCCTAAAAGCGGACAAGAACCCATTCAAACTAAGAGAAAATAATGAGGAGATACTGGAACCAAAAGTTTCTTTATTTGATTGTCATAGGAGCACTATTTGTTGGGGGAAATCTCCACGGGATCAAGTCCGGGTAAGAGACCGCCTTTTTGCTCGGGGAGAAGGCCCCCCGGTGGCTCGTCCCGGGCGCCGCTATTTGCCCGGGGACAAGGCCCCCGGTGGCTTGTCCCGGGCGCCGTCGTTCTTCCGAAGACAAAGGTCTCCGGTCCCGGGTCACGCGAGGATCACGCGAGAAGCGCCTCGGGAACTGGCGGGCCCCTGTCAAGCATCCGAGGCTTCTGACCAGAAGAAAGACGTTGGTGCCCCTCGATCCAACTGTGGCGAGTGGGGTAGTTTAGTTTTTTGGCATCTTTTGGACCTATATAAGCCCTTGTAACCTCTCATGTGAGGGGGGCAATTCATTTTTACTCTAATAGTCAATCAAATAGGTGTGCTCCGGAGCCACCTCTCCCCCGAGAGAGCTCCCCTAACCAATTTTGGTTGGGAGCACGCTGACAGGACTAGAGCCTCAACTGAGACCCGAACCTGTATAAACCTTCGTGTCACTTGCTGTGTTTGCCCGACGGGAGAGGACCGGTCACGCGGTCAGCTCGCGTCGCCTTTTCTTCACTAGGAATGTCCACAAAACCTGCCGGGGTATTCGCAATACCACGACACTATTGTACCTCATAAATTGTATCAAACATGATATTGCATTCGCAGTAAACTTGTTAGCAAGGTACAGTACATCTCCAACCAGACAACATTGGAATGGCATCAAACACATCCTTAGATATCTCTAGGTACAAAAGATCTTGATTTATATTATCAAAAAATTCATGAAATGAATTTGATGGGCTATACGGACGATGGCTATTTATCTGACCCATAATACCAGATTCTAGACTGGTCATGTTTATCTCTATATTGATACAATCATCTCTTGGAGATTTGTCAAACAGACTTTAATGTCAATTTTAACAAATCACTCAAAGATAATCGTGTTATATGAAACCTCACATGAATGTGATGGCATATAGAATGATGCAATCCTTCAATCTTATATCACTTGGCTAAACTTGGTAGCATTCAATTACCTGTGAAAGATGCTTTAATTTATTTGAGATTTTTAGTTAAAAAAATTCAACTTGGTCATCTTTAATATTCCTTGGCTCTTCAACACATCATATAAAAGAGAAAGTATGCCACCTAAGCATAGGGTCAAGCAAAATCTAAACACTCTGATGTATTGGTTCTAGAGGTGAGATGGTGTGACATATCATCATAAACAACATACACTTTTATTTAAATTTTTTTCATCAAAAAATAAAAAAAAATCAAAGTGACCCCAAGACACGCGAGACTAGTAGATAGACTAAATCATCTTTGAACCCACTTATCATTGAATGTGGTGTGTTAAAGTGGTGGGATATATTTCAAATGGCTATTTCGAAAAAATTATTATTTTAGAGGTTGACAGGGCGACAAAAAATAATGATAAACCCATCTATCAAGCTCAGAGGTATGAGTCTATTTGTGAACGGAGGAATTTGCCCCAGACTAACCATGCTGTGTTTGGGCTCACTTGCGTCATTTGTGCACTCACCCGCTTAAACTTTCTGCACTATTGAATGGGCCATAATTTTGGACCCCAGATATTAGTTATAGAATTCGTACGATATGACTGGGCACGCGACGCATACAGGGGCATCAAACATGTATCATCATGCCGAGCCGTGCTGCAACACTGGCACAAAAATGAGCTCATTACGCATGAGCCTGATTGCGAACCGGCGTCCACGCACCGCCTCTCTCCATGCGTCAGCAGGAGCCCTACACGCCAATCCCACGCCAAGCATGAGCCGAGCTTCTCAGGCATGCGCCGGCTCGCATCATCCGGTCGGCGATGGCCGTCTAGAATAAACCTCAAACTTAAACTGCGTGAGCTCAAGATTGACCGAGCACCGCAAGTGTGATGCGGTGTGATGCTGTAAAAAACGGTAAGATATGGTGTATAATTAACACAACAAATTTTAATGCGTGCACACACAAAAAACATCTCTCATTTCTTTAATACATGTACTCTGTCATCACTGTTCTCTCTCTCCCCCCACTCTCTCTCCTATGTGTGTTTGGGTGCAACTTCCAATAAAGAGCTCACCAATGTCCTCCTCCCTCCTCTGCATTCCCATCGAAAGTGCAGAGAAGAGAAAAGATAGCCCCCTTTCCACCACATTAACACACACAGCAAAACAGAGCATAGCAAGAAACCACCAAAACAGAGGAGATCAAGAAACAGAGGGGCGAGAAGAGAAGCCATGGCTACTTGCTTCCTGTCTCTCCTGCTCTGCCTTCTCTTGTCATCTCTACCTATCCATGGAGAGGAAGAGGCCGTGCTTGCAATGGCGGCCGGGCACACAAGACCGGTCTCCAAATCCTTCGAGGAGGGCTACACACGGCTGTTTGGGGACTCCAACCTCGTGCTGCATGGCGATGGCAAGAGAGTTCACATCTCCCTTGATGAGAGGACAGGTCTCTCTCTCTCTCTCTCTCTCTCTCTCTCTCTCTCTCGTTAAAATCTTTCTGTACTTACAGGTGCTGGATTTGCGTCGCAAGATGCGTACTTGCATGGGTTCTTCAGCGCCAGCATCAAGCTGCCCTCCGATTACGCCGCCGGCGTCGTCGTCGCCTTCTATGTAAGATGCCATCCAATGCTGCTTGTTCTTGGCTCTTGCATGCAGTGTAATTTGTGAGAGGAAAAAAAGAAACTAAATTAGTTTTATTGTGATATGTTTTGCCTTGGAAAAAAGGAGAAAAAATCAAAGAAAGGAAGGAACTTGTTGCTCAAAATGTGCATTTGTTCCATAATGGGTGATGCATTCTGTATTTCTTGACTTTGTGCTTGCCAAAGTGGATGCAATATGAAAAAGACAGAAACTTGTACATTGTTTGATCAAATGTGCATTGCTTCTCTTCCATATTGCATTCTACTTTTCTTGATTTTGTTTTTGTGTGTGTGCGTGTGTGCGCGCGCGCGCGCGCGCGTGACAGAGTGGTTACAATAAGGGGGCAAGGAAACAAACGAGCTTGTAGGCTGTTTGATTGAAATGCACATTTCTTGCATAATGCATTCTAAATTTCTTGAGTTGGTGTTTGACAAGTGATGGTTACAATGTTGTTCTTCAATGTTAGATGTCAAATGGAGATGTGTACGAGAAGACGCACGACGAGCTGGATTTCGAGTTCTTGGGGAACATCAGGGGGAGGGAGTGGAGGGTGCAGACCAATATGTACGGGAACGGCAGCACATCGGTGGGGAGGGAGGAGAGGTACGGCCTGTGGTTCGATCCCACGGAAGATTTCCATCGGTATGCCATCCTCTGGAGCCATGATAGGATCATGTAAGAGCACCCTTTCCCCCTGTAATCTCATCACTTGTATTATTTTGTATGAGAGAGTTAATTTTTGCAGTAAAGTAATTTTCACAGCAAGTCCTTTTACATGCTTTTGAAGCCATCTTAATCGAGTTATGGCTGTTCGTTAGCCAGTAAATTAACCAAACTTGAAATGGATCAGGGAACTGAAGAAATGTACTAGATTTAGTTATCTGTGTTGCTTCTAAAGTTGCCCTAATATTATTACTATTCTATCTGCAAATTAAAGCCTCACTAGTCATTACTTACTACATTTTTTTTCCTTGTTCTTTCCATACTAGTCAGGTTACATTGTTCTCTGTCAAGATAAGTTGGTACATTCTTTGATGCCGTAACTCATTATTAAAGTGTTCCATGTGCTATGGTTTGATTTAGACTGTCCTTTTTTTCTTTGTTATGTTGTGTACTGAAATGATTTATGATCACCATTATTGCTTCAAGTACCTTTTTGTTTGTTCCCACTCTTTTTTTGCCTAAGTGATTGAGAGAGGTATTGGTTCTTCTCTTTACAGCCTATAGATTTCCCTGGATTATCACCACTGTAATCATGTCAAGTCCTGAGATTCCAAACTGAGAAAAATGACATTTTCCGCAAAGGCGCAAAGGACAGCTGTTCAATAATACACTGGAAAGTGAAAATTGATTTCAACATTGAATTTATCCAGATGGATGTAGTTTGAAACCTTTTGAAATCTTTGATGTTTCAAATAAAAATGAGCGTAAGTTTTAAAGTAATTCTGATCAGATAAGGGGCTGATACTGGATTAGTTTCAGATAGTCTTGATATTGACTTAATCATAAATGTTAATAAGGTTATAAAATCCATGGACACCTCACTCATAAAAACATGCATGGACACCCATTTTTCAAAACCAATCACTCCATCAAACTGCTGTGAGTCACATATTCAAATTGACATTTGTTTTTCTTCAGTTGACTGGACCATCTTTCCTTTTTGCATTTCCCTGTACATAAAGACTTAGGGCTTGTTTGGTTTAATTTAGATTCAGCTTATAAGCTGGTGGAGGAGGATTTAAACCTTTAGGCTTCTAATTCAAAAATAACTTCATCTTAAAGAATAAGTTCGAAATTTAAGTCTTTTGTTTGGCCCGACTTCAACTAATCAAAGAAGTTGAAACCCAGATAAGTTGAACAAAAGTGCCCTTAATCCCCCCTAAACTAAAATATTCCCCTTTGTCTCTTTGCATAAAAACTACCCTTCACCTGATCCTTCCAGCAAGATTCTTGCTCTACCTTTCAATGCATACCTGCTTTCTCCACTATCATATAAAGCTCATATGATAAGACAGATAAGTCACAAGCAAACTTTTGGTGTCTTGTACCTCGAAGAGAAGCTTGAGAAAGTTGTCACCACCACCACTAATACTCCAGTACCTTTTCATCATGTGCATTCCCATGAACCCTCTCTTTTCAGGTTCATGCATCTAAATGCCATATTCTTTTCTCTCTTCTGTTCTCAAATAGAAGTCTAAATGTTGTGCAAATCTCTTCTAAACTTGTTAGCTTCAGATACTAAGATCCTACTTTCAAGGGCATGGCTTAGAGTAAGTTGTAACCACAAATGTTTTGAGTTTTGGTAGATCCCAGTTGTACTTTAAAATGTACAAGTTAGCACCTGTACTTTGTAAATTATGTTTGCGAACTGCAGTTTCACACCTTACTTCAGAACATAGGGTGTTAAATGTGGTGAAATTTTCTCCAAGGTGTTAAAGTACATAGGTAACTTAGGATTTGAACACCGGGCTTCCTATGTTCATTTTAACTGTTTACATTGGTTCACAAGAGTGTTGCATGTTACATTTCATACTTTATAGCTGTGAAATGAGTAACATATGTGCTTCTATGCTGTTGTGCATGAAAACAAGTGCAAATTTCAAAGAACTATATTTTCTTCAGGTTTAGATTACACCAACTTCAGTTGATTCTTGTTTTGATCCAATGAAATCACAGCTGCACAAAACTATGATTAATTTGCTTATTGCTCTATGTTTTTTTTTATTATTATTATCTTTTGCAGATTCTACATTGATGAAACTCCAATCAGAGAGGTTGTGAGGACCAAATCCATGGGTGCTCAGTTCCCCTCCAAGCCAATGTCACTCTATGCCACCATCTGGGATGGTTCCAGCTGGGCTACCTCAGGAGGCCGCTACAAGGTGAACTACAAGTATGCCCCCTTTGTCGCAGAGTTCGCCGACCTCATGCTCCATGGCTGTGCCGTCGATTCCTTGACCCGCACACCAATGTGCGGACCAGGCAATGCCGGTGTCCACAACATGGTGGCAATGTCGATGTCAGCCAAGCAGCGGTCGGCGATGGAGGTGTTCAGGACCAAGTACATGACATATGGGTACTGCTATGACCGTCGTCGGTACCCTACACACCCCTTGGAGTGCAATGTCGGTCCCGAGGGCGAGCTGTTCCTTCCGTCAGGCGAGGCGAGGTCCATGAGCCACCGTGGGCGTGCCAGGCGATATCGTCAGGGCGCAGCAGATTCAGCGTCCTGATTGAGCAGCAGAAGAGCTATGGAGTGCATGTTCTTGGTGAGCTTGATATATGCTTGCCTTGTGGTGTGTATCGTGTAATGTCATGTGTTGTAGTTGTTGTTGTTGTTGTGCATGTATAGGGCATTCAATTTGCGTTTTGGTGATGTTTAGAGCTGACTAGGTTCTTGATTTGTAGAGTTCTTGATTGTAGTTTGCTTACTTAAGTGTCATTAGGACCCCTCTAAGATATTTCATTCTTGGTGTCATTAGGACACCCATGTGTACTGCTACCAGATATGGACTACTAAATAAAAGCTGATTAGATTTTCGCCACCTCTTGGTTCCAACAATTCATTGGCCTTTTCTTTTTTGAGAACCAACAATTAATTGGCCTAATTAGCTCATCAGCTACATGTTTAACACAAGTGGATAGGAATCTTCTTATCATCGTGATGGGTAGGAAGACCATCTCAACTATCTGATATGAGATATGAATGACCGGCGAATTAAGATCCGCCAAATTTATTTGATAAAAGGATGATCTCAACCATTCGATCTTAGATAATTAACCACTAGCGGACTATAATCCGCCAAACTCACTCAGCACGGAAAATTCCTCCACACATCATCCCCAATCTGACAATCCTTTTTATTAGAGGATTAAATTAACCTTCCTACATTGGATAGGAGGCTTTGTCTTTTTTTTTTTCCTAGACAAGTGCTATTGGTATATTTTACATAAATAAAAAATACTACTTGTACTAAAAATTATTACATAATGTTTGTAGACTTTTAATCTCCACCACAGACAAATCTTGACTTGATTTATGCTATCACCAAATTTAAATTAGATTTGATCCGCTCCAAAATATAACTTTTATCATTGTTTTTTATTATAGTATATTAGTAAAAAATTATAAATTATAACATTATAGAATTACTTTTTATGAAAATAATATTTGTATAATTTCCTTATGATCAATTTAGATATTTACAAATACAGTATTTTACTGTCATTTTTTATATCAACTAATAGATTTTGAACTAATAACAATTAAGTTAATTCAATAGATTTTGAGTTGTTATATTTTTTTAAGTTTTTGTATTTTTCTTATTTTAGGTTATTTTTTTTTAAGTTGACACATTATCATATTTTTTTTTAAGTTGTCATGTTCATAAAAATTTTCATCTAGTGAAAATGAAGATTACTATAAAAAAATTTATATGTAAATGTTACGAGTCTATTAGCCACACCTTTATAAATATAGTAGTGTATTAAGCGGAAAAAAATTAGAAAATTTTGATTATATACTGTCAAAAAATGAGTGTCTTTTTACTGGGGGAATAATAACTGTGGTACCATTACTGCGTGCGTGTGAAGATTCTGATTGGGTAAGCTTTGCCGGGAGGGAAAGCTGCACGGTGGGTCCCACTTGTCTGCTCTAGCCGTTGTGTTGTGCATGGTGGGTCCCAGCGTCAGCAGGCGCGAGCACAGCGAACCTGTACCGTTGGGGCATTTCCGGATTAATGCTTTGGCAGGTACTTAAATTTATGTCTCGCTCAATTTGATCCTTAATT
Organism: Pharus latifolius; assembly: GCA_019359835.1. Classification (NCBI taxonomy): domain Eukaryota; kingdom Viridiplantae; phylum Streptophyta; class Magnoliopsida; order Poales; family Poaceae; genus Pharus; species Pharus latifolius. The sequence continues at coordinate 942,227 of CM033328.1, forward strand.
TTCTCTGTGTTAGTTAATTTTATGATTTCATTAGTTAAGTGTCCAAATTAAATGCAAATTTTGTATTTCCAATTTCACATATTTTTTATTTTTAAATTTTTATCATCTCTTTTGTGTTTATCTTTAAATATTTAATCAACATAATGTAATATTTTTATTCTCTTTTTCGACGTGCTATGTCATCAAAAATTCAGTAAGGCATAACACATCATACCATTCTAGAAAAATTGTTGTAAAATATCATATTAACTATATCAATTTTAGTTAATTTAATTGATAGATGAATATAAATGGGACGCCCAAGCAAATTTGGGGATATGTCAAACTAAATTTAAAGTTTAGTGATCTAAGTGACACAACACATGTTTAAGGATAAAATGTGTAATGTACTAAAAAATATCTATGAGAACCACTTAATTATGTGACTAGAGAAAGATTGTGTGGATTGAATCTATCAAATAATTCATTTGTGGATTGAACTCCTCATCTCTCACATACGATCCTAACTAGTATCTATTTGATCATAATCTGCACTATTTTTCATTAGTTTTCTTTTAGGCCTCCCATGTGAAAGAGATCCTAGTAAATAGCCTTGGACTCATCCTTTATGGTTGGCTGTTTTGGTTGGGTTGTTTGCCTCATACAGAGGGAACACTAAATGTGTTAAGATGTTATTTTGGTCGATATTATAAATTTAAGCTCTCTAGATTAGTTGGGCAGGAGGCGTATCTATTACTAATCACTAATTCGGTGTTACATGCGAATCATGTGTAATTTTTATTCTTAAAGCATATGTAGTTTCTGGTTTAGGCCTTCAAGGTTCAAACAAGAGTTTGTTGTTGGACCTATTTCACATTGATTAATGATGATTATCAGGCTAAATAAAAAGCTGATAAATCAGCCTCTCCATGGCAAAAAAAAAAAGAAACTGATCATCCTCCCCCGACAAATATTCTCTAGGATATGTTAGGATGTTTTTAAATTATGAGCAAACCGCACCTGAGGTCTTCAAATTTGTGTAAGTGTACTGTTTAGATCGTTTAATTCAGAATTTACTCCGACAAGTCTCAGACATGATATGGATTTAGATGGTGATATTATGCAAGTTTAGGAGACTATTTCACCAAAGAATCTAGAGCTCTGTATTGAATAATGGATGCTTCTTTGGAAATATTTCATTAAAACACTGACAGCAAACAATGAAAATAAATTGGCTTGTATTATGTGATTCAATTCTTGATTCAACTTTTATTATTTGAAGTGTAGGAATGAACAGTTGAGTTATTGTGGATCAAACACTTGACTTAAGTTTTGTTTGAACACTTTGAACATTCTCTTATTTGTGTAAAATTTTAACCTCTTGGCCTCTCCTCTCCGGGGACTATGCTATATATATATATTGGTCATGTCGGGTTGAATGTAATAGCATAGAGTTGATGTGGTTGAGTGTATCAATATCCAAGATCAAGATCCAGCCGATGAGGTTATCAAGGTCGAGGGGTCCCAGGGGAGGTGAGGAAGTGGGATGACAGAGGAGACTGCAATGGAGGCAGATGTTTGCGGCGAAAGAATGGACTGACAGTGGAGGCAGCGTGGTGTGGGAGGGGATGAGAAAAACTTAGAAAGGCGGATAATATCTTACCCATAACCATCAATTATTGGGTATGCCCAACAGTGAAACATTCTTATCCGTACCATAAAAACAGCCCTATATCCACTACGTCAAGACCATCTTTGGTTGTTCCAAGGATTTAAGTTCTGAGTGGTAACAGATCGAATCCTTCTAGCCTGTTCAAGTGGATCTCAGGCTTCAATTGCATGTAGCTTCACCTCTTTTATTCAATTGTGCATACATGCATGTGGACTTGTCACCACACTCTCACCTTGCCAATTCAACTATCTAGGCTGCCTCATGGATTTCACATTATCTCAATCATTCGTTCTAGATTTAACACATTATACTTATCTCCACTAAACTGTACAATTTTTCGTTCTGAAATCCTATAACGACTTCCTAATATTGGATCACAAATGGTCGGTCCAGATCTTACTCCAGTGGTGGATTTATCCCTCTAAGTCTCTGACTTTAGGAGATCCCGATGGAAAAAAAAAATTGTCTTAGTAGACACTGTCAACAATGTCCCACATGCTCCTCTTGGCATGAGGTAATAAAATTTGTCAGAGATTTAGTTTGTGAAAAGCACAAAAGCAAAGTTAAATATGGAGAATTCAAAACAAGTACAATTATCTGTAGACTATAATCGCCAAATAAAAGTGACATGGATGTATGCTTCTCCAACTAGGTAGCAATATAGTTTCTAAGTCCATTTTCTATGACAAATTTTAAATTCGTCCATATAAACTAGGAAATTACAAGCCTATAAATTGGACATTTATGACCTTATCAACATTTTCTTTAGTTAGTCAGTGTTCTTAACATTTAGAAAACAAACAAACAAGTTAATCTAATTGCACGGCAGCGCATAAAGCACCTAGTGATTCTTTTTTTATTAATAAAGAAGAATTCTTTGTATTAATATCTTCTCTTTTAGTGAAGGAGGATTCTATTTATGAGTTGAATTCAAACTAACTCAATTAAATTTGATTCTCTATTTATTAATTTTAATTCTTACAATTGATTGTTTAAATACTTGCAATTTTAAATTCCACAATTAATTATTAATACTCACAATTGATTCTTTGAATTCCGCAAATTGATTGTTTAAATATTCGCAAACCTTTTGTTTTTATGCTTTGCTTTTCTTTTGTTTCTCCTTTTATTTTGTAATTTGGAGATTTTTGATGTCATAATTGGAGAGAGTTATACTTGAGATATTTGAACAACCATAACATTCATACTATTTCTTATTTCCCTTGTGTGCACAAACTCATGATGTGATATTGATACTGCAAGAACAAGTGTGTGGCTAACATCACAATCCCAAGTCTTGCAAAAGGGACAAGTGTATCACTGAAGTTAATTGCAAGCCTCTTCTTCTAGCTAAGTTTAACCCTTTCGTTGAGTCTATTTAATTTGTAGAAGCAACCATAAAAAGATCTTGCTCTTAGTTACTGTAGATTTGTTAGGGTTTGAAAAAAGAGACAGGAAAAAGATGGATGGAAAAGAAAGCCGTGGGAGAGACATAGCTACCATCATCTTCTTTTATTATATCATATTTTATATATGAGTCCCCATAGGATAGAGATATTGTATATCTCTCAACAATTACAGTCATGTTTCTCCAGATAATTGAATAGTCGGGAACCATTAGTTAAGTTTTCCTGCGTAATTTACCTAATAGTCTGGTCTTGCGAGGATCTTAAGAGTTATAGTGTTCGTACCTTCTTGCGGAGAAAAATATTGCTGGAGGTCAGGGTGGAGAAAGGAGGAGTCAGGCATGCATGCTAGATTGATTATCTTATTTTTTACATAATATTTTATTGTATAAAATATATAAAATTATCACCGAACTCTCTAACTATTTATTATTTATAAGTTGATCTTATACTCATGATAATTTTCTAGTTCCACCAAAAAGCTTCTCGTGAATAATGGCTTGGTGCTTATTTTGTGATTTTTTATTTTTTACTTTATACTTTTCACATTGTACATAAAACTTTGCTTTCATAAAATTTTCAGTCGGATTTTCTCCTACTGATTTCCATAAAAAAAAAATAACCTGGTGCTTATGATGCCAAAAACCAAATAAATTAATTTTGTTTAACCAACACCGAAGGGTCAAGGTTGATCAACCATAGCTCATTAGCGATCTTTCCTTGAAAGTGAAATGAAGTATTTAGAGAGAGAGAAAACTACAAGTCCAAACAAAATACTTATCTAACCCTAGGTTGTTTCCTCCTTGATGAGGCTATATGCTGAGGCTTCTCTTCAACAGAAGCCCAAGAAATAAGAGGGTAACCGTGATTCCCACACCATCTCAAACTCTTTGAGTAGAACAGTTTTTTTTTTCTAAAAGGAAAAATTAGGAGAGGGCCCTATTCAAAATCCATTGAAGTAAAATATGTTTATGTACAAAGGATAAAAAAACAAAAGAAAGAAAAGAGTAACACAATTACAGACAGGAAAAGAAGAAGAACGTTCTGGAGGTTAAGAAATCTCATGAAAATTAAGAAACAATATTTAGCCAACATCTTATTGCTAATCTCTTTTCTTCCTACTCCTTTCAGCCACTCACAAAAGATCCCGAGTCAGTAAATTATATGTAGAAAGATTATAAGACTGGACAAAGAATTTAATTTTTTTTGAGAGAATAGACATATCATTTATGGCAACATACATTCATGAAAACTAGTTTGCTCTTTGGAAAATTCATGTTACAGAATTACAGAGTTACTGAAGTTTCTTATTTAACCTATTAATTAGAATACAAGAGGACCAAACCCTATTATAAAAGAATATAAAGACTGGGCACATAATTTATGACTACATATATGATACATCTATGAGATTTAATTGTTACTTATCTAACTTTCGGCGCTTCCTCCTGGGTGAGGCTATTTCCTGAGGCCTCTCTTGAAAGCATGTCTTACGAACAACATTATAAGGGGGTAGCCGTGATTTCCACGCCAACTCATACTCCATCGGGATAATAGTATTGGAAATCAAGTCTTCGATCATCATCCTGGGTAATTTGCTTTTGGAAATATCACTTTCACTCTTAGGAGGTGCGACACGGAGCGCCATAGAAGACGATGCAAAATTGACCATATATACCGAACTATCTTTCCGCCAAAGAGTTTTTGGATGTTCGCCAAAAATCAAAAAATTATATTCCACCACCCTCTTCATCCTTTTCCACATATGGAGCCAAAATTGAACATCTAGATTTTTTCTCAGCATATTAGTGCCTACATTTAGTGCCATAAGTGACCCACCTAACATTGTTGCCATATCCTCCACAATTGAGCCTAATTTGGGATAATCCATTGGATTGCTACTTCCAAATGCAAGTACCTTGAAGAGATAGTTATACTCTTCGTGTGATAAGTTATTAAGATGAACTGATTTTACTGTTCCAAATCTCGCCACCTTCTCAAGCCTACTTATGATTATAACCTTGCTTCCACTATCCATATGTATCAGTGAGGAATAAAACTTTACCCACTCACTGTTATCTATATCTGAATGAAATTCAACAACAACTAAAGTCCTCCCAGGTGCAAACTTTCCATGGTTGATTCTCTGAATGTCATATCCATTGATGTGCAATATTGAAGAGAAATGAGAATGGATCATCTCGTGGTTGCAAACATGTGCCACTAGAGTCTTCTTACCAATGTCGCGACCACCAATTATGGGGAGCACGATTGGAACGCCAAGTGGATTATTTTGCATCAATATGTTGATGATTTGTTGTCTTTCGACATGACGACCAAACATAAAATTGTCATAATAAAGATAAGTATTATAGGGTCCACGTGTCATACGCTCGCATCCTCCCAAAAATATAACAAATTCTGTCATATTAGCAACAACATCTTCTAGTTTTTCTAGTGCAGTTTGTAGTTCATGATTGGAGACCTTGTTCTTTGTGATACCAACAGCTCTGCGAGAACGGTTGAGACGAGTGAAAAAAGACAAAGCTAATGAATCGCTTACCACTTGTTCGACACCCTCCTCGAGGCGCTTGTATCTGAAGGTGTCGAGCGCGTGATAGCCTCCATACATGGCCTCCACGAGCATCTTCAGCTGAACCTGCATGCCGCAGTTGGTGATGTATCGCCCATCTGCCTCCTCGACGACTGTGTGAACTCTTAACAAAAGACGATGCAACCTTTCCACCTTCTCCTCCAAACATGTTTGGTTTGAACACTTATTGATCAGAAAGGAGATGAATCGGCCAACCATATCACTCATCACTGCAGATATGGTTGCATCCATCACAAAGTCCCACACACAGGCGCGCCCACAAAGAGAGAGAGTTCTTAATGGTAACACACACACACACAGACTTCTTAATGGTAAAAGGGAATGATTGCCTTGACTAATGAAGAAATTTTGGAGCCTATCGGCTTCGTTTTCTGATGCTGTAGCAATCCATATGCGTGCAAGACCAGGTTTTTTTCTTTGGGTCGTGTTTGATGTTTTACCAATTTTTCGTCTATTTAAAATTGAAGTATGTAAACCACTCTTTTATTCAAATAAGAGCAATCAAATCTCTCAAAATACTAATTATTTGTTGAATATGTTATTAATGGTCATAGACATGTGGATCTCATATATCAGTGACTATATTTATTAATCATGATTAGATATGTGGATCCTGCATAATAGATATTAATAGTTTTCAAAAATCAGAAATTTTGTGTTCCCGTCTTTCTATTTATTTAAAATTATAATTAGATCTCATTTAATAAAGATATTTTGATCATTTTTCCGAGTTGACAAGTTAATATATAACATCAAGTTTAAAAAAAATTAGTGAAATATGGTTGATAGGTGGAATTTCAGTAACATATTATATTAGACAATAAAATTTATTGGAATAGAATCAATTTTCCATATATATAATATCTCTTTTACACTCTGAAGAGTATGTACTCCTACGTTGATTTATGTTGAGATTTGAACTAATTGATAGAGTTATTAGATATCATATATGCCCAATAATTAGAATTATAACCTGTAGTGATGAATTATCGTTATAGTAATTATAACCTATAGTGTTCTACAATGCTACAAACTTTCAAGACCTAACTCAATCTCCAGTTTGAGAAAAAAAATATAAATTTCATCAAACACTAGGAAAAAAGGATAAAAGATAAAAATTACTATTCACTAAAATTTGTATTTTTTGCTTCTCAAATTGTAGATTAAGTTAGGTCTTGAAATTTTGTAACATTATAAAATACTCTTATATGAGAGTGTGTGTGTGTATGTGTTATAATTTTCATACACACCTAAGAGTACATACTCCTCGTAAAGGGTCAAGGTGTCTCGAAGTTCTCAAAAATTCTAGAAATATAACAACTCATAAATAGAATGGATTCATACAATAGAGTATGAATGGAGTGTTTTACAAATCAGTAAATTGATAATATTGTCATAATTTATTTTTTATAAATTTATCGATCTTTTAATTTGATGTATGAATATGTAATATAGGTCAGTAGAGAAGACTCCGTCCCATGGAAGACATATGTGAAACACCCCTCTTATTTATTGCATCCTACCTATTTGCTGCTTCCATAGTACCCACATCAAGCGACTTTATCAAATCACCGTAAAAAGACGTGTAAGCACAAATAAAGTTGGTCCAGCAACAAGAAATCAGGATCAAACTCCACCTATACACAAGGTGAATAAAAAAAAAAGACAAACTCTGCCAAAATTTTAATTACAGAAGAAAAATAAAAGTTACTATCCGCTAATTTTTTTTCATTTATCTTTTCATGGGAGACTCGAAATTTTGTAGAATACCAGATGATTCAGATCTATTTGGAAGAGTTTCAATTTCAATTTAAAACTATCAAAAGTTTAAATTCTCTCAAAACATAATACTATAAAAGGGGTTTTTCAGAGAAAATTAATCTCATTTTAAACTGAGAAGGTTAAACCCTCTCAAATAGAGTATCTAATTTCCTGCTTGAAAAATGTGTTTTTGGTTGCTCAACTACATCACACAAGAAACCGGAAAAACAAGGAAGAGTGCCCTTGCTACAACAAGGAAAAACAAGAGAGGAGGGCCAAAGTGTCCTTAAGAATAATCTTTCTAGATTTTTCTCTATAAATTCTGGCTTAACTCTCCTGTGTTTTGTACCATCTTTTTTTTTTCTGGAATCATGAACATGAATAAATGAACAAAAGAACTTCTAATCCATGGTTCACTTAATCATATACCAGAACGCAAGAGTTCTGCTGATATAGAAAATTTATTCAATATTCATTTAGGTGACATAATGCTGGTCTTTTTTTATATTTTTGATGTGATTCTAGTTGGCTCAATTCATTTTGACAACTCAGAGGGAGTTGAGGAGAGGTCTTGAAGTTCGTTCAAAGGTACTAGAGACGACATTACAAATGATTTTGATGTTTCTGGGTTTGGCCATATCAAATTGTCCAAAAACTCATCAATTGTCTTAGTAGACACTGTCAACAATGTCCCACATGCTCCTCTTGGCATGAGGTAATAAAATTTGTCAGAGATTTAATTTGTGGAAAGCACAAAAGCAAAGTTAAATATGGAGAAATCAAAACAAGTACAATTATCTGTAGACTATAATCGCCAAATAAAAGTGACATGGATGTATGCTTCTCCAACTAGGTAGCAATATAGTTTCTAAGTCCATTTTCTATGACAAATTTTAAATTCGTCCATATAAACTAGGAAATTACAAGCCTATACATTGGACATTTATGACCTTATCAACATTTTCTTTGGTTAGTCAGTGTTCTTAACATTTAGAAAACAAACAAACAAGTTAATCTAATTGCACGGCAACGCATAAAGCACCTAGTGATTCTTTTTTTATTAATAAAGAAGAATTCTTTGTGTTAATAACTTCTCTTTTAATGGAGGAGGATTCTATTTATGAGTTGAATTCAAAATAACTCAATTAAATTTGATCATCTATTTATTAATTTTAATTCTTACAATTGATTGTTTAAATACTTACAATTTAAATTCCACAATTAATTATTTAATACTCACAATTGATTCTTTGAATTCCGCAAATTGATTGTTTAAATATTCGCAAACCTTTTGTTTTTATGCTTTGTTTTTCTTTTGTTTCTCCTTTTATTTTGTTATTTGGAGATTTTTGATGTCATAATTGGAGAGAGTTATACTTGAGATATCTGAACACCCATAGCATTCATATTATTTCTTCTTTCTCTTGTGTGCACAAACTCATGATGTGATATTGATACTGCAAGAACCAAGTGTGTGGCTAACATCACAATACCAAGTCTTGCAAAAGGGACAAGTGTATAACTGAAGTTAATTGCAAGCCTTTTCTTCTAGCTAAGTTTGACCCTTTCGTTGAGTCTATTTAATTTGTAGAAGCAACCATAAAAAGATCTTGCTCTTAGTTACTATAGATTTGTTAGGGTTTGAAAAAAGAGGTAGGAAAAAGATGGATGCAAAAGAAAGTCCTGGGAGAGACATAGCTACCATCATCTTCTTTTATTATATCATGTTTTATATATGAGTCCCCATAGGATAGAGATATTGCATATCTCTCAACAATTACAGTCTTGTTTCTCCAGATAATTGAATAGTCGGGAATCATTAGCTAAGTTTTCCTGCGTAATTTACCTAATAGTCCGGTCTTGCGAGGATCTTAAGAGTTATAGTGTTCGTACCTTCTTGCGGGGGAAAATATTGCTAGAGGTCAGGGTGGAGAAAGAGGGAGTCAGGCATTCATGCTAGATTCACTATCTTATTTTTACATAATTTTTCATTGTATAAAATATATAAAATTATCACCGAACTCTTTAACTATTTATTATTTACAAGTTGGTCTTATACTCATGATAATTTTCTAATTCCACCAAAAAGCTTCCCATGAATAATGGCTTGTCTCTTATTTTGTGATTTTTTGATTTTTTACTTTTCTACTTTTCACATTGTACATAAAACTTTGCTTTCATAAAATTTTCAGTAGGATTTTCTCCTACTGATTTCCATAAAAAAAATGACATGGTGCTTATTATGCCAAAAACCAAATAAATGAATTTTGTTTAACCAACACCGAAGGGTCAAGGTTGATCAACCATAGCTCATTAGCGGTCTTCCCTTGAAATTGAAATGAAGAAATTTTGGAGCCTATCCGCAGTCCATATGCGTGCAAGACCAGGTTTTTTTTTCTTTGGGTCGTGTTTGATGTCTTACCATTTTTTCGTCAAATATGCTTGAGTGCATTTCACACATGGGTGAGCAAAGAACAGAAGGACATCCGAGATCTCTCTATTACCACTTTTGCATAATCAGGTCTTATTATTTAAAATTAACGTATGTAAATCACTCTTCTATTCAAATAAGAGCAATCAAATCCCTCAAAATATTAATTATTTGTTAAATATGTTATTAATAGTCATAGACATGCGGATCTCATATATTAGTGACTATATATATTAATCATGATTAGACATGTGGATTCTGCATAATAGCTATTAATAGTTTTTAAAAATCAGAAATTTTGTTTTCCCGTCATTCTATTTATTTAAAATCATGATTAGATCTCAACTAAAAGATATATTTTGATCATTTTCTGAGTTAACAAGTTAACATATAACATCAAGTTTCAAAAAAAATAGTAGAATATATATAGTTGATAGGTGGAATTTCAATAACATATTTAGATTAGACAACAAAGTTTATTGGAATAGAATCAATTTTCCATATATATAATATCTCTTTTACACTCTCAAGAATATGTACTCCTACGTTGATTTATGTTGAGACACTACTACAGAAATACTTTTCACTATCGGTTCTCTTACCGTTAGTGATCGACACGATAGAATAAACGTAGCACACCCCTATCGGTTAAAAACTGATAGTAAAATACCTACACCTCCAACGTTTAGTAATCGCTAACGACAAGTCTTCTATCGGCTCAATAATCTCAACCGATAGTGATGTTATATTTCTTGTAACGGTTATTCACTGGAAATCGATAGTAATGTATAATTTTTCTATCGGTTAGGTACTCGACACGGTTAGTACCACAACTTTCTTCTATCGGTTGTAGGATATGAACCGATAGTATTACAAATATCATTAATAGATACAAAAATACAGTGATACACTAATATAGCAGATTTAATTTATTCATAAATACACTAATTATTCAAAGATTTAATTTATTCACAAATACACTAATACAAAGATATACACATGCATTGGACAAATTGAATTTATTCACATATTGAGTTTATTCACAAATACACCAATGAATTTATTCACATATTGAGTTTATTCGCAAATACACCAATGAATTTACACACATACACCAATCAACACATTCAATATATATTATATAAGTCATTTACGATCGATCGTTGATAGCCACTTCTTCCATCACATATTGAGCCCAAATTGTTCGCAGCTCCTTCAATTGAGGCAACTCATATTGCTCTTTCAACATGGCGCTCTGTATGCGTGTATGAAGTTAGGAACATACGAGACATCCAGTATTCAACTTTGAGTCAGGAAAAATGGTTACCTTAGGGAATTGGGCAAAATTTCTCTTGATCAGGTTATATATAAATCTCATGACATAGAAGTCACATTCCCACGATTGTGGCTGCTGATGGCACTGGGATAATTGCATATGCAAAGACATAAACTCACATTAACTCGAAAGAACTAATTAAGTTTAAATTAAAAGACTCATCATGAGTAATTCCATTCGTATTAATTACCTCATATTCTTTCCAAGAAATTGTTATGCCCTTCGACGCGTCATACCTCCCTCTAGCAGTAACATAATTTTTGAAAGCCCTGTATTTAATTTAGCATTGCCAGTTAATATGTTATCATTAATTAGCTAGTCAGAGAAAAATTTAAAACAACTGTGTTACTTACGCGTCTATGTGCCACGTGAGGGTAAAAACATGCGCCACCCTGTCGCTCATCGAATCGAGGTAATAAACCTCATTCATCCATGGGCAAATGATGGCGAGGACCTAGTGGCCCCTATATTGCATATATAAGCGAACCGTTTCATACATATGTTAGGCGTAACATACAAGAATGAGTTAAATTAGTAGGAAATGCACTAACCTTTGGTGGTAAGGCGCAAGAATGAACTCTCGATCCTGCTGCGCTAGTAGTGCCTTTGATATGTATTCCTCCGCATGTGCTTGGTCGTGCTCTAGTATTGTGTGGCTTATTTTGTCTGGGTCAAGGAAACCCACCTTGTCACATGCCCTCATCGATGCCAGCCTATACATGCATCTGGATGCAAAGTAGACATTAGTAAGTAGTGCATACAAAGTGATTAGATTTATGAAATGAACTGTGATAACTTCACACAACAGCAAACTCACAGGACTCCAGTCCATATGATAGACATATCAAGCTCCCGCCAGTTGAGGAGGTCAAACAAATCCTCGTGGGCCACCGATATGCTCCCGGCCTCACGGTGAAAATGACCTGGCCTGAAGTGAACTAAGAAGTTGATGTGGCACTTAGACCGGGTCAGGTACCACTCGTGGAGACTTCTGGTTATTTGATCCATATTGCGCAGAAAGTACTCCGACACGAGTGGGAACCCGTTCTTGAACGTACCCGGCTGGCTTTGTTTCGCCTTAACTTTGGCCTTGCCCTTGCCTTTGGGCGGGGAGGGAGTGTATACCTTCGAAGGTTGGGGTGCGGTACCGCCGGCCTTATTTGATGGCGAAGGGTTTGAGGCCGTCCGAGGAGGCATGGGGGCCGAAGGAGCTCGTTCATGCGTTGTGCTGGGGGTGGTGTCCTCAGGAAGTGAGCTGGCATCTTTCGTCCACTTTAAGTTACGAACGCATAAGTTAGATTTTGCAAATTGAGTATATTAACTGAGTTGTAAGCTAGAATGGCTAGGGTTTACCTCCTGTAGTCTAACACCCTTCTTGGGCCACTGTATGTACGAGCCTAATGCCTCACCAATTGTCCGCATTTCGTCCGTTGGGATGGGCAACGGAAAAGAGCTGTAGTTCGGGAGGGCCATGTCCACTTGTACCTTTGCGAATCCAGGCTCTAGAGGTACGCAGTGGATCCGGACATCCTCCCAAGATTGATATACGACCCCGTTTGCAACCACTACAGGTTTGTCGCCTATGTTGATCAATAAGCTACAGCTCTCCGGCTTCTGCAATTTGCAACAATTATAACATATTAGCGAAATAGTTCTAACGTAACGGGAGTGGTATCAACCTAACTGCATGTATAGCTCAAGAGTTGCAATACCTCAATCAGGTCCACCGGATCCACCTGAACTTTCGAGCCGCAACTACTCGTCCTGGCAACGTCGACCTCGGCAGCTGGATCTAAACCCTTGGACTGCACAACTCGGCTGAGGCGTTCATACTTCTCATTCATTTGAGCGAACATGTCCGCGAATTGTGCAGTCACATCTGAACGTATCTTCTGAGATAGCTCCGATTCCCTTTCCTTCCAGCTGGGAGCCTTCTTCGCCTTTTGCTCAAGCTCCGAGAAGTCTTCCTTCCATGACACCACACCCCCCACGGTTCGCATTCACCCTGGATGCTCCTTGTTCCCTAGAGCCCGGGTAAGGATGTCATTCTCCCTATAGGGCGTGAACAATCTCTCGATCGCCTCCTTTGAGCAAGAGATCTGTTACATTCAAAGCTCTCCATTGTGAGGAAAAAATATATACAAACTTGTGCGCACACTAGTGATCATAGTTTTTTCTATCATACTCTATGATTCCAACCAGGAAGTTAGCCAACTTACGATTCGCTGCACGACCTCGACGTCTCTGGGGTTTGGGAACTCCACAGTCCCCATGGATGACACGGTCCCTCTGGCCAGCCACCAGCGCTTGCATCGTGCATCACGGATCTCGAAGAGCAGTAGGTCAGGGGAGTCGACGAAATTCGACGCCTCGTCTTCAACCTTCTTCCACTGCTCCTCCTTCCCCGCATAGCCGTGAGAGCCGAGCCGGTGCAGGTGGTCATTCCTCCTCTGGATTGCCTTGTTCTTCTTGCTAAGGGCCTTCGTACCAGAAACAAAAAAATTAATGCACCGCTGGTTACTGCATACAACGGTGTAACCAAGCAACAGAACCATACATACCTTGAACTCAGGGGTCCCCTTCTATTGGGTGAATTGCTCCTATACCTCCTCCGTTATGAAGGGGTACTTCTCGCATGGAGATTTGCCTTTAGCGAGGAAGGTACTGACGAAGATGCTCTTGAAGGTTTTCCACATGTTGTTCATTTCTTTCAAGCAAGCTATCTTGGGACCATCATCGGGGATGTTCCACTTGGCCTGTTTCAAATGGTGCATATAAGTAGGACTTACTTAATCTCTGGGATAAACCAAGGGAATGTGATTACTCAAGAGTTCAATGATTTTGATTAATTTTACCATCACTTCCGCCCACAGCCTATCCGTCTCGTCGGCCTTGATGTCCTTCCAGCTCTGGACGGTGATCTTCACCCTTTTCTTCGCCAACAAACCAACATAGGCAGTGTACTGGCCGGCGTTCTTCCCGATCGATCTACCGAACTGGTTGAACTCACATGAAAAATCCGCGTGTTTGGCCAAACGGCACAACATCGTCGTGCCTCGCGCCTTCCTCTTGGGCTGGGACGAGGCAGTGTCATCTACATTCGCCCTTGCCGAATCTCTACTATCAGCCGAGGAAGATACCGACATGGCTTTACCTAAAATTCCATGAACAGACCATCAATTGATATGAAGAAAGGTACATGGCAAAGTTCATAACTAAAATGGAATGGCAATGATGAACCACCTCTTTCTGTTAAAATGTCAAATTTTCATTCAAAAGGCCAAAAATCATCAATTCCTATCAACATGGTCTTCAAAATGGATTTAAAATGGATTTGTAAACTCAAGTTGCAAAAGGTTGTCGAACTTCAACCTTCTTACTTAACATAAAGATCATTTGACCATAACTCTTGATTGTAAAATCCTATTTGGAAAATTTTTTCAGAAAAATATATTTCATGCACTGAAAATCATTTCTGTAAATTTTCGTTTCAAATGTATTTGATTTGAGCAATAGTTGATTCTTTTCACAAATGAAATATGAACTTTGCAAAATTCAGACTTTTCAATGTACTATCGATTGACAATAACAAACCGATATGACATACTCTATTTCCTATCGGTTTGACAATTAAAACCGATAGTATTCAAGTTTGTATTCAGGAAAATATATAAGATTAGTAGTGCAAACTATGCTAGTCTCTCTGTAGGAACATAAAGAATCATGGCTTTGTGATAAAAATTTAAATGAACCAAAATTTCAGATGAAAATTAGAAAATGGGAAATAATTAACAGAAAATTCAGATTATGTTCTTTTACTATCGGTTTGAAATAAGAAACCGACAGTGGACGACACTGTACGAAAAATTCCTAGTGATTTTCATCAAGTCTATAATTCTCATAGCTATCAAGTTTGTAATTCATGCACTTTTTATCTAGTTTTATATTTGTAATCCATTGAACCACATATGAACTATTCAATATAAATTTAAGAAATTGATGTGAGCGGCAAGAACAATGATACTGCGGTTTGTTCAAGAACACTTATAATCGTTCGTGGAGTGGCGTACGATGGCGCGATGCAGTGGCCAGAGGCGGTGGAGAACCCAATTGCGAGCGGCAATGGTGGCGCAGAGGAGTGAAAAAGGGAACGTCGGGGAGGCTAGGGTTTTCCGCACGCTAGTATTTGGAATGTGATCAGTTGCACTGGAGGGAAAATCGTGCAAGGTTAACCTAATATATGAATCTTTACTATCTGTTCTTAATCATCAAACCGATAGTAAATACAATCGAAGTTAGGGTTTAGAGTGTTGGCATTGTTCACTATCGGTTTTATGATTATTAATCGATAGTAAATTAAACCACTCACTACTACAGAAATGCTTTTCACTATCGGTTAAAAATCCACTCTACTATCGGTTCTCTTACCGATAGTGGTCGGCACGATAGTAGAGGGGACAGCACACTTCTATCGGTTCAAAAACCGTTAGTAAAACATCTACGATCCCAATGATTTGAAGAATTCTTTGATTAAAGATCCAAGTAATATACGTCACTTACATATTGCAAATTAGTCAAGAATGGTTGTCCACCCATAATCCTTCTTCGTGGTCGTCTCGCAGGTAACTTGTTTCGTCAATATCTTCAGTAGGGACAGATTGAAGAATTCCATCTAAAAATGGAGGTAGTTCGTCGAACTGATCATACTCTTCTTCATCTACAACATCTTCGACCCCAACAATACGTCTCTTACTGTGAAGGACAATGTGCAACTTTGGGTTGGCCGGGTCAACGATGTAGAACACCTGTGTGGCTTGCTCAGCATGTATAAATGGATCATCTTGGTGTGCGACTCTACTGAGATCGACGAGAGTAAACCCAGAATTGTTGACTTTAACACCTCGAGATATTTCGACCCATTGGCATCGAAACAGAGGAATCTTAAGTAATACATAATTGAGCTCCCATATTTCCTCAATAACACCGTAATATGAGTTGAGGTCCAAAATTATGGCATATCGTACGAATTCTATAACTAATAGCTGGGGTCCAAAATTATGGCCCATTCAATAGTGCAGAAAGTTTAAGCGGGTGAGTGCACAAATGACGCAAGTGAGCCCAAACACAGCATGGTTAGTGTGGGGCAAATGCCTCCGTTCACAAATAGACTCGTACCTCTGAGGTTGATAGATGGGTTTATCATTATTTTTTGTCGCCTTTCAACCTCTAAAATAATAATTTTTTTGAAATAGCCATTGGAAATATATCCCACCACTTTAACGCACACTACTACAGAAATGCTTTTCACTATCGGTTAAAAATCCACTCTACTATCGGTTCTCTTACCGATAGTGGTCGGCACGATAGTAGAGGGGGCAGCACACTTCTATCGGTTCAAAAACCGGTAGTAAAACATCTACAATCCCAACGTTCACTAATCGCCATCGACTATTTCTTCTATCGGCTCGGATTTAAACCGATAGTATTATATAAGTTTTTTCTATCGGCTCGTATATAAACCGATAGTATTGTTTAGGCCTTTTGTATCGGCTAAGATCTAAACCGATAGTAATCTAAACGTTTGTTTCTATCGGCTCTAATTAAACCGATAGTATTGTTTAGGCCTTTTGTATCGGCTAGGATCTAAACCGATAGTAATCTAGAGGTTTTTTCTATCGGCTCTTATATAAACCGATAGTATTTTGTGGACACATTTAGTACTGGAAACTTTATTCTATCGGTTGTTATGTATAAACCGATAGTATTATGTAGACACAGTTAGTACTGGAAATTTTATTCTATCGGTTGTTGTATATAACCGATAGTACTGAAATATTTATTCTATCGGTTATATTATATAACCGATAGTATTTTGTAGACACGTTTAGTACTGGAAACTTTATTCTATCGGTTGTAGTATATAACCGATAGTAATATTAGTTTTTCCTATCGGTTATGTAGTGGCACGGTTAGTACTAAATATTTACAAATATACATACAGCAATACAGAGATACATTGGATCATTCACAAATACACCAATATTTACAAATATTCACCAATATTCACATGTTGAATTTGTTCACAAATACACTAATACAGTAATATACACATGCATTGGACAGACTGAATTTATGCACATATTGATCGATTTTATTCACAAATACATCAATGAATCTATTCACATATATTCACATATATTCACAAATCAATGAATCAACACATTCAATATATATTCACAAATACAGCAATCAACACAAGTCTGTTACTGTCGATCGTTGATAGCCACTTCTTCCATGACATATTGAGCCCAAATTGTTCGCAGTTCCTTCAATTGAGGCAACTCATATTGCTCTTTGAACATGGCGCTCTGCATATATGCGTGTATGAAGTTAATTAGGATCGTACGTCACATCCAATTAAAGTTCGACTTTGAGTCAGGAAAAATGGTTACCTTAAGGAATTGGGCAAAGTTTCTCCTGATCAGGTCATACATGAATCGCATGACATAGAAGCCACATTCCCACGATTGTGGCTGCTGATGGCACTGGGAAAATTGCATATGCAAAGACATAAATCCACATTAACTCAAAAGAACTAATTAAGCTTAAATTAAAAGACTCATCATGAGTACTTCCATCCGTATTAATTACCTCATATTCTTTCCAAGAAATTGTTGTGCCCTTCGACGCGTCATGCCTCCCTCCAGCACTGACATAATTTTTGAAAGCCCTGTATTTAATTTAGCATTGCCGGTTAATATGTTATCATTAATTAGCTAGTCAGAGAAAAATTTAAAACAACTGTGTTACTTACGCGTCTATGTGCCACGTGAGGGTGAAAACATGCGCCACCCTGTCGCTCATCGAATCGAGGTAATAGACCTCATTCATCCATGGGCAAATGATGGCGAGGATCCAGTGGCCCCTACATTGCATATACAAGCGAACCGTTTCATACATATGTTAGGCGTAACATACAAGAATGAGTTAAATTAGTAGGAAATGCACTAACCTTTGGTGGTACGGCGCAAGGATGAACTCTCGGTCCTGCTGCACCAGTAGTGCCCTAGATATGCATTCCTCCGCATGTGCTTGGTCGTGCTCTAGCATCGTGAGGCTTATTTTCTCTGGGTCGAGGAAACCCACCCTGTCGCATGCCCTCATCGACGCCAGCCTATACATGCACCTGGATGCAAAGTAGACATTAGTAAGTAGTGCATGCAAAGTGATTAGATTTATGAAACGAACTGTGATAACTTCACATAACAGCAAACTCACAGGACTCCAGTCCGTATGATAGACATATCAAGCTCCCGCCAGTTGAGGAGGTCGAACAAATCCTCGTGGGCCACCGATATGCTCCCGGGCTCACGGTGAAAATGGCCTGGCCTGAAGTGAACCAAGAAGTTGATGTGCCGCCTAGACCGGGTCAGGTACCACTCGTGGAGACTCCTGGTTATTTGATCCATATTGCGCAGAATGTACTCTGACACGAGTGGGGACCCGTTCTTGAACGTACCCGGCTGGCTTTGTTTGGCCTTGCCTTTGGCCTTGCCCTTGCCTTTGGCCGGGGAGCGAGTGTACACCTTCGAAGGTTGGGGTGTGGTGCCGTCGGCCTCATTTGATGGCGAAGGGTTTGAGGCCGTCGGAGGAGGCATGGGGCCCGAAGGAGTTCGCTCATGCGTTGTGGCCGGGGTGGTGTCCTCAGGAAGTGTGGTGGTATCCATCGTCCACTTTAAGTACAAACGCATAAGTTAGATATTGCAAATTGAGTATATTAACTGAGTTGTAAGCTAGAATGGCTAGGGTTTACCTCCTGTAGTCTAACACCCTTCTTGGGCCACTGTATGTACGAGCCCAATGCCTCGCCAATTGTCCGCATCTCGTCCGTTGGGACGGGCAACGGAAAAGAGCTGTAGCCTGGGAGGGCCATGTCCACCTGTACCTTTGCGTATCCAGGCTCCAGAGGTACGCAGTGGATCTGGACATCCTCCCAAGACTGGTATACGACCTCGTTTGCAACCGCAATAGGTTTGTCGCCTATGTTGATCAATAGGCTACAGCTCTCCGGCTTCTGCAATTTGCAACAATTATAACAGGTTAGCGAAACAATTCTAACGTAACGGGAGTGGCATCAACCGAACTGCATATATAGCTCAAGAGTTGCAATACCTCGATCAGGTCCACCGGATCCACGTGAACCTTCGAGCCGCAACTACTCGGCCTCGCAGCGTCGAGCTCGGCAGCTGGATCTAAACCCTTGGACTGCACAACTCGGCTGAGGCGTTCATACTTCTCGTTCATTTGAGCGAACATGTCAGCGAATTGTGTAGTCACATCTGCCCGTATCTTCAGAGATAGCTCCTCTTCCCTTTCCTTCCAGCTGCCAGCCTTCTTCGCCTTTTGCCCGGGCTCCGAGAAGCCTTCCTTCCATGGCACCACAGCCCCTACTGTTCGCGTCCGCCCTGGATGCTCCTTGTTCCCTAGAGCCCGGGTTAGGATGTCGTTCTCCCTATGGGGACTGAACAATCCCTCGGTCGCCTCCTTCGAGCAAGAGATCTGTTACATTGAAAGCTCTCCATTGTGAGGAAGAAATATATACAAACTTGTGCGCACACTAGTGATCATAGTTAGCCAACTTACTAGTCGCTGCACGACCTCGACGTCCCTGGGGTTTTGGAACGCCACAGTCCCCGTGGCCGACACGGTCCCTCTGGCCAGCCACCAGCGCTTGCATCACTGATCGCGGATCTCGGAGAGTGGTAGGTCAGGGGAGTCGACGAAATTCGACGCCTCGTCTTTAGCCTTCTTCCACTGCTCCTCCTTCCCCACATAGCCGCGAGAGCCGAGCCGGTGTGGGTGGTCGTTCCTCCTCTGGATTGCCCTGTTCTTCTCGCTGAGGGCCTTCGTACCAGAAACAAGATAATTAATGCACCACTGCTTACTGCATACAATGGTGTAACCAAGCAAAGGAACCATACATACCTTGAACTCAGGAGTCCCCTTCTGTTGGGCGAATTGCTCCCATACCTCCTCCGTTATGAAGGGGTACTTCTCGCATGGAGATTCGCCTTTAGCGAGGAAGGTACTGACGAGGACGCTCTTGAAGGTTTTCCACGTGTTGTTCATGTCCTTCAAGCAAGCTATCTTGGGACCATCGTCGGGGATGTTCCACTTGGCCTGTTTCAAATGGTGCATATAAGCAGGACTTACCTAATCTCTGGGATAAACCAAGGGAATGTGATTACTCAAGAGTTCAGTGATTTTGATTAATTTTACCTTCATTCCGCCCACAGCCTATCCCTCTTGTCGGCCTTGACGTCCTTCCAGCTCTGGACGGTGATCTGCACCCTTTCCTTGGCCAACAAGCCAACATAGGCAGCATAGTGCCCAGCGTTCTTCCCGATCGGTCTCCCGAACTGGTTGAACTCACACGAAAGATCTGCGCGCTTGGCCAAACGACCCAACATCGTCGCGCCTCGTGCCTTCGTCTTGCGCTGGGACGAGGCAGCGCCATCTACGTTCGCCCTCCCCGAATCACTACTATCAGCCGAGGAAGATGCCGACATGGCTTTACCTAAAATTCGATGAACAAACCATCAATTGATATGAAGAAAGGTACATGACAAAGTTAATAACTAAAATTGTTGTGCCCTACGCTAGTCTCTCTGCATGAACATAAAGTCTGTTGAAATTTAAATGAACCAAAATTTCAGATGAACATTAGAAAATGGGAAGTAATTAACAGAAAATTCAGATTAGCAGTGCAAACTAAGACATTCTCTATTTCCTATCGGTTTTAAAAGGAAAACCGATAGTACTAAGGTATGTATTCAGGAAAATTTAAAAGATTAGCAGTGCAAACTATGGTAATCTCTCTGCAGGAAAATAAAGTCTGTTAAAATCTAAATGAACCTAAATTTCAGATGAACATTAGAAAATGGGAAGTAATTCACAGAAAATTCAGATAAGCAGTGCAAACTAACTCTATTTCCTATCGGTTTTAAAAGGAAAACCGATAGTACTAAGGTATGTATTCAGAAAAATTTAAAAGATTAGCAGTGCAAACTATGCTAATCTCTCTGCAGGAAAATAAAGTCTGTTAAAATCTAAATGAACCTAAATTTCAGATGAACATTAGAAAATGAGAAGTAATTCACAGAAAATTCAAATTAGAAGTGCAAACTATGATATATTCTATTTCCTATCGGTTTTCTAAGTCAAACCGATAGTAATCAAGATTATATTCAGTAAAATCTATAAGATTAGTAGTGCAAACTATGCTAGTCTCTCAACAGGAACATAAAGTATCTTAAAATATAAATGAACCAAAATTTCAGATGAAAATTAGAAAATGGGAAATAATTAACAGAAAAATCTGTTTAAGGTATTTATTATCGGTTATGAATAAGAAACCGATAGTGTACTACACTGTATGACAAATTGCTAGTGGTCATCTACAACTAAAATTTATGAAACTAGGTTTTTGAAAACAAAAAGATTACAAATTATGAAAACAAGGGTTTTAGAAACAAGAAGTGATGAAATTAGGGTTTTAGAAATCAGAGAGGAAATCTAGGGTACCATTGGGCTTAATTACTATCGGTTCTGAATAAGAAACCGATAGTGGACTACACTGTATGACAAAATTCTAGTGGTTTCCATCAATTCTCTCATTCTCATAACTATGAAGTTTGTAGTTCATGAATTTTACTCTAGGTTTATATTTGTAATCCATTCAACGGGATATGAACCATTGCATACAAACTTAAGCAATACACGCGAGCGATTTGGTCTAGAACACTTACAGTCGATCGTGGAGTGGCCGGAGGCGGTGGCGCAATGCAGTGCCGGAGGCGGTGGAGAACCCGATACTGATCGGCAATGGTGGCGCAGAGGAGTGAAGAAGCGAACGTCGGCGAATCTAGGGTTTTCCGCGCGAGTATTTGGAAATTGGAATGTGATCAGCTGCACTGGAGGGAAAATCATGCAGGGTTATAACCTAATGTATGAATATTTACTATCGGTTCTTAACCACCAAACCGATAGTAAAAACATGTAAGTTAGGGTTTTCAAAATGGGCACTTTTCACTATCGGTTTTATTACACCAAACCGATAGTAAACTATGGACAGGGGCTCGTAACACAGTATAAATCACTATCGGTTTATCCTTTAACCGATAGTATAGTTTAATTTCATATCGGTTTCAGTGTTATAACCGATAGTAAAATACAATGTTATTGACCCTAGAGGGTTTCCCTTAGAAGAATTACAGAGGATCTTAGTAGTATTTTACTATCGGTTTTATGACAATAAACCGATAGTATATATTAATTTCATATCGGTTTGGAGGTTGAAACCGATAGTAGAATACTGTTGAATTGATCTAAAGGTATTTCCTTAGAACAATTACAGATGGGTCTCAGTACATTATTTTGCACTTGGAAAGACACCTGAAACCCCATGCAAATGACTTCCAATTATTTTGAAATAAATTAACAGTAAAAACCAATCATGGAATGAAAATTTGCAGTTTTCATATATATTTGTGAAAAGAATCAATTATTGCTCAAATCAAGTATATACTCCAATTGAAATGAAAATTTGCAGAAATGATTCTCAATGCATCACGTATGTTTTCCCAAAGAATTTTTGAAAAATGATTTGAAGAATTCTTCGATTAAAGATCCAAGTAATATACATCACTTACATGTTGCAAATTAGTCAAGAATGGTTGTCCACCCATAATCCTTCTTCGTGGTCGTCTCGCAGGTAACTTGTTTCGTCAATATCTTCGGTAGGGACAGATTGAAGGATTCCATCTAAAAATGGAGGTAGTTCGTCGAACTGATCGTACTCTTCTTCATCGACAACGTCTTCGACCCCAACAATACGTCGCTTACTGTGAAGGACAATGTGCAACTTTGGGTTGGCCGGGTCAACGATGTAGAACACCTGTGTGGCTTGCTCAGCAAGTATAAATGGATCATCTTTGTGTGCGACTCTACTGAGATCGACGAGAGTAAACCCATAATTGTCGACTTTAACACCTCGAGGGATCTCGACCCATTGGCATCGAAACAGAGGAATCTTAAGTAATACATAATCGAGCTCCCATATTTCCTCAATAACACCGTAATATGAGTCGAGTGCCCTTACTGCCCTGGCATCCTCCGAAATAGCAAGTAGTGTCACTCCACTACATTGCATAGTACTCTTCTCGTCCTGAGTTCTTGTGTAAAATGAATAGCTGTTGATGTCATACCCCTGCCAAGTCCCTACAGTAAATCTAGGCCCTCTGGCCAACCATGTAACATCTTCATCTACGTCGCCCTCAGAAACTTGCAAGACTCTATTTTCGATCCACCCAGCAAACTTCCTATTATGTTCTCTGGTGACCCAAATCTCTGGCTTCGAGGGATTCTGTCTCCGTAACATTTCCTTGTGCTCGTGTATGTATGGCTCCACCCCCGTCATGTGCTGTAAGACCCAAAAATGGGCTTTTGCATACATATCACTAGAGGGGACGACTGCTTTAAATCCAATCGTTCCAATGCCCTGAAGCCTGCCCTCATGCCGGGACGTAGGAACGCCAATTGGGTCAACTCCGGCCATATAGTTGGTGCAAAATTCGATCACCTCCTCGGCGGCATAACCTTCAATGATACTGCCCTCAGGCCGATGTCGATTCCTTACATATCCCTTCAAGATACCCATAAATCTCTCAAATGGATACATGTAGCGCAGGAACACGGGTCCACAAAACTCAATTTCTCTGACAAGGTGAACAATTAGATGGACCATAACATCAAAAAAGGATGGAGGGAAATACATCTCTAGCTGACAAAGAGTGGTAGTCACATCGCGTTGCAAATTGTCCAGTGCATCCATATCAATTACCTACAAGGACACAGTTGTAGCAAATATTCAGATCCAAAAAATCTGACAAGTTCCACGATGGAGCTAATTAACTTGCTAGGAGTACACGCTTATGTACCTTGCCAGATATTGTGTTGAAGAAATAACATAGCTTTGTAATTGTCTCTCTGACTTTGACTGGGAGAATGCCTCTGATAGCAATGGGAAGCATTTGTGACATCAATACATGACAATCATGGGACTTCATACCAACCAGTTTCAAGTCTTTCATGGACACAAGTTTTTTCAAGTTCGCAGAATACCCGCATGGAACTTTGACACCATGTAGGCACTGACAGAGTTCTGTTTTTTCTCTTTTTGACAAAGTATAGCAGGCCGGGGGGAGGTATGTCCGCTTTCCCTTCTCCAACGGTGCAAGCTCAGTCCTTATGCCCATGTCGAGCATGTCATGGCGAACGTTGATGCCATCTTTCGTCTTTCCTGGAATGTTCAACAACAAACCAGTCAAACTGTCACAAACATTTTTCTCTACGTGCATGACATCAATGCAATGTCGAACTTGTAAGTGCTCCCAATATGGCAGATCCCAAAGAATCGATCTCTTCTTCCAAACATTTTTTCCTTGAGGCTTAGAATATTTACCGAACTCAACTTTGATGTCCTTCACGCGCAAGTAAAGCTCCTTACCAGTCACAAACACTGGGGCTGATCCTTTCTCAGGCTTCCCATTGAATGACTTCCTCTTCTTACGGTAGGCATGATGCATCGAAAGGAATCTGCGGTGACCCATGTACACTGTTTTTCTGCAGTTCGATAACCACATGCTTTCAGTTTCATCCAGGCAAATAGGACAAGCCTTGCCTCCTTTCGTACTATACCCCGACAAATTTCCATAGGCCGGGAAATCATTTATGGTGCAAAATATCATGGCCCGCAACATGAAATTCTCTTGCTTATGTGCATCCCACACCCGCACCCCTTCGCTTCACAATTTATGTAAGTCCTCGACTAACGGTGAGAGAAACACGTCAATATCATTCCCGGGTTGTCTGGGTCCTGAAATTAGTAACGACATCATGATGTACTTGCGCTTCATACATAACCAAGGAGGAAGATTGTAGATGCATAAAAGAACCGGCCAAGTGCTATGTCGACTGCTCATATTTCCGTGTGGATTCATACCATCCGTACTCAGCCCAAACCTTATATTCCTCACTTCGCCGCCAAACTCACCGAATGTTCTGTTAATGTTTCTCCATTGAATGGAATCAGCTGGATGTCTTAGTTTTCCGTCTTGTTTCCGACCTTCAACATGCCAACGCAAGTACTTCGCATCTTTCGGATTTGCAAACAGCCGTTTCAATCTGGGAATCACAGGCAAATACCACACAGTTTTGGCCGGAGGCCCTTTCTTTACCTCATCACATCCATTGTGATAAATTCTGTCCCCATGCTTATACCGCGATGCACCGCATCTTGGACAAACATGCAAATCCTCGTACTCGTTACGGTATAGAACACAATCATTTGGGCATGCATGTATTCTTTCTATTTCCATTCCCAACGGACACAATAGTTTTTTGGCCTGGTAAACCGATCTTGGCAACTCATTTCCCTCTGGAAGCATGTCCGCTAACAGATCCAATAGCGCCGTGAAACTCTTATCGCTCCAACCGTTGCTTGCCTTCAAGTTATATAATCTCAACACAGAAGACAACTTGGTAAATTTTGCACATCCGGGGAACAAAGGCTTCTCAGAATCAACAATTAATTTCTCAAATTTAGCTAAATCGTTTTCGCTGTAGTCTTCTTCTACATCACGTAACATTTCATCTAAATTGTCGTCATCTACATGGACTTCCGAATGAACATTACCAATGTTCTGATCATGATCATCATTACTGCAATCCACTTCCGGGTGCTGCTGAGTGGTAGCGGTGCTCGTTTCCTCAAGATCTTCACCATGCCATATCCAACGGGTATAGCGTGCGTTAAAACCACGACGAATCAAATGACTCCTAATCTGATCAGAGTTGCCGAATCTTTTTAAGTTCATACAATCTATACAAGGACAATGCATATCTTTCTCTCCCTTCTTCGCCTTTTCTTGCTCAGCAAATTTAATAAACCCATTCACACCCTCCAAAT
This sequence comes from Pharus latifolius, assembly GCA_019359835.1. NCBI lineage: Eukaryota > Viridiplantae > Streptophyta > Magnoliopsida > Poales > Poaceae > Pharus > Pharus latifolius. Next base: position 968,454 of record CM033328.1, read on the forward strand.
ACTCAACAGTAGTACGTTTTATTCCATACATCCAATATTCTCGGTCCATCTACAATTATTTCACAGAATTGACAAATTCAAATAAATAATTAATGAATCAGGGCTTGCATATATGCATGAAACATAATTAGCTAGCTAGGCCATATGTGTGTACATGAGCTGCTTAATTACATTAAATGGATTTGTATATATATATGAAACCCTAATTAACTTAATTGATGCATGCATTAATTGGAAGAGCCAGCTAGCTAGCTGGTTAAATTCAGCAAGCTATAGCTAGCTAGCCAATCTAGCCTTCTAGCTAGTTTGGAGCTACATGTATGAAGTTTAATGAATTGCAAGTAGAGAGAGAGAGGGAGAGTGTCAAAGAGTGATCGAGAGAGAGAGGTGGTGAGAAGATGACATTACCGAGGGGGATGGAAATATGATCAACCTCTCAGCTAGCTTCTCCAGATCACTCTAGCTTGGAGTCGTGCGCGGCTGAAATGATTCCAACATGCAGAGCGCAGAGCAGGGGTCGACCTAATTAAGTTGTACAATGTTACTATCGGTTCACACACACAAACCGATAGTAAAATAAGGTCCCCACTGTCATAACCATTAGTTATATGATGTCATTTTACTATCGGTTTTTTTTATATAACCGATAGTAAACTTCATTATATTGTATCGGTTAGTACAGTAATAACCGATAGTAAAAAGTCAGTAATTTCACTATCAGTTACGCGAGAAGAACCGATAGTGCTATTTAATATATTATATCGGTTGGTACAGTACGAACCGATAGTATATAGTCAGTAATTTCACTATCAGTTACGCGAGAAGAACCGATAGTGCTGTTTAATATATTATATCGGTTGGTACAGTATGAACCGATAGTATAAAGTCAGTAATTTTACTATCAGTTAAAAATGGAAAACCGATAGTACTATTGAATATATTATATCGGTTTGTACAGTGATAACCGATAGTATAAAGTGCGTAATTTTACTATCAGTTAAAAATGGAAACCGATAGTACTATTTAGTATATTATATCGGTTTGTACAGTAATGACCGATAGTAGAAAGTTTTTTTAATTCACTAACATTGGCCTTGTGTGCAACCGATAGTAAAATCACTCTTTTCCGGCGCTCTTGTTCTATTCTATCGGATTTTTCGCAGATTGCTCATAACCGTTAGAAAATATGGGTTAGTGAAATGCACTTCTGTAGTAGTGACTGTATAGGATCAAACCAAAATGTAGAACAGAGTCTCATAACACAATATGTATTACTATCGGTTATGAATAATAAACCGATAGTAGATCTTAATTTCATGTCAGTTTAACAATTGAAACCGATATTAGAATACAATATTATTGACCCTAAAGGGTTTTCCTGAGAACAATTACAGATGGGTCTCAGTACATCATTTTGCACTTGTAAAGACACCTGAAACCCCATGCAAATGACTTTCAATAATTTTGAAATAAATTAACAGTAAAGACCAATTATGGAACATAAGGAATCATGCATATAGAAAATTTCTTCGAATAGCCAGTCAAGATGGAGATATCAAAATGACAAACCAGCCAAAAACCACGAGGAATCTAAACTTTGCAGTTTTCATATTGATTTGTGAAAAGAATCAATTATTGCTTAAATCAACTCCAATTAAAATGAAAATTTACAGAAATGATTTTCATTGCATGAAATATATTTTTCTGGAAAAATTTTCCAAATAGGATTTTACAATCAAGAGTTATGTTCAAATGATCATTATTGCCATTGTATTTCACTATCGGTTTTATGATTATTAACCGATAGTAAATTAATCCACTATACAAGATCATACCAAAATGTAGAACAGAATCTCATAACACAATATGTATTACTATCGGTTATGATCGAACAATAAACCGATAGTAGATCTTAATTTCATATCGGTTTGGAAATTGAAACTGATAGTAGAATACAATATTATTAACCCTAAAGGGTTTTCTTGAAAACAATTACAGATGGGTCTCAGTACATCATTTTGCACTTGTAAAGACACCTGAAACCCCATGCAAATGACTTCCAATAATTTTGAAATAAATTAACAGTAAAGACCAATCATGGAACATAAAGAATCATGCATATAGAAAATTTCTTCGAATAGCCAATCAAGATGGAGATATCAAAATGACAAACCAGCAAAAAACCACGAGGAATCTGAACTTTGCAGTTTTCATATTGATTTGTGAAAAGAATCAATTATTGCTCAAATCAACTCTAATTGAAATGAAAATTTGCAGAAATGATTCTCAATGCATCACGTATGTTTTCCCAAAGAATTTTTGAAAAATGATTTGAAGAATTCTTTGATTAAAGATCCAAGTAATATACGTCACTTACATATTGCAAATTAGTCAAGAATGGTTGTCCACCCATAATCCTTCTTCGTGGTCGTCTCACAGGTAACTTGTTTCGTCAATATCTTCAGTAGGGACAGATTGAAGAATTTCATTTAAAAATGGAGGTAGTTGGTCGAACTGATCATACTCTTCTTCATCTACAATGTCTTCGACCACAACAATACGTCTCTTACTGTGAAGGACAATGTGCAACTTTGGGTTGGCCGGGTCAACGATGTAGAACACCTGTGTGGCTTGCTCAGCAAGTATAAATGGATCATCTTGGTGTGCGACTCTACTGAGATCAACGAGAGTAAACCCATAATTGTTGACTTTAACACCTCGAGAGATTTCGACTCATTGGCATCGAAACAGAGGAATCTTAAGTAATACATAATCGAGCTCCCATATTTCCTCAATAACACCGTAATATGAGTTGAGGTCCAAAATTATGGCATATCGTACGAATTCCATAACTAATAGCTAGGGTCCAAAATTATGGCCCATTCAATAGTGCAGAAAGTTTAAGCGGGTGAGTGCACAAATGACACAAGTGAGCCCAAACACAGCATGGTTAGTGTGGGGCAAATGCCTCCGTTCACAAATAGACTCATACCTCTGAGGTTGATAGATGGGTTTATCATTATTTTTTGTCGCCCTGTCAACCTCTAAAATAATAATTTTTTCGAAATAACCATTGGAAATATATCCCACCACTTTAACACACCACATTCAATGATAAGTGGGTTCAAAGATGATTTAGTCTATCTACTAGTCTCAAGTGTCTTGGGGTCACTTTGATTTTTTTTTATTTTTTGATGAAAAAAATTTAAATAAAAGTGTATGTTGTTTATGATGATATGTCACACCATCTCACCTCTAGAACCAAACATCAGAGTGTTTAGATTTTGCTTGACCCTATGCTTAGGTGGCATACTTTCTCTTTTATATGATGTGTTGAAGAGCCAAGGAATATTAAAGATGGCCAAGTTGAATTTTTTTAACTAAAAATCTCAAATAAATTAAAGCATTTTTCACAGGTAATTGAATGCTACCAAGTTTAGACAAGTGATATAAGATTGAAGGATTGCATCATTCTATATGCCATCACATTCATGTGAGGTTTCATATAACACGATTATCTTTGAGTGATTTGTTGAAATTGACATTAAAGTCTGTTTGACAAATCTCCAAGAGATGATTGTATCACTATAGAGATAAACATGACCAGTCTGGAATCTGGTATTATGGGTCAGATAAATAGCCATCGTCCGTATAGCCCATCAAATTCATTTCATGAATTTTCTGATAATATAAATCAAGATCTTTTGTACCTAGAGGTACCTAAGGATGTGTTTGATGCCATTCCAATGTTGTCTGGTTGGAGATGTACTGTACCTTGCTAACAAGTTTACTGCGAATGCAATATCATGTTTGATACAATTTATGAGGTACAATAGTGTCGTGGTATTGCGAATACCCCGGTAGGTTTTGTGGACATTCCTAGCGAAGAAAAGACGACGCGAGCTGACCGCGTGACCGGTCCTCTCCCGTCGGGCAAACACAGCAAGTGACATGAAGGTTTATACAGGTTCGGGCCTCAGTGGAAGCCCTAGTCCTGTCGGCGTGCTCCCAACTGGAGTTGGTTAGGGGAGCTCTCTCGGGGGAGAGGTGGCTCCGGAGTACACCTATTTGATTGACTATTAGAGTAAAAATGAATTGCCCCCTCACATGAAGGGTTACAAGGGCTTATATAGGCCCAAAAGATGCCAAAAAATTAAACTACCCCGCTCGCCACCGTTGGATCGAGGGGCACCAACGTCCTTCTTCTGGTCAGAAGCCTCGGATGCTTGACAGGGGCCCGCCAGTTCCCGAGGCGCTTCTCGCGTGATCCTCATGTGACCCGGGACCGGAGACCTTTCTCTTCGGAAGAATGACGGCGCCCGGGATGAGCCATCGGGGGGCCTTCTCCCCGGGCAAAAAGGCGGTCTCTTACCCGGACTTGATCCCGTGGAGATTTCCCCCAACAAATAGTGCTCCTATGACAATCAAATAAAGAAACTTTTGGTTCCAGTATCTCCTCATTATTTTCTCTTAGTTTGAATGGGTTCTTGTCCGCTTTTAGGGATCGCACAACCATTGGTGTGCTGACAGGATAAGATTTATCCATGTTAAACTTCTCTAGAACCTTCATCATGTAGGTTTACTGTGAATAGATATTCCTTCAAGGAGGTGCTCGATCTGCAGGCCGAGACAATATTAGGTTTGAGCTCGCTTCCTCTATTTCCTTTGTGATTCCAATAATATTTAAGCCATCAACATAAACCGAGATGATACGGAAACTATTTGGTGATTTCTTTATGAACATACAAGGATATATATCGTTATTTATATATCTCTTCTTCAAGAGAAATACACATAGTTGGTTATACCACATTCTGCTTGACTGTTCAGGCCATATAATGACCTTTACAATTTAATGCAATACATATTGTGATTACCATTCCCTACCATATTAGAGATTTAAACGTCCTTCATAGACTTTTATGTAAATAGCAGAATCTAGTGAGCTATATAGATATACGATCACAACATCTATTAACTGCATATTGAATTCATGCCTGCCATCAGAGATATCAAGTAGTGGAACGTAATTCCATCCATAACGGGGTAATAAATTTCATCAAAATCAATACCGAGCCTCTACATAAACTCTTGAGCTACCAATCTCGCTTTATATCTTATCACCTCATTCTTCTCATTTTTCTTTCTTACAAAAACTCACTTGTATCCTACTAGAATAAGTGGCGTTCGAATTACTAGTTCGAAAACTTTTCTTTTATTTAACAAGTGTAGCTCAACCTCAATTACTTTCTTCCATTTGACCCAATTTGAGCGCTTCTGGCACTCTATTATAGATTTTGGTTCTAAATCTAGATTCTTATATGAGGTAGTTTGAACAATTATGAAGGCAAAATAGTTGTCGATAGCTATTGTATTTCTATTGTAGGTCTCTCCCGTGTCTACATAATCCATAGATATCTCATTATCAATATCAACCATCTCTTCGTGATTTCTCGAAATGATAGAGTTTGGTTGTTCCACAATCCCAACATCATGTTGTACACTTGCTAAGTTACTGGGTTCTCATCTTTAAGAATAATCTCTTCAGGAGGCTTCTCACCTTCGTGGGTCTCTTCAAGAGATTTATGGAGTGATTGGTTATCTTAATTAGATCTATATCTATGCAGATTAAGAACTTTTGAACCAAAAGCTCTCTCTCGCTTTATTATATCATGTTTTATATATGAGTCCCCATAGGATAGAGATGTTGCATATCTCTCAACAATTACAGCCTTGTTTCTCCAGATAATTGAATAGTTGGGAATCATTAGCTAAGTTTTCCTGCGTAATTTACCTAATAGTCTGGTCTTGCGAGGATCTTAAGAGTTATAGTGTTTGTACCTTCTTGCGGAGAAAAATATTGCTGGAGATCAGGGTGGAGAAAGGAGGAGTCAGGCATGCATGCTAGATTGATTATCTTATTTTTTACATAATATTTTATTGTATAAAATATATAAAATTATCACCGAACTCTCTAACTATTTATTATTTATAAGTTGATCTTATACTCATGATAATTTTCTAGTTCCACCAAAAAGCTTCTCGTGAATAATGGCTTGGTGCTTATTTTGTGATTTTTTATTTTTTACTTTATACTTTTCACATTGTACATAAAACTTTTCTTTCATAAAATTTTCAGTAGGATTTTCTCCTACTGATTTCCATAAAAAAAAATGACCTGGTGCTTATGATGCCAAAAACCAAATAAATTAATTTTGTTTAACCAACACCGAAGGGTCAAGGTTGATCAACCATAGCTCATTAGCGATCTTTCCTTGAAATTGAAATGAAGTATTTAGAGAGAGAGAAAACTACAAGTCCAAACAAAATACTCATCTAACCCTAGGTTGTTTCCTCCTTTATGAGGCTATATGCTGAGGCTTCTCTTCAACAGAAGTACAAGAAATAAGAGAGTAGCCGATGATTCCCACACCATCTCAAACTCTTTGAGTAGAACAGTTTTTTTTTTCTAAAAGGAAAAATTAGGAGAGGGCCCTATTCAAAATCCATTGAAGTAAAATATGTTTATGTACAAAGGATAAAAAAACAAAAGAAAGAAAAGAGTAATTACAAACAGGAAAAGAAGAAGAACGTTCTGGAGGTTAAGAAATCTCATGAAAATTAATAAACAATATTTAGCCAACATCTTATTGCTAATCTCTTTTCTTCCTACTCCCTTCAGCCACTCACAAAAGATCCCGAGTCAGTAAATTATATGTAGAAAGATTACATATAATGTTACAGAGTTACTGAAGTTTCTTATTTAACCTATTAATTAGAATACAAGAGGATCAAACCCTATTATAAAAGAATATAAAGACTGGGCACATAATTTATGACTACATATATGATACATCCATGAGATTTAATTGTTACTTATCTAACTTTCGGCGCTTCCTCCTGGGTGAGGCTATTTCCTGAGGCCTCTCTTGAAAGCATGTCTTACGAACAACATTATAAGGGGGTAGCCGTGATTTCCACGCCATCTCATACTCCATCGGTATAATAGTATTGGAAAGCAAGTCTTCGATCATCATCCTGGGTAATTTGCTTTTGGAAATATCACTTTCACTCTTAGGAGGTGCGACACGGAGCGCCATAGAAGACGATGCAAAATTGACAATATATACCGAACTATCTTTCCGCCAAAGACTTTTTGGATGTTCGCCAAAAATCAAAAAATTATATTCCACCACCCTCTTCATCCTTTTCCACATATGGAGCCAAAATTGAACATCTAGATTATTTCTCAGCATAGTAGTGACTACATTTAGTCCCATAAGTGACCCACCTAACATTGTTGCCATATCCTCCACAATTGAGCCTAATTTGGGATAATCCATTGGATTGCTACTTCCAAATGCAAGTACCTTGAAGAGATAGTTATACTCTTCGTGTGATAAATTATTAAGATGAACTGGTTTTACTGTTCCAAATCTCGCCACCTTCTCAAGCCTACTTATGATTATAACCTTGCTTCCACTATCCATATGTATCAGTGAGGAATAAAACTTTACCCACTCACTATTATCTATATCTGAATGAAATTCAACAACAACTAAAGTCCTCCCAAGTGCAAACTTTCCATGGTTGATTCTCTGAATGTCATATCCATTGATGTGCAATATTGAAGAGAAATGAGAATGGATCATCTCATGGTTGCAAACATGTGCCACTAGAGTCTTCTTACCAATGTAGCGACCACCAATTATGGGGAGCACGATTGGAACGCCAAGTGAATTATTTTGCATCAATATGTTGATGATTTGTTGTCTTTCGACATGACGACCAAACATAAAATTGTCATAATAAAGATAAGTATTATAGGGTCCACGTGTCATACGCTCGCATCCTCCCAAAAATATAACAAATTCTGTCATATTAGTAACAACATCTTCTAGTTTTTCTAGTGCAGTTTGTAGTTCATGATTGGAGACCTTGTTCTTTGTGATACCAACAGCTCTGCGAGAACGGTTGAGACGAGTGAAAAAAGACAAAGCTAATGAATCGCTTACCACTTGTTCGACACCCTCCTCGAGGTGCTTGTATCTGAAGGTGTCGAGCGCATGATAGCCTCCATACATGGCCTCCACGAGCATCTTCAGCTGAACCTGCATGCCGCAGTTGGTGATGTATCGCCCATCTGCCTCCTCGACGACTGTGTGAACTCTTAACAAAAGACGCTGCAACCTTTCCACCTTCTCCTCCAAACATGTTTGGTTTGAATACTTATTGATCAGAAAGGAGATGAATCGGCCAACCATATCACTTATCACTGCAGATATGGCTGCATCCATCACAAATTCCCACACATGCGCGTCCACAAAGAGAGAGAGTTCTTTATGGTAACACACACACACAGAGAGAGATTCTTAATGGTAAAAGGGAATAATTGCCTTGACTAATGAAGAAATTTTGGAGCCTATCCGCAGTCCATATGCGTGCAAGACCAGGTTTTTTTTTCTTTGGGTCGTGTTTGATGTTTTACCATTTTTTCGTCAAATATGCTTGAGTGCATTTCACACATAGGTGAGCAAAGAACAGGTCTTATTATTTAAAATTAAAGTATGTAAATCACTCTTCTATTCAAATAAGAGCAATCAAATCTCTCAAAATATTAATTATTTGTTAAATATGTTATTAATAGTCATAGACATGCGGATCTCATATATTAGTGACTATATATATTAATCATGATTAGACATGTGGATCCTGCATAATAACTATTAATAGTTTTCAAAAATCAGAAATTTTGTTTTCCCGTCATTCTATTTATTTAAAATCATGATTAGATCTCAACTAAAAGAGATATTTTGGTCATTTTCTGAGTTAACATATAACATCAAGTTTCAAAAAAAATAGTAGAATATATATAGTTGATAGGTGGAATTTCACTAACATATTAGATTAGACAACAAAGTTTATTGGAATAGAATCAATTTTCCATATATATAATATCTCTTTTACACTCTCAAGAATATGTACTCCTACGTTGATTTATGTTGAGACACTACTACAGAAATACTTTTCACTATCCGTTCTCTTACCGCTAGTGATCGACACGATAGAATAAACGTAGCACACCCTTATCGGTTAAAAACCGATAGTAAAATACCTACACCTCCAACGTTTAGTAATCGCTAACGACAATTCTTCTATCGGCTCAATAATCTCAACCGATAGTGATGTTATATTTCTTGTAACGGTTATTCACTGGAAACCGATAGTAATGTATAATTTTTCTATCGGTTAGGTACTCGACACAGTTAGTACCACAACTTTCTTCTATCGGTTGTAGGATATGAACCGATAATATTACAAATGATCATTAACAGATACAGAAATACAGTGATACACGAATATAGCAGATTTAATTTATTCACAAATACACTAATTATTCAGAGATTTAATTTATTCACAAATACACTAATACAAAGATATACACATGCATTGGACAAATTGAATTTATTCACATATTGAGTTTATTCACAAATACACCAATGAATTTATTCACATATTGAGTTTATTCGCAAATACACCAATGAATTTACACACATACACCAATCAACACATTCAATATATATTACACAAGTCATTTACGATCGATCGTTGATAGCCACTTCTTCCATCACATATTGAGCCCAAATTGTTCGCAGCTCCTTCAATTGAGGCAACTCATATTGCTCTTTCAACATGGCGCTCTGCATGCGTGTATGAAGTTAGGAACATACGAGACATCCAATGTTCAACTTTGAGTCAGGAAAAATGGTTACCTTAGGGAATTGGGCAAAATTTCTCCTGATCAGATCATACATAAATCTCATGTCATAGAAGCCACATTCCCACGATTGTGGCTGCTGATGGCACTGGGATATTTGCATATGCAAAGACATAAACCCACATTAACTCGAAAGAACTAATTAAGTTTAAATTAAAAGACTCATCATGAGTAGTTCCATTCGTATTAATTACCTCATATTCTTTCCAAGAAATTGTTGTGTCCTTCGACGCGTCATACCTCCCTCCAGCAGTAACATAATTTTTGAAAGCCCTGTATTTAATTTAGCATTGCCGGTTAATATGTTATCATTAATTAGCTAGTCAGAAAAAAATTTAAAACAACTGTGTTACTTACACGTCTATGTGTCACGTGAGGGTAAAAACATGCGCTACCTTGTCGCTCATCGAATCGAGGTAATAGACCTCATTCATCCATGGGCAAATGATGGCGAGGACCCAGTGGCCCCTATATTGCATATATAAGCGAACCGTTTCATACATATGTTAGGCGTAACATACAAGAATGAGTTAAATTAGTAGGAAATGCACTAACCTTTGGTGGTAAGGCGCAAGAATGAACTCTCGGCCCTGCTGTGCTAGTAGTGCCCTTGATATGTATTCCTCCGCATGTGCTTGGTCGTGCTCTAGCATTGTGAGGCTTATTTTGTCTGGGTCGAGGAAACCCACCTTGTCACATGCCCTCATCGATGCCAGCCTATACATGCACCTGGATACAGAGTAGACATTAGTAAGTAGTGTATACAAAGTGATTAGATTTATGAAATGAACTGTGATAACTTCACACAACAGCAAACTCACAGGACTCCAGTCCGTATGATGGACATATTAAGCTCCCGCCAGTTGAGGAGGTCGAACAAATCCTCGTGGGCCACCGATATGCTCCCGGCCTCACGGTGAAAATGACTTGGCCTGAAGTGAACTAAGAAGTTGATGTGGCGCTTAAACTGGGTCAGGTACCACTCGTGGAAACTTCTGGTTATTTGATCTATATTGCGCAGAAAGTACTCCGACACGAGTGGGAACCCGTTCTTGAACGTACCCGGCTGGCTTTGTTTCGCCTTAACTTTGGCCTTGCCCTTGCCTTTGGGCGGGGAGCGAGTGTATACCTTTGAAGGTTGGGGTGCGGTGCCGCCGGCCTCATTTGATGGCGAAGGGTTTGAGGCCGTCCGAGGAGGCATGGGGGCCGAAGGAGCTCGGTCATGCGTTGTGCTGGGGGTGGTATCCTCACGAAGTGAGCTGGCATCCTTCGTCCACTTTAAGTTACGAACGCATAAGTTAGATTTTGCAAATTGAGTATATTAACTGAGTTGTAAGCTAGAATGGCTAGGGTTTACCTCCTGTAGTCTAACACCCTTCTTGGGCCACTGTATGTACGAGCCTAATGCCTCACCAATTGTCCGCATTTCGTCCGTTGGGATAGGCAACGGAAAAGAGCTGTAGTCCGGGAGGGCCATGTCCACCGGTACCTTTGCGAATCCAGGCTCTACAGGTACGCAGTGGATCCGGACATCCTCCCAAGATTAATATACGACCCCGTTTGCAACCACTACAGGTTTGTCGCCTATGTTGATCAATAAGCTACAGCTCTCCGGCTTCTGCAATTTGCAACAATTATAACATGTTAGCGAAACAGTTCTAACGTAACAGGAGTGGTATCAACCTAACTGCATATATAGCTCAAGAGTTGCAATACCTCAATCAGGTCCACCGGATCCACGTGAACTTTTGAGCCGCAACTACTCGTCCTGGCAACGTCGACCTCGGCAGCTGGATCTAAACCCTTGGACTGCACAACTCGGCTGAGGCGTTCATACTTCTCGTTCATTTGAGCGAACATGTCCGCGAATTGTGCAGTCACATCTGACCGTATCTTCTGAGATAGCTCCGATTCCCTTTCCTTCCAGCTGCGAGCCTTCTTCGCCTTTTGCCCAGGCTCCGAGAAGTCTTCCTTCCATGGCACCACACCCCCCACGGTTCGCATTCGCCCTGGATGCTCCTTGTTCTGTAGAGCCCGGGTAAGGATGTCGTTCTCCCAATAGGGAGTGAACAATCTCTCGATCGCCTCCTTCGAGCAAGAAATATGTTACATTCAAAGCTCTCCATTGTGAGGAAAAAATATATATAAACTTGTGCGCACACTAGTGATCATAGTTTTTTCTATCATACTCTATGATTCCAACCAAGAAGTTAGCCAACTTACGATTCGCTGCACGACCTCGATGTCCCTGGGGTTTGGGAACTCCACAGTCCCCGTGGACGATACGGTCCCTCTGGCCAGCCACCAGCGCTTGCATCGCGGATCACGGATCTCGGAGAGCAGTAGGTCAGGGGAGTCGACGAAATTCGACGCCTCGTCTTCAGCCTTCTTCCACTGCTCCTCCTTCCTCGCATAGCCGCGAGAGCCGAGCCGGTGCGGGTGGTCGTTCCTCCTCTGGATTGCCTTGTTCTTCTTGCTAAGGGCCTTCGTACCAGAAACAAAAAAATTAATGCACCACTGGTTACTGCATACAACGGTGTAACCAAGCAAAGGAACCATACATACCTTGAACTCAGGGGTCCCCTTCTATTGGGTGAATTGCTCCCATACCTCCTCCGTTATGAAGGGGTACTTCTCGCATGGAGATTTGCCTTTAGCGAGGAAGGTACTGACGAGGACGCTCTTGAAGATTTTCCACGTGTTGTTCATTTCCTTCAAGCAAGCTATCTTGGGACCATCATCGGGGATGTTCCACTTGGCCTGTTTCAAATGGTGCATATAAGCAGGACTTACTTAATCTCTGGAATAAACCAAGGGAATGTGATTACTCAAGAGTTCAGTGATTTTGATTAATTTTACCTTCACTTCCGCCCACAGCCTATTGTTGGATCAAGGATGCCGACTAGAGGGGGGGTGAATAGGAGGCTTTTAAAAACTTTAAAACTTAAAGCAACTTAAATGCAAATCAAGAACAAATAATGTAAGCAAGGGAAAGAGAGAGCGAACACAATAATTTTTACCGAGGTATCGGAGACTCGCCCAGTCTCCACTAATCCTCGTTGAAGCACTCAAATCACTTGAGTCTTGCCTCAATATCCACAAAGGATATTATCACTAATGGTTGCTCCTTGTCCACTCCGGAAAGGCGAGCACCGATGCCTTGTACACACTTGCCGAGCCTCTCCGATAATCTCCGAACGGAGAGATCAACGGCCACGCCTCCGAACCGTCTGGGTGAGGGCGCTCACCAAGAGTAACAGGCAGCGAGGTCTTCTCTAGACCTCCAAACACGCACCGAGAAGCTAAGTGAATGCAAATGCAAAAGAACTGAAACTCTCGGTGGATCGGAAAATCACTCGACTTGATCAAAAGATCAAGATTTTATATAAGAAACTAATGCTCAAGAGTGTATATAAAATGCTGCTGCTTGTTATGTAAAAAACATGCCCAAAGCCCCTATTTATAGGCTCAAGGATCAAATGAACTGTTGGAGCTAGGATTGAAAATCAGCAACTCAAACTGACAGTCAGTTGTGCAAACTGACAGTCAGTTACATACACAACGGCCGACAAAATTTACAGAAGAAACTTTGCTAGCCGTTCGTGGTCGTATATGGAAAGCTGAAACCCACAACTGACAGTCAGTTACACAAACTGACAGTCAGTTCGACCACTAACTCGACCAGAAACAAATAGAAACTCAGTTAAAAGCAATGTGGTCGAAACCCCAACTGACAGTCAGTATGGACAAACTGACAGTCAGTTTAGTACAAAAATTTTGAGCCCAAAATACACCCTCTCTGGACAATTGTCAGTTAGCACGAACTGACATTCAAACTAACAGTCAGTATGAACAAAAACAGAGATAACTTTAAATCCAGAAATCCAAAAGAGGTGTTTAATAGCTCGTTGGAAAGATAATTTTAAGGGCTACAATTTTGTCAACAGAAGCAAAAGCCAGATCTTTCTAGATCTTTCTGAAAATTGCAAATACTCTTCTATTGTCAAAAACTGAACTGAAAAACCAGATTTTTCAAATAAGTTCAAAACCAAATCCAACCAAAAAAGATGCAATGCATTGACCTAGGTTTCTCAGTTTGTGTTGGAGGTAAAAAGAGGACTTTCGCTACCCCTCTTTATAGTACGGTTAAAACTAGAAAATAATTTCCCTAACCGATCATCTCCAAACGCCAAGATCGGTAAAACTAAAAACTCATAATACCTGAGGTCTTTCGCATCTTCATGATTTTCATCTTGTCTCTTGCTCTTCTGCATCTTGTGCTTCACTTCAAGTCGGGTTCATCTTGATCATCTTGTATTTCTTCCCAACTGATCCCTGTATCAATCAATCTCAAAAGCACGATTAGTCCAGAACACTTTGTTTTCATTAATCATCAAAATTAGGGTTAGGCATGAACACCTAGATGCAACAATCTCCCCCTTTTTGATGATTGATGACAACAAGTGTTCAATAACAAAATAAATGAAATAGCTCCCCCTGAGTATATGCATCTCATCAAATCAGATCATAAACCAACACATATACATCAGGGCATCTCATACATAACTAAGTCACAGATGTGCAAATATCACCAAGTCATATCAGAGTATACACATATCAAAATCAAGACATCATATATATCAATGTATCAATGAATCAGAGCTCAAGAACATCATCTCAAGAAACCAAGTCACATATATATATATATATATCAATCAAGACATCAGAGCTAATCAGAGCTACACAGATAAACACATCACACACAGACATATATGATAAACAAAAACATCTCCATATATATAAAAAGAACATCTGTTCAATACATCAAAAGACATCAAAAGACTCTAATACTTCTCCCCCTTTGGCATCAAGCACAAAAAGGGAGGCAAAAACAAATACACATCAGAGCCTAATGCTCATCATCTGAAGAAAATCCTAAAATGTCTGTATCTCCGGAGCCTGCAGGAGATCCAAACGCGTCGATGGCTGGAGACGCCGGAGGAGTCACAGCTGCAACAGGAGCTGGAGCTGCAGAGGCTGGATCAGCAGCAACGGGAGCCGGAGCTGGTGCCGCAGGAGCTGGATCAACAGGTCCTGAACTTGAGCTCGGAGAAGACGCAGCCTGGCGGGCCCTCTTGCGAGGGACCGAAGATCTGGAAGCAGGCAGGCGACGCAGAATCTCCTCCTGCTGAGCAATCAAACGGAGCAACATCTGATAATGCTCCGCCTGGGTGTTGAGGATCTGCTGCTGCACCTGGAGAATCTCCTGAAGCTGAGATGAAGATGACGCGGATCCGGTGCCAGTCCCTGCAGCTGGAGCTGGAGAAGACTCCTGAGCAGGAGCCTCGTCCTCTGACTCCCCCGCAGCATCATTATCTGATGCGGGAGAATCAGGGCCAGCAGCTGCAGCAGGGCGAGCACCGAGCCGGCGATCAGCCTGGCCCGGAGGATAGAAGAGAAGCGGATGATGGGGCCGTGGTAGCTCAGAATCCACAGCCCGGATGTGAAAAAGCACCGCCATGATATACGGAGCGTATATCAGCTGGCGGCGCGAGGAAAGAAGGACGTGCTGAATCTCACTGATGATGAGATCAGCAACGTCTAAGGGCTCCTCCTGGAAGATAGAAATCAGGACGTGGAGCCCTAGATAGGTGACTCTGGCTCTGTCTCCGCTCATGGGGACCAATGTGAGACGGAGGATCCGCAGAGCTAGATCAACATCGCGGCGCAGACCCGCAATGTGACGGAGCTGGAAGGGGCCGGAATAGAGCATGGCCACCTCCCGACGCTCGAGGTCTGGAAGGGTATGGAGCTGGCGGCCAGAAGGAGGGCGCACCAGTCCAAGCGCGGACTCTAGCTGATCCTTCGTGACAGTGTAGACCTGGAGGCCCGTCATAGAGGTCATGAAGTCGCGCTGAGGGGAAACGAAGATGGTAGAATAAAACTGGCGAATGGGCCCCTCAGCCCAATGCAAAGAGGAATCGGCGACTAGGTCCCGGATCCCTACAGTGCCAAACAGATCTGCGAGGGTGGCGATGCCTGTGCGAGAGGCGATCGTACCCCACGACAGAGAGCGGTGGGCGAATATGGGCGCGCGGCTATAGACACTGGTGAACAGGTCTAGGTGGAGGTTGGTGTAGCAAGTGAGGACTGTGCACGCGTCGCGACCAGTGGGACGCGGCGACAGATATGGGTTTGTGGAGCGGAGCGTGCGAAGGCGGCTCGCGTGCCACCGTGAATAATCCACGGGGACACGCTCAGGCGGAGGCGAAGGCCGGGTCTCGGACGTTTGTCCTGATGAACGCTGGCTGTTTGCCGCGTTCTTCCGTCGGGCCACGCGTCGCGAGGGACCGGGTTGATCAGACATGACGGAAAACAGAGAGGAGAAAAACAGAGACCTGAACTGAACGGTCGAACGAAGCTGAGGCGAACGACGACGGCGATTTGTGGCACGGAGACACACCACGAGAAGGAGGATCACCGTTTGAGGAAGCTCTGGAGGGTCTCAACGTCGGCGAGCAGCCCACGGCACGGCAAGGTGGGTGGCTAAGCGACGGCGGCTAGAGGCGGCTAATCGGCGGAGAGAATGGCGAAGCTTCGGTGAGGAGGTGGCGCCGGCGGGTGAGGAAACACCGGCGACGAGGTGCGGGGCACAAGAAAAGGCAGCGGCGCAACACGGCGAGGAGGTGCCGGAGATAAGCAAAAGCAAACGGCGGCGAGAGGAGGTGAGAAGACAAGAAAACAGAATGGGGATTTTAGGGTTCCCGATCCCGCAACTGACAGTCAGTTTGATAAACTGACAGTCAGTTCCAAACTCAGAAACATGGAACTGACAATCAGTGTACCACACTGACAGTCAGTGTATGAGACTGACAGTCAGTTTGGGACTCGAACACGACCAGGAGCTACGACCAAAATCAATTGCACGTAACTGACTGTCAGTTATGACAATGACTTCGACCAGAGACTAAGACCAGGCTCCTAACTACTGAACTGACTGTCAGTTAGAGGAACTGACTGTCAGTTTGGTCAATTTCGACCAGAAGCAATCTAAGACCAGAGAGGGAATAAAATAATAATATTTTATACAAACAACACATTTAGCACATCAACTAGCATTTGATATATCAATAATGTTTAGTTCACCCCTTAAAAGGCAAAATCTTGATTCATCTAAGGGTTTGGTGAAAATATCTGCTAGTTGCATATCTGTTCTGACATAATTCACATCAATATGTCCTTTTGCCACATGATCTCTAATAAAATGGTGCCGTATTTCAATATGCTTAGTTCTAGAGTGTTGAACAGGATTATTAGTAATTTTAATGGCACTTTCATTATCACACAATAGTGGCACTTTATCAAATATAATTTCATAATCCAAAAATTTCTGCTTCATCCACAATAATTGAGCACAACAACTCCCTGCAGACACGTATTCAGCTTCAGCTGTGGAGAGAGCTACAGAATTTTGCTTCCTAGATGACCATGATACTAATGATCTCCCCAACAGCTAACAGCTACCAGATGTGCTTTTACGATCAATCTTACACCCAGCATAATCAGAATCAGAGTACCCAATTAATTCAAAGTTTGCATCTTTTGGATACCAAAGGCCTAAACTGGGATAACATTTTAAATACCTAAGGATTCTTTTAAGAGTAGTTAAATGACATTCCTTAGGATCAGACTGAAATCTAGCACATAAGCACACACTAAACATGATATCAGGCCTAGATGCAGTAAGATATAAAAGACTACCAATCATAGACCTATAAAGTTTAGAATCAACTGATTTTCCGCTTTTGTCCATGTCCAGATGTCCATTGGTCGCCATGGGAGTTTTGATTGGCTTAGCATCTTCCATCCCAAAGCGCTTGAGCAGGTCCTTCACGTACTTTGTTTGACTCACGAACGTCCCGTTCTTGAGTTGCTTGATTTGAAGTCCGAGGAAGAAGCTCAGCTCACCGATCATGCTCAGCTCACCGATCATGGGCATCTCAAACTCCCTAGACATCATCTCTCCAAACTCATGACAGAAATGTTCATTAGTAGATCCAAAGATAATATCATCAACATATATCTGACAAATGAACAAATCTTTTTCAATTTTCTTTGTAAAGAGAGTTGTATCAACCTTCCCAATTTTGATAATAGAAAGTCTCTAAATCGTTCATCCCAAACTCGAGGAGCTTGTTTGAGACCATAGAGAGCTTTTGACAGTTTAAAAACATGGTTTGGAAATTTAAAATCTTCAAAACCGGGAGGTTGTTCAACAAACACAAGTTCAGAAATTTCACCATTTAGAAAAGCACTTTTAACATCCATTTGAAAAAGTTTGATATTAAAACATGATGCATAAGCAAGAAGAATGCGAATAGCTTCAAGTCTTGCTACAGGTGCAAAAGTTTCACCAAAGTCTAGACCTTCAACTTGAGTGAAGTCTTGAGCAACAAGACGAGCTTTGTTTCTAATTACAACTCCATTTTCATCTTGCTTATTTCTAAAGACCCATTTTGTTCCAATTACATTATGATCCTTGGGTCTTTCTACTAAAGTCCAAACTTCATTTCTAGCAAAGTTATTTAATTCCTCATGCATGGCATTAACCCAATCAGGATCATTTAAAGCTTCATTAACATGTTTGGGTTCTAAGGAAGATACAAATGAATGATGTTCACAAAATGCAGCAATACGAGATCGAGTTTGAACACCCTTGCTGACGTCACCCAATATTTGGTCTAGATCTTCCTAGATCTTTCTGAAAATTGCAAATACTCTTCTGTTGTCAAAAACTGAACTGAAAAACCAGATTTTTCAAATAAGTTCAAAACCAAATCCAACCAAAAAAGATGCAATGCATTGACCTAAGTTTCTCGGTTTGTGTTGGAGGTAAAAAGAGGACTTTCGCTACCTCTCTTCATAGTACGGTTAAAACTAGAAAATAATTTCCCTAACCGATCATCTTCAAACGCCAAGATCGGTAAAACTAAAAACTCATAATACCTGAGGTCTTTCGCATCTTCATGATTTTCATCTTGTCTCTTGCTCTTCTGCATCTTGTGCTTCACTTCAAGTCGGGTTCATCTTGATCATCTTGTATTTCTTCCCAACTGATCCATGTATCAATCAATCTCAAAAGCACGATTAGTCCAGAACACTTTGTTTTCATTAATCATCAAAATTAGGGTTAGGCATGAAGGCCTAGAGGCAACACCACGAGGAAATGACTTTCAATAATTTTGAAATAAATTAACAGTAAAGACCAATCATGGAACATAAGGAATCATGCATATAGAAAATTTCTTCGAATAGCCAATCAAGATGGAGATATCAAAATGACAAACCAGCCAAAAACCACGAGGAATCTGAACTTTGCAGTTTTCATATTGATTTGTGAAAAGAATCAATTATTGCTCAAATCAACTCCAATTAAAATGAAAATTTACAGAAATGATTTTCATTGCATGAAATATATTTTTCTGGAAAAATTTTCCAAATAGGATTTTACAATCAAGAGTTATGTTCAAATGATCATTATTGCCATTGTATTTCACTATCGGTTTTATGATTATTAACCGATAGTAAATTAATCCACTATACAAGATCATACCAAAATGTAGAACAGGATCTCATAACACAATTTGTATTACTATCAGTTATGATCGAAAAATAAACCGATAGTAGATCTTAATTTCATATCGGTTTGGAAATTGAAACCGATAGTAGAATACAATGTTATTGACCCTAAAGGGTTTTCCTGAGAACAATTACAGATGGGTCTCAGTACATCATTTTGCACTTGTAAAGACACCTGAAACCCCATGCAAATGACTTTCAATAATTTTGAAATAAATTAATAGTAAAGACCAATCATGGAACATAAGGAATCATGCATAAAGAAAATTTCTTCGAATAGCCAATCAAGATGGAGATATCAAAATGACAAACCAGCCAAAAACCACGAGGAATTTGAACTTTGCAGTTTTCATATTGATTTGTGAAAAGAATCAATTATTGCTCAAATCAACTCCAATTAAAATGAAAATTACAGAAATGATTTTCATTGCATGAAATATATTTTTCTGGAAAAATTTTCCAAATAGGATTTTACAATCAAGAGTTATGTTCAAATGATCATTATTGCCATTGTATTTCACTATCGGTTTTATGATTATTAACCGATAGTAAATTAATCCACTATACAAGATCATACTAAAATGTAGAACAGAATCTCATAACACAATTTGTATTACTATCGGTTATGATCGAACAATAAACCGATAGTAGATCTTAATTTCATATCGGTTTAGAAATTGAAACCGATAGTAGAATACAATATTATTAACCCTAAAGGGTTTTCTTGAAAACAATTACAGATGGGTCTCAGTATATCATTTTGCACTTGTAAAGACACCTGAAACCCCATGCAAATGACTTCCAATAATTTTGAAATAAATTAACAGTAAAGACCAATCATTGAACATAAAGAATCATGCATATAGAAAATTTCTTCGAATAGCCAATCAAGATGGAGATATCAAAATGACAAACCAGCCAAAAACCACGAGGAATCTGAACTTTGTAGTTTTCATATTGATTTGTGAAAAGAATCAATTATTGCTCAAATCAACTCTAATTGAAATGAAAATTTGCAGAAATGATTCTCAATGCATCACGTATGTTTTCCCAAAGAATTTTTGAAAAATGATTTGAAGAATTCTTTGATTAAAGATCCAAGTAATATACGTCACTTACATATTGCAAATTAGTCAAGAATGGTTGTCCACCCATAATCCTTCTTCGTGGTCATCTCGCAGGTAACTTGTTTCGTCAATATCTTCGGTAGGGACAGATTGAAGAATTCCATATAAAAATGGAGGTAGTTCGTCGAACTGATCATACTCTTCTTCATCCACAACGTCTTCGACCCCAATAATATGTCTCTTACTGTGAAGGACAATGTGCAACTTTGGGTTGACCGGGTCAACGATGTAGAACACGTATGTGGCTTGCTCAGCAAGTATAAATGGATCATCTTGGTGTGCGACTCTACTGAGATCGACGAGAGTAAACCCATAATTGTTGACTTTAACACCTCGAGAGATTTCGACCCATTGGCATCGAAACAGAGGAATCTTAAGTAATACATAATCGAGCTCTCATATTTCCTCAATAACACCGTAATATGAGTTGAGTGCCCTTACTGCCCTGGCATCCTCTGAAATAGCAAGTAGTGTCACTCTACTACATTATATAGTACTCTTCTCGTCCTGAGTTATTGTGTAAAATGAATAGCCGTTGATGTCATACCCCTGCCAAGTCCCTACAGTAAATCTAGGCCCTCTGGCCAACCATGTAACAACTTCATCTACGTTGCCCTCAGAAGCTTGCAGGACTCTATTTTCGATCCACCCAGCAAACTTCCTGTTATGTTCTCTGGTGACCCAAATCTCTGGCTTCGAAGGATTCTGTTTCCGTAACATTTCCTTGTGCTCGTGTATGTATGGCTCTACCCCCGTCATGTGCTGTAAGACCAAAAAATGGGCTTTTGCATACAGATCATTAGAGGAGACGGCTGCTTTAAATCCAATCGTTCCAATGCGCTGAAGCCTGCCCTCATGCCGGGACGTAGGAACGCCAATTGGGTCAACCTCGGCCATATAGTTGGTGCAAAATTCAATCACCTCCTCGGCGGCATAACCTTCAATGATACTGCCCTCAGGACGATGTCGATTCCTTACATATCCCTTCAAGATACCCATAAATCTCTCAAATGGATACATGTAGCGCAGGAACACGGGTCCACAAAACTTAATTTCTCTGACAAGGTAAACAATTAGATGGACCATAACATCAAAAAAAGATGGAGGGAAATACATCTCCAGCTGACAAAGAGTTGTAGTCACATCGCGTTGCAAATCGTCCAATCCATCTAGATCAATTACCTGCAAGGACACAGTTACAGCAAATATTCAGATCCAAAAAATCTGACAAATTCCACGAATGGAGCTAATTAACTTGCTAGGAGTACATGCTTACCTTGCCAGATATTGTGTTGAAGAAATAACATAGCTTTGTAATTGTCTCTCTGACTTTGACTGGGAGAATGCCTCTGATAGTAATGGGAAGCATTTGTGACATCAGTACATGACAATCATGGGACTTCATACCAACCAGTTTCAAGTCTTTCATGGACACAAGTTTTTCAAGTTTGTAGAATACCCGCATGGAACTTTGACACCATATAGGCACTGATAGAGTTCTGTTTTTTCTCTTCTTGATAAAGTATAGCAGGCCGGGGGGAGGTATGTACGCTTTCCCTTCTCCAACGGTGCAAGCTCAGTCCTTATGCCCATGTCGAGCATGTCACGGCGAACGTTGATGCCATCTTTCGTCTTTCCTGGAATGTTCAACAACAAACCAATCAAACTGTCACAAACATTTTTCTCTACGTGCATGACATCAATGCAATGTCGAACTTGTAAGTGCTCCCAATATGGCAGATCCCAAAGAATTGATCTCTTCTTCCAAACATTTTTTCCTGGAGGATTAGAACATTTACCGAACTCAACTTTGATGTCCTTCACGCGCAAAATAAAGCTCCTTACCAGTCACAAACACTGGGGCTGGTTCTTTCTCAGGCTTCCCATTAAATGACTTCCTCTTCTTACGGTAGGCGTGATGCATCGGAAGGAATCTGCGCTGACTCATGTACACTGTTTTTCTGCAGTTCGATAACCACATGCTTTAGTTTCATCCAAGCAAATAGGACAAGTCTTGCCTCCTTTCGTACTATACCCCGACAAATTTTCATAGGCCGGAAAATCATTTATGGTGCAAAATATCATGGTCCGCAACATGAAATTCTCTCGCTTATGTGCATCCCACACCCGCACCCCTTCGCTCCACAATTTATATAAGTCCTCGACTAACGGTGATAGAAACACGTCAATATCATTCCCAGGTTGTGCTTCATACATAACGAAGGAGGAAGATTGTAGATGCATAAAAGAATCGGCCAAGTGCTATGTCGATTGCTCATATTTTCTTGTGGATTCATACCATATGTACTCAACCCAAACCTTATATTCCTCACTTCACCGCCAAACTCACCGAATGTTCTGTTAATGTTTCTCCATTGAATAGAATCAGCTGGATGTCTTAATTTTCCGTCTTGTTTCCGACCTTCAACATGTCAACTCAAATACTTCGCATCTTTCGGATTTGCAAACAGCCGTTTCAATCTAGGAATCATAGGCAAATACCACACAGTTTTGGCCGGAGGCCCTTTCTTTACCTCATCACATCCATTGTGATAAATTCTACCCCCATGCTTATACCGCGATGCACCGCATCTTGGACAAACATGCAAATCCTCGTACTCGTTACGGTACAGAACACAATCATTTGGGCATGCATGTATTCTTTCGATTTCCATTCCCAACGGACACAATAGTTTTTTGGCCTGGTAAACCAATCTTGGCAACTCATTTCCCTCTGGAAGCATGTCCGCTAACAGATCTAATAGCGCCATGAAACTCTTATCGCTCTAACCGTTTCTTGCTTTCAAGTTATATAATCTCAACACAGAAGAAAACTTTGTAAATTTTGCACATCCGGGGAACAAAGGCTTCTCAGAATCAACAATTATTTTCTCAAATTTAGCTAAATTGTTTTCACTGTAATCTTCTTCTACATCATTTAACATTTCATCGAAATTGTCGTCATCTACATGGACATCCGAATGAACATTATCAATGTTCTGATGATCATCATTACTGCAATCCACTTTCGGGTGCTGTTGAGTGGTAGCGGTGCTCGTTTCCTCAAGATCTTCACTGTGCCATATCCAACGGGTATAGCGTACATTAAAACCACGACGAATCAAATGACTCCTAATCTGATCAGAGTTGCCGAACCTTTTTAAGTTCATACAATCTATACAAGGACAATGCATATATTTCTCTCCCTTCTTCGCCTTTTCTTGCTCAGCAAATTTAATAAACCCATTCACACCCTCCAAATACTCAACAGTAGTACGTTTTATTCCATACATTCAATATTCTCGGTCCATCTACAATTATTTCACAAAATTGACAAATTGAAATAAATAATTAATGACTCAGGGCATGCATGCATGAAACATCATCAATTAGCTAGGCCATGTGTGTGTACACAGCTGCTTAATTACATTAAATGGATATATATTGTCGTGGTATTAGAGTTACCCCGGTAGGTTTATGACGTGCGTAACACGTGTTCCGCAACGCGGGATGACCGTGCGACGGGTCGCCCCGTGTTGGACAATCTCAGAGATTGACACAAGGGTTTATACAGGTTCGGGCCTCAGTGGAGACCCTAGTCCTGTCGACGTGCTCCCGACGTGATTTAGCTGGGGGCGCTCTCTTATGGGGAGAGCGCTCCTAAGCACGCCTTTTGGTTTTCTGTATTGGATGCAAATGAATTCAACCTCTGTTACAAGAGGGGTTACAAGGGTATATATAGACCCCAAAAGACGCAAGTTACAAGACTGCCCTAGCTAGAACCGTCGGATCGAGGGCGTTGCGGTTTTTTTGCACAGTACGATGCTTGGATCCTTGACACGTGGCCGCTCCAATTCCCGAGTGAGCTCCTGGGTAAATGGGGCCCCTTACCCTGGACCAATCCCGGGGAAGAGAGGGCCTCTTACCCGGGGCCACGTCCGGGGAGAACCCCTTACCTGGGACCAAGTCCCTTACCGGGGACCAAGTCCGGGGAAGGGAGGGCCCCTTACCCGGAGCCACGTCTGGGGGGAGCCCCTTACCGGGGGCCACATCCGGGGAGCCCACGTCCGGGGAGCCCCTTACCGGGGGCCACGTCCGGGGAGAGCCCCTTAACGGGGGCCACGTCCGGGGAGCCCCTTACCGGGGGCCACGTCCGGGGAGGACCCCTTACCCGGGACCAAGTCCCTTACCGGGGACCAAGTCCGGGGAGCCCACGTCCGGGGAGTCCCTTACCGGGGGCCACGACCGGGGAGAGCCCCTTACCCGGGACCAAGTCCCTTACCGGGGACCAAGTCCGAGGATCCCACGCCCGGGGAGTCCCTTACCGGGGGCCACGACCGGGGAGAGCCCCTTACCCGGGACCAAGTCCCTTACCGGGGACCAAGTCCGGGGAGCCCCTTACCGGGGACCACGTCAGGGAGCCCCTTACCGGGGGCCACGTCCGGGGAGCCCCCTTACCGGGGGCCACGACCGGGGAGAGCCCCTTACCCGGGACCACGTCCCTTACCGGGGACCAAGTCCGGGGAGCCCCTTACCGGGGGCCACGTCCGGGGAGGATCCCTTACCCGGGACCAAGTCCCTTACCGAGGACCACGTCCGGGAGCCCCTTACCGGGGGCCACGTCCAGGGAGGATCCCTTACTGGGGGCCACGACCAGGGAGAGCCCCTTACCCGGGACCAAGTCCCTTACCGGGGACCAAGTCCGGGGAGCCCCTTACCGGGGGCCACGTCCGGGGAGCCCCCTTACCGGGGGCCACGACCGGGGAGAGCCCCTTACCCGGGACCAAGTCCCTTACCGGGGACCAAGTCCGGGGAGCCCCTTACCGGGGACCACGACCAGGGAGGATCCCTTACCGGGGACCTCATTTTTTCCCCCAACATATATGAAACCCTAATTAACTTGATGCATTAATTGGAAGAGCCAGTCAGCTAACTAGTTAACTTCAGCCATAAATCATTCCTAGCTTAACTTCAGCAAGCTATATCTAGCTAGTCAACCTAGCCTTCTAGCTAGTTTGGAGTTACATGTATCTAGTTTAATGAATTGGAAGTAGAGAGAGAGGGAGAGTGTGAAAGAGTGATCGAGAGAGAGAGAGAGAGGTGATGAGAAGATGACAATACCAAGGGGGATCGAATTATCAACCTCTCAGCTAGCTTCTCCAGATCACTCTAGCTTGGAGCGTGGATGCACGTGCGGTAGAAATGAACCGAGGATGCAGAGTGCAGAGCAGAGGTCGAGATAAGTTGTACACTTTTACTATCGGTTCAAAACCACAATCGATAGTAAACTTTTCTTTCTATTAAGGTCCCCACTATCATAACCATTAGTTTATATGACGTCATTTTACTATCGGTTTGTTTTATATAACCGATAGTAAAATTTCTTCTATTATATCGATTGGTACAGTAGTAACCAATAGTAAAAATTCTGTAATTTTACTATTAGTTACCAAAGACAAACCGATAGTAAAATTTACTCTATTATATCGGTTGGTACAGTATGAACCGATAGTAAAAAGTCCGTAATTTCACTATCAGTTACGAAAGACAAACCGATAATACTATTTCATTTATTATATCGGTTGGTACAGTAATGACCGATAGTAAAACATGTTTGCATTTCACTAATGGTGTACCAGTATATAACCGATAGTAAAAAGTCTCTTTTCCACCGCTGTCGTCCTACTCTATCGGATTTTTCCCAGATTGCTTATAACTGTTAGAAGATATGGATTAGTGGATTGCATTTCTGTAGAGTGAGATTTGAACTAATTGATAGAGTTATTAGATATCATATATGCCCAATAATTAGAATTATAACCTGTAGTGATGAATTATCATTATAGTAATTATAACCTATAGTGTTCTACAATGCTACAAACTTTCAAGACCTAACTCAATCTCCAATTTGAGAAAAAAAAAATACAAATTTCATCAAACACTAGGAAGAAAAGATAAAAGATAAAAATCACCATTCACTAAAATTTGTCTTTTTTGCTTCTCCAATTGTAGATTGAGTTAGGTCTTGAAATTTTGTAACATTATAAAATACTCCTATATGAGAGCGTGTGTGTATGTGTTATAATTTTCATACGCACCTAAGAGTACATACTCCTCATAAAAGATCGAGGTGTCTCCAAATTCTCAAAAATTCTAGAAATATAAAATCTCATAAATAGAATGGATTCATACAATGGAGTATGAATGGAGTGTTTTACAGATCAGTAAATTGATAATATTGTCATAGTTTATTTTTTATAAATTTATCGATCTTTTAGTTTGATGTATGAATATGTAATATAGGTCAGTAGAGAAGACTCCGTCCCATGGAAGACATATGTGAAACACCCCTCTTATTTATTGCATCCTACCTATGTGCTGCTTCCAGAGTTTTTTTTACTGTTAACCCGTATTTAAATATTAATTGCAGAACTGACCCACAGTTGTAAAAAATTGCAGAAATGGCCTGCTACGTCAGCTTGTCGAGCTCTGGGAGCTCGACAAGCTGCTAGTCGCACGGGGAGCTACTAGTCGTGGCCGTGGAGCACGACTAGGGCTTGTCGTGCCTCATGACCACGACAAGCTCTTGTCGTACTCCACGGCCACGACAAGGCCACCACAACTTATCGTATCTGCAGAGTTCGACAAGGGCTTTCATAATATTTCACAAATAATAAATGTAAACTTATACATTGTTGATTTATTTGTAATCTGATTTCATAAATAAATGTAAACTTATATATTATACTCATCTAACAAGAGATTTGATAAAATACGACTTGATTTGATGATTTTCGATATAAACTGAAAATAGGGTACTTTAGGGTAAAATAAGTCTGAGTTTTGTCGATTTTGAATTATGGCCTTTAAAATGTGATTTTGTAATCTGCACAGAAGAGAAAATTGTATCAAATAGCATTTGAAAAAGATTTGCTGAAGAAATTTTGAATTTGGAATTAATCTGAAGATTTTAGCCTTTTTGGGTTTCTAGATATCAAATAAAGGACTAAATTACGATATAATTTGGACTGATATGTGAAAACGGCTTAGATGATACGATTTGGCTGCCAACTTTCTGGATTAAGGTATTGACATACCCATGATCATAATCCAAGAATAATCTGATCTGGATTAGGGCAAGATTTAGCTAAATCTGAGTTATGAGTATTTAGGGTAATTAGAATCCTGTTTTCGAAAACAGAATAGGATTGATAGATCTGAGATTTAGAGATGGAATTGAATCTGGCTTGTAAAGACTTTTATGTTTGGCAGTAACAAGATCAGTTCAACCCTAATCTATCTCAAACCCTAAAATATCAAAATCTATTCTGTGAACCCAAATCAAGATCAGTGGGGATTCGAACCCAGGTGGACAACGAGGTAGAAGAGAGTTCCCACCAGCTGGGCTAGGAGTTTTTCCCATCATACTGTACATACATAAATACATACATACTGTATAGATATATATATATATATATACACATGCACATATATATATGTATATGTATATGTATATATATCTATAGAAATATACGTAAGTATGTATCATATAATAAAAATATATAAGAAATCTAGTGAACTGCATGATTCATTTTGAATGTAACACACTGGAAAATAAAAGTGTTAGTACATGTTCGCTATTGGTTCGGATGACCCCTCTTATGCCCATGCCCATGTCTATCTCTCTGAAAAGGCGATGGTGAGTACGGATCAGGTGGCACATGTGATCGCTGTCCAGCCGCGGTAGAAGGACCATGCCGCTCAGTACCTGCATGACCCTGAGATGGCTGTGTCGGTGGAGGGTGATCTTCGAGTTCGCTAGGCGTCAACTGATCCGGTTGGTAGTACTGATGTGCATGAGGGTCGTGCAACCCGAACATGTGCGAGATCCACTCCTGGTTGTCCTGCTGTGGTGCCACCCCACTGGGGTCGGCCCCCTGCGGAGCGTAGTACCCACGATCGTCATCCACATGCATGTGGTCGTGGGCGGGATCCCCCCAACTGTCCCAAGTAGACCCCCAAGGGATTGAGTATCTCTGTCCCTGGAAAGCTTGCTCAATATGAGCCTGGCCGCAATCCTCGTCAGCCGCAAACCGCTCTGCCAACGCTCTACTCGCATCGTCCCTGTATTGACGACGAATGTCGTCCTCGTGTTGACGACGGATGCCGTCGTCATCATCAGAGTCATCTGAACCGGGAGTGCGATGTGTCGACGGGCCCCCAATATGCAGATCTCTGCGTCGAGCACTGTGCATTGACGAGGAACGATGAAGCCGAGACGGGCCGGCGGACGTCCCTGGTATGTCACCTCCCCAGGTCGGCGATGTGTCACGATGACTGCGCCGTGCTGACGAAGTGCTCTGTCGAGCACCACCCAGGCTAGGCAGGGCTGACATCGGGTTGGGTGGCCGGGCCCCTCTCCGGTGTGGAACCGATGCATCTGTCTTTCGGCCACAAGTAGCGTCGAAGAAAATTCGTTGTGCTGCTACACGGATGGAATGTAGGACAGCATGCGCCATCGCCTTGAAGCGTGGAGGACCTTCCAAGCGAGACGACAGGTTTGCCGCTTGGCTGTCGATGCCCAACGCTAAGTCACCCTGCACATGCGAAACTCATATGGGAACTATGGAAAAATAGATAAGATAAGAGACCAACATAAGTATCCAGCGAAGACGAACGTACCGAGCGATGTATCCGACCTGGGAAATGAACATCAAGACCGAGTCGAAGACTGTCTTGATGTGATAGTTCTGTCGGCGATCGGGGGGCCGCACGAGCGAGTCGCGTGCGGGTGTGCGGCATGTACCACTGAAGATAGGCCTGGGACGTCCCAGGGTCATACGGCCGCTCCTCTACAACAACATCCGTCGCCGCGTGGTCCTCCCACTCATCGACCCATTTGGAATTCTTGATCTGCCAGTTGTCAGAGTGCTTTCCTCTACGTGTTTGTCTGCAAAAGGTGACGCGATGCACATAAAGCAAAGAAATAAACAAATATGAGTGTGTACATGAGATATAGAAAATGTTCGAGGCATACACGTGACTCTGCCGCGGGAGATGGCGTTGTCGATTTCTTTCCGGGGGCGGTATCTGCTGATGTAGGCCGAATTGGCGCATCACCCTCTCCGGAAAATACGGCTCCACCACATGTGAGAACACCATGTGCCGGCGTGTAAGCCAGCAGTCCTGGCCCGCGGTGCAATGCGAGGAAATGCCATGCGGTGCAACCTGCGAGATGTGCTCCGGTGTCCATGGTCGCCATATGACGCGCGCGTCCGATAGGAGATCAAACTCTCCCAGGTACGCCAAGTAACAGCGGTGAATCTGTGATGATGACCACCTGGGCCGACCTCCCAGCCAACGGGCTCCCATGGTCGGCCGGTCCACCCAATCATCATAGTCGGCTGGCGCAACGTACGGATGGATGGGCCGCTGTAAACGCGGCCGACCAACGGGAAAGTGCTCCCATGACCACAGTTGCAGCAGTACAGGGCATGCGGAAAGCAACGATCCAGCTGCGGTCCTGCAGCATGCCTCGCGAAGGCCCCTGTACGTCGCGCACAACACTGCCATCGCTCAGTTGTAACGCGGCATGGCCCCTGCGTCGGCATCGACGATACTCTCGACCAGAGGAATGAACCACGTGTACACAGTGTCACCGTGCGTGGAAGGGAACAAAATATACTGCAGCGTCACCAGCAAGTACGCGAAGAGATGCTGGCGAACTACATCGGAGGGGGCATCATCGGGGCACTCACGGTAGCGCGCCAGAAATCGGTGGGGGACACCACGCCTGGATGCCGGGATCTCGTCGTCGTGGTTAGCGATGTTGAATCGGAGGTGCATCTGTGCGCGCCAATCCAGGCGTGCTGGCCGGGGGACGATGGGATGTCCACTGCCAGGTAAACCAAGCAGCATGCTTACATCCTCCAGCGTGACTGTCATCTCCCCCCAGCGGAAGTGGAAAGTGTGGGTCTCCGGACGCCATCGATCTACCAATACGGTGATCAACGACCTGTCTAGTGTGAGATGCTGACCTATCTGCAGCATACGGGCGAACGGCAATAAACCTGCAGCCCGCAGGATGGGGATATAGCCCTGATGCAGAGGCCAGTACTCCAAGGGAGCACGGACTACCAGCGGCTCCAAGTCCCCGCCCTCGGACAAGATGCGGCCGCGATGGCCACGATCACATGTACTGCTCAGTAGCTCTGGAAGATCTCTATCTCCGCCAGCCATGCCTGTCAAAACATAAAACATGAACCATTATTGAAAGTAACATAACATACATCGGGAACCGTTATTGAAAGTATCATACCCATGGATAGCACACGACATGAAAGTAACATAACATGAATCATATTACAAGGTTTCAAACAGATTACAACAATCCAATGCAAATGATAAGCGTATTACAAAGTTTATTACAAGGCTATGTCGATGGTCCGGGTGCATTCAAACAATCCTTCCTGCTATGTCCGGGCTGCCTACAGATCGAGCATTTCCTAGCTCGTGAGCTACCCCCCTGTGACTCATCCATGTCATTGTGTATTCGGCGTGTCTTCCGTCGCCCTGGACCCGTTCGCTTTAGATTTACATCTGGGATCCAGGTAGTCTCGCCAGCAGGGATAACTCTGTAGTCACCGAGCGTCATAAAAACTCTCCACACGCCACTCCACGTGTTTGAAAGGTTGTCAAGGCTGAAGTACTCCGAAAGGTAAGGCGCAGGGCTCACACCGAGCGCCGCACATGAAGCAAGGACATGAGAGCAGGGCTTGTGCAGTAGCTTCGGTTTGTTACATGAGCACTCAGCGACATCCCCAAGAATGACCTCGTGCACCCGTCCAGGTCTCAGTTGGCCGCTCACGTTCTTCTGCCGAAGGCGGACTTGAATGATTCGGTGCAGCCTGTTTATAACTGTCACCTCGTGCCGCTGGGCCTTGTCTATGCGGGCAGTCAAGGACGACTGCACAACATCTGGCAAGGTTCTCATGGGATCGTCGACTAGCGTTTTGGCGGCTACACTTCTGTTGTTGAAGTACTCGGCTGTGCGGTACCATGTCATCTCCACTACAGCAATCACCGGCAAACACCGGACTCCCTTCAACACATAATTGCACACCTCTGAAAGGTTCATCGTCATTATCCCAAACCTTGCGCCATCTTCGTCGTGCAGCAAGGACCATTTCTCGATGTCCTTGTCCTGAATCCATTGCGAAAATTTGCTGACGTTCACATCATCGGCAGCATTACTGGCCCTCCTCGTGGAGTACTTCACTGTCAGCGCCTCCAATTTGTCGAACACAGCCTGGAACTTCCTCGGTTGATTTTGCATGCACAGCCGCTTGAACAGATCCATGATCTGTTTACTGCGGAAGTGTGTGAAAAGGTTTGCTGCAATGTGCCGCATGCACCAACGGCTGCGCACGTCCTCCCATTTGTACGGAGCATCTGGGGCCCCGCGCATTACCTCAATGGCATGGAGCAGCCCTCGGTGGCGATCCGATATGATGCACACCTTCTCTCGATCACCAACAACCGCCCGCTTCACGTTGACCAGAAACCACAACCAACTTTCCGAGTTTTCAGACTCGACGATGGCGTACGCCAATGGAAGCAGTTGGTCGTTAGCATCCGCAGCAACAGCAATGAGGAGACAGCCCTTGTACTTTCCAGTCAGGAACGTACCATCCACGCATATGACTGGACGACAATAAGCAAATGCCTCGATGCACTGACGGTATGACCAGAATAATCGACGGAGTACCCGAGTGTTCTGTATGGGGCTACCATCTCGACGTGTAGCTGACTGATCGAAGAAATCTAAAAATGTGCCTGGGTTGGTCTGAGCGATGTTGCGCAGCAACCGCATGACATTGTTGTAGCCGTGGTCGAATGTGCCGAACATGCCCTCAATTGCCTTCTGTTTTGCTCTCCAGGCCTTTCCATACCTTATAGTGTACCCACACCTATCGGCAACTTGCTTCATTATTTCTCTCGGCATTATCGAAATGTTCTCTCGCACAGCCGGCTGGATGATATTACCGACGTACGCCGACGTCAGGTTCCTGTGTCTCTCCAGCGCCTCCGTGAGCAGGCATGTGTGTGCGGTAACCCTTGTCACCACAAAACCGATGTCGTCCTTCGGCCGCATCGCACGAATCTTCCATGGGCAGCCTGCTGTTACACAGGCTGCGACAAAAAGGTTGGGGTTTGACTTGACGACCTTATATTGCCGGTTAATTGCGAGGGACCAGCTCGCCACGGCATTCTTCAGATCTTCCTTGCTTTGAAACTCCTGCTCTACTTGTAAGCCACCGTGCTCGAAAGACCACCTCGAACCCTGATCTGTTGGCAACACAGCTTGACTGTATGCTGAGTGATCTAGCCACTCCTGCGGAGGACCAGGAGTATCGTCATCAGAGCCATCGGATGCCTCCGAGTCCGTCGAATCATCTTCGTCGGACACTGATGGAAGGCAATCCAGTACCTCGCACACATCTACGCGAGTATGGCAGAATACATCCGACCACTTGCTAGCCCTGAATCTCGCAGGACCGGGCATGACGCTTGGCTCACCCTCCACCGCACTCTCGGCTGCTCGTACGTTGCAGAACTGCACATACATCGCGAACTGGCCGAGCAGTCCGCCATGGGGGTCTTCCACTCTTCGAATAAAAGAACTCCAAGATTTGTCCCCTTTAATTTCGCGCAGCACCCAGTATGGCTCATTATTTACCTCACGAACGATGAGCCCTTCGATTAGAACCATTTCATCGCGAGGCCGCTTCCCGAACATATTCAGGATCCACAAATTCAGGTCTAGAAATGAGGTGTTATGTACACTCAGCTCGCCCGTCACATACTGGCAACGGCTCATATCAACCCCGCTTTGCCCCTCGCGAATTATGCCGTCACCATAAAATATGGAAATTTTGTTCGGACTATCCATTCCCTACACACATTCATCTCACGCGTAAATAACATGACACCATTACACACATGCACATAGATTCTAAAACCATACATACACATATACATTTGAAAAATATAATTTATAAACATAGAGCATGCATACATGCATGTAATTGAAAATAACCTAGTTTCATAATTTCTAAATACATACACATATATATTTTACAAAACCTAATTCTTAAACATAGAGTATGCATGTGCACAATTAAAAATAACCTAATTTTAAAAAACATAATTTCTAAACATAGAGCATGCATGCATGTAATTGAAAATAGTCTAGTTTCATAATTTCTAAATACATACACATATATGTCCAAAACCTAATTTTTAGACATACAGTATCCATGTGCACAATTAAAAATAACCTAATTTTATATTTTCTATTGTGTGCACATAGTTTCTAAAACGAAATACACATACATTTAAAACCCTATTTTTCCAAACATACACACATATATTTCTAAACATACAAACATATATTTAAAAACCCTATTTTTCCAAACATACACACATATATTTAAAAAACCTATTTTTCCAAACATACACACATATATTTCTAAACATACAAACATATATTTAAAAACCCTATTTTTCCAAACATACACATATATATTTAAAAAACCTATTTTTCCAAACATACACACATATATTTAAAAACCCTATTTTTCCAAACATATACACATATATTTCTAAACATACAAACATATATTTAAAAACCCTATTTTTCCAAACATACACACATATATTTAAAAAACCTATTTTTCCAAACATACACACATATATTTCTAAACATACAAACATATATTTAAAAACCCTATTTTTCCAAACATACACACATATATTTAAAAAACCTATTTTTCCAAACATACACACATATATTTCTAAACATACAAACATATATTTAAAAACCCTATTTTTCCAAACATACACACATATATTTAAAAACCCTATTTTTCCAAACATATACACATATATTTCTAAACATACAAACATATATTTTTCTAAACATACAAACATATATTTAAAAACCCTATTTTTCCAAACATACACACATATATTTAAAAAACCTATTTTTCCAAACATACACACATATATTTCTAAACATACAAACATATATTTAAAAACCCTATTTTTCCAAACATACACAAATATATTTAAAAACCCTATTTTTCCAAACATCTACACATATATTTCTAAACATACAAACATATATTTAAAAACCCTATTTTTCCAAACATACACACATATATTTAAAAAACCTATTTTTCCAAACATACACACATATATTTCTAAACATACAAACATATATTTAAAAACCCTATTTTTCCAAACATACACACATATATTTAAAAACCCTATTTTTTCAAACATACACACATATATTTAAAAACCCTATTTTTCCAAACATACACACATATATTTAAAAACCCTATTTTTCCAAACATATACACATATATTTCTAAACATACAAACATATATTTAAAAACCCTATTTTTCCAAACATACACACATATATTTAAAAAACCTATTTTTCCAAACATACACACATATATTTCTAAACATACAAACATATATTTAAAAACCCTATTTTTCCAAACATACACACATATATTTAAAAACCCTATTTTTCCAAACATATACACATATATTTCTAAACATACAAACATATATTTAAAAACCCTATTTTTCCAAACATACACACATATATTTAAAAAACCTATTTTTCCAAACATACACACATATATTTCTAAACATACAAACATATATTTAAAAACCCTATTTTTCCAAACATACACACATATATTTAAAAACCCTATTTTTCCAAACATACACACATATATTTCTAAACATACAAACATATATTTAAAAACCCATATTTTTCCAAACATACACACATATATTTCTAAACATACAAACATATATTTAAAAACCCCTATTTTTCCAAACATACACACATATATTTCTAAACATACAAACATATATTTAAAAACCCTATTTTTCCAAACATACACACACATATATTTCTAAACATACACACATACATTTCAAAAACCAATTTTTCAAACATACAAACATATATTTAAAAACCCTATTTTTCCAAACATACACACATATATTTGTAAACATACACACATACATTTCAAAAACCTATTTTCCAAACATACAAACATATATTTAAAAACCCTATTTTTCCAAACATACACACACATATATTTCTAAATATACACACATACATTTCAAAAACCAATTTTCCAAACATACAAACATTTATTTAAAAACCCTATTTTTCCAAACATACACACATATATTTCTAAACATACACACATACATTTCAAAAACCTATTTTTCAAACATACAAACATACATTTAAAAACCCTATTTTTCCAAACATACACACATATATTTCTAAAATCTATTTTTCAAACACACATACATTTATAAACCCCTATTTTCAAACATATACACATTCATTTCCAAACATACATACACACATACATTTAAAAAAATCTATTTTACAAACATACATACAAATGCACATATTTCCTAAACATATTCCTAAAAACAACATAATACCTACTCTTCTATACACATAAACATAAATATAAACCCTAATCACGTCATTAGCAACATAATTAACAGAATCTTAAATGTATTTCGAAAAAAATTACCTCTTTTCGAAGAACTCGCAATTCTCTACAACTTTCTCTTCTACACCAAACAAATTTATCGGACGGATTTTGCTAGATCTAGGGTTCAAAAATAAAATGTGTATGTGTGTTCTTGCTGCTGCTGCTGTGTGTGTGTGAGTGAGGTACATGGCAGGGGAGGGGACCAGCAGCAACTTGTCGAAACTCGACAAGTTACACAATATTACAATGTATACTGCCCTTATATCAAATAAGTTTCGTAGCTCAGCTGGTGGGAGTTCTCAGCAGCAAACAATCGGCTCGGGTTCGAATCCCCGCTGCAGCAAAAATATTTTTTCACTTGTCGTGGGTTCGAAGCTCGACAAGCAGTAGCACACATGTCGCGGGTTCGAAGCTCGACAAGCAGCAGCACACATGTCGCAGGTTCGACGCTCGACAAGTAAGCACAGTACCACCTGTCGCGGATTCAAAGTTCGACAAGAGCTAGTCGTGTTTCTGGAGCACGATAAGTGGCAGCCCGTGCGACTACTCGCTTGTCGAGCTCCCAGAGCTCGACAAGCTGACGTGGCAGGCCATTTTTGCAAATTACCGCAACTGTGGGTTAATTTCGAAATTTTTTTTTAACTCTGAGTTAACAGTAAAAAAATCTCGCTGCTTCCATAGTACCCACATCAAGCGACTTTATCAAATCACCGTAAAAAGACGTGTAAGCATAAATAAAGTTGGTCCAGCAACAAGAAATCAGGATCAAACTCCACCTATACACAAGATGAATAAAAAAAAAAGACAAACTCTGCCAAAATTTTAATTACAGAAAAAAAATAAAAGTTAATATCCGCTAATTTTTTTTCATTTATCTTTTCATGGGAGACTTGAAATTTTGTAGAATATCAGATGATTCAGGATTATTTGGAAGAGTTTCAATTTGAACTTAAAACTTTCAAAAGTTTAAATTCTCTCCTACAGAATACTATAAAAGGGGTTTTTCAAAGAAAATTAATCTCATTTTGAGAAGGTTAAATCTTTTTCTTTTAATTTATCTGAGAAATCGTTTTTGATATGACTTAAATCCTCTCAAATAGTATCTAATTTCCTGCTTGAAAAATGTGTTTATGGTTGCTCAACTACATCACACAAGAAACCGGAAAAACAAGGAAGAGTGCCCTTGCTACAACAAGGAAAAACAAGAGAGGAGGGCCAAAGTGTCCTTAAGAATAATCTTTCTAGATTTTTCTCTATAAATTCTGGCTTTAACTCTCCTGGTTTGTACCATCTTTTTTTTTCTGGAATCATGAATAAAAGAACTTCTAATCCATGGTTCACTTAATCAAATACCAGAACGCAAGAGTTCTGCTGATATAGAAAATTTTATTCAATATTCATTTAGGTGACATAATTCTGGTCTTTTTTTATATTTTTGACCTGATTCTATAGTTGGCTCAATTCATTTTGACAACTCAGAGGGAATTGAGGAGAGGCCTTGAAGTTCGTTCAAAGGTACTAGAGACGAGACATTACAAATGATTTTGATGTTTCTGGGTTTGGCCATATCAAATTGTCCAAAAACTCATCAACCAGTCTGAGGGATGATGAAGGGCCTTATAGTATGACCTATTGTCGTCATGATCATGGAAGCAAGCAATAAGATAAGGCGTCTTAAGTGAAGTGTTTGAGTTATAGCTTCCTCTCAAACTCTCTCGCCTGAGAGCTTTGTGCAAATGCGTTCTCTAGTGCACTCCACACCTCGCATGAAGACATCAACTATGTCAATATGGCCCAAGTCCAAGTCCAACCCATATCGGAAATACTTAGATTAATCTTGAATAACACTTTGAAACAAACTACCTTGCAACCCCTTCTCCACCAACCCAATCAAAACACTCAATGGCAAGTGGACACAAGACCCCCCTCACATGTCATCCATCCAAGCCTACAACACCCTTGGCTACAAACCACCTACCACCTTTGTCTCCAATTTGTCTTGCAAGATCTTATCTTCTCTTGTTTTTCTCTCTTCCATCCACCTCAATTTCCCACATCTCCTATTGATGATAACTTTACGACACAATATCATTCTCAAAACTCTAGCATATGACTAATGTTGATGCAATGACTATAACTATAATAGACTCGATAGTGTGATAGTGGATGATCAAGATGAACCTAGACTCATAATTCTCATGTGAGTCACATGTGAGAGGGGTCCCTAACCATTGAAGCCTTCAACTCATCATTCATGGTTTGATGTAGATTGTCTTATTTGCCTCGTTGTATGTATGGAGGGAATGCTAGATGTGGTGAGATGTTTTGGTTAATTATACAAAGATGAGGTTTTCATAATGGTCAACTAGGGGACATAACTAATATTCAAATAAAGTTTTATGAAACACACTATAATATCAAACAAAACCTTGGTCAAATAATAAATTAATAGTGCCTAATAGTCTCATCCTTGAAAATACATTTTTCTCCTCGTTGTAGTGTGCATTTTTCATACTTATTTCATCTGCCGTCAAGGGGGAATACAAATAGCATGAGAAGATTGATATGCAAAAGGAGACGGCCAAACATAGCCCATAGCCAGCCAAATATTTTTCAAAAATATCTTATACCACAGTGTAGCACACCATAACATTGTATAATGGTTCATGGTAGTTATAGAATATATCTATTGTATTTAGTAAAATATTGTTGTTATGTTAGTGATTTCTAAATGATCACATCTAAAAATAGTATATCAATTGCAAGTAAAATAATTTCTAGTATAAAAATGATTCCAATTTCATCTTTTTCGAGAGATGCCCCCACAGTTGAAGCCGTCCTCTTTAGTCAAGCGATTTGACTCTGACTCTAGTTGTAATCCGAAAATTAGGAGTTGAAATATGATCAAACAAGACAATTAGATTGAAGGAGGTAGGATTATTGTCATCCATATCATTCTTCTCCTTGGTATGGTTGACGGTTTTGTGCTCTCAGCCTGACTGATTGTGATACATGGTGTGTGGCCGGGTTATTGCAGCAGAAAACCGAGGCTACTATAGAGGTCCTCTGAAGCTCTCGCTTTCAACAGGGTGAGTGTTTTACTAAATCTGTTTTCCTTTTACATAAATATCTTGGGCCTCTTGTGCCTCCTCATTAGATCTTTTAACTGATAACATGGAATGTTTTAATCCATCTCTCTTTAGGAACTTCATTAGTGTTTACTGTTTAGTTTGTGGAAATAGAAATCTTAAACATCCCACTGGAAGAATAAATGTTAGTTTCTTACGTCCAAGGAAGAAAAAGACATGTCTGAACTGCGCTAAGACTGAGTATTTCTGAACCGCGCTAAGACTGAAATAATTATCACCGTGACTGGTTGTTTTGTTTCTAGAGGATCAATAATAACTCATGAAGATATGCTGCATGTTTTTGTACTTCTGTAGCTTGAATAAAACATAAGGGAGAATGCATTTAGTGATTTGTTTATTGCTTGTACCGAGTCAAAAATATTGAATTTTCTTAGTGGAAGTATTTATCTGTGTTGACTGCACTTCGTAAGTTTCTGTTCCTTTCCCTTGATTATTCCATCACGTCCCACCAGATGGAATGCACCCACTAGCTGTTCGTTGCCCCAGTCGCCATTCCATTCTCAGCAGCTGCTCCATCACCAAACACCACGGTTGCTTACCTATGTGTGAAATGCATTCAAGCATATTGACGAAAAATTGGTAAAACGTCAAACACGACCCAAAGAAAGAAACCTGGTCTTGCACGCATATGGACTGCTACAGCATCAGAAAACAAAGCCGATAGGCTCCAAAATTTCTTCATTAGACAAGGCAATTATTCCCTTTTACCATTAAGAACTCTCTCGCTCTCTCTCTCTCTCTCTCTCTCTCTCTCTCTCTCTCTCTCTCTTTCTCTCTCTCTGTGTTACCATTAAGAACCCTCTCTCTTTGTGGGCGCGCGTGTGTGTGGGAATTTGTGATGGATGCAGCCATATCTGCAGTGATGAGTGATATGGTTGGCCGATTCATCTCCTTTCTGATCAATAAGTATTCAAACCAAACATGTGTGGAGGAGAAGGTGGAAAGGTTTTAGCGTCTTTTGTTAAGAGTTCACACAGTCGTCGAGGAGGCAGATGGGCGATACATCACCAACTGCGGCATGCAGGTTCAGCTGAAGATGCTCGCGGAGGCCATGTACCGAGGCTATCAAGCGCTCGACACCTTCAGATACAAGCGCCTCGAGGAGGGTGTCGAACAAGTGGTAAGAGATTCCTTCGCTTTGTCTTTTGCCACTCGTCTCAACAGTTCTCGCAGAGCTGTTGGCACCACAAAGAACAGGGTCTCCAACCATGAACTACAAACTGCACTAGAAAAACTAGAAGGTGTTGTTGCTAATATGGTAGAATTTGTTATACTTTTGGGAGGATGTGAGCGTATGCCATGTAGACCCTATGACACTTTTCTTTATATTGACAATTTTATATTTGGTCGTCATGTCGAAAAGCAACAAATCATCAACATATTGATGCAAAATAACCCACTTGATACTCCAATCGTACTCCCCATAATTGGTGGTCGCGAAATTGGTAAGAAGACTCTAGTGGCACATGTTTGCAACCATGAGATGATTCATTCCCATTTCTCTTCAATATTGCACATCAACGAATATGACATTCGGAGAATCAATCATGGAAAGTTTGCACCTGGGAGGAGTTTAGTTGTTGTTGAATTTTATTCAGATGTAGATAACAGTGAGTGGGTAAAGTTTTATTCATCACTGAAACATATGGATAATGGAAGTAAGGTTATAATCATAAGTAGACTTGAAAAGGTGGCGAGATTTGGAACAGTAAAGCCAATTCATTTGAATAGCTTATCACACGAAGAGCACAACTATCTCTTCAAGGTACTTGCATTTGGAAGTAACAATCCAATGAATGAT
The DNA here is from genome assembly GCA_019359835.1 of Pharus latifolius. Taxonomy (NCBI): domain Eukaryota; kingdom Viridiplantae; phylum Streptophyta; class Magnoliopsida; order Poales; family Poaceae; genus Pharus; species Pharus latifolius. The sequence goes on from CM033328.1 coordinate 1,009,553, forward strand.
CCCAAATTAGGCTCAATAGTGGAGGAGTTAGTACCAATGATAAGTGGGTCATTGAGGGGAATAAATGAGCTCAGTAATATAATGAGAAATGAGCAAAATGTTCAATTTTGGCTCCATATATTGAAAAAGATGAAGAGGGCGGTGGAATATAACTTTTTGATTTTTGGCGAACATCCAAAAATTCTTTCTCAGAAAGGTAGTTCGATATATATTCCCAATTTTGCATCGTCTTCTACGGCGCCGCTCCATCTCGCGCCTCCAAAGAGGGAAAGTGATATTTCCAAAAGCAAATTACCCAGGGTGATGATCGAAGACCTAATGATAGGTTCTACTATTATACCGATGGAGTTTGAGTTAGTGTGGAAATCACAACTACCCCCTTATACTATTATTTCTAGGGCTTGCTCTCTAGAGAGACCTCAGGAAATAGCCTTGCCCAGAAGGAAGTGCCAAAAGTTAGATATGTAACAATTAAATCTCATGGATCATATATGTAGTCATAAATTATGTACCGTCTTTGTATTCTTTTATAATAGGGTTTGGTCCTCTTGTATTCTAATTAATAGGTTAAATAAGAAACTTCAGTAACTCTGTAACATGAATTTTCCAAAGAGCAAATTAGCTTTCATGAATATATGTTGCCATAAATGATATGTCTATTCTCTCAAAAAAAATTAAATTATTTGTCCAGTCTTGTAATCTTTCTACATATAATTTACTGACCCGGGATCTTTTGTGAGTGGCTGAAAGGAGTAGGAAGAAAAGAGATTAGCAATAAGATGTTGGCTAAATATTGTTTCTTAATTTTCATGAGATTTCTTAACCTCCAGAACTTTCTTCTTCTTTTCCTGTCTGTAATTGTGTTACTTTTTTCTTTCTTTTGTTTTTTTATCCTTTGTACATAAACATATTTTACTTTAATAGATTTTGAATAGGGCCTTTCCTAATTTTTCCTTTTGGAAAAAAAAACTGTTCTACTCAAAGAGTTTGAGGCGGTGTGGGAATCACGCTTACCCTTGTATTTCTTGGACTTTTATTGAAGAGAAGCCTCAGCATATAGCCTCATCAAGGAGGAAACAACCTAGGGTACTTGTAGTTTTCTCTCTCTCTCTCTCTAAGTACTTAATTTCAATTTCAAGGGAAGATTGCTAATGAGCTATGATTGATCAACCCTGACCCTACGGTGTTGGTCAAACAAAATTCATTTATTTGGTTTTTGGCATGATAAGCACCAGGTCATTTTTTTATGGAAATCAGTAGGAGGAAATCCCACTGAAAATTTTATGAAAGCAAAGTTTTATGTGCAATGTGAAAAGTAAAAAGTAAAAAATAAAAAATCACAAAATAAGCAACAAGCCATTATTCACAGGAAGTTTTTTGGTGGAACTAGAAAATTATCATGAGTATAAGATCAACTTGTAAATAATAAATAGTTAGAGAGTTTGGTGATAATTTTATATATTTTATACAATGAAAAATTATGTAAAAATAAGATAATGAATCTAGCATGCATGCCTAACCCCCTCTTTCTACACCCTGACCTCCAGCAATATTTTCCCCCGCAAGAAGGTACGAACACTATAACTCTTAAGATCTTCGCAAGACCGGACGATTAGGTAAATTACGTGGAAAAACTTAGCTAATGATTCCCAACTATTCAATTATCAGGAGAAACAAGGCTATAATTGTTGAGAGATATGCAATATCTCTATCCTGCGGGGACTCATATATAAAATATGATATAATAAAGGAAGATAATGGTAGCTATGTCTCTCCCACGGCTTTCTTTTCCATCCATCTTTTTCCTGCCTTTTTTTTCAAACTCTAACAAATCTACATTAACTAAAAACAAGATCTTTTTATGGTTGCTTCTACAAATTAAATATACTCAACAAAAGGGACAAACTTAGCTAGAAGGAAGGGCTTGCAATTAACTTCAATCATACACTTGTCCCTTTTGCAAGACTTGGGATTGTGATATCAATTAACTTCAATCGATGTTAGCCACACACTTGGTTCTTGCAGTATCAATCTCACATCATGAGTTTGTGCACCCAAAGGAAACAAGACATAGTATGAATGCTATGGGTGCTCAAATATCTTAAGTATAACTCTCTCCAATTATGACATCAAAAATCTCCAAATAACAAAATAAAAGGAGAAACAAAAGAAAAACAAAGCATAAAAACAAAAGGCTTGTGAATATTTAAACAATCAATTTGCGGAATTCAAAGAATCAATTACGAGTATTAAATAATTAATTGTGGAATTTAAAATTACAAATATTTAAAAAATCAATTGCAAGAATTTAAATTACGAGTATTTAAACAATCAATTGTGAATATTTAAATAAGTAAGAGCAGAAATTTAAACGACCATGACAGAAGACATGTACAAAGAAAATTTATATTTCTTTCAAAATATCCAATAACAAAACAAAAATTCTTGAATATCATCCTCAACAAAGCTCTCAAAAGACTAAATAAGAATAGCCAAAAAAAACTTCCTACAAAAGGTTGAATGCTCTCCCTAGCATTCTCACTTCTTATACAAAACTAACATCCATTTATAGTAGTCTCCACAACAAATATGGGACTAAACTAATAGTTTGTGGAGATTGGACCCAAAGCTCAATTTGACCCAACTCTCAACCAATCCTTTCTATAATTTTTGAAATTACAATTTTCGGAATTACAAATTTTTCTGAACAACAGACACTAAAGCATTCATAACTTCATCATCCAAACTCGGATTTAGACGTTCTTTAATCCATTGGAAAGATAACTTCAAGCTCTACAACTTTTATGTTTAAAATTTTCTGAGAACAAATCTAGATAAGTGCAAAATTATCTTTCAAACAAAATTGTCATCCATATCATTCTCCTCCTTGGTATGGTTGACGGTTTTGTACTCTCAGCCTGACTGACTGTGATACATGGTGTTAGTCCGGGTTATTGCAGCAGAAAACCGAGGCTACTATAGAGGTCCTCTGAAGCTCTCGCTTTCAACAGGGTGAGTGTTTTACTAAATCTGTTTTCCTTTTACATAGATGTCTTGTGCCTCTTGTGCTTCCTCATTAGATCTTTTAACTGATAACATGGAATGTTGTAATCCATCTCTCTTTAGGAACTTCATTAGTGTTTACTGTTTAGTTTGTGGGAATAGAAATCTTAAACATCCCACTGGAAGAGTAAATGTTAGTGTCTTACGTCCAAGGAATAAAAAGACATGTCTGAACTGGGCTATGACTCAGTATTTCTGAACTGCGCTAAGACTGAAATAATTATCACCCTGACTGGTTGTTTTGTTTCTAGAGGATCAATAATAACTCATGAAGATATGCTGCATGTTTGATTCTACTTCTGTAGCTTGAATAAAACATAAGGGAGAATGCATTTAGTGATTTGTTTATTGCTTGTAGCGGGTCAAAAAATATTGAATTTTCTTAGTGGAAGTATTTATCTGTGTTGACTGCACTTTGTAAATTTCTGTCCTTTCCCTTGATTCCATCACGTCCCACCAGACAGAATGCACCCACTAGCTGTTCGTTACCCCAGTCGCCATTCCATTCTCATCAGCTGCTCCATTACCAAACACCACAGTTTCTTGGATGGCAGTGCCGGTATGGATATGGCCAATGGTAATATTTCTCCACGGAGTTCACCAACAAGGAAATATGATATGACGGTGGCTAAACAGGAGTGCAACGGGAGTTCAAATGGTAGCACCAGCTTTGTGGGTGACAATGCAACTCCAAGGAGCAGCAGAATGCTTGTGCAAAGGAAGCTGGGAAAAGATCCTGGCAAACGTTGCTAAATAGAGGGACGGTATACTACATAGGCACAGACAGAAACACACAAGAGATAGAGGAGCTTCAATCTTTTTGGATCAGATTGTCGGAATTTCGCAAATCCAAAGGATGCTGAGGCCTTCAAGGTGTTGCTTGACAGCTACTTTATACCCCTGATAAATCTTCTGTAGCTACTTTGTAGCAAAACTGAATTTACAATGCTGTGTTTTAAACTCGCATTCTGCTGTCATTATGACAAATGCCTTGGTAAGATCATTTCTGAGGCATTTGTTTAGTTAGATTATGTCGTGGTATTGAAAATATCCCGGCAGGTTTATGACGTGTGTAACACGCGTTCTGCAACGCGGGTTGACTGTGTGACGGGTCACCCTGTGTTGGACAATCTCAGAGATTGACACAAGGGTTTATACAGGTTCGGGCCTCAGTAGAGGCCCTAGTCTTGTCGACGTGCTCCCGACACGAGTCGGCTATGGGAGCTCTCTCATGGGGAGAGTACTCCTAAGCATGCCTTTTGGTTTTCTGTATTGGATGAAAATGAATTGGTCTTAGATTACAAGAGGGGTTACAAGGGTATATATAGACCCCAAAAGACGCAAATTACAAGACTGCCCTAGCTGGGACTGTTGGATCGAGGGTGTTGCGGTCTTTTTGTACGGCGCGACGCCCGGATCCTTGACACATGGCCACCCCAATTTCTAAGGAAACACCCGGGCAAGGAGGGCTCCTTACCCAGCACTGCGTCCGGGGGAGGAGAGGGCCCCCTTATCCGGGGGGGGGGGAAGAGGGCCCTCTACCCGAGATCAAATCCGAAGAGGAGAGGACTCCTTACCCGGGGCCAGGTCTGGAGAGGAGAGGACTCCTTACCCAGAGCCACGTCCAGGGAAGGAGAGGGCCCTCTTACCCGGGACCAAGTCCGGAGAGGAGGGGCCTCCTTACCAGGGGCCAGGTCCGGAGAGGAGAGGACTCCTTACCCGGAGCCATGTCCGTGGGAGGAGAGGGCCCTCTACCCGGGACCAAGTCCGGGGAGGAGGGGCCCCCTTACCTGGGGCCAGGTCCAGGCGAGGAGAGGACTCCTTACCCGGAGCCACGTCCGGGAGATGAGAGGGCCCCCTACCCAGGACCAAATCCGGGGAAGAGGGGCCCCCTTACCCGGAGCCACGTCCGAGGGAGGAGAGGGCTTCTTACCCGGGACCAAGTCCGGGGAGGAGATGACTCCTTACCTGGAGCCACTTCCGGAAGAGGAGAAGGCCCCTTACCCGGGACCACGTCCGGGGAGGAGAGGACCCCCTTACCCGGAGCCACGTCCAGGAGAGGAGAGGGCCTCTTACCCGGAGCGACATCCGGGGGGGGAGGAGGGCCCCCTTACCCGGAACCACGTCCGAGAGAGGAGAGGGCTCCTTACCCGGGACCAAGTCCGGGAAAGAGAGAGCTCCTTTCCCGGAGCCATGTCTGGGAGAGAAGAGGGCCCCTTACCCGGGACCAAGTCCGAGGAAGAGAGGGTCTCTTACCCGGAGCGACGTCTGGGCCCACGTCGCCCGGCGGAACCTCATTTTTCCCCAACAGCAGCCCCCCGAGCGCTCGAGGGTACTTTGTGGCGTCGAAGCGTGCGCCTCCATACCTTACCCGCAGAGCTTAGGTGACTTCCCCCTGTAAGGGAACACAAGGCGGTGCTTTTAAATGATCCCAAGAGACGCTTCGTTATCCGCACGCTGCTTCAAATTCAATTCCCCAATTCGGCGCGAGAAACGAGGAGCCATTTATCTTCTACAAATATGGAGGGGGGTACGTCACTTAACCACTTCACTTCCAACTTCCAAATCTCCAATACTCCTCTCCCGGTAGCGCTAGAGCTCTCCCGGTAGCGCTAGAGCTCTCCCGGTAAGAGACCCCTTTCCTGGTAGCACTAGGACTCCCGGGAGCACGCGAGATAACACCATGGGTCCTAGAGTGGGGGGAAAAGCAGTGGAGTTGTCTCCCGAGCGGCTCACGTCCGATTTCCTTGGGGCCTCCGAGTTTACTTCACAAGACTCGGCGGCCCTCATGACCCGGAGGGTTTTCTCCGAAGGGGACATCCGCGTCCCAGGCGAGGAAGTGGTCTCGCACCCCCGGGAAGGGGAGGTCGTCGCCTTTGAGGCATTTGTAGATGCGGCTCTTCGTCTCCCGCTACACCCCCTGGTCTGGGAGTTCTTGCTCGAGTACAACGTGGCGCTCAACCGCCTCACGACGAACGCCCTAGTCCGCATGGGGTTGTTCATCTGGTTGTGCGAGACCACAACCGGGACGGAGGGCACATTTCGCCTCTTCCGGCACTTTTACAAGGCCACCGCGCGGAGCTCCCTGGTGGCGCGGCACGGGCCGAAATCTACGTTTGGGTCCGTGGTGGTGAAGTTTCTTCCATCCCAGACCGACCAGTATCCGGTCACGGCCTCCCAGGACCATTCGGAGGACTGGGCCCGAAGGTGGTTCAACCTCCGGGTGGGAGACCCGGAGATCGTCTACTCTCCGGAGCCCCCCACTCTCACTCGGTCTTCGGGACCCTCGGCCCCCAGGTTGAGCACCAGTGAGGTGGCCCTCATCGACAAGATGGTGGAGGCTTGGTCCCGAAAGAGTATGAGGGACCTGGCAGAGGAGTTATTCCTCCTCCGGTTTAGTCCCTTCGGGCAAGTCCGGTGGGGGTTAGGCCTTTCAGCGGAGAACCGCCCGCCCAGTACCCGGTGTCACGACGTAAGTTCTTCGACGATTCTTGATCCGTTTGAGACCTAGCCTTGGTTTTCGCACTAGGCTCGCCCAGATTCTAATATGCGGAATAACGGGATCTTACTCGGAAATACCGAAACCCAAAGGATGATCGAAAACACAGCTCAAAGTAATTGCTCAACTCTTTATTTCAAAGAGGGCTTTACACATCGAACGTTAGGTCACACTCGCCTACGTCGAGGGAACTATAAGTGTCTAACACTCAAATAAGTTCTATGACTCTTCGATGATCTAAATTAGTCCTATTACAAGGTATTTATAGTCCAATCGTATGAGTACATATCAGACTCATATAACTAATCCTAAACAGATAAGCTTAGTTATACACATTCGGATCGGATTACAATTCTGAACTGGGAACGAATTCCTTTTCCTGGTCGCGGACCAATCCATGGTCGCGGACCCATCCATGGTCGCGGACCCATCCATGTTGGTGAATCCTTTCTGAACACGGTTAAGGTCGCGAAGCCGTATGCTATCAGGACTTGGTCGCGAAGCCGTATGCGATCAAGACTTGGTTGCGAAGCTGCATGCGATCAGGACTTGGAGATCCTCCCGGATCATGACTCCCTTGTTGAGAAGGAGCCAACCCCTGTTGCGACCTCTCGATCAAACTGGAGATGTGGAAATTGGGCTTGTCCATCTTCTCTGCTGTACCACTTTGCCGCACGTGCTCGTTGATCTTTCCGACCGATTCGAAAAGTCTCCTTGGTGCCACTGCGGGTGGTAGTCACCTTCTTCTCCAGAATCACATCTTCACGTATAGGTTCGTCTCGTTGATAGACCAAGTCTTCAACAGATGGTACTATAGTATCTGGCTCATCATCCAGCATTGAAGGCTCAAAGAGTTTGAGGTGCTCAACATTAACAACCGAGTAGATATCCATGTATGGAGGTAACTCGAGCTGACAATCATTATTACCCACTTTCCGCAAAATCCGAAAAAGACCATAATGAATGGATTTGAGCTTCTTATCTTTACCTTTAAGTCTCTCCTTACTCAGATGTAACCATACCATATCACCTTCTTGAAATTGCGCATCAACTCGGTGCCGATCATGTCGCGCCTTGTACTTGGGTTGAGCTTTCATCAAGTTCTATTCAACCTCACGATGGAGTCGTTGAATACCTTCCAGGAACTTTTGTGCTCGATCCTGATCAGATGCTTCCTTGCTGTTTTGTGTTGAGGTAGGGATCACAAACTCCATGTCGAATGGACTCTGCGGTAAAAATCCTAAACAAACCTCAAACGGTGATTTTCCAGTCGAACCATGCACTGCTCGATTAAAAGCAAAGTGCAGGTATGGTATGCTTTCATCCCAGGTCTTCGGGTGCTTCGAGTTATATCCTCTCAAAAGATGAACGATTGTGCGATTTACCACCTCGGTTTGACCATCAGTTTGCGGATGAAAAGCAGTACTCCTCTTCAGCTTGGTGTCCTTCATCGTCCAGAGCGATTGCCAAAAGTGACTAAGGAACCGGGTATCGCGATCAGACACAATAGAAGTTGGCAGTCCGAAGTGTGTCCAAACGTGGTGAAAGAATACCCGAGCTGCCTCTTCTCCCGTGATAGTCTTTCGACAAGGTATAAGAACAATCATTTTGGAGAACCGATCAACGACCACGAATAGATAATCGTTGCCACGTCGAGTCTTAGGCAATCCTCCCAAGAAATCCATGGATATGCTCTCCCATGGTCGCGATGGAACTGGCAAAGGAGTGTACAAACCTAATTTTCGGTTTGTCGGTTTCGAGATGCTGCAGAGACCACAGTCTCGAACAAAACTAGCCACATCTTGCTGCATACGCGGCCAGAACACATGTCGGTGAAGATTTTGCAACGTCTTTGTAACCCCAAAGTGACCAGCTACCTTCGATGTGTGCGCTTCTCGCATCCATTGAATTCGAGGTGCTCCACAAGGTATGCAAAGTAAATTGCCCTTGTACAGGAGTCCTTCTCGACGAACGAACTCCGTAGGTTTCCCTGTTTCGAGCTCAGTCAGTACTGTTTGAAAATCAAGGTCTTCACTGTACATAGTGGCAAAGTCATCATGACATGAGGGCTTGATCTGCATGAATGCTGATAAACAGAGGGCCGTAACTGGTGGTCGCGACAACATGTCCGCCAATTTGTTGTGTACGCCCTTCTTGTACTTAATCACCAAATTGAATGCTGCAGATACGACATCCACTTCATGTGCCGAGCTTGCTGTAGCTTGGACTGAGTTTGCAAATATTACAATGGTTGATGGTCGGTGTGGACAACCGTCTCTTTACCCAAGAGATAACACCGCCAATGTTTCACGGCTTGATGCAGTGCACATAACTCCTTATCATAAGTCGGGTAGTTCTTCTGAGCTCCCTGGAATAACTCAGAGTGATATGCCACTGGTCGACCTTCTTGCATGAGCACTGCGCCCATTGCATAACCTGAGGCATCGGTTTCTAGCTCGAACGGTTTCTGGAGATTCGGCAAACCTAACACAGGCGCTGATCTTCTTTTTCAGCAAGAGAAACGTGTTCTCATGTTTCCCGGTCCACTCGAACTTTGGATTGATCCTGGTTAATGCATTCAATGGAGAAGCCATAATCGAGAAGTGTCGGATGAACTTTTGAAGATATTGGCATACTCCCACAAAACTACGCACATCCATTACTGGTCGCGGTCGCGGCCATTCACGAATCACTTTTACCTTGTCCGGATCGATTTGCAACATACCGTTGCCGACCATGAATCCTAGGTAAAGTAGAGTTTGTTGGCCGAACTCGCACTTCTTACGGTTGAGGTGAAGTCGATGTTGCCGAAGCTGTTCGAACACCTTTTCAACATGAATGAGGTGCTCATCCCACGAACGACTATACACTAGTATGTCATCGGGGTAAACGATCACAAAGTCGTCGATGAACTGTCTCAATACGTCACTCATAAGACGCATGAAAGTTGTCGGGGCGTTGCAGAGACCAAACGGCATGACTAGCCATTTGAACAGACCTTGTCGTGTTTTGAACGCGGTCTTCCACGTATCCTCCTCTCTGATACTGACTTGATGATATCTTGACTTAAGATCCAATTTGGAGAAGACAACAGCATGCTTCAATTGGTCTAGCAGGTCATCAATACGGGGAAGGGGGTACCGGTTCTTGATGGTGATCTTGTTTAGTTCTCGGTAGTCGATGCACATACGCCAAGTCCCATCTTTCTTTGGCACTAACACCACAGGAGATCCACATGGTGAATTACTCGGTTGAATGACACCATCGTTCAGCAACTCACCAAGTTGTCTTTTGATCTCTTCATTCTCCAATACTGAGTTGCGATACATACTCAGATTGGGCAGTGTCACATCGGACACAAGCTGAATTTCGTGCTCGACTGGACGTTTCGATGGTCCACCCTGGGTAGTCTCGAACAGATCACTGTATTTTTCCAGTAGTCCCGACAAACGACCAGAATCCTCTCGGCACGCCAACGACAATGCTGGTCGAGTACCCTCATTTTGTCCAATGGGTCGAATCATGACAAGCACATACTTGTGACATGCATTAACAATCCGTTTGGCTTGATTTGCGGTAATCAAGTTCGAAGTGTTGACGTGGACGTCTCTACTGATCACGAACTTAACTCCGTCTTTGGTGAGGTTGTACTCTTGCGCTCGCCGATGGAAATGAGCGTCTCGATCATACAGATACGGACTTTCAAATATCACCTGACAAATATCGATAGGGACAACATCGCATTGCACCTCATCGATATATCGTGCGGAGATCGCAAACTTCAACACACACTGACTCGTAATTTGTTGGTTCACGTCGGATGTAAACCAACCCAGCAGATATGGTCGCGGGTGTGTGGTTGTCTTCAAACCAAGTCGTCGAATCAGTCCAGCGGAGACCAGATTCTTCTGACTTCTGGGATCGAATATCGCTGCGACCACTTCGTACTTCACCTGGATGTTGATGGTGAACGAGTCCTCTGTTGGGTGATGGTTGTTTGGTGGATCCGAACCCTTCTCTTTCGGCATTGCCATCAGAGACAAGGTCGTATCCGCCTCATTAACCGAGTTTACTAGGACAACTTCTTCATCGGGTGAAGGCGCAGTAGCAGTGGTTGTTCTTTTCCCTGGTCCGTTTTTCTTTGGTCGAAGTTAAGGATGAAGCTTGTAGCATTTGTCCTTCGTATGTCCCGCGACTTGACAATGTTCACAAAAAGCACCCATGCCCGATTTTGAAGCGTTCTTCTTCGGACTCGGCTTTTTCCTTGTCGAGGTCGCACTTTCCTTCGTACTTTTGTGGCTGCGGGATTTGTTCTTCTTCTCGATCGCCATAGTAGTTGTGCTCGCGGTCGCGATGTCTTGGATGCCGAATAGACTTAGCTCAGTACTAATCGATTTCTGAAGTCCAGATGTGTATTTCTGAAATACCTGAGGGTCGGATAGTGAGATGCCAATGACTATTACTTGTCGTCGAAACTCTATCGTATAGTCTTGGACGGTCTGGTCACGCCGTTGGTACAATCTATGCCAATGCTCCCATCTCTCCTTATGGTAGCCCATCGGATAAAATTCTTGTCGCAGAAGTCGTTTGAATTGACCCCACGCAAGGTCGTCAGCTTCACCACTGGCGACAAGGGCGTTCCACTATGTCTTGGCGTGGTCCTTCATCTTCAACGGTGCAAACTTCATCTTTTGAGCGCTACTGAACCCTTTCATGTCAAAGTAGGTCTCAAGTTGATCGATCCAAGAATCCAGCTTCTCGGCATCGATCACCCCATCATATATGGGTATATCAATCTTAGCGTCGACCTAAAATATCTGACAGCTAAGGAGGTGTTGGCGAGGTCGTCGGTCTTGTGGTCGCCTTCATCTTCATCTTCGTCTGCCTTGCGCAAGTCTTCACCAATCTTCTCACCCATAACTTTCCCTACTTCAGGAGGTACACTCATGGCCTACAGCTTAATCCAAGCAAGCACGATTTCCATGTCGGTGGAGAGCTTAGCCACTTGTTCGGCTAGGTTAGCTTGAACGGAGGTATCGTCAGACATTGTCGGAGACGCGGCTGTAGGAACCGTCGATTGATCGCCTGGATTTTCACCGGAGGTTTTGTAACCCTGGCGAGTCTTCACCATCCACAGGATAGGAAAGTTGCTCTGATACCAACTTGATCCGTTTGAGACCTAGCCTTGGTTTTCGCACTAGACTCGCCCAGATTTTAATATGCGGAATAACGGGATCTTACTCGGAAATACCAAAACCCAAAGGATGATCGAAAACACAGCTCAAAGTAATTGCTCAACTCTTTATTTCAAAGAGGGTTTTACACGTCGAACGTTAGGTCGCACTCGCCTACGTCGAGGGAACTATAAGTGTCTAAAACTCAAATAAGTTCTATGACTCTTCGATGATCTAAACTAGTCCTATTACAAGGTATTTATAGTCCAATCGTATGAGTACGTATCAAACTCATATAACTAATCCTAAACAGATAAGTTTGGTTATACACATTCGGATCGGATTACAATTCCGAACTGGGAACGAATTCCTTTTCCTGGTCGCAGACCCATCCATGTTCGCGAATCCTTTCCGGACACGGTTAAGGTCGCGAAGCCGTATGTGATCAGGACTTGGTTGTGAAGCCGCATGCGATCAGGACTTGGAGATCCTCCCGGATTAATTCTTGGGCGTAGGATCACTTTTCTAACTCCCGTCTTTATCCCTACAATGCATTTGTATGAGTCGTCCCAGGAGAAGGCGGAGTGTCTCCTTGGGAGGTACTTCGAGGACGAGCACGCCCGATGCTGCTCGGTCATCGGGGAAGACCCCCCTTGAAACTTGGTAGCGGAGATCTTCAGGCTATCTTTGCTCGTCCGGGTGCCGCTCCCGACGCCGAGCTCCCACAAGCGGAGGGAGGTGCCTAGCGGCCAAGAGGCCAGGCGCGCCAAAGCCCCGAGGGCTGCTAGGGAGAGCCCCGGGAGTGCTCGGGCAAGGTGTCCCGTTCCGGCCCCGGGTCTAACCGGGACCCCCTAAGCACCCGTGAAGGCGAGGCCAACCCCAAGAGGGGCTTCCACATTGGGGACGCGGGCGCCTCCCCCAGTCGAGGGTTCTCCCCCGACACCAACGGGGGCGGGGCCAACTCCGGGTGCGGCAACCCTAGCGGGGGCGAGGGCGCCTTCCCGGGTGGTGGGTCTCACCGAGAGTCGCACTGACATGGCCACGTTGGTTGCGCAACTCGACGCGTTGGATGCCTCGGGAGCGCTGGACGGCATTAGGATCGAGTCGGACTCGGAGGATTACGCCCCATCCCCTTCCCCGGCTAGGGAGGTTCGGGTAGCGTCTTCAAGTACGCATCCAATCCCAGACATGCATTACTGGAGGCCCGACGCCATTCTCCGGTTCAATGCCCTCATGGCCCCTGGGACCAGGACGTCGGCGGCGCTGCCCCTGGGACACCCTCTCCGGCCCCGCCGGCGCTATCCTCTCCGAGGGCGGGGGAACGTGTGGCTCTCCCCCCAGTAGAAGCCCCTTTGCCGGAGGAACAAGGCGCCAGGGCGAGTAAGACCTAGGGGAGCGACACTAACCCTCTCGGGGAAGGGGCGCTCTTTTCCGCCGACGGACGAGGCGGCTTTCCTTGGGCCTCCTCACCCCCCGAGTTCGAACCCACGTGGCGGAGGGGGGAATCGACGATCGGTACCAGGACGTCATATCCCTCTCTCTTCAGGTAAGTAGTACACATCATTTGCTAGTGCCCATTCGGGGGCTTTCCTAACCACCTTTTTTGTACGCGGTAGACTGTGCCGTGGCCCGTGCCTTCTGCGGTAGGCTCGCACGGGAGAACGAGGTTGCCAACAAGGAAATGGCTGCCCTCGAGGTCTCCCGGGACACGGCCATTCGGGAACGGGACGCAGCCGTCAAGAAGCTAGGGCGCGTTCGGGCACAGCAGCTTGTCCCGGCCGAATCTGCGAGGGACGCCGCAGTACGGGAGCTAGAGCTCGTTCGAGCGCAGTTGTCGGCGTCGGAGGGGGCTAACTCCCGTCTCTGGGACGAGTTGAACGCGGCCCTGGGCGCTGTCGACAACTCCGTGGCCAGGTCTTTGGTGTCAGCCAGGAATCGCGTCTGGGCCTCGCTCATCTCCCTCGGGCTTGAGTTCCTTCCGGAGACCAACCCTCAGAACCCGCTAGCCTCAGTAGCGGAAGCGATGAGCTTCCTTACCCGGCAGGTGGCCGCTATCTCCGCAGCGACGGATCTTCGAGCTAGGGGTCTCACCGTCCCCGTGATTGCCGTCGCTGCGGCTCTCGCAGATTACCAAGGTGCTGGCGTCCGGGTCCTTGGGGACTTTGTTCCCCCTGGTTTCCTCGACTTCTACGAGCCCCAGCAGACGGAAGCCGGAGGCCTCGCTGAGCTCTTCTTCGACCGTGTGCTCAAGACTTTGCCTGCGGCAGCTCCGAGAGAAGCCTCCTCCGAGGGGGGGGGGGTCACAATGGGCAAGTATGAGCCTCCCCCCCAGATATTAGTTTAGCTTCTTTTTGCTAGGATTTTTGCTCCCGGTAGCCCCTTAGGAGGAGCACCGGATACTTGTAAGCATTTCCAAGATTAAAGGAAACATTTTTTGCTGAACTTCATTCGTTTGACCGACAGGTTTTTGATGTGAATGTCCCGGAGGGGGATTCTGGGGGCCTCCCCGTTACGGGGGTTCCCGGGGAGGTCGCCACCTTACTAAGGTGGCTCCCCGAATGGCATATGGCTAACTTTGACGATTGTCGCGCTGAGTTGCCCCCACCGAAGCCGGGATCTCAGAGGGTTTTCCCACTCTGGATCCTTCCACCAGATGGTTACGAGAGTTGGCCTGAGGACACGCTAAGAGCGGCGTTCCGAAGGGTTCAAGGTTTGTACAAGGACATCTCCCGGGAGTTCACAAAGAGACATGGAGGATAGTTTCTTTTCTGGTTCCCACAAGAGGGGGTTGTCCTCTGGGTCGTGTCCCCATGGGGATCTAGATCCCCGAATTATGTATGTTTCTTGCCCACCGGGGGGGCTGTTCCCAGGCCCGTTTCATCAATAAAACGGCATTTTAATCCCAACACCCTCTCGAGGGAAATAGCTATCCGGGTGAGGAAAAGGTGCCCGCATGCCTCTTACCCGGGGCCATATCCAGGGAAGAGAGGGCTCCCTTACTCGGGACCGAATCCGGGGGCGGAGAGAACCCCCTTACCCAGGACCAAGTCCGAGGGGGGGGGGGGGAGGGCCCCCTACCCGGGACCAAATCCGGGGAAGAGAGGGCCTCTTACCCGGAGCCATGTCCGAGGGATGAGATGGCCCCCTTACCCGGGACCACGTCTGGGGGAGGAGAGGGTCCCTTACCCGGAGCCACGTCCATCGGAGGAGGGGACTCCGTACCCGGAGCCACGTCCAGGGGATGAGATGACCCCCTTACCCGAGGCCACATCTGGGCGAGGAGAGGGCCCCCCTACCCGGGACCAAGTCCGGGGAGGAGGGGCCTCCCTACCCAGAGCCACGTCCGGGAGAAGAGAGGGCCCCTTACCCGGGACCAAGTCCGAGGAGGAGAGGACCCCCCACCCGGGACCAAGTCCGGGGAGGAGGGGCCCCCTTACCCGGGGCCACGTCCGGGAGAGGAGGGGACTCCGTACTCGGAGCCACATCCGGGGGATGAGATGGCCCCCTTACCTGGGACCACGTCTGAGGGAGGAGAGGGTCCCTTACTCGAAGCCACGTCCGAGGGAGGAGGGGACTCCGTACCCGGAGCCACGTCCGGGGGATGAGATGGCCCCTTTACCCGGGGCCACATTTGGGTGAGGAGAGGGCCCCCTTACCCGGGACCAAGTCTGGGAGGAGGGGCCTCCCTACCTAGAGCCACGTTTGGGAGAGGAGAGGGCCCCTTACCCAGGACCAAGTCCGGGGAGGAGGGGCCCCCTTACCCGGGGCCACGTCCGGGGGAGGAGGGGACTCCATACCCGGAGCCACGTCCGAGGGATGAGATGGCCCCCTTACCCGGGACCACGTCTGGGGGAGGAGAGGGTCCCTTACCCGGAGCTACATCCGGGGAGAAGAGGGCCCCTTACTTGGAGGAAAAAGAGGTCCATGTCCCGGAGGCGCGGAGCTCCCGGACTAGGAGAGTCCCTCTCCTGGGAGAGGGAAGATACTCATCAGGGAGTCCCATTACGCCCGCGGTCAAGTCTCTCTTGATTATGGGCAATCGAGGCCTGGTTTTGAAATCCCAAGCCCGCTCAGATCTAAGAAAGACTTGATCAGAAAAATCGCAAATATCTCTCGGAACCTGTGGAGCATTTACTCATGTAGGGGCCTGATTTGTGTCACAAGAGAATCCAGGCCGCTGTTCTCATGCAGGCGAGTATGGGGATTCAAATATAATTCCGTTGGTCGAATGCGACCTAAATTGCTCCCGAAGGAGGAAGAGCATGAGTGAGCTTTGGAGTGTATGGGGGAGACTAGTCCTCCAAAGTGACTCGTTACCTCAGTTCTTTCAAGAACCGGGTTGCCGCTTACACCCTGAGTCCACAAGGGGATATTGTAAGTCGTCCTAGGAGGAGCGAGGTTCTTGCCATCGGGACTTTTAAAGGCTAAGCCGGAGCCCGTAATCTCCTCATAACGAGGGCATCCTCCGGAGGGCATCCTCACGGGGAGGGCATCCTCAAAAGGGCATCCTCGCGGGGAGGGAATCCCCGAGATGAGGGCGTCACCTCAAGGGCGGTTAGAAAAAACCTTCTGCAAAAGATGACACGGTAGGGATAAAAATCATTTGCATTAATTTAAATGAGCCGATACAACGCCTCCCCCTTGCGAAGTCGTGAAAGGGAGAGGGAAAGGCCCTGAGGCCAATGTTAAAACTCGCCGCGCCTTCCCCTTGCGAAGTTGCGAGGGGGGAAGGGGGGAGGTTCGGAGACTAAGTGTAGAACTTGCGGAGCAAGTCCGCGTTCCACGTGTGCTTTAGCTCTTGATCTTCGAGGGTGAAGAGCTTGTAAGCCCCTGAGCCAAGGATCGTGGAGATCCTGTATGGCCCATCCCACTTTGGGCTGAGTTTCCCTTGAGCTTCAGGGTTGGTGACACGCTTGAGGACAAGGTCTCCCAAGCGGAAGGCTCTCCCCTGAACACGCTTGTTGTAAGCGCGCGCCATTTCAACTTCGTAAATGGCGTTGCAGAGGAGGGCTTTGTCCCGCTCTTCTTCAACGAGGTCCACCTCCAGCCTCTGGTTGTCTTCGTTGGCCTGAAACGTAGCGGCCGAAACTCCCTCGAGGAGTTCGACTCGCAGCGATCAGAAATTGATTTCCGAGGGGAATACCGCCTTAGCCCCGTACACGAGCGAGAAGGGGGTACGTCCCGTTGCTTGACTCGGGGTCGTCCGCATGGAGCAAAGGATGCTCGGAAGCTCGTCTAGCCATGCCCCACGCCTGGAGCTTTGCTCCAGGCGGCGACGGAGTCCTTGGAGGATAACTCCATTGACGCGCTCGACCGCCCCATTGCTCTTGGGGTGAGCCACCGAAGCGAAGTGGGGGGGTCGTGCCCAAGTTCTGACAGAACTCGCGAAAGATTGTGGAGTCGAACTGGGTTCCGTTGTCAACGGTGATCTCCCGGGGAACCCCGAAGCGGCACACTATGTTCTTCCAAAAGAACCTCTGCACCGCGCGGGATGTGATGGTGGCCAAGGGTTCGGCCTCCACCCACTTGGAGAAGTTGTCCACGGCCACAATCGCGTACTTGTATCCCCCCAGCACCGGGGGAACGGGTCTAGGAGGTCCATTCCCCACCGCGCAAAGGGCCAAGTGATCGGGATGGCCTATAGAGCAGCAGAGGGTAGGTTGGAGCCCTTTGCCATCTTTTGACAAGCCCCGCAAGCAGAGACAAGGTCTCTCGCGTCGCGGGCGACTGTGGGCCAATAGAAGCCTTGGCGAATGGCTTTTGTCGCGACGGCCTGTGGGTCGAGGTGAGAACTACAACACCCGAGGTGAATGTCCTCGAGGAGTTGAACTCCCTCCCCCCCGGGAGGCAACAAAGTAGGGCGGAGGCTCCTCGCTTGTACATCATCCCTTCTATCAACACATACGCCTGTGCCTTAGCACGAAAGCGTTTGGCTTCAGCGTCATCGGGAGGCTCCCCCTCTCCCTTGATGCAAGAGATAAGGGGGTCCATCCAGGATGCAGCCTGGACAATTTCCGTGACGTGGGGGTCACAGGACTCGAAGTTCGGGTCGGGGGCCACCGCAGAAGGTTTCGAGATAACCTCCAGGAAAGCCCCCTCGGGGAGGGGCCGCCCGTGTGAGGGTGTCAGCGCGGTCGTTGTCCCTACGTGGGATACGACGCGCCTCGAGGCCTTCGAAATGGTTTTCCATCTTCCGGACCTTGTCAAGGTAGAGGCTCAGATTCGAGTCATGACACAAGTAGGACTTGTCCATTTGACACACCACGAGCTGAGAGTCTCCCTTGACAAAGAGGCGTTGGATGCCCAAAGAGCGGCGAGGTGTAGCCCTAGGAGAAGGGCCTCATATTCTGCGACATTGTTCGTCGTGGGGAACTCGAGCCTGGCGGCATATTCGAGGGTTCTCCCCTCGGGGCTTCGGAGGACTACTCCTGCGTCGGCTCCTGCCAGGCATAGGGAGTCGTCGAAGAAGAAGGTCCAATGGTCATTACACGGTGGTGGCGTGGCACGCGCTTCTTCCTCCGGTCCGGGGACCGGAGCCCACTCGGCCACAAAGTCCGCAAGGACCTACAACTTGATCGTGGATCGTCCGGTTAGGGAGAGGGAGAAGGGTGCTAGCTCGGCCCCCCACTTCCCTATCCTTCCGGTGGCTTCCTTGTTCCGAAGCACTTCCCCCAAGGGGAGAGAGGAAGGGACCGTGATGGGGTGGCCCAGGAAGTAGTAGCGAAGCTTCCTCGATGCCATCAGGATCGCATAACAGACCTTCTCCATCTTTGTGTATCTTGTTTTGGCACCTTGGACAGCCTCACTCACATAGTAGACGGGGCGTTGATGCCCATCTTCCTCCTTGACAAGGACCGCACTGACGGCAACCGGAGTGGCCGCGAGATAGAGGAGTAGGGGCTCCCCTTGACGCAGGCTCACGAGCATTGGAGGGCTAGTGACATACTTCTTCAGGTCCTCGAACGCGGCCTATGCCTCAGGGGTCCAATGGAACCCCTCAAGGCCGCGGAGGATTTTGAAGAATTGGAGGCCGCACTCTCCCGAGCGCAAGACGAAGCAACTCAACGCGGCCAAGCGGCCGGTAAGTCGTTGTACGTCCTTCACAGAACGCGGTGGAGGCATGTCGAGGAGGGCCCGAATTTTTTCGGGATTGGCTTCAATGCCCCTTTGGGACACAAGGAAGCCGAGGAGTTTCCCTCCGCAAATGCCAAACGCACACTTTTCTGGGTTCAACCTTAACTCGTACTTACGAAGGTTGCGGAAGGTTTCTCCTAAGTCTTCGAGGTGAGCGACCGAAAGAGGACTCTTCACAACCGCGTCGTCAAAGTAGACTTCCACGTTGCGGCCGATTTGGTCCCTCAGGACCAAACACATGAGGTGCTGGAAGGTCGCCCTGCGTTTTTCAACCCGAAGGGCATATGGACGTAACAGAAGGTGCCGAGGGGAGTTATGAAACTCGTCTTTTCCTCATCCTCCACAGCCATCCGGACTTGGTGATAGCCCGAATAAGCGTCCAAGAAACACATCAGCTCACATCCCGCGATCGAGTCCACCAATTGGTCGATCCGCGGGAGCGGGAAATCATCCTTTGGGCAAGCTTTATTGAGGTCGGTGAAGTCAACACACATTCTCCACTTGCCGCTCACCTTTTTTACGAGGACGGGGTTCGCTAGCCACTCCGGGTGCAAGACCTCCCGAATGAACCCCGCCTTTCGGAGTTTGGCGATCTGAACCTTGATGGCCTCCTACCGTTCAAGGGAGAGTTTTCTCATTTTCTGTTTTACCAGGGGGCGACTAGGCATCACCGCAAGCTTGTGCTCGATAACGTCCCTAGGATGCCCCCATGTCCGCGGGCTTCCATGCGAAAACATATGTGTTTTTGCGAAGGAAATCGATGAGTTGCGTCGCGTGCTCCTCGGGGAGGTCAGCCCAGATCTTGACAGTCTTCCCCTTGCCTTGGGAGAGAAGGACTTCACAGAGGTCCCCCTCGGGGCGAGGCTTGGGAAGGAACTTCTGGAGGATCATGACCGGCACGTCCAGGGCCGGGGAGGAGCTCCCTCCCTGCGGGGCCTTGACCAAGTTAATGTCCCCAATCACTGCGGTGGCGCGCTTGTACAGGGAGCGAGCCATATCCTAGTCACCACGCACGGAGTCACCCCGCTCGGCCCGGGGATCTTCATGCAAAGATAGTTGTGGTGTACCGCTACTCCTAAGCAGTTGATGATGCTTCTCCCCATTATGGCGTTGTAGGAGGGGAGATCCACCACGTCAAACCGAACCATTTCGGTCCGATAATTATCCGGGGCGCCGAATGTCATCGGGAGGTCGACGTTCCCCATGAGATGTATGGTTTTTCTCGGGACGAAGCCTTGTAAAGGCCCCGCCTCGGGTTGCAGGAGCTTCTCGTCCACCTGCTTTTCTTTGAACACCTTTAGATAAAGGATGTCCGCGGCACTCCCGCCGTCGACCAAGATTCGGGCGAGGCGGCAATTGAACCGTGGCGGAGACGATTAGTGCATCATCGTGGGGGAAGCACACCCCGCGCACGTCTTCCACAGTGAACGTCAGTGGGACGTCCGACCATTTTGGTGGTCGAGACGTGTTGACGACCCCTATTGCCTTCACTTCTCGCCTGGAGGCAGATCCTCCCAGGATGACATTAACGTGTCTCTGGGAGGTTTGGAAGGGGAGCTCATCGTTCGAGCCCCTTTCCTGGCCTTGCTTCTGATGTCCCCCTGGTGGAGCGGGGAGTGCCGCCAGGGCTGGCGACGGAAGGGGTAAGGAGGTAGGGCCTCCTCCCCCCGACCCATGTTGCTCGAGAAATGCCGCGAAGTGCTGGAGGAGCGCGTGGCATTCTCGGGTTGCATGGGAGTTGGACTTGTGGAAAGCACACCATAAAGTGGCTCCAGTCTCCTTGCCCCCTGGCTTAGGAGCCTCTCGCTTGCTGGAGGATTGGCTTCCCCCGCCGTCTTTGGGCTTGGAGAAGGCCCGCTGTCCCTGGTTAGGATCCCGGGAGCCGCCTCCGCCTTCGAGGACAAAAGCATCCCGAGGCCTTGGCTCACTGCGGGGTCCTCTCCGGGGACGCTTGTGGGAGGGGTCCCTCGAGTCCCTCTCCCCAGGGCCGGAGGTCCCCTGATTCTTCTTCCAAAGGTCATCCTCCTCAGCTCTCGCATACTTCTCGAGTACGTTGAAGAGCTCGTCGGCGGAGGACGGGCAACTGCGGGAGAGCCTTCGATGGAGTTCTCCCGGGAGAATGCCGCTTTTGCACGCCTCAATCACCGTCAAGTCGGAGACGTAAGCCACCTTGCTCTTGATCTGGGTGAAGTGTTTGTAGAAGATTCGTATCGTCTCCCCCGACCGCTGGCGAACGGTGTAATTCTCCAGGGGACGAATGTAATTCTCCTAAAAATTTGCGCAGAACTCGCGCTTCAGTTGCGCGAAGGACCTGATGGACTCAGCCTTCAGGTTATAAAACCATGACTGGGCTATCCTGGAGAGGTAGAGGGGGAAGACGTTGCACTGGACGCTTTCATCCCCCCCCCCGACCGCCGAGATAGCCTTGGAGTAAACCTGCACGAACTCGTAGGGGTCGGCCTCCCCATTGTAGTGCTCAATGTGGGGCGGCCGATACGGCTTCGGCCATCGGACGCACCGGAGGCGGTGGCAAAGGGGTTGATTAGCCCCTTCCACTTCCTTTGGGGAGTCCGCGTCGCTATCCCCCTTCACAGGGGATGTGCGTTCGTTGTCCGAATCGGGGAGGGGTCCTAACGGACCGCCTACCTTTCGGTATCGTCTTCGTTCTTCGGGGTTGGTGGAGCTCACCTCTTGCACCTCGGGGAGGTCCCCAGAGGTGATAGTGGCTTCTTGCATGGGCCTCTTGCCCTTATCTGTTGGGACGCGAGAGCCACAGCCGCGTGCGAGGAGTGATTCCGGCCACGGCGGGACGGGGTGCCTTCAGACCTTGCCGTGTGCATGCGCTCTACCTCCTCCGAAGTGAATCGTGTTTGGTCCACCGGTGGAGCCCGGGGAGGGGGCCCCGGGGGAGGGAGCTGATGCGCACCCACTGCTGGCGCTGGAGGGGAATTGCGTGTCGGGGGGGTTCCAGCAATGGAGATGACCCGCGGAGTGGGAAAAATTCCTATAGGGGGAATGGCTTGCATTGCGGGGACCGTATCGGAGACACCTCCTAGGACAGGCAGGGAGAAGGGAGTAGCTCCCTGGGGAGGAAGTC
Organism: Pharus latifolius; assembly: GCA_019359835.1. Classification (NCBI taxonomy): domain Eukaryota; kingdom Viridiplantae; phylum Streptophyta; class Magnoliopsida; order Poales; family Poaceae; genus Pharus; species Pharus latifolius. The sequence continues at coordinate 1,031,520 of CM033328.1, forward strand.
CACCGGAGGCGGGAGTGTCCCCCGGGAGTGGAGGTCCACCAGAGGTGGGGACTCCCAGGGACCGCCGGAGATGAACGCACCTTCCGGGAAGGGATAGCCCCCGGAGATGGGCGTACCCCCCGGGATTGGAAATTCTCTGGAGATGGAGCACTTCCCGGGAAGGGATAGTCCTCGGAGATGAGCGTAGCCCCCGGGAGTGGAAGTCCTCCTGAGACGAATGCACCTCCCGGGAAGGGATAGCCCCTGGAGACGGGCGTGCCCCCGGGAGTGGAGGTCCTCCGGAGGTGGGAGCACCTCCCGGGAAAGGGAGAGCTCCCTGCGCATAGAAGGCTTGTGGGTGTCCCATCATGAACGGCGGTGGCATTCTCATGAACGGGAACTGGTGTGGGTACACGGGGGCCGGAGGCCGTGATATGGCGCGCAACAACTCCTCGAGAGTGTGTTGACCGCGAAGTTGGCCCTCCACGAGCGCCCCGAGTAGCGGATCTCCTGAAGTCGAAGGTACTGCCCTGGGGATGCTTGGTCCCCCAAAACAGGACCTTCAGGCCAGCTCGCAGGAGCCATTCGACGGGAGAGATGAGTGTTGCCTCCCCCCGAGTGTTCTCGAGAGGAGGTGCCGCGACGGCAGCCCCTTGCGCCTGTGGTGCAGGGTTGCTAGGGTTGGCGTCGTTTGAGATGGAGGTCAAGTGCCTCATTCTCCTTGGAGCCATGACTATTTGTCACGAGTTCCCACGGACGGCGCCAACTGTCGTGGTATTGAAAATACCCTGGCAGGTTTATGACGTGTGTAACACGCATTCCGCAATGCGGGCTGACCGTGTGACGGGTCACCCCGTGTTGGACAATCTCAGAGATTGACACAAGGGTTTATACAGGTTCGGGCTTCAGTGGAGGCCCTAGTCCTGTCGACGTGCTCCCGACACGAGTCGGCTAGGGGAGCTCTCTCGCGGGGAGAGTGCTCCTAAGCACGCCTTTTGGTTTTCTGTATTGGATGCAAATGAATTGGTCTTAGGTTACAAGAGGGGTTACAAGGGTATATATAGACCCCAAAAGACGCAAATTACAAGACTGCCCTAGCTGGGACCGTTGGATTGAGGGTGTTGCGGTCTTTTTGTACGGCGCGATGCCCGGATCCTTGACACATGGCCACTCCAATTTCTAAGGAAACACCCGGGCAAGGAGGGCTCCTTACCCGGCACTGCGTCCGGGGGAGGAGAGTTTCCCCTTACCAGGGACCAAGTCCGGGGGGGGGGGAGGGCCCCCTACCCGGGACCAAATCCGGAGAGGAGAGGACTCCTTACCCGGAACCACGTCCGGGAGAGAAGAGAGCCCCCGGGAGGAGGGGCCCCTTTACCCGGGGCCAGGTCTGGAGAGGAGAGGACTCCTTACCCGGAGCCACGTCCGGGGGAGGAGAGGGCCCTCTACCCGGGACCAAGTCCGGGGAGGAGGGGCCCCCTTACCCGGGGCCAGGTCCGGAGAGGAGAGGACTCCTTACCCGAAGCCACATCCGGGGGAGGAGAGGGCCCCCTACCCGAGACCAAGTCCGGGGAGGAGCGGCCCCCTTACCCGGAACCACGTCTGGGGGAGGAGAGAGCCCCTTACCCAGAGCCACGTCCGGGGGAGAAGAGGGCCCCTTACCCGGGACCAAATCCAGAGAGGAGAGGACTCCTTACCCGGAGCCACCTCCGGGAGAGGAGAGGGCCCCCTACCTGGGACCACGTCCGGGGAGGAGGGGGCCCCTTACCCGGAGCCACGTCGGGGGGAGGAGAGGACTCCTTACCTGGAGCCACGTCCAGGAGAGGAGAGGGCCCCCTACCTGAGACCAAGCCTGGGGAGGAGAGGGTCCCTTACCCGGAGCGACATCCGGGGGAGGAGGAGGGCCCCCTTACCCGGGACCACGTCCGGGAGAGGAGAGGCCCCTTACCCGAGACCAAGTCCGAGAAAGAGAGGGCTCCTTACCTGAAGCCACTTCCAGGAAAGGAGAGGCCCCTTACCCGGGACCAAGTCCGGGGAAGAGAGGGCCCCTTACCCGGGACCAAGTCCGGGAAAGAGAGGGCTCCTTACTCGGTCCCTTACCCGGAGCGACGTCCGGGCCCACGTCGCCCGACGGAACCTCATTTTTCCCCCAACAGATTATGGAGCTAAAGTATACCGGCACTCTTGTTGCGTGGAGAAGTAGATGAATCTCGCTGAGAGTAGGGTTCAAGTTCCATCTTCTCGGATCCAGGAGGAGCAACCGTCTAATCAACTTCTGCCATCCAAGAAACCGTGGTGTTTGGTAATGGAGCAGCTGCTGAGAATGGAATGGCGACTGGGGTAACGAACAGCTAGTGGGTGCATATGAACAGCTAGTGGGTAACGAACAGCTAGTTAAACTTGCATTCTGCTGTCATTATGACAAAGGCGTTGGTAAGATCATTTCTGAGGCATTTGTTTTGTTAGATTGTGGAGCTAAATTATAGCATTATATAGCCTCAGAAAAGGAAAAATGAGGGATAAGCAAACTTACATTCTCTGTCAACTTTTGTATGTCCTGGAGCTCCCATTTGCTTATTAATTGCAAAATGAGGAGGGATAGACTGATGCTTATTTTGAACCATTGTTTTTTTTTTGCAGTCGTGTTTGGTGCTTAAAAACAAGCATGAGACCATGTCATAAATTGCATCTGATTTGTCTTTTTTTTTTGTTTTTTGTAATATGATTAATCGTGTGCTGACATAACAAGCGCAGACATTTAGTTGAGACATTTGTTTTTAACATTTAGCTGAGATATGAAGAAAACGATATTTCCATAGCCGTGCAATGTAACTACTGCCTGCACTAGAGCGCCATTGCAATGTGCAAACATTGTCACAAGCCAGTTACACATCGTTGTAATCCTACAAGAGAGAGAGAGAGAACAAAATGCACTACTTCAAGTAGCATCTCAACAGTACTGAAACTTGGAATAACAACGGTTGTATGCGTTTAAGTTCTGCTCCAACATTATCTAGTTTGCTTTGTATGGAGCCTTCTTGATGAGGGCATCACTAGCATAAGTAGTACTAGAACTCGACCTGAGAAATATAAAGGACCAATCACTCGAGTGAAGGCCAAACAACTACATCAACAGGTGACTTTGTTCCTTAAAGAATTAAAATATGATGAGAATATGTTGCTAACTAATAGCTCTTGTTTAACATTGATCAGGAATAAAGGAGAGCATAACAGAAAGAATATAGCTATATATGGGCCAAATAACTTCATTAAATCAGGTCGTACATCTACTAAGTGGAAAGAGAATTTCCTAAGCTTTCCAACGAGCCCAAGATCACTCGATTCCGTCAAGGATTGCAACTGCTACAACCAAAAGAATTTTGCTCGGCATGCAATCTGCTGACCAAATGACAGTCCAACTTCAACCAAGCACCATTCTTAGCAAAAATATCCAATTTGGTTGAGTGAGTATTTTTTGGAAAGATATTCAAAATAGCTTTCCAACGCATCAAGAATCATTCAATTCCAACATCGTATGCAATCAGGAGACCGAAAAGAGTAACAACTGCACAGAAGGAAAAAGTCTCGTCCGAATCCGAATCCAACTCGGAGAAGATTTATTCCGAATTTCTTTTATCTTTTATAGTTTGTTAGGATTTTTATTCTGTTTTGAATTAGATTCAGATTAAAATTCTAGTTTAATTCTTCTATCTTTTGTACATACCACCCTCTATAAAAGAGAGGCATACTCATAATTTTTAATATACAAGACATAAGACATTGATATTGAAATTTTAGATTCAAATCTTAATTTTAGTTGAGAGTTGAATCTCTTCATTTCTTATGATTTCCTTCGGAATTGCTTGAACGATCTTCGTGATCACCCTATCTGTGCACCAATTTTGTGTGTGGCCGTATGGATAAGTAATTCAGAGTGTGGTTGAACGAATTCATTGATACGTAGGTGCTTACTCTGTAAGTGGTTGACTATCTCGTTTTGTCAAGTCATACTAATTATCTAGGTATCTTCAGATACTAGTTATCTAGATTCTACGTCGTGAAGATTGGATCACTCTCCGTGAACACGTCCTTCATCGACGTGTTCATATCACTTCTTTCAGCTTCGAAGTGCCGATATCTGGTGGTACACCAAGATCACCATCTCCAAACAATAGCAACTCCTAAATACCATATGCAGAGTGTAGAAAACACACAACAAGAGTAGCAGAATGGAAAAAAGAAGAGTACAATAGAATTGTAGACCTGGGGCTATTTTTTGTGGGGATAGTACGCGTTGCATCCCTAAAAGCTCTATTCCAACCCCAACCAATATCTTTTGAAAAGAGGTTAAATCATCTTCTAGTCATCTTGCTTCTTGCAAGATCGAATTGATTAACAGTATTCCCTATGTCAGCAACACAGTAGCTACTCCATTCAGGTTGAAATAATCCTCAATTTCCAATGCATCATGAAGAGACATCGTGCTTGGGATGTCCACCATCTCATTTGTCCCAAGTTTCCATTCTTCAATTACAAATTTAGCATCAGCAAAGTTAGAAACAACTTTGATGCTTTCAGCGCTGCTGACGATACCCTTGCCGCTTGTAGATGCAAACCCCAAATCACCCATTAGAACAAAACAAGAAAAATCATTTATTGCTACGTCGGATTCCTTAAAATACTAATTCCTTAAATTTACAAACCTGAACTTAGAGCTGGTGGGGATAACATATGTTGAATGCATGCAATTTCACCTCCGACGTCAACTAAATTCCTTTGCCATAAGCTCAGAACTTCTTCCAGTCTTCTTGCTTCTTGCAACATCGAAATGATGGTAAATACAGCTGAATTCCCAGTGCATCATAAAGTGCCATTGTTTTAAGAACATCCACTGACATGGCAGTTTTCCCAGTTTTTCCCCATTCGTCAATCAAAACACCAGCATCAAGGAGGTTAGATACAACTTTGACGATGACAGTTTGCCACTCTTCAAGAACACCACCGTCACTGCTTTCAGCGCTGCCCCTAGTACTGCTACAAATCCCCCTCGCACCACATATTTTGAATACTTCTTTACTGGCTCCAATTAAATTCCCAACTCCACCCATAAAACTTCCAATATAGCCAACATTCTTTGCAAAATTTTCAACACCACCTGGATCATGATCACACCAATGCATATACATACATACATATATACAAGGTTGTAATATTGATATTTTTATATATATATATTTTTATAAAATTATTGTGCAATTACACAAGTTTATTGGATAGTTAGGATAGTGATCCGGGAGGATCTTTAGGTCAAGTTGCATACAGCTTCGCGACCTTAACCGTGTTCGGAAAGGTTTCGCAACCATGGATGGGTCCGCGACTATGGATTGGTTCGCGACCATGAAAAGGAATTTCTTCCCTGTTCGGAATTGTAACCCGATCTGAATATATTTAACTAAGCTTATCTGTTTAGGATTAGTAAGTTATACGAGTCTAATACATTTAGGTTACTGAGTCTGATACGTATTCATACGATTAGACTATAAATACTTTGTAATAGGTCTAGTTTAGATCATCGAAGAGTTATAGAACTTATTTGAGTTTTAGACACTTATAATTCCTTCAACGTAGGCAAGTGTGTCTAATGTTCGACGTATAAAGCCCTCCTTGAAATAAAGAGTTGTGCAATTATTTTGGATTTCGGTATTTTCGAATAAGATCCCGTTATTCCACATATTAGAATCAGGGCGAGCCTAGTACGAAAACCAAGACTAGGTCTCAAACGGATCAAGTTAGTATCAGAGCAACTTTCCTATCTTGTGGATGGTGAAGACTCGCCAGGGTTACAAAACCTCCGGTGAAAATCCAGGCGATCAATCGACGGTTCCTATAGCCGGGTCTCCGACAATGTCTGACGATACCTCCGTTCAAGCTAATCTAGCCGAACAAGTGGCTAAGCTCTCCACCGACATGAAAACTGTGCTTGCTTGGATTAAGCAGCAGGCCATGATTGTACCTCCTGAAGTAGGGAAGATTATGGGTGTGAAGACTGGTGAAGACTTGTGCAGGACAGACAAAAATGAAGACGAAGGCGACCATAAGACCGACGACCTCGCCAACACCTCCTTAGCTGTCGGATCTTTTAAGGTCGACACTAAGATTGATATACCCATATATGATGGGGTGATCGATGCCGAGAAACTGGATTCTTAGATCAACCAGCTTGAGACCTACTTTGACCTGAAAGGGTTCAATAGCGTTCGAAAGGTGAAGTTCGCACTTTTGAAGATGAAGGACCACGCCAAGACATGGTGGAAGGCCCTTGTCGCTAGTGGTGAAGCTAACGACCTTGCGTAGGGTCAATTCAAACGAATTCTGCGATAAGAATTATATCCGATGGGTTACCTTGAAGAGAGATGGGAGTGTTGGCAGAAATTGTACCAACGCCGCGACCAGACCGTCCAATACTATACGACAGAGTTCCGGAGACAAGCAATGGTCATCGGCATATCGCTATTCGATCCTCAGGTATTTCGGAAATACACATCTGGACTTCAGAAAACGATCAGTACTGAGCTAAGTCTGTTCGGCGTCCAAGACATCGCGACCGCAAGCACAACGGCTATGGCGATTGAGAAGAAGAACAAATCCCGTAGAGACAAAAGCACGAAGGAAAGTGCGACCTCGACAAAGAAAAAGCCGAGTCCGAAGAAGAACGCTTCAAAATCAGGCACGGGTGCCTTTTATGAACATTGTCAAGTCGCGGGACATACCAAGGACAAATGCTACAAGCTTCATCCTAAACTTCGACCAAAGAAAAACAGACCAGGGAAAAGAACAGCCACGGCTACTACGATTTCATCCGACGAAGAAGTTGTCCGAGTGAATTCGGTTAATGAGGCGGATACGACCTTGTCTCTGATGACAATGCCGAAGGAGAAGGGTTCAGATCCCCCGAACGACCATCACCCAACTGAGAACTTGTTCACCATCAACATCCAAGTGAAGCACGAAGTGGTCGCAGCGATATTCGATCCCGGAAGTCAGAAAAATCTAGTCTCCGCTGGACTGATTCGGCGACTTGGTTTGAAGACAACCACGCACCCGCGATCATATACTCTGGGTTGGTTTACATCCGACATGAACCAATAGATTACGAGTCAGTGTGTTTTGAAGTTTGCGATCTCTGCACGATATATCGATGAGGTGCAATGCGATATTGTCCCTATCGATATCTGTCAGGTGATCTTTGGGACTCCGTATCTGTATGATCGAGACGCTCACTTCCATCGGTGAGCGCAAGAGTACGACCTCACCAAAGACGGAGTTAAGTTCGTAATCAGTAGAGACATCCACGTCAACACTTCAAACTTGATTACCGCAAATCAGGCCAAACAAATTGTTAATGCATGTCACAAATATGTGCTTGTCATGATTCGACCCATTGGTCAAGGTGAGGGTACTCGACCAGCATTGTCGTTGGCGTGCTGAGAGGATTCTGGTCGTTTGTCGGGACTGCTGGAGAAATACAGTGATATGTTCAAGACTACCCAGGGTCGTCCGCCAAAACATCCAGTCGAACACGAAATTCAGCTTGTGTCCGATGCGACACTACCCAATCTGAGTATGTATCGCAAATCAGTATTGGAAAATGAAAAGATCAAGAGACAACTTGGTGAGTTGCTAAATGATGGTGCGATTCAACTGAGTAGTTCACCTTGTGGATCTCCTGTGGTGTTAGTGCCAAAGAAAGATGGGACTTGGCGTATGTGTATCGACTACCGAGCACTAAACAAGATCACCACCAAGAACCAATACCCCCTTCCTTGTATTGACGGCCTGCTAGACCAATTGAAGTATGTTGTTGTCTTCTCCAAATTGGATCTTAAGTTAGGATATCATCAGGTTAGCATCCGAGAGGAGGATACGTGTAAGACCGTGTTTAAAACACGACAAGGTCTGTTCGAATGGCTGGTCATGCCGTTTGGTCTCTGCAACGCCCCGGCAACTTTCATGCGTCTTATGAATGACGTATTGAGACAGTTCATCGACGACTTTGTGATCGTTTACCTCGACGACATACTGGTTTATAGTTGTTCATGGGATGAGCACTTCATTCATGTCGAAAAGGTGTTCGAACAGCTGCGGCAACATCGACTTCGCCTCAACCGTAAGAAGTGCGAGTTCAACCAACGAACTCTACTTTACCTAGGATTCATGGTCGGCAACGGTACGTTGCAAATTGACCTGGATAAGGTAAAAGTGATTCACGAGTGGCCGCGACGGCAAACAGTTACGGACGTGCGCAGTTTTGTGGGAGCATACCAATACCTTCGGAAGTTCATCCGACACTTCTCGATTGTGGCTTCTCCATTGCATGCATTAACCAAGATCGATCAGAAGTTCGAGTGGACAGAGAACATTAAGACACGTTTCTCTTGTTGAAGAGGAAGATTAGCGAGGCGCCTGTGTTAGCTTTGCCAAATCTCCAGAAACCATTCGAGCTAGAAACCGATGCCTCAGGTTATGCGATGGGCGCAGTGCTCATGCAAGAAGGTCGATCAGTGGCATATCACTACGAATTACTCCAAGGAACTCAGAAGAACTACCCAACTTAGGACAAAGAGTTGTGTGCACTGCATCAAGCCGTGAAATATTGGCAATGTTATCTCTTGGGTAAAGAGACTATTGTCCACACCGACCATCAACCGTTGCAATATTTGTAAACTCAGTCCAAGCTACAGCAAGCTCGGCACATGAAGTGGATGTTGTATCTGCAGTAGTTTAATCTGGTGATTAAGTACAAGAAAAGCGTACACAACAAATTGGCGGACATGTTGTCGTGACCACCAGTTACGGCCCCCTGTTTATCAGCGTTCATGCAGATCGAGCCCTCATGCCATGATGACTGTGCCAATATGTACAATGAAGACCCTGATTTTGAAATAGCACTGATTGAGCTCGAAACAGGGAAACCTACAGAGTTCGTTTGGCGAGAAGGACTCTTGTACAAGGGCAATTTAATTTGCATACCTCATGGAGCACCTCGAATTCAATGGTTTTGAGAAACGCACACATCGAAGATAGCTGGTCACTTTGGAGTTACAAAGACGTTGCAAAATCTTCACCGACATGTGTTCTGGCCGCGTATGCAGCAAGATGTGGCTAATTTTGTTCGAGGCTGTGGTCTCTGCAGTATCTCGAAACCAGCAAACCAAAAATTAGATTTGTACACTCCTTTGCCAGTTCCATCGCGACCATGGGAGAGTATATCCATGGATTTCTTGGGATGATTTCTGAAGACCCGACGTGACAACGACTATCTATTCGTGGTTATTGATCGGTTCTCAAAAATGATTATTCTTATACCTTGTCGAAAGACTATCACGGGAGAAGAAGCAGCTCGGGTATTCTTTCAAAACGTTTGGACACCCTTCGAACTGCCGACTTCTATTGTGTCTGATCGCGATACCCGGTTCCTTAGTCACTTTTGGCGATCGCTCTGGACGATAATGGACACCAAGCTAAAAAGGAGTACTGCTTTTCATCCGCAAACTGATGGTCAAATCGAGGTGGTAAATCGCACAGTCGTTCATCTTTTGAGAGGATATAACTCGAAGCACCCGAAGACTTGGGATGAAAGCATACCATACATGCAGTTTGCTTTTAATCGAGCAGTGCATGGTTCGACTGGAAAGTCACCGTTTGAGGTCTGTTTAGGATTTTTACCATAGAGTCCATTCGACGTGGAGTTTGTGATCCCCACCTCAACACATAACAGCAAGGAAGCATCTGATCAGAATCGAGCACAAAAGTTCCTGGAAGGTATTCAACGACTCCATCAAGAAGTTAAACAGAATTTGCTGAAAGTTCAACTCAAGTACAAGGCGCGACATGATCGGTACCGAGTTGATGCGCAATTTCAAAAAGGTGATATGATATGGTTACATCTGAGTAAGGAGAGACTTAAAGCTGAAGGTAACAAACTCAAACCCATTCGTTATGGTTCTTTTCGGATTTTGCGAAAAGTGGGTAATAATGCTTGTCAGCTCGAGTTACTTCATACATGGATATTTACTCAGTTGTCAATGTTGAGCACCTCAAACTATTCGAACCTTCAATGCTGGATGATGAGCCAGATACTATAGTACCATCTGTTGAAGACTTGGTCTATCAACGAGATGAATCTCTACGTGAAGATGTGATTTTGGAGAAGAAGGTGACTACCACCCGCAATGACACAAAGGAGACTTTTCGAATCGGTCGGAAAGGTCAACGAGTACGTGCGGCAAAGTGGTACACCAGAGAATATGGACAAGCCCAATTTCCACATCTCCAGTTTGATCACGAGGTCGCAACAGGGATTGGCTCCTTCTCAACAAGGGAGTCATGATCCGAGAGGATCTTTAGGTCGAGTCGTATAGGGCTTCACGACCTTAACCGTGTTCGGAAAGAGTTCGCGATCATGGATGGGTCCGCGACCATGAAAAGGAATTTGTTCTCTGTTCGGAATTGTAATCCGATCTGATATATATAACTAAGCTTATCCATTTAGAATTAGTTAGTTATACGAATCTAATACGTTTAGATTACTGAGTCTGATACATATTCATACGATTGGACTATAAATACCTTGTAATAGGTCTAGTTTAGATTATCGAAGAGTCATAGAACTAATTTGAGTTTAAGACACTTATAATTCCTTCAACGTAGGCAAGTGTGTCTAACGTTCAACGTATAAAGCTCTCTTTGAAATAAAGAGTTGTGCAATTATTTTGGGTTTCGGTATTTCCGAATAAGATCCCGTTATTCCGCATATTAGAATCTGGGCGAGTCTAGTGCGAAAACCAAGGTTAAGTCTCAAATGGATTAGATAGAAGAAAATTTTTCTCCTAAGCTTTTTTTTAATTTAAATATATTCCACCAAATGTCCGATCCTGTTTGATGAACTCCACAGCTCTCAGAAAAACAAACATAACTTTTGATTTGAACATTGTGTTTAGGTGCTTATTGGTTGGTTGAAAAAGTAACTCGAAGAGTTAGAACCTTTTCAATATAAGAGAGACTTAGTTTGATCTATATCACTATATAAATCACAAAACATTTAGTACAACTATTTCGAAGCCTCCCGAGCTATATTTTACAAAATTAACCACCCATGCCTTCACTAACCATCCAGAACAATTCAAAAACATTTTTATGATATACTAAGAAAATGATGCATACTTTTGAGCTTCCCACACAAAATCTACTCAAACTATTAAATATGAACTTCTCTTTATAATACTGACAAATTAGCAAATAAGAATCTAGCAATACCAAAACCAATAAAAATTATAGAAAACTCGACCTTGCAATCTCTCTTGAAAGACCTTGTTCACCACCGTTTCGCAATCCAAATGAGACCAAGAGATATAAACTCAACAAAACATTAGTTTCACAATTATATTTCTCATTAATCACTAAAATAATTGACATAATAGAGATTGACTCAGCAAACTAAACTAGAATGTTGTGTGTTAATGTGCCCCAAGATTTGTTACCATACTCATTTGGCTCTTCTACATGCTTTTGCCCCAATAAATCAAGTTGGCACTCTTCCTTGTTACCATATGTGCCGGATGGAACACACAAACACTTCTGGCAACATTGGATGCAAAATGTCTTGCATGGCTTCGAGTGTGATGTAGTCGAGCAACGATAGGCACATTTTTCTGAGCATTCTATTCAAAAGATAAGATAATGTTTTTCAATTCCCAACAGTAATAGTCTAATAGATGGGTCACCATCAGTAACTAATGTTCTAACAAAGACTAAGTGGTAATTGAGTGGTTACTCTATCACTTACACTTATACACTAAGTGGATGTTTACACGTTCTTGTAAACATATTGTATATTAATAAGAAAATATATTAATAATATTGGACATCATTTTCAATGTAAATCAAGAAGAAAAAAATAATATTAATTAGCACTATAATTATTAAAAGTGTTCCAACTTTACTTAAACCAACAAAAAATAAAGAATGCAAAACATTACATGCACTTGGGGTCTATTTAAACCGTTTATGTGACTACTTAAACATTGAAGTGGGCGCTTAGTCATTCAAGCGGCACATTTAAATGTTAAAATTGTTTATATAAAAGATAAACAGAAAGAATGTGCTTATTGCTTATGTAGGCACTTAAGTAGCCGTTTATACCCTTTTTTATAACAGTGTCGGTAACAAAAATTTTAAGCCAATCACGAGAAAATCCAAAAAAAGAAAGTTAGAAAAGGTGGAAATCAGGAGATCTCGGCGCCTACAAAATTTCAAGTCTCGATTCATTGAAGTATGAAAGAAAAGAGATTTTTAACAGATAGTAACTTTTCTTTTTTTTTTCTTTGTAGTTAAAATCTCAGCAGAGTTGGTCTTTTATTATTCTCCTCATGTATAGATGGGGTTGGAACCTGATCAATTGTACGATGCTAGACGACGAACTTTGTTCATACCTACACAAATTTCTACGGTCATTTGATAAGTCGCTATGTGGGTATCATGGGACCATGGAATAAATAGGTTACAATAGAGGTTGTGAGTTGATACACACCTTGTATGGGGACGGAGCCTTCTCCACCACTCTACATCATATATGTATTTATCAAATTAGCATATTGGTAAATTCACATGAAAAAAAATATTAAAGTTATGACAATATTATGAACTTACTGGTTGATGAACGACTCTACTTGTGTCCCCAGAAACCTCATTCTGAAAAATACAAACAACCATATTTATTTTTAGATCTATGAAGAAGAGTTTTTTTACTAATAACCTAGATTTAAAAAATAATTACGAAACTAACCCACAGTTACGATAATTTACAGAAATGGTCTGCCACGTCAGCTTGTCGAGTTCCCAGAACTCGACAAGCTGCAAGTCGGACGGACACGTGCTTGTCGTGGTCGGAAGACACGACTAGGGCTTGTCGAGTTCTGAAAACTCGACAAGCTACACAATATTAAAATGTGCAGTGCTCATAGATCACATAAGTGTCTTAGCCCAGCTGGTGGGAGCTTTGCAGTGTCCTCGGTCCAGGTTCGAATCCCTGTTCCCTCAATATTATTTTTTTTTGTAAATTATCGCAACTGTGGGTTAGTTTCGTAATTATTTTTTAAATCTAGGTTATTAGTAAAAAAAACTCCTATGAAGAAGCATATACTAAAATACGGATAAAAATCATAGATGTGGAAAAAATTGCATGCTATTTATTTCTTAAAAAAATATCAGAATTACATACACTTTCTGTTATTATTTATAATCAAATATATCACACCCCTTATGAAAATTACCACAAATGCCGAGGCAAGGATGAAGAAAATAACATAGAGAAAGCATGCAACTCGGGCCATTCTTCCTCCTACACAATGATAGTATAATTCTTGGGCAAAACTTGCTTGTGATAATCAAACTATACTATGCTTCAAAAACACTTCCATGGTTCCATTAATTTATAAGAACACAAATGTGTTATGTTTGGCATGTATACAACATACTCAATCTTGGTTAATTTATTTGATTGATTTTGCATTGATATACAGGGTGTAATGGTTTATTGCATTAATTTGGCAAAATGGTCAGATTCCACAGGTGTACAAATGTTGTGGTTTGTTAAGTTGTAAGAGGTGAAGGCATGCAGAGCATATCTTATATAATTTTTTAAAAAAAGGTAAGAGGAGTAGGAGAGAACATTTCTTGGAAAGGTTGCAGGACCAAATCTTAGTGTGTTAATTTGAGAGATTCTGCATTAATATACAGGGTGTGTAATTCATTGTGCTTGTGATAAAGTAGCAGAACGACCCGGATCAATCGAGCAGGCCGATTGAACGGCGCAGAATACGGCATCGACTTGGTTGTGCGTGGAGGTGAATTAGTGTTTGGATTATATATCAATATATGATGTGATGATTTATTAATTAGTTGTAAGTGGTGAAGATATATAGAGTGTATTTTAGATGATTTTTTAAAATATGAGTCAGATAGAAGACTTACATGAAAATTAAGTTGTATGACTAATATCTGAAAAATACCAAATTAAACTTAACTATAAATTTCTAGTTAACCACTCACTGCAAGCATTTTTCTTTTCTGAACTGCTAATATCTTGTAGATCACGGCATGCTCATTTTCTGATCACCAAATTGTCACGTCAAACCTTCTTGTTGTACTCACATTTCTACAGTTTTTTCATGTCTCCAAATTTTCCTCCTTTCATCTATCCATTAACAAACTACAACACCAAGTTTTTGAATTATAGGAGTTGGGCTCAAATCTATCCTATACTCGGGTCATGATCCCTATGAATCAAAAAAACTAGTTGTTTAGTATGATCTGAATTTTTTAATGTAAACATTCAAATCTATCCGATTAGATTTGAGTCCAATTGAATCAATATAACTGAGTTTTTTATTTTGACCCAACTCAAACCTAAAATGCTATAAAATTGTTGGGGATGCGGTTGGTACACGAGGCCCCTAACTTGTCGGGTTTTTTTTCTTTACATAATTTCAACCATATCGCAATTAGTTTGCAAGATGCCGGATATAAGATACGATTAACAGTTTCCCTTTTTTTAATTGATTTCTATCCATCATTTTCCTATAAGATTTTCTATATATAAAGGACTGGTCGAGGCACAGTACTTTTCTGTGTTATATCGCATAATCTTACCAAGATGTCTATATTTAATCTAGAATTACATGTTGTATTTATATATATCCTTCTTATTTTTAATCTTGTTTATCCAAGCGAAGGAGGTCGCTTTCATCCTACCAATTACCAAGAGGTAAATGTTAATTATGTTGTTATATTATTTTATTTTATTTATATATAAGAAAAATATCTAATATAATGATGAGTAGTTATGATATACAAAGATTGTGTGGTTTTGAGTTCTTAAAAATTATGAAAAAATTAATGGACATAGAGATTGGTATATTATTAAGTCTCACAAATTTTTAAGACCAAATATGATTGTATGTAGGAGGAAAAAACAACTGATAAACATATATTTAGTCTGATCTTTTTTTTTTTGTTGATCCAACACATATGGTTGTGTTTGATCACAAAAATTTGTAAATCTTCATTATATTACACTATCTGCACTCCTAATTTTTTCAAATTTTTTAAAAACTCGGGGACTCTCAAATCTGTCTTTGTCATAGCTACTATATGTCCATTTATACTTATCTTATTCACCGTCCATCTACCTCTAGTCTCTAGACAAAATTTTGTGGGACAAGAAATTGAGGAAGGGATGGGGTACTGCCATGGAGGCACAAGAGAACAAAAGAGGGGAGAAAGATGAGTTGGAAATAGTTATCGTGGTTAATTTCTAATTGAGAGAAAATATAATGGTTAGTTATCAATAGATGAGGGCAAACATTGTTAGTTTCTGCTAAATATAAAGTGAGATGTGATACGAATCTAAAGATAGATAAATAGTGGATAAGATGAGTATAAAATTAAGAATTTTATACTTAAATACATACTAATTATAATATAAATACTACTGAATAAGAGCACCATTCGGTTCTGATGCCTCTACAGTTAGCTTAACTATTTCAAACATAAAATTAAGTGGTATCAGCACCATTAAGCAATATAATTAAATCATTGATGTTAATTCTGTCGAAAACAGCTAAAATATCCGGCCAGTGAAGGAAATATAATATGTATTTCAGGTATTTTGCACAAAACTAAGTGAAGTGATTTGATTATACTGCTTAATAGTGTTGATACATCTAAATATTGGCTTCAAAATGATCAACCAATTATAAAGGCATGGAAACCAAATGATGACAAATAAAAAAGAAAAATTAATTTCATACCATTCAAAAAAAATATCTATTTTAATATAATAATGCATTAGTTTAGTAAAATAACACTCAAATTTTGTATTTTATGATATCTAAGTTAGTTTAGATAATTTACTTTTTTTTTCTTCCTCGGGCGATGTTGGATGCCGGCCGGTGTGGAGTGGGATGCAGAGCAGACAATGGCCGCCACCGACGAGGAGCCTGTGCAAGATGAAGAGCCTCGAGAAGTGCCGCACAGAAATGCTCGCCGCCGGCAAGGAGATGCGGCAAGGGCAGCGCAACCATGTCCACCGGTTTCACGCTAAATTTACCAAAACAAGCGACCAAAATGCCCAAAGGCCGCGCCTTTCTAACCCAGTTCGCACTAAACCAATCAAACCCTTCAAGTCCCCATCAAATCCAACGAACTAATCACAAGTCCTGTAAACAAATTAACTTCCTGATCAAACTCCATGCACAAGAAACACCAAACAACTCAAATTACTTCCTACAGCCAGCGATGGATAAAGGTATGGTTGCCTAATCACCGGACCGTCGCCTCCCAAGTGACCGCTGGGAGAGATTGGAGGTATGAATCTGAGCAATTTGGGAAAAGTTGGTTGGGTACGAGGAATTCGAGAGGGCTTTAGATGTGCAGGAAGCACGGAGGCCAATACGAGATAAATTTGGGGAATTTTTCGGCGGCGACAACGGTAGCAGAGGAAAAAGGAAGGACGAAGAAGACGGCGTAGGTCTGTTCAATTTTTTTTTTAAGAAAATCTAAGAGAAGATGGGAGAAGTGGTAAAATGATTAATAGATATATTTCTAAGTGATATTTGTATTTTGAATGGTACCAAACTAATTATTTTAATACAAAATACACATCTTTTATGAGATACTAGCATTATTCACTCACAAAATTATTGTTCATTGACATACATATTTTTTTTAAGGACTTTTGCACAATAACTGATGGTGTGAATTTTTTTTTACATAGGTTTATCATGATCACCATGGTGACTCACACATTCACTTCTTTACTTATTGGACGGTACATTAACTCTCTTCCTCTCAGATAAATTTTTAATAGAAAATTTCATATTAAGAAATGTGTCAGTTCGAACTATCCGATTAAAAAAAATGACTCAGATCGACTATAGTATTTTATCGAATTTTCCTTAAATAATTGCAATAGATCCTAACCGTATAGTATCCAAATCGAATGGTGTCAAGACTCCTTTCCACCGTCTCTCTGGTACAAAACTTCGTATTTCATCTCTCTCCCCCCATAAATAAACAAAGAAGACACTGTATTGAGTACCTTCTCTTTTGAATAAAATTTGGTTGATCTCCAAAAACTTTTTTAAAAACAAATTAAAATACTGTTACAAGCAAGTCCAATTAAGACATAATAAATAATCTAGTGTTTAATTGAGATGATGATGGATAAATATATATACATATCATCATTCATGTCGGATGATACATGTGAGGAGGTCATCTAGCAGAATAGCATCTCATGTGGAGGTTGTATGATGTGGATCTGGTGCTGCTCGAAGACCAATATTTAGTGGTGATAACTGCTGTGAAGTATATCATATGCTGACATAGACAATGATATATATGCATAATTATCTATCATCAATTTAATTAAGCACTAAATCGTCTGTTAGATTTCAATTGAACTTGATATTGCAATAATATTTTAATCTGTAGGAGGAGTTGATTGACCTAAAAGAAATTTAAAATTTATTAAAATTTTATTCAAAACACGAGGTGCTCCTACAGATTATTCAAAAATTTTCAATTGGTGAGCTGTTCAAGCATCACTCCTGGTGCTACCGTACACCTACTTCCAGTGTTGATGGGCCCAGAATAAACATCACAATCGAAGTATTTAAGTTATGAACTACCATCCAAGGACTGGGTGGCCACCAATTATCTGGTCTAATGTAAAAAAATAGTCCAGATTATATCAAATCTGCATGTAAACGAAACCTCGCTTATATGTCATGTTGATCTATAATTGCTTTTTTTTACAATATTTAGATCAATTTTTCTATACTCATGATATGAAGATTACTATAACCAAACACATGAATATGTCGATCCATAAATACAGTGCTTCAATACTATCAAAAAGTTGAGTGCACGACTTCTAAAACAAACGTAGTCTTTATCTTCTATTTTACTAATGAAATTTTTTCTTTATGACTTGCACAACTTAGGTTTTTTTTTTCTCGTTGAAAGCATGGCAGCAATAGTCATAAGAAAAACTATAATGAAATTACTTTTTGTTCAATCATGTTTACAATGCACAAATCTCAAGGCAATACAACCATATAGTTGTAGTAATTGTAGTAATTACTCTCGGTAATAGAAAATCTGCATCTTAACCATAATGCAATTATTTTTTTTATGAACCATCATCACTCTTCCAAGGCCTAGCACAAGAGGCAACTCACATCTCATTTGGCGGCTTAGTACGTGGCAGCATCGCACTCCCCGGCCCTCCAATGGGCGGTGGAGATTTATCCTCAGTGGATAATATAGATCCCTTAGAGCAAACTTCGATTCGTTCATGAAGATGGCAAGAGCACTGCATTCACAGACGATCTGGCTGCTTTGATGACTCATCAGAATTGCTATAAACTTTATTTAACACCTAAATTAATGAATGTTTGAGGATATAAAAATGGGGGTTCTGCCTATGTTATTGTAATCCCTACACGAATTTTTTTTAACAAGTGCACTACACAGACTGTTCGTACTGTACTTACCATCCATTAAAAAAAAAGTTGATGGATGGATGGTGACCAACAAATCGATCGACACAATACCACAGCAATAGCATTCAGAAATCTATCAACATCTCTTATACCAAAGTTTAGCATACTGGAATGTATCAGTTAAGTACAAATCTCAACACCAGTTGGAAAATGCTTCTTATTTCAGCAAACAACAGTAGCTGTTGCATTACACTCCTGGGCCTGACATATATAAAGAGGGGGGTATAATGATACAATTTCATAAGACAAACACTTTAACATCAACTAAAACACAGACTTTCCACAATAAGATCAAATTTAAATAACAACAAATTACAAATAAAAAATTCAGCATTTGTTCAGTGACATACAAAACACCTCATTTTCACAATGTCTCAATCCCATGTTGATGATCCATGTAAGATTAAATATCATATCTTATGATTCAAAAATATCACTCAGAACAAGAGCATTACATATATAGACTTTGCCGCAATGGTTTCACAAGCTTAACATACATACAAAATGCTTCATGGATTGATGCTCTCTTAGAAACTCCCCCCAAACCCCTACCATCGATCAAATTGCCTATTTAAAAATGCCAACAGAAGCAACAGTTAGTACACAGAAAACTAAATATCGATCAGATGATCTTCTACATGAAAGCATACAAGTAAATGTTCTAATACAATGCATTTGATAGCGCCCATAAAGTACAAACATGCATGACAACAACATACTTTTATAGAAATGCTATATTTCATTGATAATGTGACAAAAGACACCCCCACCCCCAAAACCAAAAAAAAGAAAAAGAAAAATATCATGTAGGACAGTGGGCGACAAACTAGTTACGGACTTGCAAACATATGTTTTGTTAATATTAGTATCTATTATTCTTGGTGCAACCATTAAGCATATAACTGTCCCCATGGAGCATTCAGATATAGTACTTAAATAGGACGGGTAGAAAATCTGACATAAGAATTCTAAAAAAAGGCAAATTTAATATTGAAGACATACTAGTTATGGATTTGGAAACATATGTAGTCTTAATATTAGTATCTACTATTCTAGGTGCAACTGTTAAGCATATATCTGACCTCGCAAGGTGTTAAGACCTAAGCAATAGTACTTAAACAGAAAGTGAGAGCTCTAAATAGAAAAATATGACATATGAATTCCAAAAAGGCAAAATTTCATGTTGCAGACAAACTAGTTACAGATTTTGCAAACATATGTATTCTGAATATTAATATCTACTATTCTTGATGCAAATGTTAAGCATATAGCTGACCTCGTAGTGGAAGCTCTAACAAGATGCCACCACATCAAAAAAATATAGGAATATAGTGTATAGATTCAAAGAGAGCTAAATGCTCGACTCCAATCCAGCTTCAAAGAAATAAAAAATTTTCAAACCATGAAGGCAATGTCCAGCACCAGCTTCAGCTGCAAATTTGTTTGGTATTATCCAGTTGTTGAAATACTTCAAGAAGTTCTTTTGGAGTTGAGGCTGGGTCCAGTTCATAGCATCCTTTGGGAGAATTTTGTGCTTCTTTGCCAGTCAGAACATGAAATGGCACATGATGAGAAAATCGGAACATCTCCTCTCTTGGAATCCTCTTTGTTTTTGTTGGGTCAAGAAGGGGCTTAAACCCTACTACAAATCCCAGAACCTTCACTATAGGCATAACAAAAATTCCTTCATCAGGATTGTAGCTATCAAGAACCTCCACCAATTCATACTTGTAGATTGTTTCATCAGGTGTAAACTCGTTCCTCTCAGGAGACCAGTTTTGATACAGGGCCTAGATATAACCTTTCTATGGAAAAATTCTAATGATGCCACTTGTACCTTTCTCTCATGTAACACCATGCGAGAAAATATTGACTTGGTTAGCATGTTTACATGAACCAACCTTGAAATCAACATAGGTCTTGGAATACCCATATGTGGTCTATTTTGAAGGTCCAAATTCATTGCTATCCTTTTCTTTGAGGTGAGCGATTTGACTTTAAAGGGATGCATGGACAACACTTTCCGGATCAAAGCATATTACCGAGGCATACTGTCTTCTTCATCATATACAACCCATATTTGATCACTTTTAAAAGAATTTTCAGGATATTCACCAAATTTATAGAAATCTGCATCAGGGATAGGTATTTCATGTGTGCTACCACTGCTTGGTGGAGCTTGGCTCAAGCAGGTATACGCATCATCCAAATGGTGTTGCTTTGCAGAATTACCACCAAATGCACCCTCCACTATTTCTTTCTTGTGATCCTTGCACTTTCTTTTCTTGTAAACAATGAGTGTTTAGCCTGAATCAGGTATTCCCTTCTTCCTTGACTTCTCCGTCTCTTCTAAATCACCCAGGTTACTGATCTGCACCTTCTCTTTTTCTTTCGAATCAACTTTGTTGTTGGCCTTCACCGTCTCTTTCTCTTCTGGATCAACTGTTTTCCCACTTTTTTTCCTCTCTTTTTCTTCTACACCAACTGTTATCCTATTGACATTCTTTTGTAAACTCTAAGTGGGGGAAATTCAGTTTTAACCCTTGGTTAAATATATTTTTGAAAATATGCAAAAACACAATAGAGATAGAATAGGGGTGCTTTGAACATTTGGTAGATTTCTTTATTACTCAGTAAAAATGTCACGACACACTAAAGACTCAACTAAATGGAGAGGTTTATGCACCAGATCAGATGCACATACCTATCCCACAAAGTGGCACCAAGAATAACTGGATGTGCATCAATCCACAATGAAGAATTCTTGATTTTCACAAATCAAGAATCCATACCACATCTTAAAAGAAGAGGAAGACATGCATGGGTGAGAGAAGTCTTGAACTTTTCTTCTCTATTCTTCACTGGACAAAAAGGGGACGAGTTCCTTTTGAGAAAATACGGCAGAGAAATGGAGTTGTGAATTGTAATGGAATTTGGGTGCTTTTAAATATTTATAAATGGTTTGTAAACTCTAAGTGGGGAAATTCAGTTTTAACTCTTGGTTAAATATATTTCTGAAATATCAAAAAACATTGTAGAGATATAATAGGGGTGCTTTGGACATTGGTAGTTTTCTTTATTACTCATTTGAAATGTCTTGATGCACCAAAGAATCAAATAAATGGAGAGGTCATGCAACAGATCAGATGCACGTACCTATCCCACAAACTGGCACCTAGCATAAGTGGATGTGCATAAATCCACCGATATTTTTTTTTCTATGTTTCCCATTAAATAAGCCGATCTCTTATCATGTATATATTTAATATGGTACAAAGAATCTTATACTACAATTTTCTCTGCTTTACTAGACTTTCCCTATAAAGAGGGGATACAATTACACAATTTTATATGGCAAACACTGCAACATTAGCTAAAACGTGGACTACCCACAATAAGATCAAATTTAAATAACAAATAACTACAAATCAAGAATTAAGCATTTGCTTAGTGACATACAACACACCCAATTTTCACAATATCTCAATCCCACGCTGATGATCCAGGTAAAGTTAAATACCATATCTTAAAAGAAGAAGAAGACATGCATGGGGGAGAGAAGTCTTGTAGCTTTCTTCTCTATTCTTCATTGGACAAGAAGAGTACGAGTTCCTTTTGAGAAAATATGGTACAGAGATGGAGTTGTGAATTTTGATGGAATTTGGGAATTTGGGTGCTTTTAAGATCAGATGCACATACCTATCCCACAAACTGACACCTAACATAACTGGATGTGCATAAATCCACTGATAGTTTTTTTCTATGTTTCCCATTAAATAAGCCGATCTCTTATCATGTATACATTTAATATGGTACAAAGAATCTTATAGTTTTCTCTGCTTTATTGGATTTTCCCTATAAAGAGAGGATACAATTATACAATTTTATATGGCAAACACTGCAACATCAGCTAAAACGCAAATTTTCCACAATAAGAGCAAATTTAAATAACAAATAACTACAAATAAAGAATTCAGCATTTTCTCAGTGACATACAAAACACCCCATTTTCACAATATCTCAATCCCACGTTGATGATCCAGGTAAAGTTAAATACCATATCTTAAAAGAAGAAGAAGACATGCATGGGGGAGTGAAATCTTGTACCTTTCTTCTCTATTCTTCACTGGACAAGAAGGGGACGAATTCCTTTTGAGAAAATATGGTAGAGAGATGGAGTTGTGAATTGTGATGGAAATTGGGAATTTGGGTGCTTTTAAATATGTAAAAATGGTTTGTAAACTCTAAGTGAGGGAAATTCAGATTTAACCCATGGTTAAATTTATTTTTGAAAATATGCAAAAACATAATAGTAATAGAATAGGGGTGCTTTGGACATTTGGTAGTTTATTATTACTGAGTTAAATTGTCATGACACACCAAAGACTCAAATAAATGGAGAGGTTCAGCACCAGATCAAATGCATGTACCTATCCCACAAACTGACATGTAGCATATTTGGATGTGCATAAATCCACCGAGATTTTTTTTCTATGTTTTCATTAAACAAGCCGATCTCATATCATGTATACATTTAATATGATCCAAAGAATCTTATACTATAATTTTCTCTGCTTTACTGGATTTTCCCTATAAAGAGAGGATACAATCATACAATTTATAAATTTTACAATCATACAAAGAATCTTAAATATAATTTTCTCACCATTATTGGATTTTCCCAATAAAGTGAGGATACAATGATACAATTTATAAGCCAGACACTATAAAATCTGCTAAAACACAGACTTTCCACAATAGGATCAAATTTAAATAAAAAATAACTACAAATCAAGAATTCAGCATTTGCTCAGTGACATTCAAAGCACCCCATTTTCACAATATCTCAATCCCACGTTGATGATCCAGGTAAAGTTAAATACCATATCTTAAAAGAAGAAGAAGACAGGCATGGGGGAGAGAAGTCTTGTACCTTTCTTCTCTATTCTTCAATGGACAAAAAGGGGACGAATTCCTTTTGAGAAAATACGGCAGAGAGATGAAGTTGTGAATTGTCATGGAAGTTTTGTGCTTTTAAATATGTAAAAATGGTTTGTAAACTCTAAGTGGGAGAAATTCAGTTTTAACCCTTGGTGAAATATATTTTTGAAAATATGCAAAAAACGTAATAGAGATAGATTAGGGGTGCTTTGGATATTTGGTAGTTTTCTTTTTTTCTCATTTAAAATGTCATGATGCACCAAAGACTCAAATAAATGGAGAGGAAGACATGCATGTGGGAGAGAAGTCTTTTACCTTTCTTCTCTATTCTTCAGTGGACAAGAAGGGGGCGAATTCCTTTTGAGAAAATACTCAGAGAGATGGAGTTGTGAATTGTGATGGAATTTGGGAATGTGGGTGCTTTTAAATATGTATAAATGGTTTGTAAACTCTAAGTGGGGGAAATTTTATTTTAATCCTTGGTTAAATATATTTCTGAAAATATGCAAAAACATAATAGAGATATAATAGGGGTGCTTTGGACATTTGGTAGTTTCTTTATTACTCAGTTAAAATTTCATAACTCACAAAGACTCAAATAAATGTAGAGATTCATGCACCAGATTAGATGCATGTACCTACATATATCACCCAGAGCAAGAACATTACATATATAGACTTTGTCCGAGCGGTTTCACAAGCTTAACATACATACAAAATACTTCATGGATTGATGCTCTCTTAGAAACTCCCCCCAAACCTCAATCATCGATCAAATTGCCTATTTATAAATGCCAACAAAAGCAACAGTTAGTACACAGAAAACTCATAACCAAGAAAATATCGATCAAATGATCTTCTACATGAAGTCATACTAGTAAATGTTCTTATACAATGCATTTGGTAGCTCCTATAAAGAACATGCATGCATGACAACAACATACTTTTATAGAAATGCTATATTTCATTGATAATGTGACAAAAGACTCCCCAAAAAAAGCAAAATTTCATATAGGACAGTGGGAGGCATACTAGTTATGGATTTGCAAACATATGTTTTGTAAATATTAGTATCTACTATTCTTGGTGCAACTGTTAAGCATATATTGTCCCCATGGAGCGTTCGGATATAGTACTTTAACGAGAGGGGTAGAAAATTTAACATAAGAATTCCAAAAAAAGGCAAAATTTAATATAGAAGACATACTATTTATGGATTTGAAAACATATGTAGTCTTAATATTAGTATCTACTATTCTAGGAGCAACTGTTAAGCATATATCTGACCTCGCAAGGTGTTAAGACCTCAGCAATAGTACTTAAACAGAAAGTGAGAGCTCTAAATAGAAAATTTTGACATATGAATTCCAAAAGAGGCAAAATTTCATGTTGCAGACATACTAGTTACAGACTTTGCAAACATATGTATTATGAATATTAATATCTACTATTCTTGATGCAAGTGTTAAGCATATAACTGACCTCATAGTGGAAGCTCTAACAAGATGCCACCACATCAACAAAATATAGGAATATAGTGTATAGATTCAAAGAGAGCTAAATGCTCAACCCCAATCCAGTTCAAAGAAGTTGAAAATTTTCAAACCATGAAGACAATATCCAGCACCAGCTTCAACTGCAAATTTGTTTGGTATTATCTAGTTATTGAAATACTTCAAGAAGTTCTTTTGGAGTTGAGGCTGGGTCCAGTTCATAGCATCCTTTGGGAGAATTTTGTGCTTCTTTGCCGGTCAGAACATGAAATGGCACATGATGAGAAAATCGGAACATCTCCTCTCTTGGAATCCTCTTTGTTTTTGTTGGGTCAAGAAGGGGCTTAAACCCTGCTACAAATCCCGGAACCTTCACTATAGGCATAACAAAAATTCCTTCATCATGATTGTAGCTATCAAGAACCTCTACCAATTCATACTTGTAGATTGTTTCATCAGGTGTAAACTCGCTCTGCTCAGGAGACCAGTTTTGATACAGGGCCTAGATATAACCTTTCTTTGGAAAAATTCTAATGCCACTTGTACCTTTCTCCCATGTAACAACATGTGAGAAAATATTGACTTGGTTAGCATGTTTACCTGAACCAACCTTGAAATCACCATAGGTCTTGGATACCGATATGTGGTCCATTTCGAAGGTCCAAATTCATTGCTATCCTTTTCTTTGAGGTGAGCGATTTTGACTTTAAAGGGATGCATGGACAGCACTTTCCAGATCAAAGCATATTACCGAGGTATACTGTCTTCTTCATCATATACAACCCATATTTGATCACTTTTAAAAAGAATTTTCAGGATATTCACCAAATTTATAGAAATCTGCATCAGGGATAGGTATTTCATGTGTGCTACCAGTTCTTGGTGGAGCTTGGCTCAAACAGGTATACGCATCATCCAAATGGTGCTGCTTAGCAGAATTACCACCAACTGCACCCTCCACTGTTTCTTTCTTGTGATCCTTGCACTTTCTTTTCTTGTAAACAATGAGTGTTTGTCCTGAATCAGGTATCCCCTACTTCCTTGACTTCTCCGTCTCTTCTAAATCACCCAGGTTATTGATCTGCACGTTCTCTTTTTCTTCCAAATCAACTTTGTTGTTGCCCTTCACCGTCTCTTTCTCTTCTGGGTCAACTGTTTTCCCACTTTTTTTCCTCTCTTTTTCTTCTACACCAACTGTTATCCTATTGACATTCTTTTGTAAACTCTAAGTGGGGGAAATTCAATTTTAACCCTTGGTTAAATATAGTTTTGAAAATATGCAAAAACACAATAGAGATAGAATAGGGGTGCTTTGAACATTTGGTAGTTTTCTTTATTAGTCAGTTAAAATGTCACGACACACTAAAGACTCAACTAAATGGAGAGGTTTATGCACCAGATTAGATGCACATACCTATCCAACAAACTGGCACCAAAAATAACTGGATGTGCATCAATCCACAGTGAAGGATTTTTGATTTTCACAAATCAAGAATCCATACCACATCTTAAAAGAAGAGGAAGACATGCATGGGTGAGAGAAGTCTGGAACTTTTCTTCTCTATTCTTCATTGGACAAAGAGGGGACGAGTTCCTTTTGAGAAAATACGGCAGAGAATTGGAGTTATGAATTGTGATGGAATTTGGGTGCTTTTAAATATTTATATATGGTTTGTAAACTCTAAGTGGGGGAAATTCAGTTCCCTTGGTTAAATATATTTTTGAAAATATGAAAAAACATTGTAGAGATATAATAGGGGTGCTTTGGACATTTGGTAGTTTTCTTTATTACTCATTTAAAATGTCTTGACGCACCAAAGACTCAAATAAATGGAGAGGTCATGAACTAGATCAGATACATGTACCTATCCCGAAAACTGGCACCTAACATAATTGGTTGTGCATAAATCCATTGATATTTTTTTCTGTGTTTCCAATTAAATAAACCGATCTCTTATCATGTATACATTTAATATGGTACAAAGAATCTTATACTACAATTTTCTCTGCTTTACTAGATTTTTCCTATAAAGAGGGGATACAATTACACAATTTTATATGGGTAACACTGCAACATCATCTAAAACGCAGACTTTCCACAATAAGAGCAAATTTAAATAAAAAATAACTACAAATCAAGAATTCAGCATTTGCTCAGTGACATACAAAACACCCCATTTTTACAATATCTCAATCCCACGTTGATGATCCAGGTGAAGTTAAATGCCATATCTTAAAAGAAGAAGACATGCATGTGAGAGAGAAGTCTTGTACCTGTTCCTTTTCTTCTCTATTCTTCACTAGACAAGAAGAGTACGAGTTCCTTTTGAGAAAATAGGGTAGAGAGATGGAGTTGTGAATTGTGATGGAATTTGGAAATTTGGGTGTTTTTAAATATGTAAAAAAATGGTTTGTAAACTCTAAGTGGGGTAACTTCAGTTTTAACCCTTAAATTTATTTTTGAAAATATGCAAAAACATAATAGAGATAGAATAGGGGTGCTTTGGACATTTGGTAGTTTTCTTTATTACTCAGTTAAAATGTCATGACGCATCAAAGACTCAAATAAATGGAGAGATTCATGCACTAGATCAGAAGCACGTACCTATCCCACAAACTGGCACGTAGCATATTTGGATGTGCATAAATCCACCGAGATTATTTTTTCTATGTTTTCATTAAACAAGCCGATCTCATATCATATATACATTTAATATGATCCAAAGAATCTTATACTATAATTTTCTCAGTGACATACATAACACCCTATTTGCACAATATCCCAATCACATGTTGATGATCGAGGTAAAATTAAATACCATATCTTAAAAGAAGAGGAAGACTTGCTTGGGGGAGAGAAGTCTTGTGACTTTCTTATTCTCAACTGGACAAAAAGGGTACGAGTTCTTTTTGAGAAAATACGGCAGAGAGATGGAGTTGTGAATTGTGATGGAATTGAAAAAAGCTTTTAAATGTGTATAAGTGGTTTGTAAACTCTAAGCGGGGGAAATTCAGTTTTAACCCTCAGTTAAATATATTTTTGAAAATATGCAAAAACATAATAGAGATAGAATAGGGGTGCTTTGGACATTAGGTAGTTCTCTTTATTACTTAATTAAAATTTCATAATGTACGAAAGACTAAAATAAATGGAGAGGTTCATGCACCAGATCAGATGGACGTACCTACCCCACAAACTGGCACCTAGCATAACTGGATGTGCATATATCCACTGAGATTTTTTTCTATGTTTTGCATTAAATACGCTGATCTCTTAACATGTATACATTCAATATGATACAAATAATCTTAAATATAATTTTCTCTCTATTACTGGATTTTCCCAATAAAGTGAGGATACAATTATACAATTTTATAGGCCAAACACCATAAAATCAGCTAAAACACAGACTTTCCACAATAAGATCAAATTTAAATAAAAAATAACTACAAATCAAGAATTCAACATTTGCTTAGTGACATACAAAACACCCCATTTTCACAATATCTCAATCACACGTTGATGATCCAGGTAAAGTTAAATACCATATCTTAAAAGAAGAAGAAGACATGCATAGGGGAGAGAAGTTTTGTACCTTTCTTCTCTATTCTTCACTGGACAAAAAGGGGACGAACTCCTTTTGAGAAAATACGGCAGAGAGATGAAGTTGTGAATTGTGATGGAATTTGGGTGCTTTTAAATTTGTAAAATGGTTTGTAAACTCTAAGTGGGAGAAATTCAGTTTTAATCCTTGGTGAAATATGTTTTTGAACATATGCAAAAACGTAATAGAGATAGATTAGCGGTGCTTTGGACATTTGGTAGTTTTCTTTATTACTCATTTAAAATATCATGCTGCACCAAAGACTCAAATAAATGGAGAATACATGCATGGGGGGCAAGTCTTTTACATTTCTTCTCTACTCTTCGGTGGACAAAAAGGGGGCGAATTCCTTGAGAAAATACGGCAGAGAGATGGAGTTGTGAATTGTGATGGAATTTGGGAATGTGGGTGCTTTTAAATATGTACAAATGGTTTGTAAACTCTAAGTGGGGGAAATTCAGTTTTAACCTTTGGTTAAATTTATTTTTGAAAATATGCAAAAACATAGTAAAGATATAATAGGGGTGCTTTGGACATTTGATAGTTTTCTTTATTTCTCAGTTAAAATATCATGTCGTACCAATGACTGAAATAAATGGAGAGGTTCATGCACTAGATCAAATGCACTTACCTATCCCACAAACTGGCACCTAGCATAACTGGATGTGCATAAATCCACCAATATTTTTTTCTATGTTTCGCATTAAATATGTTGATCTCTTATAATGTATACATTTAATATGATGCATAGAATCTTAAATATAATTTTCTCTCGGTTACTGGATTTTCCCAATATTGTGACGATACAATGATACAATTTTATAAGGCAAACATTGTAACCCTAAGCTAAAACGAGACTTTCCACAATATCAAACTTAAATAACAAATAACTACAAATCAACAATGCAGCATTTGCTCAATGACATACAAAACACCCCATTTTCACAATATCTCAATCTCATGTTGATGATCCAGTTAAAATTAAATACCATATCTTAAGGTTTACATAGTTTGCAAAAGAAAATATCACCCAGAACAAGAACATTACATATATAGACTCTGTTCAAGCAGTTTCACAAGTTTGACATACATACAAAATGCTTGAGGGATTGATGCTCTCTTAGAAACTTCTCCAAACCCCAGTCATCGTTCAAATTGTCTGTTTAAAAATGTATACAGAAGCAACAGTCAATACATAGAAAACTCATAACCAGGAATGTACATATCAAATTTCTTTTAAATATGTATAAATGGTTTGTAAACCCTAAATAGGGCAATGTCTAACTCTAGGGTTGGGTTACTTTTTAACCCTTGGTTAACTATATTTTAGAAAATATGCAAAAACATAATAGAGATAGAATAGGGGTGTTTTGGACATTTGGTAGTTTTTTTACTATTCAGTTAAAATGTTATGACACACCAAAAACTCAAATAAATAGAGAGGTCCATGCACCAGATCATATGCACGTACTTATTCGACAAATTGACACCTAGCATAACTGGATGTGCATAAATCTACTGAGATTTTTTCTATATTTTCCATTAAATATGCCGATCTCTTATCATGTATACATTTAATATGATACAAAGAATCTTATACTATAATTTTCTCAGTATTATTAGATTTTCCCTATATTGAAATGCTATCATTGAAATATTGGGTTCCGAGAGCCAAGGTTAGGAACCAACAATAACATGTTATACGGCTAATGTATTGTCAAAAATTTATATATCAACATACATATCTGCATGTTGCAAATAGAGTTAAAAGTAAAAAAAAAAAAAAAAAAAAAGTAAAGCTCAAACCAGTTTAATATCAACTCAATGGCTCGACCGTGAGGTAGAAATCTTTATATTCTTAGGTAGTATGGGCCTATTCAAGCCTAAGTTTAGCTAAAAGAATATCTTGTACGTAAAACTTGTCATATAATAAGAAGCACGAACTCATGTTCTCCAATGTAGATAAACTAAGCATTCTATGTTTATGATGGCATGGAATTTTTGCAACTCACGAGTTAGAGAATAACTTAGAGACCTGAAAGGCTAGGGATTACAGTCGACGTTGGTTGATTATTTTGGTTTTTAGAGAAATTTGATTCAAGAGATCCCAAGGAAAAGGATTGGGTTTCCACCGAGCTGATGATGGTTTTAATAAACCAAAACTATCATTTTTTTTAGCTATTGGACTTCAATTTCCTTTTTAAAAATTGAAAAGATAAGATTTAATTAGGATAAAAAATAAACCTTTTTGCATCTTCATTCATAGATCCTTTACTCACATTTATTCAATTGGAACACTTAATCCAATGCAAAATTATGCTTGGTGACTCTGCATTCATAATCCAATTTGTATTTTGGATGCAATTTCAATTAATCTTTGATACCCTTGAAAGTCTTCCCAAAAGGGTTCTCAAAAATTTGATACAAATCGCCAGAACATATATTCTTTTTCAATATGCTATTGAGAGAAAAAGAATGAAACCTTTTATAAGAATTAAAGTTTTAATCAAAATATGAAAAAACTTAAGGACACATTAAGTATATCATTTTATATTTAGTTATTAATAGAACGAATCACGTTTTTATCACTAAACTATAACCGTCGCATATACATTATGTGTAAAGAGGAGAAAGCTAGAAGGGAGGAGAAAGCTAGAAGGAAGAATTGACCAATAGAAAAGACTAGAGAGTAATTAAACTCACACTAATCAGAATTCTGAAATTGATGAGGTTGCAAATTAAATGAGATCACAATTAGATATTCGTAATCGTGTTGCTACACATCCAGGATGTCCAGGTAAAGGGCCCCTTAATTAACGATGAATTATTAATGCATGGATAATGTATAGTATAATAGAGAGTTTGAATTGTGTCGTTTTCGAGTTTCTCCTGCACACTCTGCATGCCAATCGAGTGCCTGAACTCGTGAGTATTTAATTATGTACGGTTCTTCTATTATATGGAATTGAAAAGCTCCAATTTGACCAAGCCATATATCTGAATTATTCTGAAATGAGATATTTTGCAAACTACATAATGCAATTTAATTCCTAATCTCATTTGAGAAGAGATCGAGGCACTCAGTTACTAATCTCTCTTGTTTTAATTTCTGTGGGTGCATGTAGGTGCCATGCACATGATGACATGCACGTGAACTTGCACTGCAAAACTTCTAAACTCTACTGTAGATGAGTTCTATCTACCAACTTTTATCACTTCTTATTTCTTGTCGACCTCACACCGCCGGCGGCCACCCATGGCGATGCAGGGCACGAACCACCCCTCCGTACATGCCACAGCCTCCACCGGTGATCCGAGCTCCGCTGGCGCTTCCCTTCTTGGCCGGCTAACGGCCTCCACCACTCATCACCTCAGCGCAGCCGCCGTGGTCGGCATCTCCGCCGGCGTCTCGGTCAGGACCATCTCCGGGTTCTTTGTCGGGAGGTGGCTCTGGTGGCGGTTCATCCGGCCGTGGCTCTGCCCCACCTCCGGAGGAGGAGGCCGGCAGTAGGAGCTCGTGCCGCCACCGACGGCGACGTCCCAGTCGCCACAGACGGCTCCGACACCGCCGGCGGCCGGGGGTCCTCCTCAGGCAGTGGAGGTCTCGGCAACCCCCGCCGGAATGTTGTACCACCCGTCGCCTTCCGGAGGAGTGCTTCCGGTGGTGTATTACCACTAGTTTAGTTTGTACTAGTTTTGAGAGCTCTCAGTACGTGGTAGCTGGAGCTCTTAATTAATTACTAGTTATTAGTATTTAATAGTAGTATTATCTTATTTTTCATTTCATAAAAGGGCTTTGTTTTCTATCCCCACTTGCTATTAGAGAAACTAAAACCAAAGTTCATTACAATGAGAGCAATAAGAAACAGAAGTAAAAACAGGGCACATAGCCCCTGACAAACCACAGCAAAAATACATCTATGACAAAGCAAACAGTTCAGAAAAGAGAGTAGAAACAGGCTAAGACAAACTGCCCAACTGTTTGCCCAACCATAAGATTTGTTGAAAATTTTAGCTGCAACCTTCCAGAGTCTTGTTGTGTTCAGTAGCAACATCTGTCCTTTTGTAAGATGGCCCAAGAAGCAATCCATTTGCGTAATGAAACAGCAATATCAGTTGAGTTAGAAATAACAACATGCTCTATTGCGGGGTTCCAAATTGCCCAACACATAGCGGCTATTCCCACAAAAACAAGATTGCAACAAGAAGCTAGGAAGATATCCAACCAAACGCCCATCACGCGAGACACTGACGTTGGAGCGTTTTGAAAGGCGGAAGCAATTTTAACCAATGACCAGACAAATCTAGCCCATGTACAAGTCAAGAAAAGATGTTTAATCAATTCAGTGACCAAGCAAAACTGATAGCTGATGTTTCCCTTCCAATTCCTCTTAACAAGGCCATCTTTCGTAAGAACAGCATCATTGTACATTCCAATGATACCTGATGTTTCCCTTCCAATTTTCCCTTTCCAAAAGTTTTTTCTAGGTAGGGAGCTCTCAGCTGTAGCTAAGATGTTATACATTGATTATTGAATAACCTCCATTCTTATTTGGCATCCAAGAGATCCTATCTTACCGATTTGTGAGTCTAGTCGAACTACTTAAATCTTGCACTTCTCTCCATCTTCACATTGTTTCCCCGACACGCCGAAAACGACAAGCATGGAAACCTTTGTTTATAATGTTTGCCATCGTTTTTTGTTGCTCAAAGGAGATGTTATATATATCTGGGAATATCTGGGCTAAGGAACTCGATCGTACCCAGACATCCTCCCAAAATCTAACATCACACCCATCTCCAATATCATGGCTAATGAATCCGAGAAAAATTTCTTTGAACCTGATAATCCCAGACCAGAATTGGGAATCTGAGTCCTTTGGGTGAATTTGTCCAAGACATTTGTCACCCATATATATTTTTTTCGAAGCATATATAGTCTGCCGCAAACCCTTATCATGTTCCAATCTCCACATCCGCTTGATCAAAAGGCTTTGATTCATCATACTGAGGTTTAGAACAGCTAAGCCACCTTGACTTCTGGGTTTACAAATTGAGGCCCACTTAACAAGGTGATATTTCTTCTTCTCCTCAGATCCTTACCAAAAGAATCTGCTGCGGAGCTGATCAATTGCTGTAAGAATTTTTTTGGTGTTGTATAGAAAGATAGCATAAATAAAGGTATGCTGCTTAAGCAGGCGTTAAGCAGGACTAAACTCCCATCGAAAGCATCTTTCCTTTCCAGCCACTAAGTCTTTTTTTCAATTTTTTTCAATGGATAGACACAGGAAGAGAATCAGGAGATAGAGACACAGGAGTCAGACTTTCGAGAAATTTCTAAGTTTAGCTCTTTCGCCATTTGGCTACGTCACAATGGCCTTCATTCTCTATGGTGAGTCATAGATAAATCTATGACTTCCTCGTCTCAGGAGCGCAATCAGTGCACTGTCTTCGTCTCCATAACAAGGCGGAGGATGACAACCATCTGTTAAAAAAATGGTCCTCAAGGATCAAGAGATGTGTTGTACTTCACTCTTCATTTTCGTAGCAAGGCAGAGGATGACAGCCATCTGTTCAGTTCTAAAGGATCGAGATATGTGTTGCACCTTGCTCTTCGTTCTCGTAGCAAGGCGGAGGATGACAACCATCTGTTTGCTCCTCAAGGATCAGGAAATGTGTTGCGCCTCACTATAGCCTTCTGTATCATGTGATTGTATGCCCCCGCCAAGTATGCCGAGTGCGACTAAGTGTGTTACTCTTTGCACCAAGTTACTCATACTTTGAATCGGGAGTGTGCTCTTATGGTTCATTAAGCTGCTTATGCCCCATTTTCAAGGGAGCAAATTTCATTTAACAAAACAACATTTCTGCTTAACAAACGCATTTTGCAAGACTAATAAAATCTTGTCACTTATTCACGCATCCATTTGTGACCAACGAGGTGAAGGTTAATTCCAATCTGCACTGCATTAGGCTATTTTCACCAACAAACTTCTTGTCGGGTATTGATGAGGCGAAAGCAACAAATCCGTCCATGACCGATGACGCCGGACAGTCACATGGCTAGGTGCCGACGAGACTAGCCATGTGACCTTATCTCCATCCGCTATCGACGAGGCTGGACAGTTGCACGACTAGGTGCCGACGAGTCTAACCATGTGATTTTATCTCTGTCAGGATGTCGATGAACCCAGACAATTCCACGCCGAGATTGATGAAGCCAAGGCCGTAACATCACCATGCATGTTGCTTGCATTGCATTACATCTCCTCATCCATTTTGTGAAGAGCAGAAGTAGGGTTTGAAGAAGACGACCAAGAAGTGTAGCTTAATCGAAGGTTATCTAATAAGTCAAAAACTTAATAAAGGTAATTAATCGAGAGCTTTACGAAGTCTTGAGAACCAAAGATTCGCACAAGAACTTGATGTCAGATTCCATCATAACGCGGAAAACAAAAAGAAAATAGTACAGAAGCTTGTATCTTGTAATTCAACAAAGAATTAATAAAAAACAAGTTATTTGTGCATTTTTCTTATGTTTTGCATATTTATATTTTTTTGTTAAAACAGAACGGCACGCTCTTAAATTAAAATAAAAAGGAGAGAAAACTCCCCAAAGCAAAAAAAAGAGAAAATTTTCTTCGCCAAAGACGAAGTGAGAACCCTAATGATTTCCAGATGTAGGGGATTTGATTATGAATAAAATTATGAGGTGATTTTATTTCTTTTATCTATGTGTTTTCCTATTGATGTTTCATCGAATTGATTTCCTTAATGACTAGCTTATGCTTAGGCGCTCGTATAATCTAGTTTTCAGTTAATTAATTCTCCTAAGTAGCGAAAGTAGTTGGAGAATTAATCGATCCTCAATTCATGAACTTATATCGAATCTCTATCCTGGCTTTCGTAGTGACAATCGAAGGTTTTAGTTTTGGGGTTTTGATTATTTATTCGAGAAAAAAACGGTTACCATATATCGTAAGGGTTCACCGGATGTTTAGTGACATCGCGAAAGCAGGATGCACACCGATGGATAATAGGATGTAATGACGTTATGAAAGCGGGATGCATCTTTTTAAGAAATAACCACCTACACAATAGGATTAAAATTGATTACAATAGATAATATTAAAAGCAACCTCAGAAATTTATTCATTATTTGATTAATTGAAATTCATGAGATCGTTATTGATACATAAGAGTTCTTTTTAATTAGCTTAGAATAGTTTATTTACTGTTTTTAATATTTATTTTATATTCTCGTGCTACTAAACTATTAAGTTTCAGAAAGAGAAAAATATTTTTTTCATCATAAGAAGACACGTGTTCCTCATAAAAATCGACAACTCTACTCATTTGAAAACTACAATCACTTGTAGGCAACAGTTTTTTGGTACTCTGCCGAGGACAATCAGTGGCATAGGAGTTCAACCTCTCCTCACTCAGCCTGAGACCATGAGCTTCACTCTTACAGGAGTTGATTTTCAGCCCCAAAAGCTGTTCAAAGAAGCATAAGATCATTTTCATTTGGCCGGCTTGTTGTACGTTGTCATTCTAAAACAGAATGGTATCATCTTGCTTGTTGTTTTGCTTGTAGTATTATATATGTAGCCTTATTGTGTGTTGCTTTAATTATTGTTTGTTAGTGTCTAATGTGATGCGGCTATAAAAGTTTCAGACTCGTATGAATTTGCAGTAGCGAAACTGATTTTAATTTGTTAGTATATTAGACTCGACCATGTTTATCAAATATGTTGTTTGCCATAAAAGTGGTTTAATATTTTTCTTCCTTGTATTTTATGTAAAAGACATATTAGTAGTTTTTATAAAACTCATCTCTTTTCTTGTTTTTTGAAAAAAAAAATTATATTGGTTTTAGTCGCGATGAAACAAAGTTTTAGACTGACACGCTCCAGAAGGGTGTGTTTGTAATATCGCAAGTGTATGGATTATCGTGAGCACTTGAGGATCAATTCCACTGTTCGACGAATTTTTGTAATAAAATTCATCAGGAAAAGTCTCATATGATCAAAAGAGTCAAAATAAAAATACAATTTTGAAAGTGAGTAAAACCTAGTCAAAAACCCAGTCAAAAACCCCACTGGTCGAGTTAGACTTGGACTGAGCCTGGTCGAATCAGGTTCGGACTGGGTTTGGTCAAATTAGACTCGGACTAGGTTTGGTTGAATCAGGTTCTGGTCGGATTCGAACCAGACTCGGGTCTGGTTGAATTCAACCCTGATTAAGTCTAGTCGCACCGACATTCAACCCGAGCTCGAACAAGATAAACACTAGCATTATGTTTTCATTATTTAAATAATCATGTTTATCTCCTATTCGAATTCAAATCTCTCGAATATCTCTGGTTGTTGGATTATTGTAACCAACCCAAAGCTTTTATAAATAGAGAGGGGTACTCACCTTTTTGCATGTAGACGGACCGTAGACTGGGTGGCAGGCGAACGAAGAGACGGACAAGGAGGCTTTAGGCTAGACATAAAGACCTTCTCTAATTTGACCAGAGAAGGTATCTATTCTTCTCTTCTGCAGGAACAAGTTCTCAAAGCCATGGGTGAGTTATGTTATCTACATAGCACGCATCATCATGCATTGCATTAGGAGGGTGAAGGCCTGTTCGTTGGCGCCCGTGCTAACCGTTCATGAAGATGGAGAAGAGCAAGGCGCAAAGGGAGCCCCAATCCAGAGAGAGCCCCGGTGGATTTCTATTTTTGCAGGTCGACGGGTGATTGAAGATGATCGAGATCGAGATCGAGACCTTAAGTCTCACTTTCGGTTGAGGCTGTTAATTGTAGAAGTTGCATTTTTTATTGAGACCTTTAAGTCGCACTTATGATCAAATCAAGATCGAGATCGAGACCTTAAGTCACACGTTCGGTCAAGGCCGTTAATTGCACAAGTTGCGTTTTCGGTTGAGACCCTTAAATCTCACTTACGATCAGATCAAGATCAAAATCAAGACCTTAAGTCACACTTTCAGTTGAGGTCATTCATTGCACATGTTGCATTTTTAGTTGAGACTCTTAAGTCGCACTTTCGGTCATAGATCCAAAATGGCAATTTGATTGAAATTGATTGTGCTTTTGGTCGAAACCGATTGATCAGAAGGCTGCATTCGACCAATTGCACCCATTCGACCAGAGGGTAGTGTTCGACCAGTTGCGCCATTTGACCAGAGGGCATTATTTGATCAAGATCAAGTAGCGTCATCTCGATCACGATCAAAAGTCAATTTGCACTTCGATCACGATCGGAAGGTTGCACAACAATCAACGATCAATTTGTGCCATCTCGATCATGATCAGAGGTTAATTTGTATTCGATCATGATTAAAAGGTTGCACAAAGATCAGTGATCAAGTTTCAACGATTAGAGGTCAATTTGTACTTTGATCACAATCAGTATGTTGTATTTCATCAAGACCAGTTTGCACCAATTCGACCAAAAGTCTTCAAGGTTCGACCAGGGACCAAGATGATACATTTCGACTAGTTACCAAAGCTTGTTCAGCTTGTCTCACGGGAGAAGATTGTCCAGAAGTCCGATCGACCCCACATTTTTATGCAGGATAGAAGACTCGATGTGCATTGTGTCCTCCAAATTTCACTTTAATCAGAAGTCAGGAGGATACCCAGATGATCATTGCAAACATGTGCTGTCTTGCTGAATTTCTACAGGACACATAGGAGCCGCATCAACGATAACTTCTCATCTAGAAATCCGATCGACCCCAAAGTTTTATGCAGGACAGAAGACTGGATGTGCAACCTGTCCACTAAGTTTCACTTCAATCAGAAGCCTCCAAGTTGTAGTTCGACCGGAGGCTCTGTTCGGATAAGTTCCAGCCTAATATGCGAGAGAAGATTGATGGTAACTTCTCATCCAAAAGTTCGATCGACCCCAAATTTTGATGGAGAATAGTAGGCTTGGGTTGAAGCAATCCCTCCAAGTTTCACCCCGATCAAAGAGTAAAAAGTGCTCCAGAAGACCAATGTAAATAGGCTCTATCTTGCTAAATTTTCACTTAACATACGAGCAATGCATTGAAGATATTTTACAATCTAGACCGATTGATATCAAATTTTGATGAACAATCAAAGACCTGTCCAGAAGCTATTCCACCAAGTTTTACTTCAATCAGAGGCCTCCATGATGCAATTCAACCAAAGATCATTGCAAGGAGACTCTATCCAGTTGAAGATCAGCTTGTCCCACGGGAGAAGATCGATGATAACTTTTTATCCAGAAGTCCGATCAACTCCAAACTTTTATGCAGAGTAGAAGGTTCATGCTAAAGCAGTTCCTCCAAGTTTCATTCTGATCAGAAGTTAAGAAGCCTTCCAGAAGATCATTGCAAGTAGGCTCTATCTTAGTGAATTCTAGCTTGACATACGAGCAATGGTTCAAAAATAGCTTTCAATCCTACAGTCTGATTGATCTCAAATTTTGATGAGCAAGTGAAGATCTGTCCAAAAGCTACCTCACCAAGTTTCAAGCCAATCAGAGGTCACCAAGCTGCAGAAGGATTACAGCAAATGAGTTATTCCCTAATGAATTTCAGTCTGATGTACGGGAAAAGATTGATGATAACTTCTCATCCAAAAGTCCGATCAATCCCAAACTTTTATGCAGGGCATAAGATTAAATGTGAAGCAAATCTTCCAAGACCCGCCTCAATCAAAAGTTAAGAAGACTTACAGAAGACCATTGCAAACAGTCACTGTCTTGCTAAATTCCAGCTTGACATACAAACAATGCAATGAAGATAGTTTTCAATCCGATGGTCCAATTAATCTCAAATTTTGATGAACAATTGAAGATCTATCCAGAAACTATTCTACCATGTTTCATGCCGATTAGAGGCCAGAAAGGCCCTCATCCAGCTAGTTGAAGGGCAGCCAATGTTCAACCATGTCTGAAGTTGTTAAGACAAGTCAAAATATTTCTAAGTCATTGATGAATATTCTGAAGTGCTGCCTACCATGAATAGCTACGAGTTTTAAACAATTTAGGGATCGAAACAAACACTAACTCGAGGTTTTTTATGTGCATAATCCATGCATATCATAGACAATTAAACTTTAGCTCTCGTTTGCCAAAATCATGTTTTCTTAAAACACAAGATCCAAATAGGCCTCTTATGTGTGATGCTCATCTTGTTCTAGTCTAGATAATGTTCCATCATTATTTTTCATTTTAACTTGTTCTCTAAGACTACCATGTGTCCTAAGTGTTTTTGGAAACTTTAATGAATTGCAAAGTATATTTGATGAAATGTATAGCAAAAAGAAGTTAAATACATGGTATATGAACTAGAAATATCATACATGTGAGTCTAATTATTTGCACAACCATATGCAGGGGCGGATGTCAAATTTTAAGTAATAGAGGTCAATATATGAAAAAAAAAGAAAAGAGTAAGGGTTAATCATATAAATACTTTTTAAAAAAGTATGGGGTCCAATTTTGTAATATTTATATCAATTTCATATAAATTACACATAAATAGCAAAAATGAGAGGGTGTTTTAAGTCAAAATAGGGTCAATTGACACATTCAACTCACTTGCACACACCTCAGACCATTTAGTTCCGCCGTACAAATCCAAGTAGTAGAATTGCTCACTAAAGGCATTGTTCACAAGGATCGGATTGAACCCCTCATGCAACATTTTGTGTGTAAATCTAGGAATGAATGGGATGGCAAGTTGGATGGTGTAGACCAACTATTTTAATGATGGATATAGAATAATGCTAGTAAATACCGGCAAAAAATTGAAAACTCTCAAATTTTCCTTATGCTATTGTCTATTTGGCAACCATTGACTTAGAGGCTTTAATAGCAAGAGGTTGCTCCACACATCACTTCACTGATTTCCTCTATTGCAACTTTTGCCACTTCCAAGTGTTGGGGACTTTTAATATCCAATGAATCCAATAAACCCAAGAAATTGGAGTAGTATTGAATGATAGCAACAATAGAGACACAAAAGACAAACACATCAGCACAACAAAAGGAGGGGAGCATCATGCAAACATCACCAAGCTTCTCTATTGTGATTGCTCACTGCTAGTTATATCATGTGCAATTAGCATGGTTTCGTGGGGAACTGTATCAACTCCCTAAGAAGTCTCAAAATCTTCAACAACCTCACCACCCTGCATTTTTAGTGTTGTAATCTAAAAATTTCCAATATATAATTGGTGAACTACTTAACTTAGAAAAGTTTCCAAAGAAAAAAAAATCTCAAGTAAACACGTAAAGTTAACCAGAAAACGTATATATTTTGCATGGTCTTAAATTTCTTCACATCCCTCGCTCTCTATGGATAGGCATTATGAGGTCTCCAATCCGCAGAACAAATTACATAAATTTTCGTTTTTGCTAATATACCTTCAAATGAAGATTATTAAAAGATAACAAACAAAATATAGATGCTGCAAAGAGAGATTACCATCTGTGCCCCTCATGTCTAGCTAATGCTCCATCTATATTTTGCATGTATTTTCACATGTTCTATAAGATTACCTTGTGTCCTAATTATTCATGGAAACTTTTATGAATCGTTGCCATAGATATAGGACATGTTTTTCAGTCAATTGCTGCACATTGCATACAGTGGTTGGTGCGCAGTGTGATCTATGCAATGACGTGAGCATCAAACATCAACATAAATAGGAGGAGTTTTTTTATAAATAACTCACAAAAAATAAATAATTACAAAAATAACCTACAGTTCCAAAATTTTGCAGAAATAGTCTACCACATCAGCCTGTCGAGTCTTGGGAACTCAACAAGCCGCTTGTCGAGTGCTGGACACTCGACAAGCTAGTGCTCGTGCTCGTGCTCCCTGGTGGTCGTTAGTCGCGGTCGAGGCGCACTCGACAAGCAGCTTGTTGAGTTCTGGGCACTCGACAAATCCCTCCCACGCGACATGTAGCTTGTAATTATTTATTTTTTATGGATTATTTATAAAAAAACTCTAAATAGAAGTCCAACATGCCAAGTGTTGAGATAAATATTTTTTAATCTCTTTATTTTTGTTTGCTTATTATTTTTTATCTGTCTATTTTAAAATATATCATCAGTCTCTCTTCTTTTGAGATTGATTTAGTTTGATGTTTTTATGAAGAACGATAAAGGTTGATGATGGAATATGACGTATAACTACATTAGATAGCTACTCAATGAGGCAAAAAAGTTGGAGGAGAGTGGGAGAGCAAGAGAAGATTTTAATGGATGAAAGTGGGGAGAGGTAAATCAAAAGTTAACATGCTAGAAAGTGGAATCGTACATTATTATTAATTTAATCTATAACCCAAACATGCATTGGGATAGCGTCTTCATAACACTTATGGTGATGATAAAATTTTACACCTCTTTTATTGATTTTTCAAAGTATTCTGTTATATTATACGTGTTTTAATTATTAAATTTGTAGAAAACTTGTTTTAAGTGTGTGTTTTGCAGAAAAATTGGATTTTTGGACTCATACGGTGTCAACTGAATAGGATGATCACACAAAGGAGAAATGTTTGACCTGTATGATAAACAATATTTGACTATATGTTCTGATTGTATAGAGTTTTAATAGTAAAATCTGATCAAATATCTTCTATTCCATAAAAATCTCAAAGAAAAAAGCTCCCAATTATTATGATCATAGATTAAAAATATATTAGATCTACATCTAATAAATAGATTAATTTTAGTTAATGGTGACCTCCCAGTGACAGTTTGAGTGACCGCATGAGTTGGATTAACTGAGAGTAGTTCTAGTCATTACAAAGCGTCAAGCATTATTCTAAACCTTTGAGCAAGATATCTGAATGAGCATGCACGCACCTTGTGATGGGCGGCACGGGGTGACAGAGCATGGCTGTCCAATTTACGCTATTCCGCCTTCTAAACGGTAAATTCGTTTCAGATCATTAATTATTTAAATATCTATTTTCTTTATCGATTTGTATTCCTACATATGAATTAGTATGTTGAATCTCCTAAAACCCATCTCATTCATAAAATTTTTTAGATTCCTCTTTTCTCTACTACTATTTTAATTTCTTTTTCTCGTTGAATTGCAAAATTTTCGATTTCCTTGTGGATATAACAATCCTAAAATACTCATCAAAAAGATTACACCGTCTCCATGTTCTATTGGGTCATCACTTTTCCTCCACTATTTTGCCTTGTCGTCGTGTATATATTTTGTTGCTAAGATCACTGTTATTGAGGGGAAGGTGAACAAATAAGAAGGGGAGAGAGAAAGAGAGGATGGAAGAGATGCTGGGAACATTGGCCCCAAGGATCACATCTCACTCCTATACAAGACATTTTATGTGTGAATCTAGTAATGAATCAGATGGTTAGGAGGACATGTATAGGCTAATTTTAGAATTGGATATAGAATAGTACTTGTAAATACCCATTAAAACCTTAAAAACTCTCAGATTATACTCATACCTGCTAGACTCGTTTTTGCTTGGCAACTACTAAAAGGCTTTAATAGTAAGAGATAGCTACGTGCATTACTTCTTTATGGAGTTTTCACATTACTACTTTGCAACTTCAAATCTCTTAGTTTTATTATCATGTTATGAATAATAAATTGAATAAAC
Source organism: Pharus latifolius (assembly GCA_019359835.1). Classification (NCBI taxonomy): domain Eukaryota; kingdom Viridiplantae; phylum Streptophyta; class Magnoliopsida; order Poales; family Poaceae; genus Pharus; species Pharus latifolius. The sequence continues at coordinate 1,074,797 of CM033328.1, forward strand.
TAGAGTATCAGTGAGTATGAATAATCATGAAGATATAAAAAATGTACACATTATCACAACAAAAGACATATATTCTTAGACTCACATCGCCAAACTTCTCTATCATAAGTGCTTAATGATAGTCTAACCGACATATACAATTCTTGGAGAATCCTATCAATCTCAAGATCTTTATAAACTTACGACTACGCACTCAAGAATGTAACAATAAAATTACTATAAATGTGGCCAAATAGTAAGTGACAAATTCGTTTTTTTATTGGAGATTTATGTAGTAGTAAAGTGTGTGAATATACGTAGACTTTTATATAATACTTTAAGATTAATGAACCACATTATGTTTTCTTCTCCACTTTTCTATCTAGTTTTCTCTCCCTCCTACCCCCTCATTCCACAATGCTTATTTACTCTCTTACATTCGTCATTTGTTCTTCATTACACACTCTCTATGTTATTTATTTATCTCATCATCTGTCACACTTTGGACATCTAGAATTTCTCCTCACTCCTTTCCTGATATGTAGGTCATCCGAGGGTCCTTTACTCATTCTAATTTGGTGTTCAATTTTATAGATAAAAATATGATAATAAAATATGGTACTCTTAAATTATATGAAATAATCACTCAGCTTAGTAGTAGGGAAGACTTGCAAAAAAGTTGTTCCCTAAGTACCATACAAGGTAAACATTAAAAATAAGAGGGGATAGTTTGAACAAAAATAAACAAACATCGCAGCGGTAGAGCTGTCAGTGTATCTGGCGACTCCCTAAAATTTATCCCATTAATTATTATGCCCCTTGCGTAGTTTCCATCATTATTTTTAAGAATAAAAATAAAAATAAAACGGACCTATCTTTTTCCATTCCTATCTCTCTCCTTCTCTCTCTCCCCATCACACCCCAAAGAACCCTAGAGGCAGTCCTCTTCAAGGTAAACTTTTTTTTTTCCCAATTGCCCAAAACTAATTGCTTGTTCCAACTCCATGTCTCATAAAGAGGAAATTTTTTTTGCTTTTTGTTTATGGGTTTCTTTCTTTTGTATTTTTGTTTCTTGTTCTTGTTTTTTCTTTCTTGGCCAAGATGGTCACAGATCTCATCTGCAAGATTCGATTTTGGTTGTCGAATCTTGCAATGGAGATCTTGCTTGATCTATCGGTACCAGATTTGGGCCGTTTTGTTGTGGATTTGCGCGATTTCTAGATCGGTTCTTGAAACCTAGGGTTTGGTCTAAATGTTTTGAATTTTGGTGTTTTTTGATGGTTTTTTCTGGTCATTTTTGCGGTTTCTTGATCTCTGACTTTTCAGGGATTGGCGATTGGAAGTCAATGCTGGAAATGGGCTGATCAGAACTGCAAGAAAGATCAAATTTTTATTGTTCTCCAGGTCCTGGTCTTGGAATTGGATTGGCTTATTCTCTGGTTCTGAGGTGGTTGTGGCGAGATGGACGACGACGGCAGCTTGGGCATTCGTAACTGGGGCTTCTATGATCCCCCGCTGAAGGGAAACCTCGGACTGCAGCTCATGTCGCCGGTGGCCGCTGACCGTGACACAAAGCCGCTGTTGCCTAATGGCGGCTCCTTCTTCAACCATCAAGGTCACCACCACATCCCTCACCACCCGCACCATCACCCACGTGACGGTGGTGGCAGCGGTGCCGCAAGCGCCGGCATTCCCAGTGAGACGCCTTCCATGCCCATGGACTTTGTTCGTGGCAATGACGCTTGGATGCACCTGTCACAACATCATCCCCGTGAGCCCAAGATTCTGCATTCACTCTCTGCTGGGCACACCGGCCATGCCGGGCATCACGCCCCAGCTGGGTATGGGATGATCCCGGGTACGCATAGTGCCCATACTCTCCAGATGATGCAGCCACCGGAGCCACCGGCACCGGCACCAGCACCACCACCGCCAGAGGAGCAAATGCCCATGCCATTAATTGAGGATAACATGGGAGTTATGATGGAGCCGCCACCTTCAAAGAAGAGGCAGCAGGGCAGGCAACCTAAGTCACCAAAACCCAAGAAACCCAAGAAGGCTGCTGCGCCACGGGAGGATGGGGCACCCAATGGGTCGGCACCACGTGGGAGGGGTCCAAAGAAGAATGTGGGGATGGTAATCAATGGGATTGATTTGGACCTCTCGAGGATACCAACACCTGTGTGCTCATGCACAGGCACCCCGCAGCAGTGCTACCGGTGGGGTGCAGGTGGTTGGCAGTCTGCATGTTGCACAACTACTATCTCAAACTACCCGCTGCCAATGAGCACGAAGCGCCGGGGTGCAAGGATTGCTGGCAGGAAGATGAGCCAGGGTGCATTCAAGAAAGTGCTTGAAAAGCTTGCTGGTGAAGGGTACAATCTTGCTAATCCAATTGATTTGAAGACCTTTTGGGCCAAGCATGGCACAAACAAGTTTGTGATAATAAGGTAAAAGAGATGCTAAGTTTGGCGGACTTGGGAGGATTCCATTCCTGCAGTTTGGTCTCAGTTATTGTCTGTATGTACTCTAGATGCCACCCTGCAGAACCCTTTTAGAAGTAGTTTGTAGACATTCTGTCTCTTTGGCAGTAATTTACATGCATCTTTGAGCTTTGGGTATAAACCCTGTATGGACATCTGCATGTATCTTTCTCTTTACAAGTAGTAGTGTAACAGAAGCAGTCGCTCTAATTTAGATGGCATGATATTAATCCATTAAATGTTTCTTGCTATGCGTTCTTCACTGTTTTAAAGGTATATGGCATTATCTAGAGGTCACCCGCAATGAAATATTGTTGGTCGCTCATCTAAGAAGTAATGATTAGGCTGGTATCCGTTGCATGTTGTGTTTATGTGCTTTTTTACAGATGATGCTCATGTAGTTTGTACAGTATTTATCAGTCCCTTTATTAACCCGGTGCTTTTTCATGCATTTGAGGAAATAAAATTCTTTCCAATTTATGTTCCTCAAACCCTCAGTATTATAATGTATGCTAAAGCAAGCTGTTCGCCGATTTCCTACCATAAATAGACGACATATATCTTGCATTTATGAATGATTGAATGACATCTCTTCTTTTGTGTTACGTAATGGTAGTGTAATGCTGTAATGACTGCTAAGGTATGCATCAGCACAAATATTGTGAAGTATAATGCTGTAATGTCTGCTAAGGTATGCATCAGCACGAATATTATGAAGCATAGGTCCTGTTACAATCTCATTATATTTATCTTCCACTTAACATTGTTTAGTCCTTTCTTTAAAAGAGAATTGCCTTATGTTAGATAAAATCCTATGCTTGAATGCAGAACCATTTTCTTCTGTAATAATTCAATGTCTTACATGGTCTATGAGCCTTGTCTTCTAAGGATTGAGTGATTGATTACATGGTGTGTTTAGGCAATGGGAGTATTTTTTGTGAATCATGTTTGGGCCAACTTGATGTCTGATTTTATTTTATTCATGTGAGTGCGCGACCTGCACAAGTGTGTTTGTGGCAAAACTTGTCATTTTTATTCTAGAAAGGGGGTTTACTATTTGTGTTTACTTAGAACTAGGGTGGCATTTTTTCCTAAAACCTCTTTTTAGTTATATTAATATTATGAGATTTTATTACCCTTGTTCGTGTCAAAAATCAAACATAAGTTGTGAATGGCTGCTGAGAAAATAAACTTAAAATCTTATGTCTGTAACATGAGTATTTAAAGAGTTCCGTTAAAGCTGTTGACTATCTAGCTGATCTTTTTCTTTTGATAGCAATTTATTGCTTTGTTTGTGATCGGTTAGTACTATTTTTGCTTTAGAACCTTGAAGGTTTTTCATTTCATGCTTTTGGTGTTCTCAGGCTTTATGATTCATTTGTGCCTGCATATTTTTTAACACTAAATTGTAGATCCTAGCAAGTAGATGGAGCAAGAAAGTTAAATCTGTCATGGCCCTGAAGGGTTTTTCAGGTTCATGCTTCTTTCTTTGCTGTCTTTTTTATGATTATCTTGAAGAAATAATGGAAAGCACCTAAAGTTTCAATTTCATGTTTAAGTCCTTGTGTGTTAATCAATGGAAGAATGTTCCAAACAATGAGGATTTAACTTTAGGTCATTGTTTTCAGCTACTTGCTCATTCTTTGTACAGTAAACTCCAGCAGTGTTTTTGTGGTCAGTAGCTTGCGCTTGTTTTGTGTGATTTGTTTTGTAATGTGTATACATGGTGTGACTGTATCTCCGACATGTCGTGGACAGCTGATAATCACCAACTATTGCATTGATTTTTACTCCGAGAGGCAATGCATCATCAGGTTACAAGTGATGCTGAGCAACAAAAAGCTTCTATGAATGGTTTTTGGTTTCTGATTTTTCTAGTTTTTTTTTCTTGTTTAAGATTCATTTCGTTTCCACTGCCATGGAAGCAACAGTTTGTATGTCTATACTGTCAGTTTGTTTTTCAAGAATCATAACATGAAACTGTGTTGGGACTCTTGTCTGCTGGGAGCCTGGGGTATGGTTTTTGTCCGTGTCAGTATGTGTGATAGAAATTGTATATTGAAACTGTTTAGAAGCTTTACTGTTAGCATGTGATTACTGTGCTAGTGCTGAATGTCCTTGTTGCGTTGAACAGCCTCATCAGGATTCAGAACTTTATCAACATATAGACAGTGAACCTATCAACATATAAACAGTGTGCTTGCATCTTGTGTTGCATTTTGTTTAATGTCATTTACTCATTTTTTATGCTAGAAACTAATGTGCAGAGAATACTATCATTAGTCTCTTATCATCCTGTAATGGCAGTTAGGTTGAGGCTTCAGGAGGATCAACTACTGCTAATAGTATAGTAGAGTTGTAAAATCAATATTTGTATCATATGTAAGATTAAGATCATATGAGTGAGATGGATGACCAAAAAATTATGATCCTTCACATCTAGAACATAGCATAATCTAGCCATTATGCACAGCAGGAGTTACTGTTGTTAGATTTCAAGATCCAAATCATAATTCTTCCTGTAAAAGGAGGAAGAAGAGGAAAATCCAGACATGGATCATGAGTTGTCCTGAGACCAATTAAGATATAAATCATGATTAATCTTACTTGCATCCATGCATTATGCAATGATGTAGAGACAAGCTGCGAGCCTGCATGTGCGCAGGATTGTGTAGGAAAGTAGCTACAACCGTCCAATTACAAGCCATCAACCGCCTAGTTCACTCAAATTCATCCACAAACAAAGCTTTCTTGATATATCACATCTTCCTATCAAAGTTGTCCCCTTCAAACGTGTTATATAGATGCTTATTAAGTTCTCAAATAAAAATGCATATATGCTTATTAAGTTCACATTGTACAAAGAACGTTTAAGATACCTCAACTCCATCAATGTTGGTAGGAGGGTGGCCACAACCGTTTGATTATGAGCAATCAATGGTTTAGTACAGTCAAAAAACAAAACTCTCCTGATATGTCACATCAATTTTTTTATCTTCTCTATAATAGAAAGTTTTCTATGATCTTATCAAAATTGTCCCCTTCAAATGTTATATATATGCTTGTAAGGTTTTGAAGAAAAATATATAAATGCTTAGTTATAAGGGAAGCTTAACTTCGCATTGCATTGTACAAGAAGATCATCCTACTTCAACTCCAACTATTGGAATTGTTTCTTTATCGAAATTTAGATGTGTAAGTCAAAAAAAATATAAAAAATCTTGTCGAGACACTTATTTGACTTGGCTAAGTCTTCCTCAATAAGACATCTTTTGAAATTTATGATGGTGAAACATAAAAACTGACTTTTTCAATAAGTTAGGTAAGTTATTTGGTGATAATTTTGGTTTATGAACTTATTAGATGTGTTTTGAGTTGTGTGTGGGGTGGGGGGTGGGGGGTGGATTTGAGATGCAGTTAGGGGAGAGAAATTCTATTAAAAAAACCGTCTATTTAACCCTACTTTTGAGTTTTCTTGACCGAAAGCTTAAATAGAAACCAGGATAAACATGTCGTAGGTTTTGAAGCTTTTGGGATGACCAAGATAACCAAAAAAAATGCACCAAACTAGTAAGAAACAAAGGGGAAAAGATTCCATCAAAAAAGGATTAATGATGATAATGTTGTTTGACCAAAGCTAGCTAGGCAAAGCAAAATGCTGCGTAGCTACCAACTGGGCTCGAATGCTTGCTTTTTTCGCTTTTGCTAATATTAAACTAGTACTAGTACATATGTACCTTAAGGTGCTCATCTCCTAGAGTTTTTCCGCCCCATTAGATTTTGATCAGAACCGCCCATTTTAAATCCTTTCAATAGGTTAAGGGCCGGTTTCTGAAACAAAAAACAACAGAGAAAATTTCACAAAACTCCATTCATTTATATTTTTTTGATTCATCACATATAATTAAATTATAAATAATGTCAATATCCTATTTTTTATTGAGTCATCTATCTTAGTTGACAAAATTTAACATGTGAGACCCACTCACCTCCAGTATAGATTGAATGCTCCTTTTTGCCAATTGCCATGTCGGTTATGCTGGTGGCAAGGTAATGCGAAAGAGCAGGAGGTATAATGACCTTGAGTGTTAAATCTGAAGTGGATGGAAGTTTATTGAATAGATTTAGCATAAACACTAGGAGTAGTACTAGTATATGCACATGCAGAGATCAATCTAAAGGTGCTTTTAAATTGAGTCCAACACCACTTCCCCAATTGCTGTTCGAGCTTCGTGTACATGCTACGTTGACTCAACTCAGGCGCGGAAACTGTGTGTCACTGTGTGGCGAGACAATGAGGACGTGGTCATCTATAGGTGGGCCCCACAAGCTACACGCCGAGCCAAGTAGTGCCATTGGAGGAAACTTTGGCTCCTAATAACGCGGTTTGTAGAGTCCATGAACGTCACAACTGCTTTCACCTCAACCTACGTTATATATGATCTTATCAAAATCTGACATGCGAGACCCACTCATCTTTAGCATAAATTGGATGGCGGGTGGCAAGTGCATCTTTGACGCAGGTAATGTGAAAGAGCAGGAAGCATAATGATCTTGAGTGTTAAATCCGAAGTGGATAGAAGTTTATTGAATAGATTTAGCATAAAATCTAGGAGTGATACTAATATATGCACATGCAGAGATCAATCTAAAGGCGTTTTTAGGCTAAGTCCAACACAACTTCCCCAATTGTCGTTCGAGTTTCGTGTACATGCTACGTTGACTTGACTCAAGCGTGGAAACTGTGTCACCGTGTGGCGAGACAATAAGCACGTGGTCATCTGTAGGTGGACCCCACAAGCTACACGCCGAGCCAAATAGTGCCATTGGAGGAAGTTTTGGCTCCAAACAACGCGGTTTGTAGGGCTCATGCACGTTACAACTGCTTTCACCCCAACCCACGTGCACCTCAAGGTTGACATATAGGGCTAAATTTGGCGAGGCCTAAACATCACCGAGTGTGGGTGTGAGATGTTGTGCATGGAGTGAGGCGCATGAGGCGCACAAACCGCGTCATGGTGTATGTGCATATGTCTTGTTTGATGCATGCACCCTCACCTCTGAGGTTGACAGGTGGGTTCAGATCCAATTTAGTCCCTCTGTCAGCCTCTAATACATGTTTTTTATTTAGTTGTTGGGATTTTCAAAATACACCTATAATTCATCAAAAGTCAATGATAAGTGAGTTTAAGATTGGTTTGATCCACATGTCAGCCTATAATCTATGTTTAGAGGTTGTTTTGAATGGTTTTTAAATAATTTTTGAATGAAAAATTTTTAATAAAAGGTGCATGTTGGTTTTAGTGATGTGACATATTATCTTTCTTTACAAATCAATATATTAAAACGTTTGATTCTTCAAATATTTTCACATGATTTTTTACATATATTGATACACTCTCTCCTTTCAAGGCCCTCAATCACCCTCAACTGTTGCACTCAGCCTCAGTTGTCACAATGTGACAAAGGTAAACTATTCTTTCACTTAAAAAAAGCAGTAAACTAGTCTTTGAAAGGAGCATCTTGTGGTTGGTTTCACGAGAAGAGGATTAAAAGGCAGGCATGCATGCGTAAGGACCATCATGAAGCCCCGCTCTCTCATCTAAATATCTCATTGTCTAAATAGATATAGATATATCATAAATAGATAAAAATAATTGGATTATCAATATTTATGTTGTAATGTAATATAAAAATCAATAATTATTGTAAGATATATAAAACACAAGACCTAAAAAAAATAAAGATAGCCAGAAAACCTCTGAAAAACCATCTGATTGCCCTAGTTTGCCTTGTTTTGTTTTTCTTTTTTAGCGAACACGCTTTATACTGTATTGTGATATTAGTAATATAAAAAAAAACTTTAGTAGACACAAATTCTGCTGTAGTTTTGCCTTCTTTTTACAAGATTCTTGACATTATAAACCAATTGAGGCTTTAGACCCGATTAGTGAATTTGTAGTTTCTTGACGAGAGAATGAGTACAAACAATGGTAGACCCAAGGAGAAAGAAGAAAAAATGACATATGGATTTATACAAGTTCGATCAGTACAGAACAATCTTACTGATTCCTTAAGGACCATTCACTATGAGCAATCTAGAGCAGCACCAGTTGCGTTATATTAGTTTATTCTAAGTTTTCGGCTCATCATGTATATGTTATATAAGTAAAAAATTGATTTCGTCGAAGATGTCTCAGTTTTGATGAAATATAGTAATTATTTAAGAGGAATGAAACACAAAAACTACAAATAAAAATAAAAATAAATCAAAGATTCCCGGAAAACCATCTAGACACGAGAGTGTGGCGTGTGTGTGGGGCACGGAGACAATGTTAGGTCGGCAACTTTATTTGACATAAGATTTTACTATATAGAATACATAAAGATTTTCACTAGACCCTCTTTATTATTAGTATCTTTCTATTTGGTCATTTCCATAGGAAATTGTCTGAAATTTTTAGTAAAAGCAAGATTGTGAACCTTGCTCCCAACGCTCAAAATCTTCATAAATTAGCAGTTTAATTACTTTAGCATTGAAAATCGGATGTTGACACTAGTGTTTGTGGGGATAATTATGAAGATTACACGTGCATTGTGCCAAAGTGATCACTTTATTTGTATGCTCAAGGGGGACACATGAACCCTATTTACTTGTATTTTACTTCCATTAGTGTGGTGGCAAAGCACTTGAAAATTTTAGCATCCACTATACATGCATCAATATCCAACGTGCTCAATGATATATATTTCATAGGACCATGATATCAAATGATGTAAACCTACCTACCCTAATCTTGGTTTGTTATTAACTGGAGCTTGTATTGTTGAGATGGAGACAGTGTAACTTGGATGTTAACATCTCATCAAAGAGACAAAAACAATGGACATGCAAAATTTAAATAATTTTTTTCATTGCGCTGGCCGGAAAATTCCCATCAAAATCACTGCCACATCAGCTTTTCTAATAGTTAACACACATAAGTGACTAACTTGGCTAACCGAACCAAGTTTAGGGTTATGTCAGTTTAATTTTTAATTTTAGAGACTTAAGTGATACAATCATCGAACTATTACCTTAGCCTTATCTTGTCGAGATAGACCAGACCTGTGCCTGGGCATTTTCCTAGTATCAGAGCCCGGCCGTCCGAGTCAGCCCCGCCGTCTTTTCGTCCGGGGGGAGGAAGGAGTTGGTATAGTAGGTCCAGGCGGAAATCCCTGTTGGCTTTGTCGGGGGTTCCGAGGTAGCGTCGCCCTTTTAGCCGTGTGATAGGCGTTTGGTGGGCGTAAATCGCGAAAGGAACACTGCAAAGGAACGAGGTTGATCTTAATTGTGGGAGTTGTCCCTGCCGTTGACTGGAAACTATTCATTACTCTCTTTTCTGTACTAAAAGATGTCTTGGCTGATCAGGACTCTGTGCACTGCTAATCAGACAATTGCCTCAAGCAGTCAGGAAAAGTCTGTTAAGACGATGTCGGTTAAAAATGGTTCTTCCATATGCTTTGCAGATATAGAGAAAAGTATTGCAAATTGGAAGATACCCAAGGTTAATATTAAAGAAATATATCATATAGGTGCTTTTAGTTTAAGATCTGATTATTATATAAAAATAATTGAAAAAACACTTTCTATTAGTTCCTTACATGAAACATTGCATCTTTTATCTGAACATGAAATCGACTGTATTAGAGCTAACCCTCAATATAATTATCTGCATATCGGTTTGGTCCAAATTGCAATCAAATCTTTAACCAGAAAAGGGTTAAATATCTCTGTTCTGGCTTGTTTGAGAGACACCAGAAATAAAAAGTTCTCTGACTCTTTATTAGGACTAGTTGAAGCTAGTCTTACTAATGGGCCAGTGTTTTTCAACACTTTCCCTGATTTTTCTGTTTCTCTTACGGATGCAAATATCAAAAAGGTTTTGACCTTAAATCTCCAAACATCTGGCTTTGATCTTGAACCAGGTAGTGAAAATATCTCTGGTACTTATCGAGTTTACTATAAAGCCATGACCACATTAGCCCCTTGTGCCAAACAACATACACCAAAGGGTCTAACTACTTTACTTCAAGCCAATCCCAAAAACAACTCTATAACCCCAAAAACTTTAAAATGGGATGAAATCTCTCTCCCTGAAAAATGGAGTCTTTTCCAAGTTATTGACCCTAAGCCTCTTCAACAAACTGAGTTAGAATCCTTGACTGAAACCCCAGATGGAGATGTTGAGGTAGTTTTCTCCTCACAAAGAAAAGCCTTCATTCAGTCAAGACCTTCCATGAGATATGAGAGGAGACCAATTAAGCCTCAAAATGTCGCCTTTGCTACTTATGAAGATGGCACTTATGAGCCTTCTGTCTCAGATTTTGAGGTCAATGTCATTGACTTTGCTCAAAACCCTGAATTTGAAATAGACAAACTTCTCCTCAGATTAGAGTTTAATCTTCCTAAAAACAAGATTAAAAAAGAAAGATTCTTCAACAAAGTCAAAGAACCTTTCAAAACTAAAATTAGAGACCTTTGGTATGCTGATATGATGAAACAAAAGAGAAACATATTCTTTTTTGACTGTTATGAAGATTCTTTTTGGATTCATGTCGAAGATTATCTGTTTGAAAAAAGAGAACAGGTCTCAGTTATTGTAACATCCCTAATTTTTGCCCCATTTTTCATTCTCTGAGCATCGCCTTATCACGCACCTTGCATCACCTGTCTCCGAAGGAACCCAAACCAAAACTAATATAAGCGTGATGCGCTCTAAGATCCTCTCGTGTCAAAACATCTCAAGTCGGCCGGTTCTATCTCAAAATCGAAAACGACCGCTTCTAGAAAGCCCTAAAAAGTCCAAAATCTCCGTTTGAAGTCCGAATTGAGATCTGTCTTCTCCTATAGGTTCATATCGCTATTTGATACGTATCGTCCTTTAGAAACATCTCCAAATTCGCGACGAAAACCAGAGTTTCAGCTGTTGGAAGAATCTGAAAACAAAAGTACTATTTTTACCCGGCTCTGTTTTCGTTTTGTCCGAAACCCTGCCAAATCTTAGCGTTTTCGCGCAAACTCAATTGGAATAAGTATATACCAATTTTATCTAGCCCTCAGAAAAGTCGGAATCGCAATTAGATCCCCAAATCCTGAAAATACCCATTTTACCCCTCGGCCGAAAATGCACAGTACAGTGCACGGTACTGTAGCGCACTGTGCCGTTGCCGTTGCCACGCCGTGCGCGCGCCCTGCGTGCCGCCCGTGCGCCACCGTGCCGCGCCACCGCGTCCCCTCGCCGCCGGCACCGCCCCGTGTGCGCCTCGCGTGCGTTGTGAGCCCAGTCACCTGTCCACGCCACGGCGACGCCTCGGGAGCCCCCAGATCGCCGTGCTCGTCTCGTCGCATCCATCAACCACCCCGGCATCACCTGCCCGCGCGCAAAAGTCGCCGCCCCGTGCCCCGAGACCACGTTGCCTGCAACCTCTCGCCTTGTACCATCGTCGCCGTCCTTTGCCCAAGCTGTAGCCATGCCTCGTGACCTCCTCACAGCTCGCCGTCCCATCGCCACCGTCCTCATCTCAGGTAAACCGCGCCCAGAAGCGCCCTCCCTCGGCCATTGCCTCCCCTAAGCCACCTGGAGGCTATAAAAGGCCAGCACCACCACCACCTTCTCAGCACACAGCAAATACACCTAAAACACCCCCGCTCCTGCTACTGTTCTTCTTCCTCGAGCTCCACCTTCGGCCTCCACGGTGACAGCGCTCTCCGGTGAGGATTTCTTCAAAATAAAGCCACCAGCATACTCCTCTTAGCCCCTAGATGGTCCACGAGCAAGGAATTGAGCTCATTTCTTCTCCAACTCCGGCTATCACCGGTTTTCTATTTCTCTCTGTTTTACAAAATTCAACTTGAACCAGTGAGCTTTAGAACTCGTGCTAGTAGGAAGAAATACTCCTTAGAGTACGCTCAATTGCCCCAGCCAGTTAATTTTGGTTTTCAATCAGCCAATCAAAAACCCCCAAATCCCCCGGCCGTGAACTCCAGCAGTTAACTCCGGCGAGCCTCCAACCGCCACCTCCAGGCAATCCAATGATCCAGCAGTGACCTCTACACTCCCAGGAGCAAGAATATGTAATTTGTTTTGAAATTGATCAACTCTAGGTGCTCCAATTGCTCTGCCCTAATTTCTGTTCAAAGCAGCCACCTTGGCATTCAAATTCCGGCCAACTCCGGCCATCCCCGGCCAAACCCTCCGGCCATCCCCGGCCAAACCCTCCGGCCAGACACCTCCTGACACTTAAGCCTACATGTTTGACATAGTTTGCCCTCAAATGCATGAGCCAATTGCTCAGGACACACAAGCCCTAATTTCAGCAGTACAATGGCATAGAAATTGCTGTGTCCTGGACCTTTTTGTAAATTCTGGAAAACCTAAGCCTTTTCTGCTTGTCCCACTTTGTCAAATAGCTTCGCCTTAGTCTAATGCACCTACTGTCCAATTTTCATCTCATTCAGAGCTACCTAGACCCTTTAACTCACTTTTCGGCTTTTAGGTTAAGTTCGGACATGACCCGAACGTCGCCCTTTTGACGTCCAATGTCCGTCGACCCTAAGAGTCTTACTTACTACTCTTCTTGTCCATCCTAAACTAGCACAATTCAACCCTTGGAAATCCAAAGACCAAACCCTAGTCCAGTTCAGAAATCAGAAGCCGTTCCAGTATAGCGCCTTATTATTTTATGTGAGCATAAGTTGTCGTATTTTGTAAGTTGATTGTAATACCTTGTGTGTATGCCTGTATTTGAAGATCAAGACTTCGACTACGTGGAAGAGGAAGCAGAAGAACCCGCAGACTACGACACTACTGCTTGGCAAGGCAAGTTTCCCTCCTTTGAACATACTGCGCCTATTATTTTCATGCATATAATTATTTGGAATTTGGTACCTACGCATGTATGCATAGATAGTTTTGATAAAAGTATATGTTGAGAAATGATGTGAGTAGATAGTCCTACTTTGCAGACCCCCCTTGGTTCATAACAAATTACTTTACCTTGTCACCCTAGGAGTAGGAATGTAGAATGGAAATACATGTCTATACTGATAAATGTGTAAAAGTAAAGAGGAAGGCAGAAGCATGAGCAAACTATTTCTAAAAGATCATTTTGTGTAAAAGAAATAGGGACTATTAGCGAGGGTTGGTTTGGATGGTTGGCGCTGTGTGCGCGGTGGGTTTGTGAAAGCCTCGCTAAGGGTCCATAAGGACGGGATCGTCGTGCTGTGCTTCAAGCGGCCTGAAAACGTGCTAACCACCCGCCTGGTATGGGACAGGCACAATGTCATGACTCACCTAGAGTTAATCGTTTCCTGCAATGGTTGTCGATCCGGTTTCCCGAGTGGAAATTGGTGGGCCACAGAGGGCCACAAGTGGTGTGAGGGGTAGAGAGGATAAGGTGTAAGAAGGAAGTCGCCCTAGCCTGGCTCTCGAGTCGTGCGCGACCGAACCCGGAAGTGGGATTTCCATGCGTCCAGAGGAGGACTTCATGGACCCAAGGCTAGAAGAAAAGGCAGTGGGGAGGACCCACAACGATAATGAGGACCTTACGCGTGCTTGCCATGTATCATGTTATAGGGAGTACCTACCTTGATAATGGGGCCGGTATTGTCTATGTATCGGGCAGGAAATTATTAACAATAGGTCAGTAAACTGTTGTGTAAGCTCAGCCTGGTCACCTGCGTATAAGTCGCAGGGAGCTGATCCGACATTTAAGTTGAGTTTTCGTGGTGGGTACAGTGGTACACCTCTGTAGAGTGTAAAAAGGTATTCGAATACTCCGAGCTCCCGGGTTTTCTGGAGCCTGGTAGTCGTGGGGTGAACCCGCGTCGTTGCAGCATGATTAGTATTGCCAAATTCTTTAAAATGAGATCAAACCGTGGCAACTCATGGGAGTTTAGCCTGACTTGCGAAAAATATACACATGTACAGTATTGACAAATTACTTTGAGAAATAAAACCCCAGATTCAGGGAGATTTTCCAAAATACTAAGATACCTCTGTTTCCAATAAAATTTCATTAAGTATGGAACCATATAGCTTGTCGTTGTCAATAACTGCATACTATATTTCCTTGTACGGGAACTTGTTGAGCTTTGTACGCTCACCCTTGCCGATTCAATAAGCACAGAGGAGGAAGCAACTGATTTCATTGACTATGGAATCGAGCCGGCACAAGAAGATCCAGACACAGTTCCAGGAGATCCAGGCACCTGAAGGGTCATCCGACCTCAGTGAGAGCGATGTGGGTTTCGCCCTGCTGCACGCTTTGTTGTTTGAGGGAGACGTTTCCCCTCTGCCGTGTTATTTTGCTACTCTTTCTCGACGTGGTTCCGCACACGTCGGTTATTGTAATATGGGTCTGAACGACCCCTTACGCTATGTTATTGTATGTATGTAATTGCTGTTGGATGTTCTGAAGTCTCAACTCCTGTGCGCAAATTACCTGGGCATTTGTATTAGGTTCCCTCTAACGAGGGGCCCACAGTTATCAAAAGGGATTCCACTGATTGGAAGACTTATAGTGGAGAAGTGGTGGATTCAATTCATCCCCCTGTTGAATCTGTTCAGATATCTGAGAATATCAAAGCCTGTCCCCTTAAGGTTATGAACAAAACTTCTTTAGTAGAACCTGCAAGGACAGAGCATGTTAGTCATTTTATGGAACAACAAAATTTTGCAAATGTTTCCCTGCATGTTTTGGGAAAACAAACTGATAGGATTGAAAATATTTTAGTAGAAGGTAGCAAACAAAATAAACCTGAAGTAAATGTTAATATGCCTTCTAGCTCAAATTCTGCTTTACCTATTTTCATTCCTCAAAGTTTAGATCCTAATACCAGATTAGGAAAACAAAAGGCTTTTGGCTCACAAGACCTTATCTCTGAATTAACCAGCAGAATGAATAGCCTAAAAGTTTACAAAACCATCAATCATATTTCTGATGGTGAAGTTGAAGATAAGAATGAATTAGTAAACAAGATTTCAGCTTTTAAACCCGTCACACTTACTTCTAGGACAAGAAATTATTATCCTAGACCAACCTTTGCATACTTGCAGTTTGAAGAGATGCCTCAGGTCAGTTCTATGGTTTCTTTTAGTGGAAAAGAAATTGTAGAATGGAATCTTGATGGTTTAACTGAATATCAAATATTTACCTTTTGTCATCAAATGGTTATGTACGCCAATGCCTGTAGGGTCAATGGCAACAATGATAAACAGGTGGCAGGCATGATTGCCACAGGATTCTCTGGTCAACTTAGAGGATGGTGGGATCATTATCTTACTATTGAGCAAAAGGAAAACATCTTAGGGTCCATTAAGATTGATCCGGAAGGAAATGCTTTGCCAGGTAATCCCTCCGATGCCATTACCACCCTCCTATTCAATATTGTCTATCATTTTGCTGGAAACTATGATGATATCTACGAAAAGACTAGAGAACAACTGATCAATTTGAGGTGCAAAACAATGTCAGATTTTAGATGGTACAAAGACACATTTTTATCAAAACTCTATACTCTTCCTGACCCCAATCAAGAATTTTGGAAAGAAAAATATATCTCTGGCCTACCTCCCTTATTTGCTGAAAAAATAAGAAATTTGTTAAGAAAAGAAGGAGGAGATAGTCTCAATTATCAGTCTCTAGATATTGGAAGAATCACCCAAAAGATTCAGCTGGTTGGGGCTGATCTTTGTAATGATTTCAAAATTAAGGATCAACTTAAAAGACAAAAAATGTTGGGAAAAAGAGAATTAGGGGATTTTTGTTATCAGTTTGGTTTCCAACAAGATCTTTATGAAAAAAGAAGAAATCAAGCAAAAAACTTTAATAGTAGACACCCAAAGAACGACAGACTTAGGAAAAGAAAACCTAGAAAGATCCACAACAGAAAAGATAAAAACAAAGATATTACTTGTTTTAAGTGTGGAGAAAAGGGCCATACTGCCAATAGATGTTACAAGAATGGTTTTAAAAAGAAAGTCCAAGCTTTGCTTGAATCAGATCCCAAGGACCTTAAAGGAAAGCTAGAAGAAATTCTAAATAGCATTGATTCAGAGGCTGACTATACTTCTGATATAAATTGCTGTGAAAACAGTGAATGTTCTTGTTATGAGCAGGATATTTCAGAAGAAGAATCTGAAGAAAGTATTTTGGTCCTAACAAATTTTGAGCAATTTATTTTGGATACAATTGATTCAATTCAGGATTCTGAAGAAAAGAGAAGTCAGCTTGAAAAATATATTTCCATGATCAGTGGAAACAAAGATCTTGAGGTAAGATCAAACCAAAATAATGAGTTCTTCACTATTGACGAGGTTTTCCAAAAGATCAGAAGTTCTAGAGGAATTGGTAAGAAGCTTTTAATTGAGGATCTTTGGCAAGAACAAAATATTCTCAGAAAAGAATTGTTTGATCTTAAAATAAAAATCCAAATTTTAGAATCTCACAAACAAAATAATCTTGAAAACATTCCTAATATAGAGCCTTAGCTTAAAGAAAATGATGAAGATTTTATTGGTTCTATTGAAAAATATTTCAAACAAAAATGGTATACAGAAGTCCTATTCAAATTCTCTGATGGTTATGCTTTTAAACATAAAACTTTGTTAGATTCGGGAGCTGATATAAATTGTATCAGGGAAGGAATATTTCCTTCAAAATATTTTGAGAAAACTGCATACAAAGTTAATGTAGCCAATGGTGATCCTATGATCGTGAATTATAGGATTCCTGAAATTTATATCTGCATCTCTGGAGTCTGCATCAAAACCTCTTTTTTCTGAGTAAAAGATCTCAAACAAGGTGTTATCTTAGGGACACCATTTCTTTCAGCTATTAGACCATTTTTGGTAACTGATAGTAGTATTCAGTTTAAAATAAAAGGCAAATGGGCTGAAATGATATTCTCTTCCAAGCCAGAAGAAATCTTTCTAGATCATATGGACAAAGTCTTTCCTTACAAAGAACATTTTGTCCAAAATATATTTATAGATCATCAAGATAATCCTTTTTTCAGGAAAATAGAGAAGCTAGAAGGCAATCAATTGATAAAATTCAGCACATGGAACCTGCCACTACCATCTCAAGGGAGACAAAGCTGTTTTAATCATAATTTCCCTGCTACAAAAATACAACAAGGGTTGCTAAACTTGATTTGGCAATCTAGATCTGCCTCAGACAAGGTCTCAGCACTCAATGCATTGGCATATTACTTCGCATCCTCATGCAGAGAATATAGCCCAGAAGATCATGACGAGGATTGACACCCGGGTCACTTCTAATAAACTTTTGGTTCAAGACAAGTTCGAACCAGACATGTATCTGGTGATGCGTGTCGACGATTCGGACTCGGAGTCCTCAGCCGAACTTATGCAGAATTTGTAATAGTGAGACCTTTCAAGATGACCCTTCGGGAAGGTATGCTGAACAATGGTGAACAGGAGCACAGAGAATTTAGACAGGTTCGGGCCCTCGATGGTGGGAGTAAAAGCCCTACGTCCTGTTGAGATTTCACTAAGTGTGGTAAAATGTTTACAAATGGAAGGAAAAGTCCTCACAGGCGAGGATTTTTCCTGTAAAAGTGTACAAAGGTAAGCTAAAGAAGACTTAAAAATGCTATATGAGATGTGCTGTAGACTTGGCTAACTTGGATCCTCCCTTTTGATTGATACTTCATGCCATCCTTTTATACTGCTTGAAAGGGTGTCATGTGAAGGAAACTGTATCAATCGGTTGTACGGACGGTTGGATACGGTTTCTGAAACTGCTCTTAACCTCCACGTAGGTTAAACACGTGTTATTCATGGATAACTGTACGTGTTAACCTCCTGACGGTTGATTTTCCACGTGTAGGAATCTTCGGGATACTTAGAATATCCTGTCGTATGGACAACCGAATAGATAGATCCCAGGTATCCTGATCGGCAGATGTTCTGACCGCGGGATTCGGCTGACCGCAAAATATCCCGAATGTGTAGTTCGCGTATAGCCCACGAAGTTCTGACCGCGCAAGGCCTACGGTTTGACCGCGTAAAGCTGCGACTTGATCGCGTAAAGCTTACGACCTCGTGGTGATGCCTCTCAGAATAGCTTGAGTTCGCATCTCCAGACACATGTCTGGTTCGAACCTGTCCTGAACCAGAAGTTTATTAGAAGTGACCCGGGTGTCAATCCTCGTCAGCTAGCCCCCAAATTCGAAAAAAAAACGGAGAGACGTGTTTATTTCGAATTTAAAAACCGTGCATTGGATTTTTAACCCGGCCCTTTAACTTCTCCACTTAGTGGCGCACTAAGTGAAAACGGTTGGTTTTTCAAGACGGGTTCTGACATTACGTGACGGGCAATGATGGCGCCGTAGAGATTTTTATCTCGAGGTCAAATTGTAAATGTCTTAACGAAACTCGAGGTGTCTGGGAGGCGAACCGTCGACCTGGCGGCTATAAATACCAGACCCCTGGACATGTAAAGATTTACAATTTCCCTCTCACGCCTAAGTCTTTTTCTTGTTACCTGGCCTCCTTCCTTTTCACTTACTCTTCCCAATGGCAGATCACGAAATCATCGAGATTGAGAGCGATGAAGGGGAAATTGTCGAACAAGGGTCGAATGAAGTCCTGTCTCCCTTAAGGAAGAAAACCAAGGTTGACGAAGGATCTTCCAGTGGAACAAAGGTGAAGAATGTAGCGAGTTTCTTTCTTCCTTCAGTTCCTTTGACCCTCCCCGTTCATGCCTCTCGGCAAGTTAGGCCTTTATCCTTAGAGAAAGATCCCTTCACGTCCAATTCCCCCATCCTTTTGGGTGATCAACATCCTGGTCGGCAAGCGGTGACTATCCCTCGACCAGATGATTGCCATATTGGGTTGGCGAAGCAATTTTCTTCTGGGAAGGTTGCTCTTCCACCATATGATGATCTTCCTCCCAAGATGGGTGTATCAACGGGTTATGCACCGGGACAGGCAACAATTCTTCTCCCTTTTTGCTGATAATTTTAGTTAATATGACTAACTTTTGCAAAATGCAGGAGGTAGGAGGCCCCAGCGATCAGCCTTCTGCTGCTCCATCTCTTCCTTCCGGACAGACTCTTCTGGAAGAGAAGAATGCCCTGGAGAAGAAGACCGAGGAGATGGCCTCGAAGATTCTGCGTTTAGCAGAATGTCTTGATCGATCCCGAGAGGAGGCGCACCATTTCCGTCGAGAGAGAGACTTCGCTCAGCAACAGCGAGAACTCTCTGACTTGATTAGGGACAATAGTGCGTCCGTTGTTAGGGACGATATAGATAGACTTAGAGTAGTCGCTAGTTCCTTGGGGGTTGTCAGTGTAAATCCTACTGACAACAATATGTCCCTTGGGGAACTTTGTAAACTTCTTTCGGAACAAGTCGATGCTTTTATCGACCGTATCCCTTTTGTATGTAAAGAATGTAATAAATAAAGTTTCTTTTATCCATATGAACATTCTTCATACCTTCTGTGCAAAATTAAGGCTAAAGGCTTAGTCCGCGACCATTCATACACAGGAAATTTCAGTTCTGCGATTAGAATCGCGCTTTAAAAGATCACCATGACCTGCCCTGATGCCGCGATCAGACTTAAGGCCGCGGTTAGAACTGAATTGCGACCAGAGTTGAACATCCGGTTAGACTATTACTCCGATTAGAGACGAAGTTTTAGCCTAGAACACGATTTCGATAAAACCATAACCCAATTAGAAACACTTCAGTACGTTAAAAATTGGGTTACGTGATTTTTTCGAACAAAATGTTCAAAGTATAAAAAGGAAAAACTTCCTCTGAAAAGTACTGGAAATTTTTCAGTCCCTCTACACTTTCAGTTTCCAAAACAAAGAAGTCTTTTTGTTTCAGATCCGACGCCTGAGTACTTTATCGGGTCCATCAGAGACAGTATCCATTATGGGAAATGAATAAAGCATTTAATGGAACGTTTGAAACGAGCCGTTTACTCATTAATGCGTCGCCTTGGGTCTATAAAAAGCAGTAGGTAGCTTCTTGAGGAAGCCACTCAGCCGCGAAAAAACCCTTAGAATTCCCGCCGCTCAAAACCCTCACTTTCTTCAACCTTCATCTTCCCCAAATCGCCAGCTTCCCCTTTGATTCTACACCATAGATGGCGTCCTGGAGCAGATCCATTCATCATTCTGAGGAGAGCCTGATGGCGCTTGAGAAGGAGGAGATCCTTTCTCCGCGGCTGCTCATTAACTGGCGACCTGCGGAGAAGGACCAAGAAACCCCAACTGTCCAAGAAGGCGAGTTGGTGGTTTTTGAGGAGTATTTTCGTTGCGGGTTCCGATTCCCTGAGAGTCGGTTCCTTAAGGATATCTTTGAACATTACGGGTGGGAACTGATCAACCTCCACCCCAACGCGATGCTGATTCTTGCAGTATTCCAGCATCTCTGTGAAGCCTTTGTCGGAGTATATCCCAGCGTGGATCTTTTCCGACGATTTTACTTTTCGGCGTGGTCGAAGAGCACCAACGCCGCCGGATGCATCTACTTCCGGCTGAGGGATAAAAAGGAGTATCCCTCCCCACCCCTGCGAGACTTAGTGCACGGGTGGCACTAGAAATGGTTTTACTGCACCCCGCCGACCGAGAGCGGGCTGTGGTTTGAGAACTCGCGGCCGGAGAAAACGAGCGAGTTGGATACTCTCCCGGCGATGAACGCGGAGTTCATGAAGCATGCCGAGGTGATCCTTCACTTAGTCGAACAAGGGCTGACGGCACGTGACGTCATCCGAGACTTTGTGAAGAATCGGGTGAGCCCCCTACGTGAAAGGGCTCATCCGGCTTGGGAGATCACGTCCATGGCGGGCACTACCCTGGACTATAACGAAGGTACTTATTTCTGACATTGAAATCCTTTTATGTCATTTTTGAAATGTATCAATTTAACTCGTATCTGGGAACAGTCCTGTCCTCAGCTGAGATTGAGAGGCGGACTAACTACCTCCTCAGGGCGTACAACGCCGAGGTAGAGGGCCCCAAGGGATCGCCTCGCCCCCAAAGCTTGATTCATGCTGGCGACGACCTTAAACAGGAGCGCCGAAAGGTAAACTTTCCACTTGGCCTCTGTTTTGCAGGTTTCATGTATGTCCAGCACTAATCAATCCCATTGGAATGAGAATAGCTTCTAGGGAGGTTTGCGGATGCAACATTCCCAAGTGAAAATGTCGGCTCTCTGAAGAAGCCGACGGCGAGGAACGTGAAGAAGGTCTCTCAGAGACCCAGGACAAAGAGTCCTGCCTCTAAGAAGACCAAGCTGAACCCTGGAGAGGGGTCTTCACGAAGCGTTCCTCGTCTCGCAAGAAAGACTGCGGTAAGATATCGCATTCCTGCTACTTTTTCAGGCGCGACATGGAATCACTTCTTCGTCGTACAGGGAGAGGGGAGCGAGGAGGAAGAGGATGACGTTCCTCTGATCCTTCGAAGGAGGAAGATCGCGGATCTTCCATCCAGCGATGCCCCAGGCTGCCCCGCAGAGACCACAGCTGCCGAAGAAGTGGCCGTGGCTAACCCTGCGACCACTGAAGATCTTGTGGTCGCAGGTGACCTTCCAATTCCTGAAGCCCCCGAGGTTTCAGGGTCAATCATCTCTGCTTCCCTGGTCGAAGGGACGACTAAGGTAAAGGATCTTTTCGATCATTCCCTCCATGGCTCTTTCTGCGTATTTGACAAGTTGATGTACATACAGGAAGGAGAGCTTCCCCCTGGGTCCACTGGGGATTCCAGGGAGGAAAATCCTCCTCCTCCGCAGGCAGAGGAGGAGGTAGAAGATCAAAGGCCGGCTGTGACGGTTCCAGCAACTCAGGAATCGTCAAGGCCTTCGGATGCAGCCCCACCAGTTAGTCCGGTGGTCCAGGTAAAGATCTTTCTATGTGTTTTTACCCGTTCCCTAAGAATATGCCTGTAACATGATATTTCCAGGGGGGTGCTATCTTATTTACCATAAGGAAGGCAAGAACCGGAGACGGTTCTCCTTCGCAAGGGGAATTTTCCCAGAAGTCCCAGGAACGAATGGGATTTCGGATAAGGTAAGAACTCTTACTTGACAGTAATCTTATATAAAAACTGTCTGACCCACTCTTCCTGTTAGGCAAAAAAAGACAGCGCCTATACCTTCAACCGCCACTGGGGAGGTTGAAGCTAGGGCTGATGAGGGAGCCTCTAATGAAGAGCGCTCTACTCCCGTGGTTCAGGAAGTCGTCCGGACCGCGGGAGGTGAGACAAGTACAGGGACTAGGTCACCACCAGTGACCTCTGGGGGTGGCGTCCGGCCGGCACTCCCAGCAACTGTCCCCGTCGCAGGCACTTCAGGCGCGCTAGCAAGGATTCCTGCTAGCATGGATGATGCCGCTTTAAATAAGTTTATGAAGGTATGATGACCCCTGTTTCGGCGTTTGAAACGCCTTTAGAGTATATTTAACTCTCTTGCTTCGTGTCACAGGGCTTGTCATGGGTGACGAGCCAGTCGCATGCTGCAATGGCTAGCATGGCGGCTGATTTTGCTGCAGAGAGGTTACGTTCTTGAAGAAAGAGTTAACCAAGATAAAGCTGAACTCAGTTACAGAGTTCCAGAAACTACGGACTAAAATCAATAGACTTCAGTCTGAGAATGCTGGTAAGTCGATTCCCAACTTGAGAAGACTTAAAGACGTTTCTTGTTAATAACCTCTTTTCTTTGTACAGCGCAAGCAGGTCGCATTAAACAGCTCGGCCAGGACAAGATACTTCTCGAGTCCTCGCTCAACCATACTGATCAAGTGGTCAAAGAGTTGAGCCTACTGGTCTTCGAAAAACTGAAAGGCCATAGCCAACCTTTTGAATACCAACGTGGTAGAGTTGAGGAAAGACGACCCAAATGTCAGCGATTGGGCATCACTGTTCACAACTCAAGCGGAATCACTGCTCGAATATCTTGTAACACCCTAGTTTTTGACTATCTTTTCTGCTTACGAATCAGCATACCTTCTTTGGAAACCCTGATGTTTTAACCCTATCTTGATCTTGGGTATGCCACTACCCTAACCCAAAAAGTTGGCTGCTAAACTTCATTGACCAGATCGTTTTCACATTTCAGTCCAAAGGTGTTTCAATTAAGTCCTTTTCAGAAGTTTCAGAAAACTCAAAAAGGCTAAAAGTCCCAGATCACCTCAAAATCCAAATATGATCAAGTGATAACCTTTCTTTCATTTTTCTGAACATTTTTCCCTTCTGGAAGAATTCCAGAATCTCGACCAAAACCCTAGTTTCAGCTTCGACAAAAGTTCAAACCCTAATTACCCTAATTACCCTGTTTTCGAATTTTGTCAAAAGCCACCAGATGTTATCGGATTTCATCATTTTTCCTGCTGGATGAGTCCAAGATATTTAGTAGCACTCATCTGCAAAATCAGAATTCAAATCAGCCCTTCAGATCTTCAGATTTGCATTTAGGCCCAATTTCCCGAACCAAAACCTTCACAGATCAGTCCAAATCGTTGCAAATCAGCCCAAAGTTCGCAAATGGGCCCCTGAGAAGTTTTCAACCAGAAAACCGCCAGTTTGCCGCGCCGTTGAACTCGTCGCCGGCGAAGCCCTCGCGTTGCCACCTCACGGCCACGTAGCCCCCAGCCGTGCGCACCTGTACCGCCACCGTGGAGCGCTCAAGCCCCACCGTGCCATCGTCTTCCTCGCGCGCGCGTGCTGCTGCTGCTGCTGCTGCTGCCAGGAGCTTTATGCCACTTGGCTGCCATCCCGAAGATCTTCGCCACCACCTCCTGACCGTATCCTGCTATCCCGCGATTCACCGCCTCTGGCAGAGCCCCGCCGCGTCCCGAAGAGCATCGATGACCGTCCCGGCGTCAGAAGAGGATCTCCCCGGGCGATTGCTGCTGCTCCCGAGAGCTTCACCCACGGCTATAAAAGCCCCCTCCCTTGCCCAGCATTGCCTCACACCACCTGCATTGTAAGCTTTAGCTTCCCTCACCCGAGAGCATCCGAGTTCTTCAGCGCCGCCGCGAAGCTCATCTTCCCCGGCGAGCAACCGTTGAAGCTCACGGCGCCAGCCTCGCCCGAAGCTTCCCCCTCCAAACCAACGCCACCAGTAAGCTCCCTACACCTCTCTCTACGTTTCATAGCCGTTAATTGGTCCCCGGCGCACCTCAACGCCGGCAATCACCGGAAAACCGAAAAGCCCCTGTTCCCGCAATGCCTAGCGATTTAGCCCGAATTGGCCTTCGTGCCAGTGATAGGAATTGACCAGTGCACCCATTTGAGCAAGCCTGTAAGCTTAGATTTCAAATTTGAGCAACAGTCATGGCTTTTCCGGAGTTTGCGCGCCACCAGTGAGCTGGTCCTCGTCGCCAAGCTTCTCCGGCCACCCTCCGGCCGATTCAACCCCACAAATAGATCCCTCACCTCACCCTCTCACTCCCTGAGCAAGGAATCGAGCTCAAACCCTTTAGAACAGAAACGCCCAATCTAGAGGTTGTCTTCTCCAGCGCCGGTCGCCGGAATTTATCCCCGGCCGATCTAGCCTCGCTTACCTTGTCATTTAGATAGATCTCAATCCCCTGAGTAATTTTGTCTACTAGCCCGACCTCTGAATCGACCTGAATCAAAAGTTATAGCCATGCCAAGGTTGCTGTCCAGTGGCTCAGTTCATGTCCAGGCCACCGTGTTTGCTCACCGGATTTGGCCACCCTCCGGCCACTTTCAGCCCTTGAGCCTGTTGAGAGTTTTGTAGCTGACATCAATGCCTAAACCCTAGACAAAGTTGTACATCAATTGGAGCTCTGAGTCAAAAGTTATGCAATGCCCTAGTTTTGGCCATGTCAAACACTATGTCAGTGCATGTCCACCTGTGGCATTGGATGATTTAGACTTGTTTCTTTTGAGCAATTGAAATGCCACTTTGTCCACTAAGCCTTTTGAGCCATGTTCTACAATATTCCCTACTATCACATCTCCAGAAAACAAACCTAGGACCGATTTAGGGCAACGTCGAGCCATGAGTCGAATGTCAGCCCCTCGACATTCAAGCCCTTTGAACCCATCTCTTCAACCAATGTCAAGTGACCTTGTCTAAACCAATTCCCCTGCATGCATGATGTATTTACGCATTATTTTCTAGTGCTTGTGTGCTTATATAGTGTGTATGTGTTGTTTGTACCCGTCGTGAAACCAGACGTTGAAGGAGCAGAGGAGATCCCCGAAGATTCATTTGAGCAGCTAGACCCGTCACTGCAAGGCAAGTCTCAAACCCTTGATCATGTCTCACCTACTATTTTGAAATGAAGTATGTTAACCGTTTTCAAGTATATGCATGCCTTAGATTCAAATAAGAGTTATATTTCAATAAAATGACTAGATATGACCTAAATGATTGTAAAGCCCCTTTTGACATTGAATATCCCTGCACCCTTGTTACCCTAGATTATCATGCTTGGGCTATGCTATGCTTAAAGATTATATGATAAATGTTGAATGGTCACATATGAGAAAAGCATGTTCAAAACCCCTTTTTGTGAAAGAAAATGTGATTGGAATCGACAGTGAGGATGGTTTGATTGGATGGTGCTGTGTGCGCACTGGGAATGTGAAAGACTCCTCACTAAAGATTCATAAGGACTAGAACCTTGTGTTGTGCTTCTATGCGGCATGAAAAACGTACCAACCACCTGCCTGTTTATGGGACGGGCGCAACTTAGTAGCTTTCTTTAGTGTTAGCTTTTCCCTGCAATGGTTGTCGGTCCAGTTTCTTGCGAGAACTGGTGGGCCGCAGAAGGCCATGAGTGATGTGAGTTCAGAAAAATCAGGAGAGGAAAAGGTGGAAAGAAGGAAGACGCCCTAAGCCAGATTAAGTCGTGCGCGACTGTAATCAAGAGAGGCTATGTGTCTTGCGAGAACATAGGCCCAGGCTAGGAAGAAAGGCAGTGGGGAGGACCCACAACGGTACTTGAGACTTAACTGTCTATTTACCGGGCAGGGAAATGGTTAATACTAGGACTGTAAATTGTTGTGTCATCTCGGCCTTGTCACATGCGTAAAAGTCGCATGAAGCTGATCCGACTTGAAAGCCGAATGATTGGTGGATTAAGGTGGTACACCTTTGCAAAGTTTAAAAAGTATCGGATACTCTGAGCTCCCAGGTCATGGAGTCTGCGCGCTGTGAATCCTATTCACGTCGATGCAGCACAAGTAGCTTTTGGAAGTTTTTCACAAAATCTGAGTAAAGTGGTGACTCATGAAAGACCGCCACACACAACATTTCTGAAAATCTAGCTTAGGATTTCAAAAGCCCCGCTTTCAAGAATAAAGACCTTTCTTTAAGGCTACATGTGAAAATCTATTATATATTTATACACAGAGCCAAAGAGCTGTTCTTTGAGAAATTCCCCATCATCTATATATTTATGCATTGTTACTTGGGACTTGTTGAGCACCATGTGGACAATGTGCTCACCCTTGCTTTTACAAACGAATTTAGAGGAAGGATTCGCCGACCCTGAATCTTATGGTCTTGAACCCAATGTGGAACAAGAAGAAGAAACTGAGGACCCATCTGGTTAAAGGGTTATGCACCAAGGTGGAGTTCGATGTGGAGAAGGCCCATGCAATACCGCCGCTGCAGAGAAAGAAGACTGAAGGAGTCCTTTTGTTTATCGTTGCTGTTTTATTTTGTGCCGACCTTTGTGTCGAAAACTCCTTAATTTGTACTAACAATTAAATGCGTCACTTCGGCGCTAAGTTATTGTAATGTTGGTTCTTGTGATCAGCACTTGTTTTTAATTACTCGCATTTTCATATAATGCATCTTGTTGTTGTGAGCTGTAATGTGCCTTTTCTGAGTGCAATCCACCTGGGCGATTGCCACTGGGATCCTCAAATGAGGGTACCACATATCTCCCTGGAGATTTACGGCGACGTGAAGAGACAATCAGGACGAGAGTCCGATCAGCCGCTTCTGCCGTACTCAGCCGGGTTCGACTTCACCATGGCCCAGATGCGAATCTGAGCGTGCTGGTGGGACCGGTTGAGGTCGAGAGTGAAGAGCTGCTTGACGCCGTTATTGAAGAAGTTAAGCCCTTCGTTGACAAGCTCTTGGCTGAGTTAAGGATCGAATGATCCTTATATTTTGTAACCAAACAATTGTAATTACAATGCTATGTATGTAAAACTATTTTTTCAAGAGAAAGTGCATATTCACATCATAAGTTTCATACTATAAGTATATTCCTCTAGCCCTCGCCTCTGTTTTGTGAATACTGAAGCCTTAGTATTTTAAGCAGAGGGGAAAACATAAGTATGATGACCAGGGATATGTGCTTCAAGCCGATGGTCAAGATTAAAGTAACATTTTAACCTTATTGCAAACTGGTAGCCACCCAAATGACCGGAGACTAGCCAGATAGTCCCGTGTGCGTTGAGAAACGGCTTATTTAGGAGTAACTTATCTGGAAGTGATCATGAGATTGACCAGCGAATCCGGTTGAAAAATGCTGTAATAACCTAACCACCAGCGATCAGCCCCCAGGTCGAATTTGTATAATTTGAGCTTAAAGAAAAACACTCATTGTATGAAAACAAGACATGCTTTTTATGAAAAGATGCTAATTGAACAGGAAAAAAGTGATTGGAATACTTACACGTAAAACTTGCGAAGTTGATCGATGTTCCAAGTATTGGACAAAATCCGACCATCCTCCATGGCTAACCGCGCAGATCCTGGCCGCGGCACTGAGACGACAGTGTATGGTCCCTCCCACTTTGGGGAGAATTTATTGCGGTTAGACTGGTCTTGAATTTTTCGTAAAACCAAGTCGCCCACGTTGAGATCACGTGGTCGCACCTTTTTACTGTGATACTTGCGTAGAGCCTGCAAGTATACCGCGGACTTAATCAGGGCGCGATCACGCCGTTCTTCCAGGAGGATGAGATCTCGCGATCGCTGTTCGGATTGGTTGACCTGTTCGAATTGATTCGTGCGAACAGATCCAATACTTACTTCCATAGGCAACACAGCCTCGGCTCCATAGACCAAATGGAAGTGTGTCTCACCGGTGGCTCGACTAGAGGTAGTCCGTAGTGCCCATAGAACAGTATAGAGCTCGTCTGCCCAAGCCCCCGAGCGGGTCTTGAGGCGATCAAAAACACGTTTTTTGATACCTTGCAATACTTGTCCATTGGCCCGTTCTACGGCACCATTGCTTTGTGGATGTGCCACGGAAGCAAAGCACACCTTGGTCCCAATCTGATCGCAGTAGTCTAGGAAAAGACCGCTAGCGAACTGAGAACCGTTGTCTGTGATGAGACGGTTTGGAACACCAAATCGTGCCACAATGTTCTTGTGAAAGAACTTTTGTGCGGCTGATGCAATAATATTTCGTACTGGTTCGGCCTCAATCCACTTTGTGAATGTGTCAATGGCTACGAACAAAAACTTGTATCCATTGACCGCTTGTGGCATAGGACCGACGATGTCCATTCCCCAGATCGCGAAAGGCCATGCGAGAGGAATAGTTTGCAATGCATAAGCAGGTTGATGAACCTGTCTTGCATGAAACTGACACTGTGGACACATCTTGACCATAAGCTTGGCATCATCGAGTGCCGAAGGCCAGTAGAATCCCTGTCGAAAAACTTTTCCGACCAGTGTTCGGTATGACGCGTGTGCACCGCATACACCGTCATGTATTTCTTTCAAGAGGGATTTTCCTTCCTCCTGAGATATGCAGCGCATGAATACTCCTTGAGTACCCTTTCTGTACATAACCCCATCTATGAGTTTGTACAGACGCGCCTTTCGAATTAACCGATCGCTTTTGGTTTCGTCCTCGGGTAGGGTCCCATGTTCAAGATAGACCCTCAATGGATGAGTCCAATCTTGTTCCTGACCGAGGTTGGCAACGAAGACTATTGCCGGATCATCCTCGACCGAAGTCATGATCGAAGGATGGTCCAAGTGTTCAATGAACACTCCTGCCGGAGCGGATGAGCGTGAGGATCCAATTTTGGATAATTGGTCTGCGAGAATGTTGTCCTTTCGCGGGATGTATTGGACTTCGAAGTGACTGAAGTGTTTTTCCAATTTCCTCACTTCCCCCAGGTAATGAGCCATTGTCTCATCGAAGGTGCTGTACTCCTTGTTTAACTGGTTTACGACCAGCTGTGAGTCCCCCCTCACCACTAATCGACGGACTCCGAGGAATTTTGCTGCCCGGAGCCCTGCAAGAAGACCTTCATACTCTGCTGCATTGTTGGTTGCAACAAAGTGTAGTTGAATGACATACTTAAGCTGTTCGCCCTGAGGCGTAACTAAGACCACTCCAGCCTCCGAGTGTTGAAAACTACGGGAGCCGTCAAAGTACATTGTCCAATAATCGGGGCACTCCAGTTCCTTTGCCAACTGCACGGGTGGCTCAGGGTTGGTCCATTCGACCACAAAGTCGGCCAAAACCTGAGACTTAACCGCCGTGCGAGGGGTGAAATGGATCTCAAAGGCACCGAATTCGACCGCCCATTTGGCGATTCGACCAGATTTTTCCGGATTTCGGACAATATCCCCTAAAGGAAAAGAGGAGGGTACTGTGATCTTGTGTGCTTGAAAGTAATGTCGTAGCTTACGGGAAGCCATCAGTAGTGCGTAAAGTATTTTCTGGACCTCAGGGTAGCGCTCCTTAGGACCATAAAGTACTTCGCTCACATAGTAGACGGGTCTGTGTACTCCTTCCGTTTCCGCGATCAGAACTGCGCTGACCGCGTGCGGGGTGGCCGCCAAATACAGAAGTAATGGTTCTTCCTTTTCAGGAGACACCAATACCGGCGGACTGGAAAGGTATGTTTTTACCTCCTGAAACGCTTTTTCGGCTTCGTCGGACCACGTGAAGTTATGATGTTTACGCAAGGCTTTAAAGAAAGGTAGTCCCCTTTCGCCTAATCGCGATATGAAGCGACTTAAAGCCGCCATGCGACCAGCCAGGCGTTAAACATCCTTCATGGTCGAGGGCGACCTCATTTGTTCAATAGCTCTGATTTTCTCAGGATTAACCTCAATGCCCCTGGAACACACAAGGAAACCAAGAAGCTTTCCTGAAGAAACCCCGAAAGAACATTTCTCCGGGTTCAATTTTATTCCAAAGCGATTCAAGTTACAGAAGGTTTCAGCAAGATCGTCCAAATGAGACAATCTTTTGGTGCTCTTTACAACCAAGTCGTCTACATATGCTTCGAGATTACGCCCTATCTGGGAAAGAAAGGTCTTTTGCATCAAGCGCTGGTACGTGGAACCAGCGTTCTTGAGACCGAACGGCATTCTGACGTAGCAATATGTGCCGAACGGGGTGATGAAGGCAGTTTTCTCTTCATCGTCTTCTGCCATGCTAATTTGATGATATCCCGAGTAGGCATCCAGAAAACTCATCAGTTCGCAACCCGCAGTGGAATCGACCAGCTGATCGATGCGGGGAAGGGGAAAGTCATCCTTCGGACAGGCACTGTTGAGGCTAGTATAGTCGACGCACATGCGCCACTTGCCATTTGACTTGCGGACCATGACCGGATTGGCGAGCCAGTCCGGGTGATTCACCTCGCGGATAAACCCGGCTTGTAAGAGTTTGTCTAACTCTTCTCGGATGGCTTCCTGTCGGTCGGTGGCAAAACGCCTGAGCTTTTGCTTTATTGGTCGTTGTCCAGGTCGAATTGCTAACCTGTGCTCAATTACTTCCCTTGGGACACCGGGCATGTCGGACGGTTTCCACGCAAACACGTCTGCGTTAGTTCGGAGGAAAGCAACGAGGTCGAGTTCCTATTTGTCATCCAGGGCTGACCCAACCCGAATTGCCCTGGATGGGTCATCTGGGTACAAAGGAACTTGTTTGAGTTTCTCATCTGGTTGAGGAGCAGCCCTGATCGCATCGATGGAGACAGTGGCGACCTGAGCGTCCCGGAGGGGAAGTTGATCGACCATCTCCAAAGATAGCCGGTCGCACGTGAGTGCCACGTTGCGACTACCTCGGACCGAAATGACACCTTTGGGGCCAGGCAATTTCCCGCACTGATAAACATAGTGCGTTGCCATCATGAACTTAGCGAGAGTAGGCCTACCAAAGATTGCATTATAAGCTGAATCACAATCGATTACATCGAAAGTAACCAATTCTGTTCGGAAGTTATCTGGTTCTCCCAGAGTAACCGGGAGGACCACTTGTCCCAATGGCATCATGGAGGGGCCTGGGATTATCCCATAAAACGGATGGATTATGGGCTTGATCTTCGAACGAGGAATTTGCATCTCGTCGAGTGTCTTGACCAATAAAAGATCAAGGGAACTTCCCCCGTCGATCAGGACCCTTTCGACTCTCGCGTTACTGATGATTGGGGTAATAACCAGAGGTAACCTCAATGGTCGAGTTAGCCCCGCAGGACAGTCAGCGCGGTCGAACGTCAAAGGCATATCCGACCAACGGGGATATTGATTCAAGACAAGTTCGAACCAGACATGTATCTGGTGATGCGGACTCAAGCTATTCTGAGGAGCATTACCATGAGGTCGCAAGCTTTACGCAATCAGGTCGCGGGTTTCGTACGATCAGACCGTAAGCCTTGCGCGATCAGAAGTTCGTAGGCTATACGCGAACTACACATTCGGGATATCGCGCGGTTAGCCAAATCCCGCGGTCAGAACATCTGCCGATCAGGATACCTGGGATCTATCTATTCGGTTGCCCATACAACAGGATATTCTAAGTATCCCGAAGATTCTTACACGTGGAGAATCAACCGTCAGGAGGTTAACACGTACAGTTATCCATGAATAACACGTGTTTAACCTACGTGGAGGTTAAGAGCAGTTCCAAAAACCGTATCCAACCGTCCGTACAACCGGTTGATGCAGTTTCCTTCACATGGCACCCTTTCAAACAGTATAAAAGGATAGCATGAAGCATCAATCGAGGAGAGAGGAAAAAAGAGAGGAAAAAAGAGAGAAAAAGTTAGCCAAGTCTGCGGCACACCTTATATAGTATTCTAATAAGCTTTCTTTGGTTGATCCTTGTACACTTTTACAGGAAAAATCCTCGCCTGTGAGGACTTTTCCTTCCATTTGTAAACATTTTACCACACTTAGTGAAATATCAACAGGACGTAGGGCTTTTACTCCCACCATCGAGGGCCCGAACCTGTCTAAATTCTCTGTGCTCCTGTTCACCATTGTTCAGCATACCTTCCCGAAGGGTCATCTTGAAAGGTCTCACAATTACAAATTCTGCATAAGTTCGGCTGAGGACTCCGAGTCCGAATCGTCGACAGCTGGCGCCCACCGTGGGGCCTTTCTCAAGGCGTCTTAATTGAAATTCGGAGGTTTGCCGAAACATGGCTGGAGCATATGATTCCGAGAATGATTTCGATCTCGAGGATTATGCTCATATCCCAATGCCTTCTCCAAGTGATCCCGTTCCGATGGAAGAGGTCGAAGGCCAGAATCTTCCACAGGATGAATCATCTCCCAAAGTCATGATAATCGACCAGGAGGTAACTGGCACAAGGTCAGAACCCGCAGAGGTTCTTAATGTGTTAGGTGATGAATCCGGCCCGTCATGCGATCCCGCTGAGGGAAAGTATGATGGTGACCCCGAGGTTAGCCCAGGAAGGTTCGACCCTGATAACCTCCACCGTCTCTTTGATTTCGAGTCTGACTCGGAACAGACCGAGATGTTCTCCCCATCGACAACTTCTCTCCCTAGGCAGTTTGCTGCGTTGTCGGAGGAAACTCCCGATCAACAGGCTGCCAGGGAAGAACAAGATCGCAAACAGAAGGATGAGCAAGATCTCGAGCAACAAAACAACGAACTACGCAGAACTGCCCTAGAGGCTCTTCAAGATGCGCAGGCTCGTTACGATGCTGCCCCGAGTTCTTCTCGACGGTCGCGTGATCATAGACGTGACCAGACTCCTTCCTTACCATCGGAGCACTTCCCAGTGGACGAGGAAACAATAACACCTGGTGCCCCTAGGAGAAGTACCCATGGTCGACTACGATCTATCGCGGAAGTCATGCGCAATTTTCCTCTTACGGTCACGGATGCGCAGAGACCGGCCTTTTACAGGATCCTGGCGGAAAGATTGGACGAGGTCGCATCCGACGCGACCCCAACAGCCTCTTCCCGCTCAGTGACACATTCCCGTGATCGAGATGGTCCTCATTTTGGCTCTGGCCGACGGAGCTACCCGCCGCCTATACCGTCCCGACAGGACAAATATCGGCGAATGCAGGACTCTCGCAGTAGGGATCGAGTTCCCGTTCATTCTCGTTTGGGACCCCGAGTAACCCCGCCATTAAGTGAGTTTGCTCGAAACCCGACCGAAAGTCGCAGGACGGTTCACGGTCCTTACGTTGGTTGCAAAGCTTTCTCGCCTGGCCTACGAGCAGTCGTTTGGCCCGATAAGTTTCGACCAGGGGCCATTGAGAGGTTTGATGGAACTCAGAACCCATCCGAGTTTCTTCAGATCTATATTACTGCCATCCAAGCAGCAGGAGGCGATGACAAGGTCATGGCCAACTACCTGCCAACAGTCCTCGTAGGACTGGCTAGAACCTGGTTGTTCAATCAGCCTGAGGGTTCTATCTATAATTGGGAAATGCTATGCGATGCCATCCTCAACAATTTCCAAAACTGTTACCAAAAGCCGGGTAAGGAGGACGACTTGCATAGATTGCGGCAAACTTCGACCGAAACGCTTCGGCAGTTTGTCAAGAGGTTTGTCGGGGTAAGAAATACCATCCCGAACATATTTGATGGCTCCGTAATCAGGGCATTTAAGCATGCCGTTCGATACCGGAGATTCACTGAAGACTTGCTCATCCACCCTCCTCGATCGGTGGCCGATCTGTTCGATATGGCTGATCGATACTCCGATGCAGCCGAGGCAGTCGAATGGAACCGAATGGTTGACAAGGGGGACCTACCGCCCCAACCAGGCTTCAAGGACGCCAAGAAAGAAGATTCGAGCAAAAAGCCGGAGTCTTCACCGGGTGGGAAGTCAAAAAAGTCGAAGAGGAACCGCTCTGGACAGTACCGTGAGGTCGCGGTCGCGGAGAAACCACCTTCGACCAAAGGTAATAAGTCTTCTTTTAAAAGTAAAACTGCTTCTGGTGGCCGGGATTCCGACCAGCCAGAAAAATCAACTAATCCGCAGGAGGGCAAAAGGTGGTGTCCACTCCACAATTCCGCAGGCCACGATCTCAAAAACTGCAGGAGTTGGTTGAAACAGCTGGATGATTTCTACCAAGGAGCTGGGCCAATGCCAACCTTACCGCCCAAAGAGCAGGCGTGCGGGGTTAGAGACGTCGATGGAGACGAAGAAATGGCTTACCAGGTACCTCAAAATCATGTTAATGTCATTTTCGGAGGTTCCTCCTCTTTCGTTTCCAAAAGGCAGTTTAAAACTTTTTGCCGAGAGGTTAACCAAACGGAGACATCCCTTGGTGAACCTCAATATCCCCATTGGTCGGATATGCCTTTGACGTTCGATCGCGCTGACTGTCCTGTGGGGCTAACTCGACCATTGAGGTTACCTCTGGTTATTACCCCAATCATCAGTAACGCGAGAGTCGAAAGGGTCCTGATCGATGGTGGAAGTTCCCTTGATCTTTTATTGGTCAAGACACTCGACGAGATGCAAATTCCTCGTTCGAAGATCAAGCCCATAATCCATCCATTTTATGGGATAATCTCAGGCCCCTCCATGATGCCATTGGGACAAGTGGTCCTCCCGGTCACTCTGGGAGAACCAGATAACTTCCGAACAGAATTGGTTACTTTCGATGTAATCGATTGTGATTCAGCTTATAATGCAATCTTTGGCAGGCCTACTCTCGCTAAGTTCATGATGGCAACGCACTATGCTTATCAGTGCGGGAAATTGCCTGGCCCCAAAGGTGTCATTTCGGTCCGAGGTAGTCGCAACGTGGCACTCACGTGCGACCGGCTATCTTTGGAGATGGTCGATCAACTTCCCCTCCGGGACGCTCAGGTCGCCACTGTCTCCATCGATGCGATCAGGGCTGCTCCTCGACCAGATGAGAAACTCAAACAAGTTCCTTTGTACCCAGATGACCCATCCAGGGCAATTCGGGTTGGGTCAGCCCTGGATGACAAATAGGAACTCGACCTCGTTGCTTTCCTCCGAGCTAACGCAGACGTGTTTGCGTGGAAACCGTCCGACATGCCCGGTGTCCCAAGGGAAGTAATTGAGCACAGGTTAGCAATTCGACCTGGACAACGACCAATAAAGCAAAAGCTCAGGCGTTTTGCCACCGACCGACAGGAAGCCATCCGAGAAGAGTTAGACAAACTCTTACAAGCCGGGTTTATCCGCGAGGTGAATCACCCGGACTGGCTCGCCAATCCGGTCATGGTCCGCAAGTCAAATGGCAAGTGGCGCATGTGCGTCGACTATACTAGCCTCAACAGTGCCTGTCCGAAGGATGACTTTCCCCTTCCCCGCATCGATCAGCTGGTCGATTCCACTGCGGGTTGCGAACTGATGAGTTTTCTGGATGCCTACTCGGGATATCATCAAATTAGCATGGCAGAAGACGATGAAGAGAAAACTGCCTTCATCACCCCGTTCGGCACATATTGCTACGTCAGAATGCCGTTCGGTCTCAAGAACGCTGGTTCCACGTACCAGCGCTTGATGCAAAAGACCTTTCTTTCCCAGATAGGGCGTAATCTCGAAGCATATGTAGACGACTTGGTTGTAAAGAGCACCAAAAGATTGTCTCATTTGGACGATCTTGCTGAAACCTTCTGTAACTTGAATCGCTTTGGAATAAAATTGAACCCGGAGAAATGTTCTTTCGGGGTTTCTTCAGGAAAGCTTCTTGGTTTCCTTGTGTGTTCTAGGGGCATTGAGGTTAATCCTGAGAAAATCAGAGCTATTGAACAAATGAGGTCGCCCTCGACCATGAAAGATGTTCAACGCCTGGCTGGTCGCATGGCGGCTTTAAGTCGCTTCATATCGCGATTAGGCGAAAGGGGACTACCTTTCTTTAAAGCCTTGCGTAAACATCATAACTTCACGTGGTCCGACGAAGCCGAAAAAGCGTTTCAGGAGGTAAAAACATACCTTTCCAGTCTGCCGGTATTGGTGTCTCCTGAAAAGGAAGAACCATTACTTCTGTATTTGGCGGCCACCCCACACGCGGTCAGCGCAGTTCTGATCGCGGAAAGGGAAGGAGTACACAGACCCGTCTACTATGTGAGCGAAGTACTTCATGGTCCTAAGGAGCGCTACCCTGAGGTCCAGAAGATACTTTACGCACTACTGATGGTTTCCCGTAAGCTACGACATTACTTTCAAGCACACAAGATCACAGTACCCTCCTCTTTTCCTTTAGGGGATATTGTTCGAAATCCAGAAAAATCTGGTCGAATCGCTAAATGGGCGGTCGAATTCGGTGCCTTCGAAATCCTTTTCACCCCTCGCACGGCGGTTAAGTCTCAGGTTTTGGCCGACTTTGTGGTCGAATGGACCAACCCTGAGCCACCCGTGCAGTTGGCGAAGGAACTGGAGTGCCCCGATTATTGGACAATGTACTTTGACGGCTCCCGTTGTTTTCAACACTCGGGGGCTGGAGTGGTCTTAGTTACGCCTCAGGGCGAACAGCTTAAGTATGTTATTCAACTACACTTTGTTGCCACCAACAATGCAGCAGAGTATGAAGGTCTTCTTGCAGGGCTCCGGGCAGCAAAATTCCTCGGAGTCCGTCGATTAGTGGTGAGGGGGGACTCACAGCTAGTCGTAAACCAGGTAAACAAGGAGTACAGCACCTCCGATGAGACAATGGCTCATTACCTGGGGGAAGTGAGGAGATTGGAAAAACACTTCAGTCACTTCGAAGTCCAATACATCCCGCGAAAGGACAACATTCTCGCAGACCAATTATCCAAAACTGGATCCTCACGCTCATCCGCTCCGGCAGGAGTGTTCATTGAACACTTGGACCATCCTTCGATCATGACTTCGGTCGAGGATGATCCGGCAATAGCCTTCGTTGCCAACCTCGGTCAGGAACAAGATTGGACTCATCCATTGAGGGTCTATCTTGAACATGGGACCCTACCCGAGGACGAAACCAAAAGCGATCGGTTAATTCGAAAGGCGCGTCTGTACAAACTCATAGATGGGGTTATGTACAGAAAGGGTACTCAAGGAGTATTCATGCGCTGCATATCTCAGGAGGAAGGAAAATCCCTCTTGAAAGAAATACATGACGGTGTATGCGGTGCACACGCGTCACACCGAACACTGGTCGGAAAAGTTTTTCGACAGGGATTCTACTGGCCTTCGGCACTCGATGATGCTATGCTTATGGTCAAGATGTGTCCACAGTGTCAGTTTCATGCAAGACAGGTTCATCAACCTGCTTATGCATTGCAAACTATTCCTCTCGCATGGCCTTTCGCGATCTGGGGAATGGACATCGTCGGTCCTATGCCACAATCGGTCAATGGGTACAAGTTTCTGTTCGTAGCCATTGACACGTTCACAAAGTGGATTGAGGCCGAACCAGTACGAAATATTACTGCATCAGCCGCACAAAATTTCTTTCACAAGAACATTGTGGCACGATTTGGTGTTCCAAACCGTCTCATCACAGACAACGGTTCTCAGTTCACTAGCGGTCTTTTCCTAGACTACTGCGATCAGATTGGGACCAAGGTGTGCTTTGCTTCCGTGGCACATCCACAAAGCAATGGTGCCGTAGAACGGGCCAATGGGCAAGTATTGCAAGGTATCAAAAAACGTGTTTTTGATCGCCTCAAGACCCGCTCGGGGGCTTGGGCAGACGAGCTCTATACTGTTCTATGGGCACTACGGACTACCTCTAGTCGAGCCACCGGTGAGACACCCTTCCATTTGGTCTATGGAGCCGAGGCTGTGTTGCCTATGGAAGTAAGTATTGGATCTGTTCGCACGAATCAATTCGAACAGGTCAACCAATCCGAACAGCGATCGCGAGATCTCATCCTCCTGGAAGAACGGCGTGATCGCGCCCTGATTAAGTCCGCGGTATACTTGCAGGCTCTACGCAAGTATCACAGTAAAAAGGTGCGACCACGTGATCTCAACGTGGGCGACTTGGTTTTACGAAAAATTCAAGACCAGTCTAACCGCAATAAATTCTCCCCAAAGTGGGAGGGACCATACACTGTCGTCTCAGTGCCGCGGCCAGGATCTGCGCGGTTAGCCATGGAGGATGGTCGGATTTTGTCCAATACTTGGAACATCGATCAACTTCGCAAGTTTTACGTGTAAGTATTCCAATCACTTTTTTCCTGTTCAATTAGCATCTTTTCATAAAAAGCATGTCTTGTTTTCATACAATGAGTGTTTTTCTTTAAGCCCAAATTATACAAATTCGACCTGGGGGCTGATCGCTGGCGGTTAGGTTATTACAGCATTTTTCAACCGGATTCGCTGGTCAATCTCATGATCACTTCCAGATAAGTTACTCCTAAATAAGCCGTTTCTCAACACACATGGGACTATCTGGCTAGTCTTCGGTCATCCGGGTGGCTATCAGTTTGCAATAAGGTTAAAATGTTATTTTAATCTTGATCATTGGCTTGAAGCGCATATCCCTGGTCATCATACTTATGTTTTCCCCTCTGCTTAAAATACTAAGGCTTCAGTATTCACAAAACAGAGGCGGGGGCTAGAGGAATATACTTATAGTATGAAATTTATGATGTGAATATGCACTTTCTTTTGAAAAAATAGTTGTACATACATAGCATTGTAATTACAATTGTTTGGTTACAAAATATAAGGATCATTCGATCCTTAGCTCAGCCAAGAGCTTGTCAACGAAGGGCTTAACTTCTTCAATAACGGCGTCAAGCAGTTCTTCACTCTCGACCTCAACCGGTCCCACCAGCGCGCTCAGATTCGCATCTGGGCCATGGTGAAGTCGAACCCGGCTGAGTACGGCAGAAGCGGCTGATCGGACTCTCGTCCTGATCGTCTCTTCACGTCGCCGTGAATCTCCAGGGAGATATTCGAGCAATGATTCTGCTTGAGTTGTGAGCAGTGATGCCCAATCGCTGACACTTGGGTCGTCCTTCCTCAACTCTACCACATTGGTATTCAAAAGGCTGGCCACGGTTTTCAGTTTTTCGAAGACCAGTAGGCTCAACTCTTTGACCGCTTGGTCGGTGTGGTTGAGCGAGGACTCGAGAAGCATCTTGTCCTGGCCGAGCTGTTTAATGCGACCTGCTTGCGCTGTACAAAGAAAAGAGGTTATTAACAAGAAACGTCTTTAAGTCTTCTCAAGTTGGGAATCGACTTACCAGCATTCTCAGACTGAAGTCTATTGATTTCAGTCCGTAGTTTCTTGAACTCTGTAACTGAGTTCAGCCTAATCTTGGTTAACTCTTTTTTCAAGAATGTAACCTCTCTGCAGCAAAATCAAGTCAGTCACAATTAAAGCCTATTTATATTAACAGAAGAATGACGATCCTCACTTGCGCAAGCCGTCACGATCTTTTTGAACAGCCGCCATGCTAGCCATTGCAGCATGCGACTGGCTCGTCACCCATGACAAGCCCTGTGACACAAAGCAAGAGAGAGTTAAATATACTCTAAAGGCGGTTCAAACGCCGAAATAGGGGTCATCATACCTTCATAAATTTATTTAAAGCGGCATCATCCATGCTAGCAGGGATCTTTGCTAACGCGCCGGAAGTACCTGCGACAGGGACAGTTGATGGGAGTGCCGGCTGGACGCCACCCCCAGAGGCCACTGCTGGTGACCTAGTCCCTGTACTTGTTTCACCTCCCGCGGTCCGGACGACTTCCTGAACCACGGGAGTAGAGCGCTCTTCATTAGAGGCTCCCTCATCAGCCCTAGCTTCAACCTCCCCAGTGGCGGTTAAAGGTGTAGGCGCTGTCTTCTTTTGCCTAAACAGGAAGAATGGGTCAGGCAGCTTTTATCTAAGATTACTGTCAAATAAGAGTTCTTACCTTATTTGAAATCTCATTCGTTCCTTGGACTTCTGGGACAATTCCCCTTGCGAAGGAGAGCCGTCTCCGGTTCTTGCCTTCCTTATGGTAAATAAGACAGCACCCCCCTGGAAATATCATGTTACAGGCATATTCTTAGGGAACAGGTAGAAACACATAGGTCTTTACCTGGGTCACCGGACTAATTGGTGGGGCTGCATCCGAAGGCCTTGACGATTCCTGAGTTGCTGGAACCGTCACAGCCGGCCTTTGTTCGTCTACCT
This sequence comes from Pharus latifolius, assembly GCA_019359835.1. Classification (NCBI taxonomy): domain Eukaryota; kingdom Viridiplantae; phylum Streptophyta; class Magnoliopsida; order Poales; family Poaceae; genus Pharus; species Pharus latifolius. Next base: position 1,115,590 of record CM033328.1, read on the forward strand.
CCTCCTCTGCCTGCGGAGGAGGAGGATTTTCCTCCCTGGAATCCCCAGTGGTCCCAGGGGGAAGCTCTCCTCTCTGTATGTACATTAACTTATCAAATGTGCAGAAAGAGTCATAGGAGGAATAATCGAAAAGATTCTTTACCTCAGTCGTCCCTTCGACCAGGGAAGCAGAGATGATTGACCCTGAAACCTCGGGGGCTTCAGGAAGTGGAAGGTCACCCGCGACCACAAGGTCCTCGGTGGTCGCAGGGACAGCCACGGCCACCTCTTCGGCAGCTGTGGTCTCTGCGGGACAACTTGGGGCATCGCTGGATGGAAGATCCGCGATCTTCCTCCTTCGAAGGATCAGAGGAACGTCATCCTCTTCCTCCTCGCTCCCCTCTCCCTGTACGACGAAGAAGTGATTCCATGTCGCGCCTGAAAAAGTAGCAGGAATGCGATATCTTACCGCAGTCTTTCTTGCGAGACGAGGAACGCTTCGTGAAGACCCCTCCCCAGGGTTCAGCTTGGTCTTCTTAGAGGCAGGACTCTTTGTCCTGGGTCTCTGAGAGACCTTCTTCACGTTCCTCGCCGTCGGCTTCTTCAGAGAGCCGACATTTTCACTTGGGAATGTCGCATCCGCAAACCTCCCTAGGAGCTATTCTCATTCCAATGGGATTGATTAGTGCTGGACATACATGAGACCTGTAAAACAGAGGCCAAGTGGAAAGTTTACCTTTCGGCGCTCCTGTTTAAGGTCGTCGCCGGCATGAATCAAGCTTTGGGGGCAAAGAGATCCCTTGGGGCCCTCTACCTCGGCGTTGTACGCCCTGAGGAGGTAGTTAGTCCGCCTCTCAATCTCAGCTGAGGGCAGGACTGTTCCCAGATACGAGTTAAATTGATACATTTCAAAAATGACATAAAAGGATTTCAATGTCAGAAATGAATACCTTCGTTATAGTCCAGGGTAGTGTCCGCCATGGACTTGATCTCCCAAGCCGGATGAGCCCTTTCACGCAGGGGGCTCACCCGATTCTTCACAAAGTCTCGGATGACGTCACGTGTCGTCAGCCCTTGTTCGACTAAGTGAAGGATCACCTCGGCATGCTTCATGAACTCCGCGTTCATCGCCGGGAGAGTATCTAACTCGCTCGGCTTCTCCGGCCGCGAGTTCTCAAACCACAACCCGCTCTCGGTCGGCGGGGTGCAGTAAAACCATTTCTGGTGCCACCCGTGCACTGAGTCTCGCAGGGGTGGGGAGGGATACTCCTTTTTATCCCTCAGCCGGAAGTAGATGCATCCGGCGGCGTTGGTGCTCTTAGACCACGCCGAAAAATAGAATCGTCGGAAAAGATCCACGCTGGGATATATTCCGACGAAGGCTTCACAGAGATGCTGGAATACTGCAAGGATCAGCATCGCGTTGGGGTGGAGGTTGATCAGTTCCCACCCATAATGTTCAAGGATATCCTTAAGGAACCGACTCTCAGGGAATCGGAACCCGCAACGCAGATACTCCTCGAAAACCACCAGCTCACCTTCTTGGACAGTTGGGGTTTCTTGGCCCTTCTCCGCAGGACGCCAGTTAATGAGCAGCCGCGGAGAAAGGATCTCCTCCTTCTCTAGCGCCATCAGGCTCTCCTCAGAATGGTGAATGGATCTGCTCCAGGACGCCATCTTTGGTGTAGAATCAAAGGGGAAGCTGGCGATTTGGGGAAGATGAAAGCTGGAGAAAATGAGGGTTTCGAGCGGCGGGAACTCTAAGGGTTTTTTCGCGGCTGAGTGGCTTCCTCAAGAAGCTACCTACTGCTTTTTATAGACCCAAGGCGACGCATTAATGAGTAAACGGCTCATTTCAAACGTTCCATTGAATGCTTTATTCATTTCCCATAATGGATACTGTCTCTGATAGACCCGATAAAGTACTCAGGCGTCGGATCTGAAACAAAAAGGCTTCTTTGTTTTGGAAACTGAAAGTGCAAAAGGACTGAAAGATTTTCAGTACTTTTAAGAAAGCGTTTTTCCTTTTTATACTTTGAACATTTTCTTCGAAAAAATCATATAACTCAATTTTTGACGTACTGGAATGTTTCTAATTGGGTTATGGTTTTATCGAAATCATGTTTTAGGCTGAAACTTCGATTCTAATCTGAATGACGGCCTGACCGAGTTCCAACTCTGGTTGCACTTTAGTTCTGACCGCGGCTCTGAAACTGATCGCGGAATCAGGGCAGGTCGCGGTGTCTTTTTCTTAAAAATGATTCTGATCGCAGAACTAAAGTTTCCTGTGTATGAATGGTCGCAAACGTAAAGTTTATGGCTATATTTTCGCACAGAAGATGTGGAGAATATTTCATGAGAAATAAAGAACTTTTATTTCTTACATTCTTTACATACAAAAGGGATGCAGTCAATCAAAACGTCGACTTGCTCCGAAAGAAGTTTACAAAGTTCCCCAAGGGACATGTTGTTGTCCGTAGGATCTACACTGACAACCCCCAGGGAACTAGCGACTACCCTAAGTCTATCTATATCGTCCCTAACAACGGACGCACTATTGTCCCTAATCAAGTCAGAGAGTTCTCGCTGTTGCTGAGCGAAGTCCCTCTCTCGACGGAAATGGTGCGCCTCTTCTCGAGATCGATCAAGACATTCTGCTAAACGCAGAATCTTCGAGGCCATCTCCTCGGTCTTCTTCTCCAGGGCATTCTTCCCTTCCAGAAGGGTCTGTCCGGAAGGAAGAGATGGAACAGCAGAAGGCTGATCGCTGGGGCCTCCTACCTCCTACATTTTTGCAAAAGTTAGTTATACTAACTAAAATTATCAGCAAAAAAGGGAGAAAAATTGTTACCTGTCCCGGTGCATAACCCGTTGATACACCCATCTTGGGAGGAAGATCATCATATGGTGGAAGAGCAACCTCCCCAGAAGAAGATTGCTTCGCCAACCCAATATGGCAATCATCTGGTCGAGGGATAGTCACCGCTTGCCGACCAGGATGTTGATCACCCAAAAGGATGGGAGAATTGAACGTGATGGAATCTTTCTCTAAGGATAAAGGCCTAACTTGCCGAGAGGCATGGACGGGGAGGGTCAAAGGAACTGAAGGAAGAAAGAAACTTGCTACGTTCTTCACCTTTGTTCCACTGGAAGATCCTTCGTCAACCTTGGGTTTCTTCCTTAAGGGAGACAGAACTTCATTCGTTTGAGACCCTTGTTCGACAATTTCCCCTTCATCGCTCTCAATCTCGATGATTTCGTGATCTGCCATTGGGAGGAGTATGTGAAAAGGAAGGAGGCAGGATAACAAGAAAAAGACTTAGGCGTGAGAGGGAAATTGTAAATCTTTACATGTCCAGGGGTCTGGTATTTATAGCCGCCAGGTCGACGGTTCGCCTCCCAGACACCTCGGGTTTCGTTAAGACATTTACAATTTTACCTAGAGATAAAAATCTCTACGGCGCCATCATTGCCCGTCACGTAATGTCAGAACCCGTCTTGAAAAACCAACCATTTTTACTTAGTGCGCCACTAAGTGGAGAAGTTAAAGGGCCGGGTTAAAAGTCCAATGCACGGTTTTTAAATTCGAAATAAACACGTCTCTTCGTTTTCTTCGAATTTGGGGGCTAGCTGACGAGGATTGACACCCGGGTCACTTCTAATAAACTTTTGGTTCAAGACAAGTTCGAACCAGACATGTATCTGGTGATGCGGACTCAAGCTATTCTGAGGAGCATTACCATGAGGTCGCAAGCTTTACGCAATCAGGTCGCGGGTTTCGTACGATCAGACCGTAAGCCTTGCGCGATCAGAAGTTCGTAGGCTATACGCGAACTACACATTCGGGATATCGCGCGGTTAGCCAAATCCCGCGGTCAGAACATCTGCCGATCAGGATACCTGGGATCTATCTATTCGGTTGCCCATACAACAGGATATTCTAAGTATCCCGAAGATTCTTACACGTGGAGAATCAACCGTCAGGAGGTTAACACGTACAGTTATCCATGAATAACACGTGTTTAACCTACGTGGAGGTTAAGAGCAGTTCCAAAAACCGTATCCAACCGTCCGTACAACCGGTTGATGCAGTTTCCTTCACATGGCACCCTTTCAAACAGTATAAAAGGATAGCATGAAGCATCAATCGAGGAGAGAGGAAAAAAGAGAGAAAAAGTTAGCCAAGTCTGCGGCACACCTTATATAGTATTCTAATAAGCTTTCTTTGGTTGATCCTTGTACACTTTTACAGGAAAAATCCTCGCCTGTGAGGACTTTTCCTTCCATTTGTAAACATTTTACCACACTTAGTGAAATATCAACAGGACGTAGGGCTTTTACTCCCACCATCGAGGGCCCGAACCTGTCTAAATTCTCTGTGCTCCTGTTCACCATTGTTCAGCATACCTTCCCGAAGGGTCATCTTGAAAGGTCTCACAATTACAAATTCTGCATAAGTTCGGCTGAGGACTCCGAGTCTGAATCGTCGACAGATCATACACCTAGATCACAGAAAATTCCTATAAATCAGTCACCTCATACTAGTAGGCATGAAGCATCATCAAACTTGCACTCATCCATTCAATCATTCCCTATAGATAGATTAACATATAATAAGGAAATAATAAAACATCAAAAGGTCATGCATAACTCTGCAGCTGAACATTTAATTCCTAGATTAAGCTTCAAAACAGACGAAGAAATGTCCTACTTCAGTAAAGACATTGTAGATTTAATCTGGAAAAAATTTGAAGAGAGAAAATTGGGAGTCTTTATGGGACTTCAAGATTATTTTCTAGATATTTATTTGGGTAAAGAGGATCCTCATGGGATAACTCTATCAAAGAGATTATTCCTCTCTTTACCATAGATACAACTATCTGTTTCCAACCAAAACACCGCTTTTTGGTGTTAAGGGCGGAGATAGATCTAAAACATTTTAGAGGTTTGGAGATAGGTCCATATAGAGAAACTATTTCCCTCCAAACTCTCCTAGATCAAGGGTTATTGCGGACCATTTATGGAACGCTAGATCAAATATTACAATCCGATCTTGGATTTGTAGTAAAAAGAATTTGTGAAAACATAAGTGATCTTCGAGGTCGCTACAAAATATTTTTTCGCTCAGTTCCCCCAAAATTCCAACAGCCCTTGAGACCGGCAAGTCATCATATTTGTGTGCTGAAAGGAAAATTTGATAGCTCGCTTCGAGAAATCTATGATTTGACAGAAGAAGACAAAGAAATACTGAACCAACCATATGAAAAAATCCACAAAGCATGGAGGCACTGGATGGAGTCCTCTGAACTCGAGCAGCATGTCAAGATAGATCCTGACTATGAAATGATTTTCCAGAACCAAATAATGAGAGTATTTGTTAATCGAGATATTCGGTTCAACAAAAATCTTCATTACATTATAACACCAGAATATAACGATGACAACAATACTCTGCAAAACTACAGAACCATGGTGAGATGGCTAGAAAACTGGTTTCCTCCAGACGAATGTTATTACCAAGGAAATCTAGCTCAACCATCTGAAGATGAAGATGAAATTCTCTTTCATGAAGACTAAAAATATTCCAAGATACATCAATAATGGAAACATGATAAGATGTAAGAGTCAAAAAGTATTCTACATGAAGACAACCTTGACAAGACATAGGAGTCAAAAGGCACTCCACTTGAAGACAAGAAGGATAAATTATATGACAATACTATTCAAAAAGACAAATTATATGAAGAAACTATTGAAAGAGTCCTTCCCATGGATCTACATACATCCAAGACCCCTATAAAAGGAGGAGTCTCTCAAGGAAAGAGGGAGAGCAAGTTAAGAAAGTTGGAAGAAACACACAAGTGAGAAGAGAACACTACACACAACACTCTTCCATCCCACTTCCACTCCACTTCCACCTCAAACTTCCACTTCACTTGTAAATAAAATCTAAGAATATAAGGTACATTTTTTTTCTATGACATACATATTTTCATTTATCATGATAGTTTCTCCACAAATTAACACCTACAATTTCTTGTAATGACTAAACATCATAATTAATTTTTTTTACATCAATCTTGATAATATAACAGTTAAAATAAAGAGAAAACCGCAATGATACTTTCATACTTACCACCAGAGGGTACAATTCTGGGAAGAGGGGATGCCAGTTCCGGTGGTTCCCATTGTAATTTTGCAATATCCAGATCAAACTACAACCAATTCATAATTTCAAAAAAAAAATGGTGTGAAGTAAATCTAAACATTGTTAAAACACCTCTCATCACTAATAGAAAAATACTAGACAAAAGTACAAGGTGTGAGCACCCATGAAGGGAAATAAATAAATAAAAAGGAGCACCTAGAAATACAAATTAAAGTGGGCCTATGAAGAAAAAAAGGCAAGATGATGAGGGGAACAGAGGCAGCATTATCACCTCCAATGCCAACAGCAATTGATGATCCCCTCTAGCTTGTTGTCTTTGATGGACCACTCAACTTCTCTTTTGCCTTTTCCCAAGTGCATGTAGCACAATTGCTCACTTTTTCTCTCTTGCACACATGCATGATTTCCCATGGGCTGATCCCTAAGCAAAGCAATCTAGGTATATATGCACACAATATTTTGTAAAGTGTATTAGTTCTTTAAAAATGAGATGCTATCCAACTATATTAAAGTTTAGTTTGGAAAGATTTTAGCGTCAATGTAAAGCCACTAAGTTCACAAGCTATTTATTTGGACCAATATATCTGTTGATTCTCCCCCTCAAAAAAAAAAAAATTTTAAAGATCTACTAGTTTTCTTATGGGACATCTAGCCATCTACTAATGACTTCAAAATTCCCCCTTACTCACTATTTATCCCTTTCAAGCTGGCCTCCTCTAATTTTGGGCTAAAACTCTACAACAGTTTAAATTATTTAAGACTAAGAGTTTGTTTAGAAAGATTTAAGTTTAAGACTGAATCTTATGTATATAAACCTATGAAATATGACGTTCGGTGAACTAATCTAAATTAAAAATAACATTGACATAAAGAATGTAAATATTAGGGTTTTCCTGAGTATTACGTTCTTGTATAGCACAAGAATCTGAGGGTTTAAAAATTACAAGGATTGTGAGAGGGCAATAGTTTCTTATTTTTCTTTTGAAATTGTTCTCAATAATTTGTTATCTTTTAATTTGCCAATATTTTTTTCTTTTGTCATCATTATTTCATGTCAATTTTCGGTTTTCTATATTAGATATCTCTATTTTTTTTCTTATATTATGTGTGTTGGTGTCGTCTTTCTATTGAGTGCTGTTCATACCGAATATGATGAGCTATTTTTGTACCAAAACAGTACACATGAAGTCCAATTGGCTTGTGGAATATAGCATTAGTGTGCATGTATTACAGATGCCATGAAAAAGTAACTGGAAGAAATGTTTCCTTGACCAAAAGCCACTGAGCCCAACAATCTCAAACCATCTCACCAACACACCAGCACAAAAGTGTCTTTATTATCTCTAATACACCCAAAAGCCAAACTTAGATTCTCTATTTTTCAAGTCAAAAATTATAATATATTTTTCATCATTAAGATTGAGATGGAAGAGAAGTTTACATGCCTCGTATGATATTTTAAACACCTAAAATATCTAAGCGGTCGATTTACATTTGAATAGTTTTTTCAATCATGTTTTTTGTTCTCTTGACTTAAAAGATATTCTCTTCGTTGTAAAATATAAAGTGTATTTTAACTATGCACACAAACTAAGAAAATTGTAAATTCAAGAAAATATTAAGTGAAAATGATTAAACCGTCCTCATTGATAATGCATTGGAAATGAGAGAATATTATTATGAATGATTAGTTATAAATAATAGAAAGAATATAGAGGTAAAATAGGATAGAATAGGAAAGATAGAAATAAATTGCATGTGTCATCTTATATTTATAACAAAATTAAAACGATTATATATCTTACATCGTGTGGAACAGAGAGAATAGATTGATTGAAACCGCAAAGTGATTGTCTTTAACAAAAGAAACATTTACACATCTCTCTATATCTTTTCTCTCTCTTTTCCCCCCACCACCTTTCGACTGAGAGGCCAACATATTCTCCCCATCCTTTCTTCTCCCTCCTCATTGTCTCCCCCCTTGCCATGCCAATGGCGCACACACTTCTTCCTCTCATCCTTCTCCTCTCCTCGATCTACGCATCATGGGTATTCGTGCCGGCATGTGCGGAAACGGATGCGCGAGCCCTCCTCCTCTTCAAGTCCTCCATCCAAAAAGACCCTAAACAAGTCCTCTCAACTTGGCAGCCAAGTTACAATAGTACTACTAGTCCATGCATGTGGTGGGGTGTCACGTGCAACGGCGATGGGAGAGTGACACGGCTCGACCTCGCCGCCTGCGGCCTTGGCGGCCACGCCTCCCTCGCCGCCCTCTCCGCCATTGGCACGCTGTGCCACCTCAACCTCTCCGGCAACGGCGCGCTCTACACCAACGCCGGCGACCTGTCCGCGCTCCCGCGCGCGCTGTCCCTTCTCGACCTCTCCGCAGCCGGCCTCGCCGGGCGCCTCCCCGATGACATGCTGACACACTACCCGAACCTCACCTACGTCAGCCTCGCGCGCAACAACCTCACCGGCGCGCTGCCGGAGAGGCTCCTTGCCGGGTCACCAAACATCCAGTCCCTCGACGTGTCCGGCAACAACCTGTCCGGCGACATCTCGGGCATGTCCTTCAGCGAGTCACTGGCATTGGCATTCCTCGATCTGTCAGGAAACCGCTTCACCGGCACGATCCCGACGTCGCTGTCGGCCTGCGCCGGCCTCAGGACGCTCAACCTGTCGTACAACGGCCTCGTCGGGCCGATACCGGAGTCGCTCAGCGACGTGAAAGGCCTCGAGGTGCTCGACATTTCGTCGAACCATCTCAGTGGCCCTATACCTTACAGCATAGGGAACACATGCTCATCGCTTAAGGTTCTAAAGGCTTCAAGCAACAACATCTCCGGCGACATCCCGGAGTCCCTCGCGGCATGTCGAGTTCTCCGGTTGCTCGACATCGCCAAGAACAACATCTCCGGCGACATCCCGGCCGCCGTGCTCGGCAACCTCACTTCAGTAGAGAGTTTGCTCTTAAGCAACAACTTCATCTCCGGGTCGCTTACGAGCACTATCTCTTCGTGCAAGAACCTTAGGGTTGCCGACTTCAGCAGCAACAAGCTCTCCGGCGAGCTGCCAGGGGAGCTCTGCGCGCCCGGCGCGGCGCTGGAGGAGCTCCGTATGCCGGATAATTTGGTGACCGGCACGATCCCGCCGGGGCTGTCGAATTGCTCGCGGCTACGGGTGATCGATTTCAGCGTAAACTACTTGAATGGCCCGATCCCACCGGAGCTCGGCCGGCTTCGCGGCCTAGAGCACCTGATGATGTGGTTCAACGGCCTCGGCGGCCGGATCCCGGCGGAGCTAGGGCACTGCCGGAGCCTCCGCACGCTCATCCTCAACAACAATTTCATTGGCGGCGACATCCCGGCCGATCTGTTCAACTGCACAGAGCTCGAGTGGATATCGCTTACGAGCAACCAGATCACCGGGACGATCCGGCCGGAGTTCGGCCGGCTATCGCGGCTCGCCGTGCTGCAGCTGGCGAACAACAGCCTCGAGGGGATGATACCAAATGAGCTCGGGAACTGCAGCAGCCTGATGTGGCTTGACCTGAACAGCAACCGGCTCACCGGCGAGATCCCGCGCCGCCTCGGCCGGCAGCTCGGGTCGACGCCGCTGAGCGGGATCCTGTCGAGCGACACGCTGGCCTTCGTCCGAAATGTCGGGGACTCCTGCAAGGGCGTTGGTGGCCTGCTCGAGTTCGCCGGCATCCGGCCGGAGCGGCTGCTGAAGGTGCCCACATTTAAGGGCTGCGACATCACGCGGCTCTACTCCGGCTCGGCGGTCAGCGGCTGGACACGGTACCAGACATTAGAGTACCTCGACCTCTCGTACAACTACCTTGAAGGTGTCATCCCGGAGGAGTTTGGCGACATGGTTGTGCTGCAGGTGCTCGAGTTGGCGAGGAACAAGCTCACCGGCGAGATACCGGTTTCGCTCGGCCGCCTCCGCAACCTCGGGGTGTTCGACGCGTCGAAGAATAGGCTGCAGGGCAGCATCCCGGAGTCCTTCTCCAATCTCTCCTTCTTGGTGCAGATAGACCTCTCCGACAACAACCTCACCGGCGAGATACCGCAGAGAGGGCAGCTCACCACGCTCCCGGCAAGCCAGTACGCAGGCAACCCGGGCCTCTGCGGCGTGCCACTGCCACCGTGCCGGGGGCCAGCGGACACCCTCCCGACGGCGACCATGTCCGCGGGCCTTGCCGCGGGGGCGCCCAAGCGCACGGCCGGGGCGTGGGCTAATAGTGTAATTATGGCAGTGCTCGTGTCCGTTGCACTGGCGTGCGCCGCCGCGGTGTGGACAGTGGCGATGCGCGCGCGGCGGAAGGTGGTGCGGGAGGCGATGATGCTGAGCAACCTGCAGGACGGGACGCGGACAGCGACGACGTGGAAGCTCGGCAAGGAGAAGGAGGCGCTGAGCATAAACGTGGCGACGTTCCAGAGGCAGCTCCGGAAGCTGACGTTCACGCAGCTCATCGAGGCGACGAACGGCTTTTCCGCCGCCAGCCTCATCGGATCCGGCGGCTTCGGCGAGGTGTTCAAGGCGACGCTCAAGGACGGCTCCTGCGTCGCCATCAAGAAGCTCATACATCTGAGCTACCAGGGCGACCGGGAGTTCATGGCGGAGATGGAGACGCTCGGCAAGATCAAGCACAAGAACCTCGTGCCGTTGTTGGGCTACTGCAAGATCGGCGAGGAGAGGCTGCTCGTCTACGAGTTCATGAGCCACGGCAGCCTCGAGGACACACTGCACGGGCCCAAAAAGCCCGGGGCGGCGGCGATTGGTTGGGAGGAGCGGAAGAAAGTGGCGCTCGGCGCGGCGAGGGGGCTCTGCTTCCTGCACCACAACTGCATCCCCCATATCATCCACCGCGACATGAAGTCCAGCAACGTGCTCCTCGACGGCGAGATGGACGCCCGCGTCGCCGACTTCGGCATGGCCAGGCTCATCAGCGCGCTCGACACGCACCTCAGCGTCAGCACGCTTGCCGGCACGCCGGGGTACGTGCCACCAGAGTACTACCAGAGCTTCCGGTGCACCGTCAAGGGCGACGTGTACTCCTTCGGCGTCGTGCTCCTCGAGCTGCTCACCGGGCGGCGGCCGACAGACAAGGAGGACTTCGGCGACACCAATCTCGTCGGTTGGGTCAAGATGAAGGTCAGGGAGGGGAATGCCAAGGAGGTCGTCGACGCGGAGCTCGTCAAGGCCGCGGACAGCGACGGCGAGAAGGAGATGGCAAGTTTCTTGGAGATCGCGCTGCAGTGCGTCGACGACTTCCCGTCCAAGCGGCCGAACACGCTGCAGGTCGTGGCCATGCTCAGGGAGCTCCACGCGCCGGCACCAGCGCCGGCAGCCGCCAATGGAGAAGATGCATAAGAGAAGCTCTTGTGGTCTCTAAAACTCTGTATGTTTGATGTGTAATACTATGAGTTTGTGTTATAATATTGCTATATATTGGATTGGAAGTATGTACCAATTGATTCAATTGATTCTTTTTTTTTTTGGTAGTGTAATGTTCCATTTGAGTGTTACGAGAAGCGTAAATGAGAATTTTTGTCCTGCTATTTTCAAGAACTTACTAATAAATTCGTGTAATTACATGACAATTTTATAATACTAATATTATAATATTTTAAAACTAATGACTATATATATAGTCATAGTTGTATTCGTTATGGAGTCTAATTTTTTAAAAAGATTATGTGTAATTATATATAATTTGAAACAAATTTAAAATTATATTTTATAAAGATTATTTCTGAAACTTATAATTTAGATGATTCCTTATGGGTCTTTGTGTTAAAGCAGATGACTAGAAAGCTGAGTGGGTATAATAGCAAGTTGTTGTCTTCGATAAGGATGGTACTTAATATTCACTTTGCGCTCTGTACTCTTGTTTCTTCTCTTAATAATGCAGGCAGTAGCCAACAATGTCTGTTTACACATCCCGGATCAAAATGTCTTACGTATCATCTCCATCCAAGAAAATATCTTACCAAGTACTATGCCTACCCAACTTTCTAACCATCCCATACAAAATAGATTAACTGAAAGCACTATTTCATCCCGCAGTGTGTGTTTCACTGGTAGATGATCCCGCAGTCCCAAACCTCGTCAGCTTTCCAGCCATCTTCTTTAACACAGCTTACTGATCAACCGCATTAAGGAAGAGTGGAAAACATGGCAAGAAGTGACCGAGGAGCAATCCATTCTTCAAGGATAGCAGCGGGACATAGGTATCATTAGACTAATTAAGAGTACGCTGTCTCGGAGATAAATCATGTAACCCTTCTAACTAATCGGAGCACTAGGTTAGGGATTAGTTCTTTAGTACTTTAACTACCCGGTTTCCCTCGGGCTTTGTAAAATTTCTACCCTGCTCCTACTCTCAAGGAAACATGCAGTCTTCTGAATTTTCAAACAAAGAACTCGTCAGCTAACTTGTAGGCCCAGATTCATGGACAAAGGCATCTCGGGAGCCTCTGAACTCCGGCAGGCCGCCGATCTTGAGGCCATCTTCCCCGGTGAGTTCCCAGTCAAAGATTTTCAGGCTCTCCCTCATCCTCCGCTCGTTGAAGCTCTTCACGATTATGCAGCCGCCCTGCTCGTAAACCCACCTGAAACACATCTGCGTGAAGTTTCGCAAGATCGATTCAGCCGTCCGATCTATGGACGGATTGTAATATACACGGGATCAACGAGGCATATTAAAGAGGTTTCTTTTAAAGTGGATATATGATCCATATGAGTCGTCCGCAATTTATGATTTAGTTTGTAAGGACTGGGTAGTCTCCACTATATGTGAACTCAAGATGGTGCTCGACTTGATATACTACCTCCGGTCAAAAAAAAATTATCGTTTGTAAAAAGTCAAATTTTTATAAATTGGACATAAAAATATATTTATAAATATCTAAATTAGGTGTAAAAAAATTACACAAATATATTTGGAACTTTTACATTTTAAACTTTGAAATTTTAAATCTATGTCTATACTTTCATATTTTGAATTTATAGTTTGCATATTTTCAAATTTATGTGTTTATACATTGGCATTTGCGAAACTCCCCAGTTTAACTACAAAGATTTATGTTTGTCTTGATTCGATCAGAACATTCCAGCTCCAAGCACCCCAAATTATCGAGTTGTTTATTGATCGGCCTATGACCGGTGATTGAATCAATGGTAGGGACAAAAGTGTTAAAAATTTGATATAGAGTGACATATATAAAAATGTTAAAAGTTCGATGATAGGTTCAAAATAAACATATTCTTCAGAGATATACACAAAATTCTTCTTTTTTTTATTGTGACATGTATGTGGTTAGTCATGGTGACACAACAGCATTACATATATATCTACTATTTCACTCAGACGGGCACCCTCCATTTACCTGATTAGCAACGGGAGAGATCTTTGCAAAGGAGAGAAGGTTCTCCAGCCTTTGACAATCTTCCATCCCCTCCCACACTCCCCTCACATCCCTCAACATAAAGTTTTTTGGAGGATTTTTTTTTAAATAATCTAGATTAAAAAATAAATTATAAAAATAAGACAAAATAATACATAAGGTGAAATCAAGATTTGAAAGAAAGAAAGACCAATAACAACCAACCCAACAAATGCTTTTAGTTGCCAATTTTGGTGAATATAATGTTCTCCAATGTAGTTCAGAAATTAAGTAAATGTTTTCTCCTCTAAAAATTTAATACTACTATAAGATAACATATAAAACTATTCTACTACATTATGTTGAAATTTGAAATTCCAAATTTAGGTTTGAATTTCTAAATTTTAAATTCGAAATATGAACTATAAAATTTGAAATCCAAAATTAACTTTGAAGATTGAAATTCAATTTGAATTGTTGAATTTCGAAATTCAAATCTCAAAGTTTCGTGTTTTGAATGTAGAAATTCAAAAATAAAATGTTTCTAATTTTGAATCATAAACTAAAAAATATAAGATTTTAAATTCAAAATTTAAATATGAAATTTGAAGTTACCAAATTTGAAATTTTAATTTGAGTTATGAATTTCTAAATTCAATTTTCAAAATTGAAAATTTGAAGTTCTAAATTTGAAATACAAAATCTGAACTTTGATATTCAAAATATAAAGTTTTGAAATTAAATAGGAATTTTTAAATTTTAAATTTAAATTTTTTTAATTTTTTAAATTCAGAGTTAAATTTTTCAATTTCAATATTAAAATTTTAAATTCAAAATTAAATTTGGAATTTCAAATTTCAGTATAATGTAGTAGAATACTTTTATATGTTCTATTATAGTAGTATGAAAATTTAAAAATATAAAATAGTGACTTAATTTTTTGCTATATTAAAATATTTTTTGTTCACCAAATTTAACAACTAAAAGTTTTGGCTGAAATGGTAATTATGAATCTCTTAAAATAAGAGGCCTTGCGTCTTATTACGGCTTAAGTCGTGATGGGCTTGTCGCGGCTCTAAATTGCGAAAATTTGGCATAACAAATTAGTTTTAAAATTTATTTTTTATTATGAGGTATTAAAAATAATACGGCGTCTTCCGGAGAGAATAGTAATGTTTATGGAGACCCTTCTCTTGGCCTCAAGCCTATTAGGAAATGTGTGAGGTAGACCTCAATGTAATTTTGATCATTAATTAAGATAATATGGTGTATGTGATTCTACTCATAACTCTCAAATAATTTGTTCCAAAATGTAATTTTTATCATTAATTTTTAAATTATATATTAATAAAAATTATAATATCATGAAATACAATTTGACAATAAATTATTGACATCATTTTTATGTGACCAATACTTATAGTTTTATATACTAGTGGCTAAAGATGAAAAAAGAATTTAACCACTGGAATACCAAAATATCGGCCTTTTATGACGGAGAGACTATTCCAAATAATACACAAACAGTCCACATATCAAGTTATACATAGGCCATAGCACAATTATATATTTTATAAGAAGGTGATTAGAGTTCCTATTTTTAAAAAGATGTCGTAATGACATCTAATACTAAAATAAGACACAAAGAAAATGATTAAAATAATCTTATTTAATATATTTTATTAAAAACTTTTTAATATCATATTATATACATATCTCCTTAATATTGATAGACAAATTTCTTAGAAAAATAAACTTGTATTATTGATAGAAGGCCATACGAAAGATATATAAATGTGCCTTTAGTTTGTAGAATAACATCGATTTTGAAACAAAATATGCATGCTAGAACAATATTTATTTAGAAACGGAGGAAGTATTTGCATATTGCATGCCTCAAATTTTGTCTGTGAGTAACATAGAAGTCTTTAAACTTGAACTAGATTATGCCTTACACGTTGGTATAGTAGTAAAGATATTAGATGATGTCACTTTAGATGATCTTCATAAAATAATTTATATTTAGTTGCAATATTGTATTATGATACTCTATAATTTGTGAAATGAAGGGGATTTAATTATAAATTATTTGAAGTAGAGTTATAATGATGGATTTAATAAATGACAATCTATAATGACACAAACAGATGAGTATGATTATAGAAAGAAACAAGAGAAAATAGTATTAGAGACCTCTTTATTTTAAATTAAAACAAATATAAGTCTATCTACTATATGAATAGGAATAATTATATCTTAGATCTAATTTTCTATTAATTTATTTAATATATTAAGACATCGACATGGAGATCAATATATAAGAGTCAACATATCGGACCCACATATCATCGACTATTATTTTAATAGAAATAACAAAGACTTGAATCAAAGAGCTAATTGCTCATATTCAAACAGTAGATGAGTTTATCTATTCGAATACAAGATAGAAGAGTTTGATTGTATAAATCATGATTGTAGAAAAGAGTCTAGTGTTATTTTCCCAAGAAACAATCTAATGGTCATAGAGAAAAAGATAATATGATTTAACATGATGCTCTCATGTTGAGTGAATTATAGAAATAAGAAAGATATTAGTTTGGTAAGAGATAAGATTGTATAGGTGTGCTATTTAGATACATTTAAGAGACAGAAAAGGACACCACACGGACTTAAACGACAGAATTAAGCAAGTAGATGGACTGTAGTGATACAAACATTGTATCCACAGCCTTTTCACTTTGGGTCCACAATGTCAGATGCCACAACTTACTGGAGTGTCTTCCTGAGCGCCGGCACGACGCGGCCGGGATACGCGTCGCGCAGCCGCAACTTCGACGTGACATACAGCTCGTCCCTGGACGCGACCATGCCGGCCTCCGTGCCGTACAACGCCGCTGCGTCGAAGTGCCGGTACCCGGCCGCCCTCACGGCCCCTGGCTCTACGATGCCGTGCCCATACCCACCCGCGGCAACGGCTTGCCGGAGCTCAGCACCGCCTCCGGCGTCGGCCTCCCGGCGGCCTCCGGAGTAATGGACGGAGTAAAAGATAGACGCCAACAGACGAACACAAGTTGTCACGGAAACGCAAGTTTGCGGGCAACACTACGAGATGGTGATGGCTATGTAAATATAAGCCTGGAATATGTGAATACAAGTTGTTATGTGTGTAGATGCGAATTTCTAGGTGACATTAGAAGATGGTGATAGCTGTATGAATGTGAAAACAAGTTGTTACGTGAACGTTTCTATGTGACACTAGGAGATGGTGATGTATGTTCCGTATATATAAACACAAGTTGTTAAGTAAAACATGCACGACTCTGTGAGCGACAAATGGAGATGGTGATTGCTGTCTGTAGAATGGTGTGCTTTATGTTCTGATATGTGAGAACAAGCTGTTACATAAATACATGTTTGTGGGTGACTGGAGATGATGGTGATTGCTATGTCAACGTGAGCGGTGATGTATGACCTGAATATGTAAATACCTGTTGCTACGCAAATGTGATTTTGTCGAAGAAGTAAATACGGGGTGGTGATCGCTCTGTGAATATGAGTGGTTTTATATGTGTTGAATTTGAAAGCCACAGTAGATGATGGTGATTGCTATGTGAATTCAGGTTGTGCCTATTCCAGCTTTGCTTTCTATTCGTCCAATACAACAGAAGCATCAAGTGTGAACCAGTTTTGGAAATAGCTTAGACCATTCTAACCAAATTTTGAACTAGAGAAACCAAACTGAACCAGTAAGTAGATGCACCGAAAGCAATATTTTTATCTTGAAACACATACGAAGACAAACTGTTCTACAACAATAGATTTTGTCACAAACTTACATTTTCAAGCACAAGCTTTCTCTCATTGGCCATAATATTGTGGCACGGTTTCTATTTTTTTTCATGTGTCAGTTTGTGCTTTTTTTTAATAATGTGTTAATCAAAACACTCGATATAGATCATGAGTGTCTACGAGTAATAAAAGAAGAAATGCAAATCTAAACGATTTGTGTGTGTGGTTTTTTACTAGTCGGTGATCTCGCCGTCCCAGAACTCGTCGGCTGACTTGTAAGGCCCAGTTTCATGGACAAAGGGGCTCACGGCACCTCTGGACTCCGGCAGGCCAGCGATCTTGAGACGATCATCCTCGGTGAGCTCCCAATCGAAGATTTTCAGGTTCTCCCTCATCCTCTGCTCGTTGAAGCTCTTCACGATTATGCTGTCCCCTTGCTCGTACACCCACCTCAAGCACACCTGCGTTTTATTGAAACTATGAGCTTCCAAGAGATGGATTTAGTCATTTCATCTATGAAAAGATAAGTTAGATCGAATTTTGGAAAATAGTCATATTTCTAATTAATTGACCACAGACAAACAGTCACAACTGTAGTTCGAATTTTTTTGTCTACATTTCCATGTGTGCTGAGATTTAGGATGGCCTGAATGCTATCTATGCTTGCCAGTCCTCGATTGTCGAGTCTTAGCCGAGACAAGCATTGCTTAGCCAAAGTGCGAGCGGCAAATAAATAATTTGTTGTTTCTATGTCAGATTGACAAAGAGGACAGATTGTTGATGGAAGTGTCAAACCTTTCTTTTGAAGGTTGCTTCGTGTGTTCAACTTATCTAACAGGAAAGCCACAAAAAGATCTTGCACTTTATGGGTGCCTTGTTCTTCCACATCCATTCAGCATGTGGCCATCTAGGATGATATTGTTGCAGCATTTTATAGATTTTATTAGTCTTACATTGCCCAAGATTATCCTCCACTAGAATGGCTTTATCCTCATCCTATTTGACTCTTGTTCTTAACTAAGGATAATTATTTGGGACTTGATTTACTTTTAGGATTATCTTAGAATCACCGCCGGACCTCTCCATCAACCGTAAACATTTCTCTCCATAACCATACTAGAAATGTGTCGAACATATAACCCCGAATTATGATATATAATAAATCAAATTTCTCCCACCAAGGCTCGACTGAGCTGATTTGACCAATTTAACATCTCCAGCTCCCATGAACATTTCCGTGCATAAACATACCATCTTTTAAGTCTTCAATGTAGACAAAGTTTCTAAATTTAACCTGTTAGGGAAAGACAGATACTTGTGCCTTACTTTACCTGGGCTATAGTTTTGCCTCTTTCTTTGGCGATCTGTTTGAGTACTGGAGAGTCCATGACGATGTCGTTGGCCCATGGAGTGCCCCTCGCTCCCAGCGGCGAGTAGCCGCAGAGTTGGACTCCTTCCGCTGTGCAAAACTCCCTTAGCTTCGCTTGCCGGCAATAGGGGTGCACCTCAACCTGCTTCTAAATAAAAATATTATTTACAATTAATGGGGAAATGAATTTAGTCACTATTTCATTTATTTCATAAGATTTTGGTAGAATTAGATGAAAATCCAGAACAATTGTGGGATAATTTATTTAAATTTTTACAAATATGTAATAAAAATTAGTATTGTAAATTTTTAGAATAGATCTTTATGTATGTTGAATTATACTTGTATCCATTATGGAGTCCTAAAACATATATTGTATTTTTTTCTTTTACTTCCAATTAATTTGAAAATTTATAGATCCCAAAACTAATATGATCCCTCCAAATTTACTTGTTTTATATTATAATAGATTTTGGGATGTCTTTTAGATAGTTCTAGCATTTCACAAACCTTAAACCCTGATTATTACACTCTACATTCAGATTTTACAAAGAATTTGTGAGAATTTGTTATTGCACGAAGTGTTGTTATTTACTTGTTCCATTCTTTTTTATTTATAATTATTTTACTTTTCATGGTCTCCAAGAAACAAATTTGGTCATTAATTTTATAACTAATCTGATGGAAAATTCACTAATATTATTTTCCTGTGACCAATCTTAACACTTTTTTATATATCGGTGCTCAAAGTTTAACTTACACGATATCAAACAATAAGTAAAAGAAAGAACAGAGGAAGAACCTGATTAGCAGCAGGAGGGATCTTTGCAAAGGAGATAAGGTTCTCCAACTTCTTGGAGCTGAAATTGCTGACTCCAATGGCCTTGGTGAGCCCAAGCCTCTGA
Source organism: Pharus latifolius (assembly GCA_019359835.1). NCBI lineage: Eukaryota > Viridiplantae > Streptophyta > Magnoliopsida > Poales > Poaceae > Pharus > Pharus latifolius. Next base: position 1,135,195 of record CM033328.1, read on the forward strand.
CAATCTTCCATCTCCTCCCAAACTCCCTTCATATCCATCAACATGAAGTCTTCTGGAGAGAATAGTACTGCAGATAAAGGCCCTTCTGTTGGCCTCAAACTTATTGGATAGTGTATGAGATACAGATCAATGTAGTCCATTTGTAGATTCCTAACAGATACAAGATCATTAGGTGTGTGATGTTAGTTTAATACTCACAGATAAACTCATGTCAAAGCAGGCCAGTTAACAAAAATGTAGGCTTAACTAGTATTTATGGTGTCAGCTAGTGTTATAATGATGTAGATCAATCAGATGACTTTGCTTTTATAATCGATACAACTCTGATTCTCTATCAAAAAATTGCAGTATTAACAATTTTTTGCAATTACACAAGATTTTTGGCTAGTTGCTACAAATAATAGCAGGTAGATAGCATGACACCTGGGTTGCAATTTAGGGGAAAAAGTGTTATGAGACCTCGATGTAATGGATTGTATGATATGTACCCACTTCTAAGCGTTGAATCACAACTTTATGATTCAGATTTGAGTACAATTTGTAGACATGGATCGCATAACTTTGTGATATGGATGACAAATGATGCATCTCAATCTCACTTTGGGCCCACAATGTCAGAAACAACTTACTGGAGTGTCTTCCTGAGCGCCGGCACGACGCGGCCGGGGTGCGCGTCGCGCAGCCACAGCTTCGAAGTGACATACAGCTCGTCCCGGGACGCCACCATGCCGGCCCGCACCGCCTCGGCCGCGGCCTCGCCCAGCTCGGCCTCCGTGCGGTACACCGCCGCGGTGTCGAAGTGCCGGTACCCGGTCTCCAAGGCGCGCAGCACGGCCGCCCTCACGGTCCCCGGCTCCTCCCCGCCGAGCGGGAACGATGCCGTGCCCATGCCCACCAGCGGCATCGGCTTGCCGGAGCTCAGCGCCGCCTCCGGCATCCTCCCGGCGGCCATGAGCGATCGAGTAATGGACAGAGCGAGCGATCTAGGGAGATGGAGATGCCGAGGAACAACAACACAACTCGTGACATCACTAGCGATCAATTAGGCTGAGTCGAACGCCGGGTTATGGAGTTCTGATAGGCGGGACTCATGCCCAAAAAATATTAAATTAATTAGTTGAGGACAGAGGCAGCGTCTCACTTCACGTCGCGACGCCAGCAAAAAGAATTTTTTTCTTTCCTCAGTTTGCGTGCATTCAAATTGCATTCATTTTTATTTCTTAATTTATGACTAATCTAGTTCAAATTAGGTGTTGATTATATTGAGAAAGTTGTAGATCTTTAAATTATCTTCATATAAAGATCAAATATCACATATATTCGAATTTTAAATTAAAAGTTATTAATATTTTACTAAAATCACCTAATTTAATTTACTCGTGGGTCCGAACGAAACGCCTGGCGAAGGACCTTTGCATTAGAGAGGAGTGGTGTTTCGCATACGTGACACAGAATATACTGGAGAATATTCTGTTGAAGCGTCTCGTGAAACGCCGATGCGTTGGATTCAACCTTAGACTTATAAAATTGTACATTCTTATCCACATACATGCAGTCCTTAAGCAAAAAGTAAAAATATCCTCTAATTTATATTAAAAAATCAAAATATATATTCACCAATAATTGGTAGTCAATGAAAAAACAAAATTAAGAGGATCGGATGTTGAACGATGGAAATCTGAGTTGTTCATTCAAACACATGTGATGAATTTGATCTTTCTAATTTATTATTTAAATACAACATAAAAGAAAACGAAGATATGTAAAACGGAGAACACAAGAGGGATAATAGATGATGAGTGCTTCTAAAGCTTGTTTTCTAGAAATGGTTATTTAAAAAATCATAGAACAATAAGAGAAAATTGAATCACCAACAAAAATATGAGCCAAAAATATTGGATAAGTACAAAAGAGACATTATTAAAAATAGATTTGAAATATTAAAATTTTACACCCATCAAAAACAAAAATCCTATAATTACCAGGGCGGCTCTCAACGAAATGTTACCCACTATGAGTAGTGAACAGAGTGAGAGCTAGACACCAAATTGCCAACAATAAAAATGATACAAATTGTTGCATAAACATACTCGAATTTTGATGTTGACACTGCGAGATAGACCGATGTGTCTCGATTTTGTCTATTAAAAATGTACAAGTGTATGGAAATCGGACATGCTATGAGTAATGTCCATTCAGCAAAATTGAAATGGAATCTCCACTTTTACATGTTATATTAGTAAAATTTTCAAAGAGACACAATTGGATCTCACTATTTGGTTCTTTGTTAATTATATATATATATATTATTGAGAGATAGTTTTATGTGTCAGTTTTGATAATATTGTTTTACATGTCAGTGACTCAGGAGCAAAGGTGTTATGTAAACGCGACTTTATGAGCGATAATATGAGACGGAGAATGTTACACGACACCACTATCAAGATTTGGACTTCCAATTGGAACCAAACCAGTAGAGGATTGTGTTTGCAATAATAATACAATTATTCATAAATACTCTGTAGAGATGATATGACTCTCCTATATCAGTTCAAGATACCTACAGCATAGACCTCACTTTAGATGCAGGCCTTTTGGACACGCCTAATCTTGCATGATCACATCCTCTCTTGTCACGACAAAAAAAGCCTTGTATTTATCTGTACATAAAATTATATGAGAGACAAACTGTTTATATAAACCACCAATATATTTTGCTAAAACATGGTGATAGAAAGATACATACTTCGCATCCTGTAGCTGCTATCTCATCACTTCACATCAATGGTGACATATTATTTGACTTAGGATATATTTGGTTTGACGGATCGGATTGGGAATGATTGAATGGTGATGTATTATATGAACTTTTTAAATTAGTGGAATGACTTAGTTTCATCTAAATAAATTTATTTGGTGGTTTGAAGAATAGTTTGATGTTATGATTGATCATTCCATCTCTCAAACTAAACACCTTATTTTTAGATTAGATGGTCTTTAAGTCATCCCATTCCTCAAACCAAACAGCTCATTAGTTTGCCGCTTGCCACATCAATTTATCAATGTCATGTTACGATCTCGTGCAAATGTTATTAGTTAGTTTAATTAAATGATGGGCCTAAATTAAATAATTCAACAAGTTTAGAGACACGTCAAATTAAATTTCAATTTTAAAGACTTAAATAGTATTTAACAATCTGATAATACGGGCAATTTTATTATAAGGCATCTCATAATCTTCATATTGATCTATTATTCATCTTTGCATCTATTCTTTCTTACCTAAACAGTTGAAAGATGCACGCAACCCTAAAGTTACTAGAAGCTCCTATGGTTTAATTCGTATACATGTTCTCTCTGATGTACAACACTTTGGCAGGATTTAAGTGTTCGAAGTAACACCAAATTTTATTATCAAATATTATTCATTAAGAAAGACCCAATACAAGAGATGGAATAGTTCGAGCTGATTATTGAAAATGGAAAGAGCTAAGTAAGTGCATGATCTTAGCTATTAACTAATACTTGTCTATTCCCTTTGTATTGCATACAGATCACGAGAACAAGATAGATAAGTCCTATCATAGAGAAACAAACACATAGATGCATATTAAAAGAATATGGAAGTTATATTTCGCCATCCCAGAGATCACTGGGAGATTTGTAAGGACCATCTTCAGCCACAAACTGCCATCCTGGTAGTCCTCTTTGCTGGGGGATCTTGCTGATTTTCAGCCTCTCATCTTCAGTTAATTCCCAGTCCAAAATGCTGAGGTTTTCCTTCATCCTCTTTTCATTGAAGCTCTTCACCAGCACGCAGTCTCCTTGCTCATAAACCCATCTTATGCATATCTGCATATTTAACATGATTCTAATTAGCTTGGAAATTTTATATGGTTTTTGCTAAGGTACATATACTCGTTTTTTCTTATTTTGTATACACCATTTTACAGTATTGGATCAAAACTCTCTCTTTAAATTTAGTTTTTTAGAATTCAACTAACATCCACTTTAACTTCTTCGACAGTGACAGCCTAATAGTGGAGAAAATCGAGTTGGCAAGGTGGCAGTGGGAGTTTACAGCTATGGAGGAGACAATTAACATCAAAGAAGGTGGTTGGTGTGGAGGGGCAGTGAGGCAGGCAGCACTAACACCATCCTCGGCATTGGCAGTCACAATTGGGTGGTGTCAGTGGATAGGCGGCATTGGTGTAGTCATTAGCAGCTGTCAGAGGTGGCAAGCAATAAGTTGGGGGTCAGCGGTGACGACTGTAGAGAGGGGAAGGGAAGAGGTGGGGGAGGAGGGGAGGATTCAGTGGAAGATAGAGATTAATCTAGATGTATACCAATGGTGTATATGGTGCAAAGTTTTTTAAGAAAAATATAAATACCTATAATCTATACAGTCCCATTTCATATATGTCAAAATTGTCTCTTATCTCTTTAATGGAAGTTCAAAAGGAATTCTAGTTATAGTCCTACTTAGTTTTAATTTATCAATTTGTTTTTATCTCTAAAAGTTAGATTTTTATAAACAATTGAGATATTTGTAATTTGGTATGTTTCATTATGAAATAAGTACTCTTTTTTATTCCTAACAAATAATAGCAGAGTTAGATTTATGATAGTTAGGGATTTTAAAGGCATGACCTATTAGCACAACTATTTATCGTATCATTTTTTATCCCGTTGAAGCATCAACCCATCATGAGTGATCCCCCGGGCTTTTATCCCATTGAGGCACCAAATCATCGTGAGTTTTCCTTGTACAAAGGAATTTGATTGAGCATATGGATCATATTTGTCGCGGTTTATTCCATATCAAGTTGTCTCCATTGCAAATTTTGGCTACAAGGAGATTTATTGTATTGTGAATTTTTCCTCGAACGTGTTGTGCTTGTGATTTGTTTTAGGTTGCGTTTTGACCATAGCTCTTTTCTTTCATTTTGATAAGATCATTAGTAATTCAAATTTTACATCAAAAAAGTTTGATAGTACTTTGAGTTTTGCATTGTACGTGGCAAGTGTTTATGATGGCTATTTTGTTTGATCAAAAAATTAAGCTGCCCATATTTGGTATATTGCGTATGCGAAGAGGCAAGAACTAAAAAGAGTTAAGAGTTGTATATTTTGATTTTTTTTTAGATGAGAGTTTGAGTGGAGGAAATTATTATGATTGTCACTTATCTCTTTAATGAGAATTTAAATCAAATTCTAGTTGAAATACTGGTTAGTTTTAATTATCAGTTTGTTTTTACCTCTATAATTTAAGTTTATATAAACAATTGAGATTTTTATAATTTGGTGTGCTTTATTATGTAATAAATACTCTTTTTATTCATAATAATATATACCCCTTCGAAAGAAACAAAAAAAAATTTACAAATACCGCTACAAAGTGGCCATACGTGTACAGTAATATATCTCGCCCCGACCATAACTTGTTTGAAAAATGAGTTTTATTTAGCAATGCAACTAAGAGATATAAGTTTTGTTTCTTGGAAAATACCTAAATAACACTAATGTTTTGAATATTAAATTCTAGTATGAAATTTTGGAAGCATGTTTACACAATCTAGTATAATAAAGCATGTAGAATGTGACTTAATTGCATTGATCAATGTTGCTCTAACCACCAGATTTTATGTTTATAATATTTATCTCATTAATTAATTAATGATAGAGGCAAGATTAGAGTGGTTGGCTACTTTAATTTAGTCCCATTTGCTAGACTACCAAAAATTAAATTTCCCCATTAATTTATTGTACACATGATAAGAATTTACAGTCCTAGTAACATGGCCACATCCAAATTTGCTTATATTGGCATAATTAGCTACATTGCTTAGCGTTTCTCTGACAACCAAATTTTATCTTTAGAATGTTTAATCTCATTATTGTGGTATTTGGTTTGAAACAGTAATCATAATCAAAATAAATTTTTAAATCTATGAAGATAAAATGGGACTAAATTCACATGATTAGAAATATATTTAATTTAGATATATTTTAAATACAAATATTATGATTATGAAGTGATCTAATAATCATCATCTAATATATTTTCTTACGAATAATAAAAATATGGAGAAAATCTCAGAACTAAACATCAAATAATTGGTTATGGCAAGGGTAAGATTAGATTGTTTAGTTACTTTAAAGATCATTTTTAAGAGTGATAAATCCTATTTTTGAGAGATATATTATATAAAATTATCACTTTTAATTTATTGCACACATGAAAAGAATATATAGACTAAGATGGGCCCATCCAAATCTTGAGCTTACTTATTTTGGTCCCACTAGCTAAGTTGAAATCACTTATCAGGTCACACCTTGTACTTTGTGTCAGATTTATAATTGTTTATTTTTGTTTCTTTGTTTTGTTTTTTATTTTTTTTATGCATGAATGGTAAGAAGACAAGGAAGCCCATGTCACCATGCACAAGGCGTCGGTACCGTGTTAGATTAAATTTATAGATTGATAAGTTGAACGAAAAAGTCTATATTGTTCTCTATTCTCTCAAAAATCCGGATAATCCCCTTATTTTAAAATCAAATATTCTACATCTTTTACTTTCAAAACTACTATATATTTAGTCTGAAATCGACATTTGACTGAATTTAACGGGGTTGACCAATGATGTAGATACAAAATTTTACAATTTCATTCTCCTGCTCTCTCTAAGTTACACAACAACAAATATTACTTTATTTATTATTTATTTTATATCAAATTGTGCAAATTTCAAACACCACCAGAGGAGCTCCTCATTAATTTATAAATTTGAAATTTCAAACTTTGGAGTTTGAAATTTGAATTGTAAATTCAAATGGACTAGATGAATTCTCACAAATACCCCAAGAATTTGACAGCATTTGCTTGTTTCATCTCTCACAATGATATTTTAAAATTTAGATTACAAATTTGAATTTATATTTGGTTTCTAAATTCAAATTTCAAACAAATATTTTATTCAAATTTGAAGTTTAAATTTGAAATTTCAAAATTCATATCTCAATTTTGAATCTAAAATTGGAGTTTGACATTTGAATTTCAAATTTAAAGATTCAAATTGCAAATTTCACAGTTCAAATTTCAAATTTGGACTTTAAATATAAACATTCAAATTTTTTGAGGCTAAAATTTCAACTTCGTAATTTGAGGAGCTCGGCGGGGCGTTTGAAATTGGAAAAATTTGACACACAATAAATAGTAAATAAAATAGTAATTGTTGTTTAAATTAAAAAGACTAAAAGAGTTAAATTTCTCAATCTCAATATTGTATGCTTAATTATAAGAATTGAGCAATGGATTACCTGAGCAAGTGATTTGCCCTTGGATTTCGCAATGTCCTGCAGGACTTGACAGTCCATTACTGATGCACTGCCCCATGGGGTCCCCCTTTGCTCCCAAGGGTGAGTAGCCACACATCTGAATCCCATTCACCTTGCAAAACTTTCTCAGCTTCTTCTGTTGCCAAAGAGGGTTCACCTCAACCTTAACACAACAAAAACAACATTGCAAAGTATTAGCTCACAAAACTCATCACATACCTATTGCAGCCAGTGGCTGATCTAAAAAAAATTTACTATAGTCAGGATGTTTCTCATAAGAGGACCCCCTCCTGCATCATTGGATTGTTTCAAATCATGCTAATCTGATGGTGAAGAAACATCTCCTTTTTGAGTGTGGATGGTTCTTATATAATTTCTTTTTATTATCACCTGATTAACAATAGGAGGGATGATTGCAAAGGAGAGTAGTTGCTCCAGCTTCTTGTAGGAGAAATTGCAGACTCCAATGGCTTTGGCAAGCCCTAGTCTCTGGCACTCCTCCATGGCTTGCCACACTGCCTTCATGTCAAATGGCATCATCTCCTCCTCAGGGAAGGGGAATTCATACTTCCCCGGCTTTGAGCTCATTGGCCAGTGCACCATGTATAAGTCTACGTAGTCCATTTATAGGTTTCTGCAAAAAGAGCTTTACTTGTGAGAGCTGTTCAGTTGAGATCTCTAACTCATCGTGCAATAAGTCATCGATTTTAACCCTCATTGTTGTTGTTAGGGTAAATTAGAGTATTATTGTTTCAAACTGTCTATAATATAAGTGCCTATTTTTTTTCTTAAAAAACTTATACAATTTATGTCACATATACAAATTTAGATTTAATCTTCACCCCTTTTTCTCCCCACGCTTCTTCTTCTCTCTCCCCTCCTCCTCTCAATTCCTGCGGCCCGCCATCCCCCCCCCCCCCTCCCCCAACCCCACCCCACCCCACCCCTCGGCAGCAGCTGCGCCACCTAGCTGCTAGCTCTTCCCTTGCTTGTCTCCGCCGCAACCACTTGCCTCCGTCAAACCGCTAGGCCACTGCCTAATTGTCATAGATCTAAGAAAATGTTCCGGCTCATTAGTAAAACTCTTATTGTTTCGTAAAAATCCATAAGGAATATATGCAATATTTGACAAATCCATTGGTTCATGAATCATTCATCACAAGTTCATTTGCAAGAGTTGATAGAGAAATAGGAAATCTACATATAAAAGCACATCTTTATCTTATATACATAATTGTTGATCGGATTGGAATCGGTTGCAGTTGGGTTCGAACTGTAGTAGCTCAAAACAATCACTAACCTGAGCCTGTTAGATCAAAAATGGATTATAGAACAATGGTGATGGAAGCAGTAAGCACCAAGAAAGTTGAGGGTAAAAAGTAAAAAATATGTTGAGACATACGCAAGAGTACTATTTAAACTATTTAATCGTACATATGTCGTACAAATGCCCAGGGGCTAAATTAATTCCCATCAAAGTGGATACCATAATTAACTACTGATAAAGTACATCTTTCTTTATGTAAAGATACTGACAAATGTCAAAACCCTCCAGTGAGTATTTAATTACATGCTAAGTACGCCGGGTAAAATATCAAATCATATTTGTGTAGATGATTTAGATTCAACTGGTTCTAGGAAAGGAAAAAACAGAAATTTATGACAAATGATAAAGTTAAAATGAAAATAAGAAAATCACTGCTCATTGTAAAAAATTTGTTCTCCTCGCACCGATTCAAACGAGTTTGAACTTAAATTTTGTATGGAGCTAGATTTCTCTAAGAACTATCCATAGAAATTTTTTTGAAAAACTTTTTGTATTGATTTGATATTTTAACTGACATGATGTACATATTAACACTTAAATGGTTGCTAGTAAATAGATACTCTCCCTGTATAAGTGTCTAAAATTAACTAAAAATGCCAAAAATTTCCATATTAGCCAAGAGCAAAGTGAACAAACTTAAAGATCCAAACAACTCGTCATTTCTTTTTTTTTTGTCAAACACTATCCCAAATCTCTTTTCACTTTGTTGCAAAATGGAACCAAGAAATGCAAAATACTGACCCAAATAAACAGTAACATTTTCACTACTCACTTGAGTGTCTCCTTGATCGCCGGGAGGACCCGGTCGGCGTGGGCGTCGCTGCACCACAGCTTCGATGCGACGAACACGTCGGAGCGGGACCCGATGATCCCGGCGCGCACCGCCTCGGCGACGGCCTCGCCGACCTGCCGCTCGGTCTGGTACAGTATCGCCGTGTCGAAGTGCCGGTAGCCGAGCTCGATGGCGCGCAGGACGGCGGCCTTGCACTCATCCGACGGCTCAAGCGGGTACGTCGCCGTGCCCATGCCGATGCGCGGCATTGCAGGGAGCACGGTGCTCGTCGGCATTTCCGCGAGGATGCTGCCCATGTCAATGTCGTTAACTGAGTGTTTTGCAGTACTTAGTAGCAATCCACAAAGTTTGTCGTCTGTGCTCAACTCTGTCAGATCACCCGGCTAGACCAACTATCAGGTCAGATTGAACCACTACATTTTACACTACAAAGAAAAAAACCCGGCTTTCGAGTCTTAAAATCAAAGACATACCCCTATAGAAATCCAACTCAGGAGCTGGATCAGGCCAAACCGATTTTGCTTATTTCTAATCTAGATCTCACAATGGACCTTAAACCATACCTCTCAAATACTCGTTTTGCTATGCAATATGAGCCTACTTATAGTTCACTGGAATTAAGATGTATAGAATGAAAGAAAAATAAGTTGTAGGAGAACTTAGTACTCATATTAAATAAAAATTTAGAAGTGAGTGTAAGAAATATTAATAAGAGAGTGAGAAAAAAATGTTAATAGCACAATCTTATAAAAATATATTAAAAAGTTTATTAAGAATGTAAGTAGACTTATATTGTGAAATATCAAAAAAACAAATGAGTTTATATTGTAGAATAGAGAAAATAGTGTTTAGGCACTCAAGAATTCTTAGTTAAGTAATTTATATCGTTATTTCGATTTAAGATTGTAATATAGTAGCATATTGTTAATTTCATGTAGCTAAAGTCTAAAATAGGAATCTACAATTATTTTCATGACCGTACGCTTGGCTCATCCTGTTCCATTAAATCTCATCCTATTTCTTAGCCAACTGGACTACTCTGCCAATCTCGTTCTACTAAATCTCATCCTTTTTCGTAGCCACTAGCTTTACAGATCAAATGTGCTAAGGAGTGGGAACTTACACAAATCAAATAATTTTTTTCTTTACAAACAATGCCAGTTGTTTGATCCAAAATCTTACATTAGATAATAATAACTTTGCTAAATACTGACAACTCTTAAGTAGAGTATTATAGTAAAAAGATAATTAATTATATAGAGAAGAACATAGGATTCTAGCTCATTCATGTTCACAAATCAATAATTTGTAGTGTTTTGTCTTTCTTGTGTACTCATAGTGGATCAGTTGCTAGTCATAGGTTTAGAAGGCTATTTTTCTCAAGGTGTTGGTATTAAACTGCTTTGTCATCTCTTCATCTTAATCTATAAAAAATAATAGATGTGAAAAACATAGGCTGAAAGCTCCGATCTTTAAATAGGCAAAAAAATGGATTAGAAGGATCACAATCCGGTTAGCTTAATTCGATAATGCACTTCTTCTTTAAAAGATATATCTCATGTCTGATACTGTATTGTTTCACTCTATATGAAGTATTTAGCATAAAATCCAATCTTTTGCACCTCTTTTTATAAATGCTAGTGAATATTCAATTAACAACACACCCTAACCCGCCTCACACACATCAACATAGATTACAACAAGTATATATAAGAAAATAGAAAGAATTAAAAATTGAACACACGATTTACTTTTGTTTATATGTTTGCTCCGGGGAAATTTTTTTTACGAATAACCCATAAAAAAAATTCAAAAATAACCCAAAACTTTAAAAAATTTCAGAAATTACCTTCAATCATGAGACTCCACACGCGACTGATTTTCAGTCGCGATCAACTATCCTTTTTGCAGCGGATAGTTCACAGTGCTCATTCTAAAAAAAAAAGCAGAAAAGCCATGATGTTTCCACCCATTTTCATTACGAAGAAATATTCCCCTCTAGAGCAAACATATAAACAAAAGTAAATCGTGTGTTCAATTTTTAATTGTATTAGAATTTAGATGATTTTAGATGATTTTATAGAAACAAAAGTAAAGCGGAAAAATTCCCCTCTATTAGAATTTAGATGATTTTAGTAAAACATAAATAACTTTTAATTCTAAAATCGAATATAACTAATGTTTGGTTTCTATATGAAGATAATTCAAAGAATTACAAATTTTTAAATATAATCAAATCTAATTTAAACTAGATTAATATATAAATCATGATCACACGAAAATCGAGAAAAAACAATTTTTTTCGGACGCCTGTTGCCTCGCGTGGCGTCTTCTCTCCGAACGTGAGATAAAAATTAATTTTTTAACGCAAGTGCTGGGCCGGGCATCCGCGTTGGACTCAGTCTTAACAACATGTATAGAGCTCAGGCCCCTCCCAAACATTTGGAGTCTCTATACAAAAAGTAAAAATATCCTCCATTCTATATGAAAAAATTGTAACATATATGAACCAACAATTGATAGTCGATGAAAAGGCAAAACTATGAAAATCGGATGTTGATCAGTGAAAATCTGAGTTGTTCATTCAAACACATGTGATAAATTTAATCATTCTAATTTATTGTTTGAGGACAATATAAAAGAAAAAGAAGATATGTAAAGTGGAGAACACAAGAGAGGGGTAATGGATGATGAGTGCTTTCAAAACTTGTTTTCTAGAAATGGTTATTTAAAAAATCATAGAAGAAAAAGAGAAAATTGAATCACCAACAAAAATATGAGATGAAAATATTGGATAAGTACAGAAGAGACATTATTAAAAACAGATCTGAAATATTAAAAACTTTACACCCATCAAAAACAAAAACCATATAATTGCCAAGGTGGCCCTCATCGAAATGGTATACATTATTAGTAGTGGACAGAGTGAGAGCTAGACGCCAAATTGCCGATAAAACAATGATACAAGTTGTTGCATAAATGTACTTGAATTTGATGTTGACACTACGAGATAGACCGATGTGTCTCTATTTTGTCTATTACAAGTGTATAAGTATACGGAAATCATACATGCTATGAGTAATGTCTATTTTTTTTCTTGGCAAAATTGGAGTGGAATCTCCACTTTTACGTGTTATATTAGTAAAGCTCAACCCACAGCACTGATAGATAGGTCTTAATTATTTTTGTCCCCACGCGTCAGTTATGGTGTATAATTTGGTGTCGCACAGAGTTCGAACGGAGTAGATTCCACCACATTCGTAAAACACGTCAGTGCGTTGCCTCGTTGAGTACGGCGACACGCACGCGGCGCACTCCAGTCAATGACTGGTGGGTCCATGCGTTGTAGAGCCCACATATCAACGAAATAAGGGTGAAACTAGCCGTTGGAATTAATTAAATCACGATTTTTATTGCGCACGGGAGGTTTAATGCCACAGAGAATGACAGGTGGGGTCCATCTTCATTTGGCCCACATGTAAGCCACGGTAAACCCTAGAAAATGACCGTTGAATATTTGTTTGGCCGTGGCCCACCTGTTAGTGTCACAAAAAATGGCAGTTGGGATATAGCTATTAAGAAATAACCATTGGTGAATTTTTTAATATTATTTGAACTTAAAAAACCATCAAAATAGCAAAAAACTCCAAAAAAAATTCTCAAAAATCAAAGAAAAATTTGGCAGCCCTCTCCTATATAAAGGGCATGTTCTTGAGCTATTTTGACACAAAAATCTCCATCTATCCACAACAAAGGCCATTCCAAATCCTTGCAAATTTTTTTAAAAATTCGACATGAATTCTAATCCACTGGGCAGTTTCGTTAACTAGCTTGGCTCTTCCCATTCTCCCGGCGAAAACACCGAAAGCTCAAACACCCAACAACAACCCTATTTTTCATAGGCACCGACTTACCAACCGTATCCACAGTACAGCTAAAATTATCGTCCATATCCACCACAAGGCCACAAAATTCCACCGCCCCACAGTATAGCCAAAATTTTCATTTTGTCGGTATGCCGCCGGCCTGTACGCAGTTTTCCCCACCTCAACCGCACTCTGCTTCTGTCTCCGACAACGGCACTCCAGACTCTACTCCACCTGATCTGGCGGCCCGAGTTGTCATCAATGATACCAACACCAATGCTGTCGTCAACGCTAGCCGGAAGACGAAGCGCCTATCGTGGTCCATCGATGATGACATAAAACTTGTAAGTCGGTGATTTTCGTACAGGAGTACTATGATGGAAATGTATTTACGTTCGACTTCGTTATTCAATATTTTTCTGGACAACACACAGATTAGTTCCTAGTTCAGCAATTCGCTTGATCCTATTAATGGAAACAATAGGAAGTGTGATATGTACTGGGCAAATGTCGCAGCGGCATTCAACAAGACAGTCTTGACAAATAGGAGAAGGGAGACCAAACACTGCAAGAACCACTAGCAATGGAGCAATAAAAGAGTGGTCCAATTTAATGATGTTTGGCTCCAACTGAAAGATGTTTACACTAGCGGTCGTTCCGACGATCAACTCATAGCGCAGGCCCGTGAGATGTACAGGACGGAGATGGGTCATCCGTTCGTCTTGGATCATTGGTGGACGGCAGTCCGCGGGCAACCTAAGTGGTCCATAGTCTACGTTGATGCCGCCAACAAAAGAAGCAGGTTGTCTGAGTCGGGCATCTACACGTCATCATCTAATAACGATGATGTGTCACCAGTAGAGACATGGCCAGAAGGACGAGACGCCGCTATGGCGAAGCACAAAGGTAAGAGAAAAGTTGATGTAGTGCATGATTCTACGGCGGCAATGCGAGAGGATCTTGATGTCTTCATCAACAATCACCATGACCATGTCGAAAAAAGGAAGGACGCAGTTCATGTGTCCAAGTCATTGCGCAGCCTGGGGAAGTCGAAGGAAAAGTCTGCCTTGTATAAGGCATACTCGAGAATAATGGGCATCGACAAATCCACCATGGACGACACTCAGAAAGAGAAGTATACGGTGGGCATGAAGATGATAAGAGATAAACTTAAAGCCCTGGAGGACGAAGATTAGTTATGGTGTTTTGAATTTACTTTGTATAGCCAACCATGTATGTTTCTTTGTTAATCTATGTACGATGCTTTATTAATCAATGCATGAATTAAATTTATCATTGCTGTTAGAATATGGCCATTGGAATATAGTCGTTGGAATGTAGCCGTTCGAAACTATTCGTTGGAATATAGTCGTTCGAAACTATCCGTTGGAATATGGAAGTTCGGAACTAGCTATTGGAATATAGCCATTGGAATATAGCCGTTCGAAACTAACCGTTGGAACCTACCCGTGCGAATATAGCTATTGGACTCCTTGTCTAGATATTCAACCCCCCTTAGAACGTTCTCCTCACAATCTAACTTCTCTTGCAAAACAGCATAGCACTTCACAAGCTTACTTTCCTTGCCACTCACAAAATGTCGTCTAGCTCTAGTTCGAGCACAAACAGCCCTGAGGAGGATGCCATCAGCAAAATAGAGGATTTTTTGGTGGACTTTGTGAAGGAGGAAGAAGAGGAAGATCATATTATCGCCGGTTTGTACGCCCAATTTGATGCTGCTTCTTCCTGTGGACGTCGCCGACGCAGCAATAGGAGATATGTTGAGAGAGATCGCGAAGATGGCCATCTATGACTCGTCGCGGACTATTTCTCCGACTCTCTAGCATACCCCGACGGTATATTTCGTCGATGATTTCAGATGGGGAGACCCCTCATTGTTTGTATTGTCGAAGTGCTCGGTGAGTGGGTCCCCTTATTTCACTGAAAGAAGAGATGCCACTAATTGCCATGGACTCTCCCCTTTACAGAAGTGCACCGCAGCGATCCGTATGCTAACATATGGTGGCCCCGCTGATGCCGTCGACGAGTACATGCGGATAGGGGAGTCCACGCCGATTGAATGCTTGAAGCACTTCGTGTAAGGCGTCATCGACAAGTTTGGCGAGCAATACCTTCGCAGCCCCACCATCGAGGATATCCACTGCTTGCTGCAACAAGGAGAGGCTCGTGGCTTTCCGGGTATGCTGGGAAGTATTGATTGCATGCATTGGGAATGGAGAAACTGCCTAGTAACATGGAGGGGACAATTTACGCGTGGAGATTATGGAGTCCCGACGATCATACTTGAAGTTGTGGCTTCTTACGATCTCTGGATATGGCATACTTTTTTTGGTGTGGCAGTGATGAGGACATCACTAGCACAAGTAGAATTAGAGCTCGATCCGAGGAATATAAAGGACCAATCACTCAAGTGAAGGCCAAACAACTACATCAACAGGTGATTTTGTTCCTTAAAGAATTAAAATATGATGAGAATATGCTGCTACATAATAGCTCTTGTTTAACATTGATAAGGAATAGAGAGGAAGAGCATAACAGAAAAAATATAGCCACATATGAGAGAAATAATTACATCAAATCTGGTCGTACCACCTATTGAGTGGAATATGATTTCCTAAACTTTCCAACAAGCCCAAGATCACTCGATTCCGTCAAGGATTGTAACCGCTACAACCAAAAGAATTTTGCTCGGTATACAGTCTAGCGACCATACGATAGTCTAACTTCAACTAAGCACCATTCTCAGCATATATATTCAATTTGGTTATGTGAGTACTTGTTAGAAAGGTATTCGAAAGAGCTTTCCAACGCATCAAGAATCACTAAATTCCTACATCGTTTGCAACCAGGAGACTGAAAGGAGTAACAACTGCACAGAAGGAAAAAGTATCGTCCGAATCCGAATCCAACTCGGAGAAGATTTATTCCGAACTTCTTTTATCTTTTATAGTTTGTTAGGATTTTTATTCCGTTTTGAATTAGATTCAGATTAGAATTCTAGTTTAACTCTTCTATCTTTTGTATATACTACCCTCTATTAAAGAGAGGCATGGTCATAGTTTTTAATATACAAAATATAAGACATTGATATTGAAATTTCAGATTGAAGCCTTAATTTTAGTTGAGAGTTGAATCTCTTCATCCTTTGTTCTTGTGATCACTCTATCTGTGAGCCAACTCTGTGCATGGCCGTGTGGATAGGTAATTTAGAGTGTGGTTGGGCGAATTCATTGATACTAGTTATCCAAGTATCTTCCGATACTAGTTATCCAGATTCTACGTCATGAAGATCGGGTCACTGTCCGTGAACGTGTGCTTCGTCGGCATGTTCATATCAGGCAGGGTCCAACAATGATATCAATGTACTGAATTAATCACCATTGTTCACTGATGTACTGAAAGGGCGAGCCCCTCGTGTTGAGTACACTGTCAATGGTCGGCAGTACAACATGGGATATTATCTCGCCGACGGTATATATCCGGAGTGGGCTGTCTTTGTAAAGACAGTACCGCTCCCGTAGACGGCGAAAACCTGGTTGTTCGCACAGCATCAAGAAGGAGCAAGAAAAGATATTGAGCGGGCTTTTGGAGTCCTGCAATCTTGGTTCGCCATTGTACACGGTGCGGCAAGATTTTGGAGACAGTCAAACCCTCGCGAAGATCATGCTGGCTTGCGTCATCTTGCACAACATGATCATAGAGGACGAACGCGACGACAATGCTGAGAACTACAATTACAATGATCATCCGGACATATTCATAGTAGTACCCCTATGATATATTATTTGATTTAAAATATGTTTGGTTTGAAAAATTAGATTGTGAAAGATTGAATGGTGATGGATCATATGATCCTTCAAATTTAGTAGAACCACTTGATCCTATTCAAATAAACTTATTTGGTGGTTTGAAGAATAGTTTGATGTCATGATAGATCATATCATCTCTCAAACTAAACACCTTAAGCTTGGATTAGATGATCCTTGAGCCATCCTATTCCTCAAACCAAACAACTCATTAACTTGTCGTTTGCCACATCAATTTATCAATGTCATGTTAGGATTCCGTGCAAATTTTATTAGTTAGTTTAATTAAATGATGGACCTTAATTAAATAATCCAACAAGTTTAAAGACACGTGAAGTTAAATTTCAATTTTAGAGACTTAAACAGTATTTAAAAATCTGATAGTGTCAAGTTAAATTTCAATCTTAGATACTTAAATAGTATTTAAGAATCTGATAGTATGGACAATTTCATTATAGGGCATCTCATAATCTCCATAATGATCTATTATCCATCTTTACATCTATTCTTTCTTAACTAAAC
Source organism: Pharus latifolius (assembly GCA_019359835.1). Lineage (NCBI taxonomy): Eukaryota > Viridiplantae > Streptophyta > Magnoliopsida > Poales > Poaceae > Pharus > Pharus latifolius. Next base: position 1,152,868 of record CM033328.1, read on the forward strand.
ATTGAAAGATGCATGCAACCCTCAAGTTACTAGAAGCTCCTATGCTTTAATTAATCTACTCGTACTTTAATGTTAGGTCCTAGTAATAGTTTACCTTACTTGAGCTGGATTTTCCTTTCTGCATGCAGAACTCCCTCAGTTCTGTTTGCCGGCAATTTCGATGCACCTCAACACAAACGATCTTATGAACATGTTTTCTTGTTCTTGGAATGCGTCGAAGCACTTAGTTTTTTATTTCTTCTATAAGATTTTAATATAATGATTTCCAAAGAGCTTTGGATTTTTTTTGAGAATTTTGTATATACCACTAAAAATTATGCTTATTTTAGATTTATCATTAAACTTTTGCCATTTTCTCTATATGTCGATCTAAATTGTTCAATCAATTCTTACATGCCATTGTTAACCGTTAACCAGATTATAGTTTACAATGATCAAAATATCCCTATCAGATTTCAAAAATTTAAACTTTAACTTATTTACCTTATTTTGGAGTATTTGAAAAGCCTGAAAAATTAAAACTTTGAACTTTTACATTTTAAACTTTGAAATTTTAAATCTATGTTTATACTTTCATATTTTGAATTTATAGTTTTCATATTTTCAAATCTATATGTTTATACATTGGCATTAGCCGAACTCGGCAGTTTAGCTACAATGATTTGTGTTTGTCTTAGTTCGACCAGAACATTCCAACTCCAAGCACACCCAAATTAACGAGTTGTTTATTGATTCGGCTTGTGACCGGTGACTGAATCAATGGTAGAGACAAAAGTGTTAAAAATTCGATATAGAGTGGTATATACAAAAGTGTTAATGATAGATTCAAACTAAACATATTTTTTTAGTGATATACACAAAATTCTTTTTTTATTCTTTTTTTGTGTGACATGTATGTGGTTAGTCATGACGACACAACAGCATTACATATATATCTACCATTTCACCCACCTACATACCTCAGACGGGCACCCTTCATTTAGATTTTTGTGAAAGATTATGTAACGATTTGTTAGTACGTTAACATCGCTCTTTTACCTGATTAGCAACGGGAGAGACCTTTGCAAAGGAGAGAAGATTCTCCAGCTTCTTGGAACTGAAATTGCTGACTCCAAATGGCTTTGGTGAGCCCCACCCTTTGACAATCTTCCATCCCCTCCCACACTCCCCTCACATCTATCAACATAAAGTTTTTTGGAGAATTCTTTTTTAAATAACCTAGATTGAAAAATAAATTGCAAAAATGATAGAAAATAATACTCATGGTGAAACCAAGACTTCTTGCTTTAGAAGACCAATAACAACCAACCCAACAAATGCTTTTAGTTGCCAATTTTGGTGAATATAATGTTCTCCAATGTGGTACTGAATTAAGTAAATGTTTTCTCCTCTAAAAATTTAATACTACTATAATACAGCATATAAATTTATTCTACTACATTATGTTGAAATTTGAAATTCCAAATTTATATTTGAATTTATAAATTTTAAATTCGAAATATGAAATATAAAATTTGTAATTTGAAATCCAAAATTAACTTTGAAGTTTGAATTTCAATTTGAATTGTTGAATTTCTAAATTCAAAATCTCAAGTTTTGTGTTTTGAATGTAGAAATCCAAAAATAAAATATTTCTAATTTTGAATCATAAACTAAAAAATATAAGATTTTAAATAAAAAATTTAAATAGGATATTTGAAATTTTCATTTGAGTTACAAATTTCTAAATTCAATTTTCAATTTTCAAAATTGGAAATTGAAATTTTGAAATTTGAAATACAAAATTTTAAATTTGAAATTAAAAATACAAAAATTGAACTTCAATATTCAAAATATAGAGTTCTGAAATTAAATAGAAATTTATAAATTTGAAATTCAAATTTATAAATTCAAAATTTGAATTTGAATTTTTTTTAAAATTCAAATTTCAAAGTTAAATTTTGAATTTCTATTTAAAAATTTTAAAATTCAAATTTAATTTGGAATTTCAAATTTTAGTATAATGTAGTAGAATCTCTTATATATTATATTATAGTAGTATGAAATTTTTAAAATATAAAATATTGACTTAATTTTTCACTATATTAAAGTATTGTTTGTTCACCAAATCTAACAACTAATGCCCTGTTTGAAAACACAGTATTTGAAAACCAGGACTTTGAAATTGTAATGCAACCAAAATCACAGTATTCTGTAGTATTTCAAAACCACAGTTTTTGAGAAATATAAGTACCAATTTTGGTGAATATAATGTTCTCCAAGGTAGTTCTGAATTAAGTAAATGTTTTCTCCTCTAAAAATTTAATACTACTATAATACAGCATATAAATTTATTCTACTACATTATGTTGAAATTTGAAATTTATATTTAAAATTATAAATTTTAAATTCGAAATATAAAATATAAAATTTGTAATTTGAAATCCAAAATTAACTTTGAAGTTTGAATTTCAATTTGAATTGTTGAATTTCTAAATTCAAAATCTCAAGTTTTGTGTTTTGAATGTAGAAATCCAAAAATAAAATATTTCTAATTTTGAATCATAAACTAAAAAATATAAGATTTTAAATCAAAAATTTAAATACGAAATTTGAAATTTTCATTTGAGTTACAAATTTCTAAATTCAATTTTCAATTTTCAAACAGAATCTTGGTTTTCAATACCACAGTTTCTTTCAAAACCATAGTATTAACAAAAACTCTAAAAAAATTTTGTTTCCAAATGGATCTTAAAAGTTTTGGTTGGAATGGTAGTTATGAGTCTCTTAAAGTAAGAGGTCTTGCGGTTTGTTACGGCTTGAGTCGTGACTAATTGGCTGAGTCGGTTTGTTGTGACTTTAAACCGTGATAACTTGATATGATAAATTAGTTTCATAATTTTGATCCATATGAGTTAGTTTTCAATTTTATTTTTTAATCTTAGTTATTTAAAATAATACGTCGTGCTCCGGACAGAATAGTAATGGTAACGGAGACCCTTCTGTTGGCCTCAAGCTTATTGAGAACTGTATGAGGTACACCTCAACGTAATTTTGATCATTAATTAAGATAATATGGTATATGTGGTGCTAGTTATAACTCTCAAATAATTTGTTCTAAAATATAAATTTGATCATTAATTTTTAAATTATATATTAGTAAAAATTACAATATTATGAAAAAAAATTTGACAATAAATCTATTGACATCAATTTTTATGTGACCAATACTTATAGTTTTATATATTAGTGGTTAAAGATGAAAAAAAAATTAACCACGCGAGTACCAAAATATCGGCCTTTTATGACGGAGGGACTATTCCAAATAATACACAAATAGTCCACATATCAAGTTATACATAGGCCATAGCACAATTATATATTTTATACGAAGGTGATTAGAGTTATTATTTTTAAATACATGCCGTAATGATATCTAACACTAAAATAAGACACGAAGAAAATGGTCAAAATAATCTTATTTAACATATTTTATTAAAAATTTGTCTATATCATAATACATATACATATTCTTAATTTTGATAAACAAATTTTTTAGAAAAGTAAACTTGTATTATTAATAGAAGGGTATACATGAAGAAAGATATATAAATGTGCCTTTAGCTTGTAGAATAACATCGATTTTAAAAAAAAATATGAATGTTAGAATAACATTTATTTATAAACGGAGGATGTATTTGCATATTGCACGCTTCAGATTTTGTCTGTGTAACATACAGGCCTTTAAACTTGAACTAGATACGCACGTTGGTATGGTAGTAAAGATATTGAATTTTTTGTACGGAAAACGTAAAGTAAAAAAATAATTTCGTAAAAAATACAAAAGAAAAAAATTTACAAAAATGACCATAGTCGCCAGCCCGGCTGGCGACTTAGTGTTTTCTGCCCGAAGTCGCCAGGCCACCTCCACTGTCGCTAGCCTAAGTCGCCAACTGGGCTGGCGACTTAGGGTAGAAAACAATTTTTTTCGAAATAATTATTGTTTTATATTATTTCAAAATAGAAACTAATAGTTGTTGTTTTATATTATTTCCAAAATAACCAACATAGTTTTGATTATTTGAAAAATGCCCCATGTGGTGTATGTTATTTCCACAATAACCAACATAGTTTTGATTATTTCAAAAATAACCCATGTGGTGTTTTCTGCCCTCTGTGACGGCTGAGGCGGAATGTGTCGTGGTAAAACATAGAAAGGTATATTGAACTACCGCAACCCGCCTAATCAGGGAGAAAAAGAGTCGCGAGGGGTTCGGTTGATTTATTTTTATGTGTCGTGGTAAATTTAATTTGTAGGGTTATCAAAAGTGAGAACTGAACTTAAAAAAATACTGAAAAGTAGAAAGGCTAAATTATAGAAAAACCATGTTTCATGCATACATGTAAACACAAATCATGTTTCATTGACTAAGAAATTAGAAAAAAAACTAATGTCGGCCCCTCTTCGGACGACGAGGCCGGTCCCGCTGAAACGGTGAGGGTGAGTAGGTGGTGCGTCCCCGCACCGTCCTTTGTAACGGCTGTCGATTTGGTGGTGGTTGGGCGGTCGCCCGATCGAGGCCTGTATCAGGAGGGTCCTGCGACGGCGGAGGCGCATCACCAAGCTGTGCGGACGCCAACTGATGCTGGCTCTGGTGGGTGTCGTCTCCCCTTTGCAACATGTCAGCATAGTCCGCGTAGGTAGGGTCGAGGACCACATCCGGGTCGGCATGGACGGGCTGAGGCGGAATGCAGGGTGGGCGCCTACTGGACGGTGCCGATGGAGCAGATGAGGACGTACCGGCTGGCTCGTGCACCGTACGCTGCGACATGGCGACGTACTCGTCGTCCAGGTTGAACGTGATGTTGAACCCCTGGCTGGAATCAGAGCCGGAAGGGCGCGCAGGGGTACCCTTAGAGATCCGTACACCACCACGCGATGCCACGTCCACGTGAGGTGGAACACCTGAACGGTAAGAGCGGGCCGGGGGCGCACCAAGATAAATAGGGGCGTCGATGGCCATACCTGACGGTCCGGGTGCATCCTGCGGATGAGCAGCCGGCTGCGACGGTGTCTGAATGGGAGGGGCCCTCGGCGAAGGAGGTGCAACAGATGTCGACGAAGTGGCGGAACTCTCCCGCAACAGCTGCGTCGCAACTCGATGAATGAAGGCGATGGCCTTCCTGTACTCCTCGGGTGTGATAGGTAGACGTGACTCGCCCCGATGGAATAGCGGCTGCGTGGTGGAGGTAATCGCATGAAGGCCGTCAACCTACAAGACCAGAACACAATGGTAAGCAGAAATAACAATAACAAGCAAGAAACCGAGTATTTGTTCGTACCTGGCGGTGCACACGGGATGCGTGGTGTGGATCGTACGTCTGCTGCACACTCGGGGCAGGGATTTCGGCAGGCGTTGGAGCTGGTGGGCCAATGCGAGGAATGGTGCGGCGGATATACCATCGAAGGTAGTCGCCATATGTCCTCGGATCGTATGGCCTATCCTCGCGAACTACATTCATCCCTGCTCTCTCCTCCCAGCGGCGAGTGTACGGAGCCTGCCGATCCTCCCAAGTGAAAGCCTTCTTGCCCTTGCGGGTTTGCCTGCAAGAAAAACAAAAGTGTTAAGTCTTTTTGTGGAGCGGAAACACTATGCGTAGAGATGATCGCGAGCTTACTCATGCTGGGCGTGCGACAACCGATGTGGAGCCTCGACAGGAGGGACAAGCTGATATAAGCCAAACTGCCGCATCACCCGCCATGGAGCGTATACCTCCAACATATGGCTGAAGACAAGAACACATCGGGTGAGCCATAAGTCCCGGTCCCCTGTACATATCGATGAGATCCCGCCTGCAGCTGTGCTCTGAACGTAGGTGGCCGTCTAGACCCTCCAGACAACACGCGAGGGATGGAGCAGCTCCAGCTCATCACTGTACGCTCCGTAGCATGCGTGCACCTGGACCGTGGCCCATTGCAGCTCGCGCTGCAACCAGCGATCCCCCATGGTCGGGCGATCTGCCTCGTCCTCCGCATCCCTGGGCATGTACCCCTCCGGCAGCGGCACGGGGACATCAGTGCCGAGCGGTCGTCCTACGGGAAGGTGCTCGTACGACCACAGGAGAATAAGGAGAGGACACCCAGCCATAACTGCCTGCCGAGCACGGCGAACGCAGGCGTCGCACAACGCTCGATACGTCGCACACAGAACCGCCAAGCCCCAGCTGATATGTGGAATCTGCTCGATCGGCATGTCTGCGAGCATCTGCGCCAGTGGAACAAGCCAACGGTCCACCGTGTCGCCGTGCGTACCTGCGAACAAAAACAAACAGAAAGTTAAGATTTAAATGCAGTAAGTAACATACATGTGTATGTACCATGAGTAAGCGTACCAGTGAACATGAAGCTACCAAACAGGTGTAGTAGGTACGCCTCGAAGTGTCGGCTGACTGTCCACTCATCAGCATCTGCTGGGCATATCCGAAAGTGAGCGAGCCAGGCTGCAGGAACTCCCGCGTCATGCTGGAAGGGCTCGTGTCCTAGAGGTAGGGGGTGAAATCTCTGTGTGAATGCCACATCCCACCCGGCAGGAGTGGGTGGTGGTACCCAGGCCTGTCCTCAAATCGGCAGGCCGAATAACATCGCCACATCCTCCAGGGTGATGGTCATCTCCCCCCACCGGAAGTGAAATGTGTGTATCTCTGGTCTCCATCTGTCCGCCAGAGCAGACACCAGTGATCGATCGTGCCTGAAGGCCTCTGCTCTGGTGATCGTCCTGACAAAAGGAAGAAGTCCCACCGCCCTCAGCCGTGCGATGTATCTCATGTCAAGAGGCCAGGCCATGCCCGACGATCGTAGGCGGAACGGCTGAAGCTCCTCTCCGGTCCTAAGGGCTCGAGCTCGATGACGATCATCATAGTACTGATCCAGTAGCTCAGGAAGCTGTCTGCGATCATGAGCCATGTCTGCAAGCAAAAACATTGAGTTAGTACGCCATACGAAATGAGTGACAAACAAACATAAATACACGAGAGGAATGATTACGCATTGCACAACAGTCCTGATTGATTCGCGTTCAGTGCGATCCGGATGCATTAGGACATGTCCTCCTTGTGTGGCCAGGCTGTCGACAAACAGCACATTTTCGCAGCTCATCGCGCTCTGCATTATCCATGTCGTTGCTGATTCGAAGTTTTCGTCGTCGTCCAGGGCCTCTCCGCTCCAAGTGTGGGGGTGGAACATACAAGATCTGCCCTGCTCTGCGTGACAGCTCTCTGTAGTGCTCCTGAGTTCCCCAGACCTCGAAGTCTGTAGTCCATGTTTTAGCGAGGAACCGTGCACCATAGTAAAGTGATATGTACGTCTCAACTGACTTGTTGTTATGCGCATACGCTGCCATCACATGGGAGCACGGTTTATGCAACAAAGCAGGCTTGTTACAAGTGCACTTCACGCCGTCTTCAAAAATGACACCTTGCTTTCTGATCGACCGCATGTATCCTCCCCCCACGTTCTTACTCTTCAGATAAACAATCCAACTTTGCCTTCTGCTGTTTGGAATGCACTGGGCTGAGTGTTTGTGAGCGGCCGCGGCTTTCATTTCTAAGTACCTCTGCACTTCGTGAGGATATTTTGCTGGTGTGACCCCAAGTAGTGCTCTTGCAGCTGTACCCCTCTTATGGAAGTATTTAGCAGTGCGATGCCATGTAAATTCCACAATTCTGGTGAGCGGAAGCCCTCGCACCCCCCTCAACACAAAGTTGTACACCTCCGCCATATTGGTTGTCATTATTCCGTATCTAGTTCCTGCCTTATCGTGTAGTAGTGACCATTTCTCTGGAGCTTTGTCACCCATCCATTCACTAAATTTCTTTGTTCTTGATCTCCGGCTGCGACGTATCTGCCCATCTGAAGTTCCCACGACATTTTCTTCATCCTCCGTCTGTTGTGAACTGCTTGCCTCAGATCTTTGAGTTTTAGCTAGGTCCGAGGTATCTTTCTCTAGCTCGTCCCAAATTCGTTGGAACTTATGGCCCTGGTTCTGATCACACAACTGCTTGAACTTCTTCATCAAGCCTGTGTTTCTGTAGTGTGTGAAAAAGTTGGCCGCAAGATGTCGTTTGCACCACCGACTTATCAAGTCATTCCATCTGTATTGCGGGTCCTCTGTGCGCAACATGAACTCTATGGCACTCAACAGGCCCTTGTGTCTATCATGGATGACGCACACATTCCGTCTATCCTTCACAATAGCTTGTTTCAGATTTGTAAGGAACCACACCCAACTGTCTGTGCTCTCGCATTCTACGATGGCGTACGCCATCGGAAGTAGCTGATTGTTTGCATCTGCGCCAACAGCTGTCATTAAAGTTCCCTTGTACTTCCCAGTTAAAAATGTGCCATCCACGCAGAGTACTGGCCGCATGTACTTGAATATAGAGATAGTCTGCCCGAATGACCAGAATATATGCTCCATGTACTCCGCTCCATGCACCACGTCACCGTTTGTGCCTACAACTGGCCTATGAACCATGTCCATTACAGTGCCAGGGTTGGTATCGACGATTTGTTGTATCAGTCTGGGCACGTAGTTATATGAATCGTAAAAAGATCCAAATAACATCTCAAGGCCAAGTTGTTTCGCTCTCTATGCCTTGCCGTATTTAATGCTGTATCCGAAAGTGTCAGCGATTTGAGCGACAATTTCTTTTGGTGCCATGTCCAAATTTGCATGAAGGTTCGCCAAAATCACATTTGCCACAAAAGCCGACGATATATTCCTGTGGGTCTGTGAGGCTTCTGTAACCGAACAGTCATGTTCGGTGATTCTCGAAACAACAAAGTGCTCACTATCCTTGTACCGGGCAATACGAACATAAAATCTACATCCCTCCACCGTGCACTTCATTGCGTACAGCCGCGGATTTGTTCTATCCACCTTGAAAGAGCGACGTAGTGCAATGGACCACATCGCCACGCCTTGCTTTGCCTCCTCCTTGCTTCGGAAATGTTGTCCTAAAATTAATCTTTGCTCATCCGATGTCGACTCCAAACTGCGATCATCGCGGATTCGTGCATTATCAAAACCACTTGGATCTAACCATTGCTGTGGAGGTCCCATCCCACGATAATCTTCTTCGCTAGACGAATCCGCATAGTCTGCATCCACCTCCGAACCTTCGCTGCCTGAGTATTCCATACCCTCGTCTTCACATTCATCGGCGTAAGCCTCGTCCCCAGTCCAGAAATACCCACTCACGAACCCTGTGTTCGGGACACTGCCAAATTCCTGTGTTATTGTTGGATCAATGACTGGCTCGGGTATCTCTTCCACCGGTGGGATGTTTAGTACCGTTACATACAACACGCAGTCATCTGGGCCACGAATGGGATTTAACACTCTCCTAACTAGAGAACCCCAAGACCGATCGCCTTTAAGTCTACATAATTTCCAACTACCTGTTTCACCAACAGGCACCAACGCTTCTATGGCAATTTCATGTTTAGACGAGTTGATATTTAATATGTCCATTACTCGGGTCTTAAGATCCTCAAAATTAACTGCACTAAGATCATTCAATTCCATGTCTACACGATGACAGCTACATAGGTCATCTCCATGTGGTCCGTTTCTGATTACTTGTTCCCCGTGAAAAACATACACTATTCTTTTTTCTGACATTGTCTACGACAAAAATTTAAAATTAATCTTTACTCTATGTATTTTCCACAAATTTATAAAACAGATCTATACTGTAAACTAAATTTCTAAAGCAGATATGTATTTTTCACAAATTTCTAAAACATATCTATACTCTAAACTAAATTTCTAAAGCACATATATATTTTCGACAAATTTCTAAATCAAATCTATACTCTAAACTAAATTTCTAAAACAGATCTATACTCTAAACTAAATTGCTAAAGCAGATATGTATTTTCCACAAATTTCTAAATCAGATCTATACTCTAAACTAAGTTTTAAAACATATCTGTATTGCAAATTTATTTTCTGAAACAGATATATATTTTCTATGAATTTCTAAAATAGATCTATACTCTAAACTATATTTTTAAAACAGATATGCATTTAAAATTAATTTCTAAAATATATCTAAACTAAATTTCTAAAACAGATCTATACTCTAAACTAAATTTCTAAAACAGATCTATAATAGAAACTAAATTTCTAAAGCAGATATGTATTTTTCACAAATTTCTAAATCAGATCTATGCTCTAAACTAAATTTCTAAAGCACATATATATTTTCGACAAATTTCTAAAACAGATCTATACTCTAAACTAAATTTCTAGAGCAGATATGTATTTTCCACAAATTTCTAAATCAGATCTATACTCTAAATTAATTTTTAAAACATATCTGTATTGCAAATCCTCTTCTCTTCTCTCTTTCCTTCCCTTTCCTCCTCCTCTCCTCTCTCTCTGTTTTTTTTTCCAGGCCAAATGAAATTTTCCCCTCGTGTGTCGCCACGGCTTGGGGTTATATAGCCCCCTAAGTCGCCAGCCCGGCTGGCGACTAGAGTTTTGAGTGATAAGTCGCCAGCCGGGCTGACGACTATGGTTATTTTTGCAATTTTTTTTCTTTTGTGTTTTTTGCGAAATTATTTTTTTACTTTACGTTTATCGTACGAAAAATTCCAAGATATTAGATGATGTCATTTTAGATGATCTTCATAAAATAATTTATATTTGGTTGCATTATTGTATTAGGATACTCTATAATTTGTGAAATGAAGGGAATTCAATCATGAATTGTTTGAACTAGATTTATAGTGATGAATTTAATAAATGACAATCTATAATGACGCAAATGGATGGGTATGATTATAGAAAGAAATAAAAGAAAATAGCATTAGAGGTCCCTCAATTTTAAATTGAAACAAATATAAGTCTGTTTATTATTTGAATAGAACAATTACGTCATTGATCTAATTTTTTATTAATTTATTTAATATGTTGAGACATCGACATGGAGACCAATCTATAAGAGTCAACATATCATACCCACATATCATTGATTGTTATTTTAATAGAAATAATAAGGAATTGAATTAAAGAGCTAATTGCTCCTATTCAAATAATAGAAGAATATATCTACTCCAACATAAGATAGAGGAGTTTGATTGTATAAATCATGGTAATAGAAGGAAGTCTAGTGTTATTTTCCTAAGAAATAATTTAATGATTATAGTAAAAAAGCTGATATGATTTAATATGATGCTGTCGAATTACAGAAGTAAGAAAGATATTAGTTTGGTAAGTCATAAGATTGTATAGATTGTATAGATGTGCTATTTAGATATATTTAAGAGAGAGAAAAGGACACCACACGGACTTAAACGACAGAATTAAGCAAGTCGATGGACTGTAGTGACGCTGTGCCTATACCCACCCGCGGCATCGGCTTGTCGGAGCTCAGCACCGCCTCCGGCATCGGCCTCCCGGCGGTCTCCGGAGTAAAGGACGGAGTAAAAGATAGACGCCAACAGAAGAACACAAGTTGTCACGTAAACGCAAGTTATGTATGTGGATGCGAATTTCTGTGTGACACTAGGAGATGGTGATTGCTATATGATTGTGAAAACAATTTGTTACGTGAACGTAAGTTTCTATGTGACACTAGGAGATGGTGATGTATGTTCCGTATATATAAAGACAAGTTGTTAAGCAAAACATGCACAACTCTGTGAGCGACAAATGGAGATGGTGATTGCTGTGTGAAGAGTGGTGTGCTTTATGTTCTGATATGTGAGAACATAAATACAAGTTTGTGGGTGACTGGAGATGATGGTGATTGTTATGTCAATGTGAGCGGTGATGTATGCTCTGAATATGTAAATACATGTTGTTACGCAAATGTGATTTTGTAGATGAAGTCAGTACGGGGTGGTGATCACTCTGCGAATATGAGTGCTTCTATATGTGTTGAATTTGAAAGCCACAGTAGATGATGGTGATTGCTATGTGAATTCAGATTGCGCCTATTCCTTCTTTCTATTCGTCCAATACAGCAGAAGCATCCAGTATGAACCAGATTTGGAAATAGCTTGACCAATCTAACCGGCCAAATTTTGAAGTAGAAAAACTAAACTGAATCAGCAAGTAGATGGACTGAAAGCAATATTTTTATCTTGAAACACATACGAGAACAAACTGTTCTACAACAATAGATTTTGTCACAAACTTACATTTCCAAGCACAAGCTTTCTCTCATTGGCCATAATACTGTTGCACGGTGTCTATTTTTTTCATGTGTTAGTTTGTGCTTTTTTTTTAATGATGTGTTAATCAAAACACTCGATATAGATCACGAGTGTCTACGAGTAATAAAAGAAGAAATGCAAATCTAAACGATTTGTGTGTGTGTTTTTTTAGTAGCCGGTGATCTCGCCGTCCCAGAATTCGTCGACTGATTTGTAAGGCCCAGTTTCATGGACAAAGGGGCTCAAGACACCTCTGGATTCTGGCAGGCCGGCGATCATGAGACGATCATCCTCGGTGAGCTCCCAATCGAAGATTTTCAGGTTCTCCCTCACCCTCTGCTCATTGAAACTCTTCACGATTATGCACTCCCCTTGCTCGTACACCCATCTCAAGCAAACCTGCCTTTTATTGAAACTATGAGCTTCCAGGAGATGGATTTAGTCATTCCATCTATGAAAAGATAAGTTAGATCGAATTTTGAAAAATAGTCATATTTCTCATTAATCATATTGACCAAAGGCAAGCAATCACAACTGTAGTCCAGATTTTTTTTGTCTACATTTCTATGTGTGCTGAGATTAAGGTTGGCCTGGATGTTATCTATGCTTGCCAGTCCTCGATTGTCGAGTCTTAGCTGAGACAAGCATTGCTTAGCCAAAGTGCAAGTGGCCAATAAATAATTTGTTGTTTCTATATCAGATTGACAAAGAGGACAGATTGTTGATGGAAGTGTCATACCTTTCTTTTGAAGTTTGCTTCGTGTGTTCAACTTATCTAAACAGGAAAGCCACAAAAAGATCTTGCACTTTATGGGCGCCTTCTTCTTCCACACCCATTCAGCATGTGGTCATCTAGGATGATATTGTTACAGCATTTTATAGATTTTATTTGTCTTACATTGTCCAAGATTATCCTCTACTAGAATGGCTTTATCCTCATCCTATTTGACTCTTGTTCTTAACTAAGAATAATTATTTGAGACTTGATTTACCTTTAAGATTCTCTTAGAATCACCACCGGACCTCTCCAACAAGCGTAAACATTTCTCTCCATAATCATACTAGAAATATGTCGAACATATAACCTCGAATTATGATGTATAGTAAATCAAGTTTCTCCCACCAAGGCTCGACTGAGCTGATTTGACCAATTTGACATCGCCAGCTCCCATGAACATTTCCGTGCATAAACATACCATCTTTTAAGTCTTTAACGTAGATAAAGTTTCTAAATTTAAGCTGTTAGGGAAAGACAGATACCTGTGCCTTACTTTACCTGGGCTATAGTTTTGCCTCTTTCTTTGGCGATCTGTCTGAGTACTGGAGAGTCCAAGACGATGTTGCTGGCCCATGCAGTGCCCATCGCTCCCAGTGGCGAGTAACCGCAGAGTTGGACTCCTTTCGCTGTGCAAAACTCCCTTAGCTTCGTTTGTCGGCAATAGGGGTGCACCTCAACCTGCTTGTAAATAACAATATTATTTACAATTAATGGGGAAATGAATTTAGTCACTCTTTCATTTATTTTTATAAGATTTTTGTAGAATTAGATGAAAATCCAGAACAATTGTGGGATAATTTATTTAAATTTTTACAAATATGTAATAAAAATTAGTATTGTAAATTTTTAGAATAGATCCTTATGTATGTTGAATTATACTTTTATCCATTATGGAGTCCTAAAACATATATTGAATTTTTTTCTTTTTCGTCCAATTAATTTGAAAATTTATAGATCCCAAAATTAATATGATCCCTCCAAATTTACTTGTTTTATATTATAATAGATTTTGGGATGTCTTTTAGATAGTTCTAGCATTTCACAAACCTTAAACCCTGATTATTGAACTCTACATTCAGATTTTACAAAGAATTTGTGAGAATTTGTTATTGCACGAAGTGTTGTTATTTACTTCTTCCATTCTTTTTTATTTATAATTATTTTACTTTTCACAGTCTTGAAGATGCAAATTTGATCATTAATTTTATAACTAATCTAATGAAAAATTAACTAATATTATTTTTCTATGACCAATCTTAACACTTTTTTATATATCAGTGCTCAAAATTTAACTTTTTTATAATTAAAATCTTAACACTTTTTTATATAACTAGTTTTGTTTGCCGGCAATGTCGATGCACCTCAACACAAACGATCTTATGAACATGTTTTCTTTGTTCTTGGAAAGCGTCGAAGCACTTAGTTTTTTATTTCTTCTATAAGATCTTAATATAATGATTTCCAAAGAGCTTTGGATTTTTTTTGAGAATTTGTATATACCACTAAAAATTATGCTTATTTTAGATTTATCATCAAACTTTTGCAATTTTCTCTATATGTCGATCTAAATTGTTCTTTCAATTCTTATATGCCATTGTTAACCGTTAACCGGATTATAGTTTACAATGATCAAAATATCCCCTATCAGATTTCAAAAATTTAAACTTTAACTTATTTACCTTATTTTGGAGCATTTGAAAAGCCTGAAAAATTAAAACTTTGAACTTTTACATTTTAAACTTTGAAATTTTAAATCTATGTTTATACTTTCATATTTTGAATTTATAGTTTTCATATTTTTCAAATCTATATGTTTATACATTGGCATTAGCCGAACTCGGCAGTTTAGCTACAAAGATTTTTGTTTGTCTTGGTTCAACCAGAACATTCCAACTCCAAGCACACCCAAATTAATGAGCTATTTATTGATTCGGCCTGTGACCGATGACTGAATCAATGGTAGAGACAAAAGTGTTAAAAATTTGATATAGAGTGGTATATATAAAAGTATTAAAAGTTTGATGGTAACTTCAAAATAAAAATATTTTTTTAGTGATATACACAAAATTCCGGCTTTCTATTCGTCCAATACGACAGAAGCACCAGATTTGTGTGTGTTTTTTTACTAGCCGGTGATCTCGCCGTCCCAGAACTCGTCGACTGACTTGTAAGGCCCAGTTTCATGGACAAAGGAGCTCAAGACACCTCTGGACTCCGGCAGGCCGGCGATCATGAGGCGATCATCCTCAGTGAGCTCCCAATCGAAGATTTTCAGGTTCTCCCTCATCCTCTGCTCGTTGAAGCTCTTCACGATTATGCAGTCCCCTTGCTCGTACACCCACCTCAAGCACACCTGCGTTTTATTGAAACTATGAGCTTCCAGGAGATGGATTTAGTCATTCCATCTATGAAAAGATAAGTTAGATCGAATTTTGGAAAATAGTAATATTTCTCATTGATCATATTGACCACAGGCAAACAGTCACAACTGTAGTCCAGATTTTTTTGTCTAAATTTTCATGTGTGCTGAGATTCAGGATGGTCTGGATGCTATCTATGTTTGCCAATCCTCGATTGTCGAGTCTTAGCCGAGACAAGCATTGTTTAGCCAAAGTGCGACCGGCAAATAAATAATTTGTTGTTTCTATATCAGATTGACAAAGAGGACAGATTGTTGATGGAAGTGTCATACCTTTCTTTTGAAGTTTGCTTCGTGTGTTCAACTTATCTAACAGGAAAGCCACAAAAAGATCTTGCACTTTATGGGTGCCTTGTTCTTCCACAGCCATTCAGTATGTGGCCATCTAGGATGATATTGTTGCAGCATTTTATAGATTTTATTTGTCTTACATTGCCCAAGATTATCCTCTACCAGAATGGCTTTATCCTTATCCTATTTGACTCTTGTTATTAACTAAGAATAATTATTTGAGACTTGATTTACCTTTAGGATTCTCTTAGAATCACCGCCGGACCTCTCCAACAATCCTAAACATTTCTCTCCATATTATAGCCCCGAATTATGATGTATAATAAATCAAGTTTCTCCCACCAAGGCTCGACTGACCTGATTTGACCAATTTGACATCTCCAGCTCTCATGAACATTTCCGTGTATAAACATACCATCTTTTAAGTCTTCAACATAGACAAAATTTCTAAATTTAAGCTGTTAGGGAAAAACAGATACCTGTGCCTTACTTTACCTGGGCTATAGTTTTGCCTCTTTCTTTGGCGATCTGTCTGAGTACTGGAGAGTCCATGACGATGTCACTGGCCCATGCAGTACCCCTCGCTCCCAGCGGCGAGTAGCCGCAGAGTTGGACTCCTTTCGCTATGCAAAACTCCCTTAGCTTCGTTTGTCGGCAATAGGGGTGCACCTCAACCTACTTGTAAATAACAATATTATTTACAATTAATGGGGAAATGAATTTAGTCACTCTTTCATTTATTTTATAAAATTTAACTTACACGTATATCAAGCAATAAGTAAAAAAAAAGAACAGGGGAAGAACCTGATTAGCAGCAGGAGGGATCTTTGCAAAGGAGATGAGGTTCTCCAACTTCTTGGAGCTGAAATTGCTGACTCCAATGGCCTTGGTGAGCCCAAGCCTCTGACAATCTTCCATCTCCTCCCAAACTCCCTTCATATCCATCAACATGAAGTCTTCTGGAGAGCATAGTACTGCAGATGGAGGCCCTTCTGTTGGCCGCAAACTTATTGGAAAGTGTATGAGATACAGATCAATGTAGTCCATTTGTAGATTCCTAACAGATACAAGATCATTAGGTGTGTGATGTTAGCTTAATACTCACAGATAAACTCATGTCAAAACAGGCAAGTAAACAAAAATGCAGGCTTACCTAGTATTTATAGTGTCAGCTAGTGTTATAATGATGTAGATCAATCAGATGACTTTGCTTTTATAATCGATACAACTCTGATTCTCTATCAAAAAATTGAAGTATTAACAATTTTTTTCAATTACACAAGATTTTTGGCTAGTTGGTATAAATAATAGCAGGTAGATAGCATGACGAATTTTTTTAGAAGTAACTCAATAAAAAAAAGAAATTTTAAAACTAACTCAAAATTTTAAAAAATCGCAAAACTAATCTTCAGTCACGAGATGTGTGCGTGACTAATCTTCAGTCGCTAACTGGGCTAGCGACTGAAGACGTGGCACGACCCAATACACCACTGGCTAGCTCGCGTGCCACATCTGCTTTCAGTCGCTAGCCGGATTAGTGACTAAAAAAATATAAAACCGTGTCTCAATAACAAATTACACAAATCAGTTGTAGTCTAGTTGGTGGAGAGTCTCTCTCTACGTTCGAATCCCACTCACCGCAAATATTTTCTAGCTTTTAGCGACTGAAAATGTGACACACAAGCACACGAGTTGGGCCAGCAGTGCTACGTCTTTAGTCGCTAGTTTTGAGTTAGTTTTGAAATTTTTTTTATTGGGTTATTTCTAAAAAAAGTTCTAGCATGACACCTGGGGTGCAATTTAAGGGAAAAGGTGTTATGAGACCTCGATGTAATGGATTGTTTGACATATACCCACTTTTAAGCGTTGAATCACAACTTTATGATTCAGATTTGAGTACAATTTGTAGACATGGATCGCATAACTTTGTGATATGGATGACAAACGATGCATCTCAATCTCACTTTGGGCCCACATGTCAGAAACAACTTACTGGAGTGTCTTCCTGAGCGCCGGCACGACGCGGCCGGGGTGCGCGTCGCGCAGCCACAGCTTCGAAGTGACGTACAGCTCGTCCCGGGACGCCACCATGCCGGCCCGCACCGCCTCGGCCGCGGCCTCGCCCAGCTCGACCTCGGTGCCGTACACCGCCGCGGTGTCGAAGTGCCGGTACCCGGCCTCCACGGCGCGCAGCAGGGCCGACCTCACGGTCCCCGGCTCCTCCCCGCCTAACGGGAACGACGCCGTGCCCATGCCCACCCTCGGCATCGGCTTGCCGGAGCTCAGCACCGCCTCCGGCATCCTCCCGGCGGCCATGAACTATAATGGACAGAGCGAGCGAGCTGGGGAGATGGAGATGCCGAGTGACAACGCAAGTACTGACGTCACTAACGATCAATTAGTACATACTTACGCTACTATGAATCAGCGGCTGCACAGATTTTTCGGAGAAATATTCTTCACATATTTTATGTCACATATGCGAAGCGCTATCTGAAACGCTCATCACTCCAATATAAAGGCGTCTGGAGAGATTTTTCGTACAGACTCACGGATAAATTATATATTTATTAGAAGTTAGGTGATTTTACTATAACATAAATAACTTTTAATTTCAAAATTTAATATAAGTAATGTTTGGTCTCTATATGAAGATAATTCAAAGAATTACAATTTTCTAAATATAATCAAGATTTAATTTGAATTATATTAATACATAAATTATTATCACACAAAAATTGATTACTTGAATTTGATGTTGACACTGCGAGATAGACCGATGTGTCTCAATTTTGTCCATTACAAGTGTACAAGTATATGGAAATCGTACATGCTATAAGTAATGTCCATTTTATTTTCTTGGCAAAATTGGAATGGAATCTCCACTTTTACATGTTATATTAGTAAAATTTTCGAATAGATATAATTGAATCTTTGGTTCTTTGTTAATTCTGTTAAGACATATATATTAATTATTGAGAGATGGTTTTATGTGTCAATCTTGATAACATTGTTCCACATATCAGTTAACGGATTAATAGAGAGTTATATAAATATGAGCACAATGAGTAATAAATGGAGCAAAGGTGGATGCCAAGAAAAGAACAAAAGCTGTTGTGCAAACGCTACTTTATGAGCGGTACCATGAGGTGGAGAATGTTACACGACACCACTATCAAGATTTGGATTTCCAATTGGAACCACACCAGTAGAGTATTGTGCTGCAATAATATAATTATTCATAAAGACTCTGTAGAACGATACGTCTCCTATAACAGTACAAGATACCTACAGTGTAGTCACTTTAGATGCAGGCCGCTTGGACACGCCTAATCGTGCATGATCACATCCGCTGTTGTCACGACAAAAAAAAGCCTTGTATTTCTCTGTACATAGAATTGTATGAGTCAAACTGTTTATATAAACCACAAATATATAGTGCTAAAACGTGGTGAGAGAAAGAGATATACTTCGCATCCTGTAGCTGTCATTTTATAACTTCATATCAATGTGTTGTCTTAGGCGAACTCCAACGACGACATAGTCAAAATTTTCATTTTGTCGGTATGTCGCCGGCCTGTACGCAATTTTCCCCACCTCAACCGCACTCTGCGTCTGTCTCTGACAACTGCACTCCAGACTCTGCTCCACCTGATCTGGTGGCTCGGGTTGTCGTCGATGACACCAACACCAATGCTGCCGTCGACGCTAGACGAAAGACGAAGCGCCAACCGTGGTCTACTGATGATGACATAAAACTGGTAAGTCGGTGATTTTCGTACAGGAGTACTATGATGGAAATGTATTTACGTTCGACTTCGTTATTCAATATTTTTCTTGACAACACACAAATTAGTTTCTGGCTCAGCAATTCGCTCGATCCTATTGATGGAAACAATAGGAAGTGCGATATGTACTGGGCAAATGTTGTAGCGGCATTCAACTAGACGGTCCTGACAAACAGGAGAAGGGAGACCAAACACTGCAAGGACCACTGGCAATAGAGCAATACAAGAGTGGTCCAATTTAATGGTGTTTAGCTCCGACTGAAAGATGCCTATGCTAGCGGTCGTTCCGACGACCAACTCATGGCGCAGGCCCGTATGATGTATAAGACGGCGATGGGTCATCTGTTCGTCTTGGATCACTGGTGGACGGCAGTTCGCGGGCAACCTAAGTGGTCCGTAGTCTACGTTGATGCCGCCAACAAAAGAAGCAAGTTATCTGAGTCGGGCACCTACATGTCATCGTCCAACAATGATGATGTGTCACCAATAGAGACACGGCCAGAAAGACGAGACGCCGCTAAGACGAAGCGCAAAGGTAAGAGCAAAGTTGATGTAGCGCATGATTCTACGGCGGCAATGTGAGATGATCTTGATGTCTTCATCAACAATCACCATGACCGTATCGAAAAAAGGAAGGACGCAATTCGTGTGTCCGAGTCATTGTGCAGCCTGGGGAAGTTGAAGGAAAAGTCTGCCTTGTACAAGACATACTCGAGAATGATGGGCATCGACAAATCCATCATGGACGACGCTCAGAAAGAGGAGTATAAAACGGGCATGAAGATGATAAGAGATAAACTTAAAGCTCTAGAGGATGAAGATTAGTTATGATGTTTTGAATTTACTTTGGATAGCCAACCATGTATGTTTCTTTGTTAATCTATGTACGATGCTTTATTAATCAATGTATGAATTAAATTTAGCATTGTTGTTAGAATATGGCCGTTGGAATATAGTCGTTGGAATGTAGCCGTTGAAAACTAGCCTTTCGAAACTAGCCGTTCGAATATGGCAGTTCGAAACTAGCCGTTGGAATATAGCCATTCAAATATAGCCGTTGGAATATAGCCGTTCGAAAATAACTGTTGGAATCTACCCGTTCGAATATAGCTGTTGGACTCCTTGTCTAGATATTCAACCCCCCTCAGAACGTTCTCCTCACAATCAAACTTCTCTTGCAAAACAGCATAGCACTTCACAAGCTCACCTTCCTTGCCACTCACAAAATGTCGTCTAGCTCTAGTTCGAGCACAAACAGCCCTGAGGAGGATACCATCAGCAAAATAGAGGATTTCTTGGTGGGCTTTATGAAGGAGAAAGAAGAGGAAGATCATATTATCACCGGTCTGTACGCCCGATTTGATGCTGTTTCGTCCTGTGGACGTCACCGACACGGCAATAGGAGATATGTTGAGAGAGACTGCGAAGATGGCCATCTACGACTCGTCGCGGACTATTTCTCCGACTCTCCAGTCTACCCTGATGGTATATTCTATCGGTGATTTCGGATGGAGAGACCCCTGTTTTTTCGTATTGTCAAAGCGCTGGGTGAGTGGTCCCCTTATTTCACTGAAAGAAGAGATGCTACTAATCGCCATAGATTCTCCTCTTTATAGAAGTGCACCGCAGCGATGCGTATGCTAACATATGGTGGCCCCGCTGATGACGTCGACGAGTACGTGCGGATAGGGGAGTCCACGGCGATTGAATGCTTGGAGTACTTCGTGGAAGGCGTCATCGACAAGTTTGGCGAGCAATATCTTCACAACCCCACCGTCCATGCAGAACTCCCTCAATTTTGTTTGCCGGCAATGTCGATGCACCTCAACACAAACGATCTTATGAACATGTTTTCTTTGTTCTTAGAATGCGTCGAAGCACTTAGTTTTTTTATTTCTTCTATAAGATTTTAATATAATGATTTCCAAAGAGCTTTGGATTTTTTTTGAGAATTTGTATATACCACTAAAAATTATGCTTATTTTAGATTTATCATCAAACTTTTGCAATTTTCTCTATATGTCGATCTAAATTGTTCTTTCAATTCTTATATGCCATTGTTAACCGTTAACTGGATTATAGTTTACAATGATCAAAATATCCCCTATTAGATTCAAAAATTTAAACTTTTACTTATTTACCTTATTTTGGAGCATTTGAAAAGCCTGAAAAATTAAAACTTTGAACTTTTACATTTTAAACTTTGAAATTTTAAATCTATGTTTATACTTTCATATTTTGAATTTATAGTTTTCATATTTTTCAAATCTATATGTTTATACATTGGCATTAGCCGAACTCGGCAGTTTAGCTACAAAGATTTTTGTTTGTCTTGGTTCAACCAGAACATTCCAACTCCAAGCACACCCAAATTAATGAGCTATTTATTGATTCGGCCTGTGACCGATGACTGAATTAATGGTAGAGACAAAAGTGTTAAAAATTTGATATAGAGTGGTATATATAAAAGTATTAAAAGTTTGATGGTAACTTCAAAATAAAAATATTTTTTAGTGATATACACAAAATTCCGGCTTTCTATTCGTCCAATACAACAGAAGCACCAGTATGAACCAGTTTTGGAAATAGCTTGACCAATCTAACCAAATTTTGAAGTAGAAAAACTAAACTCAACCAGCAAATAGATGGACCGAAATCAATATTGTTATCTTGAAACATATTCGAGAATAAACTGTTCTACAACAATAGATTTTGTCACAAACTTACAATTCCAAGCACAAGCTTTCTCTCATTGGCCATAATACTGTTGCACGGTGTCTTTTTTTTTCATGTGTTAGTTTGTGCTTTTTTTTAATGATGTGTTAATCAAAACACTCGATATAGATCAGAGTGTCTACAAGTAATAACAGAAGAAATGCAAATCTAAACGATTTGTGTGTGTTTTTTTACTAGCCGGTGATCTCGCCGTCCCAGAACTCGTCGACTGACTTGTAAGGCCCAGTTTCATGGACAAAGGGGCTCAAGACACCTCTGGACTCCGGCAGGCCGGCGATCATGAGGCGATCATCCTCAGTGAGCTCCCAATCGAAGATTTTCAGGTTCTCCCTCATCCTCTGCTCGTTGAAGCTCTTCACGATTATGCAGTCCCCTTGCTCATACACCCACCTCAAGCACACCTGCGTTTTATTGAAACTATGAGCTTCCAGGAGATGGATTTAGTCATTCCATCTATGAAAAGATAAGTTAGATCGAATTTTGGAAAATAGTAATATTTCTCATTAATCATATTGACCACAGGCAAACAGTCACAACTGTAGTCCAGATTTTTTTGTCTAAATTTTCATGTGTGCTGAGATTCAGGATGGTCTGGATGCTATCTATGTTTGCCAGTCCTCGATTGTCGAGTCTTAGCCGAGACAAGCATTGTTTAGCCAAAGTGCGACCGACAAATAAATAATTTGTTGTTTCTATATCAGATTGACAAAGAGGACAGATTGTTGATGCAAGTGTCATACCTTTCTTTTGAAGTTTGCTTCGTGTGTTCAACTTATCTAACAGGAAAGCCACAAAAAGATCTTGCACTTTATGGGTGCCTTGTTCTTCCACAGCCATTCAGTATGTGGCCATCTAGGATGATATTGTTGCAGCATTTTATAGATTTTATTTGTCTTACATTGCCCAAGATTATCCTCTACTAGAATGGCTTTATCCTTATCCTATTTGACTCTTGTTATTAACTAAGAATAATTATTTGAGACTTGATTTACCTTTAGGATTCTTTTAGAATCATCACCGGACCTCTCCAACAATCCTAAACATTTCTCTCCATATTATAGCCCCGAATTATGATGTATAATAAATCAAGTTTCTCCCACCAAGGCTCGACTGACCTGATTTGACCAATTTGACATCTCCAGCTCTCATGAACATTTCCGTGCATAAACATACCATCTTTTAAGTCTTCAACATAGACAAAATTTCTAAATTTAAGCTGTTAGGGAAAAACAGATACCTGTGCCTTACTTTACCTGGGCTATAGTTTTGCCTCTTTCTTTGGCGATCTGTCTGAGTACTGGAGAGTCCATGACGACGTCACTGGCCCATGCAGTACCCCTCGCTCCCAGCGGCGAGTAGCCGCAGAGTTGGACTCCTTTCGCTATGCAAAACTCCCTTAGCTTCGTTTGTCGGCAATAGGGGTGCACCTCAACCTACTTGTAAATAACAATATTATTTACAATTAATGGGGAAATGAATTTAGTCACTCTTTCATTTATTTTATAAAATTTAACTTACACGTATATCAAGCAATAAGTAAAAAAAAGAACAGGGGAAGAACCTGATTAGCAGCAGGAGGGATCTTTGCAAAGGAGATAAGGTTCTCCAACTTCTTGGAGCTGAAATTGCTGACTCCAATGGCCTTGGTGAGCCCAAGCCTCTGACAATCTTCCATCTCCTCCCAAACTCCCTTCATATCCATCAACATGAAGTCTTCTGGAGAGAATAGTACTGCAGATGGAGGCCCTTCTGTTGGCCTCAAACTTATTGGAAAGTGTATGAGATACAGATCAATGTAGTCCATTTGTAGATTCCTAACAGATATAAGATCATTAGGTGTGTGATGTTAGCTTAATACTCACAGACAAACTCATGTCAAAACAGGCAAGTAAACAAAAATGCAGGCGTATTTATAGTGTCAGCTAGTGTTATAATGATGTAGATCAATCAGATGACTTTGCTTTTATAATCGATACAACCCTAATTCTCTATCAAAAAATTGAAGTATTAACAATTTTTTCAATTACACAAGATTTTTGGCTAGTTGCTACAAATAATAGCAGGTAGATAGCATGACACCTGGGGTGCAATTTAGGGGAAAAAAAGTTTTATGAGAGCTCGATGTAATGGATTGTTTGATATATACCCAGTTTTAAGCGTTGAATCACAACTTTATGATTCAGATTTGAGTACAATTTCTAGACATGGATCGCATAACTTTGTGATATGGATGACAAATGATGCATCTCAATCTCCCGATCACACAATCTGATGGACGAGAGATTTCACTTTGGGCCCATAATGTCAGAAACAACTTACTGGAGTGTCTTCCTGAGCGCCGGCACGACGCGGCCGGGGTGAGCGTCGCGCAGCCACAGCTTCGAAGTTACGTACAGCTCGTCCCGGGACGCTACCATGCCGGCCCGCACCGCCTCGGCCGCGGCCTCGCCCAGTTCGGCCTCCGTGCGGTACACTGCCGCGGTGTCGAAGTGCCGGTACCCGGCCTCCACGGCGCGCAGCACGGCCGACCTCACGGTCCCCGGCTCCTCCCCGCCGTGCGGGAACGACGCCGTGCCCATGCCCACCCTCGGCATCGGCTTTCCGGAGCTCAGCACCGCCTCCGGCATCCTCCCGGCGGCCATGAACTATAATGGACAGAGCGAGCGAGCTGGGGAGATGGAGATGCCGAGTGACAACACAAGTACTGACGTCACTATGGATCAATTAGTACATACTTACGCTACTATGAATCAGCGGCTGCACAGACTTTCAGGGGAAATATTCTTCACATATAGGAAGTGCTATATGTAATGCTTATCACTCTAATATAAAGATATTTGGAGAAATTTTTCCTACATATTCATGGATAAATTAGATATTTATTAGAATTTAAGTAATTTTTGTATAACATAAATAATTTTTAATTTCGAAATCGAATATAAGTAATGTATGGTCTCTATATGAAGATAATTTAAAGAGTTACAACTTGTTAAATATAATCAAGATTTAATTTGAACTATATTAATGCATAAATCATGATCACACAAAAATTGAGAAAAAATAAATTTTTTCCCGAACATCTGTTGTCTCGCGTGGCGTCTGCTCTCTCTGAACGTGAGATAAAAATTAATTTTTTAACGCGAGCACTGGGCCGACACCCGCGTTGGACTTAGTCTTAGCGACATGTAAGCAGCTTAGGCCCATCCCAAATATTTGGAGTCTCCATGCAAAAAGTAAAAATATCCTCCAATCTATATGAAAAAATTTAAACATATATGAACCAATTGAAAGTTGGATGTGTAGGAAACCGAGTAAGTAACATTAGCAGAATTTCAAAAATTTTATTCGAAAGCTGCAAGTAATAGATCATAGATTAGATTGTTAGTAACAACAGAAGCAGATTTGGTGAAATGTCGAATGTTTACAGCAACCGTTTGCGGATCGTCCTGATCAGCAGATGTAGATGACAACGACCGCTCACAGATCGTTCTAATCAGCACAGCAATTGCAGCAGCGCCTCTACCAGTATCCACACATACCGGGATGGAATGTCGTACGATGGTGTGCTAGCACCAACGAGCACGATAAGGGTTTAGGGGCTATCAAAAAGAGATGGCAGCTATGACTTGTGTGATGATTCTCAAAACCCATCATACATCTCTATATATAGGGTCATACAGAAAAATCCTAACAGATTAGGTTTTCTGATGTGATACGAATCTTATCCGAACTACCAATGCAGAAGAAATCCTAACAGATTAGGTTTCCTGATGTGATTCAAATCTTATCCGAACTGACTATGCAGAAGAAATCCTAACAGATTAGATTTCCTTATGTGATTCAAATCTTATCCGAACTGCAGGATGAGTTTAATATTAAATCTTCGTATCTGATATGTATATTCCATAACAGACCCAATCCGGATCTGATACGAAAACCCATAACAAATCCAATCCGAATGCATAAGGAGTCTAATATTAAGTCTCCAAATATGATACGGAAACCTATACTAAATCCAATCCAAATGCATAATGAGTCTAAACCCAATCCAAATACATAAGGAGTCTAATATTTAGTTTCCGAATCTGATACGGAAACCCAAAATAGACTTAATCCAAATTGCATTGTTCCAACCCGTTAAATGTGTGACCCTGTAGGTTTATGTATATTTAGTCATGACCTGGGAATACGTACCCAATTGTAAGTCGATAGTGGCCCCTAACAGGACATAACGACTATCCAAATACACACAAAGATCATAATCAGCAAACCTATATAATGTCTTCATGTTGATATTCTTATCATACGATACCAGATTAAACCCAATGTAGGAAATGTGCCACCCTTGCACAGTTGAATTCTTTCTCGATCTCATTAGTGAATTGATCTTCTCGTAGTTGACACTCAACCACAAACAGCATGGCCATGCACTTCTCAATTCATCTATATCGAGGGGCCCAGAGATATTTCTCTCATTATATGAGATATGCAAATTTCGTCTTAACCATTCATATTTCTCCACATGGCTCATAGCATACCCGAATATTACCTTTATTACTACTTAGTTAAAAGTAGCGTTTGGTAGTTTCAAAGTATACTACTACACATGTAGGAAACTATGATGGTCTCAAGTCTAAGGATCAATCATAAACATTATTTGAGATGAACTGGTGACATTTAAATAACAAATCCAAACAGTGTCTCAAAATGGGTCTATCCAACATTATATTCTCAAATATATGTCCACATTATTGATTTGATATCTTATATCTATGGTCCGTGAAACATAACCATCAATCAATAAATGCGCTAATCCATTAATCAATAATGTTCTATTTAAAAATAATAGATCAGAGACTATATTAGAATAATATCATCAAATAAATTTGGAGTCTCACGAACAAATCACATACTTGTTGATCAAACCAAGATGATAATTTATTCGAAAATAACATATTATTCAAATTTTCATAAATATAACATAGATAAATACAACTCTGTGATTTTCTCAACGTCCCATTTGGTCTAGAGTCAATCACAAATATATCTAATACCTATTGCTCTAGTATGCACCTCATGCCTTGGTTGCGGGAGAGGCTTTGTCAACGAATCAGCAACATTCAAATCCGTGGACACTTTGCAAATCGTCACATTACCTCTATTTACAATTTCTCGGATGAGGTGATAATGCCTGAGTATATATTTGGAATTCTGATGAGACCTTGATTCGTTAGCTTGCGTAATGACTCCACTATTATCACAATAGAGATCCACTGGTTCTTTAGTTTGCGCAATGGCTCCACTATTATCACAATAGAGATCCACTGGGCTTGAAATGCTAGAAACCATACCAAGCTCAGAGATGGCTTTTTAATCCAAACAGCTTCTTTGACAGCTTCAGAAGCAGCAATGTACTCTGCTTCTGTTGTAGAATCAACGACAGTTTCTTGTTTAGAACTCTTCCCGCTTACAGCTCCACCATTAAGACAAAACACAAAACCAGATTGCGATTTGAAATCATTTTTGTCGGTTTGGAAGTTAGCATCGGTGTAACCACTAACAACGAGCTATTCCTCACCTCCATAAACTAGGAACACATCCTTAATCCTTCTCAAGTATTTAAGAATGTTTTTTACAGCAATCCAGTCACTCTCACCTGGATCTGATTGGTATCTACTCGTAACACTTAGAGCATACGAGATATCTAGGCGTGTACAAAGCATGACATACATAATAGATCCAACAGCAGAAGCATATGGAATCTTATTCATTCGGTCCCGCTCATCACATGTCGAAGGACATTGATTCTTGCTAAGACTAATGCCATGTGACCTAGGCAGAAAACCTTTCTTGGAATCTGCATGTTGAATCTATTCAATACTTTGCCAACATATGTACTTTCTTGGAATCTTAATATCCAAAATATATGCTGCTTCACCTAAGTCTTTCATAGAAAAGCTACTTTTCAGTGAGGACTTCACAGACTCAAGCATAGGAATATCATTTCCGATCAGAAGTATGTCATCCACATATAAGACCAGAAAAACAAGTACGCTCCTATTTGCCTTTTTGTAAACACAAGGCTCTTCTTCATTTTTTATGAAGCCAAACTATTTGACTACTTCATCAAAACGAAGATTCCAACTCTGAGATGTTTGTTTCAACTCATAAATGGATTTATGAAGCTTGCATACTTTCCCACTATTTTCTGGATCGACAAAACTTTTAGACTGTGCCATATACACATTCTCACTTAGGTTTCCATTTAGGAAAGCTGTTTTGACATCCATCTGCCATATCTCATAATCAAAATAGGCAACAATAGTTAGGATGATCCTGATTGACTTTAATATAACAACGGACGAAAAGGTTTCATCATAATCAACACCTTGAATTTGCTTGAAATCTTTCGCAACTAATCGTGCTTTATGGATATGAACATGACCATCTATGTCAATATTTTTCTTATAAACCCATTTGCAATCAATGGTTTTTACACCATCAGGTAGATCAACCAAGTTCCACACTCGATTGTCATGCATGGATTCAATTTCGGATCTCATGGCTCCAAGCCATTTCTCAGAGTCAGGGCTCATCATTGCTTCTTCGTAAGTCTTGGGCTAATCATTGTCTATCAATAATACTTCATGTTGTTTCATTGTAAGGAACATGTACCTTCCAGGTGCGTGACGTACCCTTTCAGACCTATATGTAACTAGTGCTTGTCCTGTATTTTCTACATTATTTTGCAGGTCTTGTTGAGTTTCAGTGAGTGCTGAAACAATTTCTAGTGGTTCCCAAATTTCTTCAAGTTGTACTGTGCTCCCACTTACTCCTTTTGAGAGAAATTCTTTTTCCAAAAAGACACCGTTTCCGGCAACAAACACTTTGTTTTCTTCTCAATTATAGAAGTAATATCTTTTTATTTCCTTAGGATATCCCACAAAGAAGCATTTATCTGATTTGGGTTTGAGCTTATCAGTCATTAAACGTTTTACATAAGCCTCACAACCCCAAATCTTAAGAAAAGATAACCCGGGATGCTTTCCATTCCATATCTCATATGGTGTCTTTTCTACGGCTTTTGATGGAGCCCTCTTTAATGTGAACGCAGCAGTTTCTAGAGCATATCCCCAGAAGGACAATGGAAGATCAGTTTGGCTTCTCATTGACCGAACCATGTCCAACAAGGTCCTGTTCCGTCGTTCTGACACAGCATTCCATTGAGGTGTTCTCGGTGGGGTCAATTGTGGAACAATTTCGTGTTGTTTTAGATGATCACCAAATCTTGGCTCAAATACTCCCCTCCACGATCAGATCATAGAGTTTTAATTGTCTTGCGCGCCAAGTTGATTCTGTACTTCATTCTGAAAATCTTTGAATTTATCAAACGTTTCAGATTTATGCCTCATTAAGTAGACATATCCATATCTACTAAAGTCATCGGTAAAAGTTATGAAGTACTGAAAACCATTTCTAACTGTTGAACTTAATGGTCCACATGCATCAGTATGAACAAGAGCCAGTAAGTCACTTGCCCTTTCACTTTCACCTGTGAAAGGTGCTTTTGTCATTTTGCCAAGTAAACAAGACTCATACACATCAAATGAATGAAAATCAAATGAGTCTAGAAGACCATCTTTCAGGAGTTCCATGATGCGTTTCTCATTTATATGGCCTAAACGACAATGCCAGATAAACGTGGGATTCAAATCATTGGGTCTAAGCCTCTTAGTACATATGTTATAGACAGGTAATTCAAGATTTAGTTGATAAAGCCCATTTCCAATGAGGCATTGCCATAAAACATGTCATTTAAATAAAAGGAACAACGATTGTTCTTTATTCTAAATTCATAACCCAGCATGTCCAAACATGACACGGATACAATGTTTTTGCTTATGGCGGGAACATAAATAACAGTTATTAAGTTCTAAAACTAATCCTGAAGGTAAAGATAGTAGAAAAGTTCCAACAGCTAATGATGCAACTCTTACTCCATTGCCAATGCGAAGTTGAACCTCACCCTTAACCAAATTTCTACTCCTTTTAAGCCCCTGCATCAAAATGCAAATATGAGCAGTCGATCCGGTATCAAATACCCAAGAGTCGGAAGGAGAAGTAGCTAAATGAACTTCTATAACATATATACCTGAACGAGTCTCACTTTCCTTCTTTTTCTTTAAATCTTCCAGGTACTTCTTGCAATTCTTCTTCCAATGGCCAGATTCTTTGCAATAAAAGCCTTCAGTAGTAGGGGTAGCACCTGGTTTGGACTTTCCTTTGGAATTAGGTTTAGCGTTTGAGGATCTTTCTAGAGCTTTGCCCTTTCCCTTAGCCTTGCCCTTGCCCTTTTTCTTAAAGCTTTTTCCCTTTTGAACCATCATTACATTATTTGGAATTTTCTTAATATTCTATTTCACTGTTTTAAGCATCCCATGCAATTCAGTCAATGATTTCTCCAGATTATTCATGTTATAGTTCATGACAAACTGATCATAGCTCGGAGAGAGCGATTGGAGAATCATATCAGTAGCCAACTCTTGACTAAGGGGAAAACCAAGCTTTTCCAAATTCTCAATGTAACCAATCATCTTGATCACATGAGGACTGACTGAGCTCCCTTCTGCCAACTTGCAATCATGCAATTTCTTGGTGGTTTCATATCTTTCCACCCTGGCCTGCTCCTCGAATAAGTTTCTAAGAGACACGGCCATGTCATAAGCTGTCATGTTCTCATATTGTTTCTGAAACTCAGAGTTCATGGTGACTAGCATTAGACAGCTGGCTCAAGTGCGTCATCGATATGCTTTTTGTAGGCATCCTTTTGAGCATGTGGAGCACTAGCGGCTGGTTCATCAGGTATAGGAGTCTCTAGAACGTAGTCCTTTTTCTCTTGTTTGAGAACAATTCTCAAGTTTCTATACCAATCAATAAAATTTGTTCCATTGAACTTTTCTTTATTAAGGACAGATCGCAAACTGAAATTGTTTGAGGAGCTACCACTATCTATGGTCTACAACAGTAAAGAAATAGAAAATTTTAGCATTATATTTATAAAAAATCTTTTATTAAAAAATTCAATAAAAGATGTACCAACTATATATTTTAGAACAAAAATCCCTCAAGAAATATATATATTAGGCCAAGATCCATATTTCACTAAGTTCTAGTGAGTTTTGGCATCACTGTTAGAAACCTAGTTATTTAGGTAAGCAACTCCTTACTAATTATATCATATATAACTCTTGTTTGTTGGGTATCATCCCAACACTATGCCCTCAAAGCCCAAAACCGTTTTGATGGCTTTGTTAAGTTAAACCAATTCTATGCTTATGAGTGTCCAACACACATCCTGCCTTATTAAGATAATTAATGGTGTCCTGATTTCTCATACCCACCAAGCAACGATCAAAATCTTGACAGGTGCAGCAAAATATTTCCTGTCACGCGTGTGAGAACCATCTCAGAGAGCTAAGCAAGAGCCAAACCTCTAACAGTTTGGCTCTTAGCATGGGCTCCATACTCTTAACCACCAAGAAAGAACCAAGCACTTCAATGGTTTGGCTCTTACTTGGTTCTATATGATTTGACAATTATATATTTAACGAATTTGTATTAATTCATGAATTTTAATATTAGTAATATATTAACATATTACTTACGAAACTAAATTCGATATTTGCGACCAAAAAAATAAATAATAAAATTTTGGATTTAAAAATTGCACATGACACTAGTACAGAAATGCAGTCTTCTATCGGTAAAAAAAACCCTTCTACTATCGGTTTTTGTACCGATAGAGATAGACACGATAGAACAAGACTGGACATTTTCTATCGGTAAATAACCGACAGAAGAAGTTCACTATTCTATCGGCATATTATGAATCTACCGATAGAAAACCCGTCGTATTCTTACGTCCAGCAGTTCGAAAAGTACCACTATTCTAACGGTTAACAACAAGATTACCGACAGAAAAAAGCTTAGTACTCTATCGGCATATTAGGAGTGTACCGATAGAAAACTCGTCGCTAGCGGATTGAAAAGTACCACTATTCTAACGGTTAACTACAAGATTACCGACAGAAAAAAGCTTAGTACTCTATCGGCATATTAGGAGTATACCGATAGAAAACTCGTCGCTAGCGGATTGAAAAGTACCACTATTCTAACGGCTAATTATAAGTTTACCGACAGGAAAACTCACACTATTCTATCGGCATATTACAAGTTTATCGATAGAAAACTCGTCAATAGCGATTGAAAAGTACCACTATTCTAACGGTTAACTACAAGATTACCGACAGAAAAAAGCTTAGTACTCTATCGGATATGTATGAGTTCACCGGCAGGAAAGGTCAAACTCTTCTAACGGTTAATTTTGATTGTACCGATAGAAAAAAGGACAGTAGTCTCTCGGTTGTTGATGAATTTACCGATAGAGCAATCACATATACAGTACTTTATTTGCATCACAATACAGTACATTCACATATACAGTACAGATGCAATACAGTATAGATTGGATACACAATACAGTACAGATGCAAGGTAAATTCACAGAACAAATTCACACATTAGGCAGTTATTCACATTTATTCACATATGTATGGACAAATACAGATTGCAATCCAATGTGGACATTTATTCACATATATATATTTATTCACATGTATATGAACAGTCTATGCAGAGTACACCAAAAGGAGAAAATTGTCATGCTGGATGGTTGGGTGCTACTTCCTCCATGACATATTGTGCCCAGATTTGTCGAAGATATATAATCTTTGCATTTTCATATTGGTCTTTCGACATGGCGATCTGCAAGCATGTGTGCATACTGAGTAACTAACTTCGATCCTAATTTAGAACGTGACACCCATTTTTGAAATTTGAGTTAGCTATCGATGCTTACCTGGGGGAATCGGGAAAAGTTTGTCTGCACTAGGTCGTACATGTAGCGCAGCACATAAAACCCGCATTCCCACGATTGCGGCTGCTGATGGCACTGAGATAATTGCATATGCGAATACATGTTAGCTATATATTGTTTCCATAAACTAATTAAGCATAAACAAAAAGTCTCGTGAGTACCTCATATTCTTTCCAAGCTAGTAGGGAGCCCTGCGGTGCGGCATGCCTCCCTCCAGCGGACACATATTTATGAAAAGCCCTGCATTTCAGTTAGTATTGCCGGTTAATGTATTATCATTAGCTAGTGAGGTCAAAATTTAAATCAAACATATAAGTTACTTACGCCCCCATATTCCCCTTGAGCACATATTCCATCGATAATCTGTCACGCATCGAATCGAGGTAGTACACCTCGTTCCTCGGCGGACAGATCACGATGAGGATCCAGTGGCCCCTGCATTGTACGTAAAAGAGGACCGCTAGCTCAAAGTACATCTCAGGTGTAACATACAAGATTGAGTTAAATTAGTACGAAATGCACTAACCTTTGGTGGTACGGCACCAGAATGAAGTCCCTGTCCTGCTGCGCCATCAGCGCGCTGGATATGTACTGCTCAGCGTGCGCGGCGTCCTGCTCTAGCATCGTGAGGCTTATTTTCTCTGGGTCGAGGAAACCCACCTTGTCACACGCAGCCTCCGATGCTAGCCTGTACATGCACCTGCATGCGAAGGACGAGATTAATATTAATTTCACAGAAAGTTACTCAGTATTCAAATGAACTGCAACATTAATGCAGAGTTAGCAAACAGAGTTAGAAAACAGCAATACATAGCATCAGCAAACTCACAGGACTCCAGTCCGTATGATGGACATATCGAGCTCCCGCCAGTTGTAGAGGTCGAACAGATCCTCGTGTGCCACGGATATAGTCCCGGGCTCACGGTGGAACTGCCCAGGCCTGTAGGGAACTAAGAAGTTCAGGCTGCGCCGAGCTCGATGTAGGTACCAGTCGTGGAGGTCTCTGGTTGATCGATCCAATTTCCGCAAAGATGCCTCCGACAGGAGTGGGAGCGTGTTCGTGAACGTCCGCGGCAGTCCCTGTCGCCCTTTGCCCTTGCCTTTGCCGCCCTTGCCTTTTGCCGGGGACTGAGCGCGTACCTTCGAAGGCAAGGGCGTGGTGATGGCGGCTTTCTTCTGAGGTGGAGGCGTGGATGCGCTGGGTGGGGTCGAGGCCGTCTTTGATGTGTCCAGGTTCGCACGAGATCGGCCCTCATGCCCTGAGCTGGGGGCGCAGTCCCCTGGTAGCCCCGCGGCAGGCCACTTCAATTAATGAGCACGTATGTTAGATTATGCAAGTTGAGTGTACTGAGTAGGATGTAATCTAAAATGTGTAGGATTTACCGGTTGTATTACAAGACACTTCTTGGGCCACTGTACGTAGGAGCCCACTGCCTCGGCAAGTGTCTGCAGTTCCTCTGTTGGGACTGGCAACGGAGAATCGTTGTAGCCCGGCATGGCCATGTCCACCTGTACCTTTGCGAAACCCAACCGCAGAGGTACACAGTGGACCCGGACATCCGGCCCAGACGGATATACGAAGCCGTGTCCAACCACTTCCTGCCCGGCGCCTACGTGATTCTGTAGGATGCAGCCCTCCGGCCCCTGCAAATTTGTAACAATTAAAATAGGTTAGCGAAACAACTCTAACAGAATGGGAGTGGCATCAACTTAAGTGCACAGATGAAGGCTTGCAGTACCTCAAGTAGATCCACTGGATCCGCGAGTACCTTCGAAGCGCAACTGCTTATCCGACCCCGCGGGGTACCGTCGTCCTGGGGATCCGCATCTAAACTCTTGGCCAGCAATGTTTCTCTCAACCGTGCAAACTCTTCCCTCATTTGTGCGACCTCGGTCTGCACCTCAGACTGTACCTCAGCCCGTATCTCAGCCCGCATCTCCGCCCGTATCTCCTCCCGTACCTCAGCCCGTATCTTATCGGAGAGGTCAGCTTCCTTTTCCTTCCAGGTGCGGGCCTTCTTCCTCGGTGGAGCCGGATCTACGAAACCGGCCTTCCACGACACAATGGCTCCCACGGCCCGTGTCCGCCCGGGATGCTCCTTATTTCCTAGAGCTCGGGTGAGGATGTCGTTCTCCCTCTGCGGGGTAAACAATCCCTCCGCTGCGTCCTTCTCAAAAGAGATCTGTTACATTTGAAGGTACCTTGTGAGACAAATTGCCTTATATACACTTGTGCGCACACAGTTTACGAGGTTAGCCAACTTACCATTCGCCTCACAACATCGGCGTCCCCAGGGGTTGCGAACTGCACAGACCCCGTGGACGACACGGACCCCCTCCCCCTCCACCATCGCTTGCACCTCTCATCCCTGATCTCGGAGAGCGGCAACTCAGGGGTGTCCATGACAGGATTTTGTTCGTCTTCCTTCTTCCACTGTTCCTCCTTCCCCGCATAGCCCCGGGATCCGAGCCGATGCGGGTGGTCGTTCCTCTTCTGGATCGCCCTATTCTTCTCGCTAAGGGCCTTGAACTCCTCAATCCCCTTCTGCTTGGTGAATTCCTCCCATACCTCCTCCGATATGAAGGGGTACTTCTCGCAAGGAGATTTCCCCGCAGCTAGGAAGTTACTGACGAGCCAGCTCTTAAAGGTTTTCCATGTTCCGTTCATGTCCTTCAAGCAGGCAGTCCTAGGTGTATCGTCGGGGATGTTCCACTTAGCCTGTTTCCGAAAAATGCATACAATTAATCACGAGTTAGTTAAACTTTAGTATAAGCCAAGAGAACGTGATTACGAAAGAGTTCAGCGATTTCAGTTCATTTAACCTTCACTTCCGCCCACAACCTATCCCTCTCGTCCGCTGTCACGTCCTTCCAGCTCTGGACGGTGATCTTCACCCTTTCTTTCGCCAACAGCCCAACGTAGGCCGCGTACCTCCCAGCATTCTTTCCAATCGGCCTCCCAAATTGGTTGAACTCACAAGAAAGATCAGTGCGTTTGGCCAAACGCCCCAACGTCGTCGCGCCTCGCCCCACCCTCTTGCGCTGGGATGTAACAGCCCCATCTTCAGTAGTTACGATGGGGTTGGCCCTAGTCGAACCACTAGTACCATCCGATGAAGACGACGACATGTCTTGCCCTACAAAACCTTCAACAAACCATATATATGGCAATTAATTCGCCTTGGACTTCCATAACTCAGCCCAGGATTGGAGACTAACTAGGGCGGCAAAAGGGAAAATAATACAAAAAGAAAGACATGCATAAATTACTTACTGAACTCTTCAGAAATATTTTCTATCGGTAAACACATGAGCTGCCGATAGACCATAACAATTACCTCCACACAAGACAATTTTTCTATCGGCAAACACGTGAGATACCGATAGAACATAACAATGTTCTCTACATATGGAATTTTGTTGACAAGCCACCATTCACTGTCATCACATAACATTCTCGATGATTTGCTACACTAATTAATATTCATGGGCCAGCATTATTATTTCACACGTAAATATGCACACAAGCATCTAAGTGCTACTGTGCATAATCTTTAGCCTAGCCTGTATGTGAGTCATCAGGACTTCACAGCTATTAGGTTGGCAAAAGTCATGTATATAGGCATTTGAAACATATACATCGAAGACCCATCCACATTGCCATATATTCATACGAAGTGAGTAAAAATTCCCAACCAAACTAGTACATTGCATGGCTCATGTCCTTCCAGATCCAAATTAAGTTTTACTACTTGTGCAGAAAATTTTCTATCGGTAAACACATGAGCTGCCGATAGAATATGTGTAAGAACACCTCCAACATATAATCTGCATTACATGGCAGTTGGATACAATTGATCACACATACAGCAGTATAGAGAAGTTAAAATCTCAAAACAGGTTCATTACAGCACTGGAACATATTATGTAAACCCTAATTAAAATCAACATTGCCTGCGGAATGTACATAAGCCAACACAATAGGGAACCCTAGTGTAATTGCAAAACTCCAAGAATTAGTACGTGCAAAACACTAGGATCAAATAAAGAAGATGCTGGAAATAGAACGACGAATTAGGGTATTTACGGCGGCGATCAGTTCTGGTGATGCAGAGGCGGTGTAGAACGCAGCAGCGGCGGGCGAAGGACGAAAATAAGAACCGGTGGCAGTGACGAACCAGTGTCCAGCCGGCGATCGTCGTGTGGGAGAGAGGAAGTGAGTGCTCACGGCGGAGGTTGGGGTTTTCTTCGCTCTCAAAGAGACGCAGTGCTCTAAGGTGGAACTGTTCGAGTGGAGGGAAACTAAAGGGCCGTGTACGAGAAATAAAGTAGCGGAGGAACTTTTCTATCGGTATAACAAAATGATACCGATAGACTTATGTAATTTTCTATCGAAACAACAAAATAATACCGATAGAAAAAGTAAATTTCCCGGAAAAATATTCGAATTAGTGATTGCATTTTTCTATCGGTATAAACAATAAAATCCCGTGAGACCAATTTTCCACAGAAAATTTTTTTAAAGTGCTTGAGATTGGGTGCCATTTTTCTATCGGTAAAAACAACAAAATACCGTGAGAGTAATGAAAAGGTGCCCTTTTCTATCGGTATAAACAAAAAAATCCCGTGAGCCCAATTTTCCCCAGAAAATTTTTTTGATTAAGTGCTTGAGATTTGTGTGCCCTTTTTCTATCGGTAAAAACAACAAAATACCGTCAGAGTTATGAAAAGGTACACAATTTAACATCAAACAGACCGTGGTTGAAAGCTGCAGAATGTTAAAGAAAGAGGGAAGATAGCCGGAAAATTGGAAAATTGACATAAAAAGAAATTGTTCATTCATTGTTGTTTTATCACTTACATAAAAAATAAAACCCAAAATGCTAGGTCAAGGGGTGGTCTTAGCCCTGGCTGCATGTAGAATAGAGTCAGTTAGACTTGCAGCCAGGACGCAGGACTCCTCTAGCGACAAGTTGTCCCTAGGATCAACTACTACCGCGTCAAGAAGGCCTGCGACCTCCGTCAGCTTCGCTATGGTATCCTTCATAGTCAAACCGCAGCCAGCGATGGTCATATCCGCGGCTTTCTTCTCCTCGCGAAGACGCCTCGTCCTCGCCCTAGCATTGTCACCATCCGTCTTCATGCGCTTAATGCGCTGGAAGAGATCGTCAAGGTCAAGCCGTAGCTGAGTGTGCTTGTCTGTAAGGAGCTTGTGCTCCTCCTGGAGGGCCCTCAGGTCAGCCTTCACTTTGGCAGTGTCTTCCACGGCTACCATTCCCTGTGCAAATCAACAGGTCAAGAATGAACTGAACATGGATTAACAATACAGGGGTAAACCGAGGAGATTTAGAGTTCTTACCGGGGAGGCCGTGGATGACGATCCCATGGAGGTTGCCATTGTGAAAGAAAAGATGAGGAGTCCAACCGTTCGAGAATTAGAAAAACAACAAAATACCGCGACGCATGGCGAGGTACTTATAGAGTTTCCAAGGCGACGCATGGCGACACGGTTGAGAATTCGAAGCGGTAGAGTATTCTTCTATCGGTAAAAACAGGAAAAAACCGTCAGACAACAAATACCGTGAGACAAATGAATTTATTCTAACGGTAAAATAGAACAATACCGATAGAAAACGTTTTGAAGTGCCTGAGAGAAGATGTCCTTCTCTATCGGTATAAATAACAAAATACCGTCAGAAAAAAGGGATTTTTGAAGAGGCTGCGATGAGATTTTTGCAAGTGCTATTTGAAGGGAAGAATTAAATATTTACAGGATAAAGGTACTGTACATGTTAGAACTCATGCTGTGGAGTAAAATTGAGATGTATTAATGCTGTGAACTAGCTTATCATTAAATTCTAAAGAAAAATGTACTGCCTGATGTATTAATGATAAGTTCCTCACCTTGCTGCAGAACTTGTGGGCTGTTTGCTTGGCATTTATCCCTGAAATAGAAATTAATCATCAATGGTTCTCAACCCATAATCCTTCTTCGTGGTCATCTCGCAGATACGTTGTTTCGTCGATATCTTCAGTACGGATAGATTGAATGTCCTCTAAAAATGGAGGTATTTCATCGAATTGGTTATACTCCTCTTCGTCGACAACATCTTCGACCCCAACAATACGTCTCTTGCTGTGGAGGACAACATGCAAGTTTGGATTGGCCGGGTCAACGATGTAGAATACCTGTGTGGCTTGCTTTGCAAGTATGAATGGATCGTCTTGGTGTCCGACTCTACCAAGATTGACGAGAGTAAACCCGTAACTGTCAACTTGAACACCTCGAGGGATTTCGACCCATTGGCATCGAAACAGGGGAATCTTAAGTAATCCGTAATCGAGCTCCCATATTTCGTCAATAACACCGTAATATGAGTTCAGCGCCCTTACTGACCTGGCATCCTCGGAAATAGCAAACAGTGTCACTCCGCTACATTGCGTGCTACTCTTGGCGTCTTGAGCTCTTGTGTAAAATGAATACCCATTGATGTCGTACCCCTGCCAAGTCCCTACAGTGAATCTTGGGCCTCTAGCCAACCATGTCACAGTTTCACTTACGGAGCCCTCGGCAGCTCGCGTGACTCTTTCTTGGATCCACTCAGCAAATTTCCTGTTATGTTCTCTGCTTACCCAAACGTCTGACTTCGAAGGATTCTGTGACCGTAACATTACCTTGTGCTCGTGTATGTATGGCTCGACCTCCGTCATGTGTTGTAAGACCCAAAAATGTGATTTTGCGTACACATCACGAGCGGGGACGATAGCTTTGAATCCAATCGTTCCAATTCCCTCAAGCCTACCCTCGTGTCGGGACCTAGGAACACCAATTGGGTCAACCCCGGCCATATAATCTGTGCAAAATTCAATCACCTCCTCGGCGGCATAACCTTCCATGATACTCCCCTCGGGTCGACGACGAGTCCTTACGTATCCCTTCAATACACCCATAAATCTCTCAAATGGATACATGTAGCGCAGGCACACAGGTCCACAAAACTTAATTTCTCTGATAAGGTGAACAATCAGATGGACCATAACATCAAAAAAGGATGGAGGGAAATACATCTCGAGCTGACAAAGAGTTGTAACCACGTCGCGTTGCAAAGCGTCCAATCCATCGGGATCAATTACCTACGAGGACACAGTTGCGCCAAATATTCATATCAGAAAAATCTTCTCATTAAGCTCCACAAATGGAGGTAGTGAACTTATAGTACGAGTGCACGTACTTACCTTGGAAGATATTGCGTTGAAGAAATAACATAGGTTTGTGATTGTCTCTCTGACTTTAACTGGGAGAATGCCTCTGATAGCAATGGGAAGCATCTGTGACATCAAGACATGACAGTCGTGGGACTTCATGCCAACCAGTCTTAGGTCCTTCATAGACACAAGTTTTTTCAAGTTCGCGGAGTACCCACATGGAACTTTAACACCGTGCAGGCACCGACAGAGTTCTGTTTTTTCGCTCTTGGACAACGTGTAGCAGGCCGGGGGGAGGTATGTACGCTTTCCATTCTCTAAAGGTGCAAGCTCAGTCCTTATCCCCATTTCCACCATGTCACGACGAGCTTTCACACCATCCTTTGTCTTTCCCGGAATGTTCAACAACAAACCAATCAAACTGTCACAGACATTTTTCTCTACATGCATGACGTCAATGCAATGTCGAACTTGTAAGTGCTCCCAGTACGGTAGATCCCAGAGAATCGATCTCTTCTTCCAAACATTTTTTTCTCGAGGTTTAGAATGCTTACCGAACTCAACTTTGATGTCGTTCACGCGTGAGTAAATCTCCTTACCGGTCAGAAACACTGGAGCTGATCCCTTCTCAGGCTTCCCGTTAAATGATTTCCTCTTCTTACGGTACGTGTGATGCACCGGAAGAAACCTGCGGTGACCCATGTACACTGTTTTCCGGCAGTTTCGCAGCCAGATGCTCTCAGTTTCATCTAGGCAAATAGGGCAAGCCTTGGCTCCTTTCGTACTATACCCCGACAAATTGCCGTAGGCAGGAAAATCATTTATGGTGCAAAATATCAGGGCCCGCAAGATGAAATTCTCTTTCTTGTATGCATCCCACACCTGCACACCCTCGCTCCACAATTTCTGTAAGTCCTCGATTAAAGGTGCTAGAAACACGTCAATATCATTTCCGGGTTGTCTGGGTCCTGAGATTAGTAACGCCATCATGATGTACTTGCGCTTCATGCATAACCAAGGAGGAAGATTGTAGATGCATAAAAGAACCGGCCAAGTGCTGTGCCGGCTGCTCATATTACCATGTGGGTTCATACCATCTGTACTCAGCCCGAACCTTACATTCCTAAGTTCACCGCCGAACTCAGCAAATGTTCTGTTGATGTTTCTCCATTGAATAGAATCAGCTGGGTGTCTCAGTTTTCCGTCTTGTTTCCGGGCTTCAGCATGCCAACGCAAGTGCTTCGCGACTTTCGGATTTGCAAACAGCCGCTTCAATCTAGGTATCACAGGCAAGTACCACACAGTTTTTGCCGGGGGCCCTTTCCTTACCTCGTGACGTTCACTGTCAATCCGGTCCCTACGCGTATACCTCGATGCGCCGCATCTTGGACAAACATGCAAACTGGAGTACTCGTTACGGTACAACACACAATCATTTGGGCATGCGTGTATTCTTTCGATTTCCATTCCCAACGGACACAACAGTTTTTTGGCTTGGTAAGTAGATCTTGGCAACTCATTTCCCTCTGGAAGCATGTCCGCTAGAAGATCTAATAGTGCCGTGAAACTCTTATCACTCCAACCGTTTCCTGCCTTCAAGTTATATAATCTCAGCACAGAAGACAGTTTTGTAAATGTTGCACATCCAGGGAACAGAGGCTTCTCAGAGTCAGCAATCAGTTTCTCAAATTCACAGAAGTCATTTTCGTTGTAATCTTCCTCTACATCACGTAACATCTCATCTAGATTGTCATCATCATCATCTACGTGCACATCGGAATTAACATTACCAAAATTGGGATGATCATCGATATTATTGCAATCCACATCCGAGTCGTGCTGATTGGTAGTAGTGGTGCTTGTTTCCTCAAGATCTTCGCCATGCCATATCCAACGGGTGTATCGCGCGTTAAAACCACGACGAATCAAATGACTCTTAATTTGATCAGAGTTGCTAAACCTCTTCAAGTTCATACAATCTGTACAAGGACAGAGCATATTTTTCTCTCCCTTCCTCTCCTTTTGTTGCTCAGCAAATTTAATAAACTCATTCACACCATCCAAATATTCAAGAGTAGTACGTTTTATTCCATACATCCAATATTTCCTGTCCATCTACAATTAACAAAATTTAACGAGTAAGCCATGCATGAAACCTGCCCGATTAAGTTATGTATATGTACATGTACAGCCTCTTACAACAGATACATGTGTTGAACCCTAGCCTGACGAAATTAACACTAATTAACCTAGCTAACTACACAATACAAGCTAGTTAGCTCCTAAAACATGACGCATTTCCAGCTACCAAGCTCCCAAGC
Source organism: Pharus latifolius (assembly GCA_019359835.1). Taxonomy (NCBI): domain Eukaryota; kingdom Viridiplantae; phylum Streptophyta; class Magnoliopsida; order Poales; family Poaceae; genus Pharus; species Pharus latifolius. Next base: position 1,195,548 of record CM033328.1, read on the forward strand.
TTAGAGCTACAAACTTGGAACTACACAATACAGCTAGCTTGCAAGTAGAGAGGAAGGGAGATCTAGAGGGAGAGAGAGATAGGTGTCGACGATTAAGCATACCTTAAAGAGAGGGGCGCAATCAACTTCCCTCCAGCCTGCGCTGATCACCCTAGCAGTGTAGCTGGAACTTTCGTCACAAACAGAGGGACACAGAGTGCAACAGAACAAATTAAAGAGCAGCTCCGCAATGGTCGACTGGGGTTTTCCTTATAATGGACATTTTTCTAACGGTAAATACATGAAATAACCGTCAGACTAACTTAGGTAATTTGCCGCTCACATATTCTATCGGTAAAAACACACACATACCGTTAGAGAATATACATTACTAAGCAAATATATGTATTTTTCTATCGGTAAATATGTGCATTTACCGTTAGAATATGCATGACTAAACAAATATATGTGCTTCCTATCGGTAAATATGTGTATTTACCGTTAGAATATGCATGACTGAACAAATATATGTATTTTTCTATCGGTAAATATGTACATTTACCGTTAGAATATGCATGACTAAACAAATATATGTGTTTCCTATCGGTAAATATGTGTATTTACCGTTAGAATATGCATGACTGAACAAATATATGTATATTTCTATCGGTAAATATGTGCATTTCCGTTAGAATATGCGTGACTGAACAAATATATGTGCTTCCTATCGGTAAATATGTGTATTTACCGTTAGAATATGCATGACTGAACAAATATATATGTTTTCCTATCGGTAAATATGTGTACTTACCGTTAGAGGAGGTACTGTCACCAAACTGGGACAAACATGCACATGCCATTTCTCACATTCAAGGAATCATATCAATGTAACATCAAACAGATCTTACATCAAACGGATCTTAACTAGAAGATAAAGCAATATATTTCAAGAAATGCTATTTTGTGGATTAACTAGGAGACACAAAAATACTTTTCGTAGGTAGTTGGGACTTCATCTTGCCAAAGAAATTACACATGCCAGTTCACAAATTCAGGTACAAACATACACATGCCAGTTCACCAATACAAATTCAGGTACAAACATACACATGCCAGTTCACAAATTGAAGTGCATGTCTGAAACAGCAGTACAAATACACACCTACCTACCAATACAATTAAATACACAAATGCTCCCTGCACATTCAAGTTCATGTCCCAATTAGCAATACATGATACACAAATATACAACAATATACAAATACAACAATTCACACATTCGATGTATATTACAAAAGCCACGTCTGAAATTAACAACAGATCACGACGAGGACCCAGTGGCCCATACATGCATTTTACATAAAAGGGAACCTTTGCAGGTTGCCACAATGCAACTACCGACTACAAGTTAGACCTGATACATCACAAATCCATTCATCCAAAACAGCAAATGTCTGAACCACATTGGACTTAACCATAGGAGTTCAGTTCGAAGACGCCCGAGGAGCTGGAACTGCCGTCGACATACATTTGTACGTAATGGTGATTTCCTCGGACTCAAACTCGATCAACTCAACTCAACTCAACTCAACTCCATTAACAAAAAGAACCTACCTTCCAAGATGTTGTTCTGTGTAGTGATGGTGTAGAATGGCTGTGCAAATAATAACAATTCTTCTTCTCCAAGCAGGTAAGCATCTGGCCACAAGCTGGTGCATGCAAAAACATGTAAGATGCTTTCTATAGGTCCTGATTTGAGAAACACGCCGGGCTTAAGCATCTTCTCGACCGAGCCAACCAAGATCTCGCCCTTCACGTCCTTCCAGCTCTCGACGGTGATCTTCACCTTTTCTTTCGCCAACAAGCCAACATAGGCAGCGTACTGCGATGAAGAACCGTGAAATACGTTGCCCCCCACGAGCATCATCCAAGGACCTGAACAGATCATAATCATATTGAAAAGAAGACACATCAAAATGAAGGATACAAAAAAAGCAGAATTATTGCCATAATCGGATTAGAATAATCTAACAATATTGCAGAAATTTTACGTACCTTCCTTGGGATGCCGACGTCTAGAGGGCGTCGATGGAGGTGCGGAGGTGCAGCGGTCCCCTGTAGAGGTGCGCCGGCCGTCCATGGAGCTTACGGGTTAGGACTACGAGCCCAGATGAACTGTGAGAATGAAAGAGACATACCCGTGTATTTATACAATTATATATTTTCTATCGGTAAGAAAACAGAATACCGTTAGTAATAAAAACATCTGTAGAAGCCGAATGGTTCTATCGGCAAAACAAATATTACCGATAGGAATTTTTGTACATACTCTATCGGTCTGTACGTACATTGCCGATAGAATATTACTAGTTGTAGAAGGCCAACAGTTCTAAGATATTTTGTGCAATATTCTACCGGTATAAACATGCATTACCGATAGAATAAAACTATTAGAAGACGAACAGTTCTAAGCAATTTTCTATATATTCTAACGGTAAAAGAATCCATTACCGATAGAATAAAAATATTTGTAGAAGGTCAACTATTCTATCGGCGAACTACATATTGCCGATAGGAACTTTTAATATATTCTGTCGGTATATTCATATAGTAGCGATAGAATAAGTCTAGTTGTTGAAGTCGACCAGTCCTATCGGCGCACAACATTCTTCCGTCAGTACTTATGCATCTCTTCTAACGGCAAATATGTTCATCACCGCTAGAGTAAATCATACTATTTATTCTATCGGTAAGTTTCTTAGAAACCGATAGGGAAAATACATCCGTCGGGCTTTTTTGCCCACGAGGCACATTTTCTATCGGTTTTGTGCTGTTTCGCTAATAACCGATAGAAGATAGGGGTTAGTAGACTGCATTTCTGTACTAGTGTGACAAAAAAAAAATATATATTAAAATTCAAATAGTGGTACATGACATCATTGAGAAATACACCAAAATTAAATTTGCAAATAAATGTCTATTATGAAATTCGATAAAATACTACTCGTCGGCGTTTCCTCCAAAACGTTACTAAATGTGCTCGATCATGTCTCTTTTTAGTTGCGTGTGTGTAGGTTAAGCACGGATGGCAACATTTCTTCGACGTACATCTTCGAATAAAGGCATACCCCCAGTGTGGATCACATGCGGTACTATCATGGATGTTGCCGGATGATCATTTTAGTCATAGTTCTCGGCATTGTCGTCGCGCTTGTCATCTATGATCATGTTGTGCAAGATGATGCAAGCCCGTATAATCTTCGCGAAGGTTGACTATCTCCAAAATCTTGCCGCACCATGCACAATGGCGAACCGAGACTGCAGGACTCCAAAAGCTTGCTCAATATCTTTTCTTGCTTCTTCTTAATACTGTGTGAACAACCGGGTTTTTGCCGTCTACAAGAGCGGTATCATCTTTACAAAGACAGCCCACTCCGGGTATATATCGTCGGCGAGATAATATCCCATGTTGTACTGCCGACCATTGATAGTGTACTCAACACGAGGGGACTTGCCCTTTCATTACATCAGTGAACAATGGTGATTGATTCAGTACATTTATGTCATTGTTGGAGCCTGCCACACCAAAAAAAGCATGCCATATCTAGAGATCGTAAGAAGCCATCGCTTCAATTATGATCGTTGGGACTACATAATCTCCACGCGTAAATTGTTCCTTCCATACTACTGTGCAGTTTCTCCATTCCCAGTGCATGCAATCAATACTTCCCAGCATACCCGGAAAGCCACAAGCTTCTCCTTGTCACAGCAAGAGGTGGATATCCTCGACGATGGGGCTGCGAAGATATTACTCGCCAAACTTGTCGATGACGCCTTGCACAAAGTGCTCCAAGCATTGAATCACCGTGGACTCCCCTATCCGCACGTACGCGTCGATGGCATCAACGGGGCCACCATATGTTAGCATACGCATCGCTGCGGTGCACTTTTGTAAAGGGGAGAGTCCACGACGATTAATGGCATCCCTTCTTTCAGTGAAATAAGGGGACCACTCATTAAGCGTTTTGACAATACGAACAAAGAGGGGTCTCCCCATCCGAAATTGCTGACAAAATATACTGTCAAAGTAGACCGGAGAGTCGGAGAAGTAGTTCGCAACGAGTCGTAGATGGCCATCTTCGCAGTCTCTCTCAACATATCTCCTATTGCTGCGTCGGCGACGTCCACGGGACGAAGCAGCATCAAATCGGGATTACAGATCGGTGATAATATGATCTTCCTCCTCTTCCTCCTTCACAAATTCCACCAAGAAATCCTCTATTTTGTTAATGGCATCCTCCTTAGGGCAATTTGTGCTCGAACTAGAGCTAGACAACATTTTGTGAGTGGCTGTGAAAAGTGAGTTTGTGAAGTGCTATGCTGTTTTGCAAGAGAAGTTAGACTGTGAGGAGAACGTTCTGAGGGGGGTTGAATATATAGACAAGGAGTCCAACGGCTATATTCGAATGGGTAGGTTGAAACGGTTAGTTTCGAACGGCTATATTCCAACGACTAGTTTTGAACAGACATATTCCAACAGCTAGTTTCAAATGGCTATATTCCACGAATAGTTTCTAACGGCTAGTTTTCAATGCTACATTCCAACGACTATATTCCAACGGCCATATTCTACAACAATGCTAAATTTAATTCATGCATTGATAAATAAAGCATCGTACATAGATTAACAAAGAAACATATATGGTTGGCTATCTAAAGTAAATTCAAAACATCAAAACTAATCTTGGTCCTCCAGGGCTTTAAGTTTATCTCTTATCATCTTTATGCTCGCCACATACTCCTCTTTCTAAGCGTCGTCCATGGTGGATTTGTCGATGCCCACCATTCTCGAGTATGCCTCATACAAGGTAGATTTTTCCTTCGACTTCCCTAGGCTGCGGAATGACTCGGACACACAAATTGCATCCTTCCTTTTTTGACACAGTCATAGTGATTGTTGATGAATGCATCAAGATCCTCTTGCATTGCCGCTATAGAATGCTGTGTAAGATCGAGGATGCCGACTAGAGGGGAGTGATTAGGAGGTTTTTAAATTTTCTTCCTCACTAAGCAATTTCATCAAGATAATTGTTTGAGCTAGATTATACAATGAGACTTTCAAGAAATTTAGTCAACTGCAACCATATGAACTATTCAATAAAACATGCAACAATGGTAAATTTAACAATTGTGTCAAGATGAATGTAAGACAAATAAGATATACGCAATTGACACAATAATTTTTTACCGAGGTCTCGGAGACTCGCCCGGTCCCCCCTACTCCTCGTTGAAGCGCTCGCTCGGAGCCTCGCTTCTATATCCACGAAGGATATCTCACTAGAGTTGCTCCTTCTCCATTGCGGATAGGCGAGCACCACACCTTTCACAATCTTTTGCCGGCCTCTCCGACAAACTTCAATTGGAAAGATCACGACTCTCCTCCGACACTGTCTAGGCGAAGGCGATCACCAAGAGTAACAAGTCGGATGCGCTCACTTGATCAAATCTCGTGCTAGAATCTCAAATATGCAAATGAGATGCTCAAACACTCTAGCACTTAGCAAGCAAATGGTGATTCAAGTGCACTAAGCACTATTAACTTCACACAGTTTGCTCTCCTTCAAATCAACTCAAGATTTGGACTCAATTCTAGCCTCTAAATGCAATAACTCAAATTCAATTGACTTGGCTAAGTTTTTAGCTGGTATATGAACTCTTTGAGCACCAACAAATGAAACCAAACACGAAGTATTTATAGCCTCAAAGAAAAACTAGCCGTTTGCAACAAACTGAACCAGATTTGTACAGTCCGGCCACTTCAAACATTGTCCGACCAGTTCAATGAAAACAGCCGTTGCAACGTGTCAGTGACCGTTGGGAGCTTTTTCTATAAAGGCCGGACATTGTTCGGCCATGACGGACAAAAGCTCCGGACGGTTGCATTTGTCTTTGTTTCATTTCTCGACTCAAATAATTTGTACAGACCGGACAATGTCCGGCCATATCGGACAAAGTCTGGCCTTCTCGGACAAAAGGCCTGGACGGATGCAAATGTCTCTGGTTTCATTATGCAAAATGCTGAAAAAATTTGTACAGGCCAGACAATGTTCGCCCACTGCATACTGACAATAAAATAAGCATAACTTTTGATCCAGAGATCCGATTGAGGTGATTTTTGGCTTGTTGGAACGATAACTCAGAGCACTAAAATTTTGTCAATAGGAGAAAGACCTAGAAATTCATAGATATTTCTAGAAAATGCAAAAACCTTCCTTCTTCCAAAATCTCCAACACAAAAATCATCTCAAATGCAATTTAGGGTATTTGCACATACGGATTTGTTGTTTTCTCGCGGATATCTCAGCTGACACACAGCGATGACCACGACTAATGTGATTTACTAACTAAAACCATAGGTCGAATATCCGATCGAAAACAGATGGTCGAGTGGGTTTGGTCAAGTGTACGCAAGCGAGCCAAAGACTGGTACGACCAGCTCGAACTGCTATGACCACGACCAAACCCTAACTGGAAAGCCGCCAAACCGGCGACACGACCACGACCATGTATCAAGCACAGATACGATCAGAATGTGCGAATACAACCACGATCAGCTCTGGAAAATAAATCAATACAAATAGCTGGCGATCACAGCTAAGTGCAGTTTTCAAAACAGTTTTCTCTAATGCACCACAAACTACACTTAGACTCTCCAGCAATGCAAGAGCGATAAAGACACTAGTGCAAGATGATATGAATGCATTTGAGCTTCCGCACTAGATATATTCAAGTTACTAGTTTCCGACCCCTCTTAATAGTATGGTCAAACTAGTAAAAAGAAACCTATCAACTCGATCTGTCTCCAAACACTGAGACTGGTAAAATCCTAAGAAAACAATCCTTAATCTTAGATTTTACCTTAGGTGGAGTTCAACCTCGTGAAGCTCGACCGCTCGAAGCTTGTCCTCGCAAAGCTCAACCTCACTAAACTTGATCTTGCGAAGCTCGACCACTCGACGCGTGTCCTCGCAAAGCTCGATCTTGCTAAGCTTGACCTCGCTCGAGATGTCTCATATCGACTTCATCCTCTTCACGACCTTGCTTGCTTTTATCCTGCAATCAAACTGAGACTACAACACGTATACTCAATCCACAACATTAGTCTCATATATAAGTCGTCATTAATCACCACCAGAGAAACTACTCTACGCAGGAGTTAGCTCAACGGTTTCTCTTTCAAGTGAAATGACACAACCATATTTAACAACAGGAAAATGAGTACGAGATGAAATACACTCATATAGATCGTAGATGATAAAGATATACGTGCACGATATATACTACTCATGTCATGATATCAATCTAATCAAGGTGATGAGATCCCCCTTAACATATGTATCAATATCAAGTCCACAACTGGAGTCATCAATCTCAAGATTTAACATATTGCATCTTGATCAATCAATTAGCACAATCTTGATGCAACCACCGAGCTCCCCCTCTACATATGCATCAATATTAAACCCACAACTAAGTAGATATCCATTTCAGGGTTTATTAATAGTCAACTCAATTCACTTATGCTAAATCAGGATTTATCTAAATTGTCATTTAATCATCAAAACTGTCATTATCCAGATCAGTATTAATCATTTTAGATTTATCCAAATCATCATTAATCATCAAAACATAGATACTTAGATCGACCTAGATCCAACATCCTGCACTGCATCAATTTTGCTCTTACCCTTTGCCCTTCGCCTTAGCGGCGTCTCGTCCTTCTGACCATGTCTCTGCTGGTGGCACATCATTGTTGTTGGACGATGACGTGTAGGTGCCCGACTCAGACAACCTGCTTCTTTTGTTGGCGGCATCAACGTAGACTGTGGACCACTTAGGTTATCCGCGAATTGCCTTCCACCAGTGAACCAAGACGAACGGATAACCCAGCCCCGTCTTGTACATCTCACAAGCTTGCGCCATAAGTTGGTTGTTAGAACGACTGCTAGCGTAGATATCTTTCAGTCGAAGCCAAACACCATTAAATTAGACCACTTTTTTATTGATCTGTTGCCAGTTGTCCTTGCAGTGCTTGGTCTCCCTTCTCCTGTTTGTCAGGATCGTGTCGTTGAATGCCACTACGACATTTGCCCAGTACATATCGCACTTCCTATTGTTTCCATCAATAGGATCAAGCGAATTGCTGAACCAGGAACTAATTTGTGTGTTGTAAAAAAAATGAATGACGAAGTCGAAGGTAAATACATTTCCCTCTTGATGCTGTACGAAATCACCGACTTACCAGTTTTATGTCATCATCAGTGGACCACGGTAAGCGCTTCGTCTTTCGGCTAGCGTCGACGACAGCATTGGTGTTGGTGTCATCGACGACAACTCAGGTCGCCAGATTGGGTGGAGCAGAGTCTGGAGTGCCATTGTCAGAGATAGATGCAGAGTGCGGTTGAGGTGGGGAAAACTGCGTACAGGTCAGCGACATACCAACAAAATGAAAATTTTGGCTATACTGTGGGGGCGGTGGAATTGCGTAGCCGTGTGGTGGATAAGACGATAATTTTGGATGTACTGTGGATACGGCTAGTAAATCGATGGATATGGATAGTAGTTAGGGGGATACGGTGGCTGCGAAAAACTGAGTTGCTGTTGGGTGTTTGGGGTTTTGGTGTTTTCACTAGGAGAATGGTAAGAGTCAAACCAGTTAACGAAACCGCTAGGTGGATTAGAATCCATGTGGAATTTTTGAAAATTTTTGCAACAATTATGGAGTGATTTTGGGTGTAGATGGATGAACAAATGTGAGTGAAAATGGCGAAACAGCATGTCTTTATATGGGGGAGAGTTGGAAAAAAATTTATGATTTTTTGTGATTTTTTGGAATTTTTTATGATTTTTTTGGGCCGAAATGAATTGAAAATTGATGCAACGGCTATTTTTAAATGATCAGATTAAAACGATCAATTTTTTTGAGGTTGATAGGTGGGACCCGCAATTTTTACCTCCCCAACGGCTATTTTTAAGTGTCCCCTCACTTACATGTGGGCCAACAAAAAAGGTGACCCCACCTGTCATCCTCTACAGCCAAAATTACGTAATAAAAACTTAAAAATGTGTGCGTTTACTAATTCGTACGGTCATTTATTACACTTCATTCAATGACAGGTGGGCCTTGATTTGCCCCGAACCCACGACTCAGTGAGTGGAGCTCGCACGCCAGCACGTAGCTAACGTCATCAACTCAGGCGCACTCTTGTGTGGCAGGCCCCACTCAACTTTAAAAGTGTGCGACGTGACTAATTAATATAATGCGTATGACATGTGGGGACGCAACCAATGGGGCCCATAGGTCAGTGACCTATTTCCATTTACGAGTGGTGCGTGCGGCTCCTGACACGGACACGGTGAACGTGGGGTGGGGCTCACGCTATAAATGTTTGCGACATTTAAACCATGCACCCCTTCAATGACATGTGGGTCCTTTAGTTCACTGGTCCCACATGTCAGAAATTTTTTAAGTGGGTATGGTTGGCCGTTCGTTTTCTCGGTGGGGCCCGCAAAACGCGTCCGCTCGCATCTTCGTCTCCTCCAACGGCGACGCCTCCCTTGCCGTGAGCTCACCTCCCGCTCACCTCCGCCCGTAGCACGCGGCCGTCCCATCGCCGTCGTCGTCGAGCAGTCTTATGGGGAACTTGTGATATATCATTTGATTTAAAATATGTTTGGTTTGAGAAATTAGATTGTGAAGGATTGAATGATGATGGATTATATGATCCTTCAAATTTAGTAGAACCACTTGATCCTATTCAAATAAACTTATTTGGTGATTTGAAGAATAGTTTGATATCATGATAGATCATCTCATCCCTCAAACTAAATTCCTTAATCTTGGATTAGATGATCCTTGAGCCATCCCATTCCTCAAACCAAACAACTCATTAGCTTGCCGCTTACCACATCAATTTATCAATATCATGTTATGATCCCGTGCAAATTTTATTAGTTAGTTTAATTAAATGATGGACCAAAATTAAATAATTCAACAAGTTTAAAGACCCATAAAGTTAAATTTAAATTTTAGAGACTTAAATAGTATTTAAAAATCTGATAGTGTCAAGTCAAATTTCAATTTTAGATACTTAAATAGTATTTAAGAATATGATGGTATGGACAATTTCATTATAGGGCATCTCATAATCTCCATATTGATCTATTATCCATCTTCACATCTATTCTTTCTTAACTAAACATTGAAAGATGCATGCAACCCTCAAGTTACTAGAAGCTCCAATGCTTTAATTGGTATATATGTTCTCTCTGATGTACAACACTTTACCAGGATTTAAGTAATCGAAGTAACACCAAATTTTATTATCAAATATTATTCATTAAGAAAGACGCAATACAAGAGATGGAATAGTTCTGATTATTGAAAATGGAAAGAGCTAAGTGCATGATCTTAACGATTAACTAATACACAGTGGTGCATCCATCTGCATGTAGATCACGGGAACAAGATAAGTTCTATCATAGAGAAATAAACACAGATAGATACATGTTAAGAGAACATGTAAGTTATATTTCGCCATCCCAGAAATCACTGGGAGATTTGTAAGGACCATCTTCAGCCACAAACTGCCATCCTGTTAGTCCTCTTTGCTGGGGGATCTTGCTGATTTTCAGCCTCTCATCTTCAGTTAATTCCCAATCCAAAATGCTGAGGTTTTCCTCCATCCTCTTTTCATTGAAGCTCTTTACCAGCACGCAGTCTCCTTGCTCATAAACCCATCTTATGCATATCTGCACAATTAACATGATACTAATTAGCTTGGAAATTTTATATGGTTTTTGCTAAGGCACATATAATTATTTTTTTTATTTTACATACATCATTTTATAGTATTGGATCAACACTCTTCTCTTTAGATTTAGTCTTTTATAATGCACCTAGCACAAACTTTAAGCTCTTCACCAGTGGTAGCCTAGCAGTGGAGAAAGACGAGTTGGCAAGGTGGCGGTGGGAGGTTGCAGCTACGGAGGAGGTAATTGACAGTAGAGGGGGTGGTTGGTCGTGGAGGGGCAGCGATGCGGCATTTTCATCGCCGGCTACTAGCGACAGTCGGCCAAGGAGGAGGGGAGAAGGAGGAGATAAGGAAAAAAGGAGGCGGGCAACACTGGTGCCATGCTCGGCATTGGCAATCGCAATTGGGCGGTGCCAGTGGAAGGCAGCATTGGTGTGGTCACTAGCAGCTGCTAGAGTTGGCAGGCAAAGTTGGGTGTCGGCGGTGACGACTGCAGAGAGGGAGAGGGGAAGGGAAGAGGATGGGGAGGAGGAGAGGATTAAGTGGAAGATAGAGATTAATCTAGATGTATACCAATGGTGCAAATTTTTTAAGAAAAATATAGATACCTGTAGCCTATACAGCCCCATTTCATATATGTTAGAATTGCCTCTTATCTCTTTAATGGAAGTTCAAAAGGAAATTCTAGTTAGAGTCCTACTTAGTTTTAGTTTATCATTTTGTTTGTGTAGATTTTTATAAATAATTGAGATCTTTGTAATTGGTATGTTTCATTATGAAAGTACTCCTTTTTATTCCTAACAAGTAGTACCAGACCTAGATTTATGATAGTTAGGGATTTTAAAGGCATGGCTTATTGGGCACATCTGTTTATCGTATCGGTTATTATCTCGTTGAAGCACCAACCCATCACGAGTTATCCCCCAGGCTTTTATCTCATTGAAGTACCAAGTCATCATGAGTTATCCTCTTACAAAGAAATTTGATCAAGCATATGACTCACATTTGTCGCGGTTTGTTCCACATCAAGTTGTCTTGGTTGCAATTTTTGGCTGCAAGGAGATTTGTTGCATTGTGAATTTTTCCTCTAGTCCTGTTGTTTTGAGCTCTTTGAAGGTGTTGTGCTTGTGATTTGTTTTAGGTTGCGTCTGGACGATAGCTCTTTTCTTCCATTTTGACAGATCATTAGGAATTCAAATTTTGTGATTTGTTTTAGGTTGCATTTGGACCTTAGCTCTTTTCTTTCGTTTTGACAAGATCATTAGGAATTCCAATTTTGCAACATCGAAAAAGTTTGATAGTACATCGAGTTTTGCATTGTCTATGGCCAGTGATTATGATGACTATTTTGTCCAATCAAAAAATTAAGCCGCCCATATTTGGTATGTTGCGTATGCCAAGAGGCAAGGTCCAAAAAGAGTTAGAATTGTATATTTTGATTTTGTATTTTAGATGAGATTTCGAGTGGAGGAAATTATTATAATTGTCTCTTATCTCTTTAATGGGAGTTTAAATCAAATTCTAGTTAAAATTCTAGTTAGTTTTAGTTATCAGTTTATTTTTATCTCTATAATTTAAGTCTATGTAAACAATTGAGATTTTTGTAATTTAGTGTGCTTTATTATAAAATAAATACTCTTTTATTCTTAACAATATATACCCCTTCGGAAGAAACAAAAAAAAATTTACAAATACAGCTACAAAGTGGCCATCCGTATACAATAATATATCTCGCCCCTACCATAACTTGTTTTAACAATGAGTTTTATTTAGCAATGAAAATAAGAAATATGAGTTTGTTTCTGGGAAACAACCCAAATGACACTAATGTTTTGAATATATAAATTCTAGCATGAAATTTCGGTAGCATGCTTACACAATCTAGTATAATACAGCATGTTGAATGTGTGACTTAATTCCATTGATCAATGTTGCTCTAACCACCAGATTTTATGTTTATAATATTTATCTCATTAATTAATTAATGATAGTGGCAAGATTAGAGTGGTTGGCTACTTTAATTTAGTCCCACTTGCTAGACTACCAAAAATTAAAACTTCCCCTTCAATTTGTCGTACACATGATAAGAATATACAATCCTACCAACATGGCTACATCCAAATTTGCTTATATTAGCCTAATTAGCTACATTGCTTAGCGTTTCTCCGACAACTAAATTTTATGTTTAGAATGTTTAATTTCACTATGGTAGTATTTGGTTTAAAATAATAATCATAATTATAATAATTTTAAAATCTATGGGGATAAAGTAGGACTAAATACACATGATTACAAATATGTTTAATTTGGATATATTTTAAATACAAATATTGTGATTACGGAGTAATCCAATAAATATCAACTAACATATTTTCTTATAAATAATAAAAATGTGAGGTAAAATCTCAAAACCAAACATCGAATAATTGGTTACGGCAAGGGCAAGATTAGATTGTTTAGTAACTTTACGGTCATTTTTAACACTTTTGTTTTTAGAGTGGTAAATCCTATTTTTGAGAGGTATATCATATAAAATTATCATTTTTAATTTACTGCACACATGAAAAAAAATATATAGGAATATATAGGCCAAGACGGGCCCATCCAAATTTTGAGCTCACTTATTTTGGTCCGACCGGAAATCCCTCATGAGGTCACACCATGTACTTTGAGTCAGTGTTATAATTGCCTTTTGCTTTGTTTCTTTGTTTTTGTTTTCTATGCATGGATGGTAAGAAGACAAGGAAGCCCATCACCATGCACAAGGCGTCGGTACCCCACCAGAGGAGCTCCTCATCAATTTATAAATTTGAAATTTGAAACTTAAATGTGAAATGTAAATTCAAATGCGCTAGATGAATTCTCACAAATACCCCAAGAATTTGACAGCATTTGCTTGTTTCATCTCTCACAGTGATATTTTAAAATTTAGATTTAGTTTCTAAATTCAAATTTCAAACAAAAATTTTATTCAACTTTGAAGTTTAAATTTGAAATTTCGAAATTCAAATCTCAATCTTGAATTTTGAATCTAAAATTGGAGTTTGACATTTGAATTTCAAATTTAAAGATTCTAATTGCAAATTTAAAAGTTCAATTTTGGACTTTAAATTTAAAAATTCAAATTTGAGACTAAAATTTGAACTTCATAATTGGAGGAGCTCAGCGGCAGTGTTTGAAATTTGAACAATTTGACACACAATAAATAGTAAATGAAATAGTAATTGTTGTTGTTTAAATTAAAAAGGCTAGAAGAGTGAAATTGCAAAAATTCTATTCACATCAATGTTTGGGACCGGTGAAAACCACTCAAAACTAGTCAAAGAGTAGTTTTAGATCAAATATACACTGGTTTTGAAAATACAAGATATAAAATGCCTGATTTGATAGTATATGAGATTATTAGACTTTTTCAAAAGTAGAGGAGCTACATGGAATTATTCTTAAGTTGAATATGAGGTTGAACACTCAATTTATTTTATGGATTATTTCATAAGTCTAAATTCTTTTTAACTAAAAGCTAGCTCCCAATAAATTGAATCTATTGGAAAATAGTTTATTAGATTTATAAATCGAAGTCTTAATAAACTAATTTATTAGAAAATTTTAAATACAGAACAAACACACTCTAAACTGTCAATATTGTATAGTTGTTGTGCCAATGCCATGGTGAGGGAAATTTTTTTCCCGCAACACAACGCTATCAATTTGACATATTATTGTGAGGGCAACATACTTCAATCTTAATTTTCTCCCCTTATATACTTGATACATAATTATTTTTATTTTCTGCTTTACACGAAAGCATATAAATTTCTCAATCTCAATATTGTATGCTTAATTATAAGAATTGACCAATGGATTACCTGAGCAAGTGATTTGCCCTTGGATTTCGCAATCTCCTGCAGGACTTGACAGTCCATTACTGATGCACTGCCCCATGGGGTCCCCTTTGCTCCCAAGGGTGAGTAGCCACATATCTGAATCCCATTCACCTTGCAAAACTCTCTCAGCTTCTTCTGTTGCCAGAGAGGGTTCACCTCAACCTTAACACAACAAAACAACATTGCAAAGTATTAGCTCACAAAACTCATCACATACCTATTGCAGCCAGTGGCTGATCTAGAAAAAAATTACTATAGTCAGGACCTTCCTTATAAAAGGATCCCCTCCTGTATCATTGGATTGTTTCAGATCATACTAATCTGATGGTGAACAAGCATATCCCTTTTAAGTGAGGACGGTTCTTATATAATTTCTTTTTATTACCACCTGATTAACAATAGGAGGTATGGTTGCAAAGGAGAGTAGTTTCTCCAGCTTCTTGCAGGAGAAATTGCAGACTCCAATGGCTTTGGCAAGCCCTAGTCTGTGGCACTCCTCCATGGCTTGCCACACTGCCTTCATGTCAAATGGCATCATCTCCTCCTTAGGTACGGGGAATTCATATTTCCCCGGCTTCGCGCTCATTGGAAAGTGGACCATGTATAAGTCTACATAGTCCATTTTCAGGTTCCTACAAAAAGAGCCTTACAAATGAGGATCTTGTGAGAGTTGTTCAGTTGAGATCTTTAACTCATCATGCAATAAGTCATCGATTTGAACCCTCATTGGGGGTTGTTAGGGTAAATTAGAGCATTATTGTTCCAGACTGCCTATTTTTTTCTTACAAAATTTGTACAATTTATACCACACATACAAATCTAAATTTAATCTCCACTCTCTTTTCTCCATCACACTTCTTCTTCCTCCTCCTCCTCTCGATCCCTGCCGCCATCCCCCCTTCTTCCACACTGGTCATTACTGTTCGCGGTCGACTGCAGCTGAGCCACCTAGCTGCTCTTCCATTACTCGTTTCTCTCGCATCCACTTGCTTCTGTTCACCGCTAGGCCACTGCCTAACTGTCATTTGGCCTTCGCCCATCGTTGTCAGAGAAATTAAAGAGAGAACTGACAAACTCCAAAGATTAGATCTAAGATGTTCCTACCCATTAACAAAACTCTTATTGTTTCATAAAAATCCATAGGGAACATATGCAATATTTGACAAATCCATTGGTTGGTTGATGAATCATTCATCACAAGTTCATTTGCAAGAGTTAATAGAGAAATAGGAAATCTACATATAAAAGCACATCTTGATCTTATATACATAATTGTTCATCGGATTGGAATCGGTTGCAGTTGGGTTCGAACAATAGTAGCTCAAAACAATCACTAATCCGAACCTGTTATATCAAAAATAGATTAAAGAACGATGGTGATGGAAGCACCCAGAAAGTTGAGGGTAAAAAGTAAAAAATTTGTTGAGACATACGCAAGCGTACTATGTAAATATTGAATCGTACATAAGTCGTACAAATGCCAAGGGGCTAAATTAATTCCTATCAAAGTAGGTACCATAATTAACTAACTGATAAAGAACATCCTTCTTTATGTAAAGACAGTGACAAATGTCAAAACCCTCCAGTGAGTATTTTTACATGATAAGTACGCCGGGTAAAATATCAAATCATATTTGTGTAGATACTTTAGATTGAACTGGTTCTAGGACAGGAAAAGGAGAAATTTATGACAAATGATAAAGTTAAAATGAAAATATGAGTAAAAAAATTTGTTCTCCTCGCACCGATTGAGTTTGAACTTAAATTTTGTATGAAGCTAGATTTCTCTAAGAACTATCCATATAAATTTTTTGAAAAACTTTTTGTATTGATTTGATATTTTAACTGACACGATATACATATTAACACTTAAATGGTTGCTAGTAATAGATACTCTCCCTGTATAAGTGTCTAAAATTAACTAAAAATGCCAAAAATTTCCACATTAGCCAAGAGCAAAGTGCACAAATTTAAGATCCAAAAAACTCGTCATTTAATTTTTTTTTTTGTCGAACACTGTCCCAAATCTCTCTTCACTTTGTTGCAAAATAGAACCAAGAACTGCAAAATACTGACCCAAATAAACAGTAACATTTTTACTGCTCACTTGAGTGTCTCCTTGATCGCCGGGAGGACCCGGTCGGCGTGGGCGTCGCTGCACCACAGCTTCGATGCGACGAACACGTCGGCGCGGGACCCGATCATCCCGGCGCGCGCCGCCTCGGCGACGGCCTCGCCGACCGGCCGCTCGGTCTGGTACAGCATCGCCGTGTCGAAGTGCCGGTAGCCGAGCTCGATGGCGCGCAGGACGGCGGCCTTGCACTGATCCGACGGCTCAAACGGGTACGTCGCCGTGCCCATGCCGATGCGCGGCATTTCAGGGAGCACGGTGCTCGTCAGCATCTCCGCGAGGATGCTGCCCATGTATTGTCGTTAACTGAGTGGTTTGCAGTACTTAGTAGCAATCCACAAAGTTTGTCGTCTGTACTCAACTCTAGATTAGACACGTCCACAATGCCCTAGTCCATTCGCGAGGCTGGGTTCTTATGGACACCCGGCTAGACCAACTATCAGGTCGGATCGAACCACTATATTAAAAAGTTTATTGAGAATATAAGTAGACTTATATTGTGAAATATAAAAAAAAAATGAGTTTATATTGTGAAACTAGAGAAAATAGTGTTTAGGCACTCAAGAATTCTTATAAGTAATTTGTATCGTCAATACACAGGGTTTTGACTTAAGATTGTAATATAGGAATCTACAAGTATTTTCATGACCGTACGCTTGGGTCATCATGTTCCATTAAATCTCATCCTATTTCTTAGCCAACTGGACAACTCTGCCAATCTCGTTCTACTAAATCTCATCCTTTTTCGTAGCCACTAACTTTACAGATTAAATGTGATAAGGAGTGGGAACTTACACAAATCAAATGTGTAAGAATTTTTTTCTTTACAAACAATGCCAGTTGTTTGATCCAAAATCTTACATTAGATAATAATAACTTTGCTAAATACTGACAACTCTTAAGTAGAGCATTATAGTAAAAAGATAATTAATTATATAGAGAAGAACATAGGATTCTAGCTCAATCATGTTCACAAATCAATAATTTGTAGTGTTTTGTCTTTCTTGTGTACTCATAGTGGACCAGTTACTAGTCATAGGTTTAGAAGGCTATTTTTCTCAAGGTGTTGGTATTAAACTGTTTTGTCATCACTTCATCTTAATCTATAAAAAATAGTAGATGTGAAAAACATAGGCTGAAAACTCCGAGCTTTAAATAGGCAAAAGAATGGATTAGAAGAATCACAATCCGGTTAGCTTAATTCGACAATGCACTTCTTCTTTAAAAGATATATCTCATATCTGGTACTGTATTGTTTCACTCTATATGAAGTATTCAGCATAAAATCCAATCTTTTGCACCTCTTTTTATAAATGATAGTGAATATTCAATTAACAACACACCCTAACCCGCCTCACATACATCAACACAGATTACAACAAGTATATATAAGAAAATAGAAAGGATTAAAAATTGAACACACGATTTACTTTTGTTTATATGTATGCTCCGGGGAAATTTTTTTTACGAATAACCCATAAAAAAAATTCAAAAATAACCCAAAACTTTAAAAAATTTCAGAAATTACCTTCAATCACGAGGCTCCACACGCGACTGATTTTCAGTCACGATCAACTATCCTTTTTGAAGCGGATAGTTCACAGTGCTCATTCTAAAAAAAAAAGCGGAAAAGCCATGATGTTTCCACCCATTTTCATTACGAAGAAAAATTCCCCTCTAGAGCAAACATATAAACAAAAGTAAATCGTGTGTTCAATTTTTAATTTTATTAGAATTTAGATGATTTTAGATGATTTTATAGAAACAAAAGTAAAGCAGAAAAATTCCCCTCTAGAGCAAATTCTCCTCTATTAGAATTTAGATGATTTTAGTAAAACATAAATAACTTTTAATTCTAAAATCGAATATAACTAATGTTTGGTTTCTATATGAAAATAATTTAAAGAATTACAACTTTTTAAATATAATCAATATCTAATTTAAACTAGATTAATATATAAATCATGATCGCACGAAAATCGAGAAAAAACAATTTTTTCATACGCCTGTTGCCTCGCGTGGCATCTTCTCTCCGAACGTGAGATAAAAATTAATTTTTTAACGCGAGTGCTGGGCCGGGCACCCACGTTGGGAGTTTAGTATCCATATTGTAGGGGAGTTTAGTATCCATATTGAATAAAATTTAGAAGTGAGTACAAGAAATATTAATAGAGGAGTGAGAAAAAAATATTAGTGGCACAAACTTATAAAGATATATTAAAAAGTTTATTGAGAATATAAGTAGACTTATATTGTGAAATATAAAAAAAATGAGTTTAGTGTTTAGGCACTCAAGAATTCTTATTTAAGTAATTTGTATCGTCAATACACAGGGTTTTGACTTAACACTGTAATATAGGAATCTACAAGTATTTTCACGACCGTACGCTTGGGTCATCCTGTTCCATTAAATCTCATCCTATTTCTTAGCCAACTGGACAACTCTGCCAATCTCGTTCTACTAAATCTCATCCTTTTTCGTAGCCACTAGCTTTACAGATCAAATGTGATAAGGAGTGAGAACTTACACAAATCAAATGTGTAAGAATTTCTTTCTTTACAAACAATGCCAGTTGTTTGATCCAAAATCTTACATTAGATGATAAAAATTTTGCTAAATACTGAAAACTCTTAAGTAGAGTATTATAGTAAAAAGATAATTAATTATATAAAGAAGAACATAGGATTCTATCTCATTCATGTTCACAAATCAATAATTTGTAGTGTTTTGTCTTTCTTGTGTACTCATAGTGGACCAGTTGCTAGTCATAGGTTTAGAAGGCTATTTTTCTCTAGGTGTTGGTATTAAACTGATTTGCTATCTCTTCATATTAATCTATAAAAAATAATTGATGTGAAAAACATAGGCTGAAAGCTCTGATCTTTAAATAGGAAAAAGAATAGACTAGAAGGATCACAAATCGGTTATCTTAATTCCACAATGCACTTCTTCTTTAAAAGATATACACTACCACAGAAACAGATATCCAGGATGATACATCACAGACAGTTATGAACAAAATCGTTTGTGAAGACCTGTCGGGAGAAAATGTTAAGTTATCACATACAGTTTTAAGGTCAAAACCGACTGTGATATTCTAATTATCACAAACAGTTCCGAACTCAGAATCGAAGGACATTTTTTCCATTCCACGGTGGAATTCGACCACCCTGCAGTAAAACGACTTTTGCATATGAGCTCCGATCGGTGCGTTCTTTGGCCCGTTGGAAAGTTTACAAAAAGCTATTTTTGAAAATCCATAAATCCGAAATCAATGCTCTTTCGACAGCAAACTCACGGCCATGTACGCGCAGCCGAACGAACCCCAAAAAACGTCGTTTAGGGCCTCAAAACAACCTCCGAAGTTTTGGCAACCGTTTTTGTCGATCTTTTGCATCTAGTTTGAGTTTTTCTTGCTTCAAATTTGTGTAATCCTTGTGTCCTGACCTTAAGCTTATGATTCCTTGGTCGGATCACAAAAAACAAAGAAAAAAAACAGAAGTGAAGTGATTGTCTCTTTTGAGTCCTTTGCTGAGTTGTGTGCTTCGTGTTGCTTGAACTGGGTCACAAACAAGTTTAGGCCAACAACGACATAGACTAGTTTGGGACTACTTTTCAGTCTTGCAATTTCTGAATTGTTGATAATCTAGCACTATCACAGACGTTTCTGACCTCAGAATCGTCTGTGATAGTAATTATCACAGACAGTTCTGAGCTCAAAACCGTCTGTGATAATCCAGCACTAAAAAGTAGGTCCAGCACTCAAAACCATCTGTGATAGTTTACAATCTGAACCACGCTTTATAAAATTTAAGGTGGGCTTCGTCCCACTCACTTCCACACTTTGCGACTTTTTACTTCACTTGCCTTAGGTCTCCCTACCTCTGGCGCCTCCTCCTCCGGCCACCTCTGACCCAACCTCCCTATCTCCGACGTCTCAAGTGCCCCTCCTCCCTCTCCCTCTCCCTCTCCTCCTCCTCCTTCTGTATGTTAGCAACTAATACAATTTCATATGCTAAGTTTGTGTACTACAATTCATGTGGTGGAAGTTTCAAGATTTGGGATGCTGGTGACTCAGCCACCAAAATGAACCGGTCGGGGACTCAGAGCTACGTACCTGGCGATGAGATTCATGTCTTGTTTTCTAAGTACATCTTGCAATATGTTATCTTGTCATAGATTTGTAAATTTCTTTCCAAATTATTAAAATGTATATATATACTGAAATTCTTGAAATGTATATATGCAAGTGCTAGTTGTATGTATATATATATATATCTGAAATGTTGAAATGTATATGTGCAAGTGCTGGTTGTGTGTGTATATATACCTCAAATGCTAATGTACAAAGGACATGACTAGCATGATTCCTGAGACTAGCCAAGAAAACAAAGCAATCATAAAAAAATTATCAACATCACAGAGGAATTTATAATTATATATTAGTTACCGCAAATTCACGCTCGATCAGAAAATATTGCTCAATAATATTTCTGTTATCCTCATGGTGGGGTTGTAGGAGACAGAGTGGCAAGTTCTCACTCCAGAGTGGCGCAGGTAGATCCAGTGTTGATCTCAGACTTCTTGGACGTCCCTCTGTCTCAATCACTGCATCACCAGGGTTGTGAAGAGCTGGGATGACCGGCAGATTTGCCATTGCTGGGTAGATAGAGCGGGGAGGAGAATTCGGGAGGACGGGCATTTCTCGATTTGCGAAAGAGGGTTTTAATTGAGCAGCAGCGACCTCTCGGTAACTGAATGGGGAACTTAACTGGATTTTTTTCTTCAAAGAAACAGTTCAAAGAGTTGAAACATTTCACCTTCTCCATGGGTGCTTTCTCTTCAGATCGCTCCACATTCATCTTATTTTGATTTTTCCTTTTTAAAGCATGAATAAGAGAGATGACCATAATTAAAGCAAACTTTGCATCCAGCCTTGGACTTGCACTGCCTTTTGTAATGCCTCAAGGACAAGCAATTAAAGCATTGTAGTCTATCAAGATCCTTGCTTCTGTTTGAATTTGACAGATGAACTTCCCCAGTTCTGTTCAATGGAACAGTAAAAAGATTTTGATCAACCAAGTCTGAATTCAAACGTTGAAAGACCATCGAAGTAGGGATCAAACTAGAGTTAAAAGGTTTTTGAAAGTTGCCATCAGCATTCGAAATTTGTTGAGCTGTCCTTGTTGAATTGGAGACATTCTTCCAATGAAAATCTTGCTCATTTTGCCAGAGATGAACTTCCCTTTTCCAATTGGGACCACCGTTATGCCATAGATGAAAATGAATAGCAAACTTCTCCTGAATGATGTTCTTTTCAGCATAAATGGAGAAACCAGTTTTCTTAGAGACAGAGAAACGAAATCCAAATTCATAGAGCTGAATAACATTGAAAAGTAAAGCTTGTCCTCCAAAACAAGCTTGAAGAAGAAAGGCAACAATTTCTTCTGATCGTCTCAAAACCGCTCGACCAATCGAAAGAACTAGAAAGAATTCCTTACCACCAGATTGAGGAGAATAATTAATAGGAGTTTTTTTTATATTTCCATACTATACCGATAAAAAAGATAAAATAACCATTATATGATATGAAAGTAATTTTGATGAAAAAATTTATAGTTTTATTTTCATATAATGAATCTTCATAATTTTTAGATATTAGTAATCAAAATTTTAAAAATTTGATTTGCACATATATCAAACGACAAATAAAAAAAATATGAAAAGAGTAGAAAATTGAAAGATTATGAGCTGTTAAGTATTTTGTGTCTCATGTATGTGTCTCTATAGGTTAGACCCGTTTATTTTTATACATTTTTAGATTGTAACTATATATACTGGATTTTAGTAGAGATAATCTGAATACCAGATAAATACTCAAATGATTCAAATTAGATATCAGAAACTGCTCGATGATATACTCGTCAACAAAGACAACATATTGCTCATCATGAATCAGTGCTATATGTAATAGCTCTTTTTGATTGCTGGGAGGCAGCAAACTAGCTAACCTCAGTTAAGCTATTATGTGTAAAAATTCTTGAATGCTTATATATGCTTCTATTTTTTTTAGTTAAAAGGGTAGAACAGCCGTGTTTCTTACGGAACAAAAACACAGTGCATCAGAGCAGAACATCCTAGAGATTACAAACGAGAAATGAAACTACATCCACACACAAAACAGAGTAATAAAGACCAAAAGAAAAGGAGAAATCTAGTAACACCTTCAGACAATCCAGCCAATAGTCTAACACATCAGTCTTAAGGGCAGTGAAAGAAAATCTCCCAACAGCTTGGTATGCTCTTCAATGAAAGAATTTGTATCGGTCAAAGAAAATATCATTCTTAAAGCACCATAATCAACACTAACACAGTAGTTATAAGCAAATTCTGTATATAAACATTATTCTATAGGCAGCTATAGAATAACTATTCTATATCTATTATAGAAATCGTCTGATTTAACTTATCCAAACAAATCATTTATGTTGAATAGATTCAACAATTACAATGATAATAACCGTCTAACTATGTCACTCAATATCTTTTTCAATTTTTTTTTACGTTTGAATATTGTTGACATTTGTTGGCAAGTTCACATGTTGTATTGTAGTTTTTGTTTGTTGATGTTCATCTCTTGCTTTGGAATAATACTTTCATTGTCTTGTGTAATAATATTCATGTGTTGAATTATTGGCATTTTTTCTACTTTCAAATACAAAAACAAGTATGATACGAGTATTTGTTGTAATGATCGTATGCATCTTTTTCATTTTGAAAAGATATTCTTAATTTTGGTCTATCCAAAGGAAGGTCTGACGACCGCAAAACAAACTTAATATAGTGAGTATTATATTATATTAAGAGATATAGCTGTTACAACTGATGATAACAATTTTAACATAGTAGTTAAATTTGTTTTATTATCATTCATTACTGTATAAGTAATATCTTACTATTGTTCACATTCTCCTCAATTATTGCATTAGCATTATCCTATTATTAAACTATTACTGTCTTTTTCTTTACGATAAATGCACATTACAGTATTACTATAGCTACTAGATAGTTATTTGAACATTATTTGTTCAATAATATGTCAATAATTAGGCAATGCTTTTTATAGTAATTAGACAGTAAAATTAAAGTGTCTTCTATACTACTTTTAATTGTCATACTAATATATCATTACTGTAGATTTAATATATGACTACCATCAAAATTCATATGAATTAATGTCTTTCATTGATTCTATGCATATTGATGCTAAATAATTTCAATAAAACAATAACAAACAGTAACTTAGATGCATATATTTTTGTGTTGCATCATCATCATGAATTGATCTTTCTATCAACCAAGGAGGTTGTTATTACAGATGAGTGAAGAATGGATCATACCGATTATTAGGATCATCAAAGGCAGTTGGGGTATCTAACAAAGTCATGTAAGGTTCATGTTGATGATTAGGGGAAGATGTATCTATGCTAAAATATTAATTTATTTTATCTTGTATGAATTTGATATGTGAGGAAGAAAGATGAAAAATTATCGTAATGGTTGTCATAATAAAGTTTACTGTCGATAGTAATTTATAATGACAAAGATAGTAACTTACCTCGCAGACCATAATAAAACCGGATTATTGCTTACTTCTTTATAATTTACTCAATGACACTTCGTGATCATTGTCGTCGAAGTAGTCATCTTGGTGATTTAACTTGTAATACTTTCGTAATTGTTTTCGTGGAGGGGAAGCATTGTTTGATAATTTATTTTTACTAAATGCAACGTGAAATAAGAAACCAACCGGGAGAAAATTCAAGATAATTTCTATTTTCTTGGGTTATGATAGTTGGTTGTAACAATCCACTACTTGGCTTATTTGGTAGTTATCATCGTCGGTGTTAATATCGTTAAGTAGTTAATGCTATCATCTATATCTGATCTCGATGCTACATCTAACATATAATAGAGTGAGTGGATATAAAATAACTATTATAAAGATGGGTGTCAAACAGTGATCCTTTATATATTATTATTAATATAGAATTAAAATTGAGTTATGATAATAAAAAATATCAATCTTTTTCCCTAGAAAAGTCAATGTTTTTGGAGATAGTAGTAATGTTTGCTAAAACATCAATTTGTTTAAACCAGAGAAAAGAAAATGGGCTATCCGAGGAGCATATCTTTGTTTTCCTAAAAATTTATACTACATAAACCACACATTTAATCTAACTCTAATTTTATCCTTCATTACTCTTCATCTTCCTCCTATCTCTCTTCATTGCCGCTGCTCAACTCATGCACTTTCGTCACCTCATCCTCCTCTATCTCCTCCTCTCCTCCTCTGCGGGCCACTGCCACCTTACTGCACCACCTTCTTCAATCTGTCAACACCTCCTTCTACACACCACCTCTCATCAATTCCACCTATGGTTAATAGCACTACTACGTTTTATCTTCTCTTACTGCTAAAGAAATTAAGGAGTGGACTAGATAAATTTTAGATGATTATATTTAATAAGAATAATACATGAAAGACAAAAAAAAAATACACGTTAGCAAAACTCAAAGAAAATAAGTGATGCCACGTGTCAGCCAGCAAATATGGGGCCTCATCACCTTCCTGCCTCCACTTCCACACACTTCCCACCTCCCACCTCCCACCTCCTCGCCATGGTCGTGGTGCCCACCACCTCCTCCTTCCTCCGGCCTCCACCTCCCCCTATCCCCCACCGCCTCCGCCTCCCGCCTCCATGCGCCTCCTTCCGCCTCTCCGACCTCCTCGGCGGCCGCGGCCTCTGCAATGGTGAGGTCGGCCTCCGCAAAGAACTCTCCTCCTCCTCCTCCTCCTCCTCCCGTGATCCCACCACCACCGTTTCTCCCACCGCCACGTCGCCCATGACGGAGGAACCGGACGGGTTCGATAAGGAGCTGATGGGTCTCACGGGGGGATTCCCCGGCGGCGAGGTCGGGCTCAAGGACTTCGTCGCCAAGAACCCCCCTCCGCCGCCTAAGAAGCAAGAACCCGGGCTCACTGGCTTGGTGCCAGCGGAGCGGCCGAATCCGCCGGAGCTTCCGCTGTTCCTCCCTGGCATGGTGGTTCTTGTCAAGAACCCGAACAACCCCTACTACATGTACTGCGGCATCGTGCAGCGCGTCACGGACGGGAAGGTCGGGGTGCTGTTCGAGGGGGGGAACTGGGACAGGCTGATCACTTTCGAGCTCGGCGAGCTCGAGGGCCGGGAGAAAGGCCCGCCCATGGTGAACCCCAAGTCGGTCGTGCTCGAGGCCAGCGCCGCCGAGATGGAGGATGTGGGGTAGGAGCTGGAAGGGGAGAAGAAGAAGGAAGAGGAAAGCACAGCCGCCGCGGCTTGAGCTATGTTCTTGTTCTTGGAAACTTTTTGATGGTGATTTGTTATATAATGTTTCATAGTGATGAACTATTATATATAGTTGGAATCTTGTGTGAAGAGGTCGGAGATGGACAGAAAATTTGGAGGTAAATTTAGTTTTACTGGATTGGTGTAGAGAACCATATGCCAACTTTATGTACCAAATGCCCCCAAATTGTACCATTCATATGTTTTATCTATCTGCTGATCCTAGCATTAACATAGAAGATACAATACTGGTTCCTAATGTTATATTATGTTGTACTAAAATCATAATTTTTTTTCATGTGTTTCACTAATTCTACTTCTTTCATCATGAACAATGATAAGTTGATTTTTATTGCTTTTAGTTAATTCAGCAAAGAATTGAATATTCCCCTTCTAAAGACATCAAACGCTTATCTCTAGTGCTCCTTGGTTTACCATACTGACATTGTCATCTATTAGGTGCTATTGGTCCTTAAAATGATTTTTAATGATATTGTTGGTTCATAGAACTAAAAGTTTGATTAGATTATCAGGGCCAAGAATTTGTATATCGGATATAGAATTAAAAGTTTGATGGTAATAATAAATATATGAGAATTTTGCTTTCCATTTCTTGTTTTCTAAGGCAAAGAGAATGTATCAGGTAAGCAGGCTTTCAGAGTTGTAAACTATCTAAACATTCTTGTGATCTGCCGACATGGCTAGTGCATCTGATTTTGTTGTTTCATAGATCAACTGTAATGCAAATGTAATTCTTTTATGTTCATTGGATCACTGATTCCCCATGATTTTAGTTTAGTTTTGAAATAGTGCATGAATAGAAAGGGCCTTTAAGTGAGGGTTTTTGTATCTTCCGGTAAGAACAGTGAAGTAACCCTCTCGACATTGGTTAGCATCAGCGACCAGTGAACCTATGGTGCCTCTTGAGGTGTGAGCCACTGCCTTTCACATGTGACCTGTGAGGTAATGTGTTCATCTTGACAACTGAGGACAAATTGGAACATAATTCAGTCTTGAGTTTCATTCATGGTTGATTCCAGACATAGAGATTAATAATCAGAAATTATAAGTTCTTAAAGTTTTTTCCTATGTTGCTAATGTAAGAAACTTTCAAAAATTTTTTATTCGAAGGCTGTAAGTAATAGATTATAGTTAAGATTGTTACTAACAACGGAAGCAGATTTGGTGAAGCGATCAAATGTTTACAGCAACCGTTTGCGGATCGTCCTGATCAGCGGATGTAGATGACAACGATTGCTCACGGATCGTCCTAATCAGCGCAGCAATTGCAGCAGCGCCTCTACCGGTATCCACACACACGTACTGGGATGGAACGTCGTACGATGGTGTGTTAGCACCAACGCGCACGACAAGGGTTTAGGAACTATTATTTTAAAGATGGCAACTATGGCCTTTTTATTGATATGATCAAAACCCATCATACCTCTCTTTATATAGAGCCACGCAGAAGAATTTCTAACAGATTAGGTTTCCTGATGTGATATGAGTCTTATCCGAACTGTAGGATGAGTTTAACATTAAATTTTCGTATCTGATACGAAAATTCTATAAAAGACCCAATCTGAATACATAAGGAGTCTAATATTAAGCCTCCAAATCTGATACGAAAACCCATAACAAACCCAACCTAAATCCATAAGGAGTCTAATATTAAGTCTCGAATCTAATACAGAAACCCCATAATAAACTTAATTCAAATTGCATTGTTCCAATCCATTAAGTGTGTGACCCTGTAGATTCATGTATATTTAGTCACGACTCGGGGATACTTACCTGAATTGTAATTCGGTAGTGGCCCCTAGCAGAACATAACGACTATCCAACTACACACAAAGATCATAATCAACAAACCTATATAATGTCTTCATGTTGATCCTCTCGCCATACGATACCAGATTAAACCTAAGGCAGGAAATGTGCCACTATTGCATAGTTTAATCTTTTCTCGATCTCATAGTGAATTGATCTTCCCGTAGTTGACACTCAACCACAAACGGCATGACCATGCATTTCTCAATTCATCTATATCGAGGGACCCAGAGATATCTCTCTCATTATATGAGAGATGCAAATTCTATTTTAATCATTCACATTCCTTCGCATGGCTCATAGCATACCTGAATATTACCTTTATTATCACTTAATTAAAAGTAGCGTTTGGTAGTATCAAAATATACTACTACACATGTAGGAAACTATAATGATCTCAGGTCTAAAAATCAATCATAAATATTATTTGAGACTAACTGGTGACACTTAAATAACAAATCCAAACAGCGTCTCAAAATGGGTCTATCCAACATTATATTCTCCAATATATGTCCACATTATTGAGTTGATATTTTATATCCATGGTCCGTGTAACATAACCATCAATCAATATATATGCGCTGATCCATTAATCAATAATGTCCTATTTAAAGATAATGAATCATGGACTTTATTAGAATAACATTATCAAATAAATTTAGAGTCTCACGAAGAAGTCACACACTTGTTGATCGAACTAAGATGATAATTTATTCAAAAACAAAATAACATATTATTCAAATATTCATAAATATAAGAAAGATAAATACATCTCTGTGATTTTCTTTAGGACATATCACTAAAAGCTAATTTAGTTTTTCCAAACAGCTGTGATTACCATTTTTGTGCAGTTTCATTTGTTACACCTCAGTTTTGGTCCATAATTTTATACATTTTTCTTTTGCATAAGATTTTCATTTACTGAAGATTTGTTTTTGTAATATTCCCTTGGTTATTACTTATTACCCTGGTGTGCATAACAAACAGTTTTAACTGCCAAGTTATCACATGATTCACACATCTATATTTTAATGCAGAATTTTGGTTTATTGTATCAAAACATTTGTCATCTCCTGTGGTTAGTGCATCTGATTTTGTTTCATAGAGCAACTGCTGTGTGTTAATGTGGTTCTTTAAGTTCATTGAATCACTGATTCATACGTTTTTCTTTCAGTTCTAAAGGTGCATTGGGCCTTGGAGTGGGCTTTTTGGACTTTTGTTCAGTAACAATATGCAATAATGATGGAATTAAGAAGAGGAGAGGTAGAAGTGTAAGATCATAAGGATCACAACACTACCATCATTACATGATACAAGGAATGCCACAGTAAACAATTAGCATTTGGAGAACAGCATGCAGCAACAGAGGATCAAAGAAGATAGCACAGTGATGGAAATGAATAAAACTGAGGTGTCAATGAAGGAACACCAGAAAATCTGAAGGTTCTACTCTCCTCTTATTGTTCCCATATACTTATCGTTGTCATCTTCCCATACAGTAATTTTCTGTTTTGCTTTTGACAAAGTCCAAGCAATATTTACTTATGGAGGAGCACCTTGAAACAAGGAAAAGCAGGAAAGCTTATAATCTAGAACTTATGAGATGTCATATCCATGAACATTGAGCTAAAGGAATTTTAAGATGTATTCGACTAATTGTTAGTGAATATTCAATTAACAACACGCCCTAACCCGCCTCACATACATCACACAGATTACAACAAGTATATATAAGAAAATAGAAAGGATTAAAAATTGAACACACGATTTACTTTTGTTTATATGTATGCTCCGGGGAAATTTTTTTTACGAATAACCCATCAAAAAAAATTCAAAAATAATCCAAAACTTTAAAAAATTTCAGAAATTACCTTCAATCACGAGGCTCCACACGCGACTGATTTTCAGTCGCGATCAACTATCCTTTTTGAAGCGGATAGTTCACAGTGCTCATTCTAAAAAAAAGCGGAAAAGCCATGATGTTTCCACCCATTTTCATTACGAAGAAAAATTCCCCTCTAGAGCAAACATATAAACAAAAGTAAATCGTGTGTTCAATTTTTAATTTTATTAGAATTTAGATGATTTTAGATGATTTTATAGAAACAAAAGTAAAGCAGAAAAATTCCCCTCTAGAGCAAATTCTCCTCTATTAGAATTTAGATGATTTTAGTAAAACATAAATAACTTTTAATTCTAAAATTGAATATAACTAATGTTTGGTTTCTATATGAAGATAATTCAAAGAATTACAATTTTTTAAATATAATCAATATCTAATTTAAACTAGATTAATATATAAATCATGATTGCACGAAAATCGAGAAAAAACAATTTTTTCAGACATCTGTTGCCTCGCGTGGCATCTTCTCTCCGAACGTGAGATAAAAATTAATTTTTTAACGCGAGTGCTGGGCCGGGCACCCACATTGGGCTCAGTCTTAGCAACATGTATAGAGCTCAGGCCCCTCCCAAACATTTGGAGTCTCTATGCAAAAAGTAAAAATATCCTCCATTCTATATGAAAAAATTGAAACATATATGAACCAACAATTGATAATCGATGAAAAGGCAAAACTATGAAAATCGGATGTTGATCAGTGAAAATCTGAGTTGTTCATTCAAACACATGTGATAAATTTAATCATTCTAATTTATTGTTTGAGGACAATATAAAAGAAAAAGAAGATATGTAAAGTGGAGAACACAAGAGAGGGGTAATGGATGATGAGTGCTTTCAAAACTTGTTTTCTATAAATGGTTATTTAAAAAATCATAGAAGAAAAAGAGAAAATTGAATCACCAACAAAAATATGAGATGAAAATATTGGATAAGTACAGAAGAGACATTATTAAAAACAGATCTGAAATATTAAAAACTTTACACCCATCAAAAACAAAAACCATATAATTGCCAAGGCGGCCCTCATCGAAATGGTATACATTATGAGTAGTAGACAGAGTGAGAGCTAGACGCCAAATTGCCGATAAAACAATGATACAAGTTGTTGCGTAAATGTACTTGAATTCGATGTTGACACTACGAGATAGACCGATGTGTCTCTATTTTGTCTATTACAAGTGTATAAGTATACGGAAATCATACATGCTATGAGTAATGTCTATTTTATTTTCTTGGCAAAATTGGAGTGGAATCTCCACTTTTACGTGTTATATTAGTAAAGCTCAACCCACGACGCCGATAGATGGGTCTTAATTATTTTTGTCCCCATGCGTCAGTTGTAGTATATATTAATTTGGCATCGCACAGAATTCGAACGGAGTAGATTCCACCACATTCGTAAAACACTTCAGTGCGCTGCCTCATTGAGTACGGCGACACGCACGCGGCGCACTCCAGTCAATGACTGGTGGGTCTATGTGTTGTAGGGCCCACATATCAATGAAATAAGCGTGAAACTAGTCGTTGGAATTAGTTTAAATCACGATATTTATTGCGCACGGGAGGTTTAATGCCACAGAGAATGACAGGTGGGGTCCACCTTCATTTGGCCCACATGTAAGCCACGGTAAACCCTAGAAAATGACCGTTGAACGTTTGTTTGGCCGTGGCCCACCTGTCAGTGTCACAAAAAATGGTAGTTGGGGTATAGCTATTGAGAAATAGTCATTGGTGAATTTTTTAATGTTATTTGAGCTTAAAAAATCATAAAAAATAGTAAAAATTCCAAAAATTTTTTTAAAAAATCACAGAAAAATTTGGCAACCCTCTCCTATATAAAGGGCATGTTCTTGAGCTATTTTGACACAAAAATCTCCATCCATCCACAACAAAGGCCATTCCAAATCCTCACAAATTTTTTTAAAAATCCTACATGGATTTTAATCCACCGGGCAGTTTCGTTAACTGGTTTGGCTTTTCCCATTCTCGAGGTAAAAACACCGAAAGCTCAAACACCCAACAACAACCCTGTTTTTCGTAGGCACCGACTTACCAGCCGTATCCACAGTACAGCCAAAATTATCGTCCCTATTCACCACAAGGCCACGCAATTCCACCGCCCCACAGTATAGCCAAAATTTTTATTTTGTCGGTATACCGCCGGCCTGTACGCAGTTTTCCCCACCTCAACCGCACTCTGCGTCTGTCTTTGACAACGGCACTCCAGAATCTGCTCTACCTGATCTGGCGGCCCGTGTTGTCGTCGATGGTACCAACACCAATGCTGCCGTTGACGCTAGCCGAAAGACGAAGCGCCTATCGTGGTCCATCGATGATGACATAAAACTTGTAAGTCGGTGATTTTCGTACAGGAGTACTATGATGGAAATGTATTTACATTCGACTTCGTTATTCAATATTTTCCTTGACAACACACAGATTAGTTCCTGGTTCAGCAATTCACTTGATCCTATTGATGGAAACAATAAGAAGTGCGATATGTACTGGGCAAATGTCGCAGCGGCATTCAATGAGACAGTCCCGACAAACAGGAGAAGGGAGACCAAACACTGCAAGAACCACTGGCAATGGAGCAATAAGAGAGTGGTCCAATTTAATGATGTTTGGCTCCGACTGAAAGATGCATTAGCGGTCGTTCCGACAACCAACTCATAGCGCAGGCCAGTGAGATGTACAGGACGGAGATGGGTCATCCGTTCGTCTTGGATCACTGGTGGACGACAGTTCGCGGGCAACATACGTGGTCCACAGTTTAAGTTGATGCCGCCAACAAAAGAAGCAGGTTGTCTGAGTCGAGCACCTACACGTCATCATCCAACAACGATGATGTGTCACTAGTAGAGACATGGCCAGATGGATGAGACACCGCTAAGGCGAAGCACAAAGGTAAGGGCAAAGTTGATGTAGCGCATGATTCTACGGCGGCAATGCGAGAGGATCTTGATGTCTTCATCAACAATCACCATGACCATGTCGAAAAAAGGAAGGACGCAGTTCGTGTGTCCAAGTCATTGCGCAGCCTGGGGAAGTCGAAGGAAAAGTCTGCCTTGTATAAGGCATACTCGAGAATAATGGGCATCAACAAATCCACCATGGACGACACTCAGAAAGAGAAGTATACGGCTGGCATGAAGATGATAAGAGATAAACTTAAAGCCCTGGAGGACGAAGATTAGTTATGGTATTTTGAATTTACTTTGGATAGCCAACCATGTATGTTTCTTTGTTAATCTATGTACGATGCTTTATTAATAAATGCATGAATTAAATTTAGCATTGTTGTTAGAATATGGCCGTTGGAATATAGTCATTGGAATGTAGCCGTTCGAAACTATTCGTTGGAATATAGCCGTTCAAAACTATCCGTAGGAATATGGAAGTTTGGAACTAGCTGTTGGAATATAGCCATTGGAATATAGCCGTTCGAAACTAACCGTTGGAACCTACCCGTGCGAATATAGCTGTTGGACTCCTTGTCTAGATATTCAACCCCCTTAGAACGTTCTCCTCACAATCTAACTTTTCTTGCAAAACAGCATAGCACTTCACAAGCTCACTTTCCTTGCCACTCACAAAATGTCGTCTAGCTCTAGTTCGAGCACAAACAGCCCTGAGGAGGATGCCATCAGCAAAATAGAGGATTTCTTGGTGCACTTTGTGAAGGAGGAAGAAGAGGAAGATCATATTATCGCCGGTTTGTACGCCCAATTGATACTGCTTTGTCCTGTGGACGTCGCTGACGCAACAATAGGAGATATGTTGAGAGAGATCGCGAAGATGGCCATCTATGACTCGTCGCGGACTATTTCTCCAACTCTCCGGTCTACCCCGACGATATATTTCGTCGACAATTTCGGATGGGGAGACCCCTCATTATTTGTATTGTCAAAGCGCTCGGTGAGTGGTCCCCTTATTTCACTGAAAGAAGAGATACCACTAATCGCCGTGGACTCTCCCCTTTACAGAAGTGCACCGCAGCGATGGGTATGCTAACATATGGTGGCCCCGCTGATGTCGTCGACAAGTACGTGCGGATAGGGGAGTCCACGGCGATTGAATGCTTGAAGCACTTCGTGTAAGGCGTCATCGACAAGTTTGGCGAGCAATATCTTCGCAGCCCCACCATCGAGGATATCCACTGCTTACTGCAACAAGGAGAGGCTCGTGGCTTTCTGGGTATGCTGGGAAGTATTGATTGCATGCACTGGGAATGAAGAAACTACCTAGTAACATGGAAGGGACAATTTACGCGTGAAGATTATGGAGTCCCGACGATCATACTTGAAGCGGTGGCTTCTTACGATCTCTGGATATGGCATGCTTTTTTTGGTGTGGCAGTGATGAGGACATCACTAGCACAAGTAGAATTAGAGCTCGACCCGAGGAATATAAAGGACCTATCACTCAAGTGAAGGCCAAACAACTACATCAACAGGTGACTTTGTTCCTTAAAGAATTAAAGTATGATGAGAATATGCTGCTACATAATAGCTCTTGTTTAACATTGATCAGGAATAGAGAGGGAGAGCATAACAGAAAGAACATAGCCACATATGGGCGAAATAACTTCATCAAATCTGGTCGTACCACTATTAAGTGGAAATATGATTTCCTAAACTTTCCAACGAGCCCAAGATCACTCGATTCCGTCAAGGATTGTAACCGCTACAACCAAAAGAATTTTGCTCGGCATGCAGTCTAGCGATCAAACGATAGTCTAACTTCAAATACGCATTATTCTCAGCACAGATATTCAATTTGGTTATGTGAGTACTTGTTAGAAAGCTATTCCAAAGAGCTTTCCAACACATCAAGAATCACTAAATTCCTACATCGTATGCAACCAAGAGACTGAAAAGAGTAATGACTGCACAGAAGGAAAAAGTATCGTCCGAATCCGAATCCAACTCGGAGAAGATTTATTCCGAACTTCTTTTATCTTTTATAGTTTGTTAGGATTTTTATTCCGTTTTGAATTAGATTCAGATTAGAATTCTAGTTTAATTCTTCTATCTTTTGTACATACTACCCTCTATAAAAGAGAGGCATGGTCATAGTTTTTAATATACAAAATATAAAATATTGATATTGAAATTTCGGATTGAAGCCTTAGTTTTAGTTGAGAGTTGAATCTCTTCATCCTTTGTTCTTGTGATTTTCTTCGGAATTGCTTGAACGATCTTCGTGATCACTCTATCTGTGCGTCAACTCCGTGCGTGGCTGTGTGGATAGGTAATTGCGAGTGTGGTTGGGCGAATTCATTGATACGTAGGACCTTGCTCTGCAAGTGGTTGGCTATCTCGTTTTGTCAGGTCATACTAGTTATCGAAGTATCTTCCGATACTAGTTATCCAGATTCTACGTCGTGAAGATTGGGCCACTGTCCGTGAACGTGTGCTTCGTCAGCATGTTCATATCAGGCAGGATCCAACAATGACATCAATGTACTGAATCAATCACCATTGTTCACTGATGTACTGAAAAGGCGAGCCCCTCGTGTTGAGTACACTGTTAATGGTTGGCAGTACAACATGGGATATTATCTCGCCGACAGTATATATCCGGAGTGGGCTGTCTTTGTAAAGACAGTACCGCTCCCGCAGACGGCGAAAACCCAGTTGTTCGCACCGCATCAAGAAGGAGCAAGAAAAGATATTGAGCGGACTTTTGGATCCTGCAATCTTGGTTCGCCATTGTACACGGTGCGGCAAGATTTTGGAGACAGTCAACCCTCGCGAAGATCATGCGGACTTGCGTCATCTTGCACAACATGATCATAGAGGATGAACGCGACAACAATACTGAGAACTACGACTACAATGATCATCCGGACACATTCACAATAGTACCGCCTATGATATATCATTTGATTTAAAATATGTTTGGTTTGAGAAATTAGATTGTGAAGGATTGAATGGTGATGGATCATATGATTCTTCAAATTTAGTAGAACCACTTGATCCTATTCAAATAAACTTATTTGGTGGTTTGAAGAATAGTTTGATGTCATGATAGATCATATCATCTCTCAAACTAAACACTTTAATCTTGAATTAGATGATCCTTGAGCCATCCTATTCCTCAAACCAAACAACTCATTAACTTGTCGCTTGCCACATCAATTTATCAATGTCATGTTAGGATCCTGTGCAAATTTTATTAGTTAGTTTAATTAAATGATGGACCTAAATTAAATAATTCAACATGTTTAAAGACACGTCAAGTTAAATTTCAATTTTAGAGACTTAAAAAGTATTTAAAAATCTGATAGTGTCAAGTTAAATTTCAATTTTAGATACTTAAATAGTATTTAAGAATCTGATAGTATGGACAATTTCATTATAGGGCATCTCATAATCTCCATATTGATCTATTATCCACCTTTACATCTATTCTTTCTTAACTAAACATTGAAAGATGCATGCAACCCTCAAGTTACTAGAAGCTCCTATGCTTTAATTAATCTACTCGTACTTTAATGTTAGGTCCTAATAATAGTTTACCTTACTTGAGCTGGATTTTCCTTTCTGCATGCAGAACTCCCTCAGTTTTGTTTGCCGGCAATGTCGATGCACCTCAACACCAACGATCTTATGAACATGTTTTCTTTGTTCTTGGAATGCGTCGAAGCACTTAATTTTTTATTTCTTCTATAAGATTTTAATATAATGATTTCCAAAGAGCTTTGGATTTTTTTTTTGAGAATTTTGTATATACCACTAAAAATTATGCTTATTTTGGATTTATCATCAAACTTTTGCCATTTTCTCTATATGTCGATCTAAATTGTTCTTTCAATTCTTACATGCCATTGTTAACCGTTAACCAGATTATAGTTTACAATGATCAAAATATCCCTATCAGATTTCAAAATTTTAAACTTTAACTTATTTACCTTATTTTGGAGTATTTGAAAAGCCTGAAAAATTAAAACTTTGAACTATTACATTTTAAACTTTGAAATTTTAAATCTATGTTTATACTTTCATATTTTGAATTTATAGTTTTCATATTTTCAAATCTATATGTTTATACATTGGCATTAGCCGAACTCAGCACTTTAGCTACAAAGATTTGTGTTTGTCTTGGTTCGACCAGAACATTCCAACTCCAAGCACACCCAAATTAACGAGCTGTTTATTGATTCGGCCTGTGACCGGTGACTGAATCAACGGTAGAGACAAAAGTGTTAAAAATTTGATATAGAGTGGTATATACAAAAGTATTAAAAGTTTGATGATAGATTCAAACTAAACATATTTTTTTGTGATATACACAAAATTCTTTTTTTTTTTTGTGACATGTATGTGGTTAGTCATGGTGACACAACAGCATTACATATATATCTCAGACGGGCACCCTTCATTTAGATTTTTGTGAAAGATTATGTAACGATTTGTAATTTGAAATTTTGGTGAATATAATGTTCTCCAATGTAGTTCTGAATTAAGTAAATGTTTTCTCCTCTAAAATTTAATACTACTATAATACAGCATATAAATTTATTCTACTACATTATGTTGAAATTTGAAATTCCAAATTTATATTTGAATTTCTAAATTTTAAATTCAAAATATGAAATATAAAATTTGTAATTTGAAATCCAAAATTAACTTTGAAGTTTGAATCTCAATTTGAATTGTTGAATTTCTAAATTCAAAAATCTCAAGTTTTGTGTTTTGAATGTAGAGATCCAAAAATAAAATATTTCTAATTTTGAATCATAAACTAAAAAATATAAGATTTTAAATCAAAAATTTAAATAGGAAATTTGAAATTTTCATTTGAGTTACAAATTTCTAAATTCAATTTTTCAATTTTCAAAATTGAAAATTGAAAATTTGAAATACAAAATTTTAAATTTTAAATTAAAAATACAAAAATTGAACTTCAATATTCAAAATATAGAGTTCTGAAATTAAATAGAAATTTATAAATTTTAAATTTTAAATTCAAATTTTGAATTTGAATTTTTTTAAAATTCAAATTTCAAAGTTAAATTTTGAATTTCAATTTTAAAATTTTAAAATTCAAATTTATTTTGGAATTTCAAATTTTAGTATAATGTAGTAGAAACTTTTATATGTTATATTATAGTAGTATGAAAATTTTAAAATATAAAATATTGACTTAATTTTTCACTATATTAAAGTATTGTTTGTTCACCAAATCTAACAACTAATGCCCCGTTTGAAAACACAGTATTTGAAAACCATGACTTTGAAATTGTAATGCAACCAAAACCACAGTTTTTGAGAAAATTACAGTTTTTTTAAGGTATTTAGATACACAGTTTTTTTTTCAAAATTTTCAATTTAATGTTTAAATGAACTAGTTGTTATGAGTTTAAAAAAATAACCGTTGGACAATTTTTATGGGTGTTTGGATATCAAACTTTTCAAATTTCTTAGACATGAAGCATCAGAAGTTTAGAATCCAATTCCATGCTACTTCAATCTTTTCAAATTTACAGCTCAACACTGAAGCTGCAATTTCAAATTTTGTTTCATGTCTAAGAAATTGCAACTTTTCAAATTCAACTTCAACATCAACTGTAACTTCAACTTCAACACTGATGAATTTGAAAAGTTGAATTTTGAAGAATAACAGAGAGAGAGTACGAGAGAGAGAGAGCTCTTGGTCAAAGTTTTTTCCAAAACTTTGTACCGGAGCCAAGTTACAAAACTAAAAAAAAAACCATAAAAAATTTTGTAACCAAACAGAATCTTGATTTTCAATACCACAGTTTCTTTCAAAACTATAGTATTGAACAAAAACTTTAAAAAAATTTTGTTTCCAAACGGGCCTTAAAAGTCTTGGTTGGAATGGTAGTTATGAGTCTCTTAAAGTAAGAGGTCTTGCGGTTTGTTACGGTATGAGTCGTGACTAATTGGCTGAGTCGGTTTGTTGTGACTTCAAACAAAATTTGACATGATAAATTAGTTTCATAATTTTGATTCACTATGAGTTAGTTTTCAATTTTATGTTTATTCTTAGTTATTTAAAATAATACGTCCTGTTCGGGAGAGAATAGTAATGGTAACGGAGACCCTTCTGTTGGCCTCAAGCTTATTGAGAACTGTATGAGGTACACCTCAACGTAATTTTGATCATTAATTAAGATGATATGGTACATGTGGTGCTAGTTATAACTCTCAAATAATTTGTTCTAAAATGTAATTTTGATCATTAATTTTTAAATTATATATTAGTAAAAATTACAATATTATGAAAAAAATTTGACAATAAATCTATTGACATCAATTTTTATGTGACCAAAACTTATAGTTTTATATATTAGTGGTTAAAGATGAAAAAAAAATTAACCACTCGAGTACCCAAATATCGGCCTTTTATGACGGAGGGACTATTCCAAATAATACACAAATAGTCCACATATCAAGTTATACATAGGCCATAGCACAATTATATATTTTATACGAAGGTGATTAGAGTTATTATTTTTAAATACATGTCATAATGATATCTAACACTAAAATAAGACACGAAGAAAACGATCAAAATAATCTTATTTAACATATTTTATTAAAAATTTGTCTATATCATAATACATATACATATTCTTAATTTTGATAGACAAATTTATTAGAAAAGTAAACTTGTATTATTAATAGAAGGGTATACATGAAGAAAGATATATAAATGTGCCTTTAGCTTGTAGACTAACATCGATTTTAAAACAAAATATGAATGTTAGAATAACATTTATTTATAAGCGGAGGATGTATTTGCACATTGCACGCTTCAGATTTTGTCTGTGTAATAACATACAGGCCTTTAAACTTGAACTAGATTACGCACGTTGGTATGGTAGTAAAGATATTAGATGATGTCATTTTAGATGATCTTCATAAAGTGATTTATATTTGGTTGCATTATTGTATTCCGATACTCTATAATTTGTGAAACGAAGGGAATTCAATCATAAATTGTTTGAACTAGATTTATAGTGATGAATTTAATAAATGACAATCTATAATGACGCAAATGGATGGGTATGATTATAGAAAGAAATAAAAGAAAATAGTATTAGAGGTCCTAGTATTTTAAATTGAAACAAATATAAGCCTATTTATTATTTGAATAGAACAATTACGTCCTTATCTAATTTTTTATTAATTTATTTAATATGTTGAGATATCGACATGGAGACCAATCTATAAGAGTCAACATATCAGACCCACATATCATTGATTATTATTTTAATAGAAATAATAAGGAATTGAATTAAAGAGCTAATTGCTCCTATTTAAATAATAGAAGAATTTATCTACTCCAACATAAGATAGAGGAGTTTGATTGTATAAATCATGATAATAGAAGGGAGTCTAGTGTTATTTTCCTAAGAAATAATTTAATGATTATAGTAAAAAAGCTGATATGATTTAATATGATGCTATCGAATTACAGAAGTAAGAAAGATATTAGTTTGGTAAGTCATAAGATTGTATAGATTGTACTGATGTGCTATTTAGATATATTTAAGAGAGAGAAAAGGACACCACACGGACTTAAACGACAGAATTAAGCAAGTCGATGGACTGTAGTGACGCCGTGCCTATACCCACCCGCGGCATCGGCTTGCCGGAGCTCAGCACCGCCTCCAGCATCGGCCTCCCGGCGGCCTCCGGAGTAAAGGACGGAGTAAAAGATAGACGCCAACAGAAGAACACAAGTTGTCGCGGAAACGCAAGTTATGTATGTGGATGCGAATTTCTGTGTGACACTAGGAGATGGTGATTGCTATATGAATGTGAAAACAATTTGTTACGTGAACGTAAGTTTCTATGTGACACTGGGAGATGGTGATGTATGTTCCGTATATATAAAGACAAGTTGTTAAGCAAAACATGCACAACTCTGTGAGCGACAAATGGAGATGGTGATTGCTGTGTGAAGAGGTGTGCTTTATGTTCTGATATGTGAGAACATAAATACAAGTTTGTGGGTGACTGGAGATGATGGTGATTGTTATGTCAATGTGAGCGGTGATGTATGCTCTGAATATGTAAATACATGTTACGCAAATGTGATTTTGTAGATGAAGTCAGTACGGGGTGGTGATCACTCTGCGAATATGAGTGCTTCTATATGTGTTGAATTTGAAAGCCACAGTAGATGATGGTGATTGCTATGTGAATTCAGATTGCGCCTATTCCAGCTTTCTATTCGTCCAATACAACAGAAGCATCCAGTATGAACCAGATTTGGAAATAGCTTGACCAATCTAACAGGTCAAATTTTGAAGTAGAAAAACTAAACTGAACCAGCAAGTAGATGGACTGAAAGCAATATTTTTATCTTGAAACATATACGAGAATAAACTGTTCTACAACAATAGATTTTGTCACAAACTTACATTTCCAAGCACAAGCTTTCTCTCATTGGCCATAATACTGTTGCACGGTGTCTTTTTTTAATTCATGTGTTAGTTTGTGCTTTTTTTTTATGATGTGTTAATCAAAACACTCGATATAGATCACGAGTGTCTACAAGTAATAAAAGAAATGCAAATCTAAACGATTTGTGTGTGTTTTTTTAGTAGCCGGTGATCTCGCCGTCCCAGAACTCGTCGACTGACTTGTAAGGCCCAATTTCATGGACAAAGGGGCTCAAGACACCTCTGGACTCCGGCAGGCCGGCGATCTTGAGACGATCATCCTCAGTGAGCTCCCAATCAAAGATTTTCAGGTTCTCCCTCATCCTCTGCTCGTTGAAGCTCTTCACGATTATGCAGTCCCCTTGCTCATGCACCCACCTCAAACACACCTGCGTTTTATTGAAACTATGAGCTTCCAGGAGATGAATTTAGTCATTCCATCTATGAAAAGATAAGTTAGATCGAATTTTGGAAAATAGTCATATTTCTCATTAATCATATTGACCACAGGCAAACAGTTACAACTGTAGTCTAGATTTTTTTGTCTACATTTCCATGTGTGCTGAGATTCAGGATGGCCTGGATGCTATCTATGCTTGCCAGTCCTCGATTGTTGAGCCTTAGCCGAGACAAGCATTGCTTAGCCAATGTGCGACTGGCAAATAAATAATTTGTTGTTTCTATATCAGATTGACAAAGAGGACAGATTGTTGATGGAAGTGTCATACCTTTCTTTTGAAGTTTGCTTCGTGTGTTCAACTTATCTAACAGGAAAGCCACTTTTGCACTTTATGGGTGCCTTGTTCTTCCACACCCATTCAGTATGTGGCCATCTAGGATGATATTGTTGCAGCATGTTATAGATTTTATGTCTTACATTGCCCAAGATTATCCTCTACTAGAATGGCTTTATCCTTATCCTATTTGACTCTTGTTCTTAACTAAGAATAATTATTTGAGACTTGATTTACCTTTAGGATTCTCTTAGAATCACCACCGGACCTCTCCAACAACCCTAAACATCTCTCTCCATATTATAGCCCCGAATTATGATGTATAATAAATCAAGTTTCTCCCACCAAGGCTCGACTGAGCTGATTTGACCAATTTGACATCTCAAGCTCCCATGAACATTTCTGTGCATAAACATACCATCTTTTAAGTCTTCAATATTGACAAAATTTCTAAATTTAAACTGGTAGAGAAAGACAGATACCTGTGCCTTACTTTTCCTGGGCTATAGTTTTGCCTCTTTCTTTGGCGATCTGTCTGAGTACTGGAGAGTCCATGACGATGTCGC
Organism: Pharus latifolius; assembly: GCA_019359835.1. Taxonomy (NCBI): domain Eukaryota; kingdom Viridiplantae; phylum Streptophyta; class Magnoliopsida; order Poales; family Poaceae; genus Pharus; species Pharus latifolius. Next base: position 1,238,201 of record CM033328.1, read on the forward strand.
TGGCCCATGCAGTACCCCTCGCTCCCAGCGGCGAGTAGCCGCAGAGTTGGACTCCTTTCGCTATGCAAAACTCCCTTAGCTTCGTTTGTCGGCAATAGGGTGCACCTCAACCTGCTTGTAAATAACAATATTATTTCCAATTTATGGGGAAATGAATTTAGTCACTCTTTCATTTATTTTATAAAATTTAACTTACATGTATATCAAACAATAAGTAAAAAAAAGAACAGAGGAAGAACCTGATTAGCAGCAGGAGGGATCTTTGCAAAGGAGATAAGGTTCTCCAACTTCTTGGAGCTGAAATTGCTGACTCCAATGGCCTTGGTGAGCCCAAGCCTCTGACAATCTTCCATCTCCTCCCAAACTCCCTTCATATCCATCAACATGAAGTCTTCTGGAGAGAATAGTACTGCAGATAAAGGCCCTTCTGTTGGCCTCAAACTTATTGGATAGTGTATGAGATACAGATCAATGTAGTCCATTTGTAGATTCCTAACAGATACAAGATCATTAGGTGTGTGATGTTAGTTTAATACTCACAGATAAACTCATGTCAAAGCAGGCCAGTTAACAAAAATGTAGGCTTAACTAGTATTTATGGTGTCAGCTAGTGTTATAATGATGTAGATCAATCAGATGACTTTGCTTTTATAATCGATACAACTCTGATTCTCTATCAAAAAATTGCAGTATTAACAATTTTTTGCAATTACACAAGATTTTTGGCTAGTTGCTACAAATAATAGCAGGTAGATAGCATGACACCTGGGGTGCAATTTAGGGGAAAAAAGTTTTATGAGAGCTCGATGTAATGGATTGTTTGATATATACCCAGTTTTAAGCGTTAAATCACAACTTTATGATTCAGATTTGAGTACAATTTGTAGACATGGATCGCATAACTTTGTGATATGGATGACAAATGATGCATCTCAATCTCCCGATCACACAATCTGATGGACGAGAGATTTCACTTTGGGCCCACAATGTCAGAAACAACTTACTGGAGTGTCTTCCTGAGCGCCGGCACGACGCGGCCGGGGTGCGCGTCGCGCAGCCACAGCTTCGAAGTGACGTACAGCTCGTCCCGGGACGCCACCATGCCGGCCCGCACCGCCTCGGCCGCGGCCTCGCCCAGCTCGGCCTCCGTGCGGTACACCGCCGCGGTGTCGAAGTGCCGGTACCCGGCCTCCACGGCGCGCAGCACGGCCGACCTCACGGTCCCCGGCTCCTCCCCGCCGTGCGGTAACGACGCCGTGCCCATGCCCACCCTCGGCATCGGCTTGCCGGAGCTCAGCACCGCCTCCGGCATCCTCCCGGTGGCCATGAACTATAATGGACAGAGCGAGCGAGCTGGGGAGATGGAGATGCCGAGTGACAACACAAGTACTGACGTCACTATGGATCAATTAGTACATACTTACGCTACTATGAATCAGCGGCTGCACAGACTTTCAGAGGAAATATTCTTCACATGTAGGAATAATACTCATCACTTTAATACGAAGATGTTCCGAGAAATTTTTCCTATGTACTCACGGATAAATTAGATATTTATTAGAATTTAAGTAATTTTAGTATAACATAAATAACTTTTAATTTCGAAATCGAATATAAGTAATATTTGGTCTCTATATGAAGATAATTTAAAAAGCTATAACTTGTTAAATATAATCAACATCTAATTTTAATTATTTTAATGCATAAATCATGATCACACAAAAATCGAGAAAAAATATTTTTTTTTCCCGAACATTTGCTGTCTCACGTGGCGTCTGCTCTCTCTGAATGTGAGATAAAAATTAATTTTTTAACGCGAGCGCTGGGCCGACACCTGCGTCTGACTTAGTCTTAGCGACATGTATGCAGCTCAGGCCCATCCCAAATATTTGGAGTCTCCATTCAAAAAGTAAAAATATCCTCCAATCTATATGAAAAAATTTAAACATATATGAACCAATTGAAAGTTGGATGTGTAGGAAACCGAGTAAGTAACATTAGCAGAATTTCAAAAATTTTACTCGAAAGCTGCAAGTAATAGATCATAGATTAGATTGTTACCAACAGCAGAAGCAGATTTGGTGCAGTGATCGAATGTTCACAGCAACTGTTTGCGGATCGTCTTGATCAGCAAATGTAGATGACAACGACCGCTCACAGATCGTTCTAATCAGCACAGCAATTGCAGCAGTGCCTCTACCAGTATCCACACGTACCGGGATGGAATGTCGTACGATGGTGTGCTAGCACCAATGAGCACGATAAGGGTTTATGGGCTATCAAAAAGAGATGGCAGCTATGACTTGTGTGATGATTCTCAAAACCCATCATACATCTCTATATATAGGGTCATGCAGAAGAAATCCTAACAGATTAGGTTTTCTGATGTGATACGAATCTTATCCGAACTACTCATGCAGAAGAAATCCTAACAGATTAGGTTTCCTGATGTGATTCAAATCTTAACCGAACTGCCTATGCAGAAGAAATCCTAACATATTAGATTTTCTTATGTGATTCAAATCTTATCCGAACTGCATGATGAGTTTAATATTAAATCTTCGTATCTGATATGTATATTCCATAACAGACCCAATCTGAATCTGATATGAAAACCCATAACAAATCCAATCCGAATGCATAAGGAGTCTAATATTAAGTCTCCGAATATGATACTGAAACCCATACCAAATCCAATCCAAATGCATAATGAGTCTAAACCCAATCCAAATACATAAGGAGTCTAATATTAAGTTTTCAAATCTAATACGGAAACCCAAAATAGACTTAATCCAAATTGCATTGTTCCAACCCGTTAAGTGTGTGACCCTGTAGGTTTATGTATATTTAGTCACGACCCGGGAATATGTACCCAATTGTAAGTCGATAGTGGCCCCTAGCAGGACATAACAACTATCCAAATACACACAAAGATCATAATCAGCAAACCTATATAATGTCTTCATGTTGATCTTCTTACCATACGATACTAGATTAAACCCAAGGTAGGAAATGTGCCACCCTTGCACAGTTGAATTCTTTCTCGATCTCATTAGTGAATTGATCTTCCCGTAGTTGACATTGAACCACAAACGGCATGGTCATGCACTTCTCAATTCATCTATATCGAGGGGCCCAGAGATATCTCTCTCATTATATGAGATATGCAAATTCATCTTAACCATTCATATTCCTCCGCATGGCTCATAGCATACCCGAATATTACCTTTATTACTACTTAGTTAAAAGTAGCGTTTGGTAGTTTCAAAATATACTACTACACATGTAGGAAACTATGATGGTCTTAGGTCTAAGGATCAATCATAAACATTATTTGAGACCAACTGGTGACACTTAAATAATAAATCCAAACAGTGTCTCAAAATGGGTCTATCCAACATTATATTCTCAAATATATGTCCACATTATTGATTTGATATCTTATATCTATGGTCCGTGAAACATAACCATCAATCAATAAATGTGCTAATCCATTAATCAATAATGTTCTATTTAAAAATAATGGATCAGAGACTATATTAGAATAATATCATCAAATAAATTTAGAGTCTCACGAACAAGTCACATACTTGTTGATCAAACCAAGATGATAATTTATTCGAAAATAACATATTATTCAAATTTTCATAAATATAACATAGATAAATACAACCCTGTGATTTTCTCAACCCCTCACTTGGTCTAGAGTCAATCACAAATGTATCTAATACCTATTGCTCTAGTATGCACCTCATGCTTTAGTTGCGGGAGAGGCTTTGTCAACGGATCAGCAACATTCAAATCCGTGGACACTGTGCAAATCTTCACATTACCTCTATTTACGATTTCTCGGATGAGGTGATAATGCCTGAGTATATATTTAGAATTCTGATGAGACCTTGGTTCCTTAGCTTGCGCAATGGCTCCACTATTATCACAATAGAGATCCACTGGTTCTTTAGCTTGCGCAATGGCTCCACTATTATTATAATAGAGATCCACTGGGCTTGAAATGCTAAAAACCACACCAAGTTCAGAGATGACTTTTTAATCCAAACAGCTTCTTTGACAGCTTCAGAAGCAACAATGTACTCTGTTTCTGTTGTAGAATCAGCGACAGTTTCTTTCTTAGAACTCTTCCAGCTTACAGCTCCACCATTAAGACAAAACACAAAACCAGATTGCGATTTGAAATCATTTTTGTCGGTTTGGAAGTTAGCATCGATGTAACCACTAACAACGAGCTCTTCCTTACCTCCATAAACCAGGAACACATCCTTAGTCCTTCTCAAGTATTTAAGGATGTTTTTTACAGCAATCCAGTGACTCTCACCTGGATCTGATTGGTATCTACTCGTAACACTTAGAGCATAGGAGACATCTGGGCGTGTACAAAGCATGGCATACATAATAGACCCAACAGTAGAAGCATATGGAATCTTATTCATTCGGTCCTGCTCATCACATGTCGAAGGACATTGACTCTTGCTAAGACTAATGCCACGTGACATAGGCAGAAAACCTTTCTTGGAATCCTGCATGTTGAATCTATTCAATACTTCGCCAACATATGTACTTTCTTGGAATCTTAATACCCAAAATATATGCTGCCTCACTTAAGTCTTTCACAGAAAAGCTACTTTTCAGTGAGGACTTCACAGACTCAAGCATAGGAATATCATTTCCGATCAGAAGTATGTTATCCACATATAAGACCAGAAAAACAAGTGCGCTCCTATTTGCCTTTTTGTAAACACAGGCTCTTCTTCATTTTTTATGAAGCCAAACTGTTTGACTACTTCATCAAAACAAAGATTCCAACTCCGAGATGCTTGTTTCAACCCATAAATGGATTTATGAAGCTTGCATACTTTCCCACTATTTTCTGGATCGACAAAACTTTTAGGCTGTGCCATATACACATCCTCACTTAGGTTTCCATTTAGGAAAGCTGTTTTGACATCCATCAGCCATATCTCGTAATCAAAATAGGCAGCAATAGTTAGGATAATCCTGATTGACTTTAATATAACAACGGGCGAAAAGATTTCATCATAATCAACACCTTGAATTTGCTTGAAATCTTTCGCAACTAATCGTGCTTTATGGATATGAACATGACCATCTATGTCAATCTTTTTCTTATAAACCCATTTGCAGTCAATGGTTTTTACACCATCAGGTAGATCAACCAAATTCCACACTCGATTGTCATGCATGGATTCAATTTCAGATCTCATGGCTCCAAGCCATTTCCCAGAGTCAGGGCTCATCATCGCTTCTTCGTAAGTCTTGGGCTAATCATTGTCTATCAATAATACTTCACGCTGTTCCATTGTAAGGAACATGTACATTCCAGGTGCGTGACATACCCTTTCAAACCTACGTGTAACTAGTGCTTGTCCTGCATTTCTACATTATTTTGCAGGTCTTGTTGAGCTACAGTGGGTGCTGAAACAATTTCTAGTGGTTCTCAAATTTCTTCAAGTTGCACTGTGCTCCCACTTACTCCTTTTGAGAGAAATTCTTTCTCCAAAAAGACACCGTTTCGGGCAACAAACACTTTGTTTTCTTCTCGATTATAGAAGTAATATCCTTTTATTTCCTTAGGATATCCCACAAAGAAGTATTTATCTGATTTGGGTTTGAGCTTATCAGTCATTAAATTTTTTACATAAGCCTCACAACCCCAAATCTTAAGAAAAGATAACCCGGGACGCTTTCCATTCCATATCTCATATGGTGTCTTTTCTACGGCTTTTGATGGAGCCCTATTTAATGTGAACGCAGCTGTTTCTAGAGCATATCCCCAGAAGGACAATAGAAGATCAGTTTGGCTCATCATTGACTGAACCATGTCCAACAAGGTCCTGTTCCGTCGTTTTGACACACCCTTCCGTTGAGGTGTTCTCGGCGGGGTCAATTGTGGAACAATTCCGTGTTGTTTTAGATTATCACCAAATTCTTGGCTCAAATACTCCCCTCCATGATCAGATCGTAGAGTTTTAATTGTCTTGCCAAGTTAATTCTGTACTTCATTCTGAAAATCCTTGAATTTATCAAACGTTTCAGATTTATGCCTCATTAAGTAGACATATCCATATCTACTAAAGTCATCGGTAAAAGTTATGAAGTACTGAAAACCACTTCTAGCTGTTGAACTTAATGGTCCACATACATCAGTATGAACAAGAGCCAGTAAGTCACTTGCCCTTTCACTTTCAACTGTGAAAGGTGCTTTTGTCATTTTGCCAAGTAAACAAGATTCACACACATCAAATGATTGAAAATCAAATGAGTCTAGAAGACCATCTTTCAGGAGTTCCATGGTGCGTTTCTCATTTATATGACCTAAACGACAATGCCAGATAAATGTGAGATTCAAATCATTGGGTCTAAGCCTCTTAGTACATATGTTATAGACAGGTAATTCAAGATTTAGTTGATAAAACCCATTTTCCAATGAGGCCTTGCCATAAAACATATCATTTAAATAAAAGAAACAACGATTGTTCTTTATTCTAAATTCATAACCCAGCGTGTCCAAACACGACACGGATACAATGCTTTTACTTATGGTGGGAACATAATAACAGTTATTAAGTTCTAAAACTAATCCTGAAGGTAAAGCTAGTATAAAAGTTCCAACAGCTAATGCTGCAACTCTTACTCCATTGCCAATGCGAAGTTGAACCTCACCCTTAGCCAAATTTCTACTCCTTTTAAGCCCCTGCATCAAAGTGCAAATATGAGCAGCCAATCCGGTATCAAATACCCATGAGTCGGATGGAGAAGTAGCTAAATGAACTTCTATAACATATATACCTGAAGGAGTCTCACTTTCCTTCTTTTTCTTTAAATCTTCCAGGTACTTCTTGCAATTCCTCTTCCAATGGTCAGATTCTTTGCAATAGAAGCATTCAGTAGTAGGGGTAGCACCTGGTTTGAACTTTCCTTTGGAATTAGGTTTAGCGCTAGAGGATCTTTCTAGAGCTTTGCCCTTTCCCTTAGCCTTGCCCTTGCCCTTCTTCTTAAAGCTTTTTCCCTTTTGAACCATCATTACATTATTTGGAATTTTCTTAATGTTCTGTTTTGCTGTTTTAAGCATCGCATGCAATTCGGTCAATGATTTCTCCAGATTATTCATGTTATAGTTCATGACAAACTTTTCCAAATTCTCAATGTAACCAATTATCTTGATCACATGAGGACTGACTGAGCTCCCTTCTACCAACTTGCAATCATGCAATTTCTTGGTGGTTTCATATCTTTCCACCCTGGCCTACTCCTCGAATAAGTTTCTAAGAGACACGGCCATGTCATAAGCTGTCATGTTCTCATATTGCTTCTAAAACTCAGAGTTCATAGTGACTAGCATTAGACAGCTGGCTCAAGTGCGTCATCGATATGCTTTTTGTAAGCATCCTTTTGAGCATGTGGAGCACTAGCGGCTGGTTCATCAGGTATAGGAGTCTCTAGAACGTAGTCCTTTTTCTCTTGTTTGAGAACAATTCTCAAGTTTCTATACCAATCAATAAAATTTGTTCCATTGAACTTTTCTTTATTAAGGACAGATCGCAAACTGAAATTGTTTGAGGAGCTACCACTATCTATGGTCTACAACAGTAAAGAAATGCAAAATTTTAGCATTATATTTATGAAAAATCTTTTATTCAATAAAAGATGTACCAACTATATATTTTAGAACAAAAATCTCTCAAGAAATATATATAGTAGGCTAAGATCCATATTTCGCTAAGTTCTAGTGAGCTTTGGCATCACTGTTAGAGACCTAGTTATTTAGGTAAGTAACTCTTTACTAATTATATCATATATAACTCTTGTTTGTTGGGTATCATCCCAACATCACGCCCCCAAAGCCCAAAACCGTTTTGATGGCCTTGTTAAGTTAAACCAATTCTATGCTTATGGGTGTCCAACACACATCCTGCCTTATTAAGATAATTGATGGTGTCCTGATTTCTCATACCCACCAAGCAACGATCAAAATCTTGACACGTGTAGCAAAATATTCCCTGTCACAGGTGTGAGAACCATCTCAGAGAGCCAAGCAAGAGCCAAGCCTCTAACAGTTTGGCTCTTAGCGTGGGCTCCACACTCTTAACCACCAAGCAAGAGCTAAGCACTTCAATGGTTTGGCTCTTGCTTAGTTCTATATGATTTGACAATTATATATTTAACGAATTTGTATTAATTCATGAATTTTAATATTAGTAATATATTAACATATTACTTATGAAACTAAATTCGACATTTGCGACCAAAAAAATAAATAATAAAATTTTGGATTTAAAAATTGCACTTGACGAAAAAAAATAATAGATATTAAAATTCAAATAGTGGTACATGACATCATTGCGAAATACACTAAAATTAAATTTGCAAATAAATATCTATTATGAAATTTGATAAAATACTACTCGTCGGCGTTTCCTCCAAAATGTTACCAAATGTGCTCGATCACGTCTCTTTTTAGTTGCGTGTGTGTAGGTTGAGCACGGATGGCAGCATTTTTCTTCGAAGTACATCTTCGAATAAAGGCGTACCCTCAGTGTGGATCACAGGTGGTACTACCATGGATGTGGCCGGATGATCATTTTAGTCATAGTTCTCGGCATTGTCGTCGCGCTTGTCCTCTATGATCATGTTGTGCAAGATGATGCAAACCAGCATGATCTTCGCGAGGGTTGACTATCTCCAAAATCTTGCCGCACCATGCACAATGGCGAACCGAGACTGCAGGACTCCAAAAGCCTGCTCAACATCTTTTCTTGCTCCTTCTTAATGTTGTGCGAACAACTAGGTTTTCACCGTCTACGGGAGCGGTATCGTCTTTACAAAGACAGCCCACTCCGGGTATATATCGTCGGCGAGATAATATCCCATGTTGTACTGCCGACCATTGACAGTGTACTCAACACGAGGGGACTTGCCCTTTCATTACATCAGTGAACAATGGTGATTGATTCAGTACATTGATGTCATTGTTGGAGCCTGCCACACCAAAAAAAGCATGCCATATCCAGAGATCGTAAGAAGCCATCGCTTCAAATATGATCGTCGGGACTACATAATCTCCACGTGTAAATTGTTCCTTCCATACTATTGTACAGTTTCTCCATTCCCAGTGCATGCAATTAATACTTCCCAGCATACCCGGAAAGCCACAAGCCTCTCCTTGTCGCAGCAAGCGGTGGATATCCTCGACGATGAGGCTGCGAAGATATTGCTCGCTAAACTTGTCGATGACGCCTTGCACAAAGTGCTCCAAGCATTGAATCACCGTGGACTCCCCTATCCGCACGTACGCGTCGATGGCATCAGCGGAGCCACCATATGTTAGCATACGCATAGCTGTGGTGCACTTCTGTAAAGGGAAGAGTCCACGGCGATTAATGGCATCCCTTCTTTCAGTGAAATAAGGGGATCACTCACCGAGCGTTTTGACAATACGAACAAAGAGGGGTCTCCCCATACGAAATTGCTGACGAAATATATTGTCAGAGTAGACCGGAGAGTCGGAGAAGTAGTTTGCAACGAGTCGTAGATGGCCATCTTCACAGTCTCTCTCAACATATCTCCTATTGTTGCGTCGGCGACGTCCACGGGACGAAGCAGCATCAAATCGGGATTACAGATCGGTGATAATACGATCTTCCTCCTCTTCCTCCTTCACAAAGTCCACCAAGAAATCCTCTATTTTGCTAATGGCATCCTCCTTAGGGCTATTTGTGCTCGAACTAGAGCTAGACAACATTTTGTGAGTGGCTGCGAAAAGTGAGTTTGTGAAGTGCTATGCTATTTTGCAAGAGAAGTTAGATTGTGAGGAGAACGTTCTGAGGGGGGTTGAATATATAGACAAGGAGTCCAACGGCTATATTCGAATGGGTAGGTTGAAACGGTTAGTTTTGAATAGCTATATTTCAACGGCTAGTTTTGAACAGACATATTCCAACAGCTAGTTTCAAACGGCTATATTCCACGAATAGTTTCGAACAACTAGTTTTCAATGTTACATTCCAACGACTATATTCCAACGGCCATATTCTACAACAATGCTAAATTTAATTCATGCATTGATTAATAAAGTATCGTACATAGATTAACAAAGAAACATATATGGTTGGCTATCTAAAGTAAATTCAAAACATCAAAACTAATCTTGGTCCTCCAGGGCTTTAAGTTTATCTCTTATCATCTTTATGCTCGCCGCATAATCCTCTTCTGAGGGTCGTCCATGGTGGATTTGTCGATGCCCACCATTCTCGAGTATGCCTCGTACAAGGTAGACTTTTCCTTCGACTTCCCCAGGCTGCGCAATGACTCGGACACACAAAGTGCATCCTTCCTTTTTTGACACGGTCATAGTAATTATTGATGAAGGCATCAAGATCCTCTCGCATTACCACCATAGAATCCTGTATAAGATCAAGGATGCCGACTAGAGGGGGGTGATTAGGAGGTTTTTAAATTTTCTTTCTCACTAAGCAATTTCATCAAAATAATTGTTTGAGCTAGATTATACAATGAGACTTTAAAGCAATTTAGTCAACTGCAACCATATGAACTATTCAATAAAACATGCAACAATGGTAAATTTAACAATTGTGTCAAGATGAATGTAAGACAAATAAGATATACACAATTGACACAATAATTTTTTACCGAGGTCTCGAAGACTCGCTCGGTCTCCCCTACTCCTCGTTGAAGCGTTCGCTCGGAGCCTCGCTTCTATATCCATGAAGGATATCTCACTAGAATTGCTCCTTCTCCACTCCGGATAGGCGAGCACCACACCTTTCACAATCTTTTGCTGGCCTCTCCGACAAACTTCAATTGGAGATATCACGACTCTCCTCCGACACTGTCTAGACGAAGGCAATCGCCAAGAGTAACGAGTCGGATGCGCTCACTTGATCAAATCTCGTGCTAGAAGCTCAAATATGCAAATGAGATGCTCAAACACTCTAGCACTTAGGAAGCAAATGGTGATTCAAGTGCACTAAGCACTATTAACTTCACATAATTTGCTCTCTCTCAAAACAACTCAAGATTTGGGCTCAATTCTAGCCTCTAAATGCAATAACTCAAATTCAATGACTTGGCTAGGTTTTCAGCTGGTATATGAACTCTTTGAGCACCAACAAATGAAGCCAAACACGAAGTATTTATAGCCTCAAAGAAAAACTAGCAGTTTGCAACAAACTGAACCAGATTTGTACAGGCTAGACATTATCCAGCCAGTTCAAACATTGTCCGACCAGTTCAACGAAAACAGCCGTTGCAACGTGTCAGTGACCGTTGGGAGCTTTTTCTATAAAGGCCGGACATTGTTCGGCCATGACGGACAAAAGCTCCGGACGGTTGCATTTGTCTCTGTTTCATTTCTCGACTCAAATAATTTGTACAGGCCGGACAATGTCCGGCCATATCGGACAAAGTCCGGCCTTCTCGGACAAAAGGCCTGGACGGATGCAAATGTCTCTGGTTTCATTATGCAAAAGGCTGAAAAAATTTGTACAGGCCAGACAATGTCCGGCCACTGTATACTGACAGTAAAATAAGCATAGCTTTTGATTCAGAGATCCGATTGAGGTAATTTTTGGCTTGTTAGAACAATAACTCAGAGCACTACAATTTTGTCAACAAGAGAAAGACCTAGAAATTCCTAGATATTTCTAGAAAATATAAAAACCTTCCTACTTCCAAAATCTCCAACACAAAAATCATCTCAAATGCAATTTAGGGTATTTGCACATACGGATTTGTTGTTTTCTTGCGGATATCTTAGCTAACATACAGTGATGACCACGACCAATGTGATTTACTAACTAAAACCACAGGTCGAATATCCGATCGAAAATAGATGGTCGAGTGGGTTTGGTCAAGTGTACGCAAGCGAGCCGAAGACTGGTACGACCAGCTCGAACTGCTATGACCATGACCAAACCCTAACCAGAAAGCTGCCAAACCGACGACACGACCACGACCATGTATCAAGCACAGATACGATCAGAATGTGCGAATACAACCACAACCAGCTCTAGAAAATAAATCAATACAAATAGCTGGCGATCACAGCTAAGTGCAGTTTTCAAAATATTTTCTCTAATGCACCACAAACTACACTTAGACTCTCTAGCAATGCAAGAGCTATAAAGACACCAGTAAAAGATGATATGAATGCATTTGAGCTTCCGCACTAGATAGATTCAAGTTACTAGTTTCCGACCCCTCTTAATAGTATGGTCAAACTAGTAAAAAGAAACCTATCAACTCGGTCTGTCTCCAAACATCGAGACCGGTAAAATCCTAAGAAAACAATCCTTAATCTTAGATTTTACCTTAGGTGGAGTTCAACCTCGTGAAGCTCGACCGCTTGACGCTTGTCCTCGCAAAGCTCAACCTCGCTAAGCTTGACCTTGCGAAGCTCAACCGCTCGACGCTTGTACTTGCAAAGCTCGATCTTGCTAAGCTTGACCTCGCTCGAGATGTCTCATATCAATTTCATCCTCTTCACAACCTTGCTTGCTTTTATCCTGCAATCAAACTGAGACTACAACACGTACACTCAATGCACAACATTAGTCTCATATATAAGTCGTCATTAATCACCACCAGAGAAACTACTCCACGTAGGAGTTAGCTCAACAGTTTCTCTTTCAAGTGAAATGACACAACCATATTTAACAACAGGCAAATGAGTACGAGATGAAATACACTCATATAGATCATAGATAATAAAGATATACGCGCACGATCTATACTATTCATGTCATGATATCAATCTAATCAAGGTGATGAGCTCCCCCTTAACATATGTATCAATATCAAGTCCACAACTGGAGTCATCAATCTCAAGATTTAACATATTACATCTTGATCAATCAATTAGCACAATTTTGATGCAACCACCGAACTCCCCCTCTACATATGCATCAATATTAAACCTACAACTAAGTAAATATCCATTTCAGGGTTTATCAATAGTCAACTCAATTCACTTGTTGTAAATCAAGATTTATCTAAGTTGTCATTTAATCATCAAAACTGTCATTATCCAGATCAGTATTAATCATTTTGGATTTATCCAAATTATCATTAATCATCAAAACTTAGATTCTTAGATCGACCTAAATCCAATATCCTGCACTGCATCAATTTTGCTCTTACCCTTTGTGCTTCGCCTTAGCGGCATCTCATCCTTCTGACCATGTCTCTACTGGTGACACATCATCGTTGTTGGATGATGACGTATAGGTGCCCGACTCAGACAACCTGCTTCTTTTGTTGGCGGCATCAACGTAGACTGTGGACCACTTAGGTTACCTGCGAATTGCCGTCCACTAGTGATCCAAGATGAACGGATAACCCATCTCCGTCTTGTACATCTCACAAGCTTGCGCCATAAGTTGGTCGTTAGAACGACCGCTAGCGTAGATATCTTTCAGTTGAAGCCAAACACCATTAAATTGAACCACTTTTTTATTGATCCGTTGCCAGTTGTCCTTGCAGTGCTTGGTCTCCCTTCTCCTGTTTGTCAAGATCGTGTCGTTGAATGGCGCTGCGACATTTGCCCAGTACATATCACACTTCCTATTGTTTCCATCAATAGGATCGAGCGAATTGCTGAACCAGGAACTAATTTGTGTGTTGTAAAAAAAATGAATGACGAAGTCGAATGTAAATACATTTCCCTCTTGATGCTGTACGAAAATCACCAACTTACCAGTTTTATGTCATCATCAGTGGACCACGGTAAGCGCTTCGTCTTTCGGCTAGTGTCAACGGCAGCATTGGTGTTGGTGTCATCGACGACAACTCAGGCCGCCAGATTGGGTGGAGCAGAGTCTGGAGTGCCATTGTCAGAGATAGACGCAGAGTGCGGTTGAGGTGGGGAAAACTGCGTACAGGTCAGCGGCATACCAACAAAATGAAAATTTTGGCTATACTGTGGGGGCGGTGGAATTGCGTGGCCGTGTGGTGGATAGGACGATAATTTTGGATGTACTGTGGATACGGCTGGTAAATCGGTGGATATGGATGGTAGTTAGGGGGATACGGTGGCTGCGAAAAACTGAGTTGCTGTTGGGTGTTTGGGGTTTCGGTGTTTTCACCAGGAGAATGGTAAGAGCCAAACCAGTTAACGAAACCACTAGGTGGATTAGAATCCATGTGGAATTTTTGAAAATTTTTGCAACAATTATGGAGTGGTTTTGAGTGTAGATGGATGAACAAATGTGAGTAAAAATGGAGAAACAGTATGTCTTTATATAGGGGAGAGTTGGAAAAAAAATTGTGATTTTTTGTGATTTTTTGTGATTTTTTGGAATTTTTTATGATTTTTTAGGGCCAAAATGAATTAAAAATTGATGCAACGGCTATTTTTAAATGGTCAGATTAAAACGATCAATTTTTTTTAGGTTGACAAGTGGGACCCGCAATTTTTACCTCCCCAACGGCTATTTTAAGTGTCCCCTCACTTACATGTGGGCTAGCAAAAAAGTGACCCCACCTGTCATCCTCTACGGCCAAAATTATGTAATAAAAACTTAAAAATGTGTGTGTTTACTAATTCGTACGGTCATTTATTACACTTCATTCAATGACAGGTGGGCCTTGATTTGCCCCGAACCCACGACTCAGTGAGTGGAGCTCGCACGCCCGCACGTCGCCGACGTCATCAACCCTGGCGGACTCTTGTGTGGCAGGCCCCACTCAACTTTAAAAGTGTGCGACGTGGCTAATTAATATAATGCGTATGACATGTGGGGACGCAACCAATGCGGCCCATAGGTCAGTGACCTATTTTCATTTATGAGTGGTGCGTTCGGCTCCTGACAAGGACACGGTGAACGTGGGGGTGGGGCCCACGCTATAAATGTTTGTGACATTTAAACCGTGCACCCCTTCAATGACATGTGGGTCCTTTAGTTCACTGGCCCCACCCGTCAGAAATTTTTTAAGTGGGTATGGTTGGCCGTTCGTTTTCTCGGTGGGCCCGCAAAATGCGTCCGCTCGCGTCTTCGTCTCCTCCAACGGCGACGCCTCCCTCGCCGTGAGCTCACCTCCCGCTCGCCTCCGCCCGTAGCACGCGGCCGTCCCATCGCGCCGAGCAAACGTCGAGCAGTCCTCCACCGTCGTCGACGCGAGCCGCGGCTAATGCCGCCGTTGAAAACAGTCTTATAGGGAACTTGTGATATATCATTTGATTTAAAATATGTTTGGTTTGAGAAATTAGATTGTGAAGGATTGAACGATGATGGATTATATGATCCTTCAAATTTAGTAGAACCACTTGATCCTATTCAAATAAACTTATTTGGTGGTTTGAAGAATAGTTTGATATCATGATAGATCATCTCATCCCTCAAACTAAACGCCTTTATATTGGATTAGATGATCCTTGAGCCATCTCATTCCTCAAACCAAACAACTCATTAGCTTGCCGCTTACCACATCAATTTATCAATATCATGTTAGGATCCGTGCAAACTTTATTAGTTAGTTTAATTAAATGATGGACCAAAATTAAATAATTCAACAAGTTTAAAGACACGTAAAGTTAAATTTAAATTTTAGAGACTTAAATAGTATTTAAAAATCTGATAGTGTCAAGTCAAATTTCAATTTTAGATACTTAAATAGTATTTAAGAATATGATGGTATGGACAATTTCATTATAGGGCATCTCATAATCTCCATGTTGATCTATTATCCATCTTCACATCTATTCTTTCTTAACTAAACATTGAAAGATGCATGCAACCCTCAAGTTACTAGAAGCTCCTATGGTTTAATTGGTATATATGTTCTCTCTGATGTACAACACTTTACCAGGAATTAAGTAATCGAAGTAACACCAAATTTTATTATCAAATATTATTCATTAAGAAAGACCCAATACAAGAGATGGAATAGTTCTGATTATTGAAAATGGAAAGAGCTAAGTGCATGATCTTAACTATTAACTAATACACAGTGGTGCATCCATCTGAATGTAGATCACGGGAACAAGATAAGTTCTATCATAGAGAAATAAACACAGATAGATACATGTTAAGAGAACATGTAAGTTATATTTCGCCATCCCAGAAATCACTGGGAGATTTGTAAGGACCATCTTCAGCCACAAACTGCCATCCTGTTAGTCCTCTTTGCTGGGGGATCTTGCTGATTTTCAGCCTCTCATCTTCAGTTAATTCCCAGTCCAAAATGCTGAGGTTTTCCTCCATCCTCTTTTCATTGAAGCTCTTTACCAGCACGCAGTCTCCTTGCTCATAAACCCATCTTATGCATATCTGCACAATTAACATGATACTAATTATCTTGGAAATTTTATATGGTTTTCGCTAAGGCACATATAATTATTTTTTTATTTTACATACATCATTTTATAGTATTGGATCAACACTCTTCTCTTTAGATTTAGTCTTTTATAATACACCTAGCACAAACTTTAAGCTCTTCACCAGTGTTAGCCTAGTGGTGGAGAAAGACGAGTTGGCAAGGTGGCGGTGGGAGGTTGCAGCTACGGAGGAGGTAATTGACAGCAGAGGAGGTGGTTGGTCGTGGAGGGGCAGCGATGCGGCATTTTCATCGCCGACTTCTAGCGACAGTCGGCCAAGGAGGAGGGGAGAAGGAGGAGATGAGGAAAAAAGGAGGCGGGCAACACTGGCGCCATGCTCGGCATTGGCAATCGCAATTGGGCGGTGCCAGTGGAAGGCAGCATTGGTGTGGTCACTAGTAGCTGCTAGAGGTGGCAGGCAATGAGTTGGGGGTCGGCGGTGACGACTGCAGAGAGGGAGAGGGAAAGGGAAGAGGATGGGGGAGGAGGAGAGGATTAAGTGGAAGATAGAGATTAATCTAGATGTATACCAATGGTGTAAATTTTTTAAGAAAAATATAGATACCTGTAGCCTATACAGCCCCATTTCATATATGTTAGAATTGCCTCTTATCTCTTTAATAGAAGTTCAAAAGGAAATTCTAGTTAGAGCCCTACTTAGTTTTAGTTTATCATTTTGTTTGTGTAGATTTTTATAAATAATTGAGATCTTTGTAATTGGTATGTGTCATTATGAAAGTACTCCTTTTTATTCCTAGCAAGTAGTACCAGACCTAGATTTATGATAGTTAGGGATTTTAAAGGCATGGCTTATTGGGCACATCTGTTTATCGTATCGGTTATTATCTCGTTGAAGCACCAACCCATCACGAGTTATCCCCCGGGCTTTTATCCCATTGAAGTACCAAGTCATCGTGAGTTGTCCTCTTACAAAGAAATTTGATGAAGCATATGCTCACATTTGTCGCGGTTTGTTCCACATCAAGTTGTCTTGGTTGCAATTTTTGGGTGCAAGGAGATTTGTTTTAGGTTGCGTTTGGACCATAGCTCTTTTCTTTCGTTTTGACAGATCATTAGGAATTCAAATTTTGTGATTTGTTTCAGGTTGCATTTGGACCTTAGCTCTTTTCTTTCGTTTTGACAAGATCATTAGGAATTCAAATTTTGCAACATTGAAAAAGTTTGATAGTACATCGAGTTTTGCATTGCATGTGGCCAGTGCTTATGATGACTATTTTGTCCAATCAAGAAATTAAGCCACCCATATTTGGTATGTTGCGTATGCCAAGAGGCAAGGACCAAAAAGAGTTAGAATTGTATATTTTGATTTTGTATTTTAGATGAGATTTCGAGTGGAGGAAATTATTATGATTGTCTCTTATCTCTTTAATGGGAGTTTAAATCAAATTCTAGTTAAAATTCTGGTTAGTTTTAGTTATCAGTTTATTTTTATCTCTATAATTTAAGTCTATATAAACAATTGAGATCTTTGTAATTTAGTATACTTTATTATAAAATAAATACTCTTTTATTCTTAACAATATATACCCCTTAGGAAGAAACAAAAAAAATTTACAAATACAGCTACAAAGTGGCCATCCGTATACAGTAATATATCTCGCCCCTACCATAACTTGTTTTAACAATGAGTTTTATTTAGCAATGAAACTAAGAAATATGAGTTTGTTTCTGGGAAACTACCCAAATGACACTAATGTTTTGAATATATAAATTCTAGCATGAAATTTCGGTAGCATGCTTACACAATCTAGTATAATACAGCATGTTGAATGTGTGACTTAATTCCATTGATCAATGTTGCTCTAACCACCAGATTTTATGTTTATAATATTTATCTCATTAATTAATTAATGATAGTGGCAAGATTAGAGTGGTTGGCTACTTTAATTTAGTCCCACTTGCTAGACTACCAAAAATTAAAATTTCCCCTTCAATTTGTTGTACACATGATAAGAATATACAATCCTACCAACATGGCTACATCCAAATTTGTTTATATTGGCCTAATTAGCTACATTGCTTAGCGTTTCTCCGACAACTAAATTTTATGTTTAGAATGTTTAATTTCACTATGGTAGTATTTGGTTTAAAATAGTAATAATAATCATAATAGATTTAAAAACCTGTGGAAATAAAATAGGACTAAATACATATGATTAGAACTACGTTTAAGTTAGATATATTTTAAATAAAAATATTGTGATTATGGAGTAATCCAATAAATATCAACTAACATATTTTCTTATAAATAATAAAAATGTGATGTAAAATCTCAAAACCAAACATCGAATAATTGGTTATGGCAAGGGCAAGATTAGATTGTTTAGTAACTTTACGGTCATTTTTAACACTTTTGTTTTTAGAGTGGTAAATCCTATTTTTGAGAGGTATATCATATAAAATTATCATTTTTAATTTACTGCACACATGAAAAAAAATATATAGGAATATATAGGCTTTTGCTTTGTTTCTTTGTTTTTGTTTTCTATGCATGAATGGTAAGAAGACAAGGAAGCCCATCACCATGCACAAGGCGTCGGTACCGCCGAACGTTGGATTTAATTTATAGCTCGGTAAGTTGAATGAAAAAGTCTACATTATTATTCCCTGTTCACTGAAAAATTCGGATAATCCTTTTATTTTAAAATCAGATATTCCACATCTTTCACCTTCAAACCTAGTGTATATTTAGTCTGAAATCAATATTTTACTGGATTTAACTAAGTTGACCAATGATGTAGATGCAAAATTTTACAATTTCATTCCCCTAGTCTCTCTAAATTACACATCAACAAATATTACTTTATTTACTATTTATTTTATATCAAATTTTCCAAATTTTAAACGCCACCAGAGGAGCTCCTCATCAATTTATAAATTTGAAATTTCAAACTCAAATTTGAAATGAAAATTCAAATGCGCTAGATGAATTCTCACAAATACCCCAAGAATTTGACAGCATTTGCTTGTTTCATCTCTCACAGTGATATTTTAAAATTTAGATTTAGTTTCTAAATTCAAATTTCAAACAAAAATTTTATTCAAATTTGAAGTTTAAATTTGAAATTTCGAAATTCAAATCTCAATCTTGAATTTTGGACTTGCAATTTGAATATAAAATTGGAGTTTGACATTTGAATCTCAAATTTAAAGATTCTAATTGCAAATTTAAAAGTTCAACTTTGGACTTTAAATTTAAAAATTCAAATTTGAGACTAAAATTTGAACTTCATAATTGGAGGAGCTCAGCTGCAGTGTTTGAAATTTGAACAATTTGACACACAATAAATAGTAAATGAAATAGTAATTGTTGTTGTTTAAATTAAAAAGACTAGAAGAGTGAAATTGCAAAAATTCTATTCACATCAATGTTTGAGACTGGTGAAAACCACTCAAAACTAGTCAAAGAGTAGTTTTAGATCAAATATACACTGGTTTTGAAAATACAAGGTATAAAATGCCTTATTTGAAAGTATATGAGATTATTAGACTTTTTCAAAAGTAGAGGAGCTACGTGGAATTTTTCTTAAGTTGAATATGAGGTTGAACACTCAATTTATTTTATGGATTATTTCATAAGTCTAAATCCTTTTTAACTAAAAACTAGCTCCCAATAAATTGAATCTATTGGAAAATAGTTTATCAGATTTATAAACCGAAGTCTTAATAAACTAATTTATTAAAAAATTTTAAATACAGAACAAACACACTCTAAACTGTCAATATTGTATGGTTGTTGTGCCAATGCCATGGTAAGGGAAATTTTTTTCCCGCAACACAACACTATCAATTTGACATATTATTGTTAGGGCAACATACTTCAATCTTAATTTTCTCCCCTTATATACTTGATACATAATTATTTTTATTTTCTGCTTTACACGAAAGCATATAAATTTCTCAATCTCAAATATTGTATGCTTAATTATAAGAATTGAGCAATGGATTACCTGAGCAAGTGATTTGCCCTTGGATTTCGCAATGTCCTGCAGGACTTGACAGTCCATTACTGATGCACTGCCCCATGGGGTCCCCTTTGCTCCCAAGGGTGAGTAGCCACACATCTGAATCCCATTCACCTTGCAAAACTTTCTCAGCTTCTTCTGTTGCCAAAGAGGGTTCACCTCAACCTTAACACAACAAAAACAACATTGCAAAGTATTAGCTCACAAAACTCATCACATACCTATTGCAGCCAGTGGCTCATCTAGAAAAAATTTACTATTCCTCATAAGAGATCCCCTCTTGCATCATTAGATTGTTTCAGATCATGCTAATTTGATGGTGAAGAAGCATCTCTTTTTTAAGTGAGGACGGTTCTTATATAATTTCTTTTTATTATCACCTGATTAACAATAGGAGGGATGGTTGCAAAGGAGAGTAGTTTCTCCAGCTTCTTGCAGGAGAAATTGCAGACTCCAATGGCTTTGGCAAGCCCTAGCCTCCGGCACTCCTCCATGGCTTGCCACACTGCCTTCATGTCTAATGACATCATCTCCTCCTTAGGTACGGGGAATTCATACTTTCCCGGCTTCGCGCTCATTGGCCAGTGGACCATGTATAAGTCTACATAGTCCATTTGCAGGTTCCTACAAAAAGAACCTTACAAATGAGGACCTTATGAGAGTTGTTCAGTTGAGATCTTTAACTCATCGTGCAATAAGTCATTGATTTGAACCCTCATTGGGGGTTGTTAGGGTAAATTAGAGCATTATTGTTCTAGACTGCCTATTTTTTCCTTACAAAATTTGTACAATTTATACCACTCATATAAATCTAAATTTAATCTTCACCCTCTTTTCTCCGTCACACTTCTTCTTCTTCCTCCTCATCCTCCTCTCGATCCCTGCCGCCATCCCCCCTTCTTCCACACTGGTCATTACTGGCTGTGGTCGACGGTGGCTGAGCCGCCTAGCTACTCTTCCATTGCTCGTCTCCCTCGCATCCACTTGCCTCCATTCACCGCTGGGCCACTGCCTAACTGTCATTTGGCCTTTGCCCACCGTTGCTAGAAAAATTAAAGAGGGAAGTAGACAAACCCCAAAAGATTAGATCTAACAAGATGTTCCTACCCATTAACAAAACTCTTGTTGTTTTGTAAAAATCCATAGGGAATATATGCAATATATATTTGACAAATCCATTGGTTGATGAATCATTCATCATAAGTTCATTTGCAAGAGTTACTAGAGAAATAGGAAATCTACATATAAAAGCACATCTTGATCTTATATACATAATTGTTCATCGCATTGGAATCGGTTGCAGTTGGGTTCGAACTGTAGTAGCTCAAAACAATCACTAATCTGAGCCTGTTAGATCAAAAATAGATTAAAGAACGATGGTGATGGAAGCACCCGGAAAGTTGAGGGTAAAAAGTACAAAATTTGCTTACTATTTAAACAATTGAATCTTACATAAGTCGTACAAATGCCAAGGGGCTAAATCAATTCCTATCAAAGGTACCATAATTAACTAACTGATAAAGAACATCCTTCTTTATGTGAAGGCACAGTGACAAATGTCAAAACCCTCAGTGAGTATTTACATGATAAGTACGCCGGGTAAAATATCAAATCATATTTGTGTCGATAGTTTAGATTGAACTGGTTCTAGGACAGGAAAAGGAGAAATTTATGACAAATGATAAAGTTAAAATGAAAATATGAGTAAAAAAATTTGTTCTCCTCGCACCGATTGAGTTTGAACTTAAATTTTGTATGGAGCTAGATTTCTCTAAGAACTATCCATAGAAATTTTTTGAAAAACTTTTTGTATTGATTTGATATTTTAACTGACACGATATACATATTAACACTTAAATGGTTGCTAGTAATAGATACTCTCCCTGTATAAGTGTCTAAAATTAACTAAAAATGCCAAAAATTTCCACATTAGCCAAGAGCAAATGAACAAATTTAAGATCCAAAAAACTCGTCATTTCTTTTTTTTTTTTTGTCGAACACTGTCCCAAATCTCTCTTCACTTTGTTGCAAAATGGAACCAAGAACTGCCAAATACTGACCCAAATAAACAGTAACATTTTTACTGCTCACTTGAGTGTCTCCTTGATCGCCGGGAGGACCCGGTCGGCGTGGGCGTCGCTGCACCAAAGCTTCGATGCGACGAACACGTCGGCGCGGGACCCGATGATCCCGGCGCGCGCCGCCTCGGCGACGGCCTCGCCGACCGGCCGCTCGGTCTGGTACAACATCGCCGTGTCGAAGTGCCGGTAGCCGAGCTCGATGGCGCGCAGGACGGCGGCCTTGCACTGATCCGACGGCTCAAACGGGTACGTCGCCGTGCCCATGCCGATGCGCGGCATTGTAGGGAGCACGGTGCTCGTCGGCATCTCCGCGAGGATGCTGCCCATGTCAGTGTCGTTAACTGAGTGGTTTGCAGTACTTAGTAGCAATCCACAAAGTTTGTCGTCTGTGCTCAACTCTAGATTAGACACGTGCGAAATGCCCAAGTACATTCGCGAGGCTGGCTTCTGCCCACACAAATCTTATGGACACCCGGCTAGACCAAATATCAGGTCGGATTGAACCACTATATTTTACACTACAAAAAAAACTGGCTTTCGAGTCTTAAAATCAAAGAGGTACCCTATAGGCATCCGGCTCGGGACGAGCCATTGAGTTGGATTAAGCCAAACCGATTTGCTTATATCTAATATAGATCTCACAATGGACCATAAATCTTAAATACTCGTGTTACTATGCAATATAACCCTACTTATAACACACTAGAATTAAGATGTATAGAATCAAAGAAAAATAAATTGTAGGGGAATTTAGTATTCATATTAAATAAAATTTAAAAGTGAGTACAAGAAATATTAATAGAGGAGTGAGAAAAAAAATATTAGTGGCACAAACTTATAAAGATATATTAAAAAGTTTATTGAGAATGTAAGTAGATTTATATTGTAAAATATTAAAAAAGAAAATAAGTTTATATTGTGGAACGGAGAAAATAGTGTTTAGACACTCAAGAATTCATAGTTAAGTAATTTATATCGTCAATACATAGGATTTTGATTTAAGATTGTAATATAGTAGCATATTGTTAATTTCATGTATCTAAAGTCTAAAATAGGAATCAACAAGTATTTTCATGACTGTACGCTTGGCTCATACTGTTCCATTAAATCTCATCCTATTTCTTAGCCAACTGGACAACTCTGTCAATCTCGTTCTACTAAATCTCATCCTTTTTCATAGCCACTAGCTTTACAGATCAAATGTGATAAGGAGTGGGAACTTACACAAATCAAATGTGTAAGAATTTCTTTCTTTACAAACAATGTCAGTTGTTTGATCCATTAGATAATAAAAATTTTGCTAAATACTGAAAACTCTTAAGTAGAGTATTATAGTAAAAAGATAATTAATTATATAAGGAAGAACATAGGATTCTAGCTCATTCATGTTCACAAATCAATAATTTGTAGTGTTTTATCTTTTTTGTGTACTCATAGTAGACCAGTTACTAGTCATAGGATTAGAAGGCTATTTTTCTCTAGGTGTTGGTATTAAACTGCTTTGCCATCTCTTCATCTTAATCTATAAAAAATAATAGATGTGAAAAACATAGGCTGAAAGCTCTGATCTTTAAATAGGAAAAAGAATGGATTAGTAGGATCACAAATCGGTTAGCTTAATTTGACAATGTACTTCTTCTTTAAAAGATATATCTCTTGTCTGATATTGTATTGTTTCACTCTGCATGAAGTATTCAGCATGAAATCCAATCATTTACGCCTCTTTTTATAAATGGTAGTGACTACTCAGTTAGCAACACATCTTAACTCACTCCACACAATCAACACATATTACAATAAGTATATATATGAAAATAGAAGGGGATTAAAAATTGAACTCACGATTTACTTCTGTATATATGTATACTCTAATTATACAGACGCAAATGTAAGCTAGATAATATAGAGTGCTCTTAATAAAGATAACAGTGTGTTTTCGGGATAGATATAACTCAATGCAATGAGAGATTTTACAATGTAGATACAAGGGCCTCTTGAGCAAATTGCCAACTTGTACACTACACAATAATGACAAACTGTGGGATTCCATTAGATATTGTCAGAAGGAAACAATACGAGCATATGACAAGATAACATTATGAGACTTGGGATGGAAATTGTCTTCTGGTGTTTTCTCTTCTGTAGCACATTGGTTCTCCTAATTTGTGTCAAAAATTTTCATCCAAATACCATATAAAAAAAGAGAAGTACAAATGGAGACAACTTAAGGTCTGTACCTTTGCATAACTGTTGTAAAGTTCATTTTATTCAATTTGAAAAAAAATTGAATCATATTCATTTTTTACTTTAAACAAATTATCATTTTTTTTTTCCAATTTTTGTTAAAGGATGACGGACCTGATGGCAGGACGCTTAGAGGCTTTTAGTTCTTCGAGAGAAACTTTGTTAATTTCCATGAATAGAATATTTATTGAGACAAATTTCATACTACATTATGCCTATTTGTTATTATCAAATGTGTAAGAATTTCTTTCTTTACAAACAATGTCAGTTGTTTGATCCAAAATCTTACATTAGATAATAACAATTTTGCTAAATACTGAAAACTCTTAAGTAGAGTATTATAATAAAAAGATAATTAATTATATAAAGAAGAACATAGGACTAGCTCATTCATGTTCATAAATCAATAATTTTTAGTGTTTTTGTCTTTCTTGTATACTTATAGTGGACCAGTTGCTAGTCATAGGTTTAGAAGGCTATTTTTCTCTAGGTGTTGGTATTAAACTGTTTTGTCATCTCTTCATCTTAATCTATAAAAATTAATAGATGTGAAAAACATAGGTTGAAAACTCTGATCTTTAAATAGAAAAAAAAATGGATTAGAAAGATCACAAACCGGTTAGCTTAATTCGACAATGCACTTCTTCTTTAAAAGATATATTTCCTATCTGGTACTGTATTGTTTCACTCTGTATGAAGTATTCAGCATGAAATTCAATCTTTTGCACCTCTTTTTATAAATGGTAGTGACTACTCAGTTAGCAACACACCCTAACCCGCTCCACACACATCAACACACATTACAATAAGTATATATATGAAAATAAAACGGGATCAAAAATTGAACTCATGATTTACTTTTGTATATACGTATACTCTAATTATACAGATGCAAATGTAAGTTAGATATAGGATGCTCTTAATAAAGATAACAATGTGTTTTTGGGATAGATATAACTCAATGCAATGAGATATTTTACAATGTAAATACAAGGGCCTCTTGACCAATATATACTATTCTCTCTGAGAGTCTTAGATAAATGTCTTTTTACCAATCTTCTCATATGTCTTTCTTGTAGAGAAAGAGGTCTTTGATCTTCTAGTCCATCCATTAATTGTAAAAGTACATTACATTGATTGATGATTTTATCAAAGTGCTTTAAGATACTACTCCAGATCTTCAATTTCTTTCTCAGGTTTTTGAACTTTAGATTAATTGATTTTACTATATTTTTATCTAGTAGACAATTGTTTCAACTTTGACTGATCACTTTCAAGAACTAAGGATGTAGAATCCAAAAATTTTTGTATCTAAACATTTTGGATATGGTAACTTTGTGCCAATATGTATTGCACATGGAGTATGATTGGAGATAGGTTCTGAGAGTGGCATAATCAAAGTGTTAGGATATTTAGTCGTCCAACAAGAGGATATGAATAACCAATCTAGTTGTTCTATCAAAAGATTCAATTGCATATTACTCCAAGTGAAAGACCTACCTTTGACAGGAATCTCAACCAAGTTAAGATGATCTATCATAGAATTAAACTCCTCCATTTTCACTCTGTTAGGTAATCCCATGTTATGATTCTCTGCTATTCTCATAATATTAAAATCTCCCAATAACAAGTAGTTTATGTGATTAGGAACATTAAGATTATCCATCCAAGTAAGAAAATCTTTCCTCAAGCCTCTATTAGTAAGTTCATAGATGTTAGTGAGCAGCCACCTCTCTCTAGATGCCCTTGAAACAAAGTCAATTGAGACAGAAATTATTTTTCAGAACACAGCTCCCATTGAACACTGAACCATTCCATAAAACCAAAAGTCCACCTGATGCTCCATCTACTGACATATATTCGAATTTATTTAGTCTCTTGGGGCAGAATTTTCTTATGTACTGACTGTCAAATAAAGACCTTTTGGTTTCCTGCAAACATACAACTACGCAATTAGTTTTCTCAATCTTATTTCTGATAAGTCTCCCATTTTTCAACAGAATTGATTCCTCTAACATTCCAATTTAAGGCAACCCAAGTTCTTGTAGTCATATTTCAAATGGATATATAAACAGCAATCTCCAATCTGTAAAGTTGGGAAGTTGACAAAATCAATTGAAGAAAGATGAAAGATAACCATCACAGAGAGGTGCAGAGTATGCCATAACAACTAATAGATACAGACATCATAAGACCAACAGGGTGTAACCCCCAATTGATAGTAGCTAAAACTTTTCCAGTTCGACAAAATACACCATCTATCCAGAAGACAAGACAACAGAAAAGCATAATCTTTAATCATCCAGGGCTTCAATGATAGGTTCATTGAGGTGATTAGTACAAAGTTCCACATCAGAAGGGCCACATCCATGTCCAAGGGCAAGCAGTATCTCCATTGACAGCTCCGTTGGTGCATTAGAGTGAGGGGGATGGCCAGAGCAACACACACAATTACTCTTGTTTAGCGGACTTGGACGGCATCCACCATATTTCTTTGCCAATCTTGGGACTTTTTCTGACTATCATTTGATCCTTTGGAGGTCGGGAAAAAAGATCGAAACTCGCGAGTTATCCGGGATCGGATCAAAGATCGGCTCTGTTCAAGATCAGCTCGAGTCCTTAACGAGCCAAACTCGAGCCCGAGGTGAAGCTCAAGAGAGAACTCGAGCCGAGCCCGAATCTTGCCGAGCCGGCTCCTTAAAACTCGAATTCGTTATTCTCCCCAACCTAGCAATCAAATACCCCATTCCTCAAAACGCTATCCGCCGCCCGTGCGTGTGGAGGAGAGGAGCGGCGGCGGCCCGCGCTCGGAGGAGAGAGGCAACAGCGGCCCGTGCGGGGAGGAGGGGAGCGGCGGTGGCGGCGGCCTGCGAGCTGGTGGAGGAGAGCGGCGACGACCCGCGTGGAGGAGAGGTTGTCGAGCCGAGCTCGAACTCTATCGAGCTTTCTTCGAGTCGAGTCTGAGCTTAGTTCGAAGCTTGTTAAGACTTCGAGCCGAGCCCAGTACACTATCGACCTCGAGCCGAGCTTGTCTGGGCTCGCTCGAGCTCGGCTCGTTTCCAGAATTCTTACCGTTCTTAGACTGAAGCTGTTCAATAAACTCAACAGGCAGTTCATCATCCATCATTTCAGCCTGTTGTATTCTTGATAGTTCTGTGGATGATTAGTCATGCATCAGGAGAGTTCCCTTGAAGTACCCAGCTACCCCATCTTCTATTGGGTCTATTCTAATTTCGATCACCATCAATCACATCTCCAAGGCGTCCAACCATCATGTTCCAGTTAGGATTTTCTTCAAAAACTCCAGGTTCATCATCAACCGGGGCAGGGGTGGTCCATTGTTGTTGTTACCTTGCTGGTGATCATCTTGCATGTTGACATTAAGGTCTGTGTAGCTAAATCCAAAGGGTCAAGATGAAAATTGAGACAGAAACTAACCATGATTTACCATTGTTAAGGCCAGGGATAGTAACAATTAATGAGACAGGAATATCTCTAATCCTTCTAACCAAAATCCTTGCCTTAATACTAAATTTGTCCATAAGAGCATCATTAGAAGAATCCCAACCTAAAAGCTCCCCAAAACCTTTAACAGCAAGTCTGATACAATCACTAGTCCAGAAATCTAATGGAAAATTAAGCAAATTAACCCATACTCCGAACCTTTGCTGTGGAATTCTAAAATTTGGCCCTTCGTCATGCTTTTTACAAAGAACAGTGAAATTCTCAGCATTAATATGGAGAGCATGTTCACCCCCATTATCTTCACATATGATGTCTCTATGAAATCCTTGTTCAAATCTGCCAAAGACAGCATTGCCCATAGCAGAGGACGGGCATTTCTCCATTTGCGAAAGAGGGTTTTAATTGAGCAGCAGCGACCTCTCGGTGACTGAATGGGGAACTTAACCCGATTTTTTCTTCAAAGAAACTGTTAAAAGAGTTGAAACATTTCACCTTTTCCATGGGTGCTTTCTCTTCAGATCGCTCCACATTAATCTTATTTTGATTTTTCCTTTTTAAAGCATGAATAAGAGAGATGACCATAATTAAAGCAAACTTTGCATCCAGCCTTGGACTTGCACTGCCGTTTGTAATGCCCCAAGGACAAGCAATTATAGCATTGTAGTCTATCAAGATCCTTGCTTCTCCTGTTTGAATTTGACAGATGAACTTCCCCAGTTTTGTTCAATGGAACAGTCAAAAGATTTTGATCAACCAAGTCTGAATTCAAACGTTGAAAGACCATCGAAGTAGGGATCAAACTAGAATTAAAAGGTTTTTGAAAGTTGCCATCAGCATTCGAAATTTGTTGAGCTGTCCTTGTTGAATTGGAGACATTCTTCCAATGAAAATCTTGCTCATTTTGCCAGAGATGAACTTCCCTTTTCCAATTGGGACCACTGTTATGCCATAGATGAAAATGAATAGCAAACTTCTCCTGAGTGATGTTCTTTTCAGCATAAATGGAGAAGCCAGTTTTCTTAAGAGGAAACAGAGAAACGAAATCCAAATTCATAGAGCTGAATAACATTGAAAAGTAAAGCTTGTCCTCCAAAACAAGCTTGAAGAAGAAAGGCAACATTTTCTTCTGATCGTCTCAAAACCGCTCGACCAATCCAAAGAACTAGAAAGAATTCCTTACCACCAGATGGAGGAGAATAATTAATAGGAGTTTTTTTTTTATATTTCCATACTATACCGATAAAAAAGATAAAATAACTATCATATGAAATAATTTTGATGAAAAAATTTATGGTTTTATTTTCATATAGTGAATCTTCATAATTTTTAGATATTAGTAATTAAAATTTAAAAATTTGATTTGCACGTATATCAAACGACAAGTAAAAAGAAAATATGAAAAGAGTAGAAAGTTGAAAGATTATGAGCTGTTAAGTATTTTGTGTCTTATGTATGTGTCTCTATGGGTTAGACCCGCTCATTCTTATACATCTTTAGACTGTAACTATATATATTGGATTTTTGTAGAGATAACCTAAATACTAGGGAAATAACTCAATTGACTTAAATCAGACATCAAAAACTGCTCGCTGATATGTTTGTTAACAAAGACAACATACTGCTCATCATTAATCAATGCTATATGTAATAGCTCTTTTTGGATTGCTGGGAGGCAGCAAACTAGCTAACCTCAGTTAAACTACTATGTGTAAAAATTCTTGAATGCTTATATATTCTTCTTTTTCTTTTTGCTAGTTAAAAGGGTAGAACACCCGTGTTTCTTACAAAACAACAACACAGTGTATCAGAGCAGAACATCCTAGAGATTACAAACGAGAAATGAAACTACATCCACTCACAAAACAGAGTAATACAGACCAAAAGAAAAGGAGAAATCTGGTAACACCTTCAGACAATCCAGCCAATAGTCTAACACACCAGTCTTAAGGGCAATGAAAGAAAATCTCCCAACAGCTTGGTATGCTCTTCAATGAAAGTATTTGTATCGGTCAAAGACAATATCATTCCTAAAGCACCATAATCAACACAACACACTAGCTATAAACAAATTTTGTATACAAACATTACTCTATACCCATATATAGAATAACTATTCTATATCTATTATAGGAATTGTCTGATTTAACTTATCCAAACAAATCACATATGTTGAATAGATTCAACATTTACAATAATAATAACAGTCTAACTACGATCACTCAATATCTTTTTCAATTTTTTTTTTACGTTTGAATATTGCTGACATTTGTTGGCAAGTTCACATGTTGTATTGTAGTTTTTCTTTGTTGACATTCATCTCTTGCTTTGGAATAATACTTTCATTGTCTTGTGCAATAATATTCACGTGTTGTATTATTGGCATTTTTTCCCTTTCAAATACAAAAACAAGTATAATATGAGTATTTGTTGTAATGATCGTATGCATCTTTTTCATTTTGGAAAGATATTCTTAATTTTGGTAAACTATCCAAAGGAGGTCTGACGACCGCAAAACAAACTTAATATAGTGAGTATTATATTATATTAAGAGATATAGCTGTTACAACTGATGATAACAATTTTAACATAGTAGTTAAATTTGTTTTATTATCATTCATTATTGTATAAGTAATATTTTACTATTGTTCACATTCTCCTCAATTATTGCATTAGCATTATCCTATTATTAAACTATTACTGTCTTTTTCTTTACGATAAATGCACATTACAGTATTACTATAGCTACTAGATAGTTATTTGAACATTATTTGTTCAATAATATGTCAATAATTAGGCAATGCTTTTTATAGTAATTAGACAATAAAATTAAAGTGTCTTCTATACGACTTTTAATTGTCATACTAATATATCATTACTGTAGATTTAATATATGACTACCATCAAAATTCATATGAATTAATGTCTTTCATTGATTCTATGCATATTGATGCTAAATAATTTCAATAAAACAATAGCAAACAGTAACTTAGATGCATATATTTTTGTGTTGTATCATCATCATGAACTGATCTTTCTATCAACCAAGGAGGTTGTTATTATAGATGAGTGAAGAATGGATCATACCGATTATTAGGATCATCAAAGGCAGTTGGGGTATCTAACAAAGTCATGTAAGGTTCGTGTTGATGATTAGGGGAAGATGTATCTATGCTAAAATACTAATTTATTTTATTTTGTATGAATTTGATATGTGAGGAAGGAGGATGAAAAATTATCATCATGGTTGTCATAATAAAGTTTACCGTCGATAGTAATTTATAATGACAAAGATAGTAACTTACCTCGAAGACCATAATAAAACAGGATTATTGCTTACTTCTTTATAATTTACTCAATGACACTTCTTGATCATTGTCGTTGAAGTAGTCATCTTGGTGATTTAACTTGTAATACTTTCGTAATTGTTTTCGTAGAGGGGAGCATTGTTTGATAATTTATTTTTACTAAATGCAACGTGAAATAAGAAACCAACCGGGAGAAAATTCAAGATAATTTCTACTTTCTTGGGTTATGATAGTTGATTGCAACAATCCACTACTTGGCTTATTTGGTAGTTATCATCGCCAGTGTTAATATCGTTAAGTAGTTAATGCTATCATCTATATCTGATCTCGATGTTACATCCAACATACAATTGAGTGAGTGGATATAAAATAACTATTATAAAGATGAGTGTCAAACAGTGATCCTTTATATATTATTACTAATATAGAATTAAAATTGAGTTATGATAATAAAAAATATCAATCTTTTTCCCCAGAAAAGTCAATCTTTTTGGAGAGAGTAGTAATGTTTGCTAAAACATCAATTTGTTTAAACCAGAGAAAAGAAAATGGGCTATCTGATGAGCATATCTTTGTTTTCTTAAAAATTTGTACTACATAAACCACACATTTAATCTAACTCTAATTTTATCCTTCATCACTCTTCATCTTCCTCTTATCTCTCTTCATTACCGCCGCCCAACTCATACACTTTCGTCACCTCATCCTCCTCTATCTCCTCTTCTCCTCCTCCGCGGACCACTGCCACCTTACTGCACCACCTTCTTCAATCTGCTAACACCTCATTCTACACACCACCTCTCATCAATTCCACCTACGGTTAATAGCACTACTACGTTTTATCTTCTCTTGTTACTAAAGAAATTAAGGGGTGGACTAGATAAATTTTAGATGATTATATTTAAGAAGAATAGTACATGAAAGACAAAAAAAAAAAAAAAAATACACGTTAGCAAAACTCAAAGAAAATAAGTGATGCCACGTGTCAGCCAGCAAATATGGGGCCTCATCACCTTCCTGCGTCCACTTCCACACACTTCCCACCTCCCACCCCCTCGCCATGGTCGTGGCGCCCACCACCTCCTCCTTCCTCCGGCCTCCACCTCCCCCTATCCCCCACCGCCTCCGCCTACCGCCTCCATGCGCCTCCTTCCGCCTCTCCGACCTCCTCGGCGGCCGCGGCCTCTGCAATGGTGAGGTCGGCCTCCGCAAAGAACTCTCCTCCTCCTCCTCCTCCTCCCGTGATCCCACCACCACCGTTTCTCCCACCGCCACGTCGCCCATGACGGAGGAACCGGACGGGTTCGATAAGGAGCTGATGGGTCTCACGGGGGGATTCCCCGGCGGCGAGGTCGGGCTCAAGGACTTCGTCGCCAAGAACCCCCCTCCGCCGCCTAAGAAGCAAGAACCCGGGCTCACTGGCTTGGTGCCAGCGGAGCGGCCGAAGCCGCCGGAGCTTCCGCTGTTCCTCCCTGGCATGGTGGTTCTTGTCAAGAACCCGAACAACCCCTACTACATGTACTGCGGCATCGTGCAGCGCGTCACGGACGGGAAGGTCGGGGTGCTGTTCGAGGGGGGGAACTGGGACAGGCTGATCACTTTCGAGCTCGGCGAGCTCGAGGGCCGGGAGAAAGGCCCGCCCATGGTGAACCCCAAGTCGGTCGTGCTCGAGGCCAGCGCCGCCGAGATGGAGGATGTGGGGTAGGAGCTGGAAGGGGAGAAGAAGAAGGAAGAGGAAAGCACAGCCGCCGCGGCTTGAGCTATGTTCTTGTTCTTGGAAACTTTTTGATGGTGATTTGTTATATAATGTTTCATAGTGATGAACTATTATATATAGTTGGAATCTTGTGTGAAGAGGTCGGAGATGGACAGAAAATTTGGAGGTAAATTTAGTTTTACTGGATTGGTGTAGAGAACCATATGCCAACTTTATGTACCAAATGCCCCCAAATTGTACCATTCATATGTTTTATCTATCTGCTGATCCTAGCATTAACATAGAAGATACAATACTGGTTCCTAATGTTATATTATGTTGTACTAAAATCATAATTTTTTTTCATGTGTTTCACTAATTCTACTTCTTTCATCATGAACAATGATAAGTTGATTTTTATTGCTTTTAGTTAATTCAGCAAAGAATTGAATATTCCCCTTCTAAAGACATCAAACGCTTATCTCTAGTGCTCCTTGGTTTACCATACTGACATTGTCATCTATTAGGTGCTATTGGTCCTTAAAATGATTTTTAATGATATTGTTGGTTCATAGAACAAAAAGTTTGATTAGATTATCAGGGCCAAGAATTTGTATATCGGATATAGAATTAAAAGTTTGATGGTAATAATAAATATATGAGAATTTTGCTTTCCATTTCTTGTTTTCTAAGGCAAAGAGAATGTATCAGGTAAGCAGGCTTTCAGAGTTGTAAACTATCTAAACATTCTTGTGATCTGCCGACATGGCTAGTGCATCTGATTTTGTTGTTTCATAGATCAACTGTAGTGCAAATGTAATTCTTTTATGTTCATTGGATCACTGATTCCCCATGATTTTAGTTTAGTTTTGAAAGAGTGCATGAATAGAAAGGGCCTTTAAGTGAGGGTTTTTGTTCTTGTGCTGTAACAATACGAGCAGAAGGATCATAGAATTGTAGTTTCTACAAGAAACACCTCCTACTTCCGGTAAGAACAGTGAAGTAACCTTCTCGACATTGGTTAGCATCAGCGACCAGTGAACCTATGGTGCCTCTTGAGGTGTGAGCCACTGCCTTTTACATGTGACCTGTGAGGTAATGTGTTCATCTTGACAACTGAGGACAAATTGGAACATAACTCAGTCTTGAGTTTCATTCATGGTTGATTCCAGACATAGAGATTAATAATCAGAAATTATAAGTTCTTAAAGTTTTTTCCTATGTTGCTAATGTAGGAAACTGAGTAAGTTATACTAGCAGAATTTTAAAAAATTTTTATTCGAAGGCTACAAGTAATAGATCATAGTTAAGATTGTTACTAATAACGGAAGCAGATTTGGTGAAGTGATCGAATGTTTACAGCAACCGTTTGCGGATCGTCTTGATCAGCGGATGTAGATGACAAAGACTGCTCACGGATCGTCTTAATTAGCGCAGCAATTGCAGCAGCGCCTCTACCGGTATTCACACGTACCGGGATGGAATGTCGTACGATGGTGTGTTAGCACCAACGCGCACGACAAGGGTTTAAGAGCTATTATTTTAGAGATGGCAGCTATGGCCTTTTTTGTGATATGCTCAAAGCCCATCATACCTCTCTTTATATAGGGCCATGCAGAAGAAATTCCAACATATTAGGTTTTCTGATGTGATATGAGTCTTATCCGAACTGTAGGATGAGTTTAACATTAAATTTTCGTATCTGATACGAAAATTCCATAAAAGACCCAATCCGAATGCATAAGGAGTCTAATATTAAGTCTCCAAATCTGATACGAAAACCCATAACAAACCCAACCTAAATCCATAAGGAGTCTAATATTAAGTCTCCGAATCTAATACAAAAACCCCATAATAGACTTAATTCAAATTGCATTGTTCCAATCCGTTAAGTGTGTGACCCTATAGATTCATGTATATTTAATCACGACTCGGGGATACTTACTCGAATTGTAATTCGGTAGTGGCCCCTAGCAGAACATAACGACTATCCAACTACACACAAACATCATAATCAACAAACCTATATAATGTCTTCATGTTGATCCTCTCGCCATATGATACCAGATTAAACCCAAGGTAGGAAATGTGCCACTCTTGCACAGTTTAATCTTTTCTCAATCTCATAGTGAATTAATCTTCCCGTAGTTGACACTCAACCACAAACGGCATGGTCATGCATTTTTCAATTCATCTATATCGAGGGGCTCAGAGATATCTCTCTCATTATATGAAAGATGCAAATTCTATTTTAATCATTTACATTCCTTCGCATGGCTCATAGCATACCTGAATATTACCTTTATTATCACTTAATTAAAATTAGCGTTTGGTAGTATCAAAATATACTACTACACATGTAGGAAACTATGATGGTCTCAGGTCTAAAGATCAATCATAAATATTATTTGAGACTAACTGGTGATACTTAAATAACAAATCCAAACAGCGTCTCAAAATGGGTCTATCCAACATTATATTCTCTAATATATGTCCACATTATTGAGTTGATATTTTATATCCATGGTCCGTGTAACATAACCATCAATCAATATATATGCGCTGATCCATTAATCAATAATGTCCTATTTAAAGATAATGGATCATGGACTTTATTAGAATAATATCATCAAATAAATTTAGAGTTTCACGAACAAGTCACACACTTGTTGATCGAACCAAGATGATAATTTATTCAAAAACAAAATAACATATTATTCAAATATTCATAAATATAAGAAAGATAAATACATCTCTGTGATTTTCTTTAGGACATATCACTAATAGCTAATTTAGTTTTTCCAAACAGCTGTGATTACCATTTTTGTGCAGTTTCATTTGTTACACCTCATTTTTGGTCCATAATTTTATACATTTTTCTTTTGCATAAGATTTTCATTTACTGAAGATTTGTTTTTGTAATATTCCCTTGGTTATTACTTATTACCCTGGTGTGCATAACAAACAGTTTTAACTGCCAAGTTATCACATGATTCACACATCTATATTTTAATGCAGAATTTTGGTTTATTGTATCAAAACATTTGTCATCTCCTGTGGTTAGTGCATCTGATTTTGTTTCATAGAGCAACTGCTGTGTGTTAATGTGGTTCTTTAAGTTCATTGAATCACTGATTCATACGTTTTTCTTTCAGTTCTAAAGGTGCATTAGGCCTTGGAGTGGGCTTTTTGGACTTTTGTTCAGTAACAATATGCAATGATGGAATTAAGAAGAGGAGAGGTAGGAGAAGTGTAAGATCATAAGGATCACAACACTACCATCATTACATGATACAAGGAATGCCACAGTAAACAATTAGCATTTGGAGAACCGCATGCAGCAACAGAGGATCAAAGAAGATAGCACAGTGATGGAAATGAATAAAACTGAGGTGTCAATGAAGGAACACCAGAAAATCTGAAGGTTCTACTCTCCTCTTATTGTTCCCATATACTTATCTTTGTCATCTTCCCATACAGTAATTTTCTGTTTTGCTTTTGACAAAGTCCAAGTAATATTTACTTATGGAGGAGCACCTTGAAACAAGGAAAAGCAGGAAAGCTAATAATCTAGAACTTATGAGATGTCATATCCATGAACATTGAGCTAAAGGAATTTTAAGATGTATTCGACTAATTGTGGCAGTAAAATTCTGAAGGTAGTGAAGTCATAAATCATTGTGATTGTGAATATAGAGTAAAGATAAAAGCCAAAAAACCCTGGAAGCACAAACAGAAAATGTACATATTCTAAGTAGGAACAAACAATAAATTATGAAAAAAAAAATCAGATTCTAGATGCACCTCTTACAATATCATTACCATGTGAGTTTGGGACAAATGTTATTGTTGGGTCATCACATCTGCTGTGTGAATGGTTGGCCCTGCTAATTGATATACACTTCACAAGTTAGAGGACAAAAATGAATTCAACCTTAAGTCTTAAGGAGTATTTATTGTTGTAAATAATTGTACATAATCTGGTGAAAGCTAATAGAGGATGCAGGAATGGACGCTAAAGCTGAAGAAGTGATGATTGAAGTAGTAGTGGTAGAAGGTGATACTGGAAGATGAAGATAATCAAGCTGGTGGAGATCTTCTAAGCTACTGTGAAGTTGGCCACATCCAATGAGAGCTCTAGTCTGACGATCCTGCAATCATCAAACTCGATAAAACAGTTCAGTCGAGCAAGTTGAGATATAAACATAAGACACATCTTAAGCTGCGGGATACAAGAGAGATTAGGAACAGTAAACTGAGTGGTAGAAAGGGTGCCCCGATGTGTCACTAGTAAGGTAGAATCATTAGCAGTCTGAACAGAGAGACGCTCCTCTGAAAGTTGACATGACCGTAGTGATGAACTATCATATGTCATATGAAAGAGGCTCTTGAATCCAAGACCCAAGGACTAGTTATACCTAACTGAGGTGGTGGTGTAGATAGAACAACAACCCCAATAGAAGACGACGAGGATGGTGCAGCGGCCTGATACTGGAGAAGAGTGTGGAGCTGTTGTAGCTATGCCTCAGTGAAAGGTGTTGGTTGATCTGCAGGTGAGCCAGGAGGCACAACTATAGCAGAACGTCCATGATGAGCAACACCGCCACGCTCAAACTGTGCCTTCAACTCTAGATGAAGGCTGAAGCAGCGTTGAGCAGTATGACCCGTCTTCTAGTAGTGGGAGCAAATGACAGGGGTACACGAACCATTGCGCTGAGTGGCCAGACTAGTCGTCGAGGTAGCCAAAACTGAGGTATCGAAGAATGCAATCGAGTCTCCTCAGCAACAATGGCTTTTATGGCCTCTTGTAGAGTGCAAAGGGTCTCACGATTTAGAAGCTGAGATCGAACCATCTCAAACTCTAAACGAAGAAGCATCATGAAGTGAAAGACACGCTCCTGCTCCCACTCCTGGAGAGTGAGAGGCCCTACATTTATGGCTGTCATAGAGTCCAATTGACGTCAAATAGCACAGAGCTAGCTGTAGAACTCCTCAACAGTCAACTCTCCCTGCTGGTTGCCACAGGGACCAACAAAGGGCATGATTTACCTGCTGATGGTGAGATGCAAGGAAATATCAACTGTCCTTGCAGGTTGAGCAAGAGGAGACGCTCAACCGGATAGTCGACAAATGCTTTGCAAAAAAACATACTTCACCCTGGCTTCATCGTGCAGCCAAGTGAGCAAAGTAGGGTCGCTGGTCGTCGACTTCAGCAGCCTGCCGTCCACATGCCCTAGGAGGCCAAGTCCATCAAGGAGAGAGGACATAAGGAGAGACCACTCCTTGTAGTCATTGGTGCTATTCAGCTTGACATCGTAGAGCGGCATGAAGAAAACACTTGAAGAAGCCATAACAACAGGTGGAGGAACCATGAGAGAGGAACTACTACGATTTGAACGGACAGAAGACATCAAAAGACAGATGCATGGCTGGAGATTGGCGGGTGGGCCGGCGGAGCCGACCGACGGCTATGGGTGGTCGCTGGTGTAGGCGGTCGGGTAGAGGAGATCGGGCGATGGTGGCCGATCGGTGTGGAGGCCGGTGTGGGCGAGTAGAGGAGGTGATGTGGGTGGAGGAGGTTGACCCGGGTTTTGGTCATCGATGCAAGCGGCCTGGTAGAGGAGATCGAGTGGCGGCTAATCGGTGTAGAATCCGATGCGGGCGAGCAGAGGAGGCCAGCGTTGGTGAGCAGAGGAGGCGATGTGGGCGGAGGAGGCTGACGCAGGTGGAGGCCAATGCACGAATGGCGATGCGGTAGAGGGCCAAATGGTGGCGTGACAGTGGAAGAGGCGACGCAGCAGAGGAACAGCTGAAGGAGGGCCGAACGGCAGCACGACAACAAGGGCCGGGGATGGACATTGAGGCCAACGGGCAACAACGGGAGGTATTGGTGCTAGGGTTTAGGGTGTCGTAGCTTTGATACCATGTTAGATTAGGAGCTCAAATCGTATAAGGGTTTTAAACTCAGTATATATAGGTACCTGAAGATGTACAAGAGTAAACGGGTCTAATCCGTAGAGACATACATACTTAACAGATGGAACAGTGTCTAATCTAACCTTGCTTTGATACCATGTTAGCAATTTTAGGGAATAATTCCATCTTAGTTTTTACTCATTCCAAAATAGAGAAATATATACAACCCCTTAAGTAAAGCATAAAGTGAAAGTAAGTCCAAGCGCTAGAATAAAAATATTCTTAACATATCCTCTAATACTACACATATACTGTCACAATATATAACATCAGGTATGCGAAAATTTGTGTAGCTAAGGAGTACACATTATTATTGGTACATCACCAACAACATTTCCCACTAGAGTTGCAATGACAACTATATGCAATTTTCAATTTACTCAAATACTACTTATGAGAATGCATCAGAAATAATCCTTTCTGACCACCTTTATTCATCTCTTAGTTCTTCAAGTGTAAGTGCATTGAAAGGTGTGGGGAAGGAACTAGAAGAGTGGTGCTTGATGAGTGTTTGATACACCTCTAGCATTGTTGGCCTTGCTTGAGGAAGAGCTTGCAAGCAAGAAAATGCCACTGTGATGAGCAGAACTATACGTTCCTCCTCCATTGTTGGTGCTAAAGGTCGTTGGTCGAGAATTTCCTTGACCAATGTATACGTCTCCTTTGATGATGCGAGATGTTGCAATAGATCTCTTGGATGTTTCCCCATCACCACTTCAAGTACAACCACACCGAAGCTATAAACATCACATTTCTCTGTCACCACAGGCTTGTAGGATAGCTCTGCACAAAAAGCAAACATTAAAATTATAAGCCACTATATAGACAAAAAATAATTTTGGTGCAGAATAAAGTTTGCACCTGGAGCTATGTAACCATATGTCCCTGCTAGTTCACTCCAGTTTGACAAATCAGGCTTCAAAATCCTCGCCGTGCCAAAATCTGAAACATAAGCTTTGAAAATCGTGTCCAGTAAGATGTTGTTGCTTGTTATATCTCGATGGATTATCGATGGATTGCAGTCATTGTGCAAGTAAGAAATAGCTTGGGCCACATCCTTTACAAGAGTAGCTCTCTTCTCCCAATCCAGTTCCTTTGCTAGTTCCTCATTTTCTAAGATCATATGTAGGCTTCCCCGCTCTATGTAATTGTTGACAAGAAACTTATACTGTGGATGAGAGCAGTAACCATATAGCTTGACAATGCTCCGTTGTCGGATCTGTAATAAGATTTCCATTTCACTATGGAATCTTCTTTCATCATTCAACTCTTCTTCAGTAAGGTGAAGCTTCTTCACAGCCACCAGCTGTCCGTCTTGGAGTTGCGCTTTGTAGACTGTGCCATATCCTCCTACTCCAATGATGTACTTGTCGTCGAAATTTTCTGTTGCCCTGATGATATCTTCAAATGCTAGTCTTCCATCAAAATTCCATACTGAGAATACATCTCTTCCTTCATTAGCTATTCTTTCTTGAGGTTCTCTCTTTTTGTGAATAAGCATTATAGTGCCAACAATTATTAGAAGAATAATGGCACACACAGGAAGAACAATTGGCAGTGTTGAACTGAGTAGGTTTCTTTTATGATGATTGGATGTTAGAGTTGAATAACAACGTGGTAGGCCAGAGAGATTACCACATAGACCTTTGTTATGGAGAAACCAGTCTGCTGAGGCATTACGAAATAGACCTCCTGTAGGGAGTGGTCCTTCCAAGTTGTTGTAGGATACATCAAGCATCGATAGACTTAGCATGCTTGCGAACGATGATGGGATGCCTCCACTGAACTGATTGTGGGACAGATTTAGTGATTCTAACATCATTAGCCTCCCAAGTTGTTGTGGCAACACACCATTGAGTCTATTGCTGCTGAGATCTAACATGACCTGCAGACTCGCCAAATTTCCAATTACCTTGGGCAGATTTCCACTCAAGTTGTTGCTATTGATCTTCAAGAACATTAGCTTCATGCAGTCTGCCAATGACTCTGGTATTGACCCACTCAAATTGTTTCCAGATATATCAATATATTCTAAATTGCTCAGTTGCCCCAACTGAGACGGTATGGGTCCTGATAACTGGTTCGATGCCAAGCTAAGGTTATACAGATTTGTCAAGTTTCTCATTTCTGGTGGTATTTTTCCAACCAGTTGGTTGGAATGGAGTATTAACTCTCCTAACTTGGACAGCTTTGATAGTTCTGGAGGTATTGCTCCGGTGATCAAATTTTCTGCTACATTTAGCACAGCCAAGTTGGAACATGCTGCCCAGTCTGGCGAGAGCTCTCCAGTGAGCCTGTTGGACATCAGGTTCATCAATTGGAGCCGTGGGTAAACACCAAAATGTTGAGATATATCTCCTGTGAGCTGGTTCCATCCTAGAAGAACCCGAAACAGACCTGTACATCTCTTTAAGCTCCTTGGAATGGGGCCATCAAACATGTTGTGATCAGCACCAAATCTCTCAAGATGTCCATCCTTACATACATCCGCGGGCAAAGGTCCTGAGAGGAAGTTATAACCTAGTGCTAGATTGGCTAAGCCTGTGAGATTTGCAAATTCTGGAGGCAAAGGACCTGACAATTGGTTCTCATTCAAGGTTAACACACTCATTTTTCTCAGGTTGCCAATTGACGGCGGAATTGATCCAGATAATTGGTTCCCAGTTAACTCCAAAATCTCCATATTCACTAGATTACCAATTTCGCGGGGTATGGTACCAGCCATTGGATTTATGGAAAGGCCCAACTCTCTTAGCTCTGTAAGGTTTACTGTGCAGGGGGGAATAGGGCCACCAATTTGGTTAGTGAACACGAGGAAATATTGAAGATTTACTAGATTGCAAATTTCGTGGGGTATGAAATTTGTTATCTGATTGTTGCTGAGGTCAAGTCCTAAAAGTTTTTTAAGGTTTCCAATGCTAGTGGGAATTGAGCCATGAAGTTGATTACTAGTCAAGGTCAAATATTGGAGATTTACTAGATTGCCAATTTCATCAGGGATGGATCCTGTGATTTTATTGTGATGCAGGTATAGTATGTTTATCATGGTGAGGTTGGTTAAAAATACAGGGAAAGTACCAGTTAGGTTATTATAGAATAGCTCAATATTTTGCAAACTAATGAGTTTGCCTAATTCTGGAGGTATGGACCCTGACAATTCGTTGCTAGACAAAACCAAATTTTCTAACTGGGTCAAGTTTCCAAGAGTTGTGGGTATTGCACCGCTTAAGGTGTTGTTGAATAGCTGCAAATTTTGCAGGTCGAGAAGCATTCCTAACTCCTCAGGAATGGTACCTAAGACCATGTTTACCTGAATGTCAAGCTCAATTAGCATTGTTAGATTACCCAAGGATGTTGGGATGGGGCCCGTGAGGCTGTTATATGAGAGCACTAGATTGGTCAGACTTTGTAATCCACCAATCTCAGATGGTATATTCCCCGACAATTCATTATCATAGAGATTCAAAATACTTAGTTTGGTCAAGTTTCTGAGGGTTTTGGGTATCTCACCGCTTAAGAAGTTGCTGCTTAGGCGCAGATGTTGTAAGTTGATGAGCCTTCCTATCTCCTTTGGAATGGTACCTGAGATCATGTTTTGATATATTGCAAGACCAGTTAGCGTTGTTAGATTACCTAAGGATGCAGGGATGTGGCCAGTGAGGTTGTTAGAGTATATCCACAGTTTAGAGATACTCTGTAAGCCACCAATCTCAGGTGGTATTTGCCCCTTTATCCAATTGCTTGAGAGGTCAAGATAGGAGAGTGCCAATAAAGAGTTGATGTTACTGGGTATCAGCCCGTGGAGACTGTTGTTGCTGAGGTCAACATGTGTGAGGAATGGGAGTGCCAAGAAGTCGAGCTTGTCAAGCCGGCCATGGATGCCGGCATTTGGCAGGGAGATGTTGGTCACAACCCAGGGCATGTGGCGGCCGTGGTGCACGGCACTACACATGATTCCAGTCCAATTGCATGGGCTAGTGTTGTGCTGCCAGGAGTTCATCTGCACCGGTGAGCTCCGAAGAGTAGACTTCCATTGAATAAGGGCCATTTGTTGAGACTTCAGTGAAATTCCCCTGTGCCGCCACACCGCATGCGCTCGCAGGAAAACTAGGCAGAGCAGTAGCAAGAAGAGCTGGAGTGCTGGCATGGTACTAAATGATAGGGGATGAGGTGT
This sequence comes from Pharus latifolius, assembly GCA_019359835.1. NCBI lineage: Eukaryota > Viridiplantae > Streptophyta > Magnoliopsida > Poales > Poaceae > Pharus > Pharus latifolius. The sequence goes on from CM033328.1 coordinate 1,281,497, forward strand.
GTGTCTGTGTGTGTAGGGTGGTGGTGATTGTGGATTCTGAAGACTTGGTATTTGGTTGGAATTGTAGAGATAAGATTACAAGGGTCGTGCTACTCGGACTCCAAATATATAGAATGCAAAGCCCACAAAAGTTGACAGAAAACTAAGAAGCAATCTGTTCTAGTTAGTGGCTGACAAAAGTTGCATAGGATTATGACAGCCACAGCTGAAGGACTTTTCTCCAGAACATCTCAGCTGGGTTATCCATCTATAATTTCATTATGTAATGGTTGTCTTCTAGTAGAATTACAGAAAAGAATTGCATTAGATTTATTTGGTGTCATTTTCGTTTGTATGGAATGATAAAGTTCTAATGACTGGGTTATCCATCTATACTTCTTTGCAAACATTTGATGAGGGAATTGTTTTTCTGGATCTAAGTTTGTGCATCATATTGAGATTTTTGCAATTCTTTTTTGAAGGTACAGGACCTAACTCGGTTATCAAGCAAACTCAAACTTCTATTGAACCTGAAATTCGGTTGTGTCGTCCAGGTACATTATGAAGAAATTTCCCCTAATTGCTGACAAATCTGGTTGTTGAAGAGGTTCAGTTAGTTCAATCTGGCAATCGTGTGATCTCAATTTCAGAAAGCATCAGATATTTCAGAATGGTATTGTTTCATTACCAAACCAGGTGGGATGGAAATAGATAATTGTATGAAGAAATTTGACATATCTTGGTCATAAGCTGTTAGATATTAGGACTAATAGTTAGTAACTTATTAGGATTCTTATTGATTTTTCTATTAGAATTCTTATTAATTCTTTGTTAAAAGTTAGAAAAGCGGAACAATTGTATCTTTTGAACAAGCAATAAAAATTAACTTGGTATCAGAGCCATCGCCGCTCAAGTGCCGTCGTAGCGTTTACTTACCTGACTTCACCGTCTGTCGCCGTCGCTACTTGACCGTCGTCGCTGCGTTGCACCAGCGTGTGCCGCGAGCCCGCATGCTGTGCCCGGCCCGCCGCCGCCGTGCCTTTGCCTGGCCAGCCCGTGCACCTGCGACTAAGCCCAAGCCCAAATGCTGCCCGCCGAGTCAGCGCCCCTCTGAGCGAGTGCCAGTCAAGCCCTCGCCCGTGTGCTGCCTCGCTGAGCTCGCACGCAGCGCCCGCACCGCCCAGAGCTTGTCCCCCTTTGGTGATTTCGTTGCTTACTTAGTGATTTAGAGGACTCCGAGCCAAATCTTCTGTGGCAGAGCTGGATCACATGTATACCAGATCTTTTATGTCTTGCATCTAGACCCTTAATCTTGATTTTGATGATAAATGACAACAAGTGTCTTAGACTAATCTACTTGCTTTGAGTATGACAATAAGATCAGGTGAAAAGATGAAACACCAAACGAGAGTCACAAAACGGAAGTTGAAAAGCCTAAGATAAATGTTTTGGATTTTACCGGTCTCGGTGTTTGGAGTATTGATCGGATTTCTAAAATTTTTTTTGTTTTAATCGTAATATTAAGAGAGGTTGCGAAATCTCTTTTAGTTCCAGCAAAAACTGACAAACTCTTAGGTCATATGTAGCATTCACATTCTTTCGTAATCTTGGTCGAGTTTGAGAAAATAAAGATTTCAAAAAGGGACTGAAACTAGATTTTAAATCTGTATTTTAAAGTTGTCAACAAGGCTGGCAGTCAGCCTTTCATGCTGTAATTCGACCACTTGGTAAATCGAGCAGCAAGTATTTGAACTCTGGTCTTTTGAAAATCAATCATTCGAGCAATTTCTTTCAACTAGAGGTCATTCGACCAGAGGTCATTTGAACACTGTTCATTCGACCACATAGTTTTTAACTAGTTTTTTCAATAAAGTTTAAATTTATTCACACAAATTGGTCTTGATTAATATAGGATCGAGGATGCCGACTAGAGAGTGGGTGAATAGGAGGCTTTAAAAACTTCAATTTAAAACAATTTTTGCAGAGAAAGAACAAATGAATATATATATTGTAAAATAAAAGAGAGTAGAAGACAAACACAAGATTTTTCCCGAGGTCTCGGAGACTCGCCCAATCTCCCCTAATCCTCGTTGAAGCACTCAAATGAATGAGTCTTGTTTCAATATCCACGAAGGATATTTCTCACTAGTGGTTGCTCCTTGTCCACTTCGGAAATGCGAGCACCGATGCCTTTTGCAAAAACGCCGAGCCTGTCCAACAATCTTCGAACTGGAGAGGTCAGCGACCACGCCATCAAACCATCTAGGTGAGGGCGTTTACCAAGAGTAATGAGCAGCAAGGTCTCTCCTAGACCTCCAACACGCACCGAGAAACTCTAAGTATGCAAAAGTGATGCGAACTGAAAACTCGGTGGATCACAGAGTTCACAACTTGATCAAAAGATCAATATTTTTAACTCTAAAACAAATGCTCAAGTGTATAAGAGAGAAGGAGGCTACTTTTTTTTTGTATAAAGCATATGCTCAAAGCCTCTATTTATAGCCCCAAGAATCAAAATAGTCGTTGTGCACGAGCTGAAAAATCAACAGTGCAAACTGACAGTCAGTATGCAAAACTGACAGTTAGTTTGGGTCACGACGAGAAAGAAGTAAAATCCGGAGAAAACTCAGCTAGCCGTTTGAGGTTGTGTATGGAAATAAAATAGCGCAAACTGACAGTCAGTTTCTACCTCAATGGCTGACAAAAATCACAGATAAAATTTTGCTGATCGTAAAAGGAAATTGACACCTCATACTGACAGTCAGTATCATAAATTGATAGTCAGTATGGACCACAAAATCGACCAGTTAAAACAAAAATCCACAAAATAAACAACTCGAGGTCGAAATGCAAACTGACAGTCAGTATGGAAAACTGACAGTCAGTTTAGATCAAAAGAGTTTGGCTCAAAAAACAACCTCTCTGGACAATTGTTAGTTAACAAAATTGACAATTCAAACTGACAGTCAGTTTCACAAATTGACAGTCAGTATGGATAAAAATAGTTATAACTTTTGATCCAGAGGTCCGATTTAAGTGTTTGATAGCTCGTTTGAAAGATAATTTCAAAGGCTATCTTTTTGTCAACAGAAGAAAAACCATATCTGCCTAGATCTTTTTAGAAAATGAAAAAACTCTTCTACTGTCAAAAACGCAACTGAAAAACCAAATCTTTCAAAACCAAATCCAACCGAGATGAATGCAATGCAGTGACTTAATAGTTTCTCGGCTTATACTGGAAATGTAGAGAGGACTTGCAACCCCTCTTTATAATACGGTTAAAACTAAGAAATAATTTCCTAAACCGATTAACCTCCAAACACCGAGATTGGTAAAAATAAATACACATTTTACCTAAAGTTTTTTGTAGCTTCATTCTTGGCGACCTTGCGCTTGCGATCATAGCTCGCGACCTTGGGCTTGCAACCTCGAACGACACTGCGACGTTGTGCTTTCGACCTCGGCTCGCGACCTTGTGCTTGTGACTTGCAGATCCTCCAGATAGCTTAGGTCTCTGTGGCTTTCTACTTGCCGACTTTGTGCTTGTGACTTTGGCAATACTGCGACCTTAGGCGAAATAACTCTTAGGTCTCTGCATACCTATAACTCAAAGACATGATTAGATCAAAAACATTTAATGTCATCAATAATCAAAATCCACAATAATAGGGGCCTAGATGCAACAGTTAGTGCTGACAGTGAGCACGGAATGTCAGCTTCAATGATGACATTTGTCCAGAGAGATGTTTTTGAGACAAAAAACTTTTGTATTATGCTAACAGTCAGCATCAATGTCAGTATGAATGTCAATGTGCATGCGGATGTTTCTCCAGAGACGCATGCTTTTGAGCCAAATTGTTTTTGACCTATACTGACTGTTAGAGTGAGCACACTATCAACACATGTGCTGATAAAAATTCCAACGGTCTTTGACTATGTCATAACTAGTCGTTAGTGGTCGATGCTGACTGTCAGCATGTACTGACAATTTTTCTGCACAGTTAGAACGGCTAGTTTAGAAGTTTGGGCTATATATATGTGTTATGAGCAGGTTTTTGTTATCTCTTTGAGCCATATTCTGATATACACTTGAGCCAAAGTCTTCTAGTGCTAAAGTCTTGATCTTTTGATCAAAAATCATTTATTGTGATTGTAAAGAGATCCTCTGAGAACATTCATTCAAATCATTTGCATATCTAGACACTACTACAGAAATGTTTTTCACTATCGGTTAAAAATCCACTCTACTATCGGTTCTCTTACCGATAGTGGTCGGCACGATAGTAGAGGGGACAGCACACTTCTATCGGTTCAAAAACCGTTAGTAAAACATCTACGATCCCAACGTTCACTAATCGCCATCGACTATTTCTTCTATCGGCTCGGATTTAAACCGATAGTATTATATAAGTTTTTTCTATCGGCTCGTATATAAACCGATAGTATTGTTTAGGCCTTTTGTATCGGCTAGGATCTAAACCGATAGTAATCTAAACGTTTGTTTCTATCGGCTCTAATTAAACCGATAGTATTGTTTAGGCCTTTTGTATCGGCTAGGATCTAAACCGATAGTAATCTAGAGGTTTTTTCTATCGGCTCTTATATAAACCGATAGTATTTTGTGGACACATTTAGTACTGGAAACTTTATTCTATCGGTTGTTATGTATAAACCGATAGTATTATGTAGACACAGTTAGTACTGGAAATTTTATTCTATCGGTTGTTGTATATAACCGATAGTACTGAAATATTTATTCTATCGGTTATATTATTTAACCGATAGTATTTTGTAGACACGTTTAGTACTGGAAACTTTATTCTATCGGTTGTAGTATATAACCGATAGTAATATTAGTTTTTCCTATCGGTTATGTAGTGGCACGGTTAGTACTAAATATTTACAAATATACATACAGCAATACAGAGATACATACAGCAATATACATACAGCAATACAGAGATACATTGGATCATTCACAAATACACCAATATTCACATATTGAATTTGTTCACAAATACACTAATACAGTAATATACACATGCATTGGACAAACTGAGTTTATGCACATATTGATCGAGTTTATTCACAAATACATCAATGAATCTATTCACATATATTCACATATATTCACAAATCAATGAATCAACACATTCAATATATATTCACAAATACAGCAATCAACACAAGTCAGTTACTGTCGATCGTTGATAGCCACTTCTTCCATGACATATTGAGCCCAAATTGTTCGCAGCTCCTTCAATTGAGGAAACTCATATTGCTCTTTGAACATGGCGCTCTGCATATATGCGTGTATGAAGTTAGGATCGTACGTCACATCCAATTAAAGTTCAATTTTGAGTCAGGAAAAATGGTTACCTTAGGGAATTGGGCAAAGTTTCTCCTGATCAGGTCATACATGAATCACATGACATAGAAGCCACATTCCCACGATTGTGGCTGCTGATGGCACTGGGAAAATTGCATATGCAAAGACATAAACCCACATTAACTCAAAAGAACTAATTAAGCTTAAATTAAAAGACTCATCATGAGTACTTCCATCCGTATTAATTACCTCATATTCTTTCCAAGAAATTGTTGTACCCTTCGACGCGTCATGCCTCCCTCCAGCACTGACATAATTTTTGAAAGCCCTGTATTTAATTTAGCATTGCCGGTTAATATGTTATCATTAATTAGCTAGTCAGAGAAAAATTTAAAACAACTGTGTTACTTACGCGTCTATGTGCCACGTGAGGGTGAAAACATGCGCCACCCTGTCGCTCATCGAATCGAGGTAATAGACCTCATTCATCCATGGGCAAATGATGGCGAGGATCCAGTGGCCCCTACATTGCATATACAAGCGAACCGTTTCATACATATGTTAGGCGTAACATACAAGAATGAGTTAAATTAGTAGGAAATGCACTAACCTTTGGTGGTACGGCGCAAGGATGAACTCTCGGTCCTGCTGCGCCAGTAGTGCCATAGATATGTATTCCTCCGCATGTGCTTGGTCGTGCTCTAGCATCGTGAGGCTTATTTTCTCTGGGTCGAGGAAACCCACCCTGTCGCATGCCCTCATCGACACCAGCCTATACATGCACCTGGATGCAAAGTAGACATTAGTAAGTAGTGCATACAAAGTGATTAGATTTATGAAACGAACTGTGATAACTTCACATAACAGCAAACTCACAGGACTCCAGTCCGTATGATGGACATATCAAGCTCCCGCCAGTTGAGGAGGTCGAACAAATCCTCGTGGGCCACCGATATGCTCCCGGGCTCACGGTGAAAATGGCCTGGCCTGAAGTGAACCAAGAAATTGATGTGGCGCCTAGACGGGGTCAGGTACCACTCGTGGAGACTTCTGGTTATTTGATCCATATTGCGCAGAATGTACTCCGACACGAGTGGGGACCCGTTCTTGAACGTACCCGGCTGGCTTTGTTTGGCCTTGCCCTTGCCTTTGGCCGGGGAGCGAGTGTACACCTTCGAAGGTTGGGGTGTGGTGCCGCCGGCCTCATTTGATGGTGAAGGGTTTGAGGCCGTCGGAGGAGGCATGGGGCCCGAAGGAGTTCGCTCATGCGTTCTGGCCGGGGTGGTGTCCTCAGGAAGTGTGCTGGTATCCATCGTCCACTTTAAGTACAAACGCATAAGTTAGATATTGCAAATTGAGTATATTAACTGAGTTGTAAGCTAGAATGGTTAGGGTTTACCTCCTGTAGTCTAACACCCTTCTTGGGCCACTGTATGTACAAGCCCAATGCCTCGCCAATTGTCCGCATTTCGTCCGTTGGGACGGGCAACGGAAAAGAGCTGTAGCCCGGGAGGGCCATGTCCACCTGTACCTTTGCGTATCCAGGCTCCAGAGGTACGCAGTGGATCCGGACATCCTCCCAAGACTGGTATACGACCCCGTTTGTAACCGCAACAGGTTTGTCGCCTATGTTGATCAATAGGCTACAGCTCTCCGGCTTCTGCAATTTGCAACAATTATAACAGGTTAGCGAAACAATTCTAACGTAACAGGAGTGGCATCAACCGAACTGCATATATAGCTCAAGAGTTGCAATACCTCGATCAGGTCCACCGGATCCACGTGAACCTTCGAGCCGCAACTACTCGGCCTCGCAACGTCGAGCTCGGCAGCTGGATCTAAACCCTTGGACTGCACAACTCGGCTGAGGCGTTCATACTTCTCGTTCATTTGAGCGAACATGTCCGCGAATTGTGCAGTCACATCTGCCCGTATCTTCAGAGATAGCTCCTCTTTCCTTTCCTTCCAGCTGCCAGCCATCTTCGCCTTTTGCCCGGGCTCCGAGAAGCCTTCCTTCCATGGTACCACAGCCCCTACTGTTCGCGTCCGCCCTGGATGCTCCTTGTTCCCTAGAGCCCGGGTTAGGATGTCGTTCTCCCTATGGGGACTGAACAATCCCTCGGTCGCCTCCTTTGAGCAAGAGATCTGTTACATTGAAAGCTCTCCATTGTGAGGAAGAAATATATACAAACTTGTGCGCACACTAGTGATTATAGTTAGCCAACTTACTAGTCGCTGCACGACCTCGACGTCCCTGGGGTTTGGGAACGCCACAGTCCCCGTGGCCGACACGGTCCCTCTGGCCAGCCACCAGCGCTTGCATCGCTGATCGCGGATCTCGGAGAGTGGTAGGTCAGGGGAGTCGATGAAATTCGACGCCTCGTCTTCAGCCTTCTTCCACTGCTCCTCCTTCCCCGCATAGCCGCGAGAGCCGAGCCGGTGTGGGTGGTCGTTCCTCCTCTGGATTGCCCTGTTCTTCTCGCTGAGGGCCTTCGTACCAGAAACAAGAAAATTAATGCACCACTGCTTACTGCATACAATGGTGTAACCAAGCAAAGGAACCATACATACCTTGAACTCAGGAGTCCCCTTCTGTTGGGCGAATTGCTCCCATACCTCCTCCGTTATGAAGGGGTACTTCTCGCATGGAGATTCGCTTTTAGCGAGGAAGGTACTGACGAGGACGCTCTTGAAGGTTTTCCACGTGTTGTTCATGTCCTTCAAGCAAGCTATCTTGGGACCATCGTCGGGGATGTTCCACTTGGCCTGTTTCAAATGGTGATATTAAGCAGGACTTACCTAATTTCTGGGATAAACCAAGGGAATATGATTACTCAAGAGTTCAGTGATTTTGATTAATTTTACCTTCACTTCCGCCCACAGCCTATCCCTCTCGTCGGCCTTGACGTCCTTCCAGTTCTGGACGGTGATCTTCACCCTTTCCTTCGCCAACAAGCCAACATAGACAGCATAGTGGCCGGCGTTCTTCCCGATCAGTCTCCCGAACTGGTTGAACTCACACGAAAGATCCGCGCGCTTGGCCAAACGACCCAACATCGTCGCGCCTCGCGCCTTCCTCTTGCGCTGGGACGAGGCAGCGCCATCTACGTTCGCCCTCCCCGAATCATTACTATCAGCCGAGGAAGATGCCGACATGGCTTTACCTAAAATTCGATGAATAAACCATCAATTGATATGAAGAAAGGTATATGACAAAGTTAATAACTAAAATTGTTGTGCCCTACGCTAGTCTCTCTGCATGAACATAAAGTCTGTTGAAATTTAAATGAACCAAAATTTCAGATGAACATTAGAAAATGAGAAGTAATTAACAGAAAATTTAGATTAGCAGTGCAAACTAAGACATTCTCTATTTCCTATTGGTTTTAAAAGGAAAACCTATAGTACTAAGGTATGTATTCAGGAAAATTTAAAAGATTAGCAGTGCAAACTATGGTAATCTCTCTGCAGGAAAATAAAGTCTGTTAAAATCTAAATGAACCTAAATTTCAGATGAACATTAGAAAATGGGAAGTAATTCACAGAAAATTCAGATAAGCAGTGCAAACTAACTCTATTTCCTATCGGTTTTAAAAGAAAAACCGATAGTACTAAGGTATGTATTCAGAAAAATTTAAAAGATTAGCAGTGCAAACTATGCTAATCTCTCTGCAGGAAAATAAAGTCTGTTAAAATCTAAATGAACCTAAATTTCAGATGAACATTAGAAAATGAGAGGTAATTCACAGAAAATTCAAATTAGAAGTGCAAACTATGATATACTCTATTTCCTATCGGTTTTCCAAGTCAAACCGATAGTAATCAAGATTATAAGTAAAATCTATAAGATTAGTAGTGCAAACTATGCTAGTCTCTCAGCAGGAACATAAAGTATGTTAAAATATAAATGAACCAAAATTTCAGATGAAAATTAGAAAATGGGAAATAATTAACAGAAAATTCTGTTTAAGGTATTTACTATCGGTTATGAATAAGAAACCGATAGTGTACTACACTGTATGACAAATTGCTAGTGATCATCTACAACTAAAATTTATGAAACTAGGTTTTTGAAAACAACAAGATTACAAATTATGAAAACAAGGGTTTTAGAAACAAGAAGTGATGAAATTAGGGTTTTAGAAATCAGAGAGAAAATCTAGGGTACCATTGGGCTTAATTACTATCGGTTCTGAATAAGATACCGATAGTGGACTACACTGTATGACAAAATGCTAGTGATTTCCATCAATTCTCTGTCGTGTCTGCCACGACTGTGACATCACCTGTGAGGAGCCTAGCTCGGTGCAGCTGGTCCCTTAAACCACTTGACTTCCCAGGATGAGTCAATCACAGGGATACATTGAAGCAGCAAAATAATACAGTAGTCATAATTGTATGGCCATCAAGCCTTAGTACAAAACGAGGTACAGTGCCTTACAAGGCACAAGGGTCTAACAAAATAACACATCTAGTCGGCGGAGGCTAGGCCCAAAAGCAATCCACAGGAACAGAGGTTGACAGCAGACAGCACCACATCAGGGCTCCGGAGGAAACTGCTCATCATCTCCTGGGTCCGCAGCATCTTCAGGGTATCCTCCAAGGTCGTAGAACGCTCCATCTATTGAGGAGTTGTTGCAAGGGTGAGTACTTATGTACTCAGCAAGTCATAGGGGAGGTAGAGATATAGTTACAGTATAAATGACATGAGCCTATGCTATTGGGGAAAGAGTGAAGGGTTTTTCCCAAAATACATTTCTTTCTCAATTCTTACTAACTTCTGATCATACCCATGGCGGTAAATAATTCATATTGATGGTGATACATATATCCCATATCCAAGGCGATATAATCTCATATCTCATTATTTTTATTCAAGCCTTTCAATCTTATACTCATAACAGTATTTCATAACTTAGGGCATAAACCACATGCCTCTTAATTATCATAGGATCTCTATATTATGGTATTACCGCGACACGTCAACACATGACAGCCCACGGCAACGCCCCTTATCATGACAACACATGCCACTTGGGTAATCTTGAGCTAACAAATTTTAGTTTATAAAACAATACTTGTGTCACACCCCGTGGATTTAATCCACCGCGGCATACTCCTAAAACTCGGGAGCACGAAGTATTCGAATACATTTTTAAACTCTGCAGAGATGTACCTCTTTTTAAATCCACTTTTTCACTCGACTTCCAAGTCGGGCCAACTCCATGCGACTTATTCGCATGTGACAAGGCCGAGATCACACAACGTTTTGCAGTCTAGTATTAACAGTATCCCTGCCCGGTAAATGGACAATACCGTCCCAAGTACCGTTGTGGGTCCTCCCCACTGCCTTGCTTCCTAGCCTGGGTCTATGTTCCCGCAGGACACATAACCTCTTTTGATTACAGTCGCGCACGACTTAATCTGGCGTAGGGCGTCTTCCTTCTTTACACCTTATCCTCTCATAATTTTTCTGATCTCACACCACTCATGGACGAACTGCGTCCCACCAGTTTCCACGCGAGAAACCGGATCGACAAGCCATGCAGGGAGCTGCTAATACCAAGAAAGCTACTAGATTGCGCCTGTCCCATACCAGGTAAGTGGTTGGTACGTTTTCATGCCACTAGACGCACAACACAAGGTTCTAGTCCTTACATGCCAGTGACCAGATCATACCACAACCATGCACCTTCAGTGCCTACACATTCAGTGCAGCCAAGCACCTCCAGTGCTACCACCATTCCATACCAAAATACTGGTCACGGCTAGGGGTTCTATTTCATGAATATAAATGTACATGTTTATACTTTTATTAGTTTGTGGCTTACTATCTTATCAAGTTCACATTCCTCAAGTATTCAATCTATCACTGCCATAATATCATTGATCTCAACACATGCAATATTAATGAGATATCTACTCATGGAATAGCATAGCAATTCATAAAATATGGGTTTCAATATGATCAAAGTATGACTTGCCTTCCGCGTCGTAAGTATCAGCAGTTGGTGATGGTTCAGCGACAAGATCTTCAACCCCGGACTCTTGCTCTAAACAAGATCAAACAAGCAAACAGGCATTACAATTCATTCTATTCTTACTAATTCACTACATGCAAAGATGCAAGGAGAAAATACTCTGGGAAAACAAGGTTTGGAAGTGATTAGAGTTAAACTATGGGAATCAGGGTTAAAATTAGCTGTTAAGGTTTACAAGGTTCCAAAATATCAGGGTAATATCAAGGTGGTGACTGGTTCGCCCAAAAACAGCGAATGTCTTTAGGTTGGCATTCGGTTCAAGGCATCGACATAAGGTCGATGGGTGATAGAGGGCTCAACTCAAGTTGTGACAGTAGAGAAAAGTGTAGAGCACAACATCAGGAGTCTAAGGGACAAAGTTATCTCCAAGTTTCATGGCTGGAAGTGGGTGAAAAGGCTCAATGCCACTGGCTGACACAGCCTGGCATAGGGTTGACATGGCCAGAAACTAGGGTTAGCCTTATCTTTTGACTCAGGGCTCCAAATGATGCACCACTTTGTCTGGTGGTTAGGCATTTGTAACAGGAACAAATGTCTCAACAGGACCTAGGGCAGGAGATGGCCGGAAAGTGATGAAAACCGGCGAAGAACACGGTGGCCGAACTGTTCTCAACAGTTTCTGGACAAAACCTTGGCATGGTGATACCTCTTCATCTGAGCCGATCCAGGTGTCGAGCTAGAAGGCAAAAATACTCCTGGGGTCGAGGCACATCTACTAGACAAGGTGGTTGGGGTTGAAACGGCCGGGAACAAAATCCGGCGACCGGAGCTAGGGAAGAAGACACAAAAATTGGGCATTTCTGATCTAGGGCAAACGAACTCGAATCCTTGCTTGAGGAGGGTCTCTGGGGCATACAAAAGCTATGTGCGAAGCTGGATTCGCCAAACATTCAACAGATAAGTTAAATCAGCAAGCACAGTGAACATGCACGGTTGAATTTGGGGGTTTTTCACATTTTAGCAAAATTGATGATTCTAGTTGCTTAGATGTGTTCCACACAGTCCACTGATCAATATTGATCACAGGCTCGAGAGCTAAATCGGTTTAATTGGGGTTTAATTGCTCGCCGGAGTTGTCGGGGAAAAACAGCAATTCCCGGCGATGAGGTGCGATAGAACTCAATTGGCTGCTACTACACAGGTAAGTGGATGGGAGTAACTTACTGGTAGCTTCAATTTGGAGTTCGGTGCAGTGGATTGGCCTGGCACCGTGAGCCTCTTCTCGAGCTCGCCGAAGAAGACGAAAACGACGGCGTGGTTAAGAATTTGAGTGGTTCTGGTGTGAGTGCCTTCGAGCTGGGCTGGGGTGGCTTTTATAGGCGCAGCAAGGAGCTTGCAACGGCTGGAATTGCCTGGAGAATTGAAGCTCGAATCGATGGCGAATTGACCGGCCGGGCGGGACAGCAGCGAAGCGACGCGCTCCAGCGGCCGTGCCGGCTTTAGCCTGCTGCTCTGGTGGAGGTGAAGGCGAAGTGATGCTTCCCCAAGGCATGCTTGCGACGTGGCGCAACTGTGCTGCCGTTGTCGGGCGCGCGCGCGGGAGAGCGAAGGCGCTGCTGGCGGGCAAGGTGGTTCCACGGTGGCGAACACGATGCGCACACGCGGCAGGGAAACAGTGGCTGGGGTGGCAACGCTGGAGATCGCCGGCGACGAAACCGCAGCGGTGGCAATGGCAACGGCCAAACTCCAGCGCTCGTGGTCGTTTGAACGGCCTGGTCGTGCACAGTAGCCTGTGGTCGAACCAAGGACTGATTTGCGATGATTTTTGGTTTGGCTTTGGACTAGATTGCAAATCTGGTCTTTGAGAGGTTTAATTTGAGATTTGATTTCATGGCTGAGTATAATATTTCTATTAATACCCATTTAGCTCAATTTTAGAGAAAGTTTGATAAGATTTGAGGGATTTCACCTATTTTCGAAAATAGGGTAAAATTAGGGTAAACTAAATCTGGATTTTGTCGATCTCGAATTATGGTGATTGGAGAGAAATTTTGAAGTCTGATCAAACAGGAGATCTGTATCAAATAGCATTTGGGAGGTGTTCCCTGAAGAAATTCTGGAGTTGGAATTGATTCGTGGATTTTAGCCTTTTCAGGCTTCCAGGTAAACAGAAAAGGACTTATTCGCAGTAAAATTTGGACTAAACTGCGAAAAGTGTTTAGATGAATTAATCTGGCTCCCAACTTTTTGAAGTGAGTTGAGGATGAACCTAGGAACATATTCCAGGGGTTACTTGAGTCTGGATAAGGTTAAATCAAGATAACTCAATTATCTAGTAACTGGGGTACTTAGGGTAAATCTGAATTTTCCTGTTTTCGAAAACAGAGAGAGGCTTAGGTACTGAGAGTTAGGGTCAGAATTTGATCTGGCTCCTGAAGACTTTTATCTTCAGGGTAACTGGTAGGTTAAATCTGGATGGTCAGATATTGATCTGGATCTAGAGAATAGATTTGGAGATTTTTAGGGTTTGGGAGAGATTAGAGTTCAGCTGACCTGGCTACTACTACAGAGATACATGCATGTGGGGTTTTTATGCAAAACTTTTCACCCCCAAAACTAGGGTGTTACATTCTCTCATTCTCATAGCTATCAAGTTTGTAGTTCATGAATTTTACTCTAGGTTTATATTTGTAATCCATTCAACGGGATATGAACCATTGCATACAAACTTAAGCAATACACGCGAGCGATTTGGTCAAGAACACTTACAGTCGATCGTGGAGTGGCCGGAGGCGGTGGCGCAATGCAGTGCCGGAGGCGGTGGAGAACCCGATACTGATCGGCAATGGTGGCGCAGAGGAGTGAAGAAGCGAATGTCGGCAAATCTAGGGTTTTCCGTGCGAGTATTTGGAAATTGGAATGTGATCAGCTGCACTGGAGGGAAAATCGTGCAGGGTTATAACCTAATGTATGAATATTTACTATCGGTTCGTAACCACCAAACCGATAGTAAAAACATGTAAGTTAGGGTTTTCAAAATGGGCACTTTTCACTATCGGTTTTATTACACCAAATCGATAGTAAACTAAGGACAGGGGCTCGTAACACAGTATAAATCACTATCGGTTTATCGGTTAACCGATAGTATAGTTTAATTTCATATCGGTTTCAGTGTTATAACCGATAGTAAAATACAATGTTATTGACCCTAGAGGGTTTCCCTTAGCAGAATTACAGAGGATCTTAGTAGTATTTTACTATCGGTTTTATGACAATAAACCGATAGTATATATTAATTTCATATCGGTTTGGAGGTTGAAACCGATAGTAGAATACTGTTGAATTGATCTAAAGGTATTTCCTGAGAACAATTACAGATGGGTCTCAGTACATCATTTTGCACTTGGAAAGACACCTGAAACCCCATGCAAATGATTTCCAATAATTTTGAAATAAATTAACAGTAAAGACCAATCATGGAATGAAAATTTGCAGTTTTCATATATATTTGTGAAAAGAATCAATTATTGCTCAAATCAAGTATATACTCCAATTGAAATGAAAATTTGCAGAAATGATTGTCAATGCATCACGTATGTTTTCCAAAAGAATTTTTGAAAAATGATTTGAAGAATTCTTCGATTAAAGATCCAAGTAATATACATCACTTACATGTTGCAAATTAGTCAAGAATGGTTGTCCACCCATAATCCTTCTTCGTGGTCGTCTCGCAGGTAACTTGTTTCGTCAATATCTTCGGTAGGGACAGATTGAAGGATTCCATCTAAAAATGGAGGTAGTTCGTCGAATTGATCGTACTCTTCTTCATCGACAACGTCTTCGACCCCAACAATACGTCGCTTACTGTGAAGGACAATGTGCAACTTTGGGTTGGCCGGGTCAACGATGTAGAACACCTGTGTGGCTTGCTCAGCAAGTATAAATGGATCATCTTTGTGTGCGACTCTACTGAGATCAGCGAGAGTAAACCCATAATTGTCGACTTTAACACCTCGAGGGATCTCGACCCATTGGCCTTGAAACAGAGGAATCTTAAGTAATACATAATCGAGCTCCCATATTTCCTCAATAACACCGTAATATGAGTCGAGTGCCTTTACTGCCCTGGCATCCTCCAAAATAGCAAGTAGTGTCACTCCACTACATTGCATAGTACTCTTCTCGTCCTGAGTTCTTGTGTAAAATGAATAGCCGTTGATGTCATACCCCTGCCAAGTCCCTACAGTAAATCTAGGCCCTCTGGCCAACCATGTAACATCTTCATCTACGTCGCCCTGAGAAGCTTGCAGGACTCTATTTTCGATCCACCCAGCAAACTTCCTATTATGTTCTCTGGTGACCCAAATCTCTGGCTTCGAGGGATTCTGTCTCCGTAACATTTCCTTGTGCTCGTGTATGTATGGCTCCACCCCCGTCATGTGCTGTAAGACCCAAAAATGGGCTTTTGCATACAGATCACTAGAGGGGACGATTGCTTTAAATCCAATCGTTCCAATGCCCTGAAGCCTGCCCTCATGCCGGGACGTAGGAACGCCAATTGGGTCAACCCCGGCCATATAGTTGGTGCAAAATTCGATCACCTCCTCGGCGGCATAACCTTCAATGATACTGCCCTCAGGCCGATGTCGATTCCTTACATATCCCTTCAAGATACCCATAAATCTCTCAAATGGATACATGTAGCGCAGGAACACGGGTCCATAAAACTTAATTTCTCTGACAAGGTGAACAATTAGATGGACCATAACATCAAAAAAGGATGGAGGGAAATATATCTCCAGCTGACAAAGAGTGGTAGTCACATCGCGTTGCAAATTGTCCAGTGCATCCATATCAATTACCTGCAAGGACACAGTTGCAGCAAATATTCAGATCCAAAAAATCTAACAAGTTCCACGATGAAGCTAATTAACTTGCTAGGAGTACACGCTTACGTACCTTGCCAGATATTGTGTTGAAGAAATAACATAGCTTTGTAATTGTCTCTCTGACTTTGACTGGGAGAATGCCTCTGATAGCAATGGGTAGCATATGTGACATCAGTACATGACAATCATGGGACTTCATACCAACTAGTTTCAAGTCTTTCATGGACACAAGTTTTTTCAAGTTCGCAGAATACCCGCATGGAACTTTGACACCATGTAGGCACTGACAGAGTTCTGTTTTTTCTCTTTTTGACAAAGTATAGCAGGCCGGGGGGAGGTATGTCCGCTTTCCCTTCTCCAACGGTGCAAGCTCAGTCCTTATGCCCATGTCGAGCATGTCACGGTGAACGTTGATGCCATCTTTCGTCTTTCCTGGAATGTTCAACAACAAACCAGTCAAACTGTCACAAATATTTTTCTCTACGTGCATGACATCAATGCAATGTCGAACTTGTAAGTGCTCCCAATATGGCAGATCCCAAAGAATCGATCTCTTCTTCCAAACATTTTTTCCTTGAGGTTTAGAACATTTACCGAACTCAATTTTGATGTCCTTCACGCGCAAGTAAAGCTCCTTACCAGTCACAAACACTGGGGCTGATCCTTTTTCAGGCTTCCCATTGAATGACTTCCTCTTCTTACGGTAGGGGTGATGCATCGGAAGGAATCTGCGGTGACCCATGTACACTGTTTTTCTGCAGTTCGATAACCACATGCTTTCAGTTTCATCCAGGCAAATAGGACAAGCCTTGCCTCCTTTCGTACTATACCCCGACAAATTTCCATAGGCCGGGAAATCATTTATGGTGCAAAATATCATGGCCCGCAACATGAAATTCTCTCGCTTATGTGCATCCCACACCCGCACCCCTTCGCTCCACAATTTATGTAGGTCCTCGACTAACGGTGAGAGAAACACGTCAATATCATTCCCGGGTTGTCTGGGTCCTGAAATTAGTAACGACATCATGATGTACTTGCGCTTCATACATAACCAAGGAGGAAGATTGTAGATGCATAAAAGAACCGGCCAAGTGCTATGTCGACTGCTCATATTTCCGTGTGGATTCATACCATCTGTATTCAGCCCAAACCTTATATTCCTCACTTCGCCGCCAAACTCACCGAATGTTCTGTTAATGTTTCTCCATTGAATAGAATCAGCTGGATGTCTTAGTTTTCCGTCTTGTTTCCGACCTTCAACATGCCAACGCAAGTACTTCGCATCTTTCGGATTTGCAAACAGCCGTTTCAATCTGGGAATCACAGGCAAATACCACACAGTTTTGGCCGGAGGCCCTTTCTTTACCTCATCACATCCATTGTGATAAATTCTGTCCCCATGCTTATACCGCGATGCACCGCATCTTGGACAAACATGCAAATCCTCGTACTCGTTACGGTACAGAACACAATCATTTGGGCATGCATGTATTCTTTCTATTTCCATTCCCAACGGACACAATAGTTTTTTGGCCTGGTAAACCGATCTTGGCAACTCATTTCCCTCTGGAAGCATGTCCGCTAACAGATCCAATAGCGCCGTGAAACTCTTATCGCTCCAACCGTTGCTTTTCTTCAAGTTATATAATCTCAACACAGAAGACAACTTTGTAAATTTTGCACATCCGGGGAACAAAGGCTTCTCAGAATCAACAATTAATTTCTCAAATTTAGCTTAATCGTTTTCGCTGTAGTCTTCTTCTACATCACGTAACATTTCATCTAAATTGTCGTCATCTACATGGACTTCCGAATGAACATTACCAATGTTCTGATCATGATCATCATTACTGCAATCCACTTCCGGGTGCTGCTGAGTGGTAGCGGTGCTCGTTTCCTCAAGATCTTCACCATACCATATCCAACGGATATAGCGTGCGTTAAAACCACGACGAATCAAATGACTCCTAATCTGATCAGAGTTGCCGAATCTTTTTAAGTTCCTACAATCTATACAAGGACAATGCATATCTTTCTCTCCCTTCTTCGCCTTTTCTTGCTCAGCAAATTTAATAAACCCATTCACACCCTCCAAATACTCAACAGTAGTACGTTTTATTCCATACATCCAATATTCTCGGTCCATCTACAATTATTTCACAGAATTGACAAATTCAAATAAATAATTAATGAATCAGGGCTTGCATATATGCATGAAACATAATTAGCTAGCTAGGCCATATGTGTGTATATGAGCTGCTTAATTATATTAAATGGATTTGTATATATATATATGAAATCCTAATTAACTTAATTGATGCATGCATTAATTGGAAGAGCCAGCTAGCTAGCTGCTTAAATTCAGCAAGCTATAGCTAGCTAGCCAACCTAGCCTTCCAGCTAGTTTGGGGCTACATGTATGAAGTTTAATGAATTGCAAGTAGAAAGAGAGAGGGAGAGTGTCAAAGAGTGATTGAGAGAGAGAGAGAGAGGTGGTGAGAAGATGACATTACCGAGGGGGATGGAAATATGATCAACCTCTCAGCTAGCTTCTCCAGATCACTCTAGCTTGGAGCCGTGCGCGGCTGAAATGATTCCAACATGCAGAGCGCAGAGCAGGGGTCGACCTAATTAAGTTGTACAATGTTACTATCGGTTCACACACAAAAACCGATAGTAAAATAAGGTCCCCACTGTCATAACCATTAGTTTATATGATGTCATTTTACTATCGGTTTGTTTTATATAACCGATAGTAAAATTCACTATATTGTATCGGTTAGTACAATAAGAACCGATAGTAAAAAGTTAGTAATTTCACTATCAGTTACGCGAGAAGAACCGATAGTGCTATTCAATATATTATATCGGTTGGTACAGTACTAACCGATAGTATATAGTCAGTAATTTCACTATCAGTTATGCGAGAAGAACCGATAGTGCTGTTTAATATATTATATCGGTTTGTACAGTCATAACCGATAGTATAAAGTGCGTAATTTTACTATCAGTTAAAAATGGAAAACCGATAGTACTATTTAATATATTATATCGGTTTGTACAGTGATAACCGATAGTATAAAGTGCGTAATTTTACTATCAGTTAAAAATGGAAAACCGATAGTACTATTTAATATATTATATCGGTTTGTACAGTGATAACCGATAGTAGATTGTTTTTTTATTTCACTAACGTTTTCCTTGTGTGCAACCGATAGTAAAATCACTCTTTTCTGCCACTGTTGTCCTATTCTATCGGATTTTTCCCAGATTGCTCACAACCGTTAGAAAATATAGGTTAGTGAAATGCACTTCTGTAGTAGTGAGAGTTTCTCGATGTTTGTTGGAAGTCAAGAGAACTCGCAACTTGTTACTCTTGGTGAACGCCATCACCTAAATGGTTCAGAGGCGTGGCCGTTTGATCTGTCCATTGACGAAGCTTATCGGAGAGACTCGGCGTGTTTTGTGAGAGGTTTGGTGCTCACCTTTCCGGAGAGGGGAAAGATCAACCATAGTGATCATCGGAGCTAGACTCATTCATTTGAGTGCTTCAACGAGGAGTAGAGAAGACCGGGAAAGTCTCCGAGACGTCGGGATACATTGTCGTGTTTGATTCTTTTTTTCTCATTTTACTTGTGCAATATATTGTTGATTTGATTCAGTTTTATTTTCACTTAACTCATTTAGGCTTTAATTGTGAAATTTTGCAATTCATAAAAGTTTTTAAAAACCTCATATTCACCCCCCTCCAGTCGGCATCCTTGATCTTATACTATGGCTTAAAAAAAGAAAAAGGGGATTGTGAGTGCATGAGCTAAATTCTTTTTCTTGGACCCATTGAGATGACAACTTCCAACCATGGAGGAGTTTATGGTGAAGATGATGGAGATGATGATGATGAGGACGAATGACATCTCATCATCGGATAAAGCTATGATGGCGGTGCCATACTCACAGATGGTGAAAAAGATAGAGCTCATGCCAGATAATATGAAGTTGGAAGAGACCAAAAACTATCTGAGTTGGTCTAGAAGGGTGATTATGATTTTGGAGGCGAAGGGGCTTGCTAACTAGAGACATATGTCGAGCCCCTTAAAGATAATTCAGAATGGCAGAACTGGAAAACGACTAATTCTCTGGTGAAAGCGTAGTTGCTGAACTCAATGACTCCTATTGCTAAGATAGTGGAAGCCACTCCAACCACAGCCGGGATGTGGGCTGTGTTGGTTAGACTATATTCTTGAGCTGGCAATGCGATTATGATGGCTGAGGTGCATGGGAAGCTTCGAGGGATGACTCAGGGGGAGGGAACTGTATCTGAGTACTACAATGAACTCCAGTGACTGTGGACAGATTTGGATCACTATGATCTGTTAGACATTCCTCACGCTGAACATTTGACTATGTTGAAGAAGTGTGTGGATTGCAGGAGAGTATTTTGTTGGATCTAGGTAGATCTTAGTATCTAGCTTTTGATGATTAATGACGATTTGGATAAATCCATTGTGATTAAAGTTAATCTGATGATGTCAGTTTTGATGGTCAAATAACAAATTATATAAATCCTGATTTAGCACAAGTGAATTGAATTGATTATCGGTAAACCCTCAATTAGATGTTTCCTCAGTTGCGGGTTTGATATTGATGCATATGTAGAGGAGGAGCTCGGTGGTTACATCAAGCTTGTGCTGATTGATTGATCAAAATGTAATACGTTAAATCTGAGACTGATGACTCCAGTTGTGGATTTTATATCGATGCACATGTTGAGGGGGAGCTCATCACTTTGGTCATCTAGGTTGATTGATATCATGATATAAGTAGTATAGATCGTGTGCGTATGTGTTTATCATCTACGATCTATATGATTATATTTTACCTTATACTCATTTGCTACTCGTTGAATATAGTTTGTCATGTCATTTGAAAGAGAAACCGTTGAGCTAACTCCTGTGTGGAGTAGTTTCTCTGGAGGTGATTAATGACGACTTATATATGAGACTAATGTTGTGCATTGAGTGTACGTATTGTAGTCTCAGTTTGATTGCAAGGTAAAAGCGAGCAAGGGTGTGAAGAGGATGAAGTCGATATGAGACATCTCGAGCGAGGTCAAGCTTAGCAAGGTCGAGCTTTGCGAGGACAAGTGTCAAGAGGTCGAGCTTCGCAAGGTCAAGCTTAGCGAGGTCGAGCCTTGCGGGGACAAGCGTCGAGCGGTCGAACTTCACGAGGTCGAACTTCACCTAAGGTAAAATCCAAGATTAAGGATTGTTTTCTTAGGATTTTACCGGTCTCGGTGTTTGGAGACAGACCGGGTTGATAGGTTTCTTTTTACTAGTTTGACCGTACTATTAAGAGGGGTCGGAAACTAGTAGCTTGAATCTATCTAGTGCGGAAGCTCAGATGCATTCATATCATCTTGCACTAGTGTCTTGCATTACTAGTGAGTCTAAGTGTAGTTCATGTGCATTAGATTAAATGTTTTGAAAACTGCACTTAGTCGTGATCGCCAGTTGTTTAAATTGGTTTATTTATCTAGAGCTGGTCGTGGTCGTATTTGCATATTCTGATCGTATCAGTGTTGATACGTGGTCGTGGTCGTGTCGCTTGTTTGGCGGCTTTCTGTTTAGGGTTTGGGCGTGGTCGTAGGAGTTCGGACTGGTCGTACCAGTCTTCGACTCGCTTGCGTATGCTCGACTAAACCCTATCGACCACCTGTTTTCGATCGGATGTCAAGACTAGTGTGGTCGTGGTCGTTGCTAAGTGACACAAATCACATCCGCGAGAAAACGGCAAATCCGTATGTGCAAATACTCTAAAATTGCATTTGAGATGATTTTTGGATTGAACATTTTGATAGCAGGAACGTTTCTGAGTTTTCTAGAAGTTTCTAGAACTTTCTAGGTCTTACTTCTGTTAACAAAATTGTAGAGCTCTGAGTTATCTTTTTAACAAGCTAAAAATCACCTCAATTAGATCTCTGAATCAAAAGTTATGCTTGTTTTACTGTCAGTGTGCAGTGACCGGACAAATGCATCCGTCCGGAGCTATTTGTCCGAAGTGGCCGGACTTTGTCCGAAATGACCGGACATTGTCCGGCTAGTACAAATTTTTTGAGCCGAAAAATGAAATGGACAAATGCATCCGTCCGGAGCTATTTGTCCGAAGTGGCCGGACTTTGTCCGAAATGGCCGGACATTGTCTGGCCTGTACAAGTTTTTGAGTCGAGAGTTAACAGAGACATATCCATTTGTCCGGACAAATAGTATCCGTCCGGCCTTCACAAATTTCGCCCAACGGTCACTAACACGTTTGCAACGGCTAAAATTTTTGTACTGGCTAGGCAGTGTCCGAAGTGACCGGACAATGTCCGGCCTGTACAACTTTTGGCCCGGTTTCTTGCAAACGGCTAGTTTTTCGTTGAGGCTATAAATACTTCGTGTTTGGCTTCATTTTTGGGTGCTCAAAGACTTCATTCTTCATCTGAAAACATAGCCAATTGAGTTGCATATGTGTTATTGCATTTAGAGGCTAGAATTGAGCCCAAATCTTGAGTGATTTGAGAGAGAGAGAAATTGTGTGAAGCTAATGGTGCTTAGTGCACTTCCATCACCATTTGCATGGTAGTGCTAGAGTGTTAAGCATCTCATTTGCATTCTTGAGCTTCTAGCACTCGATTTGTTCAAGTGAGCTTGTCCGGCTTGTTACTTTTGGCGATCGCCTTCGCCTAGACGGTGCCGGAGGAGAGCCGAGATCTCGCCAATTGAAGTTTGTTGGAGAGGCCGGCAAAAGATTGTGAAAGGTGTGGTGCTCGCCTATCCGGTGTGGAGAAGGAGCAACCCTAGTGAGATATCCTTTGTGGATATAGAAGCGAGACTCCGAGTGAGCGCTTCAGGGAGGAGTAGGGGAGACCGGGCGAGTCTCCGAGACCTCGGTAAAAATATTGTGTCAAATTGTGTATTTCATATTTGCTTTACATTCATCTTGACACAATTGCTATATTTACCATTGTTGCATGTCTTATTGAATAGTTCATTTGATTGAATGCAACTAGTTGATTAAATTACTTTCAAGCCTCATTGTATAATTTAGGTCTCTCAATTATTCTTTAAAATTGCTTAATTGAAAAGAAATTTTAAAAGCCTCCTATTCACCCCCCTAGTCGGCATCCTTGATCCTACATACTTGACTTTCTACAAGGCTCGAATGTTGAGTTTGAGTCTAGAAGAGCTACAGTTTGCCACCAGCCGAATCTGTCCACCATGGAGGAGACATTTACTGCTATGGTGATGGAGGAGACTCGGTTACGGGTGATGACATCGGGTACCTTGCCACCTCCTGCTAGATCTGCGTTGATTGTTGCAGATAACCGCGAGTGCTTTACTTGCAGGAAGATTGGCCACATTAGCTGGAATTGCCCACAATCACGTGATTTTGGGCGTGGTAGGGGTGATGACGGACATGGTAGAGGCCGAGGTGGAGGACGTGGTGGTGGTAGCTGACAAGGTCTTAAAGCCAATCTTGTCTTGTCTGATGAGGGATCAGTTGCGCATGACAGAGAGGAGCTTTCTGAGTTGGAGGAGCTACGACAGTTCAAAGCAAGGGTTGAGAGTTGCACTAGCAAGCCCATGGCCAGCCAAGAGATCCCTACGACCACTATGTTTGGTACTTTTGCCAATTATGCCCATGCGAGCACAGGTATTGAGGCACAGGCTTTTGCATCCTCACATACTTCTTCTTTAGATTGGGTAGTCGATTCAGGTGCATCTAGACATGTCACTGGTGCTTCTAGTGAGTTTGCATCATATTCTTCATATTCTACCATGCATCATGAAACTGTTCAAGCTACTGATGGGACTGCACAACCTATCAAGGGAATTGACACAGTTCAATGTACACTTACCATTACACTTTCCTCTGTTTTGCATCTTTCTGTGAGTGCTTTGGTGAATCAAGTTGATTGTGGTGTTTATATTGACCGAGATGTCTGTCATATTCAAGAGAGGCAGACAAGGAGGGTCTTGGGGACTGGGACTAGGACTAGGCGTGATGGACTATGGTATTTGGATCGGGGGAGTGTGGATGCTGTAAGTGCTGCTTTAACTACTGTTGTAGGTGGATTAGAGGCAGAAGTGATGCTTTATCACTATCGTTTGGGTCATCTATCATTTGACTGACTAAGGAGTATGTATCCGGATGTTATGAGTTGAGTGCCCATGAAGAAACTCATGTGTGATACTTGTGAGTTTGGAAAACATACACGATCATCTTATGGAAGTATTGGGCTTCGTAGCATTGAACCATTTGTACTTGTTCACTCAGATGTTTGGACCTCTCCAGTTATTTCTATTCATGGTTTTAAGTACTTTGTTACTTTCATTGACTGTTATTCCCGTATGACTTGACTCTATATGGTGAAGAATAAGAATGAAGTTTTGTGTTGCTTTCAAGATTTATGTGCTCTTGTGCAAAGACAATTCAATGCTCATGTTCATATTGTTAGAACTGACAATGGAACTGAGTATGTGAACTAGGGGTTTGCTACTTTTCTTTCAACTCAGGGGAACTTGCATTAGACAACCTATCCGGATACGTCGGCACAGAATGGTGTGGCTGAGCGGAAAAACAAACATCTTTTGGAGACTGCTGCTCACTCATGTATGGGATGAATATGCCAAAAACCCTATGGAGTAAAGCTGTTATGACAGCGGCTTACTTAATCAACTGCATGCCCTCCAGAGTGTTAGGCATGAAAACTCCCTGTGAGCTGCTTATGTGGACGAATACATTTGTTGTCCCTCCGAAGGTGTTCGATTGTGTGTGTTTTTTCGGGATTATCGACCCTCTGTAGGAAAGTTGGACCCTCAGGCTTTGAAGTGTATATTTGTGGGATATTCCTTTGGACAGAAGGGCTACATGTTGGAGTCCTCAGGCCAAATGGATGTTTGTGAGTATGGATGTCACTTTCCAGGAGTTTGAGCCCTTCTATGGTGAGAAAACTGAACTGACGCCTTTATTTGGTGATATCTCTTCTCGCCTGCCTAGTGCTGGTCGAGAAGGGGAGAATGATGAAGTGAGTAGTGGTGGCAATGGTGAAGGTGGCGATGTTGTTGTGGTTATTATTCCATGTCCTGTTGTGATGAGGGGGTGTGTGCCAATGGAGATGGAGATCCTACAGTTCTAAAGATTTATGTGAGGAAGTGTTTTCGTGGCACTAGAGTTCTGGGGAGTAGTAGTAGCCCCAGTCTCCTATGATTGAGATTGATGACCAATCGTCCACGCAACTCATTGTCCCTGACCCCTCGTCAGTGGTCTCACCTTTGACCCCGTCTCCCTCAGAAATAAGTAGTAATGTATCTCTTGATCTTCCTATTGCTTATCGTAGAGAGCCCTGAGTCAATGCCGGTAAGCTTCCAGCTAGGTATGACTTTGAGAGTGATCTTTCTCATGTTGTCTCATATTCTTTTTTGTCTCCTGCATATAAGTCTTTCATTGCATTATTACAGTTTGTGCCTATACCAAAAAATTGGAAAGTGGCAATGCAAGATCCTTTATGGCTTAGTGCTATGTAGGAGGAACTTCAGGCATTGAAGAAAAATGAGACTTGGGAACTAGTCTCTTTTCCAGTAGGGAACAAAGCTGTTGGATGCAAATGGATGTATACCATAAATAAAAATACAGAAGGTAGGATTGAGAGATACAAGGCGAGACTGGTGGCAAAGGGATATAGTCAAATGTACGGGATTGACTATGATGAGACTTTTGCACCAATAGCAAAAATGAGCAAAGTGAAAACTTTAATCTCGTGTGTAGTAAACTTCAATTG
Source organism: Pharus latifolius (assembly GCA_019359835.1). Taxonomy (NCBI): domain Eukaryota; kingdom Viridiplantae; phylum Streptophyta; class Magnoliopsida; order Poales; family Poaceae; genus Pharus; species Pharus latifolius. The sequence goes on from CM033328.1 coordinate 1,307,501, forward strand.
GCCCCCTACATCAGTTTGATGTCAAGAATGCTTTCTTACATGGTGATTTACAGGAAGAGGTATATATGAAGGTCCCATCAGGTTTTGGTAACAGTGGAAAGGTGTGCAAGCTAAAGAAGCCCTTGTATGGTTTAAAACAATCTTTGAGGGCTTAGTTTGATAGGTTCAAATGTGCAATATGTAGTATGGGTTACAAGTAATGTAATGGGATCACACTGTCTTTTTCAGGCACTCTGGAGCACTCATTACAATATTTGATGTGTATGTTGATAATATTATCATCACAGGTGATGATACTGAGGAGATTGTCTGTCTAAAGAACAAGTTAATTAAAGAATTTGAAGTGATGGATTTGGGTCATCTCAAATATTTTCTTGGCATAGAGATTGCATGATCTAAAAAAAAGTATAGTTCTCTCACAAAGAAAATATACTCTAGATTTGCTGAATAAAACTCAAATGTTAGGATGTCATGTTGTCTCTATTACCATTGAGCAAAACCACAAGTGCTCAAGCTGGAGACCTAACTAACAAGGAGAGTTATCAAAGACTTGTTGGGTGTCTTATGAACCTTTGTCACACAAGACCCGATATTGTTTATGCGGTGAGTGTAGTAAGTAGATATATGCATGACCCAAGAGTGGAGCACATGGAAGGGGTATATAGGATTCTAAGATATCTAAAGGGTAGTCTAGGGAAAGGTCTCTGGTTCAAGAAGAATACGAATCTTGATGTGATCGGGCTATTGTGATGCTGGCTGGACAAATTGCTTAGATGACAGAAGATCAACGTCAGGGTATTGTGTCGTTGTAGGAAGCATTAAGAGGTTTTTTTGTCAGAGTTATGACTGTTTTGAGGTGGAGTTTTGACACTGTGGTGTGATAATAAGTCATTAGTCAATATTGCTAATAATCTAGTGCAATGTGACCGCACCAAGCATGTGGAAATTGATCGCTACTTCATTAAAGAGCGCTTAGACGAATAATGTTTGAAACTAGAGCATGTATCTTCTGGAGAGTAACTTGCTGATTGTTTGATAAAAAGAATTGGTCTCAAAGAGTGCGTGTTAGTTTGTAACAAGTTGTGGATGATTGATATCTATCATCCGACATGAGGGGGAGTGTTGGATATTAGGGCTAATAGTTAGTAGCCTATTAAGATTCTTGTTGATTCTTCTATTAGGATTCTTATTAATCTTTTGTTAAGAGTTATAAAAGGAGAACAATTATATCTTTTTGAACAAGTAATAAAGCCCTAAAATTAACTTACACTATTTTGGCTTTCCTCAATTTTGAGTGATTAGAATTACGCTCCTTGCAAGTTTTTGAGTAATTCAAAATATTTCCCCTTGGACATATAGTCTATTCAAAGTTCCTACAATACCTGTATTTAATTTGTTATTATCGTCCAAATGCTTTGTATTTGTCCACACAAATGCTGGTACCACATCCATTTCAAAATAGATTGTTTTTATCTTTTGTGGTCTCTAAAATACAGCTTAGATATAACTTTGACACTAATTTTAATCACAATATGTTATTAAAAGGTATAAAAGTACAATATTTTGAAAGTATTTTTTACGATGTACCTAATGGCGCTATTTTTGCAAGACTAATCTAGGTACAAGTAAATATATTAGTATCCAATTCAGGAAAGCTAACTGCACATATAGCATACTGGTATCTATTTAGAAATGGAGTTGGTAATTATATTTCCTGGATATATGTAGGCATGTTAGCATCTCCAAAGAGAAAGGAGGATTGTGCATGTTAAGTTAAACTGGCAGTTCCAAGTCCACTAATGCTGGCAATTATTGTGCATGACTAATCTTTTTGAAGCAGTCAACATTTCTACCACTAATGTTGGCAATTATTGTGCATGACTAATCTTTTTGAAGTGACCAAAAGTTCTACTTGCATACTAGTCTATAGTTGTCTAACCTTGTTCTTTTCTTTTTGTAATCCTGTAGTCAATATGGTCAAGCATGCTGACATGGACTTTTAGTGGGACAAATTATAACACACGTACTAACCCTCTTGTGTTTTCCTCCTCATTTTGTGCAAAAGAATCAATTTAGAGTTAGTGTTGATCGTTCTACTAAGTGTTATGTACACATCAAATTTACCCTAAACATATAATAAGACTGCACATGCCACTCGGATAGTGTATTCTCTATAGTTTAGAGAGAAAGCAACATGAATGAAATGCTAGTCTTTGCTGATCTGTGCAATGTATTTGTACAAGGAGGGTATGTCGTGGTATTAAAGTTACCCCGGCAGGTTTATGACGTGCGTAACACGTGTTCCGCAACGCGGGATGACCGTGCGACGGGTCGCCCCGTGTTGGACAATCTCAGAGATTGACACGAGGGTTTATACAGGTTCGGCCCTCAGTGGAGACCCTAGTCCTGTCGACGTGCTCCCGACGTGAGTCGGCTGGGGAGCTCTCTTACGGGGAGAGCGCTCCTAAGCACGCCTTTTGGTTTTTTGTATTGGATGCAAATGAATTGAACCTAGGTTACAAGAGGGGTTACAAGGGTATATATAGACCCCAAAAGACGCAAATTACAAGACTGCCCTAGTTAGAACTGTCGGATCGAGGGCGTTGCGGTCTTTTTGCACGGTACGATGCTTGGATCCTTGACACGTGGCCGCTCCAATTCCCAAGGGAGCTCCTGGGTAAATGGGGCCCCTTACCCTGGACCAAGCCCGGGGAAGAGAGGGCCTCTTACCCGGGGACACGTCCGGGGAGAACCCCTTACCCGGGACCAAGTCCCTTACCGGGGACCAAGTCCGGGGAAGGGAGGGCCCCTTACCCAGAGCCACGTCGGGGGAGAGCCCCTTACCGGGGGCCACGTCCGGGGAGCCCATGTCCGGGGAGCCCCTTACTGGGGGCCACGTCCGAGGAGAGCCCCTTAACGGGGGCCACGTCCGGGGAGCCCACGTCCGGGGAGCCCCTTACCGGGGACCACGTCCGGGGAGCCCCTTACCGAGGGCCACGTCCGGGGAGGACCCCCACCCGGGACCAAGTCCCTTACCGGGGACCAAGTCCGGGGAGCCCACGTCCGGGGAGTCCCTTACCAGGGACCACGTCCGGGAGCCCCTTACCGGGGGCCACGTCCGGGGAGGATCCCTTACCGGGGGCCACGACCGGGGAGCCCCTTACCCGGGACCAAGTCCCTTACCGGGGACCACGTCCGGGAGCCCCTTACCGGGGGCCACGTCCGGGGAGCCCACGTCCGGGGAGCCCCTTACCGGGGACCACGTCCGGGGAGCCCCTTACCGGGGGCCACGTCCGGGGAGGATCCCTTACCGGGGGCCACGACCGGGGAGAGCCCCTTACCCGGGACCAAGTCCCTTACCGGGGACCAAGTCTGGGGAGCCCACGTCCGGGGAGTCCCTTACTGGGGACCACGTCCGAGAGCCCCTTACCGGGGGCCACGTCCGGGGAGCCCACGTCTGGGGAGCCCCTTACCGGGGGCCACGTCCGGGGAGCCCACGTCCGGGGAGCCCCTTACCGGGGACCAACGTCCGGGGAGCCCCTTACCGGGGGCCACGTCTGGGGAGGATCCCTTACCGGGGGCCACGACCGGGGAGAGCCCCTTACCCGGGACCAAGTCCCTTACCGGGGACCAAGTTCGGGGAGCCCCTTACCGGGGGCCACGTCCGGGGAGCCCACGTCCGGGGAGTCCCTTACCGGGGACCACATCCGGGGAGGATCCCTTACCGGGGACCTCATTTTTCCCCCAACAGGGTATATACAAGATACATGAATATCACAAGCAAGTAACATGCATAAGATCATTGTGCAAGCAAGAAGAATGGAGATTGCCAAGGTCTTCTGAAGTAGCCATTCCCATATTATATCTGCATGATAATAAGCTAATATCAACAACACAACAGGATGCAATTGCATCCACCCCTGTAATCCACTGCTCATGGACTCTCCGCCGCCTGTCTGTCGCCATAGAGCATAGTGAAGCCGCACACTTGTATATAAATGTCTGATCCTTGCACAAGGTCATAATTAACCTGAAAGTAGAACTTAAAGTAAGGTCATTTGTAAACACCTCTAAATAAAATTATTATATGAAAGGCAATGATGTGTAACATCAAGTACAAGAACAATATATAGTGTAGGCAGCAAAAGGATTGGAGAGATGAGATTATTTGGACAGTGCTACTCCAAATATATACCATTGTACTAAATAGTATAGCACACAGTTGACTGAAAAAAATGTGATCTAGTTAGTCCCTAGTGTCATTTTCTCTGCCTCTTTTTTCTCTATTCATGCATGAGGAAGATGGCAAAAGTGACAGCCGCTTCTGGGGATTTGATTGCCCAAACATCTAACAATTCATCTAGTATTTATCTAGTTGTTGCATGGAACCATTGTGGAGACTGACACTAAATAAATGGAAGAAACTGCATGGAAGCACCCAAAAAATACCAACTTTTGGCATGACCGGCCGGCTACTTCCAAAGAAAAGACCATGCAAGGTCTTAAGTAATTGATGGTTTGAAAGACAGTCCACATCAAGTCTGTAGTGTATTCCACACCCCATTGTTGGTTTCAAAGACTCAAAATTCTCAAGTCTTGCGTGGATGGGCCTTGCAGTTACAACTTACAAATTCCATGTCCTATCCTGTGGATTCAACTAAAAAGAAGTTGATCTCTCCGGTGACTTTGACTTGGAATCGAAAATTATACGTGTTATAACGTGTGCAATTAAAGAGTTGGGATAAATACCACCCGAGTTCTGATCACAGACTTGAACAATATAATAACTTAAGTGGTTAGTGTCATTCGTGATTATGCATGAGATCACAAATTTAATTTATATCAAGATAGGTTAGATTTGTGGATTTTCTAAAGAAGACTACTTCTAGTTCTCTTAACACATCTTAAGATTTTTTTTTAACTCTGATATCACTTTTTAGGAACAGTAGAAGACTTTTGACCCAAATCGGATCCCACCTCGTGAGATACGACCTAAGCATGCACAATAACAAAAACAAAAATAAATAGATCTACTGTAGAAAGTATGATAATGATGAAGAAAGAAAAGATTGGCGAAAAAGTCCACAAATTGTTGAACTCAACTTCAAAAGGATACAAGAGATTGATGTTCTCAACTAACCTTCTATGTTTTGGATCTCTTAACTCTCGTCCTCTGGAAGAGTTTGCTACTTAAGAAACCCCTAACCTCTCCCTTTACCCCTCTCTCTTAAGACTCTTGATAGCTTTTCAAACATCTTGATACCTCCGTCATAGGTGACTTTGACTTGGAATTGAAAATTGTGGGTGTTATAACGTGTGGAATCAATAAGCCAGGATAGATACCTCCATCATAGGTGACATTGACTTGGAATTGAAAATTGTGGGTGTTATAACGTGTGGAATCAAAAAACCAGGATAGATACCTCCATCATAGGTGACATTGACTTAGAATTGAAAATTGTGGGTGTTATAACGTGTGGAATCAAAAAGCCGGGATAGATACCTCCATCATAGGTGACATTGACTTGGAATTGAAAATTGTGGGTGTTATAACGTGTGGAATCAAAAAGCCGGGATAGATACCTCCCGAGTCCAAACCATAGACTTGAACAATATGATAGCCCAAGTGGTTAGTGTTATTCATGATTATACGTGAGATCATAAGTTTGATTTATGTCAAGGTAGATCAGATTTTTAGATTTTCTAAAGAAATATAACTCCTGTCCTCTTGAACTCAAATTCTAAAACAAAAATGTCCCAATTATAATCAATGTAATATTGAATTAAAGTCATGCATATATGCAATAACAGTTCTGCATCTATTAGTCAGAAGCTTCTTCCTTGTCCTAGTCAATATATGTTAGTTATCAAATTGTCCGAATTATTATATGCAACTTGATCAAATAACTCAACAATTTAACCTTTTGCAGTTAATTTCCACTGGTCCAACAATTCAAATGGCCCCCTAATCATAATCATAGACCCCATAAAAATCCTTCCTTTTTCTTCCCCTGCATCATCACAAATGAAGGTGAAAATGAGCAGGTAAAATTCCCTCCTTCCCACAGTTCAAACAATTAGAAATTAGAAATTTTCCTTAGAATCAGCTAAAAAGATCCTAGTTTCCCCGAGTTGAACTAAAAAAATCCCACATTTGCACAGTGCAAATGTTCACCGATACAAATAGTTCCATTAGGCTGTCTCCAGTGTATCAGCACTTCGCGAGACGTTTTAACGGAATATTTTTCAGTATATTCTGTGACACATGTGCGAAGCACCACCTGAAATACCCCCTACTCCAATGCATCGGTGCTTCGCGAGGCGCTTCATACGGACCCACGAAAATTAAATTTAGGTGTTTTTAGTAAACATCAATAACTTTTAATTTAAAAATCAAATATATGCGATGTTTGGTCTCTATATGAAGATAATTTAAAGATATACAACTTTCTCAATATAATCAACATCTAATTTGAACTAGATTAATCATAAATTAAGAAACAAAGATTATATGTAATTTGATAGTACGCAAACCGAGACAAAATAGTTGGCGGGCCCACATGCAGAAGGATTTTGGCGACGCCTGTTGTGGCATCGTCTCTCTCATCTGTCAACCAGAAAATTAATTTTTTAATCACGGGACCCACATGCAGACCCTGGAAGCGGCGACGTTCGGGACAGCCTTAGATGTCCTTGCTGCGATGTAGGTGTATTGAAAGAAGTAGGACACGATTAAATCAAATTGAAAAGAAGTGGAGTGTAATTTTCAAATTTTATAGAAGTGAGATTCAATTGAAACATTTGAGAAAAAATAAGACTGTTTATAAAATCTCTAATAACTTAAACAAAGTTTATGTTAATGTATGAAGTGGAGTGTCAAAGTGTCTTCTTCAATTTTCATCTACCATTTGGGAGTGTTTTGCCTTTGTTTAATACTGAGGTTTTGATTCAAACTATGAACCACGAATTTATAGTTGGTGTCCCCACAATTTTGTTACAACTCATTAAATCAAGAAACAACAAAAAAAATGTACTAAAAAGAATGCTATTGCACATACACTTTCACTTTCAATCGCATAATCAATATTATACAAGTAGTAATGTTCAAGGTTTAAAATCTATAGAAATGTGTCACTTTATAAATTGTAGACGAATCTTTTCATATTAATCCTATTAAGTGGTTGGGATTTATATGTCTTATATGTATATATAATCGAAATTAATTTACACATGTATTTATTAGAGTATTGTTGATATGTGCGGTTAAAAATATGATTATCTTGATAATCACAATTTGAAAAAAAATGATACATATTTGAGAATAGAAATAGTATTTTTTAGGGAGGAGATTTTATAAATCTTTGACAAATAATTTCAACATATTTACTTCTCTGCAAACTTTTTTTAATTTTTAAAATACAACCGTCGTTAACTCTTTATTTTAATTAATGGCTGCATATTAACAATGCAAAATTATAATCACTGATATATGGAACTCATATGTCAGTGATTGTTTTTTATGAGGGCTTCTATTGAGTTTACATGCACCATTTTATAATTTGGTGCACATTTTTTTTCGGTTTTCTAGTTAAACCCCTCATCTATTCTATCTTCTCTAACTAGTCTTATATTTTTCAACTTTCTTTAAGTGCAGAGCAGCGTGGGATTCCAACAGAAAAATGACAAGCTCTTTCTAAAAGACTAAAGGGCCGAAGCATAGGTGGGTCCCACTAAAAAAAGCCTTTTCTGTAATCAGTGGAGTTTTTTTATTAAATAATCAAATTTAAGGAAAATTTTAAAAATGACCATAGGTCATTCCATAGAATGGGTACTCAGTACCTGTATTTAATTTGTATTTGTCCACTCAAATGTAGGTACTATCGCCGTTGTTAAATAGAAATTTTTTATCTTTTGTGGTCTCTTAGATACAATGTAAATATAACTTTGGCACTAATTTTCATCATAATATGTTACTAAAAGTTGCAAAAGTACAATATCTTGAAAGTATTTTCTACAACGAATCTACTTATGCTATTTTTTGCAGGACTAATCTAGGTACAAATAAATGTATTACTACCCAATCGAGGAAAACCAACTGCACATATAGCATAATGATATCTATTTCAAAATGAAGTTAGTAATTATTTTTTCTGGATATACTGGGCATGTTAACATCTCCGAGAAAAAGAAGGATTGTGCATGTTAATTTGAACTGGCAGCTCCAAGTCCACTAATGTTGGCAATTAGTGTGCATGACTAATCTTTTTTAAGCAGTCAAGAAATCTACTTGCAAACTAGTCCATAGGTGCCCGACTTTGTTCTGTATCTCCAGTAAATCTGTGATCTATATGCTCAAACACGCAGTGATGGACTTTTTGTGGGACAAACTATAGCACACGTACTCTCTTATATTTTTACTTTGTTTCGTGAAAAAGAATCAATTTAAAGTTAGTATTAATCGCTCTAATAAGTGTTATGTACACATCAAATTTACCTTAAACATCTAATAAGAGACTAAACCATGCACATAAGTCACTCGAATAGTGTATCCTTTATAGTTTACGGAGATAGTAACATGAATGAAATGTCAGTCCTTGCTGATCTGTGCAATGTATTTGTACAATCAGAGTATATACAATCAGAATATATCACAAGCAAGTAACATGCATAAGATCAGCAAGATGAAGAATGCAAATTGCCAAGGTCTTCGGAAGTAGCCATTCCCATATTTTATCTGCATGATAATAAGCTGATATCAACAACATAACAGGATGCAAATCCACTGCTCACTGTGCTCTCCGCCGCCTGTCTGTCACCACAGAGCATAGTGAAGCCACACTACAGTGTATATATCTCTGGTCCTTGCAAAAGGTCACAATTAACCTGAAAGTTGAACATAAAGTAAGGTCATTTGCAAACACCTCTAAAGAAAAAGTAGTATATGAAAGCCAATGTGATGTGTAACATCAAGCACAAGAACAATAGCGTAGGCAGCAAAGGATGCAGATTGTTGTTACAGCAGACAATAATATTACTTAGGATTTATAAGAGTGCACTGGAGAAGTCATCCATAGTACCATGCTTACGCATCCAGCAGGTCATTCAGTGTGAGTTCATTAAGATGTGCTGGGAAGGAACTGGAAGACTGATGATGGATGAGTGCCTGGTACACCTCTTGCATTGTTGGCCTTGCTTGAGGAGAAGCTCGCAAGCAGGAAAATGCCACCATGATGAGGACAACTACACCTTTCTCCTCTGTTGTTGTTGGTGCAACAGGTCGTCGGTCAATAATTTCCTTGGCCAGTGTATGTTGTTCCCCCCTTGATGACGAAAGGCAATGCAGTAGATCTCCTGGATGCTTCCCCATTACCAACTCTAGCACAACCACTCCGAAGCTATAAATATCACATTTCTCCGTCACAACAGATGTGTAGGACAACTCTGCCAAAAAAAAAAAAACAAGAATTAGGAACCGGTCTTGAATATAAATACACGCTTTGGTGCGAGAATGAAGTATGCATGTACCAGGAGCCATGTAGCCATATGTCCCTGCTAATTCACTCCAACTTGACGAATCAGGCTTCAGAATCTTTGCCGTGCCAAAATCTGAAACATAAGCTTTGAAAGTTGTATCCAGTAAGATGTTGTTGCTTGTTATATCTCGATGGATTATCGGTGGACTGCACTCATTGTGCAAGTAAGAAATTGCTTGGGCCACATCCTTTACAAGAGTAGCTCTCTTTTCCCAATCCAATACCTTTGCTAGTTCCTCATTTTCTAAGATCATATGTAGGCTTCCTCGCTCTATATAATCATAGACAAGAAACTTATAATGGTGATGAGAGCAGTACCCGTATAGCTTAACAATGCTTCGTTGTCGGATTTCTGATAAGACTTCCATTTCGCTATGAAATCTTCTTTCATCATTCAACTCATCTTCGGTCAAGTGAAGCTTCTTCACAGCCACCAGTTGTCCGTCTTGGAGTTGCGCTTTGTAGACCCTGCCATATCCTCCTACTCCAATGATGTACTTGTCATCAAAATTTTCTGTTGCCCTGATGATATCCTCAAATGCCAATTTCCCATCAAAATTCCATACAGAGAATATGTGTCTCTCTTTTATAGTCACACTTTCTTGAGGTTTTCTCTTGTTGTGAATGAGCATTGTAATTTCAACACTTGCAAGAAGGATGACAATACTTACTGGAAGAACAATCGGCAGTATCAAACTAAGTAGCTTGCTTTTATGGTGATCAAATGTTCGAGTTTGATAGCAAGGTGGTAGGCCAGAGAGATTACCACATAGACCTTTATTGTGGACAAACCAATCTGCTGAAGCATTTTGGAATTGACGTCCCACCGGGAGTGGTCCTTCCAAGTTGTTGTAGGATACATCAAGCACTGATAGGCTAACCATGCTTGCAAATGAGGCTGGAATGCTTCCACTGAACTGGTTGTGAGACAAATTCAGAACTTGAAGCATCTGCATCTTTCCAAGTTGTTGCGGCAATGCACCATTGAGTTTGTTATTGCTAACATCTAGCATGATCTGTAGGCTTGCCAAATTCCCAATTGCACCAGGCAGATTTCCAGTCAAGTTGTTGTCGCTGATCTTCAAGTACCCTAGTCTGAAGCAGCCCTCCAATTCCTCTGGTATTGATCCACTCAAATTGTTTCCAGATAAGTCAAGGTAGAACAAATTGCTCAGTTTTCTCAGTTGGGAAGGTATGGGCCCAGATAACTGATTCTGTGCTAAGTGCAACTTATATAAGCTTGCTAAATGGCTGATCTCATGGGGGATGGAATTAGATATTTGATTTTCATATAGACTCAACAATGTTAGCTTGGTAAGATTTCCTATGTTGGTGGGAATTGAACCAGAAATTTGATTTTGGGATAGACTTAGTATTATTAGTTTGGTAAGATTCCATATACCAATAGGAATAAAACCAGAAATTTGATTGCTACCCAATAACAAAATTTGGAGATTCACTAGATTGCTAACTTCATGGGGGATAGAATTGATTATTTTATTTTGGTTTAGATTTAGTCTTATTAGGTTGGTAATATTTCCTATGCAAGTGGGAATGGAGTCAGAAATTTGATTTTGGTATAGATTTAGTATTATTAGTTTGGTAAGATTTCCTATGCTAGTAGGAATAGAGCCAGAAATTTGATTGCTATTCAACCACAAATTTTGGAGATTCACTAGATTGCCGACTTCATGAGGGATGGAATTTGTTATTTTATTTTGGTATAGACTTAGTGTTATTAGTTTGGTAAGATTTCCTATGCTAGTGGGAATAGAGCCAGAAATTTGATTACCATTCAATAATAAATTTTGGAGATTCACTAAATTGCTAATTTCATGGGGGATAGAATTGCTTATTTCATTTTGGTTTAGAGTTAGTGTTATTAGTTTGGTAAGATTTCTTATACTAGTGGGAATAGAGTCAGAAATTTGATTTTCGTATAGACTCAACCATATTAACTCGTTAAGATTTCCTATGCTGGTGGGAATAGAGCCAGAAATTTGATTGTTATTCAACCACAAATTTTGGAGATTCACTAGATTGCTAACTCCATGGGGGATAGAATTGGTTATATTATTTTGGAATAGACTTAGTGTTATTAGTTTAGTAAGATTTCCTATGCTAGTGGGAATAGAACCAGAAATTTGATTATCATTCAATGATAAACTTTGGAGATCCACTAAATTGCTAATTTCATGGGGGATAGAATTGCTTATTTCATTTTGGTTTAGAGTTAGTATTATTAGTTTGGTAAGATTTCTTATACTAGTGGGAATAGAGCCAGAAATTTGATTTTCGTATAGACTCAACCATATTAACTTATTAAGATTTCCTATACTGGTGGGAATAGAGCCAGAAATTTGATTGTTATTCAACCACAAATTTTGGAGATTCACTAGATTGCTAATTTCATGGGGGATAGAATTGGTTATATTATTTTGGAATAAACTTAGTGTTATTAGTTTGGTAAGATTTCCTATGCTGGTGGGAATAGATCCAGAAATTTGATTTTGGGATATACTTAGCATTATTAGTTTGGTAAGGTTTCCTATGCTGGTGGGAATAGATCCAGAAATTTGATTACTATTCAACCACAAATTTTGGAGATTCACTAGAGTACATAATTCTTGTGGAATGAAACCTGTGAGATTGTTAGAGGAGAGCGCTAGCTCAGTGAGACTTCGAAGGTCACCAATCTCATATGGTATTTGTCCTTTGAGCCAGTTGTTGTGAAGATAGAGGGTAGAGAGTGATGATAATAAGCTGATGTTGGCAGGAATGGTGCCATGGATATTGTTGTGGCTGAGGTCAACGTATGTGAGGAACGGGAGGGCTGAGAAGTTGAGCTCGTTGAGCGTACCATGGATGCCGGCATTTGGAAGGGAGACGTTGGTGACGACCCAGGCCATGCGGTGGTGGCCGTGGTGCACGCCACTACACATGACTCCAGTCCAATTGCATGGGCTGGTGTGGTGCTGCCAAGAGCTCATCTGCACTGGTGAGCTCCAGAGAGTAGACTTCCAGTGAAGAAGGGCCATTTGTTGGGACCTCAGTGAGATTCCGCCATGCCGCAATGCATGTGTTTGCAGGATATCAAGGCATGTTAGGAGTAAGAAGAGTAGGAGTAACGGTGTGGATCGCATTTTATTGTGCAATATCAGTATTTGGTGTTTCTGGGGGGTTGTTCCAAATTTTTGGAGTGCTTGATTGGAGAGATGAGATTACATGGACAGTGCTACTCCAAATATATACAATTGTTCTAAAGAGTATTGCACAGTTGGCACAATTAACCGAAAGCAATGTGACCAAGCTGGTCCCTCGTGTCACTTTCTCAGCCTCTTTTTTCTCTATTCATGCATGGGATTTTATTGTGCTAGCTGCTGCTAGCGATTTTATTGTCCAAACATCTAAAAATTCCTCATCTAGCATTTATGGAGTAGTTGAAAATTATGTGTTATAACGTGTGAAATCAAAAAACCAGAATAAATACCTCCCAAGTCCTGACCACATACTTGAAAAATGTGATAGCTCAACTGGTCGTTGTCATTAGTGATTATGTGTGAGATCACAAATTTGATCTATATCATAGGTTACATTCTTAGATTTTCTAAAGAAAATTAGCTCCAGTTCTCTTAACTCAAATTCTGAAAAGAAAAATGTCCCAATTATAATCAATGTATTATTGAATTATAAAGTCATACAAATGCAATAACAGCTGTGCATCGATCAGTCAAAAAGTTTCTTCCTTGACCTAATCAATATAGGTTAGTTATCAAATTGTCCTAATCATTATATGCAACTTGATCAAATAACTCAAAATTTTAACATTTTGCAGTTAATTTTCACAGGTCCAACAATTCAAATTGCCCCCTAATCATAATCATATACCCCATAAAAATCCTTCCATTTTCTTCCCCCGCATCATCACAAAAGAAGGTGATAATGAGCAGGTAAAATTCCCCCTTTCCACAGTTCAAATGATTAGAAATTAGAAATTTCCCTTGGAATCAGCTACAAAGATCCTAGTTTCCCTGATTGGAACTAAAAAATCCAACCTCTACACAGTGCACATGTCGACCAATACAAATAGTTTGATTAGACATCCTTGCCCCGATGTAGACATATTAAGCTGAGTCCAATGCCGGGGTCCTTGCCTCGACGTTTCAAAAGAATATTCTCAGCATATTCAGTGCCACGCATGCGAAGCCCCACCCGACGCATCCACCACTCTAATGCAAAGGTGCCTAGGGAGGCGCTTCGCACGGGTCCATGAGTAAATTAAGTATTTATTAGAATTTAGGTAATTTTAGTAAAATATCAATAACTTTTAATTCAAAAATTGAATCTATGCATTGTTTGGTCTCTATATGAAGATAATTTAAAGATCTACAATTTTCTCAATATAATTAAGATGTAATTTTGAACTAGATTAATGCATAAATCAAAAAATAAAAATTGTATATAATTTGGTCGCACAAAAATCGAGGAAGCAAAAAATAAAAAAATCCGAAGCTTCAGCCGCCACAACAAGCGTCTTCTCTCTCCCAGAAAACAAAAAAAATAATTTTTTATTTGAAGCACCGGTTTAAGCTCCAGGGTTGGACGTAGCCTTAGACATCCGCACAATATCGTAGCCATCGATTGAAGCATGCACGGTCGGAGATACATTAGATTTGAATGAAATAATTTTGAAACAAATAGAACTTAATTTTCAAAATTGAAGAAATGAAACTCGATTAAATCAAATTGAAAAAGAGTGGAACCTAATTTTCAAATTTTAAAGAAGTAGCATTCAATTGAAACATTTGAGAAAGAAATAAGGTTATTATAATGTTGAGTCCAATACAAAAGAGCTTCGCGAGGCACTTCAACAAAATATTCTCCAGCATCTTTTGTGCCACGTGTGCGAAACATCACCCGAAGCATCTCCTACTCCAATGCAAAGGCGCTTCGCGAGGCCTTTCACGAGGCGCCTTCTCAAGCACTCCAATGTAAAAGTACTTCGCGAGGCACTTTGTGTCGGGCTCGCATATATATTATTTTTTAAAATAAGCCAAGAACAGCCTAAAAATCAACTGTAAAATCTCTGAAACCCGAGCACCCATTTGCAAAATAGCAAAGACTCATAAATCTAAACCCTAACTCAGAAAAGATCTTTTTGTGATTTCCAAAACTCCAAGTATCTTTTTATAATTATGTCATTTCTCCTCAAAACTGATCTATTTGAGACCTAACCTTGGTTTTCGCACTAGACTTGCCCAGATTCTAATATGCGGAATTACGGGATCTTACTCAGAATTACCGAAACCCAAAAGATGATCAAAACACAGTTCAAAGTAATTGCACAACTCTTTATTTCAAAGAGGGCTTTACACGTCGAACATTAGGGCGCACTGATGAGGACATCACCCCTTCGGATACACGCACCAATCATAATCCTCTGCTTGTTACACAAGAACCAATAACGCGCGGCCGAGCCCGATTGTTGCATTACCAGGTGAACTCGTTCCTAAGTTTATATATATATAGTTTTGAGAATGGTTTACTACCTAATGGTGATAATATTGTATTTAGGTACCATGGAGAGGACCAGCAAGGAGCCTAAGTCGAGTTGGAGTCCAAGACGGATTTGGGTTGGAGTCCGGTTCGGCCATCTAGGAGCAGCCTGCCTTCAAATGATCATAACTCCCTCATACGAAGTCCGATTGGGACGTTCTTATAGTCCACGGAGAAGCCCACGACGAGATATTTCCAATGGATCTAGTCCCACATCCAAATTCCTTCCAGATCTCCAAAAATTAACAAAACAAGTTTTGACCAGTTTCTGATTCGGCCAAGTCGGTGCTGCGACACCTTGTTTCGGGCCTTCGGCCCATGTATTCCCTATTGGGGCTCCCTAGCCACGCCGCCTCTTCATATACTTAGTAGTCGTCATTGTTTAGATTTGGAATTTGCTTAGATTATTCTGCCATTGCAGTTTCACCGAACTTGGTTTGTGAAATCCCAACTCGTGAGCTTAATACAATTAGTAATTCAGTTGCTTCTTCTTCGTTCTTGCTTGTGTTCTCGATTTGCAGCAGGAACAAGCCTTCGTGGCTACGTCAATCCATGCATGCGCGTGGTTGATAACCAAAGGAGCCGTAGTGTAGCGATTGCAGGTTTTGGATCGGTTCTAGATCGAAAGCCGGATCGTCATCATTGAGTTCTCCACCAATCGACTTACCATACATGTCAGAAGATTGGGCACCGTTCCCCCATCAAGTGGTATCAGAGCTAGGGTTGCCCGTCAGGTATTACTTGTATCCATCCGTTAGGGTTCATAGTCTTTCAGCTGTCCAAACCACTTTGTGCCTTTGCAATTTCGTTTTCAGTTTTGCGTTGTTGAGTTTGTGTCCTTTGTCAGTGTCTTGTTGGTGGTTTAGAGTCGTGTTCGTTCATCCGTTCCCTAGTTTCCATCTTGTTGCCATCATTGTCATCATTTTTCTGCAAACCTAAACCTAGCCACATCGAGCCCATATCGACCCCTCCTATCCACTACCAAATTCACCACACCTCTGCCACAAGCCGAGATCACATAACCTATCCAAAACAGAGATCAATTCCTTTTTCCGCGAGTGATTTTACCCATCCCCAGTAAAACGGCCATAACTTTCGCATACTGACTCCGTTTTGGATGTTCTTTATATCTGCGGACATCTACAGAAAAAGTTACATCTGATTCTCCCCAACATAGTTGGGTTCAGAAAAATTTTTGAGCCCAAAATCGGCCTGGAAGGTGCTGTTTCAGGCCTCTGAAGTTTTTGTCGCCTTTTTCACCATCGCTTCACCTTCACATATCCGTTTTTGGTGCTTCCAGAAGTGTGAGTTTCCAACACCATTGCTTAAATTAGTGTGTAATACAACAGAAAAAGAGTGAAAAAAAAAGAGAAGCAATAGGAAGAAAAAGGAAAAGAAGGTGATTTGAACTTTTGTTCTGCATTTGCTATTATCAGTTCTCAGCACTTGTTCCATAACCTGTTGATTTGAACTAGCTCTACGTGCACGTATAGGCCAGCAACTGTGACTAGTACTTCGGATACTTATTCAGCTTTGCTAATCTGTTTTTGAACTTTGCTAATCCTTGCTACCATATTGTGCCATCCGAGCTACACTTCCTTTTGATCAGTTCAGGTTCATACTTGTAATTGTTGTGCCCACGCTACCTATGGTGTCACCATCCTGCCGGTTGTGCCATCCACTACTTTGGTAAGAGCCTTGTAAGAGCGTGATAAGACGCTTTGTGAGAGTCCCACTTGCCACCACCTAGTAGTCATAGGGATAATACTCCTGTGTTGTCTCCTATTTTCTACTACTAACCATGGCAGGACCGCAAACAAAAGCTCGAGCTGCAGAAGAGGAAGATGAAATCCGTAAGATGTTGGCCGACATCAGTGCAAAACTCGATAAGAACATTGATGACATGGCTCAAACCAACCGTGAGAACCAAACTGCATTTGAGAGGATGGACTGGCGCATCTCCGACCTTGCTACCAGGTTGGACAATATGGAGCAGCAGCCTCCCATGAAGTTGAAGTTGAAGACGCTGACACGGAGGTTGCTGTACAAATTGAGCCGCGCAACACGACTACCATGCGCCGTGCTGCCCATGATATTCACCAACAGCAACGAGTGCATCACAATCGACACGGTATGGAAGGTAACTATTTTCGTGGGAATGACGATCCGTTTGCTAAGGTAAAATTTTCCATCCCATCCTTTTCTGGTGCATATGATGCAGACGCTTACTTAGATTGGGAGATGACTGTTGAACAAAAATTTAATTCCCATCTGGTTCCTGAAATTCATAGAGTTAGGCTAGCCACCAGTGAGTTTAAAGATTTTGCTATCATTTGGTGGAACGAAATAGTGAACCTTGGGGTAGAGCCTGATACTTGGGATAGCTTGAAGCGAGCTATGCGGAATTGATTTGTTCCTCCTTCTTATAAACGTGATTTACTTAAGAAATTACAACGCTTGAATCAGGGGAATAAATCTGTAGAGGAATACTACCAAGAGCTTCAAATAGGCATGTTGCGTTGTGGAGTAGTGGAGGCTCAGGAGGAAAAGATGGCTCATTTTTATGGGGGTTTACGACGTGAAATTCAGAACATTATTGATTACAAAGATTATAATAATATCAATAGGTTGTTCCAGCTTGCTATGTTGGCAGAAAATGAATTGCAGGGATGACACGGACAACCAAGGATAAGAAGCAATTTCGGTGGTACCTCCGCATCAAGGCCGACGCAGGGGCAAGCCAAACCTGGCCCATCTTCTTATTTTCGGTCTGTTGCACCTTCAACAAATAGGACACGATCAACAGTACCACCTCCACCTCCACGAACTTCTGAGGTGAGCAAAACTTCTAACGTGCAGGCGCCAGCAAATAGTTCTTCATCGGTTGCTTCCACGGGTCGCACGACAGGGATTGTGTGCCACCGCTGCAAGGGCATGGGACATGTCATGAAGGATTGCTACTGAGGATGGTGGGTACATTAGTGCAAGTGATGTGGAAGATGAATTAGTTCTTGCAGCTAACCATGCAGGTGATGATGAGTTTGAACATGATGCGGTCGACGATGATGAGGAAACTTTAGGCACTGCGGCGACGGATAATTACCGGACCTTTATTGTGCAGTGAGTGTTGAGCACACAAATGGAGCAAGCAGAGAGAGCCCAACGCCACAATTCGTTTCAGATGTTCCTCATTGTCAAGGACCGACGTGTTAGAACCATAATTGATGGTGGGAGCTGCAACAATTTGGTGAGTTTAGATCTGGTCAAGAAGCTTGGCTTGACCACACGTGCACATCCCCATCCATACGATGTTCAGTGGTTCAACAATAGCGGTAAAGTAAAGGTAACACAAACTGCAAGACTACAATTTTTCATTGGATCATACCATGATGTTGTTGATTTTGATGTAGTACATATGCAAGCATGTTCACTTTTATTAGGCCGACCATGGGAATATGATACTGATGCAACTCATCATGGTAGAAATAACAAATATACTTTTGTGCACAAAGGAAAGAAAATTACTTTACTTTCTATGACACCTTCTGAAATTGTGCACTTTGATAGAGAAAGAACTGAAAATGAGAAAAAGGAGAATGCTTTGAAATCTGAAAGTAAACAAATAGCGAAAAATGTTGCACCATCTAGTTCTAAGGTCGCTGAAATTAAGTTGAAGAGTGGAGTTCTCCTTGTAACCAAATCTAACCTTGCTGAAATTGAAGAGAATGATGTGATGTGCTATGCTTTGATATGCAAAGATGCTTTGTTTTCACTTGATGATATATCTAGCACTTTGCCCCCTCCTATCACTAACCTTTTGCAGGAGTATGAGGACGTTTTTCCCGCTGAGACACCCCGGGGCTGCCACCAATTAGAGGTATTGAGCACCAAATCGACTTGATTCCGGGAGCATCATTACCAAACCATGCTACGTACAAGACAAATTCAGAGGACACTACTACAGAAATGCTTTTCACTATCAGTTTAAAATCGACTCTACTATCGGTTCTCTTACCGCTAGTGATCGGCACGATAAAAGAAATGTAGCACACCTCTATCGGTTAAAAACCGATAGTAAAATACCTATACTTCCAATGTTTCAGTTTTCGCTAACGACAATTCTTCTATCGGCTCAATGATCTCAACCGATAGTGATGTTTTATTTCTTGTAACGGTTATTCACTGGAAACTGATAGTAATGTATAGTTTTTTCTATCGGTTAGGTACTCGACATGGTTAGTACTAGAAACTTTCTTCTATCGGTTGTAGGATATGAACCGATAGTATTACAAAGAAGCATTACCAGATACAACAATACAGAGATACACACATTGGACAGATTGAATCTAATTATTCAGAGATTTAATTTATTCACAAATACACTAATACAAAGATATACACATGCATTGGACATATGGAATTTATTCACATATAGAGTTTATTCACAAATACAACAATGAATTTATTCATATATTGATACTACTACAGAAATGCTTTTCACTATCGGTTTATAATCCACTCTACTATCGGTTCTCTTACCGATAGTGATCGGCACGATAGTAGAAACATAGCACACTACTATATCGGTTGAAAACCGTTAGTAAAACATCTACATTCCCAACGTTCACTACTCGCCATCGACTACTTTTTCTATCGGCTCGGACCTAAACCGATAGTATTGTTTAGCTTTTTTCTATCGGCTCGGATATAAACCGATAGTATTGTTTAGGTATTTTCTATCGGCTAGGATATAAACCGATAGTAATGTGCAGACACGTTTAGTACTGGAAACTTTATACTATCGGTTGTTGTATATGAACCGATAGTACTGTAATATTTATTCTATCGGCTGAGATCTAAACCGATAGTAATGTGTGGACATGTTTAGTACTGGAAAGTTTATACTATCGGTTGTTGTATATGAACCGATAGTACTGTAATATTTATTCTATCGACTAAGATCTAAACCGATAGTAATGTGTGGACACGTTTAGTACTGGAAAGTTTATACTATCGGTTGTTGTATATAAACCGATAGTACTGTAATATTTATTCTATCGATTGTAGTATATAACCGATAGTACTGTGTAGTTTTTTCTATCGGTTATGTAGTGGACACAGTTAGTACTGGAATCTTGCACCTATACAGCAATACAGAGATACATTGGATCATTCACAAATACACCAATATTTACAAATATACACCAATATTCACATATTGAATTTGTTCACAGATACAGTAATACAGTAATATACACATGCATTGGGCAAATTGAATTTATTCACATATTGATAGAGTTTATTCACAAATACATCAATGAATCTATTCACATACAGAGTTTATTCACAAATATATACAGCGATCAACACATTCAATATATATTACACAGGTCAGTTACAGTCGATCGTTGATAGCCACTTCTTCCATGACATATTGAGCCCAAATTGTTCGCAGCTCCTTCAATTGAGGCAACTCATATTGCTCTTTGAACATGGCGCTCTGCATATATGCGTGTATGAAGTTAATTAGGATCGTACGTCACATCCAATTAAAGTTCGACTTTGAGTCAGGAAAAATGGTTACCTTAGGGAATTGGGCAAAGTTTCTCCTGATCAGGTCATACATGAATCTCATGACATAGAAGCCACATTCCCACGATTGTGGCTGCTGATGGCACTGGGAAAATTGCATATGCAAAGACATAAACCCACATTAACTCGAAAGAACTAATTAAGCTTAAATTAAAAGACTCATCATGAGTACTTCCATCCGTATTAATTACCTCATATCCTTTCCAAGAAATTGTTGTGCCCTTCGACGCGTCATGCCTCCCTCCAGTACTGACATAATTTTTGAAAGCCCTGTATTTAATTTAGCATTGCCGGTTAATATGTTATCATTAATTAGCTAGTCAGAGAAAAATTTAAAACAATTGTGTTACTTACTCGTCTATGTGCCACGTGAGGGTGAAAACATGCGCCACCATGTCGCTCATTGAATCGAGGTAATAGACCTCATTCATCCATGGGCAAATGATGGCGAGGATCCAGTGGCCCCTACATTGCATATATAAGCGAACCGTTTCGTACATATGTTAGGCGTAACATACAAGAATGAGTTAAATTAGTAGGAAATGCACTAACCTTTGGTGGTATGGTGCAAGGATGAACTCTCGGTCCTGCTGCGCTAGTAGTGCCCTTGATATGTATTCCTCCGCATGTGCTTGTCGTGCTCTAGCATCGTGAGGCTTATTTTCTCTGGGTCGAGGAAACCCACCTTGTCGCATGCCCTCATCGACGCCAGCCTATACATGCAGCTGGATGTAAAGTAGACATTAGTAAGTAGTGCATACAAAGTGATTAGATTTATGAAACGAACTGTGATAACTTCACACAACAGCAAACTCACAGGACTCCAGTCCGTATGATGGACATATCAAGCTCCCGCCAGTTGAGGAGGTCGAACAAATCCTCATGGGCCACCGATATGCTCCCGGGCTCACGGTGAAAATGGCCTGGCCTGAAGTGAACCAAGAAGTTGATGTGGCGCCTAGACCGGGTCAGGTACCACTAGTGGAGACTTTTGGTTATTTGATCCATATTGCGCAGAAGGTACTCCGACACGAGTGGGGACCCGTTCTTGAACGTACCCGGCTGGCTTTGTTTCGCCCTGCCTTTGGCCTTGCCCTTGCCTTTGGCTGGGGAGCGAGTGTACACCTTCGAAGGTTGGGGTGTGGTGCCGCCGGCCTCATTTGATGGAGAAGGGTTTGAGGCCATCGGAGGAGGCATGGGGCCCGAAGGAGTTCGCTCATGCGTTGTGGCGGGGGTGGTGTCCTCAGGAAGTGTGCTGGTATCCATCGTCCACTTTAAGTACAAACGCATAAGTTAGATCTTGCAAATTGAGTATATTAACTGAGTTGTAAGCCAGAATGGCTAGGGTTTACCTCCTGTAGTCTAACAGCCTTCTTGGGCCACTGTATATACAAGCCCAATGCCTCGCCAATTGTCCGCATCTCGTCCGTTGGGACGGGCAACGGAAAAGAGCTGTAGCCCGGGAGGGCCATGTCCACCTGTACCTTTGCGTATCCAGGCTCCAGAGGTACGCAGTGGATCTGGACATCCTCCCAAGACTGGTATACGACCCTGTTTGCAACTGCAACAGGTTTGTCGCCTATGTTGATCAATAGGCTACAGCTCTTCGGCTTCTGCAATTTGCAACAATTATAACAGGTTAGTGAAACAATTCTAACGTAATGGGAGTGGCATCAACCGAACTTCATATAGAGGTCAAGAGTTGCAATACCTCGATCAGGTCCACCGGATCCACATGAACCTTCGAGCCGCAACTACTCGGCCTGGCAGCGTCGAGCTCGGCAGCTAGATCTAAACCCTTGGACTGCACAACTCGGCTGAGGTGTTCATACTTCTCGTTCATTTGAGCGAACATGTCCGCGAATTGTGCAGTCACATCTGCCCGTATCTTCAGAGATAGCTCCACCTCCCTTTCCTTCCAGCTGCCAGGCTTCTTCGCCTTTTGCCCGGGCTCCGAGAAGCCTTCCTTCCATGGCACCACAGCCCCCACGGTTCGCGTCCGCCCTGGATGCTCCTTGTTCCCTAGAGCCCGGGTAAGGATATCGTTCTCCCTGTGGGGAGTGAACAATCCCTCGGTCGCCTCCTTCGAGCAAGAGATCTGTTACATTGAAAGCTCTCTATTGTGAGGAACAAATATATACAAACTTGTGCGCACACTACTGATCATAGTTTTTTCTATCACACTCTACGATTCCAACCAGGAAGTTAGCCAACTTACGAGTCGCTACACGACCTCGACGTCCCTGGGGTTTGGGAACGCCACAGTCCCCGTGGCCGACACGGTCCCTCTGGCCAGCCACCAGCGCTTGCATCGCGCATCGCGGATCTCGGAGAGTGGTAGGTTAGGGGAGTCGACGAAATTCGACGCCTCGTCTTCAGCCTTCTTCCACTGCTCCTCCTTCCCCGCATAGCCGCGAGAGCCGAGCCGGTGTGGGTGGTCGTTCCTCCTCTGGATGTCCTTGTTCTTCTCGCTGAGGGCCTTCGTACCAGAAATAAGAAAATTAATGCATCGCTGCTTACTGCATACAATGGTGTAACCAAGCAAAGGAACCATACATACCTTGAACTCAGGAGTCCCCTTCTGTTGGGCGAATTGCTCCCATACCTCCTCCGTTATGAAGGGGTACTTCTCGCATGGAGATTTGCCTTCAGCGAGGAAGGTACTGACGAGGACGCTCTTGAAGGTTTTCCACGTGTTGTTCATGTCCTTCAAGCAAGCTATCTTCGGACCATCGTCGGGGATGTTCCACTTGGCCTGTTTCAAATCAAGCAAAGGAACCATATAAGCAGGACTTACCTAATCTCTGGGATCAACCAAGGGGATGTGATTACTCAAGAGTTCAATGATTTTGATTAATTTTACCTTCACTTCCGCCCACAGCCTATCCCTCTCGTCGGCCTTGACGTCCTTCCAGCTCTGGACGGTGATCTTCACCCTTTCCTTCGCCAACAGGGCAACATATGCAGCATAGTGCCCGGCGTTCTTCCCGATCGGTCTCCCGAACTGGTTGAACTCACATGAAAGATCCGCGCGCTTGGCCAAACGACCCAACATCGTCGCGCCTGGCACCTTCCTCTTGCGCTGGGACGAGGCACCGCCATCTACGTTCGCCCTCCCTGAATCACTACTATCAACCGAGGGAGATGCCGACATGGCTTTACCTAAAATTCCATGAACAGACCATCAATTGATATGAAGAAAGGTACATGACAAAGTTCATAACTAAAATTGTTGTGCCCTACGCTAGTCTCTCTGCATGAACATAAGGTCTGTTAAAATTTAAATGAACCAAAATTTCAGATGAACATTAGAAAATGGGAAGTGATTCACAGAAAATTCAGATCAGCAGTGCAAACAATGACACATTCTATTTCCTATCGGTTTTTCAAGTAAAACCGATAGTAATCAAGTTTGTAATTAGGAAAATTTAAAAGATTAGCAGTGCAAACTAGGCTAGTCTCTCTGCAGGAACATAAAGTCTGTTAAAATTTAAATGAACCAAAATTTCAGATGAACATTACAAAATGGGAAGTAATTAACAGAAAATTCAGATTAGCAGTGCATAATATGACAGTCTATATTTCCTATCGGTTTTCCAAGTAAAACCGATAGTACTGAGGTGTGTATTCAGTAAAATTTAAAACATCAGCAGTGCAAACTATGCTAATCTCTCTGCAGGAACATAAAGTCTGTTATAATTTAAATGAACCAAAATTTCATATGAACAATACAAAATGGGAAGTAATCAACAGAAAATTCAAATTAGCAGTGGAAAATATGATATACTCTATTTCCTATCGGTTTTCCAAGTACAACCGATAGTAATCAAGTTTGTATTCAGTAAAATATATGAGATTAGCAGTGCAAACTATGCTAGTCTCTCTGCAGGAACATAAAGTATGTTAAAATCTAAATGAAGCAAAATTTCAGATGAAAATTACAAAATGGGACATAATTAACAGCAAGGTCAGTTTAAGGTATTTACTATCGGTTCTAAATAAGAAACCGATAGTGGACTACACTGTATGACAATTTGCTTGTGATTTTCATCAATTCTGTCATTTTGATAGATATCAAGTTTGTAGTTCATGAATTTTACTCTAGTTTTATGTCTGTTATGCATTGAACAAAATATGTACCATTGCATACAAATTTAAGCAACTGACGCGAGCGATTTGGTGAGGAACACTTACAGTCGATCGTGGAGTGGCCGGAGGCGGTGGCGCAACGCAGTGCCGGAGGCGGTGGAGAAGCAGATTGTGATCGGCAATGGTGGCGCAGAGGAGCGAAGAGAACGTCGGGGAAGCTAGGGTTTTCCGCGCGTGAGTGTTTGGAATGTGATAAGTTGCACTGGAGGGAAAATCGTGCAAGGTTATAACCTAATATATGAATATTTACTATCGGTTCATAACCACAAAACCGATAGTAAAAAATGTAAGTTAGGGTTTGTATTGTTGGCATTGTTCACTATCGGTTTTATTATACCAAACCGATAGTAAACTAATACAGGGGCTCATAACATAGTGTAAATCACTATCGGTTGTGAACAATAAACCGATAGTATAGTTTAATTTCATATCGGTTTGGCACTTGAAACCGATAGTAAAATACAATGTTAACATGATTTCTCTTAGAACAATTACAGATGATCTCAGTACATCATTTTGCATTGTATTTTACTATCGGTTTTATAACAATAAACCGATAGTACATGTTAATTTCATATCGGTTTGGAAGTTAAACCGATAGTAGAGTACTGTTAAATTGATCTAAAGGGATTTCCTGAGAACAATTACAGATGGGTCTCAGTACATCAATTTGCACTTGTAAAGACACCTGGAACCCCATGCAAATGACTTCCAATAATTTTGAAATAAATTAATAGTAAAGACCAATCATGGAATGAAAATTTGTAGTTTTCATATTGATTTGTGAAAAGAATCAATTATTGCTCAAATCAAGGATATACTCCAATTGAAATGAAAATTTGCATAAATGATTCTCAATGCATCATGTATGTTTTCCCAAAGAATTTTTGATAAATGATTTCAAGAATTCTTCGATTAAAGATCCAAGTAATATACTCACTTACATATTGCAAATTAGTCAAGAATGGTTGTCCACCCATAATCCTTCTTCGTGGTCGTCTCGCAGGTAACTTGTTTCATCAATATCTTCAGTAGGGATAGATTGGATAATTACATCTAAAAATGGAGGTAGTTCGTCGAACTGATCATACTCTTCCTCATCCACAACGTCTTCGACCCCAACAATACGTCTCTTACTGTGAAGGACAACGTGCAACTTTGGGTTGGCCGGGTCAACGATGTAGAACACCTGTGTGGCTTGCTCAGCAAGTATAAATGGATCATCTTGGTGTGCGACTCTACTGAGATCGACAAGAGTAAACCCATAATTGTCGACTTTAACACCTCGAGGGATTTCGACCCATTGACATCGAAACAGAGGAATCTTAAGTAATACATAATCGAGCTCCCATATCTCCTCAATAACACCGTAATATGAGTCGAGTGCCCTTACTGCCCTGGCATCCTCCGAAATAGCAAGTAGTGTCACTCCACTACATTGCATAGTACTCTTCTCGTCCTGAGTTCTTGTGTAAAATGAATAGCCGTTGATGTCATACCCCTGCCAAGTCCCTACAGTAAATCTAGGCCCTCTGGCCAACCATGTAACAACTTCATCTATGTCGCCCTCAGAAGCTTGCAGGACTCTATTTTCGATCCACCCAGCAAATTTCCTGTTATGTTCTTCTGGTGACCCAAATCTCTAGCTTCGAGGGATTCTGTTTCCGTAACATTTCCTTGTGCTCGTGTATGTATGGCTCCACCCCCGTCATGTGCTGTAAGACCCAAAAATGGGCTTTTGCATACAGATCACTAGAGGGGACGACTGCTTTAAATCCAATCGTTCCAATGACCTGAAGTCTGCCCTCATGCCAGGACGTAGGAACGCCAATTGGGTCAATCCCGGCCATATAGTTGGTGCAAAATTCGATCACCTCCTCGGCGGCATAACCTTCAATGATACTGCCCTCAGGCCGATGTCGATTCCTTACATATCCCTTCAAGATACCCATAAATCTCTCAAATGGATACATGTAGCGTAGGAACACGGGTCCACAAAACTTAATTTCTCTGGCAAGGTGAACAATTAGATGGACCATAACATCAAAAAAAGATGGAGGGAAATACATCTCCAGCTGACAAAGAGTTGTAGTCACATCGCGTTGCAAATCGTCCAGTCCATCCAGATCAATTACCTGCAAGGACACAGTTGCAGCAAACATTCAGATCCAAAAAATCTGACAAGTTCCACGAATGGAGCTAATTAAGTTGCTAGGAGTACACGCTTACGTACCTTGCCAGATATTGTGTTGAAGAAATAACATAGCTTTGTAATTGTCTCTCTGACTTTGACTGGGAGAATGCCTCTGATAGCAATGGGAAGCATTTGTGACATTAGTACATGACAATCATGGGACTTCATACCAACCAGTTTCAAGTCTTTCATGGATACAAGTTTTTTCAAGTTCGCAGAATACCCGCATGGAACTTTGACACCATGTAGGCACTGACAGAGTTCTGTTTTTTCTCTTTTTGACAAAGTATAGCAGGCCGGGGGGAGGTATGTCCGCTTTCCCCTCTCCAACGGTGCAAGCTCAGTCCTTATGCCCATGTCGAGCATGTCACGACGAACGTTGATGCCATCTTTCGTCTTTCCTGGAATGTTCAACAACAAACCATTCAAACTGTCACAAACATTTTTCTCTACGTGCATGACATCAATGCAATGTCGAACTTGTAAGTGCTCCCAATATGGTAGATCCCAAAGAATCGATCTCTTCTTCCAAACATTTTTTCTTGTAGGTTTAGTACATTTACCGAACTCAACTTTGATGTCCTTCACGCGCAAGTAAAGCTCCTTACCAGTCACAAACACTGGGGCTGATCCTTTCTCAGGCTTCCCATTGAATGACTTCCTCTTCTTACGGTAGGCGTGATGCATCGGAAGGAATCTGCGGTGACCCATGTACACTGTTTTTCTGCAGTTCGATAACCACATGCTTTCAGTTTCATCCAGGCAAATAGGACAAGCCTTGCCTCCTTTCGTACTATACCCCGACAAATTTCCATAGGCCGGGAAATCATTTATGGTGCAAAATATCATGGCCCGCAACATGAAATTCTCTCGCTTATGTGCATCCCACACCCGCACCCCTTCGCTCCACAATTTATGTAAGTCCTCGACTAACGGTGATAGAAACACGTCAATATCATTCCCGGGTTGTCTGGGTCCTGAAATTAGTAACGACATCATGATGTACTTGCACTTCATACATAACCAAGGAGGAAGATTGTAGATGCATAAAAGAACCGGCCAAGTGCTATGTCTACTGCTCATATTTCCGTGTGGATTCATACCATCCGTACTCAGCCCAAACCTTATATTCCTCACTTCGCCGCCAAACTCACTGAATGTTCTGTTAATGTTTCTCCATTAAATGGAATCAGCTGGATGTCTTAGTCTTCCGTCTTGTTTCCGACCTTCAACATGCCAACGCAAGTACTTCGCATCTTTCGGATTTGCAAACAGCCGTTTCAATCTGGGAATCACAGGCAAATACCACATAGTTTTGGCCGGAGGCCCTTTCTTTAGCTCATCACATCCATTGTGATAAATTCTGTCCCCATGCTTATACCGTGATGCACCGCATCTTGGACAAACATGCAAATCCTTGTACTCATTACGGTACAGAACACAATCATTTGGGCATGCATGTATTCTTTCGATTTCCATTCCCAACGGACACAATAGTTTTTTGGCCTGGTAAACCGATCTTGGCAACTCATTTCCCTCTGGAAGCATGTCCGCTAACAGATCCAATAGCGCCGTGAAACTCTTATCGCTCCAGCCGTTGCTTGCCTTCAAGTTATATAATCTCAACACATAAGACAACTTTGTAAATTTTGCACGTCCGGGGAACAAAGGCTTCTCAGAATCAACAATTAATTTCTCAAATTTAGCTAAATCATTTTCGTTGTAGTCTTCTTCTACATCACGTAACATTTCATCTAAATTGTCGTCATCTACATGGACTTCCGAATGAACATTACCAATGTTTTGATCATGATCATCATTACTGCAATCCACTTCCGGGTGCTGCTGAGTGGTAGCGGTGCTCGTTTCCTCAAGATCTTCACCATGCCATATCCAACGGGTATAGCGTGCGTTAAAACCACGACGAATCAAATGACTCCTAATCTGATCAGAGTTGCCGAATCTTTTTAAGTTCATACAATCTATACAAGGACAATGCATATCTTTCTCTCCCTTCTTCGCCTTTTCTTGCTCAGCAAATTTAATAAACCCATTCACACCCTCCAAATACTCAACAGTAGTACGTTTTATTCCATACATCCAATATTCTCGGTCCATCTACAATTATTTCACAGAATTGACAAATTCAAATAAATAATTAATGAATCAGGGCTTGCATATATGCATGAAACATAATTAGCTAGCTAGGCCATATGTGTGTATATGAGCTGCTTAATTACATTAAATGGATTTGTATATATATATGAAACCCTAATTAACTTAATTGATGCATGCATTAATTGGAAGAGCCAGCTAGCTAGCTGCTTAAATTCAGCAAGCTATAGCTAGCTAGCCAACCTAGCCTTCTAGCTAGTTTGGAGCTACATGTATGAAGTTTAATGAATTGCAAGTAGAGAGAGAGAGGGAGAGTGTCAAAGAGTGATCGAGAGAGAGAGAGAGGTGGTGAGAAGATGACATTACCGAGGGGGATGGAAATATGATCAACCTCTCAGCTAGCTTCTCCAGATCACACTAGCTTGGAGCCGTGCGCGGCTGAAATGATTCCAACATGCAGAGCACAGAGCAGGGGTCGAAGTAATTAAGTTGTACACTTTTACTATCGGTTTACACACACAAACCGATAGTAAAATAAGGTCCCCACTGTCATAACCATTAGTTTATATGATGTCATTTTACTATCGGTTTGTTTTATATAACCGATAGTGAACTTTACTATATTGTATCGGTTAGTACAGTAAGAACCGATAGTAAAAAGTCAGTAATTTCACTATCAGTTACGTGAGGAGAACCGATAGTGCTATTTAATATATTATATCGGTTGGTACAGTACGAACCGATAGTATATAGTCAGTAATTTCACTATCAGTTACGCGAGAAGAACCGATAGTGTTGTTTAATATATTATATCGGTTTGTACAGTCATAACCGATAGTATAAAGTGCGTAATTTTACTATCAGTTAAAAATGGAAAACCGATAGTACTATTTAATATATTATATCGGTTTGTACAGTGATAACCGATAGTATAAAGTACGTAATTTTACTATCAGTTAAAAATGGAAAACCGATAGTACTATTTAGTGTATTATATCGGTTTGTACAGCAATGACCGATAGTAGATAGTTTTTTTATTTCACTAACGTTGGCCTTGTGTGGAACCGATAGTAAAATTACTCTTTTCCGCCGCTCTTGTCCCATTCTATCGGATTTTTCCCAGATTGCTCATAACCGTTAGAAAATATGGGTTAGTGAAATGCACTTCTGTAGTAGTGTGAGTTTATTCACAAATACACCAATACAAGTACACACATACACCAATCAACACATTCAATATATATTACATAAGTCATTTACGATCGATCGTTGATAGCCACTTCGTCCATCACATATTGAGCCCAAATTGTTCGCAGCTCCTTCAATTGAGGCAACTCATATTGGTCTTTCAACATGGTGCTCTGCATGTGTGTATGAAGTTAAGAACGTACGTCACATCCAATGTTCGACTTTGAGTCAGGAAAAATGGTTACCTTAGGGAATTGGGCAAAGTTTGTCCTGATCAGGTCATACATAAATCTTATGACATAGAAGCCACATTCCCTCGATTGTGGCTGCTGATGGCACTGGGATAATTGCATATGCAAAGATATAAACCCACATTAACTCGAAAGAAATAATTAAACTTAAATTAAAGACTCATCATGAGTAGTTCTATCCGTATTAATTACCTCATATTCTTTCCATGGCACTTTGTTGCACTTTGCCTTTTTCTTTTGGGCTGCACAACTAGGACAGAAACGTTGTTTAGCAATTTCAGACTCCAACAGCTCTGAATCTGAAGCTCTACCCAACAGAAGAGTTGTAGAGCATCTTTTTATATTTCCAGCAAGTACAAGAACGTCAAAAACGGAGTTGGGAATGAAAAGATATGTCAATTTTACCGAAGCTATCTCAGATTGAGCAATTTGAATCCGAGATGGACTAGAGTTTGAAGATTACACAACTAACTTTGCCCAAATTTTAGCGTGATTAAAACAGCCGAATTTGAAGATTACCCCAACTAACTTTTTGTGGGATTTCTCACAACGATTCTAAAAGTATAAGTTTATCCCAATCCGAGTTTAAATGAAAGAGTTATGATGAAAATACCGAAACAGACGTATTAGATTCGAACTCTACACCGTCGTCATTAACAGCCCAATATGTCATAGATGGGAGCCGAATCTGACTTCATCCTCAACAGTAAAGTTGTAGAGAATGATCTGATGTTTCCAAAAAGTACAAGAACACAAAAATCCGAGCTCGTATGAAGAAGATATGATGAAAACAATGAACTGGACAGTTGCAGGTTAGAATTGAACGCGACTACGAGGAGATCGACGTGCAATTCAACTCCGCGATGAGATGCAAGACTAAAACTAGACCAAGACTAAAACTAGAAACCAGCACACGACAACGATGGACGAAAATTCAAAGATGCAAATTGACAAGAACGATGCAAGGCTAATGACGATGGTTTGGACAGCATAAAATAAATCTTTTTGTTGGGCAATTTTCTGGACTCTAGGTATGAAATTAATCTACTAAACTAAGATAGATAAATTCTCACCGATCAACCCTGCTCTGATACCAACTGATGTGCCAACGGATGCTGATCTTCTGGTGAGGGTACGTTTGGTTGGGTGGAACGTGACCTAGGTGAAGTGGCTACCAATCCAAACAGGCGTGGATGCCAGCAATCGTCAAACCACGATCACAATTTGTTATCAACAGTGCCAAACACGGCTGACCTGACCACGAAGGTCGATTCCTGCGATGAAACCAAAGAAACACAACAAGAACAAGATAAAAGCAACTAAATTTGCCAGAATTAGATTAAGCTCACACAATTTGGGGTTCCGAGCTCGTTCCTGATGATCTAGCAGATACAAAAGGAATCGAGAAAGTTTCACACGCGCAGTGGATAACTAAACAAAACAAAACCCAAGCAAGAAGAAGGGTAGCGGCAGCCATAAATAGAGCGGTGGCCAGAGGAGGGGCACCAGCCACGATGGTACCCACACACACGCAACCCTAGAAATACATGGGCTTTTGGCCCAAAGAAGAGGTGATGCAGCACCTGGTAGTTTCTGTCCCGTGGTGTATTTTGGCGCTTTCCGTCGTTCCTGGCCAAATCTAGCAGTGGGACCAGAACCATTGGAAAGCTTAGGAGATAAGCTTTCCGTTGTGGATTGAGGCCTCCATGCGTCGAAGAAGTAATAGGGGAAGGAGCGGCGGTCGCAACTTTGTCAGCGATGTCCTCATCAGGACCCAGTGGCCCCTACATTGCATATATAAGCGAACCGTTTCATACATATGTTAGGCGTAACATACAAGAATGAGTTAAATTAGTAGGAAATGCACTAACCTTTGGTGGTACGGCGCAAGAATGAACTCTCGGTCCTGCTGCGCTAGTAGTGCCCTTGATATGTATTCCTCCGCATGTGCTTGGTCGTGCTCTAGCATTGTGAGGCTTATTTTGTCTGGGTCGAGGAAACCCACCTTGTCACATGCCCTCATCGACGCCAGCCTATACATGCACCTGGATGCAAAGTAGACATTAGTAATTATTGCATACAAAGTGATTAGATTTATGAAATGAACTGTGATAACTTCACACAATAGCAAACTCATAGGACTCCAGTCCGTATGATGGACATATCAATCTCCTGCCAGTTGAGGAGGCCGAACAAATACTCGTGGGCCACCGATATGCTCCCGGCCTCACGGTGAAAATGACTTGGCCTGAAGTGAACTAAGAAGTTGATGTGGCGCTTAGACCGGGTCAGCTACCACTCGTGGAGACTTCTGGTTATTTGATCCATATTGCGCAGAAGGTACTCCAACACAAGTGGAAACCCGTTCTTGAACGTGCCTGGCTGGCTTTGTTTCGCCTTGCCTTTGGCCTTGTCTTTGGCCTTGCCCTTGCCTTTGGGCTGGGAGCTAGTGTATACCTCCGAAGGTTGGGACGCGGTGCTGCCGGCCTCATTTGATGGTGAAGGGGCTTTCTGAGGAGGCGTGCATCCTTTGGATGGGTTTGAGGCCGTCGGAGGAGGCATGGGGGCCGAAGGAGCTCGGTCATGCGTTGTGCTAGGGGTGGTGTCCTCAGGAAGTGAGCTGGCATCCATCGTCCACTTTAAGTTACGAACGCGTAAGTTAGATTTTGCAAATTGAGTATATTAACTGAGTTGTAAGTTAGAATGGCTAAGGTTTACCTCCTATAGTCTAGCGCCCTTCTTTGCCACTGTATGTACGAGCCCCATGCTTCGCCAATTGTCCGCATTTCGTCCATTGGGACGGGCAACGGAAAAGAGCTGTAGCCCGGGAGGGCCATGTCCACCTGTACCTTTGCGAACCTGAGCTTCAGAGGTACGCAGTGGATCCGGACATCCTCCCAAGACTGATATACGACCCCGTTTGCAACCATTACAGGGTCGTCGCCTATGTTGATCAATAGGCTACAGCTCTCCGGCTTCTGCAATTTGCAACAATTATAACAGGTTAGCGAAACAGTTCTAATGTAACGGGAGTGGCATCAACCGAACTGCATATATAGCTCAAGAGTTGTAATACCTCAATCAGGTCCACCGGATCCACGTGAACCTTCGAGCCGCAACTACTCGGCCTGCCAGCGTCGACCTCGGTAGCTGGATCTAAACTCTCGGACTGCACAACTCGGCTGAGGCGTTCATACTTCTCGTTCATTTGAGCGAACATGTCCACGAATTGTGCAGTCACATCTGACCGTATCTTCTCAGACAGCTCCGATTACCTTTCCTTCCATCTATGAGCCTTCTTCGCCTTTTTCCCGGGCTCCGAGAAGCCTTCCTTCCATGGCACCACACCCCCCACGGTTCGCGTCCGCCCTGGATGCTCCTTATTCCCTAGAGCTCGGGTAAGGATGTCATTCTCCCTATAGGGAGTGAACAATCCCTCAGTCGCCTCCTTCGAGCAAGAGATCTGTTACATTCAAAACTCTCCATTGTGAGGAAAAAATATATACAAACTTGTGCGCACACTAGTGATCATAGTTTTTTCTACCACACTCTATGATTCCAACTAGGAAGTTAGCCAACTTACGATTCGCTGCACGACCACGACGTCCCTGGGGTTTGAGAACTCCACAGTCCCCGTGGACGACACAGTCCCTCTGGCTAGCCACCAGCGCTTGTATCGCGGATCGCGGATCTCAGAGAGCAGTAGGTCAAGGGAGTCAACGAAATTCGACGCCTCGTCTTCAGCCTTCTTCCACTGCTCCTCCTTCCCCGCATAGCCACGAGAGCCGAGCCGGTGCGGGTGGTCGTTCCTCCTTTGGATTGCCTTGTTCTTCTCGCTAAAGGCCTTCGTACCAGAAACAAGAAAATTAATGCACCGCTGGTTACTCCATACAACGGTGTAACCAAGCAAAGGAATCATACATACCTTGAACTCAGGGGTCCCCTTCTGTTGGGTGAATTGCTCACATACCTCCTCCGTTATGAAGGGGTACTTCTCGCATGGAGATTTTCCTTTAGCGAGGAAGGTACTGACGAGGACGCTCTTGAAGGTTTTCCACGTGTTGTTCATGTCCTTCAAGCAAGCTATCTTGGGACCATCGTCGGGGCTGTTCCACTTGGCCTGTTTCAAATGGTGCATATAAGTAGGAATTACTTAATCTTCGGGATAAACCAAGGGAATGTGATTACTCAGAGTTTAGGGATTTTGATTAATTTTACCTTCACTTCTGCCCACAGCCTATCCCTCTCGTCGGCCTTAACGTCCTTCCAGCTCTGGACAGTGATCTTCACCCTTTCTTTCGCCAACAAACCAACATAGGTAGCGTACTGCCCAGCGTTGTTTCTGATCAGTCTCTCGAACTGGTTGAACTCACATGAAAGATCTGCGTGTTTGACCAAACGGCACAACATTGTCGCGCCTCGCGCCTTCCTCTTGCGCTGGGACGAAGCAGCGACATCTACGTTGGCCCTCCTCGAATCACTACTATCAGACGAGGAAGATGCCGACATGGCTTTACCTAAAATTCTATGAACAAACCATCAATTGATATGAAGAAAGGTATATGACAAAGTTCATAACTAAAATGGAATGGCAATGATGAACCACCTCTTTTTGTTAAAATGTCAAGTTTTCATTCAAAAGGCCAAAAATCATCATTTCCTATCAAAATGGTCTTCCAAATATATTTAAAAGGTTTTTAGAGACTTTCGACTATCTTGTTTTTTAACCAAATCGGTTTTGAGTGCTAATCAAAATCTATTTGAATTGTGCCAAAACTTGTTTTACAGAAGTCCTAGATATTATTACCCCGAAGAAGTTCGAAATTGAAAACTTTCTCAAAAGAGTTTCAATTTGAAACTTATGGGTGTTTGAATCTCACCGGAAAACCTGCTTTGACTCGAAATATCTTATACATGCAAAACATGAGCTTCGGCTGTTTCTATGGTCTTTACTCGTGACCTCGTCTCAAAATGATATGACTAACTGAATCAA
The DNA here is from genome assembly GCA_019359835.1 of Pharus latifolius. Classification (NCBI taxonomy): domain Eukaryota; kingdom Viridiplantae; phylum Streptophyta; class Magnoliopsida; order Poales; family Poaceae; genus Pharus; species Pharus latifolius. The sequence goes on from CM033328.1 coordinate 1,343,072, forward strand.
GCTCTTTTACGTCAAAAATCTCATGAAAATCAAATTTGAACTCAATTTATAAAAGGTTGTCGAACTTCAACCTTCTTGCTTAACATAAAGATCATTTGACCATAACTCTTGATTGTAAAATCCTATTTGAAAATTTTTTTCAGAAAAATATATTTCATGAAATGAAAATCATTTCTGTAAATTTTCATTTCAAATATATTTGATTTGAACAATAGTTGATTCTTTTCACAAATCAAATATGAAATCTGCAAAATTCAAACTTCTCATGGTTTTGCAAAATTCAGACTTTTCAAATGTACTATCGGTTGAAAATAAGAAACCGATATAAGATATTGATTTTCCTATCGGTTTGACAATTAAAACCAATAGTATTCAAGTTTGTATTCAGGTATAAGATCGACTATGTAACGAAATATTCTTACTGATGTTCATCAAGTTTGTAATTCTCATATCTATAAAGTCTATAACTCCAATGTTTATTTGTAATGTTTTTATCATAAGCTTGAATTTACCAATCATGATAATTTTGTTATTTGATATGACCAGTTGGACCATCCCAAATCAATATAATGCAAAAGAATATCAATTTAAGAAACTGATTTCGTTTCAATTACTCGTTCCTAAAGACTACCTGGTTCTAATTCGAGTTCAATATTTTCATTGAAAGAAAAAGGGGTATACTGGGTTAAAGTTCATACAACAAAAACTCGCAGCATGCTACAAAGTACCTAAGAAAAAAAAGAAAGCGCCACTACTTTTTACACAAAATTAGATAATAGATAAGATTAGTAGTGCAAACTATGCTAGTCTCTCTGCAGAATCATAAAGAATCATGGCTTTGTGATGAAAATTTAAATGAACCAAAATTTCAGATGAAAATTAGAAAATAGGAAATAATTAACAGAAAATTCAGATTATGGTCTTTTACTATCGGTTCAAAATAAGAAACCGATAGTGGACGACTATGTAATGAAATATTTTTAGTGATTTTCATCAACTCTGTAATTCTCATATCTATCAAGTTTGTAATTCATGCACTTTTCATCTAGTTTTATATTTGTTATACATTGAACCACATATGAACTATTCAATATAAATTTAAGAAATTGACGCGAGCGGCAAGATCAATAATACTGCGGTTTGGTCAAGAACACTTACAGTCGTTTGTGGAGTGGCCTACGATGGCGCGATGCAATGGCCGGAGGCGGCGGAGAACCCATATGCGAGCGGCAATGGTGGTGCAGGAGCGAAAAAGGGAACGTCGGGGAGGCTAGGGTTTTCCGCTCGCGAGTACACAGTTATTTGGAAATGTGATCGGTTGGACTGGAGGGAAAATCGTGCAGGTTTAACCTAATATATGAATCTTTACTATCGGTTAATAATTATAAAACCGATAGTAAAATACAATGGCAGTTAGGGTTTGGAGTATTGCCATTGTATTTCACTATCGGTTAAAATTAAGTAACCGATATCAGAAATTAAAATTCCTATCGGTGCGTTAATAAAAACCGATAGTAAATTAATCCACTGTCTACAAGATCAAACCAAATTGTAGAACAGAGTCTCATAACACAATATGTATTACTATCGGTTGGGAACAACAAACCGATATTAGACCTTAAATTCATATCGGTTTGGAAATTGAAACTAATAGTAAAATACAATGTTAGTGACCCTAAAGGGTTTTCCTGAGAACAATTACAGATGGGTTTCAGTACATCATTTTGCACTTGTAAAGACACCTGAAACCCCATGCAAATGACTTCCAATAATTTTGAAATAAATTAACAGTAAAGACCAATCATAGAACATAACGAATCATACATACAGAAACTTTCTTCGAATAGTCAATCAAGATGGAGATATCAAAATGACAAACCAGCCAAAAACCACGAGGAATTTGAACTTTGCAGTTTTCATATTGATTTGTGAAAAGAATCAATTATTACTCAAATCAACTCCAATTGAAATGAAAATTTGCAGAAATGATTCTCAATGCATCATGTATGTTTTCCCAAAGAATTTTTGAAAAATAATTTGACAACATGACTGGGTGTATAACCACAATAATCACAATTTTCACAATATGATCAGTATTTATATTAATTCTTCGATTAAAGATCCAAGTAATATACGTCACTTACATATTGCAAATTAGTCAAGAATGGTTGTCCACCCATAATCCTTCTTCATGGTCGTCTCACAGGTAACTTGTTTCGTCAATATCTTCGGTAGGGACAGATTGAAGAATTCCATCTAAAAATGGAGGTAGTTCGTCAAACTGATCATACTCTTCTTCATCCATAACGTCTTCGACCCCAACAATACGTCTCTTATTGTGAAGGACAATGTGCAACTTTGGATTGGCCGGGTCAACGATGTAGAACACCTGTGTGGCTTGCTCATCAAGTATAAATGGATCATCTTGGTGTGGAACTCTACTGAGATCGACGAGAGTAAACCCATAATTGTCGACTTTAACACCTCGAGAGATTTCGACCCATTGGCATCGAAACAAAGGAATCATAAGTAATACATAATCGAGCTCCCATATTTCCTCAATAACACCGTAATATGAGTTGAGCGCCCTTACTGCCCTGGCATCCTCTGAAATAGCAATTAGTGTCACTCCACTACATTACATAGTACTCTTCTCGTCCTGAGTTCTTGTATAAAATGAATAGCCGTTGATGTCATACCCCTACCAAGTTCCTATAGTAAATCTAGGCCCTCTGGCCAACCATGTAACAACTTCATCTACGTTGCCCTCAGAAGCTTGCAGGACTCTATTTTCGATCCACCCAGCAAATTTCCTGTTATGTTCTCTGGTGACCAAAATCTCTGGCTTCGAAGGATTTTGTTTCCGTAACATTTCCTTGTGCTCGTGTATGTATGGCTCCACCCCCGTCATGCGCTGTAAGACCCAAAAATAGGCTTTTGCATACAGATCACTAGAGGGGACGACTGCTTTAAATCCAATCGTTCTAATGCCCTGAAGCCTGCCCTCATGCCGGGGCGTAGGAATGCCAATTGGGTCAACCCCGGCCATATAGTTGGTGCAAATTAAATTCAATCACCTCTTCGGCGGCATAACCTTCAATGATATTGCTCTCAGGCCGATGTCGATTCCTTACATATCCCTTACACGGGTCCACAAAACTTAATTTCTTTGACATGGTGAACAATTAGATGGACCATAACATCAAAAAAAGATGGAGGAAAATACATCTCCAGCTAACAAAGAGTTGTAGTCACATCGCGTTGCAAATCATCCAAACCATCTAGATTAATTACCTGCAAGGACATAGTTGCAGCAAATATTCAGATACAAAAATCTGACAAGTTCCACAAATGGAGCTAATTAACTTGCTAGGAGTATACGCTTACCTTGCCAGATATTGTGTTGAAGAAATAACATAACTTTGTAATTATCTCTCTGACTTTGACTGGGAGAATGCCTCTGATAGCAATGGGAAACATTTGTGACATTAGTACATGACAATCATGGGACTTCATACCAACCAGTTTCAAGTCTTTCATGGACACAAGTTTTTTCAAGTTCGCAGAATACCCACATGGAACTTTGACACCATATAGGCACTGACAGAGTTCTAATTTTTTCTCTTTTTGACAAAGTATAGCAGGCCGGAGGGAGGTATGTACGCTTTCCCTTCTCCAACGGTGTAAGCTCAGTCCTTATGCCCATGTCGAGCATGTCACGGCGAACGTTGATGCCATCTTTTGTCTTTCCTGGAATATTTAACAACAAACCAATCAAACTGTCACAAACTTTTTCTCTACGTGCATGACATCAATGCAATGTCAAACTTGTAAGTGCTCCCAATATGGCAGATCCCAAAGAATCGATCTCTTCTTCCAAACATTTTTTTCTTGGAGGTTTAGAACATTTACCGAACTCAACTTTGATGTCCTTCACGCGCAAGTAAAACTCCTTACAAGTCACAAACACTGGGGTTGATCCTTTCTTAGGCTTCTCATTAAATGACTTCCTCTTCTTATGGTAGGTGTGATGCATCGGAAGGAATTTGCGGTGACCCATGTACACTGTTTTTCTGCAGTTCGGTAACCACATGCTTTCAGTTTCATCCATGCAAATAGGACAAGTCTTGTCTCCTTTCGTACTATACCCCGACAAATTTCCATAGGCCGGGAAATCATTTATGGTGCAAAATATCATATTGAGAAAAATCATCAATAAATATCACATAATATTTGTGTCCACCTTTTGAAACAAAAGGAGCTGGTCCGCATTCATCAAAATGTATAAGTTGAAAAACATGACTAGACCTAGAAGAACTAGTAGGATATATATGGGCATTGTAGCTACTTGCCAAGCTTACAACCTGAACAAGATATATGACTATCATAAGTGACATAACCTAAAACACACTGATGCACTAGACTAGATAAGCAATGGCTAGAGGTGACCCAAATGGTGATGCCACTGGTGAAAGCTGATAGAGGTTGCAAGAATGGACTCTAAAGCTGAAGAAGTGATGATTGAAGTAGTAGTAGTAGTAGAAGGTGATACGGGAAGATGAAGTTAACCAAGTTGGTAGAAATCTTTTCAGCTACTGTGAAGTTGGCCACATCTAATGAGAGCTCTCATCCGATGATCCTGCATATAGAAAAAAGAATCATCAAAACTCAATAAAACAATTCAGCCAGGCAAGCTGAGATATAGACATAAGACACATCTTAAGCTGTGTTACACAAGAGAGATCAGGAATAGTAAACTGAGTGGTAGCTTGATGTGTCACAAATAATGTAGTGACATTAGCAGTCTGAACAGAGAGATGCTCCTCCAAAAGTTGACCTGACCATAATGATGAATTATTAGATGTCATATGAAGAGAGACTCCAAAATCCAAGACCCAATGACTAGCTGTACCTGATTGAGGTGGTGGTGTAGATAGAACAACAGCCCTGACAGAAGACGATGATGATGGTGCAGTGGCCTGATGCTAGAGAAGAGTGTGGAGCTGTTGCAGCTGTGCCTCAGTGAAAGGTGTTGGGTGATCTACATGTGAGCCAGGAGGCACAACTGTAGCAGAACGTCCACGATGAGCAGCATGATCACACTCAAACTGTGCCTTCTGTTTCATCTAGGCCCGTCATGCATTACCCTGATTTTGATGATTAATGAAAACAAAGTGTTCTGGACTAACTGTGCTTTTTGAGATTGATTGATACAGGATCAGTTGGGAAGAAACACAAGAGGATCAACATGAACCCAACTCAAAGTGAAGCACAAGACGCAGAAGACCAAGAGACGAGACGCAAATCTTGAAGATGCGAAAGACCTCAGGTATTACGAGTCTTTATTTTTACCGATCTTGGCGTGTGGAAATGATCGGTTAGGGAAATTCTTTTCTAGTTTTAACCGTACTATAAAGAGGGGTAGCGAAAGTCTTTTTTTTTATCTCCAGCACAAACCAAGAAATCTAGGTCTTTGCATCGCATTTTTTTCATGTGGATTTGGTTTTGAACTTATTTGAAAAACCTGGTTTTTCAGTACTGTTTTTGATAGCAGAAGAGTATTTGCATTTTTCTGAATGATCTAGGTAGATCTGTCTTCTGCTTCTGTTGACAAAATTGTAGCCCTTGAAATTATCTTTCCAACGAGTTATTAAACACCTCTTTTGGATTTCTGGATTTAAAGTTATAGCTGTTTTTGTTCATGCTGACTGTCAGTTTTCATAACTGACTGTCAGTTTGAATGTCAGTTTAGTGTAACTGACAATTGTCCAGAGAGGGTGTTTTTTGTGCTCAAAATTTTTGTACTAAACTGACTGTCAGTTTGTCCATACTGACTGTCAGTTGGGGTTTCGACCAGAGAGTTTTTAACTGAGTTTCTATTTGTTTTTGGTCGAGTTAGTGGTCGAACTGACTGTCAGTTTGTGTAACTGACTGTCAGTTGTGGGTTCCAGCTTTCCTTTTTCGACCACGAACGGCTAGCAAAGTTTTCGTCCGTAAATTTTGTCGGCCGTTGTGCACTAAACTGACTGTCAGTTATGCAAACTGACTGTCAGTTTGGGTTGCTGATTTTCAGCCCTAGCTCCAACGGTTCATTTGATTCTTGAGGCTATAAAAAGGGGCTTTGGGCATAAGTTTTTCACAACAAGCAACAGCATTTCATATACACTCTTGAGCATTAGTTTCTTATATAAAATCTTGATCTTTTGATCAAGTCGAGTGCTTTCCGATCCACCGAGAGTTTCAGTTCTTTTGCATTTGCATATACTTAGCTTCTCGGTGCGTGTTTGGAGGTCTTGAGAAGACCTGGCTGCCTATTACTCTTGGTGAGCGCCCTCACCTAGACGGTTTGGTGGCGTGGCCGTTGATCTCTCCGTTCGGAGATTGTCGGAGAGGCTCGGCAAGTGTGTACAAGGCATCGGTGCTCGCCTTTCCGGAGTGGACAAGGAGCAACCTTAGTTGATAATACTCTTCGTGAGTATTGAGGCAAGACTCAAGTGATTTGAGTGCTTCAACGAGGATTAGTGAAGACTGGGCGAGTCTCTGATACCTCAGTAAAAACCATTGTGTTCGTTTTCTTTCCCTTGCTTACATTATTTGTTCTTGATTTGTTCATTATTTGCTTTAAGTTTTAAAGTTTTTAAAGCCTCCTATTCACCCCCCCTCTAGTCGGCATCCTTGATCCAACACGTGGTATCAGAGCTTAGTCTCTCGATTCATTAGGCTTTACCGCCTAGAGAGAGGATGTCGTCAAGTGGAGATTTTCTTCTCGGTCATACCGGTCGTGCGCCTATCTTTGATGGGACAAACTATCCTTATTGGAAAGTGCGCATGTCGGTATTCCTAGAAGCCATGGGGCTTGATGTATGGGATATTGTTAAACTCGGCTTTACTCCTCCGGTTGATCCGGCAAGTCAGTCTGAGGACGATAGGAGAAAATAGCATTTAAATGCCCGTGCAAAAAATGCACTCTTTGCCGGTTTATCTTTGAATGAGTTCAACCGTGTGAGCAATCTCACGACTGCTCATAAGGTTTGGACTACCCTCGAAGAAATTTACGAGGGCACTACAAAGGTTAAAGAGGCAAAATTGCTAATGGTGAGGCAAAAATATGAGACATTCACCATGTCATCAACCGAGTCCGTGGATTCCATGTTTACTCGCTTAAATAACATTGTGAATGAACTCAAGGGTCTTGGTGTTGTGTTTACTGACCTTGAGCTTGTGAGAAAGATGCTTAGGGCTTTGCCGGAAAGCTTCGACACTTTGGTCACGGTTCTCACAAACTCTGATCTATCGACCACAACGCCAACCGATCTTTATGGGAACCTCATCACCCATGAGATGCACAAGAAGGAGAAGAAGGAAGCGGCCGAACCATCGGAGACGAAGAAGAAAGCTTTGGCCTTCAAAGCAAACTCAAGGAACGATTCAAGCGAAGGCTCCTCCGATGAAGACCTTGCACTCATGGTAAAGAACACTCATAAACTTCTTCGCAGGTTGCATAAGAAAGGTGTCAACATTGACACACGACCAAAGGGGCAAAAGCAAAACAACTTCAAGGACATCATTTGCTATGGATGTCATGAGAAGGGACACATAGCATCAAGATGTCCAAACAAGAACAAGGCGTGGAACAAGAAGAAGAAGTTCTTCAAGAAGAAGAATGAAGAAATCAAAGAAGCCTGCTTTGGAGAATGGATGTCCGGCGGAGAGAGCTCCGACTCCGACTCCAACAACGAAAGAAGTTGCTCCAAGAAGATGGCCGGACTAGCTCTCGGCAACATCAACACTTCAACTAGCTCATCCATTTGCCTTATGGCTAAAGGCGATGAAAAGGTACACTCTAATGATCCATCTTATGATGATTTAGTTGAAATGATAACCGAATTAAATGAAGTTTTTGGAAAAACTAAAAAGAAGTATAAGGCGCTTAAGGAAGAACATTCTTCCCTACGCGCTCAATACTCCGAGCTTAAAGAATCTTATGAATACATGCTCATAAAAGATGTTACAAATATCTCATCTAAGGTAGATGCTTCAACTTCATGTAATTTGGATGATTCTCCCTCTAGTAGTCATCACATTCCATGTGTTTCTAATGATAACATCTTAAATGAAAATAATGAACTTAAGGCACAAGTTGAAAAACTTGGAAAAGGCTTAGAAAATTGTTACAAAGGCAAAATATCTCTTGATCTAATCCTTAGTAAACAAAAATGTTCTTTTAGAAAAGAAGGATTAGAATATTTTCAAAAGAAAGGAAGGAAACAAAATTCTAGAACTATATTTGTTAAAGTATGCAACTCATTTTGTCATAAATGCCATGAAACCGGTCATTCGCATGAAACATGTCCCTTGATGACTCCTAATTATTTTGATACTTGCTACATGCTTCAAAAGTCGAGAAAAGGTTATGCTATTGCAAAATATGTTGGTGCACCCATGTTAAATAAAAAGAAGAAATCTATTTGGGTGCCCAAAGCTTTGATTGCTAACATTGAAGGACCCAAAAAGGTTTGGGTACCTAAAAGAACTTAATTCTTTTTATGCAGGTGAACTACAAGACCGGTGGGAGGCATTGGGTGCTAGATAGCGGATGCTCCGAACACATGACCGGTAACAAGAAGTTGTTCACCTCAATAGAAGACAACTCAAGCGAGAACCAAAAGATTACCTTTGGCGACAATCGTCAAGGAAATGTGGTCGGCTTGGGTAAAATCGCAATCTCAAATGATCTTTCTATTTCTAATGTTTTATTGGTCGAATCTCTGAATTTCAATTTGCTTTCTGTTGCACAAATTTGCGATTTTGGTTTTAGTTGCACATTTTTCCCAAAAGAAGTTTTGGTTGAAAGTTTAAAAGATAAAACCTTGATCTTTAAAGGCTTTCGTTTTGGAAATCTTTATTTGGTTGATTTTCACTCAAAAGATGCATCTCTTTCAACATATCTTGTCTCTCAAACTCAAAAGGTTGGCTATGGCATAGACGACTTGCACATGTTGGAATGCATCAATTGAGAAAACTTTTAAAACGTGATTTGGTTGTTGGCTTAAAGGATGTGAATTTTGAAAAGGACAAACCTTGTAGCGCTTGTCAAGCTGGCAAGCAAATAGCTACTTCACATCCAATTAAGCGCATTCTTTCTACTTGCAAACCTTTGGAACTCCTTCATATGGATTTATTTGAACCTTCCGAGTTCCAAAGTATCGGGGGTAGCAATTATGGTTTTGTAATTGTTGATGATTTTACTCGCTATACTTGGGTTTTCTTTATTTCCCAAAAATTTGAAACCCCCGATGTTTTCAAAAGTTTTGCAAAACATGTTTCTACTGAATTCGAATTATCCATCAAGAAAATCCGTAGTGATCATGGTGGAGAGTTCGTTAATTCAACTCTATTTGATTTTTGTGACTCTCTTGGAATCAAACACGAATTTTCCACATCCTACACTCCACAGCAAAATGGAGTTGTTGAAAGGAAAAATCGAACACTTATAGAAATGGCAAGAACTATGCTAAGTGAGTACGATACTCCTACTCGCTTCTGGGCTGAAGCCGTGCATACCGCTTGCTATTCTATAAATCGGCTTTATTTGCATCATCTTCTAAACTTGACTCCTTATGAGCTTCTTGTTGGGCGCAAGCCAAATATTTCTTATTTTCGAGTGTTTGGTTGCAAATGTTATATTCTTAAGAAAAGAAATTTTGGTGGTAAATTTCAAAGAAGAGTAGATGAAGGCTTTCTAGTCGGATACTCCACCACTAGTAAAGCTTATCGTGTTTTTAATAAAAATACAAGTTGTATTGAAGAATCGGGTGATGTCGAATTTGATGAAACTAATGGCTCACAAAAGGAGCAAGTATCTCATGAAGTTTCAGGTGAAGATCTTCAAGAAGCAATGAAGAACATAACCATTGGAGACATCAAGCCAACAGAGGAAGATCAAGAAGATGATGTCAACGTTGAAAATGTTGATCAAGACGAATCATCATCCCATGTTGATCCTCCAGAACAAAGTCAAGATAAAGCAGTACAAGATGAAGAACCAAGGCAACACCAAACCATCACCAAGGATCACCCTCTAGACCAAATATTGGGTGACGTCAGTAAGGGTGTTCAAACTCGATCTCGTATTGCTGCATTTTGTGAACATCATTCATTTGTGTCTTCTTTAGAACCCAAACATGTTAATGAAGCTTTAAATGATCCTGATTGGGTTAATGCCATGCATGAAGAACTTAATAACTTTGCTAGAAATGAAGTTTGGACTCTAGTTGAAAGACCCAAAGATCATAATATTATTGGAACAAAATGGGTTTTCAGAATAAGCAAGATGAAAATGGTATTGTAATTAGAAACAAAGCTCGTCTTGTTGCTCAAGGCTTCATTCAAGTCGAAGGTTTAGACTTTGGTGAAACTTTTGCACCTGTAGCAAAACTTGAAGCTATTCGCATTCTTCTTGCCTATGCATCATGTTTTAATATCAAACTTTTTCAAATGGATGTAAAAAGTGCGTTCTTAAATGGTGAAATTTCTGAACTTGTTTTTGTTGCACAACCTCCTGGTTTTGAAGATTCTAAATTTCCAAACCATGTATTTAAATTGTCGAAAGCTCTCTATGGTCTCAAACAAGCTCCTCGAGCTTGGTATGAGCGACTTAGAGACTTTCTATTATCAAAAGGTTTTAAAATTGGGAAGGTTGACACAACTCTCTTTACAAAGAAAATTGAAAAAGAACTGTTCATTTGTCAGATTTATGTTGATGATATTATATTTGGATCTACTAATGAACATTTCTGTCATGAGTTTGGAGAGATGATGTCTAGGGAGTTCGAGATGTCCATGATTGGTGAGCTGAGCTTCTTCCTCGGTCTGCAAATCAAGCAACTCAAGAATGGTACGTTCGTGAGTCAAACAAAGTACGTGAAGGACCTGCTCAAGCGCTTTGGGATGGAAGACGCAAAGGCAATCAAAACTCCCATGGAAACCAATGGACATCTAGACATGGACAAAAGCGGCAAATCGGTTGACTCTAAACTGTATAGGTCTATGATTGGTAGTCTTTTATATCTCACTGCATCTAGGCCTGATATCATGTTTAGTGTGTGCTTATGTGCTAGATTTCAGTCTGATCCTAAGGAATGTCATTTAACTGCTCTTAAAAGAATCCTTAGGTATTTAAAATGCTATCCCAGTTTAGGACTTTGGTATCCTAAAAATGCAAATTTTGAATTAATTGGGTACTCTGATTCTGATTATGCTGGGTGTAAGATTGATCGAAAGAGCACATCTGGTAGCTATCAGCTGTTGGGGAGATCATTAGTATCATGGTCATCTAGGAAGCAAAATTCTGTAGCTCTCTCCATAGCTGAAGCTGAATACGTGTCTGCAGGCAGTTGCTGTGCTCAATTATTGTGGATGAAGCAGACATTTTTGGATTATGGGATTATATTTGATAAAGTGCCATTATTGTGTGATAATGAAAGTGCCATTAAAATTGCTAATAATCCTGTTCAACATTCTAGAACTAAGCATATTGAAATAAGGCACCACTTTATTAGAGATCATGTGGTAAAAGGAGATATTGATGTGAATTATGTTAGAACTGATATGCACCTAGCTGATATTTTCACAAAACCCTTAGATGAAACAAGATTTTGCTTTTTAAGGGGTGAACTGAACATTATTGATATATCAAATGCTAGTTGATATGCTAAATGAGTTGTTTGTTTAAAATATTATTATTTTATTCCCTCTCTGGTCTTAGATTGCCTCTGGTCGAAATTGACCAAACTGACAGTCAGTTCCTATAACTGACAATCAGTTCAGTAGTTAGGAGCCTGGTCTTAGTCTCTGGTCGAAGTCAGTGTCATAACTGACAGTCAGTTTCACAAACTGACAGTCAGTTACGTGCATTTGATTTTGGTCGTAGCTCCTGGTCGTGTTTGAGCCCCCAACTGACTGTCAGTCTCATACACTGACTGTCAGTTTCAAAACGCAGTTCTGTGAACTGACTGTCAGTATGGTATACTGACTGTCAGTTCCAAGTTTCTGAGTTTGGAACTGACTGTCAGTTTATCAAACTGACTGTCAGTTTGGGTCTCCAGAACCCTTAAAACCCTCGTTTCTTTTCTCGCCTCTTAACCTTATCTCGCCGCCGTTTCTGTTTTTGCGCTTCCTCGCCGTCGCCTTTTCGCTCCTCCTCCACGCCGTGCCGCGCCGCCTTCTCCTCGCGCCTCTTCTCGTCGCCGGTGAACTCCTCACCGCCGGCGCCACCATCTTCGCCGGTCTCGACCGCGACGGTTTTTGCTCCTCTGCTCTCCGGTTTCTTCATCGGCTCAGCCTCACCTCGTCGTAGATCTTGGGTGAGATCCTCCTCGTCATCCAGAGCCTCCTTCCTTCGATCATCTTGGGAGTTGTTGCAGATCTCCAGCTGTCGACCTCTTCTGTTTCGGCTGATCTATTCATCTCCCTGCTCAGGTTGTTTCGCCTCCTTCTCTGTTTCATCTTCTCTGTTTTTCAATTTCGCTATGTCTGATCAGGCCGGTCCCTCTCGCCGTATGGCCCGACGGAAGAATGCGGCAAACAGCCAGCGTTCATCGGGTCAGACGTCCGAGAACCTGCCCTCGCCTCCGCCTGAGCGCGTGCCCGTGGATTATTCACGTTGGCACGCAAGCCGCCTTCGCACGCTCCGCTCTGTGAACCCGTATCTGTCGCCGCGTCCTACTGGTCGCGACGCATGCGAGGTGCTCACCTGCTTCACCAACCTCCACCTAGACCTGTTCACCAGTGTCTACAGCCGCGCGCCTATCTTTGCCCACCGCTCTCTGTCGTGGGGTACGATCGCCTCTTGCACAGGCATCGCTACCCTCGCAGACCTTTTCGGCACTGTAGGGATCCGCGACTTAGTCGCTGATTCCTCTTTGCATTGGGATGAGGGGCCCATTCGCCAGTTCTACTCCACCGTCTTTGTCTCCCCTCAGCGCGACTTCATGACCTTCATGACAGGCCTCCAGGTCTACACTGTCACGATGGATCAGCTGGAGTCGGCGCTTGGACTGGTGCGCCCTCCTTCTGGCCGCCAACTCCATACTCTCCCTGACCTCGAGCGTCGGGAGGTGGCCATGCTCTATTCTGGCCCCTTCCAGCTCCGTCACATCACTGGTCTGCGCCGCGATGTTGACCTGGCTCTGCAGATCCTCCGTCTCACTCTGGTCCCCATGAGAGGAGACAGAGCCAGGGTCACCTATCTAGGGCTCCACGTCCTGATTTCTATCTTCCAGGAGGAGCCCTTCCACGTTGCTGATCTCATCATCAGTGAGATTCAGCACGTCCTTCTCTCCTCGCGCCGTCAGCTGATATACGCTCCGTATATCATGGTGGTGCTTCTCCATATCCGGGCCGTTGACACTGAGCTGCCACGGCCCCATCATCCTTTGCTCTTTTATCCTCCGGGTCAGGCTGATCGCCGGCTCGGTGCTCGCCCTGCTCCAGCTGCTGGCCCTGACTCTCCCGCATCTGATGATGATGCTGCGGGGGACTCAGAGGATGAGGCTCCAGTTCAGGAGTCTGCCCCAGCACCTGCTTCAGACCCTGGCGCCGGATCTTCTGCGGCGTCACCTTCTCTGCTCCAGCAGGTTCTTCAGACCCAGCAGCAGATCCTCAGCACCCAGGCGGAGCATCATCAGATGCTGCTTCGTTTGGTCGCGCAGCAGGAGGAGATACTGCGACGTCTGCCTGCGTCAGACTCTCCGGTCCCTCGCAAGAGGGCCCGCCCTGCGTCATCTTCTCCGAGCTTTGCTACAGGACCTGTTGATCCAGCTCCTGCGGCACCAGCTCCGGCTCCAGTTGCTGCAGCACCTGCTCCCGTTGCAGCGGTGACTCCTCCGGCGTCTCCAGCCGTCGATCCGACTGCATCTCCAGATGGCTCCAGAGATACAGCCGTCTTAGGATTTTCTTCAGATGATGAGCCTTAGGCTCTGATTTGTATCTTTTGCCTCCCTTTTTGTGCTTAATGCCAAAGGGGGAGAAGTATTATTGGATATTAGTCTGTTTATGTCTTTTGATGTATTGAACAAATGATCTTTTATATCTGGAGATGTTTTTGGCTATCATATATGTCTGTGTGTCATCTCTTTAGATCTTTTTAGCTCTGATACATATGATGACTTGTGTTTAGCGCTGATATATATGATGTCATTAGTTTCTTGAGATGATGCTCTTGAGCTCTGATATGTGATTATAGCTCTGATACATTGATATATATGATGTCTTGATGTGCATGTGTATGCTCTGATATGACTTGTGGATATTTGCACATCTGTGACCTGCTTATGTATGAGATGCCCTGATGTGTATGTATGAGTTTATGATCTTGTATGATGAGATGCATATACTCAGGGGGAGCTATCTCATTTATTTTATTTTTGAACACTTGTTGTCATCAATCATCAAAAAGGAGGAGATTGTTGCATCTAGGCCCGTCATGCCTAACCCTGATTTTGATGATTAATGAAAACAAAGTGTTCTGGACTAACTGTGCTTTTTGAGATTGATTGATACAGGATCAGTTGGGAAGAAACACAAGAGGATCAACATGAACCCAACTCAAAGTGAAGCACAAGACGCAGAAGAGCAAGAGACGAGACGCAAATCTTGAAGATGTGAAAGACCTCAGGTATTACGAGTCTTTAAAAATTATTGTGTTCGTTCTCTCTTTCTCTTGTTTACATTATTTGTTCTTTATTTGCTTTTAGTTTTAAAGTTTTTAAGCCTCCTATTCACCCCCCCTCTAGTCGGCATCCTTGATCCAACATCAACCAGGTCTATCTCCAAAACACCGAGGCCGGTAAAATCCTAAGAAAACAATCCTTAATCTTGGATTTTACCTTCGGTGAAGTTCGACCTCGTGAAGCTCGATCACTCGACACTTGTCCTCGCAAAGCTTGACCTCGCTCGAGATGACTCATGTCGGCATCATCCTCTTCACGCCCTTGCTTGCTTTCATATCACGACCAATCTGAGACTACAACACATACTCTCAATGCACAACGTTAGTCTCATAATCAGTTTGTCATTCATCACTAGAGAAATTACTCCACACAGGAGTTAGCTCAACAATTCTCTTTCCGGTGAATGAAAAAACCACATTCAACAAATAGTAAGAGATGAATCATACACTCATATAGATCCGTATATAATAAAGACATACGCACACGATCTATACTACACATATCATGATGGCAATCAGATCAGATGACCAATATGATGAACTCCCCCTCAGCATATGCATCGATGTCAAAACCTTAATAAGGAGCCATCAAACTTCAGGATTTATCTCATGACATTCCAATTTACACTTAGCACAAGATTGATGCAACCACCGAGCTCCCCCTCTACATATGGATCAATATTAAACCACAACAGGAAACATCCATTTCAGGGTTTATCAATAATCAATTCAATTTACTTGTGCTAAATCAGGATTTATCCAAGTTTTCATTTAATCATCAAATCTGTCATTATCCAGATTAACATTAATCATCAAGGGTTTATCCAAATCGTCATTAATCATCTAGATCGATCTAGATCCAACAAAAGACACGCTCCTACTCCAGCTCTTGGAGAGTAAGAGGCACTGCATCTGTGACTATCATAGAGTCCAACTGACGCCAAATAGCGAAGAGCTGGTTGTAGAATTCCTCAACAGTCAGCTCTCCCTGCTGGCTGCCACAGGGACCAACAAGGGACATAACTCGCCTACTGATAGCAAGATGCAAGGAAATCTCATCTGTCCTTGCAGGTTCAGAAAGAGGAGACACTCAACCGGATAGCCAACGAAGTGCTTTGTAAAAGAACATACTTCACCCTGGCTTCATCATGTAGCCAAGTGACCAAAGTAGGGTTGCTGGTCGTTGGCTTCGGTAGCCTGTCGTCCACATACCCTAGGAGGCCAAGTCCATCAAGGTGAGAGGGCATAAGGAGAGACCACTTCTTGTAGTCACCGATGCCGTTCACCTTGACATCGTAGAGCGACATGGAGATAACACCCGAAGAAGCCATAACAACAAGTGGAGGAATCGTGAGAGAGGAACTACTACGATTTGAAGAGACAGAAGACATCAAAAGACATATGCATGGGTGGAGACCGGCGGGTGGGTCGATGGAGGCAACCGTCGGCTATGGGTGGTCGCCGGTGTAGGCCGTCGGGTAGAGGAGATCGGGTGGTGGTAGCTGATCGGTGCGGAGGCCGGTGTAGGCGAGCAAAGGAGGTGATGTGGGCATAGGAGGCCGATGCGCGTAGTGGTTGGTGATGCAGACGACCTAGTAGAGGAGATCGCACGGCAGCAATCGGTGTATAGGTTGGCAAAGGCGAGCAGAGGAGGCCGGTGTCGGTGAGTAGAGGAGGCGATGTGGGTAGAGGAGGCCGACGCAGGTGGAGGCCAACGCGTGAACAGCGATGCGACAAAGGGCCGAACGGCAGCGCAGTAGTGGAAGAGGTGACATTGTAGAGGAGCAGCCGGAGGAGGGCCGGAACGGTGGCATGATGGCAAGGGCCGAGGATGGACGTTAAGGCCAACGGGCAACGACGGGAGGTATTGGTGCTAGGGTTTAGGGTGTCGTAGTTCTGATACCATGTTAGATTAGGATCTCACATCGTATTAGGATTTAAAACCTAGTATATATATGTACCTAAAGATGTACAAAAGTAAGTGGGTCTAGCCTGTAGAAACACATACATACTTAACAGATGGAACAGTGTCTAATTTAACCTTGCTTTGATACCATGTTAGTAATTTTAGAGAATAATTCCATCTCAGTTTTTACTCATTCCAAAATAGAGAAATATATACAACCCCTCAAGTAAAGTATAAAGTGAAAGTAAGTCTAAGGATCACAAAAATATTCTTAATATATCCTCCAATACCACACATATACTGTCACAATATATGACATCAGGTATGTGAAAATTTGTGTAGCTAAGGAGCGCACATTATTATTGGTACATCACCAACAACATTTCCCACTAGAGTTGCAATTTCAACTATATGCAATTTTCAATTTACTCAAATACTACTTATGAGAATGCACCAAAAATAATCCTTTCAGACCACCTTTATGCATTTCTTAGTTCTTCAAGTGTAAGTGCATTGAAAGGTGTGGGGAAGGAACTAGAAGAGTGGTGCTTGATGAGTGTTTGATACACCTCTAGCATTGTTGGCCATGCTTGAGGAAGAGCTTGCAAGCAAGAAAATGCCACCATGATGAGCAAAACTACACATTCCTCCTCCGTTGTTGGCGCTAAAGGTCGTTGGTCGAGAATTTCCTTGACCAATGTATACATCTCCTTTGATGATGCGAGATGTTGCAATAGACCTCTTGGATGTTTCCCATCACCACTTCAAGTACAACCACACCAAAGCTATAAACATCACATTTCTCTGTTACCACAGGTGAAAGGGATCTAGGATATCGACTAGAGGGGGGGTGAATAGGCGATTTTAGCAAATTAACAATTAATCAAGCAATTAATAGTAAATGAAAGCAAATAACTAAAACAAGATGAACAATGAACAATTTAACACAAGGATATATCCCGTGGTCTCGGTGATTTGCCGTTCACCCCTAATCCACGTTGAGGCAAACTAAAATCTCTAACCGCTCCTCTATCTAGTCAACCTTCTCTCGAGAAGTGATCTAGATCTTGAGCCAGATTAGTGTGATCAGTTATCCATGTTGCATCTAGGCCTTCATGCCTAACCCTGATTTTGATGATTAATGAAAACAAAGTGTTCTGGACTAATTGTGTTTTTTGAGATTGATTGATACAGGATCAGTTAGAAAGAAATGCAAGATGATCAAGATGAATCCAACTCAAAGTGAAGCACAAGACGCAAAAGAGCAAGAGACGAGACGCAAATCTTGAAGATGCAAAAGACCTCAGGTATTGAGAGTTTTATTTTTTTACCGATCTTGGCGTGTGGAGATGATCGGTTAGGAAATTCTTTTCTAGTTTTGACCGTACTATAAAGAGGGGTGGCGAAAGTCCTCTTTTTATCTCCAGCACAAACCGAGAAATCTAGGTCTTTGCATCGCATCATTTTCTGGTTGGATTTGGTTTTGATTTTATTTGAGAAATCTGGATTTTCAGTTCTGTTTTTGACAACTGAAGAGTATTTACAATTTTCAGAAAGATCTAGGTAGATCTGGCTTTTGCTTCTGTTGACAAAATTGTAGCCCTTGAAATTATCTTTCCAACAAGCTATTAAACACCTCTTTTGGATTTCTGGATTTAAATTTATCTCTGTTTTTGTTCATGCTGACTGTCAGTTTGCTAAACTGACTGTCAGTTTGAATGTCAGTTTAGTGTAACTGACAATTGTCCAGAGAGGGTGTATTTTGGGCTCAAATTTTTTTGTACTAAACTGACTGTCAGTTTGTCCATACTGACTGTCAGTTGGGGTTTCGACCAGAGAGTGTTTAACTGTGTTTCTATTTGATTCTGGTCGAGTTAGTACACAAACTGACTGTCAGTTTGTGTAACTGACTGTCAGTTGTGGGTTCCAGCTTTCCTTTTTCGACAGCAAACGGCTAGCTATTTTTTATCCGTAAATTTTGTCGGCCGTTATACATGTAACTGACTGTCAGTTTGCATAACTGACTGTCAGTTTGAGTTGCTGATTTTCAGCCCTAGCTCCAACGGTTCATTTGCTTCTTGAGGCTATAAATAGGGGCTTTGGGCATGTGTTTCTCACAACAAGCAGCCTCCTCTCATATACACTCTTGAGCATTAGTTTCTTATATAAAATCTTGATCTTTTGATCAAGTCGAGTGCTTTCCGGTCCACCGAGAGTTTCAATTCTTTTGCATTTGCATCCACTTAGCTTCTCGGTGCGTGTTTGGAGGTCTAGAGAAGACCTCGCTGCCTGTTACTCTTGGTGAGCGCCCTCACCTAGACGGTTCGGAGGCACGGCCGTTGACCTCTCCGTTCGGAGATTGTCAGAGAGGCTCGGCAAGTGTGTACAAGGCATCGGTGCTCGCCTTTCTGGAGTGGACAAGGAGCAACCATTAGTGATAATATCCTTTGTGGATATTGAAGCGAGACTCAAGTGATTTGAGTGTTTCAACGAGGATTAGTGGAGACTGGGCGAGTCTCCGATACCTCGGTAAAAATTATTGTGTTCGTTCTCTCTTTCTCTGATTTACATTATTTGTTCTTTATTTGCTTTAAGTTTTAAAGTTTTTAAAGCCTCCTATTCACCCCCCCTCTAGTCGGCATCCTTGATCCAACAATCCAAACCTCGATTTCACTAATGATGCACTTTACCGCTCCGGCAAGGTGTGCTCGACCATTCCACAAGGTGTTTTGAGGCTTCTTCACAATCTTCCTTGAAGAGCTCTCCAAAACCTTCCTCCTAGCCGTCTAGGAGCCGGCAAACTCCAAGAGTAACAAGCCGGTAATGATCACTTATCCTTCTTCTAGTGCCACAAGATTGATTTAGTGATCTAAATGCAATGCACTAGAAGATCTCAAATGCACACTCTCTCAAATTTAAGAATTAGAACCCTAGAGTGTATGAAACTTGCTTAAGTTCTCAAGGATGATGACAATGTTCACAAATATGCCAAAAGTTGTGAACAGGGCCGTGTATGGGAGTATATATACCCCCCACAATAAATATAGCCGTTACAGGCCGTTAGGAGAAAAAGATCACTTGGCGGTCAGACCGCAGGTATAAGCCCGATCAGACCGCCGAAATTGCAACGGCATTAAACAGGCGCAATTAATGCTCACCTGCCCTTGTCAGGCACACTCACGGTCAGACCGGAGCCAAATGCGGTCAGACCGTGAAACTGTCCAGAGACGACATAGTTTCTGGACACTTCATATGGTCAGGCCGATAAATACGGACAGACCGGCCATATGGTCAGACCGTAGTTCAAAAACACGGTCAGACCGGTCTAACAAACGGTCAGACCGTAATAACACAATAATTCAGAAAGATAGGTCATGAAGTACCAGGAGACTGACCTAGGTTTTTACCTACGGATAGACCGACCTTTTTAAGGAATAAACTACACTTTGACATAACGTCAGTCAGTCCGAAAGCCAATTCAGTCAGTCCGTTTATTCGGTCAGACCGGCCAACAATTGGTCAGACCGAATTAGACTGCAATTGTCTGAAATGAATGGTAAACTGCATTTTCAAAGTGTATGACCTTCTAGTATGCAATGCAAGTTGATTTTATGATTTGTGGCACATCGATGAACTAATTCGTGATACACCAAGTGCTCCTCTTAATAGTACGGCGTTTATCCTAAAATTCGGTCAAAATTCTTCTCTAATTACCTTAGACCGGTAAAATGGTAAAAGATCCTATTCCGTACATTTGCCTCTTTGTTCACTGTCCTTTCTTCATCATGTGGGTCTTTCTTTGCCTTTCCTTAACCTGTCTTTTGACATTGATCTTGACACAACTAAACAGGTAATGTTAGTTCAATATTTGTAATCATCATTAATTACCAAAACACTCTTTAGGGGCCTAGAAGCTACAACAGGCCTGTAGGATAGCTCTGCACAAAAAGGAAACATTAAAATAATAAGCCACTATATGGACAAAAAATAATTTTGATGCAGAATAAAGTTTGCACCTGGAGCTATGTAACCATATGTCCCTGCTAGTTCACTCTAGTTTGATGAATCAGGCTTCAAAATCCTCGCTGTGCCAAAATCTGAAACATAAGTTTTGAAAGTCGTGTCCAATAAGATGTTGTTGCTTGTTATATCTCGATGGATTATTGGTGGATTGTAGTCGTTGTGCAAGTAAGAAATAGCTTGGGCCGCATCCTTTACAAAAGTAGCTCTCTTCTCCCAATCCAGTTTCTTTGATGTTCCTCATTTTCTAAGATCATATGTAGGCTTCGCCGCTATATGTAATTGTTGACAAGAAACTTATACTGTAAATGAGAGCAGTACCCATATAGCTTGACGATGTTTTGTTGTTGGATCTGTGATGGGATTTTCATTTCACTATGGAATCTTCTTTCATCATTCAATTATTCTTTAGTTAGGTGCCGGTTGTCCATCTTGGACTTGTGTTTTGTAGACTGTGCCATATCCTCCTACTCCAATGATGTACTTGTCGTCGAAATTTTCTATTGCCCTAATGATATCTTCAAATGCTAGTCTTCCATCAAAATTCCATACTGAGAATACATCTCTTCCTTCATTAGCCATTCTTTCTTGAGGTTCTCTCTTTTTGTGAATAAGCATTAATTATAGTGCCAACAATTGTTAGAAGAGTGGTCCTTCCAAGTTGTTGTAGGATACATCAAGCATCGATAGAGTTAGCATGCTTGCGAACGAGGATGGGATGCCTCCACTGAACTGATTGTGAGACAGATTTAGTGATTCTAACATCATTAACCTCCCAAGTTGTTGTGGCAACACACCATTGAGTCTATTGCTGCTGAGATCTAACATGATCTGCAGGCTCGCCAAATTGCCAATTGCATTGGGCAGATTTCCGCTCAAGTTGTTGCTATTGATATTCAAGAACATTAGCTTGATGCAGTCTGCCAATGACACTGGTATTGACCCACTCAAATTGTTTCCAGATATATCAATATATTTTCAATTGCTCAGTTGCCCCAACTGAGATGGTATGGGTCCTGATAACTGGTTCGATGCCAAGCTAAGGTTATACAGATTTGTCAAGTTGCTCATTTCTGGTGGTATTTTTCCAACCAGTTGGTTGGAATGGAGTATTAACTCTCCTAACTTGGACAGCTTTGATAGTTCTGGAGGTATTGCTCCGGTGATCAAATTTTCTGCTACATTTAGCACAGCCAAGTTGGAACATGCTGCCCAGTCGGGCGAGAGCTCTCCAGTGAGCCTGTTGGACATCAGGTTCATCAATTGTAGCCGTGGGTAAACACCAAAATGTTGAGATATATCTCCTGTGAGCTGGTTCCATCCTAGAAGAACCCGAAACAGACCTGTAACATGTATAAGATTTTGATTTGAGATTTTTTTTATGGTTATTGAGTGCTTTAGTTTTCTGCATGATGCAAAACCATTTAACTCTTTGCTTTTATGATTTTCTATAGCTATTATCATGAGTTTGTGGCTGCTAATCATATCGGGAAATTCCTCAGGTGTTGTAAAGTCTTGCCTGTCCATGACTTGACTATTATTGACATAGTTTTCAAGTTCTTTTTATTTATATCTGGCAGTTGTGCTTAACATAAGCAATATGATCTAGCATTGACTTATATGCTCTCTTGCTATTCATGAACCCTCTATGTTCTTTCCTTGTGAACCATCACAAACATTTCTGATTTCAAGTTCTTTTACACTGCAGGCAGGTCAGGAATCCTTCAGATCGATCACACGATCCTACTACAGAGGTGCTGCAGGGGCACTTCAGGTTTATGATATCACCAGGGACTTACCTTACCCTCTTTGTATTTTCGAATAATTAAAATGAACTTCTGCAAGGTCAAATTGCTCTTATTTTAATAGATACTGATTGCTTCTCTGCTCATTTTCCATGAACAGGAGGGAGACTTTTAATCATCTTGCAAGCTGGCTAGAAGATGCAAGACAACATGCAAATGCTTACATGACTATTGTGCTGATTGGGAACAAATCTGATTTATCTCACCACGGGCTGTTATCAATGAGGAAGGTGAGCAGTTTGCTAAAGAGAATGGCCTTATCTTCATGGAAGCTTCTGCAAAAACTGCACAGAATGTGGATGAGGTAATCCAGGCATTTTCCTCTCGCTCACAAGAATGCTGTGACTGTTTATTTGTGTTGGCCACTTTGACATGGATTTTTCATCCAGGCATTCATTCAAACTGCGTCAACAATCTACAAGAAAATCCAGGATGATGCTTTTATGCGATGATTAGCCTTGGAATGTTTGAAACATAACGAACCTGCATCATTAGTGTTGTGCTGCCGCCAATGTTCTTGCAAAGCACCTATCAACTTTCTTTCCTTTGTTCCTCGCAGTCTTATGGTATCAAGGTTGGATACGGCGGAGCCCCAGGCCCTTCCAAGGACGGGACCTCCTCCCAAGGTGGCGCCTGCTGCAGCTGAGCTCACCTTTAACAATGCAGTCTCCGTTGATCACCTGTTTCTTGCACATCCATATCCTCCATGAAACTCAAAAAGAACTGGAACCAAGCCTGCAGTTGATGGCTACCGGCACCATATAATGTACAGTTTGTTCCTGGATCTTTCAGAATCCCTTGATTCTTGCTCAATTTCTTTAATTCAATGTTCTTTCTTTAGCATGCAATGTACCTTTGCGTTCCCTAAATATGTATCGACTCACAAAAGTCAATTTGTCTATTAGTTTGTCAGATAAAACCAACCATCACTGGGAATTCAATTAATTAGCGGGTTAACTTAGCCGTTACAAAGTAGAACGTGCAAGCCAACCAAACCAGTTGCTTTTGTGGGGCACCACGGATTAGCGTTACAACGACGTTAATGGGTTGGCGTAAACGTCACCCTCCCACTTTTCTCGAAAAGGCCGTGGCGAATCCGCATGACAGCCAATCAGTTAAAAGTTAAGCCACATCAACCAAAATTTTTCGGATCACCTGCTTCAACAATAAAATTGCTCGTACTAAATTAATACGCCTAATAGGCTGATCTGACATTGCACATGAACAAGTCATCACCCGTTAGGAAATATTGAAGATTTACTAGATTGCAAATTTCGTGGGGTATGAAATTTATTATCTGATTGTTGTTGAGGTCAAGTCCTAACAGTTTTTTAAGATTTTCAATACTAGTGGGAATCGAGTCATAAAGTTAATTACTAGTCAAGATCAAATATTGGAGATTTACTAGATTATCAATTTTATCAGAGATGGATCATGTGATTTTATTGTGATGCAGGTGTTTAATACGGTGAGATTGGTTACAAATACAGGGAAAATATCTGTTAAGTTATTATAGAATAACTCAATATTTTGCAAATTAATGAGTTTTCCTAATTCTGAAGGTATAGGCCCCGACAATTCGTCGCTAGACAAAACCAAAATTTCTAACTAGGTCAAGTTTACAGGAGTTGTGGGTATTGCGCCGCTTAAGGTGGTGTTGAATAGCTGCAAATTTTGCAAGTCGTGAAGCATTCCTAACTCCTCAGGAATGGTACCTGAGACCATGTTTACCTGAATGTCAAGCTCAATTAGCACTATTAGATTACGCAAGGATGTTGGGATGGGGCCCCTGAGGCTGTTATATGAGAGCATTAGCTTGGTTAGACTTTGTTAGCGTTGTTAGGTTACCTCATGTTTCGATATATTTCAAGACCAGTTAGCGTTGTTAGGCTACCCAAGGATGCAGGGATGTGGCCAGTGAAGTTGTTAAGAGTATATCCACAGTTTAGAGATACTCTGTAAGCCACGAATCTCAGGCGGTATTTGCCCCTTTATTCAATTTCTTGAGAGGTCAAGATAGGAGAGTGCCGATAAAGTCATAGGGGTGTAATCGGATCAGATTCGGTCGGATAGTGGTCATATTAAATCAAAATCCTATTAATTTATTCGAATTCAAATACAAATTCGGATGTACTCGGATTTGGATACGAATCAGATAGTTAAAAAATCGAATTCGAATTCGAATCAAATTTTTACTCCATTCGGATCGAATTCAAATATTATTCAGATTATACTACTGTTTCATTGATGCACTTGGCCTGCCTAGTCTGGAACTTGCTAGTATGTTTTTTGTTGTGTATTACAAAGTTGTAAATGTCAAAATATGTTTTAGGGAATGAGAGTAATTTCCCAAAATATTTTAGTCCAATAAATTTTTGATGACCATACAGCAAGCTCTGGCAGTGGCGGTAGAGGAGGAGGAAGCGAGGGGCTTCAGCGAGAGGTTCAGTGACAACCTTTTTCCAGCTTCAGTGGAGGTGAGCGGCGATGGCCTTTGTCGAGCTTCGATGGTGACAGCTTCGACAGAGACGATGGCTCCCATGCGGCCTCCGGGGAGGAGGCGACGGTGGGGAGGCGAGGGACGAGGGAGGAGGCGGCGATGGGGAGGCTAGGGACGAGGGAGGAGGCGGTGGCGCCGACGAGGGATGGGAGAGGAGGAGGCGTGGGTATAAGTGTTGTGTAAAAGACTAACGGGTTACCCTAAAATCTAAATCTAAAATCCAAACAGATGTGGATATTATTCGAATCCAAATCCGAATACGAATCCAATATTCCATACCAGATCTAAATCTGAATTTCGGAAAATAATCGGATATATATCCGAATCCGAATCTGATTATATAATCGGATATCCAAAAAGACATCCGAATCTGATTACACCCTATCAGCCCATGGAGACTGTTGTTGCTGAGATCAACATGTGTGAGGAATGGGAGTGCCAAGAAGTCGAGCTTGTCGAGCCTGCCATGGATGCCGGCATTTAGCAGGGAGATGTTGGTCACAACCCAGGGCATGCGTCGGCCGTGATGCACGGCACTACATGATTTCAGTCCAATTGCATGGGCTAGTGTTGTGCTTCCAGGAGCTCATCTGCACTAGTGAGCTCCAGAGAGTAGACTTCCATTGAATAAGGGCCATTTGTTGAGACTTCAGTGAAATTCCCCTCTGCCGCCACACCGCATGCGCTTGCAGGAAAACAAGGTAGAGCAGTAGCAAGAAGAGCTGGAGTGCCGGCATGGTACTAAATAAGATGAGGTGTGCGTCTGTGTGTGTAGGGTGGTTGTGACTGTGGATTCTCAATTTCAGAAAGCACCAGATATTTTAGAATGGTGGAATGGAAACAGATAATTGTACGAAGAAATTTGACATATCTTGGTGATTATAAGCTATTTTGGCTTTCATCAATTTTGAGTGATAAGAATAACGCTCCTTGCAAGTTCTTGACTAATTGAAAATATTTCCCCTTGGACATATAGTCTATTCAAAGTTTCAACAATACCTGTATTTAATTTGTTATTATCATCCAAATGCTATGTATTTGTCCACACAAATGCTGGTACTACATCCACTTCAAAATAGATTGTTTTTATCTTTTGTGGCCTCTAAGATACAACTTAGATATAACTTTGACACTAATTTTAATCATAATATGATATTAAAAGGAATAAAAGTATAATATCTAATGGTGCTATTTTTGCAAGACTAATCTAGGTACAAGTAAATATATTAGTATCCAATTGAGGAAAACTAACTGCACATATAGCATAGTGGCATCTATTTAGAAATGGAGTTGGTAATTATTTTTCCTGGATATACATGCATGTTAACATCTCCAAGAGAAAGGAGGATTGTGCATGTTAATTTAAATTGGCAGTTCCAAGTCCACTAATGTTGGCAATTATTGTGCATGACTAATCTTTTTGAACCAGTCAAAAGTTCTACTTGCATACTAGTCCATAGTGGAGGTGTAAGTCAAGCCGAGCCGATAACGGCTCAGCCCAAAGCACACTATTTTGGTTCGGCACGTGGCCTGACCCGGCACAAATATTAACAGGCCGTGCCAGCTCGGCACCGGTTACTGGGCAGTGCCAGGCCGCAAAAATCGGCCCACGGGCGGCACAGCACGGCACGGTACCGTGAGCTATGCCCAGGCCGGCACAGCCGGTTACATAGCAGGCCGGCCTAGCCCATTACATAGCAGGCTGACCCAGCATGGCACGACACGGAGTGGCCCGTTAGCACACGGGCTGGCCCAATACTGTACAAGAGGCACCCGTTACGCTTACGCGAGGCTGGAGTAGGCGCGGGCGCGAGAAATGAGGTAGCACGCGGCAAGTGGCAATGGGCGCGGGAGGCGACGCGACACGCATTGACACACGCAACACGAGGCTGGCAGTGCATAGGAGCGGGCACGGGACGAGAGGAATGGGAGGAAATTTTTGGAATTTGAATGGACGGCCTGATTTCTCACATGCAGACGCAATGAACGGTCCGATTTTACACATGCAAGCAATAGTCTGATTTGGATTGAACGGCCGGATTTCTGGCACATGTGCATGATGAACGGTTGGATTTTAAACGCGGCCGGTAAAGGAAATGGTCGGATTTTTTTTGCTATAAATATCCCCAAACACATACAAAAATTCTCAACACATTCCAATCTCTCACATTTCACTCAAATTTCTCGCTCTCTGTATTACATACTCTCATTCTTAAAATTTCACTTAGTTATACTATTGTTTTTTATTTTAGAAATTATTTTATTTTAAAAAACATTTTCTATTGATGAAAAGAGTAATTTATTTTTAAAAAAACTATTTTATGTTCTTAAAAAATCAGATTTGCTCTCAAAAAACCATATTTACTCTCACGAAAATAATTTTTGGTCTCTACAAATTATGTTTTCCCTTAATTTCACAATTTAACACAATTACTCCACTGCTTTTATTATAGAATTTTTTATTTTAAAAAAACATTTTTTTTTACTGAAAAGAGTAATTTATTTTTAAAAAAACTATTTTCTATTTTTAAAAAATCGGATTTGCATTCTAAAAATCATATTTACTCTCACGAAGATAATTCTTGGTCTCTACAAATTGTGTTTTCCCTTAAAAGGTATTTTTGCTCTTTAAAACTTATTTTTTCTCTTTTGAAAAATTATTTTTGCTATTATATGGATTTCGACACTGTTGATTTTGAGAATTTTAATGCCGAGGAAATTAATATTGATAATATTGGTGCTGTTGAGGGGAACATCGAATCTAATCCAATGTCATGTTCTCCAATGGCGGGCTCTGCCTCCACGCCATTAATGGCATCAAGCTCCATAGGAAGCAAAAGATCAAAAAAGTCAGAATATTAGCAATATTTTGATCCATCTGAGTTTATTGACCTGAGTGGAAAAAAAGGTACGAACTACTACTTGTAAATATTGCAAAAGAAAACCTTATCAGCTGCATCTGTAGCTGGGACTAGACATTTACTACGTCACAGAAAGATCTGCTTAAAAAAAACAACTACGTCCTCACGGTCAGCAAACACAATTAAGTTTCGCTGCAGATGGTATTGAAAGTACATGGAACTATGACTCTATTGTAGGTAGGGAAGAACTAGTTAAATTTATTGTCTCTGAAGATTTGCCAATTAGGATAGACGAAAGTGCATCTTTTAAAAATATGATTCAAAAAAGATTTTGTCTTCAATTTAAGAAAGTAAGTAGAACCACTACTAGAAGTGATATTTTAACATATTATGAAAAACATGTAGCAATAATAAAAGAAAATTTTTCGAAAGTAACATTTTCTTTTACACTTACATCTAATATTTGGTCCACCAACCATCAAAAAATGGATTATCTTAACGTAATTGCACATTATTTAAATGATAATTATACTTTAAATAAAAGAGTTATATGTTTTAAATTAATAGATATTGCACAAAGTGCAAAAACTATCGCCGATCGTATATTAACTGTAGTTAGTGAGTACAAGTTAGAAAATCGTATTATTTCTATTACTCTTGACAATACTTCAGCTAACACGAAGGCCATGGATATATTGACTCCAGCACTTGAGTCATATGTTGGAGGATATGTTCTCTACCAAAGGTGTATCTGCCACATTATCAACCTTATTGTTTAAGCAGGATATGTTCGTAATCTTGGTCGAGTTTGAGAAAATAAGGATTTCAAAAAGGGACTGAAACTGGATTTTAAATCTGTATTTTAAAGTTGTCAACAAGGCTGGCAGTCAGCCTTTCATGCTGCAATTCGACCACTTGGTAAATCGAGCAGCAAGTATTTGAACTCTGGTCTTTTGAAAATCAATCATTCGAGCAATTTCTTTCAACTAGAGGTCATTCGACCAGAGGTCATTTGAACACTGTTCATTCAACCACATAGTTTTTAACTAGTTTTTTCAATAAAGTTTAAATTTATTCACACAAATTGGTCTTGATTAATATAGGATCGAGGATGCCGACTAGAGAGCGGGTGAATAGGAGGCTTTAAAAACTTCAATTTAAAACAATTTTTGCAGAGAAAGAACAAATGAATATATATATTGTAAAATAAAAGAGAGTAGAAGACAAACACAAGATTTTTCCCGAGGTCTCGGAGACTCGCCCAATCTCCCCTAATCCTCGTTGAAGCACTCAAATGAATGAGTCTTGTTTCAATATCCACGAAGGATATTTCTCACAAGTGGTTGCTCCTTGTCCACTTCGGAAACGCGACCACCGATGCCTTTTGCAAAAACGCAGAGCTTCTCCAACAATCTTCGAACTAGAGAGGTCAACGACCACACCACCAAACCATCTAGTGAGGGCCTTTACCAAGAGTAATGAGCAGCAAGGTCTCTCCTAGACCTCCAACACGCACCGAGAAACTCTAAGTATGCAAAAGTGATGTGAACTGAAAACTCGGTGGATCACAGAGCTCACAACTTGATCAAAAGATCAACATTTTTAACTCTAAAACAAATGCTCAAGTGTATAAGAGAGAAGGAGGCTACTTTTTTTTTTGTGTAAAGCATATGCTCAAAGCCTCTATTTATAGCCCCAAGAATCAAAATAGTCGTTGTGCACGAGCTGAAAAATCAACAGTGCAAACTGACAGTCAGTATGCAAAACTGACAGTCAGTTTGGGTCACGACGAGAAAGAAGTAAAATCCGGAGAAAACTCAGCTAGCCGTTTGAGGTCGTGTATGGAAATAAAATAGCGCAAACTGACAGTCAGTTTCTACCTCAATGGCTGACAAAAATCAAGGATAAAATTTTGCTGATCGTAAAAGGAAATTGACACCTCATACTGACAGTCAGTATCATAAACTGATAGTCAGTATGGACCACAAAATCGACCAGTTAAAACAGAAATTCACAAAATAAACAACTCGAGGTCGAAATGCAAACTGACAGTCAGTATGGAAAACTGACAGTCAGTTTGGAAAACTGACAGTCAGTTTAGGTCAAAAGAATTTGGCTCAAAAAACAACCTCTCTGGACAATTGTTAGTTAACAAAATTGACAATTCAAACTGACAGTCAGTATGGATAAAAATAGTTATAACTTTTGATCCAGAGATCCGATTTAAGTGTTTGATAGCTCGTTTGAAAGATAATTTAAAAGGCTATCTTTTTGTCAACAGAAGAAAAACCATATCTACCTAGATCTTTTTAGAAAATGAAAAAAATCTTCTACTGTCAAAAACGCAACTGAAAAACCAAATCTTTCAAAACCAAATCCAACCGAGATGAATGCAATGCAGTGACTTAATAGTTTCTCGGCTTATACTGGAAATGTAGAGAGGACTTGCAACCCCTCTTTATAATACGGTTAAAACTAAGAAATAATTTCCTAAACCGATTAACCTCCAAACACCGAGATTGGTAAAAATAAATACACATTTTACCTTAAGTCTTTTGTAGCTTCATTCTTGGCGACCTTGCGCTTGCAATCATAGCTCGCGACCTTGGGCTTGCAACCTCGAACGACACTGCGACGTTGTGCTTTCGACCTCGGCTCGCGACCTTATGCTTGTGACTTGCAGATCCTCCAGATAGCTTAGGTCTCTGCGGCTTTCTACTTGCCGACTTTGTGCTTGTGACTTTGGCAATACTGCGACCTTAGGCGAAATAACTCTTAGGTCTCTGCATACCTATAACTCAAAGACATGATTAGATCAAAAACATTTAATGTCATCAATAATCAAAATCCACAATAATAGGGGCCTAGATGCAACAGTTAGTGCTGACAATGAGCACTGAATGTCAGCTTCAATGCTGACATTTGTCCAGAGAGATGTTTTTGAGACAAAAAACTTTTGTACTATGCTAACAGTCAGCATCAATGTCAGTATGAATGTCAATGTGCATGCGGATGTTTCTCCAGAGACGCATGCTTTTGAGCCAAATTGTTTTTGACCTATACTGACTGTTAGAGTGAGCACACTATCAACACATGTGCTGATAAAAATTCCAACGGTCTTTGACTATGTCATAACTAGTCGTTAGAGGTCGATGCTGACTGTCAGCATGTACTGACAATTTTTCTGCACAGTTAGAACGGCTAGTTGAGAAGTTTGGGCTATATATATGTGTTATGAGCAGGTTTTTGTTATCTCTTTGAGCCATATTCCGATATACACTTGAGCCCAAGTCTTCTAGTGCTAAAGTCTTGATCTTTTGATTAAAAATCATTCATTGTGATTGTAAAGAGATCCTCTGAGAACATTCATTCAAATCATTTGCATATCTAGAGTTTCTCGATGTTTGTTGGAAGTCAAGAGAACTCGCAACTTGTTACTCTTGGTGAACGCCATCACCTAAATGGTTCAGAGGCGTGGCCGTTTGATATGTCCATTGACGAAGCTTATTGGAGAGACTCGGCATGTTTTGTGAGAGGTTTGGTGCTCACCTTTCCGGAGAGGGGAAAGATCAACCATAGTGATCATCGGAGCTAGACTCATTCATTTGAGTGCTTCAACGAGGAGTAGAGAAGACCGGGAAAGTCTTCGAGACGTCGGGATACATTGTCGTGTTTGATTCTTTTTTTCTCATTTTACTTGTGCAATATATTGTTGATTTGATTCAGTTTTATTTTCACTTAACTCATTTAGGCTTTAATTGTGAAAAATTTGCAATTCATAAAAGTTTTTAAAAATCTCATATTCACCCCCCCTCTAGTCGGCATCCTTGATCTTATATTGTGGCTTAAAAAAAGAAAAAGGGGATTGTGAGTGCATGAGCTAAATTCTTTTTCTTGGACCCATTGAGATGACAACCAAAGTTCCAACCATGGAGGAGTTTATGGTGAAGATGATGGAGATGATGACAATGAGGACGAATGACATCTCATCATCGGATAAAGCTATGATGGCGGTGCTATACTCACAGATGGTGAAAAAGATAGAGCTCATGCCAGATGATATGAAGTTGGAAGAGACCAAAAACTATCTGAGTTGGTCCAGAAGGGTGATTATGATTTTGGAGGCGAAGGGGCTTGCTAACTAGAGACATATGTCGAGCCCCTTAAAGATAATTCAGAATGGCAGAACTGGAAAACGACTAATTCTTTGGTGAAAGCGTAGTTGCTGAACTCAATGACTCCTATTGCTAAGATAGTGGAAGCCACTCCAACCGCAGCCGGGATGTGGGCTGTGTTGGTTAGACTATATTCTTGAGCTGGCAATGCGATTATGATGGCTGAGGTGCATGGGAAGCTTCGAGAGATGACTCAGGGGGAGGGAACTGTATCTGAGTACTACAATGAACTCCAGTGACTGTGGACAGATTTGGATTACTATGATCTGTTAGACATTCCTCACGCTGAACATTTGACTATGTTGAAGAAGTGTGTGGATTGCAGGAGAGTATTTTGTTGGATCTAGGTAGATCTTAGTATCTAGCTTTTGATGATTAATGACGATTTGGATAAATCCATTGTGATTAAAGTTAATCTGATGATGTCAGTTTTGATGGTCAAATAACAAATTAGATAAATCCTGATTTAGCACAAGTGAATTGAATTGATTATCGGTAAACCCTGAATTGGATGTTTCCTCAGTTGCGGGTTTGATATTGATGCATATGTAGAGGAGGAGCTCGGTGGTTACATCAAGCTTGTGCTGATTGATTGATCAAAATGTAATACGTTAAATCTGAGACTGATGACTCCAGTTGTGGATTTTATATCAATGCACATGTTGAGGGGGAGCTCATCACTTTGGTCATCTAGGTTGATTGATATCATGATATAAGTAGTATAGATCGTGTGCGTATGTGTTTATCATCTACGATCTATATGATTGTATTTTATATTATACTCATTTGCTAGTCGTTGAATATAGTTTGTCATGTCATTTGAAAGAGAAACCGTTGAGTTAACTCCTGTGTGGAGTAGTTTCTCTGGAGGTGATTAATGACGACTTATATATGAGACTAATGTTGTGCATTGAGTGTACGTATTGTAGTCTCAGTTTGATTGCAGGATAAAAGCGAGCAAGGGTGTGAAGAGGATGAAGTCGATATGAGACATCTCGAGCGAGGTCAAGCTTAGCAAGGTCGAGCTTTGCGAGGTCGAGCTTCGCAAGGTCAAGCTTAGCGAGGTCGAGCCTTGCGGGGACAAGCGTCGAGCGGTCAAACTTCACGAGGTCGAACTTCACCTAAGGTAAAATCCAAGATTAAGGATTGTTTTCTTAGGATTTTACCGGTCTCGGTGTTTGCAGACAGACCGGGTTGATAGGTTTCTTTTTACTAGTTTGACCGTACTATTAAGAGGGGTCGGAAACTAGTAGCTTGAATCTATCTAATGCGGAAGCTCAGATGCATTCATTTCATCTTGCACTAGTGTCTTGCATTACTAGTGAGTCTAAGGATAGTTCATGTGCATTAGATTAAATGTTTTGAAAACTGCACTTAGTCGTGATTGCCAGCTGTTTAAATTGGTTTATTTATCTAGAGCTGGTCGTGGTCGTATTTGCATATTCTAATCGTATCAGTGTTGATACGTGGTCGTGGTCGTGTCGCTTGTTTGACGGCTTTCTGTTTAGGGTTTGGGCGTGGTCGTAGGAGTTCGGACTGGTCGTACCAGTCTTCGACTCGCTTGCGTACGCTTGACCAAACCCTATCGACCACCTGTTTTCGATCGGATGTCAAGACTTGTGTGGTCGTGGTCGTTGCTAAGTGACACAAATCACATCCACGAGAAAACGGCAAATCCGTATGTGCAAATACTCTAAAATTGCATTTGAGATGATTTTTGGATTGAACATTTTGACAGCAGGAACGTTTCTGAGTTTTCTAGACGTTTCTAGACCTTTCTAGGTCTTACTTTTGTTGACAAAATTGTAGAGCTCTGAGTTATCTTTCTAACAAGACAAAAATCATCTCAATCGGATCTCTGAATCAAAAGTTATGATTGTTTTACTGTTAGTGTGCAGTGACCGGACAAATGCATCCGTCCGGAGCTATTTGTCCGAAGTGGCCGGACTTTGTCCGAAATGGCCGGACATTGTCCGGCCTGTACAAGTTTTTGAGCCGAGAGTTAACAGAGACATATCCATTTGTCCGGACAAATAGGATCCGTTCGGCCTTCACAAATTTCGCCCAACGGTCACTGACACGTTTGCGACGGCTAAAATTTTTGTACTGGCCAGACAGTGTCCGAAGTGACCGGACAATGTCCGGCTTGTACAACTTTTGGCCCGGTTTCTTGCAAACGGCTAGTTTTTCGTTGAGGCTATAAATACTTCGTGTTTGGCTTCATTTTTGGGTGCTCAAAGACTTCATTTTTCATCTGAAAACATAGCCAATTGAGTTGCATATGTGTTATTGCATTTAGAGGCTAGAATTGAGCCCAAATCTTGAGTGATTTGAGAGAGAGAGCAATTGTGTGAAGCTAATGGTGCTTAGTGCACTTCCATCACCATTTGCATGGTAGTGCTAGAGTGTTAAGCATCTCATTTGCATTCTTGAGCTTCTAGCACTCGATTTGTTCAAGTGAGCTTGTCCGGCTTGTTACTCTTGGCGATCGCCTTCGCCTAGACGGTGCCGGAGGAGAGCCGAGATCTCTCCAATTGAAGTTTGTCGGAGAGGCCGGCAAAAGATTGTGAAAGGTGTGGTGCTCGCCTATCCGGTGTGGAGAAGAAGCAACCCTAGTGAGATATCCTTTGTGGATATAGAAGCGAGGCTCTGAGTGAGCGCTTCAACGAGGAGTAGGGGAGACCGGGCGAGTCTCCGAGACCTCGGTAAAAATATTGTGTCAAATTGCGTATTTCATATTTGCTTTCCATTCATCTTGACACAATTGCTATATTTACCATTGTTGCATGTCTTATTGAATAGTTGATTTGATTGAATGCAACTAGTTGATTAAATTACTTTTAAGCCTCATTGTATAATTTAGGTCTCTCAATTATTCTTTAAAATTGCTTAATTGAAAAGAAATTTTAAAAGCCTCCTATTCACCCCCCTAGTCGGCATCCTTGATCCTACATACTTGACTTTCTACAAGGCTCGAATGTTGAGTTTGAGTCTAGAAGAGCTACAGTTTGTCACCAGCCGAATCTGTCCACCATGGAGGAGACATTTACTGCTATGGTGATGGAGGAGACTCGGTTACGGGTGATGACATCGGGTACCTTGCCACCTCTTGCTAGATCTGCGTTGATTGTTGCAGATAACCGCGAGTGCTTTACTTGCGGGAAGATTGGCCACATTAGCTGGAATTGCCCACAATCACGTGATTTTGGGCGTGGTAGGGGTGATGACGGACATGGTAGAGGCCGAGGTGGAGGACGTGGTGGTGGTAGCCGACAAGGTCTTAAAGCCAATCTTGTCGTGTCTGATGAGGGATCGGTTGCGCATGACAGAGAGGAGCTTTCTGAGTTGGAGGAGCTACGACAGTTCAAAGCAAGGGTTGAGAGTTGCACTAGCAAGCCCATGGCCAGCCAAGAGATCCCTATGACCACTATGTTTGGTACTTTTGCCAATTATGCCCATGCGAGCACAGGTATTGAGGCACAGGCTTTTGCATCCTCACATACTTCTTCTTTAGATTGGGTAGTCGATTCAGGTGCATCTAGACATGTCACTGGTGCTTCTAGTGAGTTTGCATCATATTCTTCATATTCTACCATGCATCATGAAACTGTTCAAGCTACTGATGGGACTGCACAACCTATCAAGGGAATTGACACAGTTCAATGTACACTTACCATTACACTTTCCTCTGTTTTGCATCTTTCTGTGAGTGCTTTGGTGAATCAAGTTGATTGTGGTGTTTATATTGACCGAGATGTCTGTCATATTCAAGAGTGGCAGACAAGGAGGGTCTTGGGGACTAGGACTAGGCGTGATGGACTGTGGTATTTGGATCGGGGGACTGTGGATGCTGTAAGTGTTGCTTTAACTACTGTTGTAGGTGGATTAGAGGCTGAAGTAATGCTTTATCACTATCGTTTGGGTCATCTATCATTTGACTGACTAAGGAGTATGTATCCGGATGTTATGAGTTGAGTGCCCATGAAGAAACTCATGTGTGATACTTGTGAGTTTGGAAAGCATACACGATCATCTTATGGAAGTATTGGGCTTCGTAGCATTGAACCATTTGTACTTGTTAACTCAGATGTTTGGACCTCTCCAGTTATTTCTATTCATGGTTTTAAGTACTTTGTTACTTTCATTGACTGTTATTCTCGTATGACTTGACTCTATATGATGAAGAATAAGAATGAAGTTTTGTGTTGCTTTCAAGATTTATGTGCTCTTGTGCAAAGACAATTTAATGCTCATGTTCATATTGTTAGAACTGACAATGGAACTGAGTATCTGAACTAGGGGTTTGCTACTTTTCTTTCAACTCAGGGGAACTTGCATTAGACAACCCATCCGGATACGTCGGCACAGAATAGTGTGGCTGAGCGGAAAAACAAACATCTTTTGGAGACTGCTGCTCACTCATGTATGGGATGAATATGCCAAAAACCCTATGGAGTAAAGCTGTTATGACAGCGGCTTACTTAATCAACTGCATGCCCTCCAGAGTGTTAGGCATGAAAACTCCCTGTGAGCTGCTTATGTGGATGAATACATTTGTTGTCCCTCCGAAGGTGTTCGATTGTGTGTGTTTTTTCGGGATTATCGACCCTCTGTAGGAAAGTTGGACCCTCAGGCTTTGAAGTGTATATTTGTGGGATATTCCTTTGGACAGAAGGGCTACATGTTGGAGTCCTCAGGCCAAATGGATGTTTGTGAGTATGGATGTCACTTTCCAGGAGTTTGAGCCCTTCTATGGTGAGAAAACTGAACTAACGCCTTTATTTGGTGATATCTCTTCTCGCCTACCTAGTGCTGGTCGAGAGGGGGAGAATGATGAAGTGAGTAGTGGTGGCAATGGTGGAGGTGGCGATGTTGTTGTGGTTATTATTCCATGTCCTGTTGTGATGAGGGGGTGTGTGCCAATGGAGTTGGAGATCCTAGAGTTCTAAAGATTTATGTGAGGAAGTGTTTTCGTGGCACTAGAGTTCCGGGGAGTAGCAGTAGCCCCAGTCTCCTATGATTGAGATTGATGACCAATCGTCCACGCAACTCATTGTCATTGACCCCTCGTCAGTGGTCTCACCTTTGACCCTGTCTCCCTCAGAAATAAGTAGTAATGTATCTCTTGATCTTCCTATTGCTTATCGTAGAGAGCCCTGAGTCAATGCCGGTAAGCTTCCAGCTAGGTATGACTTTGAGAGTGATCTTTCTCATGTTGTCTCATATTCTTTTTTGTCTCCTGCATATAAGTCTTTCATTGCATTATTACAGTTTGTGCCTATACCAAAAAATTGGAAAGTGGCAATGCAAGATCCTTTATGGCTTAGTGCTATGTAGGAGGAACTTCAAGCATTGAAAAAAAATGAGACTTGGGAACTAGTCTCTTTTCCAGTAGGGAACAAAGCTGTTGGATGCAAATGGATGTATACCATAAATAAAAATACAGAAGGTAGGATTGAGAGATATAAGGCGAGACTGGTGGCAAAGGGATATAGTCAAATGTACGGGATTGACTATGATGAGACTTTTGCACCAATAGCAAAAATGAGCAAAGTGAAAACTTTAATCTTGTGTGTAGTAAACTTCAATTGGCCCCCTACATTAGTTTGATGTCAAGAATGCTTTCTTACATGGTGATTTACAGGAAGAGGTATATATGAAGGTCCCACCAGGTTTTGGTAACAGTGGAAAGGTGTGCAAGCTGAAGAAGCCCTTGTATGGTTTAAAACAATCTTTGAGGGCTTAGTTTGATAGGTTCAAATGTGCAATATGTAGTATGGGTTACAAGCAATGTAATGGGATCACACTGTCTTTTTCAGGCACTCTGGAGCACTCATTACAATATTTGATGTGTATGTTGATAATATTATCATTACAGGTGATGATACTGAGGAGATTGTCTGTCTAAAAAACAAGTTAGGTAAAGAATTTGAAGTGATGGATTTGGGTCATCTCAAATATTTTCTTGGCATAGAGATTGCATGATCTAAAAAAAGTATAGTTCTCTCACAAAGAAAATATACTCTAGATTTGCTGAATGAAACTCAAATGTTAGGATGTCGTGTTGTCTCTACTCCCATTGAGCAAAACCACAAGTGCTCAAGCTGGAGACCTAACTAACAAGGAGAGTTATCAGAGACTTGTTGGGTGTCTTATGTACCTTTGTCACACAAGACCCAATATTGTTTATGCGGTGAGTGTAGTAAGTAGATATATGCATGACCCAAGAGTGGAGCACATGGAAGGGGTATATAGGATTCTAAGATATCTAAGGGTAGTCTAGGGAAAGGTCTCTGGTTCAAGAAGAATACGAATCTTGATGTGATCGGGCTATTGTGATGCTGGCTGGACAAATTGTTTAGATGACAGAAGATCAACGTCAGGGTATTGTGTCGTTGTAGGAAGCATTAAGAGGTTTTTTGTCAGAGTTATGACTGTTTTGATGTGGAGTTTTGACACTGTGGTGTGATAATAAGTCATTAGTCAATATTGCTAATAATCTAGTGTAATATGACCGCACCAAGCATGTGGAAATTGATCGCTACTTCATTAAAGAGCGCTTAGACGAATAATGTTTGAAACTAGAGCATGTATCTTCTGGAGAGTAACTTGCTGATTGTTTGATAAAAAGAATTGGTCTCAAAGAGTGCGTGTTAGTTTGTAACAAGTTGTGGATGATTGATATTTATCATCCGACATGAGGGGGAGTGTTGGATATTAGGGCTAATAGTTAGTAGCCTATTAAGATTCTTGTTGATTATTCTATTAGGATTCTTATTAATCTTTTGTTAAGAGTTATAAAAGGAGAACAATTATATCTTTTTGAACAAGTAATAAAGCCCTAAAATTAACTTACACTATTTTGGCTTTCCTCAATTTTGAGTGATTAGAATTACGCTCCTTGCAAGTTTTTGAGTAATTCAAAATATTTCCCCTTGGACATATAGTCTATTCAAAGTTCCTACAATACCTGTATTTAATTTGTTATTATCGTCCAAATGCTTTGTATTTGTCCACACAAATGCTGGTACCACATCCATTTCAAAATAGATTGTTTTTATCTTTTGTGGTCTCTAAAATACAGCTTAGATATAACTTTGACACTAATTTTAATCACAATATGTTATTAAAAGGTATAAAAGTACAATATTTTGAAAGTATTTTTTACGATGTACCTAATGGCGCTATTTTTGCAAGACTAATCTAGGTACAAGTAAATATATTAGTATCCAATTCAGGAAAACTAACTGCACATATAGCATACTGGTATCTATTTAGAAATGGAGTTGGTAATTATATTTCCTGGATATATATAGGCATGTTAGCATCTCCAAAGAGAAAGGAGGATTGTGCATGTTAAGTTAAACTGGCAGTTCCAAGTCCACTAATGCTGGCAATTATTGTGCATGACTAATCTTTTTGAAGCAGTCAACATTTCTACCACTAATGTTGGCAATTATTGTGCATGACTAATCTTTTTGAAGTGACCAAAAGTTCTACTTGCATCATAGGTGACATTGACTTGGAATTGAAAATTGTGGGTGTTATAACGTGTGGAATCAAAAAGCCGGGATAGATACCTCCCGAGTCCAAACCATAGACTTGAACAATATGATAGCTCAAGTGGTTAGTGTTATTCATGATTATACGTGAGATCATAAGTTTGATTTATGTCAAGGTAGATCAGATTCTTAGATTTTCTAAAGAAATATAACTCCTGTCCTCTTGAACTCAAATTCTAAAACAAAAATGTCCCAATTATAATCAATGTAATATTGAATTAAAGTCATGCATATATGCAATAACAGTTCTGCATCTATTAGTCAGAAGCTTCTTCCTTGTCCTAGTCAATATATGTTAGTTATCAAATTGTCCTAATTATTATATGCAACTTGATCAAATAACTCAACAATTTAACCTTTTGCAGTTAATTTCCACTGGTCCAACAATTCAAATGGCCCCCTAATCATAATCATAGACCCCATAAAAATCCTTCCTTTTTCTTCCCCTGCATCATCACAAATGAAGGTGAAAATGAGCAGGTAAAATTCCCTCCTTCCCACAGTTCAAACAATTAGAAATTAGAAATTTTCCTTAGAATCAGCTAAAAAGATCCTAGTTTCCCCGAGTTGAACTAAAAAAATCCCACATTTGCACAGTGCAAATGTTCACCGATACAAATAGTTCCATTAGGCTGTCTCCAATGTATCAGCACTTCGCGAGACGTTTTAACGGAATATTTTTCAGTATATTCTGTGCCACATGTGCGAAGCACCACCTGAAATACCCCTTACTCCAATGCATCGGTGCTTCGCGAGGCGCTTCGTACGGACTCACGAAAATTAAATTTAGGTGTTTTTAGTAAAACATCAATAACTTTTAATTTAAAAATCAAATATATGCGATGTTTGGTCTCTATATGAAGATAATTTAAAGATATACAACTTTCTCAATATAATCAACATCTAATTTGAACTAGATTAATCATAAATTAAGAAACAAAGATTATATGTAATTTGATAGTACGCAAACCGAGACAAAATAGTTGGCGGGCCCACATGCAGAAGGATTTTTGCCGACGCCTGTTGTGGCATCGTCTCTCTCATCTGTCAACCAGAAAATTAATTTTTTAATCGTGGGACCCACATGCAGACCCTGGAAGCGGCGACGTTCAGGACAGCCTTAGATGTCCTTGCTGCGATGTAGGTGTATTGAAAGAAGTAGGACACGATTAAATCAAATTGAAAAGAAGTGGAGTGTAATTTTCAAATTTTATAGAAGTGAGATTCAATTGAAACATTTGAGAAAAAATAAGACTGTTTATAAAATCTCTAATAACTTAAACAAAGTTTATATTAATGTATGAAGTGGAGTGTCAAAGTGTCTTCTTCAATTTTCATCTACCATTTGGGAGTGTTTTGCCTTTGTTTAATACTGAGGTTTTGATTCAAACTATGAACCACGAATTTATAGTTGGTGTCCCCGCAATTTTGTTACAACTCATTAAATCAAGAAACAACAAAAAAAATGTACTAAAAAGAATGCTATTGCACATACACTTTCACTTTCAATCGCATAATCAATATTATACAAGTAGTAATGTTCAAGGTTTAAAATCTATAGAAATGTGTCACTTTATAAATTGTAGACGAATCTTTTCATACTAATCCTATTAAATTCAGTGGTTGGGATTTATATGTCTTATATGTATATATAATCGAAATTAATTTACACATGTATTTATTAGAGTATTCTTGATATGTGCGGTTAAAAATATGATTATCTTGATAATCACAATTTGAAAAAAATGATACATATTTGAGAATAGAAATAGTATTTTTTAGGGAGGAGATTTTATAAATCTTTGACAAATAATTTCAACATATTTACTTCTCTGCAAACTTTTTTTAATTTTTAAAATACAACCGTCGTTAACTCTTTATTTTAATTAATGGCTGCATATTAACAATGCAAAATTATAATCACTGATATATGGAACTCATATGCCAGTGATTATTTTTTATGAGGGCTTCTACTGAGTTTACATGCACCATTTTATAATTTGGTGCACATTTTTTTTCGGTTTTCTAGTTAAACCCCTCATCTATTCTATCTTCTGTAACTAGTCTTATATTTTTCAACTTTCTTTAAGTGCAGAGCAGCGTGGGATTCCAACAGAAAAATGACAAGCTCTTTCTAAAAGACTAAAGGGCCGAAGCATAGGTGGGTCCCACTAAAAAAAGCCTTTTCTGTAATCAGTGGAGTTTTTTTATTAAATAATCAAATTTAAGGAAAATTTCAAAAATGACCATAGGTCATTCCATAGAATGGGTACTCAGTACCTTTATTTAATTTGTATTTGTCCACTCAAATGTAGGTACTATGGCCGTTTTTAAATAGAAATTTTTTATCTTTTGTGGTCTCTTAGATACAATGTAAATATAACTTTGGCACTAATTTTAATCATAATATGTTACTAAAAGTTGCAAAAGTACAATATCTTGAAAGTATTTTCTACAACGAATCTACTGATGCTATTTTTTTGCATGACTAATCTAGGTACAAATAAATGTATTACTACCCAATCGAGGAAAACTAACTGCACATATAGCATAATGATATCTATTTCAAAATGAAGTTAGTAATTATTTTTTCTGGATATACTGGGCATGTTAACATCTCCGAGAAAAAGGAGGATTGTGCATGTTAATTTGAACTGGCAGCTCCAAGTCCACTAATGTTGGCAATTAGTGTGCATGACTAATCTTTTTTAAGCAGTCAAAAAATCTACTTGCAAACTAGTCCATAAGTGCCCGACTTTGTTCTATATCTCCAGTAAATCTGTGATCTATATGCTCAAACACGCAGTGATGGACTTTTTGTGGGACAAACTATAGCACACGTACTCTCTTATATTTTTACTTTGTTTCGTGAAAAAGAATCAATTTAAAGTTAGTATTAATCGCTCTAATAAGTGTTATGTACACATCAAATTTACCCTAAATATCTAATAAGAGACTAAACCATGCACATAAGTCACTCGGATAGTGTATCCTTTATAGTTTACAGAGATAGTAACATGAATGAAATGTCAGTCCTTGCTGATCTGTGCAATGTATCTGTACAATCAGAGTATATACAATCAGGATATATCACAAGCAAGTAACATGCATAAGATCATTGTGCAAGCAAGACGAAGAATGCAAATTGCTAAGGTCTTCGGAAGTAGCCATTCTCATATTATATCTGCATGATAATAAGCTGATATCAACAACACAACAGGATGCAAATCCATTGCTCACTGTACACTCCGCCGCAGAGCATAACTAACCTGAAAGTAGAACACCTCTAAAGAAAAGTAGTATATGAAAGCACAAGAACAATAGCGTACGCAGCAAAGGATGCAGATTATTGTTACAGCAGACAATAATATTACTTAGGATTTATAAGAGTGCACTGGAAAAGTCATCCATAGTACCATGCTTATGCATCCAGCAGTTCATTCAGTGTGAGTTCATTAAGATGTGCTGGGAAGGAACTGGAAGACTGATGATGGATGAGTGCCTGGTACACCTCTTGCATTGTTGGCCTTGCTTGAGGAGAAGCTCGCAAGCAGGAAAATGCCACCAGGATGAGGACAACTACACCTTTCTCCTCTGTTGTTGTTGGTGCAACAGGTCGTCGGTCAATAATTTCCTTGGCCAGTGTATGTTGTTGCTGCCTTGATGACGAAAGGCAATGCAGTAGCTCTCCTGGATGCTTCCCCATTACCAACTCTAGCACAACCACTCCGAAGTTATAAATATCACATTTCTCCGTCACAACAGATGTGTAGGACAACTCTACCAAAAATTAAAAAAAAAAAGAAAGCAAGAATTAGGAACCAGTGGTGAATATATATACATGCTTTGGTGCGAGAATGAAGTATGCATGTACCAGGAGCCATGTAGCCATATGTCCCTGCTAATTCACTCCAATTTGACGAATCAGGCTTCAGAATCCTTGCCGTGCCAAAATCTGAAACATAAGCTTTGAAAGTTGTATCCAGTAAAATGTTATTGCTTGTTATATCTCGATGGATTATCGGTGGATTGCACTCATTGTGCAAGTAAGAAATTGCTTGGGCCACATCCTTTACAAGAGTAGCTCTCTTTTCCCAATCCAATTCCTTTACTAGTTCCTCATTTTCTAAGATCATATGTAGGCTTCCTCGCTCTATATAATCATAGACAAGAAACTTATATTGTGGATGAGAACAGTACCCGTATAGCTTGACAATGTTTCGTTGTCGGATTTCTGATAAGACTTCCATTTCGCTCTGAAATCTTCTTTCATCGTTCAACTCTCCTTCAATCAAGTGAAGCTTCTTCACAGCCACTAGTTGTCCGTCTTGGAGTTGCCCTTTGTAGACCCTGCCATATCCTCCTACTCCAATGATGTACTTGTCATCAAAATTTTTTGTTGCCCTGATGATATCCTCAAATGCCAATTTCCCATCAAAATTCCATACAGAGAATATGTGTGTCTCTTTTATAGTCACACTTTCTTGAGGTTTTCTCTTGTTGTGAATGAGCATTATAATTCCAACACTTGCAAGAAGCATGACAATAGTTACAGGAAGAACAATTAGCGGTATCAAACTAAGTTGCTTGCTTTTATGGTGATCAAATGTTCGAGTTGAATAGCAAGGTGGTAGGCCAGAGAGATTACCACATAGA
Source organism: Pharus latifolius (assembly GCA_019359835.1). Lineage (NCBI taxonomy): Eukaryota > Viridiplantae > Streptophyta > Magnoliopsida > Poales > Poaceae > Pharus > Pharus latifolius. The sequence continues at coordinate 1,387,288 of CM033328.1, forward strand.
CCTTTATTGTGGAGAAACCAATCTGCTGAAGCATTTTGGAATTGACGTCCCACCGGGAGTGGTCCTTCTAAGTTGTTGTAGGATACATCAAGTACTGATAGGCTAACCATGCTTGCAAATGAGGCTGGAATGCTTCCACTGAACTGGTTGTGAGACAAATTCAGAAATTGAAGCATCTGCATCTTTCCAAGTTGTTGCGGCAATGCACCATTGAGTTTGTTATTGCTAACAACTAGCATGATCTGTAGGCTTGCCAAATTCCCAATTGAACCAGGCAGATTTCCAGTCAAGTGGTTGTCGCTGATCTTCAAGTACACTAGTTTCAAGCAGCCCTCCAATTCCTCTGGTATTGATCCACTCAAATTGTTTCCAGATAAGTCAAGGGTGTACAAATTGCTCAGTTTTCTCAGTTGGGAAGGTATGGGCCCAGATAACTGATTCCGTTCTAAGTGCAACCTATATAAGCTTGTTAAATGGCTGATCTCATGTGGGATAGAATTAGAAATTTGATTTTCAGATAGATTCAACACTATTAGTTTGGTAAGATTTCCAATGCCGATAGGAATAGAACCAGAAATTTGATTTTTGTATAAACTCAACCATATTAACTCGTTAAGATTTCCTATGCTAGTGGGAATAGAACCAGAAATTTGATTGTTATTCAACCACAAATTTTGGAGATTCACTAGATTGCTAACTTCATGGGGGATAGAATTGGTTATTTTGTTTTGGAATAAACTTAGTGTTATTAGTTTGGTAAGATTTCCTATGCTGGTGGGAATAGAGCCAGAAATTTGATTGTTATGTAACCACAAATTTTAAAGATTCACTAGATTGCTAACTTCATGGGGGATAGAATTGGTTATTATATTTTGGTATAGACTTAGTGTTATTAGCTTGGTAAGATTTCCTATACTGGTGGGAATAGAGCCAGAAATTTGATTTTCGCATAGACTTAACGATATTAGTTTGGTAAGATTTCTTATGCTGGTGGGAATAGAGCCAGAAATTTGATTGCTATTTAACCACAAATTTTAAAGATTCACTAGATTGCTAATTTCATGGGGGATAGAATTGGTTATATTATTTTGGAATAGACTTAGTGTTATTAGTTTAGTAAGGTTTCCTATGCTAATGGGAATAAAACCAGAAATTTGATTCCTATCCAACCACAAATTTTGGAGATTCACTAGATTGCTAACTTCATGGGGGATAGAATTAGTTATGCTATTTTGGTATAGACTTAGTGTTATTAATTTAGTAAGGTTTCCTATGTTAATGGGAATAGAACCAAAAATTTGATTGTGATCCAACCACAAATTTTGGAGATTCACTAGAGTACATAATTCTTGGGGGATGAAACCTGTGAGATTATTAGAGGAGAGCGCTAGCTCAGTGAGACTTCGAAGGTCACCAATCTCATATGGTATTTGTCCTTTGAGCCAGTTGTTGTAAAGATAGAGGGTAGAGAGTGCTGATAATAAGCTGATGTTGGCAGGAATGGTGCCATGGATATTGTTGTGGCTGAGGTCAATGTATGTGAGGAACGGGAGAGCTGAGAAGTTGAGCTCGTTGAGCGTACCATGGATGCCGGCATTTGGAAGGGAGACGTTGGTGACGACCCAGGCCATGCGGTGGTGGCCGTGGTGCACGGCACTACACATGACTCCAGTCCAATTGCATGGGCTGGTGTGGTGCTGCCAAGAGCTCATCTGCACTGGTGAGCTCCAGAGAGTAGACTTCCAGTGAAGAAGGGCCATTTGTTGGGACCTCAGTGAGATTCCGCCATGCCGCAATGCATGTGTTTGCAGGATATCAAGGCATGTCAGGAGTAAGAAGAGTAGGAGTAACGGTGTGGATCGCATTTTATTGTGCAATATCAGTATTTGGTGTTTCTGGGGGGTTGTTCCAAATTTTTGGAGTGCTTGATTGGAGAGATGAGATTACATGGACAGTGCTACTCGAAATATATACAATTTTTCTAAAGAGTATTGCACAGTTGGCACAATTAACCGAAAGCAATGTGACCAAGCTGGTCCCTCGTGTAGCACAGTTGGCACATAATTTCTCAGCCTCTTTTTTCTTTATTCATGCATGGGATTTTATTGTGCTAGCTGCTGCTAGCGATTTTATTGTCCAAACATCTAAAAATTCCTCATCTAGCATTTATGGAGTAGTTGAAAATTATGTGTTATAACGTGTGAAATCAAAAAACCAGAATAAATACCTCCCAAGTCCTGACCACATACTTGAAAAATGTGATAGCTCAACTGGTCGTTGTCATTAGTGATTATGTGATAGCTCAACTGGTCTATATCATACGTTACATTCTTAGATTTTCTAAAGAAAATTAGCTCCAGTTCTGTTAACTCAAATTCTGAACAGAAAAATGTCCCAATTATAATCAATGTATTATTGAATTATAAAGTCATACAAATGCAATAACAGCTGTGCATCGATCAGTCAAAAAGTTTCTTCCTTGACCTAATCAATATAGGTTAGTTATGAAATTGTCCTAATCATTATATGCAACTTGATCAAATAACTCAAAAATTTAACATTTTGCAGTTAATTTTCACAGGTCCAACAATTCAAATTGCCCCCTAATCATAATCATATACCCCATAAAAATCCTTCCATTTTCTTCCCCCGCATCATCACAAAAGAAGGTGATAATGAGCAGGTAAAATTCCCCCTTTCCACAGTTCAAATGATTAGAAATTAGAAATTTCCCTTGGAATCAGCTACAAAGATCCTAGTTTCCCTGATTTGAACTAAAAAATCCAACCTCTACACAGTGCACATGTCGACCAATACAAATAGTTTGATTAGACATCCTTGCCCCGATGTAGACATATTAAGCTGAGTCCAATGCCGGGGTCCTTGCCTCGACGTTTCAAAAGAATATTCTCAGCATATTCAGTGCCACGCATGCGAAGCCCCACCCGACGCATCCACCACTCTAATGCAAAGGTGCCTAGGGAGGCGCTTCGCACGGGTCCATGAGTAAATTAAGTATTTATTAGAATTTAGGTAATTTTAGTAAAATATCAATAACTTTTAATTCAAAAATTGAATCTATGCATTGTTTGGTCTCTATATGAAGATAATTTAAAGATCTACAATTTTCTCAATATAATTAAGATGTAATTTTGAACTAGATTAATGCATAAATCAAAAAATAAAAATTGTATATAATTTGGTCGCACAAAAATCGAGGAAACAAAAAATAAAAAATCGGAAGCTTTAGACGCCACAACAAGCGTCTTCTCTCTCCCAGAAAACAAAAAAAAAATAATTTTTTATTTGAAGCACTGGTTTAAGCTCCAGGGTTGGACGTAGCCTTAGACATCCGCACAATATCGTAGCCATCGATTGAAGCATGGACGGTCGGAGATACATTAGATTTGAATGAAATAATTTTGAAAGAAATAGAAATTAATTTTCAAAATTGAAGAAGTGAAACTCGATTAAATCAAATTGAAAAAGAGTGGAACCTAATTTTCAAATTTAAAGAAGTAGCATTCAATTGAAACATTTGAGAAAGAAATAAGGTTATTATAATGCTGAGTCCAATACAAAAGAGCTTCGCGAGGCACTTCAACAAAATATTCTCTAGCATCTTTTGTGCCACGTGTGCGAAACATCACCCGAAGCATCTCCTACTCCAATGCAAAGGCGCTTCACGAGGCCCTTCACGAGGCGCCTTCTCAAGCACTCCAATGTAAAAGTACTTCGCGAGGCACTTTGTGTCGGGCTCGCATATATATTATTTTTTAAAATAAGCCAAGAACAGCCTAAAAATCAACTGTAAAATCTCTGAAACCAGAGCACACATTTGCAAAATAGCCAAGACTCATAAATCTAAACCCTAACTCAGAAAAGATCTTTTTGTGATTTCCAAAACTCCAAGTATCTTTTTATAATTACGTCATTTCTCCTCAAAACTGATCCATTTGAGACCTAACCTTGGTTTTCACACTAGACTTGCCCAGATTCTAATATGCGGAATTACGGGATCTTACTCGGAATTACCGAAACCCAAAAGATGATCAAAACACAGTTCAAAGTAATTGCACAACTCTTTATTTCAAAGAGAGTTTTACACGTCGAACATTAGGGTGCACTAATGAGGACATCATTCCTTCGGATACACGCACCAACCATAATCCTCTGCTTGTTACACAAGGACCAATAACGCGCGGCCGAGCCCGATTGTTGCATTGCCAGGTGAACTCGTTCCTAAGTTTATATATATATAGTTTTGAGAATGGTTTACTACCTAATGGTGATAATATTGTATTTAGGTACCATGGAGAGGACCAGCAAGGAGCCCAAGTCGAGTTGGAGTCCAAGACGGATTCGGGTTGGAGTCCGGTTCGGTCATCTAGGAGCAGCCTGCCTTCAAACGACCATAACTCCCTCATACGAAGTCTGATTGGGACGTTCTTATAGTCCACGGAGAAGCCCACGACGAGATATTTCCAATGGATCTAGTCCCACATCCAAATTCCTTCCAGATCTCGAGAAATTAACAAAACAAGTTTTGACCAGTTTCTGATTCGGCCAAGTCGGTGCTGCGACACCTTGTTTCGGGCCTTCGGCCCATGTATTCCCTATTGGGGCTCCCTAGCCACGCCGCCTCTTCATATACTTAGTAGTCGTCATTGTTTAGATTTGGAATTTGCTTAGATTATTCTGTCATTGCAGTTTCGCCGAACTCGGTTTGTGAAATCCCAACTCGTGAGCTTAATACAATTAGTAATTCAGTTGCTTCTTCTTCGTTCTTGCTTGTGTTCTCGATTTGCAGCAGGAACAAGCCTTCGTGGCTAGGTCAATCCATGCGTGCGCGTGGTTGATAACCAAAGGAGCCGTAGTATAGCGATTGCAGGTTTTGGATCGGTTCTAGATCGAAAGCCGGATCGTCATCGTTGAGTTCTCCACCAATCGACTTACCATACATGTCAGAAGATTGGGCACCGTTCTCCATCAAGTGGTATCAGAGCTAGGGTTGCCCGTCAGGTATTACTTGTATCCATCCGTTTATCATTGTTCCATCACCTAGAGTCCAAAAAAAGCCTTAAAAAAAGTTAGGGTTCATAGTCTTTCAGCTGTCCAAACCACTTTGTGCCTTTGCAATTTCGTTTTCAGTTTTGCGTTGTTGAGTTTGTGTCCTTGGTTAGTGTCTTGTTGGTGGTTTAGAGTCGTGTTCGTTCATCCACTCCCTAGTTTCCATCTTGTTGCCATCATTGTCATCATTTTTCTGCAAACCTAAACCTAGCCACATCGAGCCCATATCGACCCCTCCTATCCACTACCAAATTCACCACACCTCTGCCACAAGCCGAGATCACATAACCTATCCAAAACAGAGATCAATTCCTTTTTCCGCGAGTGATTTTACCCATCCCCAGTAAAATGGCCATAACTTTCGCATACCGACTCTGTTTTGGACGTTCTTTATATCTGCGGACATCTACAGAAAAATTTACATCTGATTCTCCCCAACTATGTTGGGTTCAGAAAAATTTTTGAGCCCAAAATCGGCCTGGAAGGTGCTGTTTCAGGCCTCTGAAGTTTTTGTCGCCTTTTTCACCATGGCTTCACCTTCACATATCCGTTTTTGGTGCTTCCAGAAGTGTGAGTTTCCAACACCATTGCTTAAATTGGTGTGTAATACAACAGAAAAAGAGTGAAAAAAAAGAGAAGCAATAGGAAGAAAAAGGAAAAGAAGGTGATTTGAACTTTTGTTCTGCATCTGCTATTATCAGTTCTCAGCACTTGTTCCATAACCTGTTGATTTGAACTAGCTCTACGTGCAAGTATAGGCCAGCAACTGTGACTAGTACTTCGGATACTTATTCAGCTTTGCTAATCTGTTTTTGAACTTTGCTAATCCTTGCTACCATATTGTGCCATCCGAGCTACACTTCCTTTTGATCAGTTCAGGTTCATACTTGTAATTGTTGTGCCCACGCTACCTATGGTGTCACCATCCTGCCGGTTGTGCCATCCACTACTTTGGTAAGAGCCTTGTAAGAGCGTGATAAGACGCTTTGTGAGAGTCCCACTTGCCACCACCTAGTAGTCATAGGGATAATACTCCTGTGTTGTCTTCTATTTTCTACTACTAACCATGGCAGGACCGCAAACAAAAGCTCGAGCTGCAGAAGAGGAAGATGAAATCCGTAAGATGTTGGCCGACATCAGTGCAAAACTCGATAAGAACATCGATGACATGGCTCAAACCAACCGTGAGAACCAAACTGCATTTGAGAGGATGGACCGGCGCATCTCCGACCTTGCTACCAGGTTGGACAATATGGAGCAGTAGCGTCCACCTCATGGAGATGAAGAAGAAGAGGAGCAAGCTGCCTCCCATGAAGTTGAAGTTGAAGACGCTGACACGGAGGTTGCTGTACAAATTGAGCCCCGCAACACGAATACCATGCGCCGTGCTGCCCATGATATTCACCAACAGCAACGAGTGCATCACAATCGACACGGTATGGAAGGTAACTATTTTCGTGGGAATGACGATCCGTTTGCTAAGGTAAAATTTTCCATCCCATCCTTTTCTGGTGCATATGATGCAGACGCTTACTTAGATTGGGAGATGACTGTTGAACAAAAATTTAATTCCCATCTGGTTCCTGAAATTCATAGAGTTAGGCTAGCCACCAGTGAGTTTAAAGATTTTTCTATCATTTGGTGGAACGAAATAGTGAACCTTGGGGTAGAGCCTGATACTTGGGATAGCTTGAAGCGAGCTATGCGGAATAGATTTGTTCCTCCTTCTTATAAATGTGATTTACTTAAGAAATTACAACGCTTGAATCAGGGGAATAAATCTGTAGAGGAATACTACCAAGAGCTTCAAATAGGCATGTTGCGTTGTGGAGTAGTGGAGGCTCAGGAGGAAAAGATGGCTCGTTTTTATGGGGGTTTACGACGTGAAATTCAGGACATTATTGATTACAAAGATTATAATAATATCAATAGGTTGTTCCAGCTTGCTATGTTGGCAGAAAATGAATTGCAGGGATGACACGGACAACCAAGGATAAGAAGCAATTTCGGTGGTACCTCCGCATCAAGGCTGACGCAGGGGCAAGCCAAACCTAGCCCATCTTCTTATTTTTGGTTTGCTGCACCTTCAACAAATAGGACACGATCAACAGCACCACCTCCACCTCCACGAACTTCTGAGGTGAGCAAAACTTCTAATGTGCAGGCGCCAGCAAATAGTTCTTCATCGGTTGCTTCCACGGGTCGCACGACAGGGATTGTGTGCCACCGCTGCAAGGGCATGGGACATGTCATGAAGGATTGCTACTGAGGATGGTGGGTACATTAGTGCAAGTGATGTGGAAGATGAATTAGTTCTTGCAGCTAACCATGCAGGTGATGATGAGTTTGAACATGATGCGGTCGACGATGATGAGGAAACTTTAGGCACTGCGGCGACGGATAATTACCGGACCTTTATTGTGCAGTGAGTGTTGAGCACACAAATGGAGCAAGCAGAGAGAGCCCAACGCCACAATTTGTTTCAGATGTTCCTCATTGTCAAGGACCGACGTGTTAGAACCATAATTGATGGTGGGAGCTGCAACAATTTGGTGAGTTTAGATCTGGTCAAGAAGCTTGGCTTGACCACATGTGCACATCCCCATCCATACGATGTTCAGTGGTTCAACAATAACGGTAAAATAAAGATAACACAAACTGCAAGACTACAATTTTTCATTGGATCATACCATGATGTTGTTGATTTTGATGTAGTACATATGCAAGCATGTTCACTTTTATTAGGCCGACCATGGGAATATGATACTGATGCAACTCATCATGGTAGAAGTAACAAATATACTTTTGTGCACAAAGGAAAGAAAATTACTTTACTTCCTATGACACCTTCTGAAATTGTGCACTTTGATAGAGAAAGAACTGAAAATGAGAAAAAGGAGAATGCTTTGAAATCTGAAAGTAAGCAAATAGCGAAAAATGTTGCACCATCTAGTTCTAAGGTCGCTGAAATTAAGTTGAAGAGTGGAGTTCTCCTTGCAACCAAATCTAACCTTGCTGAAATTGAAGAGAATGATGTGATGTGCTATGCTTTGATATGCAAAGATGCTTTGTTTTCACTTGATGATATATCTAGCACTTTGCCCCCTCCTATCACTAACCTTTTGCAGGAGTATGAGGACGTTTTTCCCGCTGAGATACCCCGGGGCTGCCACCAATTAGAGGTATTGAGCACCAAATCGACTTGATTCCGGGAGCATCATTACCAAACCATGCTACGTACAAGACAAATCCAGAGGACACTACTACAGAAATGCTTTTCACTATCAGTTTAAAATCGACTTTACTATCGGTTCTCTTACCGCTAGTGATCGGCACGATAGAAGAAATGTAGCACACCTCTATCGGTTAAAAACCGATAGTAAAATACCTACACTTCCAATGATTCAGTAATCGCTAACGACAATTCTTCTATCGGCTCAATGATCTCAACCGATAGTGATGTTTTATTTCTTGTAACGGTTATTCACTGGAAACTGATAGTAATGTATAGTTTTTTCTATCGGTTAGGTACTCGACATGGTTAGTACTGGAAACTTTCTTCTATCGGTTGTAGGATATGAACCGATAGTATTACAAAAAAGCATTACCAGATACAACAATACAGAGATACACACATTGGACAGATTGAATCTAATTATTCAGAGATTTAATTTATTCACAAATACACTAATACAAAGATATACACATGCATTGGACAGATTGAATTTATTCACATATAGAGTTTATTCACAAATACAACAATGAATTTATTCATATATTGAGTTTATTCACAAATACACCAATACAAGTACACACATACACCAATCAACACATTCAATATATATTACATAAGTCATTTACGATCGATCGTTGATAGCCACTTCGTCCATCACATATTGAGCTCAAATTGTTCGCAGCTCCTTCAATTGAGGCAACTCATATTGGTCTTTCAACATGGTGCTCTGCATGCGTGTATGAAGTTAGGAACGTACGTCACATCCAATGTTCGACTTTGAGTCAGGAAAAATGGTTACCTTAGGGAATTGGGCAAAGTTTGTCCTGATCAGGTCATACATAAATCCGAGTTCGTATGAAGAAGATATGATGAAAACAATGAACTGGACAGTAGCAGATTGGAATTGAACGCGACTACGAGGAGATCGACGTGCAATTCAACTCCGCGATGAGATGCAAGACTAAAACTAGACCAAGACTAAAACTAGAAACCAGCACACGACAATGATGGACGAAAATTCAAAGATGCAAATTGACAAGAACGATGCAAGACTAATGACGATGGTTTGGACAGCATAAAATAAATCTTTTTATAGGGCAATTTTCTGGACTCTAGGTATGAAATTAATCTACTATACTAAGATAGATAAATTCTCACCGATCAACCTTGCTCTGATACCAACTGATGCGCCAACGGATGCCGATCTTCTGGTGAGAGGGTACGTTTGGTTAGGTGGAACGTGACCTAGGCGAAGTGGCTACCAATCCAAACAGGCGTGGACGCCAGCAATCGTCAAACCACGATCACAATTTGTTATCAACCGTGCCAAACACGGCTGACCTGGCCACGAAGGTCGATTCCTGCGATGCAACCAAAGAAACACAACAAGAACAAGATAAAAGCAACTAAATTTGCCGGAATTAAATTAAGCTCACACAATTTGGGGTTCCGAGCTCGTTCCTGATGATCTAGCCCATACAAAAGGAATCGAGAAAGTTTCACACGCGCAGTGGATGACTAAACAAAACAAAATCCGAGCAACAAGAAGGGTAGCGGCAGCCATAAATAGAGCGGTGGCCAGAGGAGGGGCGCCAGCCACGATGGTACCCACACACACACAACCCTAGAAATACATGGGCTTTTGGCCCAAAGAAGAGGTGATGCAGCACCTGGTAGTTTCTGTCCCGTGGTATATTTTGGCACTTTCCATCGTTCCTGGCCAAATCTAGTAGTGGGACCAGAACCATTGGAAAGCTTAGGAGATAAGCTTTCCGTGGACTGGTGGATCGTCAAAAACGGACTTTGGACGCGAAAGTTACAGCTGTTTGAAGTTGGACTGCTCCTGGACTGTCGAAACGGGCTTTTCTGCGACTTGGGCTTGGAGTTGGACCTTCCTTGGGGCATTGAGGCTTCTGGCATGAGGCTTTGGACTACTGATGAAGGCTTGAAAGGCACGGCTTGTGGATTGAGGCCTCCATGCGTCGAAGAAGTAGTAGGGGAAGGAGCGGCGGTCGCAACTTTGTCAGCAATGTCCTCATCAGGACCCAGTGGCCCCTACATTGCATATATAAGCGAACCGTTTCATACATATGTTAGGCGTAACATACAAGAATGAGTTAAATTAGTAGGAAATGCACTAACCTTTGGTGGTACGGCGCAAGAATGAACTCTCGGTCTTGCTGCGCTAGTAGTGCCCTTGATATGTATTCCTTCGCATGTTCTTGGTCGTGCTCTAGCATCGTGAGGCTTATTTTGTCTGGGTCGAGGAAACCCACCTTGTCACATGCCCTCATCGACGCCAGCCTATACATGCACCTGGATGCAAAGTAGACATTAGTAATTAGTGCATACAAAGTGATTAGATTTATGAAATGAACTGTGATAACTTCACACAACAGCAAACTCATAGGACTCCAGTCCGTATGATGGACATATCAATCTCTTGCCAGTTGAGGAGGTCGAACAAATACTCGTGGGCCACCGATATGCTCCCGGCCTCACGGTGAAAATGACTTGGCCTGAAGTGAACTAAGAAGTTGATGTGGCACTTAGACCGGGTCAGCTACCACTCGTGGAGACTTCTGGTTATGTGATCCATATTGCGCAGAAGGTACTCCAACACAAGTGGAAACCCGTTCTTGAACGTACCTGGCTGGTTTTGTTTCGCCTTGCCTTTGGCCTTGTCTTTGGCCTTGCCCTTGCCTTTGGGCTGGGAGCTAGTGTATACCTCCGAAGGTTGGGGCGCGGTGCCACCGGCCTCATTTGATGGCGAAGGGGCTTTCTGAGGAGGCGTGCATCCTTTGGATGGGTTTGAGGCCGTCAGAGGAGGCATGGGGGCCGAAGGAGCTCGGTCATGCGTTGTGCTGGGGGTGGTGTCCTTAGGAAGTGAGCTGGCATCCATCGTCCACTTTAAGTTACGAACGCGTAAGTTAGATTTTGCAAATTGAGTATATTAACTGAGTTGTAAGCTAGAATGGCTAAGGTTTACCTCCTGTAGTCTAGCGCCCTTCTTTGCCACTATATGTACGAGCCCAATGCTTCGCCAATTGTCCGCATTTCGTCCATTGGGACGGGCAACGGAAAAGAGCTGTAGCCCGGGAGGGCCATGTCCACCTGTACCTTTGCGAACCCGAGTTTCAGAGGTACGCAGTGGATCCGGACATCCTCCCAAGACTGATATACGACCCCGTTTGCAACCATTACAGGGTCGTCGCCTATGTTGATCAATAAGCTACAGCTCTCCGGCTTCTGCAATTTGCAACAATTATAACAGGTTAGCGAAACAGTTCTAACGTAACGGGAGTGGCATCAACCGAACTGCATATATAGCTCAAGAGTTGCAATATCTCAATCAGGTCCACCGGATCCACGTGAACCTTCGAGCCGCAACTACTCGGCCTGCCAGTGTCGACCTCGGTAGCTGGATCTAAACTCTTGGACTGCACAACTCGACTGAGGCGTTCATACTTCTTGTTCATTTGAGCGAATATGTCCACGAATTGTGCAGTCACATCTGACCGTATCTTCTCAGACAGCTCCGATTCCCTTTCCTTCCAGCTGTGAGCCTTCTTCGCCTTTTTCCCGGGCTCCGAGAAGCCTTCCTTCCATGGCACCACACCCCCCACGGTTCGCGTCCGCCCTGGATGCTCCTTATTCCCTAGAGCTCGGGTAAGGATGTCATTCTCCCTATGGGGAGTGAACAATCCCTCAGTCACCTCCTTCGAGCAAGAGATATGTTACATTCAAAGCTCTCCATTGTGAGGAAAAAATATATACAAACTTGTGCGCACACTAGTGATCATAGTTTTTTCTACCACACTCTATGATTCCAACTAGGAAGTTAGCCAACTTACGATTCGCTGCACGACCACGACGTCCCTGGGGTTTGAGAACTCCACAGTCCTCGTGGACGACACAGTCCCTCTGGCTAGCCACCAGCGCTTGTATCGCGGATCGCGGATCTCGGAGAGCAGTAGGTGGGAGTCGACGAAATTCGACGCCTCGTCTTCAACCTTCTTCCACTGCTCCTCCTTCCCCGCATAGCCACGAGAGCCGAGCCGGTGCGGGTGGTCGTTCCTCCTCTGGATTGCCTTGTTCTTCTCGCTAAAGGCCTTCGTACCAGAAACAAGAAAATTAATGCACCGCTGGTTACTCCATATAACGGTGTAACCAAGCAAAAGGAACCATACATACCTTGAACTCAGGGGTCCCCTTCTGTTGGGTGAATTGCTCACATACCTCCTCCGTTTTGAAGGGGTACTTCTCACATGGAAATTTTCCTTTAGAGAGGAAGGTACTGACGAGGACGCTCTTGAAGGTTTTCCACGTGTTGTTCATGTCTTTCAAGCAAGATATCTTGGGACCATCGTCGGGGATGTTCCACTTGGCCTATTTCAAATGGTGCATATAAGCAGGAATTACTTAATCTTCGGGATAAACCAAGGGAATGTGATTACTCAGAGTTCAGGGATTTTGATTAATTTTACCTTCACTTCTGCCCACAGCCTATCCCTCTCGTCGGCCTTAACGTCCTTCCAGCTCTGGACAGTGATCTTCACCCTTTCTTTCGCCAACAAACCAACATAGGTAGCGTACTGCCCAGCGTTCTTTTTGATCGGTCTCTCGAACTGGTTGAACTCACATGAAAGATCTGCGTGTTTGACCAAACGGCACAACATCGTCGTGCCTCGCGCCTTCCTCTTGCGCTGGGACGAAGCAGCGACATCTACGTTGGCCCTCCTCGAATCACTACTATCAGACGAGGAAGATGCCGACATGGCTTTACCTAAAATTCTATGAACAAACCATCAATTGATATGAAGAAAGGTATATGACAAAGTTCATAACTAAAATGGAATGACAATGATGAACCACCTCTTTTTGTTAAAATGTCAAGTTTTCATTCAAAAGGCCAAAAATCATCATTTCCTATCAAAATGGTCTTCAAAATATATTTAAAAGGTTTTTAGAGGCTTTCGACTATCTTGTTTTTTAACCAAATCGGTTTTGAGTGCTAATCAAAATCTATTTGAATTGTGCCAAAACTTGTTTTACAGAAGTCCTAGATATTATTACTCCGAAGAAGTTCGAAATTGAAAACTTTCTCAAAAGAGTTTCAATTTGAAACTTATGGGTGTTTGAATCTCACCGGAAAACCTGCTTTGACTCGAAATATCTTATACATGCAAAACATGAGCTTCGACTGTTTCTATGGTCTTTACTCGTGACCTTCGGCTCAAAATGATATGACTAACTGAATCAAGCTCTTTCATGTCAAAAATCTCATGAAAATCAAATTTGAACTCAATTTGCAAAAGGTTGTCGAACTTCAACCTTCTTGCTTAACATAAAGATCATTTGACCATAACTCTTGATTGTAAAATCCTATTTGGAAAATTTTTTCAGAAAAATATATTTCATGAAATGAAAATCATTTCTGTAAATTTTCATTTCAAATATATTTGATTTGAACAATAGTTGATTCTTTTCACAAATCAAATATGAAATCTGCAAAATTCAGACTTCTCATGGTTTTGCAAAATTCAGACTTTTCAAATGTACTATCGGTTGAAAATAAGAAACCGATATAAGATATTGATTTTCCTATCGGTTTGACAATTAAAACCAATAGTATTCAAGTTTGTATTCAGGTATAAGGTCGAGTATGTAACGAAATATTCTTACTGATGTTCATCAAGTTTGTAATTCTCATATCTATAAAGTCTATAACTCCAATGTTTATTTGTAATGTTTTTATCATAAGCTAGAATTTACCAATCATTATAATTTTGTTATTTGATATGACCAGTTGGACCATCCCAAATCAATATAATGCAAAAAAATATCAATTTAAGAAACTGATTTCGTTTCAATTACTTGTTCCTAAAGACTACCTGGTTCTAATTCGAGTTCAATATTTTCATTGAAAGAAAAAGGGGTATACTGGGTTAAAGTTCATACAACAAAAACTCCCAGCATGCTACAAAGTACCTAAGAAAAAAAAGAAAGCGCCACTACTTTTTACACAAAATTGGATAATAGATAAGATTAGTAGTGCAAACTATGCTAGTCTCTCTGCAGAATCATAAAGAATCATGGCTTTGTGATGAAAATTTAAATGAACCAAAATTTCAGATGAAAATTAGAAAATAGGAAATAATTAACAGAAAATTCAGATTATGGTCTTTTACTATCGGTTCAAAATAAGAAACCGATAGTGGACGACTATGTAATGAAATATTTTTAGTGATTTTCATCAACTCTGTAATTCTCATATCTATCAAGTTTGTAATTCATGCACTTTTCATCTAGTTTTATATTTGTTATACATTGAACCACATATGAACTATTCAATATAAATTTAAGAAATTGACGCGAGCGGCAAGACCAATAATACTGCGGTTTGGTCAAGAACACTTACAGTCGTTCGTGGAGTGGCCTATGATGGCGCGATGCAATGGCCGGAGGCGGCGGAGAACCCAAATGCGAGCGGCAATGGTGGTGCAGGAGCAAAAAGGGAACGTCGGGGAGGCTAGGGTTTTCTGCTCGCGAGTACACAGTTATTTGGAATGTGATCGGTTGGATTGGAGGGAAAATCGTGCGGGTTTAACCTAATATATGAATCTTTACTATCGGTTAATAATTATAAAACCGATAGTAAAATACAATGGCAGTTAGGGTTTGGAGTATTGCCATTGTATTTCACTATCGGTTAAAATTAAGTAACCGATATCAGAAATTAAAATTCTTATCGGTGCGTTAATAAAAACCGATAGTAAATTAATCCACTGTCTACAAGATCAAACCAAATTGTAGAACAGGGTCTCATAACACAATATGTATTACTATCGGTTGGGAACAACAAACCGATATTAGACCTTAAATTCATATCGGTTTGGAAATTAAAACTAATAGTAAAATACAATGTTAGTGACCCTAAAGGGTTTTCCTGAGAACAATTACAGATGGTTTTCAGTACATCATTTTGCACTTGTAAAGACACCTGAAACCCCATGCAAATGACTTCCAATAATTTTGAAATAAATTAACAGTAAAGACCAATCATGGAACATAAAGAATCATGCATATATAAACTTTCTTCGAATAGCCAATCAAGATGGAGATATCAAAATGACAAACCAGCCAAAAACCACGAGGAATTTGAACTTTGCAGTTTTCATATTGATTTGTGAAAAGAATCAATTATTGCTCAAATCAACTCCAATTGAAATGAAAATTTGCAGAAATGATTCTCAATACATCACGTATGTTTTCCCAAAGAATTTTTGAAAAATAATTTGACAACATGACTGGGTGCATAACCACAATAATCACAATTTTCACAATATGATCAGTATTTATATTAATTCTTGATTAAAGATCCAAGTAATATACGTCACTTACATATTGCAAATTAGTCAAGAATGGTTGTCCACCCAAATCCTTCTTCATGGTCGTCTCACAGGTAACTTGTTTCGTCAATATCTTCGGTAGGGATAGATTGAAGAATTCCATCTAAAAATGGAGGTAGTTCGTCAAACTGATCATACTCTTCTTCATCCACAACGTCTTCGACCCCAACAATTCGTCTCTTATTGTGAAGGACAACGTGCAATTTTGGATTGCCCGGGTCGACGATGTAGAACACCTGTGTGGCTTGCTCAGCAAGTATAAATGGATCATCTTGGTGTGCGACTCTACTGAGATCGACGAGAGTAAACCCATAATTGTCGACTTTAACACCTCGAGAGATTTCAACCCATTGGCATCGAAACAAAGGAATCTTAAGTAATACATAATCGAGCTCCCATATTTCCTCAATAACACCGTAATATGAGTTGAGTGCCCTTACTGCCCTGGCATCCTCTGAAATAGCAATTAGTGTCACTCCACTACATTACATAGTACTCTTCTCGTCCTGAGTTCTTGTATAAAATGAATAGCCGTTGATGTCATACCCCTACTAAGTTCCTACAGTAAATCTAGGCCCTCTGGCCAACCATGTAACAACTTCATCTACGTTGCCCTCAGAAGCTTGCAGGACTCTATTTTCGATCCACCCAGCAAATTTCCTGTTATGTTCTCTGGTGACCCAAATCTCTGGCTTCGAAGGATTTTGTTTCTGTAACATTTCCTTGTGCTCGTGTATGTATGGCTCCACCACTGTCATGTGCTGTAAGACCCAAAAATAGGCTTTTGCATACAGATCACTAGAGGGGACGACTGCTTTAAATCCAATCGTTCTAATGCCCTGAAGCCTGCCCTCATGCCGGGGCGTAGGAACGCCAATTGGGTCAACCCCGGCCATATAGTTGGTGCAAAATTCAATCATCTCTTCGGCGGCATAACCTTCAATGATATTGCTCTCAGGCCGATGTCGATTCCTTACATATCCCTTACACGGGTCCACAAAACTTAATTTCTTTGACAAGATGAACAATTAGATGGACCATAACATCAAAAAAAGATGGAGGAAAATACATCTCCAACTAACAAAGAGTTGTAGTCACATCGCGTTGAAAATCATCCAAACCATCTAGATCAATTACCTGCAAGGACACAGTTGCAGCATATATTCAGATACAAAAAATCTGACAAGTTCCACAAATGGAGCTAATTAACTTGCTAGGAGTATACGCTTACCTTGCCAGATATTGTGTTGAAGAAATAACATAACTTTGTAATTGTCTCTCTGACTTTGACTGGGAGAATGCCTCTGATAGCAATGGGAAACATTTGTGACATCAGTACATGACAATCATGGGACTTCATACCAACCAGTTTCAAGTCTTTCATGGACATAAATTTTTTCAAGTTCGCAGAATACCCGCATGGAACTTTGACACCATATAGGCACTGACAGAGTTCTAATTTTTTTTCTTTTTGACAAAGTATAGCAGGCCGGGGGGAGGTATGTACGCTTTCCCTTCTCCAACGGTGTAAGCTCAGTCCTTATGCCCATGTCGAGCATGTCACGGCAAACGTTGATGCCATCTTTCGTCTTTCCTGGAATGTTCAACAACAAACCAATCAAACTGTCACAAACATTTTTCTCTACGTGCATGACATCAATGCAATGTCAAACTTGTAAGTGCTCCCAATATGGCAGATCCCAAAGAATCGATCTCTTCTTCCAAACATTTTTTTCTTGGAGGTTTAGAACATTTACCGAACTCAACTTTGATGTCCTTCACACGCAAGTAAAACTCCTTACCAGTCACAAACACTGGGGTTGATCCTTTCTTAGGCTTCCCATTAAATGACTTCCTCTTCTTATGGTAGGCGTGATGCATCAGAAGGAATTTGCGGTGACCCATGTACACTGTTTTTCTGCAGTTCGGTAACCACATGCTTTCAGTTTCATCCAGGCAAATAGGACAAGCCTTGTCTCCTTTCGTACTATACCCCGACAAATTTTCATAGGCCGGGAAATCATTTATGGTGCAAAATATCATATCGAGAAAAATCATCAATAAATATCACATAATATTTGTGTCCACCTTTTGAAACAAAAGGAGCTGGTCCGCATTCATCAAAATGTATAAGTTGAAAAACATGACTAGACCTAGAAGAACTAGTAGGATATACATGGGCATTGTAGCTACTTGCCAAGCTTACAACCTGAACAAGATATATGACTATCAGAAGTGACATAACCTAAAACACACTGATGCACTAGACTAGATAAGCAATGGCTAGAGGTGACCCAAATGGTGATGCCACTGGTGAAAGCTGATAGAGGTTGCAAGACTGGACTCTAAAGCTGAAGAAGTGATGATTGAAGTAGTAGTAGTAGTAGAAGGTGATACGGGAAGATGAAGTTAACCAAGCCGGTAGAAATCTTTTCAGCTACTGTGAAGTTGGCCACATCCAATGAGAGCTCTCATCCAATGATCCTGCATATAGAAAAAAGAATCATCAAAACTCAATAAAACAATTCAGCCAGGCAAGCTGAGATATAGACATAAGACACATCTTAAGCTGTGTTACACAAGAGAGATCAGGAATAGTAAACTAAGTGGTAGCTTGATGTGTCACAAATAATGTAGTGACATCAGCAGTCTGAACAGAGAGATGCTCCTCCAAAAGTTGACCTGACCATAATGATGAATTATTAGATGTCATATGAAGAGAGACTCCAAAATCCAAGACCCAATGACTAGCTGTACCTGATTGAGGTGGTGGTGTAGATAGAACAACAGCCCTGACAGAAGACGACGAGGAGGGTGCAGTGGCCTGATGCTATAGAAGAGTGTGGAGCTGTTGCAGCTGTGCCTCAGTGAAAGGTGTTGGGTGATCTACACGTGAGCCAGGGGCACAACTGTAGCAGAACGTCCACGATGAGCAGCATGATCACACTCAAACTGTGCCTTCAACTCTGGATGAAGGCTGAAGCAATGCCGATCAGTATGACCCATCTTCTGGCAGTGGGAGCAGATGACAGGGAACATGAACAAGTGCGCCAAGTAGCTGGACTAGTGTCGAGGTAGCCAACACTGTAGAGGAGTATGACTGTGCAAACTGAGGTATCGAAGAACAAAATGGAGTCTCCTCAGCAACAATGGCCTTCACGGCCTCCTCTAGAGTGCAGAGGGTCTCACCGTTTAGAAGCTAAGATCGAACCATCTCAAACTTTGAACAAAGAAGCATCATGAAGTGAAAGATGTAGGATCAAGGATGCTGACTAGAGGGGGGTGAATAGGAGGTTTTAAAAATTCTTTTCAATTAAATAATTTTTGCAAGATGTTTAGGATAACCTAGAGTTGCAAAGGGTTTATCAACAACTTAACATCTAGTTGCAATTGATCAATATGAATTACACAATTTAACAAGCAACTAGAGTAGTGTAAGCAAATGTGTCAATGTAAATATAAATTGCAAGAGACAACCAAATGACACACAATTTTTACCGAGGTCTCGGAGACTCGCTCGATCTCCCCTACTCCTCGTTGAAGCTCTCACACATGAGCCTCGCTTCTATATCCACGAAGGATGTCTCACTAGGATTGCTCATTCTCCACACCAGATAGGCGAGCACCAATACCTTTCACAAGTTCTTGTCGGCCTCTCCGACAAACTTCAATAGAGAGATCGCGACTCTCCTCTGACACCGTCTAGGCGAAGGCGATCGCCAAGAGTAACAAGTCGGATACGCTTTTGCTTGAACGAATCTCGTGCTAGAAGCTCAAATGATGCAAATGGATGCACACACACTCTAGCACTAGCTTGCAAATGGAGATGAAGTGCACTAAACACTCACAACCTCTTCCAAATGCTCTCTCTCAAATCTACTTAGGATTTTGGCTCAAATTCTAGCCTCTAGATGCAATTGATCAAAAGCAAAGACTTGGCTAGCTTATAAACTAAGATTTTCACTTCTTGAGCAGCCTCAAATGAAGGCAAATATGAGATATATATAGCCCTCAAAGAAAACTAGTTGTCTGCCATGAATAGGCAAAATTTTGTATAGGCCGGACACTGTCCGGCAATACAACAAATTTTGACCGTTGCAAACTGTCAATTACCGTTGGTGGACTTTTTGTAAAGGCCGGACAATGTCCGGCCATGCCGGACAAAGTCCGACACGTCCCGGACAAAAGCCCTCAGACAAATATATCTGTCTCTGTTAACACCTCACAATTTTTATACAGGTTGGACATTGTCCGACCATAGCGGACAATGTCCGGCCTACCCCGGACAAAAGCCTCCGGACGGATGCAAAACGTCTCTAGTTACACGACCAATTTAGCTCAAAGTAATTTGTACAGGCCGGACTTGCAAGTTGACAATAAAACAAGCATAACTTTTGATCTAGAGATCCGATTGAGGTGATTTTTTGCTTGATGGAAAGATAACTCAAAGAGCTACAATTTTGTCAACAGAAAAAAAGATCTAGATTGGCCTAGATATTTCTAGAAAATTCAAAAAACTTCCTACTACCAAAATGTCCAACACAAATGTCATTTCTAAAGCAATTTGTCTATTTTCTCGCGGATATGTTTACTGACACTCAGCAACAACTACGACCACACAGGTCGAACATCCGGTGGAAAATAGGTGGTCGAGTGGATTTGATCGAGCGAACGCAAGCGAGCTGAAAGTTGATACGACCAACTTCAACTCCCACGACCACGACCAAGCCCTAAACAAAGATACCGCTAAACCGGCAACACGACCACGACCACATACCAAACATGGATACGATCAAAATGAGCAAATACGATCATGACCAGCTCTAGAATAAAAACCAATTGAAAAAGCTGGCGACCACGACTAAGTGCAGTTTTCAAAATATTTTCTCTAATGCAACACAAACTACACTTAGACTTTTTAGCAATGCAAGAGGCGATAAAACACTAGTGCAAGATGATATGAACGCATTTGAGCTTCTGTACTAGATAGATTCAAGCTACTAGTTTCCGACTCCTCTTAATAGTACGATCAAACTAACAAAAGGAATCCTATCAACCAGGTCTATCTCCAAAACACCGAGACCGGTAAAATTCTAAGAAAACAATCCTTAATCTTGGATTTTACCTTCGGTGAAGTTCGACCTCTGAAGCTCGATCACTCGACGCTTGTCCTCGCAAAACTTGACCTCGCTCGAGATGACTCATGTCGGCATCATCCTCTTCACGCCCTTGCTTTCTTTCATATCACGACCAATCTGAGACTACAACACATACACTCAATGCACAACGTTAGTCTCATAATCAGTTTGTCATTCATCACTAGAGAAATCACTCCACACAGGAGTTAGCTCAACAATTCTCTTTCCGATGAAATGACAAAACCACATTCAACAGATAGTAAGAGATGAATCATACACTCATATAGATCCGTATATAATAAAGACATACGCACACGATCTATACTACACATATCATGATGGCAATCAGATCAGATGACCAATATGATGAGCTCCCCCTCAGCATATGCATCGATGTCAAAACCTTAATAAGGAGCCATCAAACTTCAGGATTTATCTCATGACATTCCAATTTACACTTAGTACAAGATTGATACAATCACCGAGCTCCCCCTCTACATATGGATCAATATTAAACCACAACAGGAAACATCCATTTCAGGGTTTATCAATAATCAATTCAATTTACTTATGCTAAATCAGGATTTATCCAAGTTTTCATTTAATCATCAAATCTGTCATTATCCAGATTAACATTAATCATCAAGGGTTTATCCAAATCGTCATTAATCATCTAGATCGACCTAGATCCAACAAAAGACACGCTCCTACTCCAGCTCTTGGAGAGTAAGAGGCACTGCATCTGTGACTATCATAGAGTCCAACTGACGCCAAATAGCGCAGAGCTGGTTGTAGAATTCCTCAACAGTCAGCTCTCCCTGCTGGCTGCCACAGGGACCAACAAAGGACATAACTCACCTACTGATAGCAAGATGCAAGGAAATCTCATCTGTCCTTGCAGGTTCAGAAAGAGGAGACACTCAACCGGATAGCCGACGAAGTACTTTGCAAAAGAACATACTTCACCCTGGCTTCATCGTGTAGCCAAGTGACCAAAGTAGGGTTGCTGGTCGTTGGCTTCGGTAGCCTGTCATCCACATACCCTAGGAGGCCAAGTCCATCAAGGTGAGAGGGCATAAGGAGAGACCACTCCTTGTAGTCACCGATGCCGTTCACCTTGACATCGTAGAGCGACATGGAGATAACACCCGAAGAAGCCATAACAACAAGTGGAGGAATCGTGAGAGAGGAACTACTACGATTTGAAGAGACAGAAGACATCAAAAGACATATGCATGGGTGGAGACCGGCGGGTGGGTCGATGGAGGCAACCGTCGGCTATGGGTGGTCGCCGGTGTAGGCCGTCGGGTAGAGGAGATCGGGCGGTGGTAGTTGATCGGTGCGGGCGCCGGTGTAGGCGAGCAAAGGAGGTGATGTGGGCGGAGGAGGCCGATGCGCGTAGTGGTTGGTGATGCAGACGACCTGGTAGAGGAGATCGCACGGCAGCAATCGGTGTATAGGTTGGCAAAGGCGAGCAGAGGAGGCCGGTGCCGGTGAGTAGAGGAGGCGATGTGGGTAGAGGAGGCCGACGCAGGTGGAGGCCAACGCGTGAACAGCGATGCGACAAAGGGCCGAACGGCAACGCAGCAGTGGAAGAGGTGACATTGCAGAGGAGCAGCCGGAGGAGGGCCGGAACGGCGGCATGATGGCAAGGGCCGAGGATGGACGTTAAGGCCAACGGGCAACGACGGGAGGTATTGGTGCTAGGGTTTAGGGTGTCGTAGTTCTGATACCATGTTAGATTAGGATCTCACATCGTATTAGGATTTAAAACCCAGTATATATATGTACCTAAAGATGTACAAAAGTAAGTGGGTCTAGCCTGTAGAAACACATACATACTTAACAGATGGAACAGTGTCTAATTTAACCTTGCTTTGATACCATGTTAGTAATTTTAGAGAATAATTCCATCTCAGTTTTTACTCATTCCAAAATAGAGAAATATACACAACCCCTCAAGTAAAGTATAAAGTGAAAGTAAGTCTAAGGATCACAAAAATATTCTTAACATATCCTCCAATACCACACATATACTGTCACAATATATGACATCAGGTATGTGAAAATTTGTGTAGCTAAGGAGTGCACATTATTATTGGTACATCACCAACAACATTTCCCACTAGAGTTGCAATTTCAACTATATGCAATTTTCAATTTACTCAAATACTACTTATGAGAATGCACCAAAAATAATCCTTTCAGACCACCTTTATGCATTTCTTAGTTCTTCAAGTGTAAGTGCATTGAAAGGTGTGGGGAAGGAACTAGAAGAGTGGTGCTTGATGAGTGTTTGATACACCTCTAGCATTGTTGGCCATGCTTGAGGAAGAGCTTGCAAGCAAGAAAATGCCACCATGATGAGCAAAACTACACATTCCTCCTCCGTTGTTGGCGCTAAAGGTCGTTGGTCGAGAATTTCCTTGACCAATGTATACATCTCCTTTGATGATGCGAGATGTTGCAATAGACCTCTTGGATGTTTCCCATCACCACTTCAAGTACAACCACACCAAAGCTATAAACATCACATTTCTCTGTTACCACAGGTGAAAGGGATCTAGGATATCGACTAGAGGGGGGTGAATAGGCGATTTTAGCAAATTAACAATTAATCAAGCAATTAATAGTAAATGAGAGCAAATAACTAAAAAAAGATGAACAATGAACAATTTAACACAAGGATATATCCTGTGGTCTCGGTGATTTGCCGATCACCCCTAATCCACGTTGAGGCAAACTAAAATCTCTAACCGCTCCTCTATCTAGTCAACCTTCTCTCGAGAAGTGACCTAGATCTTGAGCCAGATTAGTGTGATGAGTTATCCAAACCTCGATTTCACTAATGATGCACTTTACCGCTCTGGCAAGGTGTGCTTGACTCTTCCACAAGGTGTTTTGAGGCTTCTTCACAATCTTCCTTGAAAAGCTCTCCAAAACCTTCCTCCTAGCCGTCTAGGAGCCGGCAAACTCCAAGAGTAACAAGCCGATGATGATCACTTATCCTTCTTCTAGTGCCACAAGATTGATTTAGTGATCTAAATGCAATGCACTAGAAGATCTCAAATGCACACTCTCTCAAATTTAAGAATTAGAACCCTAGAGTGTATGAAACTTACTTAAGCTCTCAAGGATGATGACAATGTTCACAATATGCCAAAAGTTGTGAACAGGGCCGTGCATGGGAGTATATATACCCCCCACAATAAATATAGCCGTTACAGGCCGTTAGGAGAAAAAGATCACTTGGCGGTCAAACCGCAGGTATAAGCCCGATCAAACCGCCGAAATTGCAACGGCATTAAACAGGCGCAATTAATGCTCACCTGCCCTTGTCAAGCACACTCACGTTCAGACCGGAGCCAAATGCGGTCAGACCGTGAAACTGTCCAGAGACGACATAGTTTCTGGACACTTCATACGGTCAGGCCGATAAATACGGACAGACCGGCCATATGGTCAGACTGTAGTTCAAAAACACGGTCAGACCGGTCTAACAAACGGTCAGACCGTAATAACACAATAATTCAGAAAGATAGGTCATGAAGTATCAGGAGACTGACCTAGGTTTTTACCTACGGACAAACTGACCTTTTTAAGGAATAAACTACACTTTGATATAACGTCGGTCAGTCC
The DNA here is from genome assembly GCA_019359835.1 of Pharus latifolius. Lineage (NCBI taxonomy): Eukaryota > Viridiplantae > Streptophyta > Magnoliopsida > Poales > Poaceae > Pharus > Pharus latifolius. The sequence continues at coordinate 1,411,782 of CM033328.1, forward strand.
GAAACCCAATTCGGTCAGTCCGTTTATTCGGTCAGACCGAATTAGACTGCAATTGTCTGAAATGAATGGTAAACTGCATTTTCAAAGTGTATGACCTTCTAGTATGCAATGCAAGTTGATTTTATGATTTGTGGCACATCGATGAACTAATTCGTGATACACCACATGCTCCTCTTAATAGTACGGCGTTTATCCTAAAATCCGGTCAAAATTCTTCTCTAATCACCTTAGACCGATAAAATGGTAAAAGATCCTATTCCGTACCTTTGCCTCTTTGCTCACTGTCCTTTCTTCATCATGTGGCTCTTTCTTTGCCTTTCCTTAACCTGTCTTTTGACTTTGATCTTGACACAACTAAACAGGTAGCGTTAGTTCAATGTTTGTAATCATCATTAATTACCAAAACACTCTTTAGGGGTCTAGAAGCTACAACAGGCCTGTAGGATAGCTCTGCACAAAAAGGAAACATTAAAATAATAAGCCACTATATGGACAAAAAATAATTTTGATGCAGAATAAAGTTTGCACCTGGAGCTATGTAACCATATGTCCCTGCTAGTTCACTCTAGTTTGACGAATCAGGCTTCAAAATCCTCGCTGTGCCAAAATCTGAAACATAAGCTTTGAAAGTCGTGTCCAATAAGATGTTGTTGCTTGTTATATTTCGATGGATTATTGGTGGATTGTAGTCGTTGTGCAAGTAAGAAATAGCTTGGGCCACATCCTTTACAAAAGTAGCTCTCTTCTCCCAATCCAGTTCCTTTGATGTTCCTCATTTTCTAAGATCATATGTAGGCTTCGCCGCTCTATGTAATTGTTGACAAGAAACTTATACTGTAAATGAGAGCAGTACCCATATAGCTTGACGATGTTTTGTTGTTCGATCTGTGATGGGATTTTCATTTCACTATGGAATCTTCTTTCATCATTCAATTATTCTTTAGTTAGGTGCCGGTTGTCCATCTTGGACTTGTGTTTTGTAGACTGTGCCATATCCTCCTACTCCAATGATGTACTTGTCGTCGAAATTTTCTATTGCCCTAATGATATCTTCAAATGCTAGTCTTCCATCAAAATTCCATACTGAGAATACATCTCTTCCTTCATTAGCCATTCTTTCTTGAGGTTCTCTCTTTTTGTGAATAAGCATTAATTATAGTGCCAACAATTGTTAGAAGAATAATGGCACACACAGGAAGAACAATTGGCAGTATTGAACTGAGTAGCTTTCTTTTATGATGATAGGATGTTAGAGTTGAATAACAACGTGTTAGGCCAGAGAGATTACCACATAGACCTTTGTTATGGAGAAACCAGTCTGCTGAGGCATTACAAAATAGACCTCCTGTAGGGAGTGGTCCTTCCAAGTTGTTGTAGGATACATCAAGCATCGATAGAGTTAGCATGCTTGCGAACGAGGATGGGATGCCTCCACTGAACTGATTGTGGGACAGATTTAGTGATTCTAACATCATTAACCTCCCAAGTTGTTGTGGCAACACACCATTGAGTCTATTGCTGCTGAGATCTAACATGATCTGCAGGCTCGCCAAATTGCCAATTGCATTGGGCAGATTTCCGCTCAAGTTGCTGCTATTGATATTCAAGAACATTAGCTTGATGCAGTCTGCCAATGACTCAGGTATTGACCCACTCAAATTGTTTCCAGATATATCAATATATTCTAAATTGCTCAGTTGCCCCAACTGAGACGATATGGGTCCTGATTACTGGTTCGATGCCAAGCTAAGGTTATACAGATTTGTCAAGTTTCTCATTTCTGGTGGTATTTTTCCAACCAGTTGGTTGGAATGGAGTATTAACTCTCCTAACTTGGACAGCTTTGATAGTTCTGGAGGTATTGCTCCGGTGATCAAATTTTCTGCTACATTTAGCACAGCCAAGTTGGAACATGCTGCCCAGTCGGGCGAGAGCTCTCCAGTGAGCCTGTTGGACATCAGGTTCATCAATTGTAGCCGTAGGTAAACACCAAATGTTGAGATATATCTCCTGTGAGCTGGTTCCATCCTAGAAGAACCCGAAATAGACCTGTAACATGTATAAGATTTTGATTTGAGATTTTTTTTATGGTTATTGAGTTGCTTTAGTTTTCTGCATGATGCAAAACCATTTAACTCTTTGCTTTTATGATTTTCTATAGCTATTATCATGAGTTTGTGGCTGGTAATCATATCGGGAAATTCCTCAGGTGTTGTAAAGTCTTGCCTGTCCATGACTTGACTATAAGTGTTGAATTTGGGGCTCGGATGGTTGTGATTGATAACAAGCACATAAAGCTGCAGATTTGGGATACGGTCAGTTGTTTAATTCAAACTTTCAGACAGCAGTAGTGCATATATCATTGACATAGTTTTCAAGTTCTTTTTATTTATATCTGGCAGTTGTGCTTAACATAAGCAATATGATCTAGCATTGACTTATATGCTCTCTTGCTATTCATGAACCCTCTATGTTCTTTCCTTGTGAACCATCACAAACATTTCTGATTTCAAGTTCATTTACACTGCAGGCAGGTCAGGAATCCTTCAGATCGATCACACGATCCTACTACAGAGGTGCTGCAGGGGCACTTCAGGTTTATGATATCACCAGGGACTTACCTTACCCTCTTTGTATTTTCGAATAATTAAAATGAACTTCTGCAAGGTCAAATTGCTCTTATTTTAATAGATACTGATTGCTTCTCTGCTCATTTTCCATGAACAGGAGGGAGACTTTTAATCATCTTGCAAGCTGGCTAGAAGATGCAAGACAACATGCAAATGCTTACATGACTATTGTGCTGATTGGGAACAAATCTGATTTATCTCACCACGGGCTGTTATCAATGAGGAAGGTGAGCAGTTTGCTAAAGAGAATGGCCTTATCTTCATGGAAGCTTCTGCAAAAACTGCACAGAATGTGGATGAGGTAATCCAGGCATTTTCCTCTCGCTCACAAGAATGCTGTGACTGTTTATTTGTGTTGGCCACTTTGACATGGATTTTTCATCCAGGCATTCATTCAAACTGCGTCAACAATCTACAAGAAAATCCAGGATGGTGCTTTTATGCGATGATTAGCCTTGGAATGTTTGAAACATAACGAACCTGCATCATTAGTGTTGTGCTGCCGCCAATGTTCTTGCAAAGCACCTATCAACTTTCTTTCCTTTGTTCCTCGCAGTCTTATGGTATCAAGGTTGGATACGGCGGAGCCCCAGGCCCTTCCAAGGACGGGACCTCCTCCCAAGGTGGCGCCTGCTGCAGCTGAGCTCACCTTTAACAATGCAGTCTCCGTTGATAACCTGTTTCTTGCACATCCATATCCTCCATGAAACTCAAAAAGAACTGGAACCAAGCCTGCAGTTGATGGCTACCGGCACCATATAATGTACAGTTTGTTCCTGGATCTTTCAGAATCCCTTGATTCTTGCTCAATTTCTTTAATTCAATGTTCTTTCTTTAGCATGCAATGTACCTTTGCGTTCCCTAAATATATATCGACTCACAAAAGTCAATTTGTCTATTAGTTTGTCAGATAAAACCAATCATCACTGGGAATTCAATTAATTAGCGGGTTAACTTAGCCGTTACAAAGTAGAACGTGCAAGCCAACCAAACCAGTTGCTTTTGTGGGGCACCACGGATTAGCGTTACAACGACGTTAATGGGTTGGCGTAAACGTCACCCTCCCACTTTTCTCGAAAAGGCCGTGGCGAATCCGCATGACAGCCAATCAGTTAAAAGTTAAGCCACATCAACCAAAATTTTTCGGATCACCTGCTTCAACAATCAAATTGCTCGTACTAAATTAATACGCCTAATAGGCTGATCTGACATTGCACATGAACAAGTCATCACCCGTTAGGAAATATTGAAGATTTACTAGATTGCAAATTTCGTGAGGTATGAAATTTGTTATCTGATTGTTGTTGAGGTCAAGTCCTAACAGTTTTTTAAGATTTTCAATACTAGTGGGAATCGAGTCATAAAGTTAATTACTAGTCAAGATCAAATATTGGAGATTTACTAGATTGTCAATTTTATCAGAGATGGATCATGTGATTTTATTGTGATGCAGGTGTTTAGTATGGTGAGATTGGTTACAAATACAGGGAAAATATCAGTTAAGTTATTATAGAATAGCTCAATATTTTGCAAATTAATGAGTTTTCCTAATTCTGAAGGTATAGGCCCCGACAATTCGTCGCTAGACAAAACCAAATTTTCTAACTAGGTCAAGTTTCCAGGAGTTGTGGGTATTGCGCCGCTTAAGGTGGTGTTGAATAGCTGCAAATTTTGCAAGTCGTGAAGCATTCCTAACTCCTCAGGAATGGTACCTGAGACCATGTTTACCTGAATGTCAAGCTCAATTAGCACTGTTAGATTACGCAAGGATGTTGGGATGGGGCCCCTGAGGCTGTTATATAAGAGCATTAGCTTGGTTAGACTTTGTTAGCGTTGTTAGGTTACCTCATGTTTTGATATATTTCAAGACCAGTTAGCGTTGTTAGGCTACCCAAGGATGCAGGGATGTGGCCAGTGAAGTTGTTAAGAGTATATCCACAGTTTAGAGATACTCTGTAAGCCACGAATCTCAGGCGGTATTTGTCCCTTTATTCAATTTCTTGAGGGGTCAAGATAGGAGAGTGCCGATAAAGTCATAGGGGTGTAATCGGCTCAGATTCAATCGGATAGTGGTCATATTAAATCAAAATCCTATTAATTTATTCGAATTCAAATACAAATTTGGATGTACTCGGATTTGGATACGAATCAGATAGTTAAAAAATCGAATTCGAATTCGAATCAAATTTTTACTCCATTCGGATCGAATTCAAATATTATTCAGATTATACTACTGTTTCATTGATGCACTTGGCCTGCCTAGTCTGGAACTTGCTAGTATGTTTTTTGTTGTGTATTTGGGAGGCATGCGGGCTCGAAAAGAAATGATGTAACATAAAAATACACATTCGTACTACAAAGTTGTAAATGTCAAAATATGTTTTAGGGAATGAGAGTAATTTCCCAAAATATTTTAGTCCAATAAATTTTTGATGACCATACAGCAAGCTCTGGCAGTGGCGGTAGAGGAGGAGGAAGTGAGGGGCTTCAGCGAGAGGTTCAGTGATGACCTTTTTCCAGCTTCAGCGGAGGTGAGCGGCGATGGCCTTTGTCGAGCTTCGATGGTGACAGCTTCGACAGAGACGATGGCTCCCATGCGGCCTCCGGGGAGGAGGCGACGGTGGGGAGGCGAGGGATGAGGGAGGAGGCGGCGATGGGGAGGCTAGGGACGAGGGAGGAGGCGGCGGCGCCGACGAGGGATGGGAGAGGAGGAGGCGTGGGTATAAGTGTTGTGTAAAAGACTAACGGGTTACCCTAAAATCTAAATCTAAAATACAAACAGATGTGGATATTATTCGAATCCAAATCCGAATACGAATCCAATATTCCATACCAGATCTAAATCTGAATTTCGGAAAATAATCGGATATATATCCGAATCCGAATCTGATTATATAATCGGATATCCAAAAAGACATCCGAATCAGATTACACCCTATCAGCCCATGGAGACTGTTGTTGCTGAGATCAACATGTGTGAGGAATGGGAGTGCCAAGAAGTCGAGCTTGTCGAGCCTGTCATGGATGCCGGCATTTAGCAGGGAGATGTTGGTCACAACCCAGGGCATGCGTCGGCCGTGATGCACGGCACTACACATGATTTTAGTCCAATTGCATGGGCTAGTGTTGTGCTTCCAGGAGCTCATCTGCACTAGTGAGCTCCAGAGAGTAGACTTCCATTGAATAAGGGCCATTTGTTGAGACTTCAGTGAAATTCCCCTCTGCCGCCACACCGCATGCGCTTGCAGGAAAACAAGGTAGAGCAGTAGCAAGAAGAGCTGGAGTGCCGGCATGGTACTAAATAAGATGAGGTGTGCGTCTGTGTGTGTAGGGTGGTTGTGACTGTGGATTCTCAATTTCAGAAAGCACCAGATATTTTAGAATGGTGGAATGGAAACAGATAATTGTACGAAGAAATTTGACATATCTTGGTGATTATAAGCTATTTTGGCTTTCATCAATTTTGAGTGATAAGAATAACGCTCCTTGCAAGTTCTTGACTAATTGAAAATATTTCCCCTTGGACATATAGTCTATTCAAAGTTTCAACAATACCTGTATTTAATTTGTTATTATCATCCAAATGCTATGTATTTGTCCACACAAATGCTGGTACTACATCCACTTCAAAATAGATTGTTTTTATCTTTTGTGGCCTCTAAGATACAACTTAGATATAACTTTGACACTAATTTTAATCATAATATGATATTAAAAGGAATAAAAGTATAATATTTTAAAAGTCTTTTTTACAACATATCTAATGGTGCTATTTTTGCAAGACTAATCTAGGTACAAGTAAATATATTAGTATCCAATTGAGGAAAACTAACTGCACATATAGCATAGTGGCATCTATTTAGAAATGGAGTTGGTAATTATTTTTCCTGGATATACATGCATGTTAACATCTCCAAGAGAAAGGAGGATTGTGCATGTTAATTTAAATTGGCAGTTCCAAGTCCACTAATGTTGGCAATTATTGTGCATGACTAATCTTTTTGAACCAGTCAAAAGTTCTACTTGCATACTAGTCCATAGTGGAGGTGTAAGTTAAGCCGAGCCGATAACGGCTCGGCCCAAAGCACACTATTTTGGTCCGGCACGTGGCCTGACCCGGCACAAATATTAACAGGCCGTGCCAGCTCGGCACTGGTTACTGGGCAGTGCCAGGCCTCAAAAATCGGCCCACGGGCGGCACAGCACGGCACGGTACCGTGGGCTATGCCCAGGCCGGCACAGCCGGTTACATAGCAGGCCGGCCCAGCCCATTACATAGCAGGCTGACCCAGCATGGCACGACACGGAGCGGCCCGTTAGCACACGGGCTGGCCCAATACTGTACAAGAGGCACGCGAGAAATGAGGTAGCACGCGGCAAGTGGCAATGGGCGCGGGAGGCGACGCGACACGCATTGACACACGCAACACGAGGCTGGCAGTGCATAGGAGCGAGCACGGGACGAGAGGAATGGGAGGAAATTTTTGGAATTTGAATGGACGGCCTGATTTCTCACATGCAGACGCAATGAATGGTCCGATTTTACACATGCGAGCAATAGTCTGATTTGGATTGAACGGCCGGATTTCTGGCACATGTGCATGATGAACGGTTGGATTTCAAACGCGGCCGGTAAAGGAAATGGTCGGATTTTTTTTGCTATAAATATCCCCAAACACATACAAAAATTCTCAACACATTCCAATCTCTCACATTTCACTCAAATTTCTCGCTCTCTGTATTACATATTCTCATTCTTAAAGTTTCACTCAGTTATACTACTGTTTTTTATTTTAGAAATTATTTTATTTTAAAAAACATTTTCTATTGATGAAAAGAGTAATTTATCTTAAAAAAAACTATTTTATGTTCTTTAAAAATCAGATTTGCTCTCAAAAAACCATATTTACTCTCACGAAAATAATTTTTGGTCTCTACAAATTATGTTTTCCCTTAATTTCACAATTTAACACAGTTACTCCACTGTTTTTATTATAGAATTTTTTATTTTAAAAAACATTTTTTATTGCCGAAAAGAGTAATTTATTTTTAACAAAACTATTTTCTATTTTTAAAAAATCGGATTTGCATTCTAAAAATCATATTTACTCTCACGAAGATAATTCTTGGTCTCTACAAATTGTGTTTTCCCTTAAAAGGTATTTTTGCTATTTAAAACTTATTTTTTCTCTTTTGAAAAATTATTTTTGCTATTATATGGATTTCGACACTGTTGATTTTGAGAATTTTAATGCCGAGGAAATTAATATTGATAATATTGGTGCTGTTGAGGGGAACATCGAATCTAATCCAATGTCATGTCCTCCAACGGCGGGCTCTGCCTCGACGCCATTAATGGCATCAAGCTCCATAGGAAGCAAAAGATCAAAAAAGTCAGAATATTAGCAATATTTTGATCCATCTGAGTTTATTGACCTGAGTGGAAAAAAAGGTACGAACTACTACTTATAAATATTGCAAAAGAAAACCTTATCAGCTGCATCTGTACCTGGGACTAGACATTTACTACGTCACAGAAAGATCTGCTTAAAAAAAACAACTACGTCCTCACGGTCAGCAAACACAATTAAGTTTCGCTGCAGATGGTATTGAAAGTACATGGAACTATGACCCTATTGTAGGTAGGGAAGAACTAGTTAAATTTATTGTTTCTGAAGATTTGCCAATTAGGATAGACGAAAGTGCATCTTTTAAAAATATGATTCAAAAAAGATTTTGTCTTCAATTTAAAAAAGTAAGTAGAACCACTACTAGAAGTGATATTTTAACATATTATGAAAAACATGTAGCAATAATAAAAGAAAATTTTTCGAAAGTAACATTTTCTTTTACACTTACATCTAATATTTGGTCCACCAACCATCAAAAAATGGATTATCTTAGCGTAATTGCACATTATTTAGATGATAATTATACTTTAAATAAAAGAGTTATATGTTTTAAATTAATAGATATTGCACAAACTGCAAAAACTATCGCCGATCGTATATTAACTGTAGTTAGTGAGTACAAGTTAGAAAATCGTATTATTTCTATTACTCTTGACAATACTTCAGCTAATACGAAGGCCATGGATATATTGACTCCAGCACTTGAGTCATATGTTGGAGGATATGTTCTCTGCCAAAGGTGTATCTGCCACATTATCAACCTTATTGTTTAAGCAGGTATGAATAAAATGGCCGGACCTTTAGATACTATTCACTCGACCATTGTTTACATTACTTCCTCAAATGTACTTGTAGCTGAATTTAAAAATTATTGTAAGACCAATAATATGAGGTCTTGAAAATTTTGCACTGACATAGGTAAGGTGGAATTTCACTTACCTCATGTTAAAGCAAATACTAGCATTCAAAGATATTTTAACTTTATTTATTAATGTTTGAATGAATGGTGAGTTTCTTTTTTATTATATTTGTGTATTGCTGATAGATTTCACAAATTTTTGGAGTTATTTTATGAATCTACTAAAATATTGTCTAGTATTTATTATCCTACGTCTTGTTTAGTTTTGCATCATATTTTTGATATTGTAAAATTATTTAACAGACCCCCATTTTTTTGTTGTCATACAAAAAATGGAAATTTTTTTTAAAACATATTTCACAAGCATATCACATCTTTATTGTTTTGCTTTTATTTTAGATCCGAGACTAAAATTAATTGGTTTGCAATCTACTTTGGAGTACTTAGGTATAGCCTTAAACATTGATTATTAATTCTGAAAGTTATTCACATGTTGTTGATGAAATTTTTTGAGTTTTTCGTTTATATGAATCCAAGTTTGTTAGTGCATACGAAGACCAATAGCACCGGCGCTGCAAGAATCAGAGACGTGGAGGAAGTTTGGATATTTGCTATGGAAGTTACTATGAGGAGGTGGAGGCGGATCATCATCGTAGGGTTCTAGCCAAAGCGAAGCGCCTTCAACACCAACACCATTACTTATGAGTTCACAAGCGAAGCTCAACCGTTACCTCGACATTGATCATTCTGTGGATCCTAAGTTTGCAAATGATCTTGACAATTCCAACAATGTTCTCTTGTAGTGGAAGAACAACCAACGACGATATCCTGTGTTGTCTCAGTTGGCGCATGATGTCTTGGTTGTTCCAGTATCAACAGATCCTTCTGAATCTACTTTCAGTTTGACCGGAAGAATCGTTGAAGACAGAAGATCAATGTTAACTACTGAGATGGTGGAGGCAATCATCTGTCCTAAAGACTGAAAAAACACTGCCACAAGAGAACAATATAATTTGGAGGACTCTGAGTTCACTAACGAGTTGGAATGGCTAAATATTAGTTCAGATTAATTTGTAATTAGTTATTCACTATTTTTTTCCTTACTAAGATTTTATCCTATTGAGTTTTACTTAGTAAAGTTACGATGTAGTAACATTTATATATAAGTAATATAATTGTTCTCATATTTATTATTAATTTTTATTCTTATTTATGATTTTTTATAATTTTATAAAATTTGTTTGCAATTGTTTACTCTCATGTATGATTTTTTTTAAAAAAATTTGTACGAATTTGTTTGAATTTTCTACGACATTTTAATATGTGTTTTTTGTATTTTTTAATTACTGTTAGTTTAACTAAACTTTATATTAATCCATCTAATAACTATATTGTATCTTATTTAGAGTTGGTCGTTTTAAAACAAAATTGAAATGTTTTTAAATTCATTTTATTTGACATATATAAAATAATTATTTATGTTATTAAATTCAAGATAACTATATTGTATCTTAATTAATTGTTACTTGTTACAAATTACAATGTTACTTATGTTCTATTGCTCTTCAATCTTCACTTCTTCAGTTCTCCTCTTTTAGTCTTTTGGTGGGTAAGTCTGTGACTGTGTGTCATTGTTGGCCATGGGAATGGGATTATGGGAGTTGAGAGTCCACAGTGCCTTCGTCTGCCCTTAGGACTCTTGCCTCGCCCTCCTCTCGAGTGCTCGCGCCTCACCGCCGCAGATCTCGGCCACGTGCCGCGCTACTCGTCGCCAGAGGTGCCTCCTTCATGCCCGCGCCACGGCAAATCTCAACCACGTGCCTACGCCGCCGCAGATTTCGGCCACGTGCCCGCGCCGCCGCAGATCTCGGCCACGTGCCCTGCCACTCATCCTCCACCCGAGCTGCCTCCTTCGTCCTCTCCGTCCCCACGCTCTCCTCTCGCTGTCTCGCGTGCTCGCACCTCCATAGATCTCGGCCCGTGTCGCCGCAGATCGCAGCACGCGCCGCTGTAGATCTCGGTGACGCCTCTTTGTCCTCTTCGTTGCCAGCCTCGCCACTGCGACAAACTCTGTCGTTCTGCCTCGGCAACGAGCCAACGATCCTCGTCGACGAGAGTCGAGACGACAACCTCGACTAGCTTCGAAATGGGTCGTACCCGTGCCGGCCCGGCATGCATTGCGGCCCACGGGCTATATCGTGTTGTGCCAGGCCTCTCTACCGAGCAAACGGGCCAAACTGGCACGGCACAACAACCTGTGGGCCGGCCCAGACACAGCACGACACAAGCCACCGGCCCGATGGACTCGTGCCATGCCGACCCGGCATGGCCCAACTTTCTAGTCCATAGTTGTCTAACCTTGTTCTTTTCTTCTAGTAATCCTGTAGTCAATATGGTCAAGCATGCAGAGATGGACTTTTAGTGGGACAAACTATATCACACGTACTAACTCTCTTTTGTTTTCGTCCTCGTTTTGTGCAAAAGAATCAATTTAGAGTTAGTTTTGGTCGCTCTACTAAGTGTTATGTACACATCAAATTCACCCTAAACATCTAATAAGAGACTAAACTATGCACATGGCCACTCGGATAGTGTATTCTCTATGGTTTAGAAAGAAAGCAACATGAATGAAATGCGTCTTTGCTGATCTGTGCAGTGTATTTGTACAATCAAGGTATATAGAAGATACATGTATATATGTATATGTATATGTATATGTATATCTATATATATATGTTTTGTGTGTGTGTGTGTGTATATATATATGTCTGATCCTTGCACAAGGTCAGAATTAACCTGAAAGTAGAACTTAAAGTAAGGTCATTTGTAAACACCTGTAAATAAAATTATTATATGGAAGGCAATGATGTGTAACATCAAGTACAAGAACAATAGTGTAGGCAGCAAAAGGATTGGAGAGATGAGATTACTTGGAAAGTGCTACTCCAAATATAGTATTGCATAGTTGGCACAGTTGACTGAAAAAAATGTGATCTAGTTAGTCCCTAGTGTCATTTTCTCTGCCTCTTTTTTCTCTATTCATGCATGAGGAAGAGGGCAAAAGTGACAGCTGCTGCTGGGGATTTTATTGTCCAAACATCTAACAATTCTTCATCTACCATTTATGGAGTAGTCGCTGCATGGAAAAATTCTTCATCTACCATTTCTAGGTGCAAATAAATGTATTGAGTACCCAATCGTGGAAGACAAACAGCACATGTAGCATAATGCCATCTATTTCGAAATGGAGTTGGTAATTATTTTTTCTAGATATACAGGGCATGTTAACATCTCTAAGAAAAAGGAGGATTATGCACATTAATTTGAACTGGCAGTTCCAAGTCCATTAATATTGGCAATTAGTGTGCATGACTAATGTTTTTTAAACAGTCAAAAAAATCTACTTGCAAACTAGTCCATAGTTGCCTAATTTTGTTCTGTACCTCTGGTAAACCTGTGATCAATATGGTCAAGCACACAGTGATGTACTTTTTTTGGGACAAACTATAGCACACACACTATTATGTTTTTATCTTTATTTCGTGAAAAAGAATCAACTTTGAGTTAGTATTAATGGCTCTAATAAGTGTTATGTACATATCAAATTCACCCTAAACAACTAATAAGAGACTAAACCATGCACATGAGCCACTCGGATAGTGTATCCTCTATAGTTTATGGAGATAGTAACATGAATGAAATATCAGTCCTTACTGATCTGTGCAATGTATTTGTACAATCAGGGTATATCACAAGCAAGTAACATGAATAAGATCATTGTGCAAGCAAGATGTAGAATGCAAATTGCTAAGGTCTTTGGAAGGAGCCATTCCCATATTATATATATGCCTGGTCCTTGCAAAACGTCATAATTAACCTGAAAGTAGAACATGAAGTAAGGTCATTTGTAAACACCTCTAAAGAAAAGTAGTATATGAAAGCCAATGTGATGTGTAACATCAAGCACAAGAACAATAGCGTAGGCAGCAAAGGATGCAGATTATTGTTACAGCAGACAATAATATTACTTAGGATTTATAAGAGTGCACTGGAGAAGTCATCCATATTACCATGCTTATGCATCCAGCAGTTCATTCAGTGTGAGTTCATTAAGATGTGCTGGGAAGGAACTGGAAGACTGATGATGGATGAGTGCCTGGTACACCTCTTGCATTGTTGGCCTTGCTTGAGGAGAAGCTCGCAAGCAGGAAAATGCCACCATGATGAGGACAACTACACCTTTCTCCTCTGTTGTTGTTGGTGCAATAGGTCGTCCGTCAATAATTTCCTTGGCCAGTGCATGTTTTTCCCCCCTTGATGATGAAAGGCAATGCAGTAGATCTCCTGGATGCTTCCCCATTACCAACTCTAGCACAACCACTCCGAAGCTATAAATATCACATTTCTCCGTCACAACATATGTGTAGGACAACTCTACCAAAAAAAACAAAAAGAAAGCAAGAATTAGGAACCAGTGGTGAATATATATATATACATGCTTTGGTGCGAGAATGAAGTATGCATGTACCAGGAGCCATGTAGCCATATGTCCCTGCTAATTCACTCCAGTTTGACGAATCAGGCTTCAGAATCCTTGCCGTGCCAAAATCTGAAACATAAGCTTTGAAAGTTGTATCCAATAAGATGTTGTTGCTTGTTATATCTCGATGGATTATCGATGGATTGCACTCATTGGGCAAGTAAGAAATTGTTTGGGCCACATCCTTTACAAGAGTAGCTCTCTTTTCCCAATCCAGTTCCTTTGCTAGTTCTTCATTTTCTAATATCATATGTAGGCTTCCTTGATCTATATAGTCATAGACAAAAAACTTATATTGTGGATGGGAACAATACCCATATAACTTAACAATGCTTCGTTGTCGGATTTTTGATAAGACTTCCATTTCGCTATGAAATCTTCTTTCATCGTTCAACTCATCTTCGGTCCAGTGAAGCTTCTTCACAGCCACCAGTTGTCCATCTTGGAGTTGTGCTTTGTAGACTCTGCCATATCCTCCTACTCCAATGATGTACTTGTCATCAAAATTTTCTGTTGCTCTGATGATATCCTCAAATGCCAATTTCCCATCAAAATTCCATACAGAGAATATGTCTCTCTCTTTTGTAGTCACACTTTCTTGAGGTCTTCTCTTGTTGTGAATGAGCATTATAATTCCAACACTTGCAAGAAGGATGACAATACTTACAGCAAGAACAATCGGCAGTATCAAACTATTATGGTGATCCAATGTTCGAGTTGAATAGTAAGGTGGTAGGCCAGAGAGATTACCACATAGACCTTTATTGTGGAGAAACCAATCTGCTGAAGCATTTTGGAATTGACGTCCCACCGGGAGTGGTCCTTCCAAGTTGTTGTAGGATACATCAAGTACTGATAGGCTAACCATGCTTGCAAATGAGGCTGGAATGCTTCCACTGAACTGGTTGTGAGACAAATTCAGAAATTGAAGCATCTGCATCTTTCCAAGTTGTTGCGGCAATGCACCATTGAGTTTGTTATTGCTAACATCTAGCATGATCTGTAGGCTTGCCAAATTCCCAATTGAACCAGGCACATTTCCAGTCAAGTGGTTGTCGCTGATCTTCAAGTACACTAGTTTGAAGCAGCCCTCCAATTCCTCTGGTATTGATCCACTCAAATTGTTTCCAGATAAGTCAAGGGTGTACAAATTGCTCAGTTTTCTCAGTTGGGAAGGTATGGGCCCAGATAACTGATTCCGTGCTAAGTGCAACCTATATAAGCTTGTTAAATGGCTGATCTCATGTGGGATAGAATTAGAAATTTGATTTTCGAATAGATTCAACACTATTAATTTGGTAAGATTTCCTATGCCGATAGGAATAGAACCAGAAATTTGATTTTTGAATAGATTCAACTATATTAGCTTGGTAAGATTTCCTATACTAATGGGATAGAGCCAGAAATTTGATTATTATTCAACCGCAACTTTTGGAGATTCACTAGATTGCTAACTTCATGAGGGATAGAATTTGTTATTTTATTTTGTGATAGATCTAGTGTTATTAGTTTGGTAAGATTTCCTATGCTGGTGGGAATAGAGCCAGAAATTTGATTTTCGTATAAACTCAACCATATTAACTCGTTAAGATTTCCTATACTGGTGGGAATAGAACCAGAAATTTGATTGTTATTCAACCACAAATTTTGGAGATTCACTAGATTGCTAACTTCATGGGGGATAGAATTGGTTATGTTATTTTGGTATAGACTTAGTGTTATTAGTTTCGTAAGGTTTCCTATACTAGTGGGAATAGAGCCAGAAATTTGATTGCTATTTAACCACAAATTTTGAAGATTCACTAGATTGCTAACTTCATGGGGGATAGAATTGGTTATATTATTTTGGAATAGACTTAGTGTTATTAGTTTAGTAAGGTTTCCTATGCTAATGGGAATAAAACCAGAAATTTGATTCCTATCCAACCACAAATTTTGGAGATTCACTAGATTGCTAACTTCATGGGGGATAGAATTAGTTATGCTATTTTGGTATAGATTTAGTGTTATTAATTTAGTAAGGTTTCCTATGTTAATGGGAATAGAACCAAAAATTTGATTGTGATCCAACCACAAATTTTGGAGATTCACTAGAGTACATAATTCTTGGGGGATGAAACCTGTGAGATTATTAGAGGAGAGCGCTAGCTCAGTGAGACTTCGAAGGTCACCAATCTCATATGGTATTTGTCC
Organism: Pharus latifolius; assembly: GCA_019359835.1. NCBI lineage: Eukaryota > Viridiplantae > Streptophyta > Magnoliopsida > Poales > Poaceae > Pharus > Pharus latifolius. Next base: position 1,427,415 of record CM033328.1, read on the forward strand.
TTTGAGCCAGTTGTTGTAAAGATAGAGGGTAGAGAGTGCTGATAATAAGCTGATGTTGGCAGGAATGGTGCCATGGATATTGTTGTGGCTGAGGTCAATGTATGTGAGGAACGGGAGAGCTGAGAAGTTGAGCTCGTTGAGCGTACCATGGATGCCGGCATTTGGAAGGGAGACGTTGGTGACGACCCAGGCCATGCGGTGGTGGCCGTGGTGCACGGCACTACACATGACTCCAGTCCAATTGCATGGGCTGGTGTGGTGCTGCCAAGAGCTCATCTGCACTGGTGAGCTCCAGAGAGTAGACTTCCAGTGAAGAAGGGCCATTTGTTGGGACCTCAGTGAGATTCCGCCATGCCGCAATGCATGTGTTTGCAGGATATCAAGGCATGTCAGGAGTAAGAAGAGTAGGAGTAACGGTGTGGATCGCATTTAATGTGCAATATCAGTATTGGTGTTTTTGGGGGGGTTGTTCCAAATTTTTGGAGTGCTTGAGTGGAGAGATGAGATTACATGGACAGTGCTACTCCAAATATATACAATTGTTCAAAATAGTATTGCATAGTTGGCACAATTGACCAAAAACAATGTGGCCAAGCTGGTCCCTAGTGTCACTCTCTCAGCCTCTTTTTTCTCTATTCATGCATGGGAAAATGGCAAATGTGATAGTTGCTGCCAGCGATTTTATTGTCCAAACATCTAAAAATTCCTCATCTAGCATTTATGGAGTCTGTCAAAAATTATGTGTGTCACGGTGTTACGAACCCCACGGCAGGTTCAATGACGTAGAACACGTGTACGACAATGCGAGTTGACTGTACGACAAGTCATCCTGTGTTGGACAATCACAGAGAGTGACAAGAGAGATTTATATAGATTCGGGTTCCAGTGAGATCCTACTTCTGTCGACGCACCCTTGATGTAAGTTCGCTGGGGTGACTGTCTCGCGGGGAAAGAGCTCTTAGACGCATCTATTGACTTAGTATATATTGCATGTAAATAAGAGTGTTGTTACAAGAGAGAGGGTACAAAGAATATAGATAGACTTTCGAAAGATGCAAATTACTAAATTATCCTAACTTCAACCATCGGATCAAGGGTGTGATGGTCCTTTCACAAGACATAATGCTTGGATCTTAGACATGTGTCCACTTTTGTTCCAGAAGTACTTGTGGGGACATTAGCTCCCAGGAACAGTCGAGCTCTCCCCTGGGTGACAAGGCTCGGAGAGGACGAGGTCTGCCCTTGGATAGCCGCCAAAGCGGACGGGCCTCTATCTAGGGAACCATCCGGGGAGGAACAGGCCCGTACCCAGATGGCCACTGCAGAGGGTGGGTCTCAATCTGAGGAATCATCCGGGGAGGAACAAGTCTGTACCCGAATAGCAGCCAGAGAGAACGGGCCTCAATCCGGGGAACCATCACAGGAGGAATTGACCTAGTTCCAGAGAATCGATTTCCAGTTTGGTCGTCCCCTCCACCAATGTGTTATATCGTGTAAAATCGAAAAGCCAAAATAGATACCTCCAGAGTGCTGACCACATACTTAGAACAATGTGATAGCTTAAGTGGTCAGTGTCATTAGTGATTACGTGTGAGATCACAAATTTGATTTATATCAAGGTAGATTAGATTCTTAGATTTTCTAAAGAAAGTTATCTCCAGTTCTCTTAACTCAAATTCTGAAAAGAAAAAATGTCCCAATTATAATCAATGTAATATTGAATTATAAAGTCATGCATATATATGCAATAACAATTGCGCATCTATCAGTCAAAAGTTTCTTCCTTGAACTAATCAATATATGTTAGTTATCAAATTGTCCTAATCATTATGTGCAACTTGATCAAATAACTCAACAATTTAACATTTTTGCAGTTAATTTCCACAGGTCCAACAATTCAAATGGCCCCGTAATCATAATCATAAACCCCATAAAAATCGTTCCTTTTTCTTCCCCTGCATCATCACAAAACAAGGTGAAAATAAGCAGGTAAAATTCCCTCCTTTCCACAGTTCAAATGATTAGAAATTTGAAATTTCCCTTGGAATCAGCTACAAAGATCCTAGTTTCCCCAATTTGAACTAAAAATCCTGACTTTGCAAAGTGCAAATCTCGACCAACACAAATAGTTTGATTAGACGTCCTTGCCCTGACGTTGATGTATTAGACGTCTGCACGATGTTGTAGCCATAGATTGAAGCATGGACGGTCGGAGATAAATTGAACACGATTGAAATAATTTTGAAAGAACTAAAACATAATTTTCAAAATTGATTAAATCAAATTGAAAAGAACTGGAATCTAATTTTTCATATTTTAAAGAAGTAGAAACATTTGAGAAAAAAATAAGGTTATTATAAGATTTCTCTAGTAACTTAAACAAAGTTTGTGTTGGTGTATGAAGTGGAATCTCAAAGTGTCTTCTTTAAGTTTTCATCTACCATTTGGGGCTGTTTTTCCTTTGTTTAAAATTGAGGTTTTGATTCAAACTATTAACCATGCATTTTGTGCTTGGTGTGGTCGCAATTTTGTTACAATTCATTAAATTAATGAAGATACAACAAAAAAAAGAACGTACTAAAAATGAATGCTATTGCACATATACTTTCACTTTCATTCAAATCAATATTATACAAGTAGTAATGTTCAGCTAAAAATCTACAGAAATAGACGATTGCCGGCCTGAGTTAGCATGGATGGATACGTAGCAAAAAGGAGTAACAGACAAAAGATGCTCAAGTTTTACATACTACAATTAATATGGATGAAATACTAATGCATGAATACTTTCTCAATTACTTAGTCCAAAGCCTTGTATAATTTTATGCTACTGTAAAACAAAAAAAAAAGGAGAGTTTGGATTATAAATCTGCTTACTGATGTAGGCAGGTTTTCTTTTATTTGTTACTTTCATTCTCAAATATGTGTCATTTTTTAAATTTTCTTTACACAAATATGTATCACTTCATAAATTATAGACGAATCTTCCCACACTATCCCTATTAAATCGGTGCATATGTAATTGAAGTTAATTTACAAATGTATTTATTAGAGTATTCTTGACATGCGTTATTAAAAATATAATTGTCTTGGTAACTATAATTTTGAAAAAAATGATATATATTCAAGAACAAAAGTCGTATTTTTTAAGGGAGAGGATTTTATAAATCTTGACAAATAATTTCATCATATTTACTTCACAGCAAGTTTTTTTAATTTTTAAAACGCAACCGTAGATAGATCTTTGTTACACTTAATGGGTACACATTAAAAATACAAAATTATAGTCATTGACATGTGGAGTCTACATACTAGTGACTATTTTTTGTGGGGCTTCTATCGAGTGTACATGCACCACTTTATAATCTAGTGTACATTTTTGTATTTTCTAATTAAGCCCCTTGTTTATTCCACCTTCTCTAATTAGTCTCTCATATTTTTGAACTATGTGCAAAGTAGTGTGGTACTCCAATAAAAAAAGAATCTAGGTGGGTCCTGTTTGTACTTTTCAACTACCTTTATGTGCTCTCGCTAAAAAGTAATCTAGGTAGGTCCCTCTAAAAAAACTCATCTATAATATATGTATGATAATGAATACATTTTCTTTCCTACCTCAATAATCAATACAAAATACTATAATCAGCCTCAATAGCAGGTATCAGAAACTTTTTTTTTTTAAAAAAAAAGCTATCCTTAACTCATATTTTCTAAATAATTATGTTTAGGTCCTCTATGAATTTTATGAAATAAAACAGATAATGAGTTGTCGCTTGAAAAATGCATTAACAAAAATTCTACAAGCTACTTACATACACACATAGAGTGCTTATAACTGAATAATTCATATGCATGCCCATGTATGTTAAACACTTACATATGCATATTGAATGCTTACAACCGATACAACACATGTATACTGAGCATATACTCATAGATTGTATGCATAACTTATAACTAGAGAATATATATGCGCTTACATAAAAAATATAATAAAAAATAAGGGCAAATACAGGAAAAGAAGGGAAAAGAGAAAGTGTGCAAAATAACTAGTTACACAAAATACGAAAAATAAAAAAAATTAACACAAAATTTCCTCTCGTATAAATAAATAAGAAGAGAAAGAAACACAATTATTTTTATGCAAAAATAAAAACAAAAAGTATGTGAAAGCTGTCACCACTCAAATCAGGACTAGCCATATGGGATTCTATGAGCTAAAAAATACCATGCATTCCAAGTAAAATTGACCATTATTTTGCTTCCCAATACTCATCTACTAAATAACACTCTTATAATAAACTAGTCGACATAAGAACTACTTAAAAACTAATATAAGTCAATTGACCACTCTAGAAAAACTACTATTTACTTCACCCTATACTTTCCTATTGAGCTCTCCAGAATGCCTGTTGGACATCAGGCGTATACTTTCTAGTTGTGGAAAAACAATGAATTATTGAGACATATCACTTATGAGCTGGTTCCCCTCGAGGGTTAGTTTGATCAAAAATGCACATGCCCTCAAGCTCCCTGGAATGGGGCCGTTGAACATATTCCAAGAGGCATAAAAGTACTTGAATTTACCACCTTCACATACATTTGCAGACAAATACCCCCGAGAGAGATTTACCAGTCAGCACAGGAGTGACCATATTTGTGAAGTTTGTAAATTCTCCAGGAAGAGAACCTGATAATCGGTTATAGCTCACGGTTAACTTTCGAATGTTTACAAAGTTCCCGAAAGATTTTGATATTGAGTCAGATATTGGATTCTCATGCAACCACAAAAGTTGGAGATTACCAAGATTTCCCATCTCTTGGGTGATGGAACTAGATATTTGATTTTGATATTGGCTCAACCATATTAGTTTTGTAAGGTTTCGTGTGCTAATTGGAATAGGGTCAGCAATTTGATTGTTTTCCAACCACAAATTTTGGATAGATTACTTACTACATTATTAACTTCATAGGGATGGAATTGGTTATTTTATTTTGAGATCGACTTAATGTTATTAGTTTGGTTATATTTTCTATACTAGCGAGAATAGAGTCAATAATTGATTGCAGTCCAATCACAAATCTTAAAATTCATTATATTGTTAACTTCATCGGAAATAAAAATTGGTTATTTTATTTTAGGGTGGACTTAGCATTATTAGTTCAATAAGATTTACTATACTAGTGGGAATAGGACAAAAAATCAAATTAGAGGGCAAGATAAAAATATTAGAGATTTACTAGAGTGCATAATTCTCGGGGGATGGGACTTGTAATTTTATTTTCAAAGAAAGAAAGTTCAGTTAGCATAGTTAGTTACCAAAAGATGAAGGAATGTGGCCGGTGTAGTTGTTAGAGTGGAGTGACAGCACGGTGAGATTTTGTAGGAGGCCAATATTATATGGTATTTGCCCAGACAATTCATTACCGTACAGATACAAAACATTTAATTGGCTCAAGTTTTCAAGCGTTGCAGTATCTTATTGCTTAAGGTCCTCTGGAATCGGACCTGAGGCCATGTTTTGGTGAATGTCAAGTTCAGTGAACATTGTTAGATTACTCAAGGAAGAAGGGATGTGACCTGTGAGGTTGTTGTCAAGATAGAGGGTGGAGAGTGCTGACAAATGAACCGATGTTGGCAGGTATGATCCCATGGATATTGTTGACGCTGAGTTGGGAAGTTGAGCTCGTTGACTGAAAGATCCCATGGATGTCGGCACTTGGCAGGAAGATGTTGGTCACGACCAAGGGCACTTGGCAGGAAGAACTTGCACCGCATGCACTTGCAGGAAAACAAGGCATAGAACAAACAACAAGAACTGAATTACCGGCGTCGATTGCACTTTACAGCAGAACATTGCCATCTGGTGTTGTTTCCAAAGATTTGAAGTCTTTGATTGGAGAGATTTGGAGTCTCTGATTTGTCGGCGCAGTTGACTGAAAGCAATCTGACCAATTAGTCTTCAGTGTCGCCTTCTCTGCCTCTTCCTTCTCTATTCTTGCATGAGGAAAATGGGGATGATAACTGATGCTTTGTCCTAGAGTGAAATTACAGGAATTTGGTTGGAAAAATCATTTCTCTAATGCATTAGGACTTGGACCACTGCTTTTGATTTTGGCAATTAATCACATATACTTTTGAAATTAACCACTGTTATCTCGATGAAAAGGATAGACTTGTACAGGGACTAGGTGCTCATATCAATGCATGTATTACACGAAATTTCAACAAGATGTCAGGCGTTAATTTACATAATTTTCAGAAAAAAATTTTGTACTAATTTGCAAAACGCATTTCAATTTTTCATCCATCATAAAAATCCCTCCTATTCTTACAATTACCATTGGTATCAACTAAAAAGATCCTAATTTACTCGATTTGAGCATAGAAAACAAACCAAAAATACTATTAAATCCGTGAAATTTGAACCATATTGCAAATTTCTGCCAACACAAACAGTTCAAACAGAAAAAGAAAACAAATTTTTTGAAATGAAAAAAAGAAGCTCCTCACCTCCAATTTGAGCCAATGGCCACGCCGCCTCCCCTTCTACGGCCGCTTGCCGCCGCCGGCCACTGGGAACCCCCTGCGCCACATCACCCTCCTCTACTGCACATGGTTTTCTCGAGTGGTTTTTTCAAAAAAATTATTGTTGCAGTTAAATCCATTTGAAACTTTATAAAAGATTTATTACTTACTCCATCCAATCCAAAAAGATGTCTTTTTTTTTTAGAAATTTTCATATGGAAAACACTTATTAAAATAATAATATCACAAAAAACATAGAAAAACAAAAATTACAAAAATGACTACAGTCGCCAACCTGAATAGCGACTGTATGTGGGAAGCCCTAAGTCGCCAGCCCGGCTGGCGACTTACGAATCGCCACTATAAGTCGCTAACCGGGTTGGCGACTTAGGGCTATCCCACCTTTTTTGTTATTTCAGCCGTTTTGCAAATAAATTTATTTGTAAAATAGCCTTTTTTGTTTTTTGTTGTTTCTAAAATAACCAGTGTGATTTTCATTGTTTCAAAAATAACCTATGTGGTTTTTGTTGTTTCTAAAACAGTCTATCAGGGTATTTTTTATGTATGAATAACCCAAATAAAAAGAATAATTGCAGGTAAAACATAGAAAGACATGTTGAACCACCCCAGCCCGCCTAGTAAGGGAGAAAAAGAGCTGTGATGGGTTCGGTTGATTGATTCGTATGTTTCGTAGTTGATTTAATTTGTCGAGTTATGAGAACTGAACATAAAATAGACTGAAAAGTAGAAAGGCTGAATCGTAGAAAAACCATGTTTCATATATACATGCAAACAAAAATCATGTTTCTGTCAGAGAGTACGAAATTTGGAAAAAAAACTTATGTCGCCCCCTCTTTGGACGACGAGGCCGGTCCCACTGAAACGGTGAGGGTGAGAAGGTGGTGCGTCCCCGCACCGTCTTCTGTGATGGCTGTCGATGGGGTGGTGGTTGGGCGCTCGCCCGATCGAGACCTGTATCAGGAGGGTCCTGCGACGGCGGAGGAGCATCACCCAGCTGTGTGGACGCCAACTGATGTTGGCTCTGGCGGGTGTCGTCTCCCCTCTGCAACATGTCAACGTAGTCCGCGTAGGAAGGGTCGAGGACCACGTCTGGGTCGGCATGGACGGACTGAGGCGGAATGCAGGGAGGGCGCCTACTGGACGGTGCGCACGGAGCAGATGAGGACGTACTGGCAGGCTCATCCACCGTACGCTGCGACATGGTGACGTACTCGTCGTCTAGGTCGAACGTGATGTCGAACGCCAGGCTGGAATCGGAGCTGGAAGGGCACGCAGGGGTACCCTCAGAGATCCGTACACCACCATGCGACGCCACGTCCACGTGAGGTGGAACACCTGAACGGTAAGAGCTGGCCGGGGGCGCACCAAGATAAATTGGGGCGTCGATGGCCGTACCTAACGGTCTGGGTGCATCGGGCGGATGAGCGGCCGGCTGTGACGACGTCTAAATGGGAGGGGCCCTCGGCGGAGGAGGTGCAACAAATGTCGACAAAGTGGCAGAATTCTCCCGCAACAGCTGGGTCGCGACTCGATGAATGAAGGCAATGGCCTTCTTGTACTCCTCGGGTATGATAGGTAGACGTGACTCGTCCCGATGGAGTAGCGGCTACGTGGTGGAGGTAATCGCACGAAGGTCATCAACCTACAAGACCACAACACAATGGTAAGCGGAAATAACAATAACAAGCAAGAAACCGAGTATTTGTGCTTACCTGGCGGTGCACACGGGATGCGTGGTGTGGATCGTATGTCTGCTGCACACTCGGGGCAGGGATTTCGACAGGCGTTGGAGCTGGTGGGGCAATGCGAGGAATGGTGTGGGGGATATACCATCGGAGGTAGTCGCCATATGTTCTCGGATCGTATGGCCTATCCTCGCGCACTAGATCCATCCCTGCTCTCTACTCCCAACGGTGAGTGTACGGAGCCTGCCGATCCTCCCAAGTGAAAGCCTTCTTGCCCCTACGGGTTTGCCTGCAGGAAAAATAAAAGTATTAAGCCTTTTAGTGGAGACGAAACACTATGCGTAGAGATGATCGCGAGCTTACTCGTGCTGGGCATGCGACAACCGATGTGGAGCGTCGACAGGAGGGTCCGGCTGAAATAAGCCAAACTGCCGCATCGCCCTCCATGGAGCGTATACTCCAACTTATGGCTGAAGACAAGAACACATCGGGTGAGCCATAAGTCCCGGTCCCCTGTACATATCGATGAGATCCCGCCTGCAGCTGTGCTCTCAACGTAGGCGGCCGTCCAGGCCCTCTAGAAAACACGCGAGGGATGGAGCAGCTCCAGCTCATCGCTGTACGCCCCGTAGCATGCGTGCACTTGGACGGTGGCCCATTGCAGCTCGTGCTGCAACCAGCGATCCCCCATGCTCGGGCGATCGAACTCGTCCTCCGCATCCCTGGGCCGGTACCCCTCCTACAGATGCACGGGCACATCAGTGCCGAGCGGTCATCCTACAGGAAGGTGCTCGTATGACCACAAGAGAATAAGGAGAGGACACCCAACCATAACCGCCTGTCGGGCATGGCGAACGCAGGCGTCTCACCACGCTCGATACGTCGCACACAGAACCGCCGAGCCCCAGCTGATATGTGGAATCTGCTCGATCGGCATGTCTGCGAGCATCTGCGCCAGTGGAACAAGCCAACGATCCACCGTGTTGCCGTGCGTACCTGCAAAGAAAAACAAACAGAAAGTTAAGATTTAAATGCAGTAAGTAAAATACATGTGTATGTACCATGAGTAAGTGTACCAGTGAACATGAAGCCACCAAACAGGTGTAGTAGGTACGCCTCGAAGTGTCAGCTGACTGTCCACTCATCAGCATTTGCTGGGCATATCCGAAAGTGAGCGAGCCAAGCTGCAGGAACTCCCATGTCATGGTGGAAGGGCTCGTGTCCTTGAGGCAGGGGGTGAAACCTCTGTGTGAATGCCACATCCCATCCGGCAGGAGTGGGTGGTGGTACTCAGGCCTGTCCATGAATCGGCAGGCCGAATAACATTGCCACATCCTCCAGGGTGATGGTCATCTCCCCCCACCGGAAGTGAAATGTGTGTGTCTCAGATCTCCATCTGTCCGCCAGAGCAGACATCAGTGATCGATCGTGCCTGAAGGACTCTGCTCTGGTGATCGTCCTGACAAAGGAAGAAGTCCCACAAAAGTTGGAGATTACCAAGATTTCCCATCTCTTGGGTGATGGAACTAGATATTTGATTTTGATATTGGCTCAACCATGCTAGTTTTGTAAGGTTTCTTGTGCCAATGGGAATAGGGTCCGAAATTTGATTGCTTTCCAACCACAAATTTTGGATAGACTGCTTACTACATTATTAACTTCATATGGATGGAATTGGTTATTTTATTTTGGAATGGACTTAATGTTATTAGTTTGGTTAGATTTCCTATACTAGTGGGAATAGAATCAAGAATTAATTGCAATCCAATCACAAATCTTAGAGATTCATTATATTGCTAACTTCATCGGAAATGAAATTGGTTATTTTATTTTGGGGTGGACTTAGTATTATTAGTTCGATAAGATTTACTATGCTAATGGGAATAGAGTCAAAAAATCAAATTAGAGGGCAAGATAAAAATATTAGAGATTTATTAGAGTGCATAATTCTCGGGGGATGGGACCTGTAATTTTATTTTCAAAAAAGAGAAAGTTCAGTTAGCATAGTTAGATTACCAAAAGATAAAGGAATGTGACCTGTGAGGTTGTTAGAGTAGAGTGACAGCACATACAGATACAAAACATTTAACTGACTCAAGTTTTCAAGCGTTGCAGTATCTTATTGCTTAAGGTCCTCTGGAATCGGACCTGAGGCCATGTTTTGGTGAATGTCAAGTTCAGTGAACATTGTTAGATTACCCAAGGAAGAAGGGATGTGACCTGTGAGGTTGTTGTCAAGATAGAGGGTGGAGAGTGCTGACAAATGAGCCGATGTTGGCAGGTATGATCCCATGGATATTGTTGACGCTGAGTTGGGAAGTTGAGCTCGTTGAGCCTGCCATGGATGTCGGCACTTGGCAGGAAGATGTTGGTCACGACCTAGGGCACTTGGCAGGAAGAACTTGCACCGCATGCACTTGCAAGAAAACAAGGCATAGAACAAACAACAAGAACTGAATTACCGGCGTCGATTGCACTTTACAGCAGAACATTGCCATCCGGTGTTGTTTCCAAAGATCTGAAGCCTTTGATTGGAGAGATTGGAGTCTCTGATTTGTCGGCGCAGTTGACTGAAAGCAATCTGACCAATTAGTCTTCAGTGTCGCCTTCTCTGCCTCTTCCTTATCTGTTCTTGCATGAGGTTTTCATGGGGATGAAAACTGATGCTTTGTCCCAGAGTGAAATTACAGGAATTGCTGTGTTAATTTGATTGGAACAATCATTTGTCTAATGCATTAGGACTTGGCTCACTGCTTTTGATTTTGGCAATTAATTACAGGAATACTTTTAAAATTAACCACTGCTATCTCGATGAAAAGGATAGACTTGTACAGGGCCTAGGTGCTCATATCAATGCATGTATTACACGAAATTTCTCGCCCAATCCATCACGCAAATGGGTAAATTCCATCAAGATGTCAGGCATTAACTTACATATTTTTCAGAAAAAACTTTTGTACTAATTTTGCAAAACGCATTTCAAGTTTGCATCCAAATTCTAGAAGAGCTGGCTTGGTGGGCACATATATGCGCCAATGTATTCCCATTTCTAAACCCCATCAGAAAAATCCCTCCTTTTCTTACAATTACCATTGGTATCAACTAAAAAGATCCTAATTTACTCGATTTGAGCATAGAAAACAAACCAAAAATGCTAATAAATCCGTGAAATTTCAACCATATTGCAAATTTCCGCCAACACAAACAGTTCAAACAGAAAAAGAAAAAGAGAAGCTCCTCACCTCCGATTTGAGCCAATGGCCACGCCACCTCCCCTTCTACGGCTGCTTGCGCCGCTGGCCACCGAGAACCCCCTGCACCACCTCACCCTCCTCTACTGCGCGCGGTTTTCTCGAGTGGTTTTGACGGATTTTTGCACGAGACGCCCCTTCCTATCATTCTCCCTCTTTATATTTAAACCAAGTTGCACCACCTCCTTAATTTTTTTTATCAATTAATCCCCACATGCTAAATTACTGTTGTAGTCGCACTCATATGTGCACCAAGGTGTAGCAAATAAGAACCATTTTTAAAATAGGAGAATAAACTCGTGATCTGAGTCATCTAATCATTGTACAGAGAGATTGTCATTTGTTTGATCATGTGATGCTGGCATTGCTAGCGTCTTAAGGAAAACCAATAATGTTAGTATTTTATAAAATAGTTTTAATGAATATGATTTGTTTTTATATTGATCAAACAATTCAAATCATGAGTTTGCCTTCACCTATTTTAAAAAGAGTTCCCATTAAATATGTCCTGTATACACCCAGACAATTAGAGCGTGTGCCCACATAGAATCTCTCTATTTTCATATATATGCTTAGCTGTTGTGTTGGTGTCTGTGAGAACTGGTTCCTCTCAAGTAGAGGAGTTATTGCATGAGAGTGTTGTATGTATTTTTACTCGTCTAATTATGCAATGGATAAGTCAGATTGAGTGTTATAAATATCTCAAAAAATTGGAAAGCTAAGAAAAATTTAACTTTTTATTAAAAGATCGATTATTATTGTCATTGTCTAATCCAACAAGTGGAAATGTATGCAATATTTGTGCAGTCGTTTCTTTTCTTTAGAGGAACCAGTTTCATATGTGTGTGATGGTGTTGTGGGGGAGGGGTCGGGCTAGGGGCGGGGCGGGGTGGGGGTGGGATGTGTATCTATATTCTACTCAAAAAATGATATTCTTTTTGGATCAGAGAGTAACAAGGTTAACAGTGGATGATTGAGAGTGCACAACACATGTCAAGTTATCAACATACACATTATGTAATCTATTATATTTATATTTTTTGTTGGCTTGGGGATGGGGTTAGTAGCGACAACATAGTAGTAGTAATCGAAGGAGAAAGGGTGTTGACAAAGGTTCAATTAGATAATCACATATACTACTGTAGTCAATTGTATAAAATTGAAGTAATTACTCAACTATTATAAAGAACTGCGGATCCCAATTCCAGATTTATAAGGGTATTTTTGTAGTTATTTAACCCGTAACTCCATAAATGATTTGGTCCACATCCTTACAAGATAGAACAGGTAAACATCACAATCCACAACCTTGCAAGGAACTTCCTGCAATGCTCATCAACATAACAAATAGCCAAACTACTGAAATACCAAACATCCATTCATATGGCAGAAGAAGTGTAACATCCCTGATTTTTGCCCTATTTTCATTTTCTGAGCATCGCCTTATCACACGCACCTTGCACCACCTGACCCTGAAAGGACCCAAACCATAACCAATATAAGCGCGATGTGCTCTAAGATCCCCTCGTATCGGAATATCCCAAATCGGCCGATTCTTTCTTAAAATCGAAAACGACCGCTTCTAGGAGACCCAAAAAGTCTAAAATCTCCGTTTGAAGTCCGAATCGAGATCCATCTTCTCCTATACGTCCATATCGCTATTTGATACGCATCGTCCTTTAGAAACGTTTCCAAATTCGCGACGGGAATCAGAGTTTCAGCCGTTGGAAAAATCCAAAAACGAAAGTACCAGTTTTACTCAACCCTGTTTTCGTTTTACCCGAAACCCTGCCAAATCTTCTCGTTTTCGCGCATACTCAATTGGAATGAGTATGTGATAATTTTATCTAGCCCTCGGAAAAGTCGGATTTGCATTTGGATCCCTAAATCCTGAAAATGCCCAAAATGCCCCTGGAACAAAACACAGTGTACAGTGCACGGCACTGTACCGTGCCCGTGCTCGTGCCGCGTGCGCGCCCTGCGTGCCGCCCGTGCGCCACCGCACTGCGCCGTGCCGCGCCACCGCGTCCCCTCTCCGCCGGCACCGCCCCGTGTGCGCCTCACGTGCCCTGCGAGCTCCGCCACCTGTCCACGCCAACGACGACGCCTCGAGAACCCCCCAGATCGCCGTGCCTCGTCCCGTCGTGTCCACCACCGAACACAGCAACACCTGGCCGCGCGCAAAAGTCGCCGTTCCTGTGCATCTCAGCCACGTCCAGCGCCGGCATTGGATGAGCGTGCCACCGCTGGCCTTTGCCCGAGCTGTAGCCATGTTCTTCGACCTTCACGCCGGTGCACCGTCCCATCGCCACCGTCCTCGCCTCCGGTTGTCGTCGCACACGCGCCCGGTTGCGCCCTCCCTCGGCCAGTACCTTCCCCACAGCATCTAGAGGCTATAAAAGCCAGGGCACATTATCTCTTCACCTCACCCACACAGCAAACGCAAGAAAAACCACTGTTCATCGTCTTCCCCGAGCTCCACCTTCAGCCTTCTCAGTGACAGCACTCTCCGGTGAGTTTTTCTCCAAATTGAAGCCACCAACATATTCCTCTTACTCTCTAGATGGTTCATGAGCTTAGAATCGAGTTCATTTCTTCTCTAACTCCGGCTATCACCGGTTTTCCATTTAGCTCTGTTTTGCAAAATTCAGCCCGATCCAAAGAGATTTAGAACCCATGCTAGTGAGGAGAATTGCTCCTTAGAGTATGTTTGATCACCCCAGCTAGTTAATTTTGACTTTCAAACAGCCAATTAAAAACCCCCAAATCCCCAGCCGTGAGCTCCAGCCATCTACTCTGGCGAGCCTCCAACCGCAACCACTAGACAACCCAGTGTACCAGTAGTGATCTCCACACTCCCAGGAGCAAGGATATGTGATCAATTTCTAAATTGATCAACCCTAACTGCTCCAATTGCTCTGCCCTAACTTCTGTTCAAAACAGCCACCTTGGCATTCAAATTCCGGCCAACTCCGGCCATCCCCGGCCAAACCCTCCGGCCAGACACCTCCTGACACTTAAGCCTACATGTTTGACATAGTTTGCCTTCAAATGCATGAATCAATTGCTCAGGACACACAAACCCTAATTCTAGCAGTACAATGGCATAGAAATTGCTGTGTCCTGGACCTTTATGTGAATTCTAGAAAACCTAAGCCTTTTCTGCTTGTCCCACTTTGTCAAATAGCTTCGCCTTAGTCTAATGCACCTACTGTCCAATTTTCATCTCATTCAGAATTACCTAGACCCCTTAACTCACTTCTCGGCTTTTAGGTTAAGTTCGGACGTGACCCGAACGTCGCCCTTTTGACGTCCAATGTCCGTCGACCCTAAGAGTCTTATTTACTACTCTTCTTAGTCATCCTAAACTAGCACAAATCGACCCTTGGAAATCCAAAGCCCAAACCCTAATTCAGTTCAGAAATCAGAAGCCGTTCCAGTGTAGCGCATTATTATTTTATGTGAGCATAGTTGTCGTATTTTGTAAGTTGATTGTAATACCTTGTGTATATGCCTGTATTTGAAGATCAAGACTTCGATTACGCGGAAGAGGAAACAGAAGAACCCGCAGACTACGACAATACTACTTGGCAAGGCAAGTTTCCCTCCTTTGAACATATTGCGCCTATTATTTTATATGCATTTAATTATTTAGAATTTGGTACCTACGCATGTATGCATAGATAGTTTTGATAAAAGTATATGTTGAGAAATGATGTGAGTAGATAGTCCTATTTTGCAGACCCCCCTTGTTTCATAACAGTTTACTTTGCCTTGTCACCTTAGGAGAAAAAGTGTAGAACATATGTGTGTATTCATATACACACTACCTTAAGAGGAAATATGTACCCATGAAAATATATGTCTATACTAATAAATGTGTAAAAGAAAAGAGGAAGGCAGAAGCATGAGCAAACTATTTCTAAAGATCATTTTATGTAAAAGAAATAGGGACTACTAGCGAGGGTTGGTTTGGAAGGTTGGCACTGCGTGCGCGGTGGGTTTGTGAAAGTCTCGCTAAGGGTCCATAAGGACGGGATCGTCATGCTGTGCTTCTAAGCGACCTGAAAACGTGCTAACCACCCGCCTGGTATGGGACAGGCACAATGTCATGACTCGCCTAAAGTTAATCATTTCCTGCAATGGTTGTCGATCCGGTTTCCTGAGTGGAAATTGGTGGGCCACAGAGGGCCACGAGTGGTGTGAGGGGTAGAGAGGATAAGGCGTAAGAAGGAAGTCGCCCTAGCCTGGCTCTCGAGTCATGCGCGACCGAACCCGGAAGTGGGAATTCTATGCGTCCAGAGGAGGACCTCATAGACCCAAGGCTAGAAGAAAAGGCAGTGGGGAGGACCCACAACGATAATGAGGACCTTACGCGTGCTTGCCATGTATCATGTTGTAGGGAGTACCTACCTTGATAATGGGGCCGGTATTGTCTATGTATCGGGCAGGAAATTATTAACAATGGGTCAGTAAACTGTTGTGTAAGCTCAGCCTGGTCACCTGCGTATAAGTCGCAGGGAGCTGATCCAACATTTAAGTTGAGTTTTCGTGGTGGGTACAGTGGTACACCTCTGCAGAGTGTATGATCCGGGAGGATCTCCAAGTCCTGATCGCATACGGCTTCGCGACCAAGTCCTGATCGCATACGGCGTCGCGACCAAGTCCTGATCGCATACGGCTTCGTGACCAAGTCCTGATCGCATATGGGTCCGCGACTTTGGATTGGTCCGCGACCAGGAAAAGGGATTCGTTCCCTGTTCGGAATTGTAATCCGATCCGAATGTGTATAACTAAGCTTATCTGTTTAGGATTAGTTATATGAGTCTAATACGTTTAGGTCTCTAAGTCTGATACGTACTCATACGATTGGACTATAAATACCTTGTAATAGGTCTAGTTTAGATCATCGAAGAATCATAGAACTTATTTAAGTTTTAGACACTTATAGTTCCTTCGACATAGGCAAGTGTGCCTAACGTTCGACGTGTAAAGCCCTCTTTGAAATAAAGAGTTGTGCAATTACTTTGGGTTTCGGTATTTCCGAGTAAGATCCCGTTATTCCGCATATTAGAATCTGGGCGAGCCTAGTGCGAAAACCAAGGCTAGGTCTCAAACGGATCAAGTTGGTATCAGAGCAACTTTCCTATCCTGTGGATGGTGAAGACTCGCCAGGGTTACAAAACTTCCGGCGAAATTCCAGGCGATCAATTGACGGTTCCTACAGCCGCGTCTCCGACAATGTCTGACGATACCTCCGTGCAAGCTAACCTAGCCGAGCAAGTGGCTAAGCTCTCCACCGACATAGAAACCGTGCTTGCTTGGATTAAGCAGCAGGCCATGATTGTACCTCCTGAAGTAGGGAAGGTTATGGGTGAGAAGGCTGGTGAAGACTTGCGCAGGGCAGACGAAGATGAAGACGAAGGCAACCACAAGACCGACGACCTCGCCAACACCTCCTTAACTGTCGGATCTTTTAAAGTCGACGCTAAGATTGATATACCCATATATGATGGGGTGATCGATGCCGAGAAGCTGGATTCTTGGATCGACCAACTTGAGGCCTATTTTGACCTGAAAGGGTTTAGTAGCGCTCAAAAGGTCAAATTTGCACCTTTGAAGATGAAGGACCACGCCAAGACATGGTGGAAGGCCCTTGTCACCAGTGGTGAAGCTGACGACCTTGCGTGGGGTCAATTCAAACGACTTCTGCGACAAAAATTCTATCCGATGGGTTACCTTGAGGAGAGATGGGAGCGTTGGCACAGATTGTACCAACGGCGCGACCAGACCGTCCAAGACTATACGACAGAGTTTCGGCGACAAGCAATGGTCATTGGCATCTCACTATCCGACCCTCAGGTATTTCGGAAGTACACATCTGGACTTCAGAAATCGATCAGTACTGAGCTAAGTCTGTTCGGTGCCCAAGACATTGCGACCGCGAGCACAACTGCTATGGCGATCGAGAAGAAGAACAAATCCCGCAGCGACAAAAGCACGAAGGAAAGTGCGACCTCGACAAAGAAAAAGCCGAGTCCGAAGAAGAACGCTTCAAAATCGGGCACGGGTGCCTTTTGCGAAAATTGTCAAGTCGCGGGGCATACCAAGGACAAATGTTACAAGCTTCATCCTGAACTTCGGCCAAAGAAAAACGGACCAGGGAAAAGAACAGCCACGGCTACTGCGACTTCACCCGACGAAGAAGTTGTCCGAGTGAATTCGGTTAATGAGGAGGATACGACCTTGTCTCTGATGGCAATGCCGAAGGAGAAGGGTTCCGATCCACCGAACGACCATCACCCAACGGAGGACTTGTTCACCATCAACATCCAGGTGAAGCACGAAGTGGTCGCAGCGATATTCGATCCAGGAAGTCAGAAGAATCTGGTCTCCGCTGGACTGGTTCGGCGACTTGGTTTGAAGACAACCACACACCCGCGACCATATCCGCTGGGTTGGTTTACATCCGACGTGAACCAACAGATTACGAGTCAGTGTGTGTTGAAGTTTGCGATCTCTGCACGGTACATCGATGAGGTGCAGTGCGATGTTGTCCCTATCGATATCTGTCAGGTGATATTTGGGAGTCCGTATCTGTATGATCGAGATGCTCACTTCCATCGGCGAGCGCAAGAGTACGACCTCACCAAAGACGGAGTTAAGTTCGTGATTAGTAGAGACATCCACGTCAACACTTCGAACTTGATTACCGCAAATCAATCCAAACGGATTGTTAATGCATGTCACAAGTATGTGCTTTTCATGATTCGACCCATTGGACAAAGTGAGGGTACTCGACCAGTGTTGTCGTTGGCGTGCCGAGAAGATTCTGGTCGTTTGTCGAGACTACTGGAGAAATACAGTGATTTATTCGAGACTACCCAGGGTCGTCCACCGAAACGTCCAGTCGAGCACGAAATTCAGCTTGTGTCCGATGCAACACTGCCCAATCTGAGTATGTATCACAACTCAGTATTGGAGAATGAAGAGATCAAAAGACAACTTGGTGAGTTGCTGAACGATGGTGTCATTCAACCAAGTAGTTCACCTTGTGGATCTCCTGTGGTGTTAGTACCAAAGAAAGATGGGACTTGGCGTATGTGCATCGACTATCGAGCACTGAACAAGATCACCATCAAGAACCGGTACCCTCTTCCTCGTATTGATGACCTGCTAGACCAATTGAAGCATGCTGTTGTCTTCTCCAAATTGGATCTTAAGTCAGGATATCATCAAGTCAGCATCCGAGAGGAGGATACGTGGAAGACCGCATTCAAAACACGACAAGGTCTGTTCGAATGGCTGGTCATGCCGTTTGGTCTCTGCAACGCCCCGGCAACTTTCATGCGTCTTATGAATGACGTATTGAGACAGTTCATCGACGACTTTGTGATCGTTTACCTCGACGACATATTGGTTTATAGTCGTTCGTGGGATGAGCACCTCATTCATGTCGAAAAGGTGTTCGATCAGCTTCGGCAACATCGACTTCGCCTCAACCGTAAGAAGTGCGAGTTCGGCCAGCAAACTCTGCTTTACCTTGGATTCCTGGTCGGCAACGGTACGTTGCAAATCGACCCAGATAAGGTAAAAGTGATTCGCAAGTGGCCGCGACCGCGAACAGTTACGGATGTGCGTAGTTTTGTGGGAGCATGCCAATACCTTCGGAAGTTCATCCGACACTTCTCGATTATGGCTTCTCCGTTGCATGCATTAACCAAGATCGATCAGAAGTTCGAGTGGACAGGGAAACATGAGGACACGTTTCTCTTGCTGAAAAGGAAGATCAGCAAGGCGCCTGTGTTAGCTTTGCCGAATCTCCAGAAACCGTTCGAGCTAGAAACCGATGCCTCAGGTTATGCGATGGGAGCAGTGCTCATGCAAGAAGGTCGACCAGTGGCATATCACTCCGAGTTATTCCAGGGAGCTCAGAAGAACTATCTGACTTATGATAAGGAGTTATGCGCACTGCATCAGGCCGTGAAACATTGGCAGTGTTATCTCTTGGGGAAAGAGATGGTTGTCCACACCGACCATCAACCATTGCAATATTTGCAAACTCAGTCCAAGCTACAGCAAGCTCGGCACATGAAGTGGATGTCATATCTGCAGCAGTTTAATCTAGTGATTAAGTACAAGAAGGGCGTACACAACAAATTGGCAGACATGTTGTCGCGACCACCAGTTACGGCCCTCTGTTTATCAGCGTTCATGCAGATCGAGCCCTCATGTCATGATGACTATGCCACTATGTACAGTGAAGACCCTGATTTTCAAACAGTACTAACTGAACTCGAAACAAGGAAACCTACGGAGTTCGTTCGTCGAGAAGGACTCTTGTACAAGGGCAATTTACTTTGCATACCTCGTGGAGCACCTCGAATTCAATGGATGCGAGAAGCGCACACATCGAAGGTAGCTGGTCACTTTGGGGTTACAAAAACGTTGCAAAATCTTCACCGACATGTGTTCTGGCCGCGTATGCAGCAAGATGTGGCTAGTTTTGTTCGAGGCTGTGGTCTCTACAGCATCTCGAAACCGGCAAACCGAAAATTAGGTTTGTACACTCCTTTGCCAGTTCCATCGCGACCATGGGAAAGCATATCTATGGATTTCTTGGGAGGATTGCCTAAGACCCGACGTGGCAACGACTATCTATTCGTGGTCGTTGATCGGTTCTCCAAAATGATTATTCTTATACCTTGTCGGAAGACTATCACGGGAGAAGAGGCAGCTCGGGTATTCTTTCAACACGTTTGGACACACTTCGGACTGCCGACTTCTATTGTGTCTGATCGCGATACCCGGTTCCTTAGTCACTTCTGGCGATCGCTCTGGACGATGATGGACACCAAGCTAAAGAGGAGTACTGCTTTTCATCCGCAAACTGATGGTCAAACCGAGGTGGTTAATCGCACAGTCGTTCATCTCTTGAGAGGATATAACTCGAAGCACCTGAAGACCTGGGATGAAAGCATACCGTACCTACAGTTTGTTTTTAATCGAGCAGTGCATGGTTCGACTGGAAAGTCATCGTTTGAGGTCTGTTTAGGATTTCTACCACATAGTCCATTCGACATGGAGTTTGTGATCCCTCCCTCAGCACAGAACAGCAAGGAAGCATCTGATCAGGATCGAGCACAAAAGTTCCTGGAAGGTATTCAACGACTCCATCGTGAGGTTGAACAGAACTTGCTGAAAGCTCAACTCAAGTACAAGGCGCGACATGATCGGCACCGAGTTGATACGCAATTTCAAGAAGGTGATATGGTATGGTTACATCTGAGTAAGGAGAGACTTAAAGGTGAAGGTAAGAAGCTCAAACCTATTCGTTATGGTCCTTTTCGGATTTTGCGGAAAGTGGGTAATAATGCTTGTCAGCTCGAGTTACCTCCATACATGGATATTTACTCGGTTGTTAATGTTGAGCACCTCAAACTGTTTGAGCCTTCAATGCTGGATGATGAGCCAGATACCATAGTACCATATGTTGAAGATTTGGTCTATCAACGAGACGAACCTCTACGTGAAGATGTGATTCTGGAGAAGAAGGTGACTACCACCCGCAGTGGCACCAAGGAGACTTTTCGAATCGGTCGGAAAG
This sequence comes from Pharus latifolius, assembly GCA_019359835.1. Taxonomy (NCBI): domain Eukaryota; kingdom Viridiplantae; phylum Streptophyta; class Magnoliopsida; order Poales; family Poaceae; genus Pharus; species Pharus latifolius. Next base: position 1,448,505 of record CM033328.1, read on the forward strand.
ATCAACGAGCACGTGCGGCAAAGTGGTACACCAGAGAAGATGGACAAACCCAATTTCCACATCTCCAGTTCGATCGAGAGGTCGCAACAGGGGTTGGCTCCTTCTTAACAAGGGAGTCATGATCCGGGAGGATCTCCAAGTCCTGATCGCATACGGCTTCGCGACCAAGTCCTGATCGCATACGGCTTCGTGACCAAGTCCTGATCGCATATGGGTCCGCGACTTTGGGTTGGTCCGCGACCAGGAAAAGGGATTCGTTCCCTGTTCGGAATTGTAATCCGATCCGAATGTGTATAACTAAGCTTATCTGTTTAGGATTAGTTATATGAGTCTAATACGTTTAGGTCTCTAAGTCTGATACGTACTCATACGATTGGACTATAAATACCTTGTAATAGGTCTAGTTTAGATCATCGAAGAGTCATAGAACTTATTTAAGTTTTAGACACTTATAGTTCCTTCGACGTAGGCAAGTGTGCCTAACGTTCGACGTGTAAAGCCCTCTTTGAAATAAAGAGTTGTGCAATTACTTTGGGTTTCGGTATTTCCGAGTAAGATCCCGTTATTCCGCATATTAGAATCTGGGCGAGCCTAGTGCGAAAATCAAGGCTAGGTCTCAAACGGATCAGTGTAAAAAGGTATTCGAATACTCCGTGCTCCCGGGTTTTCTGGAGCCTGGTCGTAGTGGGGTGGTCCCTCGTTGTTGCAGCATGATTAGTATTGATAAATTCTTTAAAATGAGATCAAACCATGGCGACTCATGGGAGTTTAGCCTGACTCTGTGAAAAGTATACATATGTACAACCTCGACTTGCAAAGAAAGAGGTAATCCACGGAAAAGGAAAGGAAATTGTCCACTGAGCGGCAGATGATGATGATGGGAACATGGAGATTGAACCCATGGATGCAGACGACGACGACTTACAGGAGGATCTAGAAGAGATCATACCATATGACTCCGCAGACGAGGAGTGAACATATAAAACCCTCTAAGTAGTAACCATTGGTACTTTGTATCCAACCTTTGGTCGTTAAATCTGGTAGTTGTTGAGGAATCATGACCTCTATAGTATAAATAAAGTAGTTTTTGAGTGTAAGCCTTGTACTGTATGTGAATTAATGAAAAAAGATTTTTAGAAAAATGTAAACGCTTCTATGAGTCTTCCTTAAACCTATGCTAACCATACTTTTCTTTCCCCAGTCAAAATTCTCATCTTTTCCCTATTATTTCTCCACAGTAACATGGTGAGTCCTAGAGGAAGAGGCCAGAGAGGAAGAGGTAGACCAGCTGGAAGAGGAGAACCCTCAAATGAAGACCCCGTCTTTAACATGCCAGGACCTTCAGCAGCGCCATCCAGTAACAACATTAACGATATCCTAATGTGGATGGAGTGGAACCGCCAGGAGGCAGCGGCCACTCATAACCAGATCCTCGAAGAATTAATGCAGCAAAGAACACCTACTGCAAGCGTATCAGGAGCATCTTCGACTCCATCCAGATTATCAGATTTCCAGAAGACGCGTCCCCCAGTCTTCTCAAGCTCCGAGGACCCCTTAGTAGCCGAAGATTGGCTACGTGATATTGAGAGGAAGTTAAACATTGCTAAGTGCAGAGATGAGGAAAAGCTTTTGTACGGATCCCATCAGCTAGCAGGAGCTGCAGCTACATGGTGGGAGAACTACGAAACTGTGCACTCGAATGCGGATTCCATTACGTGGAAGGAATTCAAAGAACAGTTTCGCCAATATCACGTCCCAAGGGGAGTGATACAAGCCAAGCGCCGAGAGTTCATTAATTTGAAACAAGGCAATAGCACAATAAAGCAATACTTGCATCAATTTGTGCAATTATCTCGTTATGCCCCAGAGGACATACTTACGGAAGAAAGGAAGATTGAGAGATTCTGTGAAGGATTGCAATATACATGGCAATACCATCTATCCTCACAAGAATTCACCAATTTTCATGTCCTCATCGATCGATTGGTCAAGATGGAGGAAAAACGAGGAAAGGTAGAGGAGGAGCGGAAGAGGAAAGTACAGCCAAACTTCTTCCAAGGAAGAACGAACAGAAAGCCTATGCCACCATTTCGCCCAAGTTTTAGACCTCCTCAGCATCCTCAAAGACCTACACCTCCAACTGCATCACCATCTCAGCCAGCACCCTTGTGCCCTGCCTGCAAAGAGCACCACTTCTTCAGAGATTGCCCTATGCGGAACGTGGAATGTTTCCACTGTGGACGGAAGTCGAAGGAGCCTTAGACGTGGTGATAGGTAAATTTCTCATCCATGAAGAAATTTCAATTACTTGGTTTGATCCTGGAGCAACACTTTCATTTGTATCGAGGTCGTTCGCAGCTAGATGTGAATTACCTGTTAGTATTCTTGATCGCCCCATCTTAATTCAAGCCCCAGGAGTTAAGATGCCCGCAAATTCCATCTGTAGAAATATCGCCTTTTTATTGGCAACCTAAAATTCTTGGCAGATTTGCTAGTTTTATATCTCCAAGGTCTAGATGTCATTCTTGGTATGGATTGGCTGTCGAAGCATAAAGGTCAGATGGATTGTGAAAGAAAGTCAATCACCCTGACAAATCAAGAAGGGAGTCAGATCACCTTTCATGCAGAGAGATCATCACCTGGCAACCGCCTACTAAACTGCGTGAGGGAAGCAAAAATGGATGAAGTAACCGTGGTATGTGAGTACCCAGAAGTTTTTCCAGAGGAACTTCCAGGTATGCCACCCGATAGAGACATAGAGTTTTCTATTGAGCTTAAACCGGGATCAGCCCCATACGCCAGAAAACTCTTTAGAATGACCAACCAAGAGCAGGAAGAGTTGAAGAAACAAGTGGAAGAACTGGAACAGAAAGGATTTATCCGAACCAGTTCATCATCATGGGGAGCCCCAGTACTCTTCGCGAAAAAGAAAGATGGTAGTCTTCGCTTATGCATAGACTATAGGAAGTTGAATGGCATGACCATTAAAAATAAATACCGTCTTCCAAGAATAGACGATCTGTTTGACCAGCTGAGAGGCGCAGCTGTGTTCTCAAAGATCGATCTAAGATCAGGGTATCATCAGTTAAAAATCTGAGAAGCAGACATACCTAAAACTGCTTTTGTATCTCGGTATGGGCTATATGAGTTTACTGTAATGCCCTTTGGTCTAACAAACGTTCCAGCAGTGTTCATGAACTTAATGAACAAAGTCCTCATGGAATTCTTAGACCAATTTGTCATTGTCTTTGTAGATGACATTCTCATCTTCTCAAAGACAGAAGAGCAACATGTAGAACACCTTCGGAAAGTATTAGAGAAACTGGCTACACATCAACTATATGCAAAATTTGAAAAATGTGCATTTTGGTTGAAAGAAGTGTCTTTCTTGGGTCATATTATCTCTGGAAAAGGAGTAGCAATGGATCCAAGTAAGATTCAAGCCATATTGGAATGGAAACAACCAACCACGGTCACAGAGATCAGAAGTTTCTTAGGATTAGCAGGATATTATCGAAGGTTCATTGAAGGATTCTCCAAGATCACAAGACCCCTCACGAGGCTGCTAAAGAAGGACATCGCTTTTGACTGGACTGAAGCCTGCAGCGGAAGTTTTGCAGAGTTGAAGAGGCTCTTAACGACTGCACCCATTCTTATCTTGCCTGATGATAAGAAGAATTTTGTTGTATATTGTGACGCATCCAAGCAAGGACTAGGTTGTGTCCTTATGCAAGAAGGAAAGGTAGTAGCATACGCTTCAAGGCAGCTACGACCTCATGAGGAGAACTACCCAACGCACGATTTGGAACTAGCCGCAGTAGTACATGCATTGAAAATGTGGTGGCACTATTTGTTGGGAAATAAATGTGAAATTTACACTGATCACAAAAGCTTGAAGTACATTTTTACTCAAGCAGACCTGAACATGAGACAAAGAAGATGGTTGGAATTGATCAAAGACTATGATCTAGAAATTCATTACCATCCTGGAAAGGCAAATGTAGTAGCAGATGCCTTGAGCAGGAAGTCTTATGTCAGCCAGATGAACGTAACTGGGATTCCAAGTCAGTTACTTAGAGAGTTTGAAAACTTGAATCTAGAATTGGTTGATCAAGGAATGATTGCCACTATGAAGGTAGAATGTGATCTAAAGATGCAGATCAAGGAAGCTCAAGAGGTAGACCCAAGTCTTCAAGAATTAAAGGAGGACATTAAATCCGGAAAGGATACGAGCTTCAGAGAAGATGATCAAGGAATCCTGTGGAATCAAAATCGGGTTTGCGTCCCTAACAACCAGAAGATCAAGGACTTGATATTGAGTGAAGCACACAACACGCCTTACTCAATCCATCCTGGAAGTACTAAAATGTACCAGGATCTAAAGAACCAATTCTGGTGGATTGGAATGAAACGAGAAATAGCAAAATATGTGGCATCCTGTGACACATGCAGCAGAGTGAAAGCTGAACATCAAAAACCTGCAGGACCTCTACAACCCCTACCCGTACCAGAATGGAAATGGGATGAAATAGGAATGGATTTCATAGTTGGATTGCCAAAAACCTCAAAAGGATATGATGCTATATGGGTCATAGTGGATAGACTAACAAAGGTAGCACATTTTGTGCCAGTAAGTACCACGTATTCCACTAAGAGGTTGGCAGACCTGTATCTTACAAAGATTGTGGCCTTACACGGTATACCAAAAGCAATCGTTTCGGATCGTGGACCACAATTCGTATCAGATTTCTGGAAAGAATTCCAGACGCTCTTAGGAACTAAACTAAAGTTCAGTACAGCATATCACCCTCAAACGGGAGGACAAACCGAAAGAGTAAATCAGATTCTAGAAGATATGCTAAGAGCTGGTGTCTTGGACTACGGTAATACATGGGAGCAATTTCTACCATATGCTGAATTTTCATACAATAACAGCTATCAAGCCAGTTTACAAATGGCACCATTCGAGGCATTGTACGGACGGAAGTGCCGCACGCCTATATATTGGACTGAAATAGGCCAGAAGCAATATCTCGGATCCCAATTGGTAGAAGAGGCCATTGCACACGTGAAGATCATGAGAGAGCGACTGAAGATAGCTCAATCAAGACAGAAGAACTACGCTGATCGTAGAAAAAGAGAATTATCATTTGAAGAAGGAGACTATGTGTATCTGAAAGTGACACCTTTCAAAGGAGTACACAGATTTCAGATAAAAGGAAAATTAAGTCCAAGATACATCGGACCATATCAGATAAGTAAAAGGATAGGAAAGGTGGCCTACAGATTAGAATTACCACCAGAGTTAAAAGGAGTCCATGACGTATTTCACGTCTCGCAATTGAGAAAATGTTTAAGAGCACCCGAAGATGAAGTGCCACTAGCAGGAGCAGGAGTTCAACCTGATTTATCCTACAAAGAATACCCTGTAAAGATACTCGAGAGAAAGGAAAGGAACTTAAAATCAAGGACTATTAAGCTTTGCAAAGTACAATGGAATCATCATTCAGAAAAAGAAGCAACTTGGGAAAAAGAAGAAGACCTGCGTCAGAACCATCCTTACCTCTTCAGCAAGTCACCTAAATCTCGAGGACGAGATTATTCTTAAGAGGGGTAGGTTGTAACATCCCTGATTTTTGCCCTATTTTCATTTTCTGAGCATCGCCTTATCACACGCACCTTGCACCACCTGACCCTGAAAGGACCCAAACCATAACCAATATAAGCGCGATGTGCTCTAAGATCCCCTCGTATCGGAATATCCCAAATCGGCCGATTCTTTCTTAAAATCGAAAACGACCACTTCTAGGAGACCCAAAAAGTCTAAAATCTCCGTTTGAAGTCCGAATCGAGATCCATCTTCTCCTATACGTCCATATCGCTATTTGATAGGCATCGTCCTTTAGAAACGTTTCCAAATTCGCGACGGGAATCAGAGTTTCAGCCGTTGGAAAAATCCAAAAACGAAAGTACCAGTTTTACTCAACCCTGTTTTCGTTTTACCCGAAACCCTGCCAAATCTTCTCGTTTTCGCACATACTCAATTGGAATGAGTATGTGATAATTTTATCTAGCCCTCGGAAAAGTCGGATTTGCATTTGGATCCCTAAATCTTGAAAATGCCCAAAATGCCCCTGGAACAAAACACAGTGTACAGTGCACGGCACTGTACCGTGCCCGTGCCCGTGCTCGTGCCGCGTGCGCGCCCTGCGTGCCGCCCGTGCGCCACCGCACTGCGCCGTGCCGCGCCACCGCGTCCCCTCTCCGCCGGCACCGCCCCGTGTGCGCCTCACGTGCCCTGCGAGCTCCGCCACCTGTCCACGCCAACGATGACGCCTCGAGAACCCCCCAGATCGCCGTGCCTCGTCCCATCGTGTCCACCACCGAACACAGCAACACCTGGCCGCGCGCAAAAGTCGCCGTTCCTGTGCATCTCAGCCACGTCCAGCGCCGGCATTGGATGAGCGTGCCACCGCTGTCCTTTGCCCGAGCTGTAGCCACATTCTTCGACCTTCACGCCGGTGCACCGTCCCATCGCCACCGTCCTCGCCTCCGGTTGTCGTCGCACACGCGCCCGGTTGCGCCCTCCCTCGGCCAGTACCTTCCCCACAGCATCTAGAGGCTATAAAAGCCAGGGCACATTATCTCTTCACCTCACCCACACAGCAAACGTATGTGTGTATTCATATACACACTACCTTAAGAGGAAATATGTACCCATGAAAATATATGTCTATACTAATAAATGTGTAAAAGAAAAGAGGAAGGCAGAAGCATGAGCAAACTATTTCTAAAGATCATTTTATGTAAAAGAAATAGGGACTACTAGCGAGGGTTGGTTTGGAAGGTTGGCGCTGTGTGCGCGGTGGGTTTGTGAAAGCCTCGCTAAGGGTCCATAAGGACGGGATCGTCGTGCTGTGCTTCTAAGCGACCTGAAAACGTGCTAACCACCCGCCTGGTATGGGACAGGCACAATGTCATGACTCACCTAAAGTTAATCATTTCCTGCAATGGTTGTCGATCCGGTTTCCCGAGTGGAAATTGGTGGGCCACAGAGGGCCACGAGTGGTGTGAGGGGTAGAGAGGATAAGGCGTAAGAAGGAAGTCGCCCTAGCCTGGCTCTCGAGTCGTGCGCGACCGAACCCGGAAGTGGGAATTCTATGCGTCCAGAGGAGGACCTCATAGACCCAAGGCTAGAAGAAAAGGCAGTGGGGAGGACCCACAACGATAATGAGGACCTTACGCGTGCTTGCCATGTATCATGTTGTAGGGAGTACCTACCTTGATAATGGGGCCGGTATTGTCTATGTATCGGGCAGGAAATTATTAACAATGGGTCAGTAAACTGTTGTGTAAGCTCAGCCTGGTCACCTGCGTATAAGTCGCAGGGAGCTGATCCGACATTTAAGTTGAGTTTTCGTGGTGGGTACAGTGGTACACCTCTGCAGAGTGTAAAAAGGTATTCGAATACTCCGTGCTCCCGGGTTTTCTGGAGCCTGGTCGTAGTGGGGTGGTCCCTCGTTGTTGCAGCATGATTAGTATTGATAAATTCTTTAAAATGAGATCAAACCATGGCGACTCATGGGAGTTTAGCCTGACTCTGTGAAAAGTATACATATGTACAGTTTTGATAAATTACTTTGAGAAATAAAACCCCAGATTCAGGGAGACTTTCCAAAGTACTAAAATATCTCTGTTCAATAAAATTACATTAGGTATGTGACGAGGATTGACACCCGGGTCACTTCTAATAAACTTTTGAGTCAAGACAAGTTCGAACCAGACATGTATCTGGTGATGCGAACTCAAGCTATTCTCAGGGGCATCACCATGAGGTCGCAAGCTTTACGCGATCAGGTCGCAGCTTTACGCGGTCAGACCGTAAGCCTTGCGCGGTCAGAAGTTCGTAGGCTATACGCGAACTACACATTCAGGATATTGCGCGGTCAGCCAATATCCCGCGGTCAGAACATCTGCCGATCAGGATATTTGGGATCTATCTATTCGGTTGCCCATACAACAGGATATTCTAAGTATCCCGAAGATTCCTACACGTGGAGAATCGACCGTCAGAAGGTTAACATGTACAGTTATCCATGAATAACACATGTTTAACCTGCGTGGAGGTTAAGAGCGGTTCCAAAAACCGCATCCAACCGTCCGTGCAACCGATTGATGCAGTTTTCTCCACATGGCACCCTTTCAAGCAGTACAAAAGGATGGCATGGAGCATCAATCAGAGGGATCCGAAACATCAACCGAGAGATCAGAAGATCAAGAAACCCACAATCATCTAAGTTAGCCAAGTCTACGGTTCATCTCATATAGCATTTTAGTAAGCCTTCTTTGGCTTATCCTTATACACTTTTACAGGGAAAATCCTCGCCTGTGAGGACTTTTCCCTCCATTTGTAAATCTTTTACCACACTTAGTGAAATCTCAACAGGACGTAGGGCTATTACTCCCGCCATCGAGGGCCCGAACCTGTCTAAACTCTCTGTGCTCTTGTTCACCATTGTTCAGCATACCTTCCCGGAGGGTCATCTTGAAAGGTCTCACAATTACAAATTCTGCATAAGTTCGGCTGAGGACCCCGAGTCCGAATCGTCGACAGCTGGCGCCCACCGTGGGGCCTTTCTCAAGGCGTCCTAATTAAAATTCGGAGGTTCGCCGAAACATGGCTGGAGCATATGATTCCGAGAATGATTTCGATCTCGAGGATTATGCCCATATACCAATGCCTTCTCCAAGTGATCCTGTTCCGATGGAAGAGGTCGAAGGCCAGAATCTTCCACAGGTCGAATCATCTCCCCAAGTCATGTTAATCGACCAGGAGGTAACTGGCACAAGGTCAGAACCCGCAGAGGTTCTTAATGTGCTAGGTGATGAATCTGGCCCGTCATACGATCCCGCTGAGGGAAAATATGATGGTGACCCTGAAGTTAGCCCAGGAAGGTTCGACCCTGATAACCTCCACCGTCTCTTTGATTTCGAGTCCGACTCGGAACAAACCGAGATGTTCTCCCCATCGGCGACCTCTCTCCCTAGGCAGTTTGCTGCGTTGTCGGAAGAAACTCCCGATCAACAGGCTGCCAGGGAAGAACAAGATCGCAAACAGAAGGAGGAACAAGATCTCGAGCAACAGAACAACGAACTACGCAGAACTGCCCTAGAGGCTCTTCAAGATGCGCAGGCTCGTTACGATGCTGCCCCGAGTTCTTCTCGACGGTCGCGTGGTCGTAGACGTGACCAGACTCCTTCCTTACCACCGGAGCATTTCCTAGTGGACGAAGAAACAATAACACCTGGTGCCCCTAGGAGAAGTACCCATGGTCGACTGCGATCTATCGCGGAAGTCATGCGCAATTTTCCTCCTACGGTCACGGATGCGCAGAGACCGGCCTTTTTCAGGATCCTGGCGGAAAGACTGGATGAGGTCGCATCCGAGGCGACCCCAACAGCCTCTTCCCGCTCAGTGACACATTCCCGCGAACGAGATGGTCCTCATTCTGGCTCTGGTCGACGGAATTACCCGCCGCCTGTACCGTCCCGACAGGACAAATACCAGCGAATGCAGGACTCTCGTAGTAGGGATCGAGTTCCCGTTCACTCTCGTTTGGGACCACGGGTAACCTCGCCATCACGTGAGTTTGCTCAAAACCCGACCGAAAGTCGCAGGACGGTTCACGGCCCTTACGTTGGTTGCAAAGCTTTCTCGCCTGGCCTACGAGCAGTCATTTGGCCCGATAAGTTTCGACCAGGGGCCATTGAGAGGTTTGATGGAACTCAGAACCCATCCGAGTTCCTTCAGATCTATATTACTGCCATCCAAGCAGTAGGAGGCGATGACAAGGTCATGGCCAACTACCTGCCAACAGTCCTCGCAGGACCGGCTAGAACCTGGTTGTTTAATCAGCCTGAGGGTTCCATTTACAATTGGGAAATGCTATGCGATGCCATCCTCAGCAATTTCCAAAATTGTTACCAAAAGCCGGGTAAGGAGGACGACCTGCATAGATTGCGGCAAACTTCGACCGAAACACTTCGGCAGTTTGTCAAGAGGTTTGTCGGGGTAAGAAATACCATCCCGAACATATCTGATGGCTCCGTAATCAGGGCATTTAAGCATGCCGTTCGATACCGGAGATTCACTGAAGACTTGCTTATCCACCCTCCTCGATCAGTGGCCGATCTGTTCGATATGGCTGATCGATACTCCGATGCAGCCGAGGCAGTCGAATGGAACTGAATGGTTGATAAGGGGGACCTACCGCCCCAACCAGGCTTCAAGGACGCCAAGAAAGAAGATTCAAGCAAAAAGCCGGAGTCTTCACCGGGTGGGAAGTCAAAAAAGTCGAAGAGGAACCGCTCTGGACAGTACCGTGAGGTCGCAGTCGCGGAGAAACCACCTTCGACCAAAGGTAATAAGTCTTCTTTTAAAAGTAAAACTGCTTCTGGTGGCCGGGATTCCGACCAGCCAGAAAAATCAACTAATCCGCCGGAGGGCAAGAGGTGGTGTCCACTCCACAACTCCGCAGGCCACGACCTCAAAAATTGCAGGAGTTGGTTGAAACAGCTGGATGATTTCTACCAAGGAGCTGGGCCAATGCCAACCTTACGGCCTAAAGAGCAGGCGTGCGGGATTAGAGACGTCGACGGAGACGAAGAAATGGCTTACCAGGTACCTCAAAATTATGTTAATGTCATTTTCGGAGGTTCCTCCTCTTTCGTTTCCAAAAGGCAGTTTAAAACCTTTTGCCGAGAGGTTAACCAAATGGAGACATCCCTTGTTGAACCTCAATATCCCCGTTGGTCGGATATGCCTTTGACGTTCGATCGCGCTGACTGTCCTGTGGGGCTAACTCGACCATTGAGGCTACCTCTGGTTATTACCCCAATCATCAATAACGCGAGAGTCGAAAGGGTCCTGATTGATGGGGGAAGTTCCCTTGATCTTTTATTGGTCAAGACACTCGACGAGATGCAAATTCCTCGTTCGAAGATCAAGCCCATAATCCATCCGTTTTATGGAATAATCCCAGGCCCCTTCATGATGCCATTGGGACAAGTGGTCCTCCCGGTCACTCTGGGAGAACCAGATAACTTCCGAACAGAATTGGTTACTTTCGATGTAATCGATTGTGATTCAGCTTATAATGCAATCTTTGGCAGGCCGACTCTTGCTAAGTTCATGATGGCAACGCACTATGCTTATCAGTGCGGGAAATTGCCTGGCCCCAAAGGTGTCATTTCGGTCCGAGGTAGTCGCAACGTGGCGCTCACGTGCGACCGGCTATCTTTGGAGATGGTCGATCAACTTCCCCTCCGGGACGCTCAGGTCGCCACCGTTGCCACCGATGCGATCAGGGCTGCTCCTCGACCAGATGAGAAACTCAAACAAGTTCCTTTGTACCCAGATGACCCATCCAAGACAATTCGGGTTGGGTCAGCCCTGGATAACAAATAGGAACTCGACCTCGTTGCTTTCCTCCGGGCTAACGCAGACGTATTTGCGTGGAAACCGTCCGACATGCCCGGTGTCCCAAGGGAAGTAATTGAGCACAGGTTAGCAATTCGACCTGGACAACGACCAATAAAGCAAAAGCTCAGGGGTTTTGCCACCGACCGACAGGAAGCCATCCGAGAAGAGTTAGACAAACTCTTACAAGCCGGGTTTATCCGCGAAGTGAATCACCCGGACTGGCTCGCCAATCCGGTCATGGTCCGCAAGTCAAATGGCAAGTGGCGCATGTGCGTCGACTACACTAGCCTCAACAGTGCCTGTCCGAAGGATGACTTTCCCCTTCCCCGCATCGACCAGCTGGTTGACTCCACGGCGGGTTGCGAACTGATGAGTTTTCTGGATGCCTACTCAGGATATCATCAAATTAGCATGGCAGAAGACGATGAAGAGAAAACTGCCTTCATCACCCCGTTCGGCACATACTGCTACGTCAGAATGCCGTTCGGTCTCAAGAACGCAGGTTCCACGTACCAGCGCTTGATGCAAAAGACCTTTCTTTCCCAGATAGGGCGTAATCTCGAAGCATATGTAGACGATTTGGTTGTAAAGAGCACCAAAAGATTGTCTCATTTGGACGATCTTGCTGAAACCTTCTGTAACTTGAATCGCTTTGGAATAAAATTGAACCCGGAGAAATGTTCTTTCGGGGTTTCTTCAGGAAAGCTTCTTGGTTTCCTTGTGTGTTCCAGGGGCATTGAGGTTAATCCTGAGAAAATCAGAGCTATTGAACAAATGAGGTCGCCTTCGACCATGAAGGATGTTCAACGCCTGGCTGGTCGCATGGCAGCTTTAAGTCGCTTCATATCGCGATTAGGCGAAAGGGGACTACCTTTCTTTAAAGCCTTGCGGAAACATCATAACTTCACGTGGTCCGACGAAGCCGAAAAAGCGTTTCAGGAGGTAAAAACATATCTGTCCAGTCCGCCAGTATTGGTGTCTCCTGAAAAGGAAGAACCATTACTCCTGTATTTGGCAGCCACCCCACACGCGGTCAGTGCAGTTCTGATCGCGGAAAGGGAAGGAGTACACAGACCCGTCTACTATGTGAGCGAAGTACTTCATGGTCCTAAGGAGCGCTACCCTGAGGTCCAGAAGATACTTTACGCGCTACTGATGGCTTCCTGTAAGCTACGACATTACTTTTAAGCACACAAGATCACAGTACCCTCCTCTTTTCCTTTAGGGGATATTGTCCGAAATCCAGAAAAATCCGGTCGAATCGCCAAATGGGCAGTCGAATTCGGTGCCTTCGAGATCCATTTCACCCCTCGCACGGCGGTTAAGTCTCAGGTTTTGGCCGACTTTGTGGTCGAATGGACCAACCCTGTGCCACCCGTGCAGATAGCACAGGAACTGGAGTGCCCCGATTATTGGACAGTGTACTTTGACGGCTCCCGTAGTTTTCAACACTCGGGGGCTGGAGTGGTCTTAGTTACGCCTCAGGGCGAACAGCTTAAGTATGTCATTCAACTTCACTTTGTTGCAACCAACAACGCAGCAGAGTATGAAGGTCTTCTTGCAGGGCTCCGGGCAGCAAAATTCCTCGGAGTCCGTCGATTAGTGGTGAGGGGGGACTCACAGCTGGTCGTAAACCAGGTAAACAAGGAGTACAGCACCTCCGATGAGACAATGGCTCATTACCTGGGGGAAGTGAGGAGATTGGAAAAACACTTCAGTCATTTCGAAGTCCAATACATCCCGCGAAAGGACAATATTCTCGCAGACCAATTATCCAAAATTGGATCCTCACGCTCATCCGCTCCGGCAGGAGTGTTCATTGAACACTTGGACCATCCTTCGATCATGACTTCGGTCGAGGATGATCCGGCAATAGCCTTCGTTGCCAACCTCGGTCAGGAACAAGATTGGACTCATCCATTGAGGGTCTATCTTGAACATGGGACCCTACCCGAGGACGAAACCAAAGTGATCGGTTAATTCGAAAGGCGCGTCTGTACAAACTCATAGATGGGGTTATGTACAGAAAGGGTACTCAAGGAGTATTCATGCGCTGCATATCTCAGGAGAAAGGAAAATCCCTCCTGAAAGAAATACATGACGGTGTATGTGGTGCACACGCGTCATACCGAACACTGGTCGGAAAAGTTTTTCGACAGGGATTCTACTGGCCTTCGGCACTCGATGATGCCAAGCTTATGGTCAAGATGTGTCCACAGTGTCAGTTTCATGCAAGACAGGTTCATCAACCTGCTTATGCATTGCAAACTATTCCTCTCGCATGGCCCTTCGCGATCTGGGGAATGGACATCGTCGGTCCTATGCCACAAGCGGTCAATGGGTACAAATTTCTGTTCGTAGCCATTGACACGTTCACAAAGTGGATTGAGGCCGAACCAATACGAAATATTACTGCATCAGCCGCACAAAAGTTCTTTCACAAGAACATTGTGGCACGATTTGGTGTTCCAAACCGTCTCATCACAGACAACGGTTCTCAGTTCGCTAGCGGTCTCTTCCTAGACTACTGCGATCAGATTGGAACCAAGGTGTGCTTTGCTTCTGTGGCACATCCACAAAGCAATGGTGCCGTAGAACGGGCCAATGGGCAAGTATTGCAAGGCATTAAAAAACGTGTTTTTGATCGCCTCAAGACCCGCTCGGGGGCTTGGGCAGACGAGCTTTATACTGTTCTATGGGCACTACGGACTACCTCTAGTCGAGCCACCGGTGAGACACCCTTCCATTTGGTCTATGGGGCCGAGGCTGTGTTGCCTATGGAAGTTAGTATTGGATTTGTTCGCACGAATCAATTTGAACAGGTCAACCAATCCGAACAGCGATCGCAAGATCTCATCCTCCTGGAAGAACGGCGTGATCGCGCCCTGATCAAGTCCGCGGTATACTTGCAGGCTCTACGCAAGTATCACAGTAAAAAGGTGCGACCACGTGATCTCAACGTTGGTGACTTGGTTTTACGAAAAATTCAAGACCAGTCTAACCGCAATAAATTATCCCCAAAGTGGGAAGGACCATACACTGTTGTCTCAGTGCCGCGGCCAGGATCTGCACGGTTAGCCATGGAGGATGGTCGGATTTTGTCCAATACTTGGAACATCGATCAACTTCGCAAGTTTTACGTGTAAGTATTCCAATCACTTTTTCCCTGTTCAATTAGCATGTTTTCATAAAAAGCATGTCTTGTTTTCATACAATGAGTGTTTTCTTTAAGCCCAAATTATACAAATTCGACCTGGGGCTGATCGTCGGCGGTTAGGTTATTACAGCATTTTTCAACCGGATTCGCTGGTCGATCTCATGATCACTTCCAGATAAGTCACTCCTAAATAAGCCGTTTCTCAACGCACACGGGACTATCTGGCTAGTCTTCGGTCATCTGGGTGGCTACCAGTTTGCAATAAGGTTAAAATGTTACTTTAATATTGACCATCGGCTTGAAGCGCATATCCCTGGTCATCATACTTATGTTTTCCCCTCTGCTTAAAATACTAAGGCTCCAGTATTCACAAAACAGAGGCGGGGGCTAGAGGAATATACTTATAGTATGAAACTTATGATGTGAATATGCACTTTCTTTTGAAAAAATAGTTTTACATACATTGCATTGTAATTACAATTGTTTGGTTACAAAAAATAAGGATCATTCGATCCCCAGCTCAGTCAGGAGTCTATCTACTAGGGGCTGGACTTCCTCTATGACTGCATCGAGCAGCTCTTCACTCTCGACCTCAACCGGACCCACCAATGCGTTCAGATCTGCATCTGAGCCATGGTGAAGTCGAACCCGGCTGAGTACGGCTGCTGCGGCTGATCGAACCCTGTTTCTGATCGCCTCTTCGCGTCGCCGTGTATCTCCAGGGAGATACTCGAGCAGTGAATTCGCCTGGGCAGTAAGCAGCGATGTCCAGTCACTTATGCTAAGGTTGTCTTGCCTCAGTTCTACCACATCGGTCTTCAAAAGATCAGCCACGGCCTTTAGTTTTTCGAAGATCCGGAGGCTCAGTTCTTTGATTGCCTGATCGGTGTGGCGAATCGAGGATTCAAGAATCTCCTTGTCTCGACTGAGCTGCATAATTTGACCTGCTTGCGCTGTATAGAGAGAAGAGATTAGTTGCATATTATGGATTTAAGTCTTCCTGATCAGGAATCGGCTTACCAGCATTCTCTGATCGAAGTTTGTTGAGTTCAGTTTCTTGTTTCTTAAACATTGAGACTGAATCGGCTACCTCTTTCTTCAAAAATATAACCTCTCTGCAGCAAAATCAAGGCAGTCACAACCAAGATGCACCCATTCTAACCAAAGGGTAATGATACTCACCTGCGCAAGCTGTCGCGTTCTTTTTGAATGGCTTCTGTACTGGCCATCACAACACGCGAATGGCTTGTTAGCCAGGATAATCCCTGTGGTGCCAAAGAAGAAGATCAAAAGTGTCCTAAGTACAATTCAGGCACGAAAGCAGAATTTTATTATACCTTCATAAACTTTTGTAAAACAGCGTCATTCAGTTCAGCGGGAATCCTCGCTAGAGCCTCCGACGCGCTCACTACAGGGACAGCTGGTGGGAGTGCCGGCTGGACTCCACCCCCAGTAGTCATCGATGATGACTGGGTCCCTACATTTATTCTTTCCCCTGCGGTCTGGACGACTTCCTGGACCACAGGGGTGGAGCGTTCTTCGTGGGAAGCTCCTGCACCAGCTGCGACTTCAACCTCTCCAGAGGCGGTTGAAAAGCTGGGCGTCGTCTTTCTTTGCCTGACATGAAGGACAATTTGAGCAGTTTCTATTTAAGATTATTACCAAATTTAAGGTTCTTACCTTATTTGAAATCCCATTCGCTCCTGGGATTTCTGGGAAGGTTCCCCTTGGGAAGAAGAACCGTCATCGATTCTTGCCTTCCTTATGGTAAATAAGGCAGCACCCCCCTGGAAATGTCATGTTATAGGCATATTCTTAGGGAACAGGTAAAAACGCATAGAAAGATCTTTACCTGGGCCACCGGGCTAACTGGTGGGGCTGCATCCGAAGGCCTTGGCGATTCCAGAGTTGCTGGAACCGTCACAGCCGGCCTTTGTTCGTCTACCTCCTCCTCTGCCTGCGGAGGAGGAGGATTTTCCTCCCTGGAACCCCCAGTAGTCCCAGGGGGAAGCTCTCCTCCCTGTATGTACATTAACTTGTCAAATGTGCAAAAAGAATCATAGAAGGAACGGTCGAAAAGATTCCTTACCTTGGTCGTCCCTTCAACTAGGGAAGCAGAGATAATTGACCCTGAAACCTCGGGGGCTTCAGGAATTGGAGGGTCACCCGCGACCACAAGATTTTCGGTGGTCGCAGGATCTTCCACGACCACCTCTTCGGTAGTAGTGGTCTCCGCGGGGCAGCTTGGGGCATCGCTGGATGGAAGATCCGCGATCTTCCTCCTTCGAAGGATTAGAGGAACATCATCCTCTTCCTCCTCGCTCCCCTCTCCCTGTACGACGAAGAAGTGATTCCATGTCGCGCCTGAAAAAGTAGCAGGAATGCGATATCTTACCGCAGTCTTTCTTGCGGGACGAGGAATGCTTCGTGAAGACCCCTCCCCAGGGTTCAGCTTGGTCTTCTTAGGGGCAGGACTCTTTGTCCTGGGTCTCTGAGAGACCTTCTTCACATTCTTCGCCGTCGGCTTCTTCAGAGAGCCGACATTTTCACTTGGGAATGTCGCATCCACAAACTTCCCTAGGAGCTGGTTCGCAGTCCATTACAAGAGATTAGCACTGGACGCACACAAGACCTGCAGAGCCAAAGCTGGACAAGGAAATTACCTTTCGGCGCTCCTGTCTGAGGTCATCACCAGCGTGAATCAAGCTCTGCGGGCGAGGTGATCCCTTAGGGCCCTCTACATCGGAGTTGTAGGTCCTAAGGAGGGAGTTGGTCCGCCTTTCAATCTCGGATGAAGGCAGGACTGTTCCCAAACTCAAGTCAGAATTTGTACAATTCAAAAAGGAGAAAGTTCAGCACCAAAGAAATAAATACCTTGACTGTAGTCCAGGGTGCTATCAGCCATGGACCTAATCTCCCACGCCGGATGAGCCCTTTCACGCAGAGGACTCACCCGGTTCTTCACGAAGTCTCGAATGATATCTCGAGCCGTCAATCCTTCATTGACCAAGTGAAGAATCACCTCGGCATGCTTCGAAAGCTCCGAGTTCATCGCCAGGGGAATGTCTAACTCGCTCGACTTCTCCGGTCGCGAGTTTTCAAACCATAAACTGCTTTCGGATGGTGGAGAGCAGTAAAACCACCTTTGGTGCCACCCATGCACAGAATCTCGCAGGGGTGGGGAGGGATACTCCTTTTTATCCCTCAGCCGGAAGTAGATGCATCCGGCGGCGTTGGTGCTCTTCGACCACGCCGAAAAATAGAATCGTCGGAAAAGATCCACGCTGGGATATATTCCGACGAAGGCTTCACAAAGATGCTGGAATACTGCAAGGATCAGCATCGCGTTGGGGTGGAGGTTGATCAGTTCCCACCCGTAATGTTCAAGGACATCCTTAAGGAACCGACTCTCAGGGAATCGGAACCCGCAACGCAGATACTCCTCAAAAACCACCAACTCGCCTTCTTGGACAGTTGGGGTTTCTTGGTCCTTCTCCGCAGGTCGCCAGTTAATGAGCAGCCACGGAGAAAGGATCTCCTCCTTCTCTAACGCCATCAGGCTCTCCTCAGAATGGTGGATGGATCTGCTCCAGGACGCCATCTTTGGTGTAGAATCAAAGGGGAAGCTGGCGATTTGGGGAAGATGAAGGCTGAAGAAAATGAGGGTTTTGAGCGGCGGGAATAATGAGGGTTTTAGCTGTGTGGCTTCTTTGAGAAGACATCTGCTCTTTTTATAGACCCAAGGCGACGCATTAATGAGTAAACGGCTCATTTCAAACGTTCCATTGAATGCTTTATTCATTTTCCCATAATGGATACTGTCTCTGATGGACCCGATAAAGTACTCAGGCGTCGGATCTGAAACAAAAAGACTTCTTTGTTTTGGAAACTGAAAGTGTAAAAGGACTGAAAAATTTTCAGTACTTTTCAGAGGACGTTTTTCCTTTTTATACTTTGAACATTTTATTCGAAAAAATCATGTAACCCAATTTTTAACGTACTGGAGTGTTTCTAATTGGGTTATGGTTTTATTGAAATCGTGTTTTAGGCTAAAACTTCGATTCTAATCGAAGTGACAACCTGACCGAGTCCCAACTCTGGTCGAACCTTAGTTCTGACCGCGGCTTTGAAACTGATCATGGAATCAGGGCAGGTCGCGGTGCTTTTTTCTTAAAAGTGATTTTGATCGCAGAACTAAAATTTCCTGTGTATGAATGGTCGCGAACATAAAGTTCATGGCTATATTTTCGCACAGAAGATGTGGAGAATATTTCATGAGAAATAAAGAACTTTTATTTCTTACATTCTTTACATACAAAAGTGATGCAGTCGATCAAAACATCGACTTGCTCCGAAAGAAGTTTACAAAGTTCCCCAAGGGACATGTTGTTGTCAGTAGGATCTACACTGACAACCCCCAGGGAACTAGCAACTACCCTAAGTCTATCTATATCGTCCCTAACAACAGACGCACTATTGTCCCTAATCAAGTTAGAGAGTTCTCGCTGTTGCTGAGCGAAGTCCCTCTCTCGACGGAAATGGTGCGCCTCTTCTCGGGATCGATCAAGACATTCTGCTAAATGCAGAATCTTCGAGGCCATCTCCTCGGTCTTCTTCTCCAGGGCATTCTTCTCTTCCAGAAGGGTCAGTCCGGAAGGAAGAGATGGAGCAGCAGAAGGCTGATCGCTGGAGCCTCCTACCTCCTGCATTTTGCAAAAGTTAGTCATACTAACTAAAATTATCAGCAAAAAGGGAGAAGGATTGTTACCTGTCCCGGTGCATAACCCGTTGATACACCCATCTTGGGAGGAAGATCATCATATGGTGGAAGAGCAACCTTCCCAGAAGAATATTGCTTCGCCAACCCAATATGGCAATCATCTGATCGAGGGATAGTCACCGCTTGCCGACCAGGATGTTGATCACCCAAAAGGATGGGAGAGTTGGATGTGAAGGGATCTTTTCCTAAGGATAAAGGCCTAATTTGCCGAGAGGCATGAACGGGGAGGGTCAAAGGAACTGAAGGAAGAAAGAAACTCGCTACGTTCTTCACCTTTGTTCCACTGGAAGATCCTTCGTCAACCTTGGGTTTTTTCCTTAAGGGAGACAGGACTTCAGTTGTTTGAGACCCTTGTTCGACAATTTCCCCTTCATCGCTCTCAATCTCGATGATTTCATGATCTGCCATTGGGAGGGGTATGTGAAAAGGAAGGAGGCAGGATAACAAGAAAAATACTTAGGCGTGAGGGGGAAATTGTAGATCTTTACATGTCCAGGGGTCTGGTATTTATAGCCACCAGGGCGACGGTTCGCCTCCCAGACACCTCCGGTTTCGTTAAGACATTTACAATTTTACCTCGAGATAAAAACAATTCTACGGCGCTATCATTGCCCGTCACGTAATGTCAGAACCCGTCTTGAAAAACCAACCGTTTTCACTTAGTGCGCCACTAAGTGGAGAAGTTAAAGGGCCGGGTTAAAAATCCAATGTACGGTTTTTAAATTCGAAATAAACACGTCTCTTCGTTTTCTTCGAATTTGGGGGCTAGCTGACGAGGATTGACACCCGGGTCACTTCTAATAAACTTTTGAGTCAAGACAAGTTCGAACCAGACATGTATCTGGTGATGCGAACTCAAGCTATTCTCAGGGGCATCACCATGAGGTCGCAAGCTTTACGCGATCAGGTCGCAGCTTTACGCGGTCAGACCGTAAGCCTTGCGCGGTCAGAAGTTCGTAGGCTATACGCGAACTACACATTCGGGATATTGCGCGGTCAGCCAATATCCCGCGGTCAGAACATCTGCCGATCAGGATATTTGGGATCTATCTATTCGGTTGCCCATACAACAGGATATTCTAAGTATCCCGAAGATTCCTACACGTGGAGAATCGACCGTCAGAAGGTTAACATGTACAGTTATCCATGAATAACACATGTTTAACCTGCGTGGAGGTTAAGAGCGGTTCCAAAAACCGCATCCAACCGTCCGTGCAACCGATTGATGCAGTTTTCTCCACATGGCACCCTTTCAAGCAGTACAAAAGGATGGCATGGAGCATCAATCAGAGGGATCCGAAACATCAACCGAGAGATCAGAAGATCAAGAAACCCACAATCATCTAAGTTAGCCAAGTCTACGGTTCATCTCATATAGCATTTTAGTAAGCCTTCTTTGGCTTATCCTTATACACTTTTACAGGAAAAATCCTCGCCTGTGAGGACTTTTCCCTCCATTTGTAAATCTTTTACCACACTTAGTGAAATCTCAACAGGACGTAGGGCTATTACTCCCGCCATCGAGGGCCCGAACCTGTCTAAACTCTCTGTGCTCTTGTTCACCATTGTTCAGCATACCTTCCCGGAGGGTCATCTTGAAAGGTCTCACAATTACAAATTCTGCATAAGTTCGGCTGAGGACCCCGAGTCCGAATCGTCGACAGTATGGGAACCATAGAGCATGTTGTTGTCAATAACTACATACAATATTTCCCTATGCGGGAACTTGCTGAGCTTTATATGCTCACCCTTGCTGATCCAATAAGTACAGAGGATGAATCAATGGATTTCATAGACTATGGAATCGAGCCGGCACAAGAAGACCCCGACAAAGTTCCAGGAGATCCAAGCGCCTGAAGGGTCACCTAACCTCAGTGAGAGCGATGTGGGTTTCGCCCTGCTTCACGCTTTGCTGATGAGGAAGATGTTGTGAGACCCCCATCTGAGGATCACCTTGGTAACCGCCCAGGTAGGTTACACACAGCAGGATGTCACATGAGCTCCAAACCACACAAGCATAGTAATATCATTAAACAAGTATCAGGCCAACATGGCCAATATTACATAGCCAAAGCACCGAAAATGGCGCTAAGTAGAGTTGCTAAGAAAATAACCAGTTTATCAGAACCAGAATCGGTATCCAAGTACCGAACACACAACATAAAGCACAAAGCGACGACAAACAGCTTGACTTCCATCAGCAGCGGGGTTGGAGGGGCTTCTCCCACATCTGACTTGACTTGGTGCAAAATCCTTCTAGAACGTGGGCTCGTCCGAGGTGCTTCCATCTTCAGCTGAGTACTCATAACTGAAGGAATCAGGATCCTCGAATCCCTCTTCTACAGTTGGATATAATTGCAAGGGTGAGCACTTGGTGCTCAGCAACACTCATTCCGGGGATTAATGCAATTGTACTTACATGAGGGTGAAACATATGATTCCGGGGTTTTAGTTTCATATGGATAGAGATATATAGATTTCCAAGTCATTTGTTCAGTAAAACAGTACTTTTGTCATGAAAATGATACTTTAAACATTAAACAGGTTTTCAATAAAACATTAGATGTAGTGGTCTCCCATGAGTCACTACTTTGTTAACCGCATTATGAAAACATTCCAAAACATTACTTGTGCTATAACCCATGGATAACATCCACTATGAAAAGACTCCTGAACCTGGGAGTACAGAGTATCTGATACTTCTTTTACACTTTGCAAAGGTGTACCTCTTTTTAAATCCACTGGTTCACTCGGCTTTCAAGTCGGATCAGCTCCATGCGACTTATACACATGTGACAAGGCCGAGATCACACAACGCTTTTACAGTTCAGTATTAACAGTATCCCCGCCCGGTAAATAGACAGTTAAGTCTCAAGTACCGTTGTGGGTCTTCCCCACTGCCTTACTTCCTAGCCTCTCTGGTCTATGTTCCCGTAGGACACATAGCCTTGGTCTATGTCCACGCAAGACATACGACCGTTTATGATTACAACCGCTCACGGCTTAATCAGGTCTAGGGCGCCTTCCTTCTTTTACACTTTTTCCTCTCATTATTTTTCTGAACTCACATCACTCATGGCCGAACCTTGGCCTACCAGTTTCCACGCGAGAAACCAGATCGACAAACCATGCAGGGAACTGCTAATACCAAAAAGCTACTAAGTTGTGCCTGTCCCATACCAGGCAAGTGGTTGGTACGTTTACAATTCGCATAGAGACACAGCACAAGGTTCTCGTCCTTATGAACCAATAGTGAGGAACATTCACATTCCCTGGTGCGCACCGCACCCTCTCCATACAATCCAATCCTCACTACTGATCCCTTTTATCAGTTTTCTTGACAAAACGGTTTTCATTATAACTTCTCATGTATTTGACCATTTCAAGTTTTAATGTGGATATTCAGTATATGAGTCCTAGGGTGAAAAAAGCATATATATGAAGGTTCAATAACAAAAGGGGTTTCATGATTCATTAGGTAATATCTACTCATGTCATTCAAACATAACTTGTATCTCAAATAAGCATGCATAGTAGGAAACAGTGAATATACTTCATATGAAAATATTGGGCGAGACATGATCAAAGGAATGAGGCTTGCCTTGCAATGCTGGGTCTAAGTACTCAGACGATTCTTCGAAGACTTCCTCTGCTCCTTCAACTTCTGACTCTGTGGCAATCAACCAACACACAAACACATACCATAAGCATACAGAAAATAGTTTCCATAGAAATTATTAAGTAAATAAGTCATGCATGCAGGGGAAAGGGTTAGGGCAAGGTCACAAGGGCTCTGGTCAAAGAAACGGCTAAAAAGGATTGAACGTCGGAGGGTCGACATTCGGTTCATGGCTTTGGCATAGCTTCAAACTGATCTTAGGATGATTTTCTGGAGAAGTGATAGAAGGGAAAGATGTAGAACACAACTCCAGGAATCTAGGGGACAAGGTGGCATTTCTATTGCTCAACCAGAAGGGGTCAAACAAGGCTAATGCCAGTGGCTGACATGCACTGACATAGTGCTGGACATGGCCAGAAACTAGGGCATGGCTTAACTTTTGATCCAGGACTCCAATTGATGCAACACTTTGTCTGGGAGGTAGGCATTACTAACAGGAATAAAATACTCAACAGGGACAAGGGCTGAAAGTGGCCGGAGGGTGGTTAAATCCGGCGATGAACTGCGGTGGCGACACGGCACAGACATTGATCTGGACAAGAGCTTGACAAAGGCATAACTCACAATCTAGGCAGATCCAGGTGTCGAGCTAGTGGAAGAAATTGCTTAGGGAGGTGAGGCGAAGCTAAGGGACAAAGTGGTGTCGGCTGAATCGGCCGGGAACGAATTCCGGCGACCGGCGCTGGAGAAGATGACACTGGAGCTCGGGGATTTTTGATTTAGGGCGAATGAGCTCAATTCCAAGCTTGAGGGCGATCTGTGGGGTATGAGGAGGCTACTAGAGGGGTTAATTTCATTGGAGATTGGCCGGAGGGGCTCGGCGACGAGGTCCGGCGAACTGGTGGACCTCCAGATCGGGATTTCTTCAATTTGAGCGCAATTGGGGATCCTGATTCAACAGGCTTGCTCTACTATGCTCACTGATCAAGTTCCTCTACAGAATCGAGAGCTAATTCGGGCTGAATGGGATAGCATTGAGGGAACATGGGTTTTTTGGTTTTCCGGCGATCACCGGCGATGGGGAGCACTATGATGCAATTGCTTGCTTGGGCACGGGAAGTTGGGTGTGGGGAACTTATTGGTGAACCTGGATTGGAGAGATGGGCTACGGTTTGCTCTGGCGACGGTGGCTCCAGAAACAGCTCGACGGAGAAGAAAGGGAAACAGTGAAAAACTGGGAATTTGGCTAAGTCTTGAAGTTGTGCTTCTTCACAGCACTGAGGGGGGGTTTAAATAGGTCCAGGGGCGAAGCTAGCGAGGGATTAAGCGACAGTGGTTGCTTGCGCCGGGGAGAAGCTTGTCGGGCGCAGGCGCAACGACGGCGACGGCGATGTGATCGCGCTCAGGCGGTGCTGCAGCTTTGCCAGTAATGCCAGGATGCCTTGGAACTTCGTCCGGGACGGCGCAGATGCGGAGGCGACAACGTAGCTCCGGCAATGACACGTACGCGCATGCAAATGCCACGGCAACGGTTGCGCGTGCGAAGACACGGCTCTGGGGCGAGGGCGTTTATCCGCTGGGCGAGGCGATGCCACGGTGGCTATCACGTGCGCGCGGGGTGGCTCAACCGATTACGAGCGCGGCGACCGGAGAGGATGGCCGGCGGCGAGCTCTGCGGCGAGGCAACGGCGAACGGGGCGCGGTCGAACGGCTCAGGGGCTAAAAAGAAGGCCCGGGCTAATTTGCAATTTCAAATCTTGCTCCAGGGACTGATCTGTGAGGAAAGTTGAATAGGAAATGGACTTGATTGCAAATCTGGAGATCTAAGGGTCCGATCTGAATTCTGATTTCGCAGATAAGTTGCAAAAGATTATTAGAACTTATCCGGCCAAAGTTTGGTATGATCGGGTAAGATCTGAAGAGTTTTGACAAAATTGGAAAAAGCAGTTTAGGGTAAAATTAGGGTAATTAGGGTTCTGAGACGGCAAGGGTCGAAACTCAGTTTTAGGATGAGATTCTGGAGGTGATCCCGAAGGGAAAAATGTTCTGAACAACACTTAGAAGGGAATGGCTAAAGCAGATTAGGGTTTGGGGTCAAGATGTGGATTTTGGCTATTTTAGGGTTTGGCAAAACAGGGGTGTTACAGATGTTCCCCTCTGCTTTGCTCATGCACTTTGGTTGTTTATATTCTGGCTCGAATCCTGTTTCGGGTTCAGCTTCTAACTGATCTTGCTACTCTTATACGACGTGGTTCCGCACACGTCGATTAATGTAATATGGGTCTGGATGACCCCGTACGTTATGCTAATGTATGTATGTAAATGCTGTTGAATGTTCTGAGGTCTCAACTCCTGTGCACAAATTACCTGGGCATTTGTATCAGGTTCCCTCTAACGAGGGGCCCACAAGAAGAGTAGTAAAAGCTAAAAACTAAGCTAGACTTTGTCACTCAAATCATCCAGGTCTTATTTAGCACACATATGACTTGCAAATTGAGGATATAGGATGACTTGTAAATCAGACACTCGTATTGCTCTATATTGATGATATGTTGATTACGGGGTATGATGAGCAGTATGTTGCCTTTGTTAAGCAGTGTCTCGGTGAGCAATTCCTGATGTCTGATATGAGTCCTTTAAACTATTTTCTGGGTATTCAGGTTATCTCTACTGCAGATGGTTGCTACCTGTCTCATGAGCGGTATGTTCATGATCTGCTTGATCGTTTTGGTCTCACTAATACTAAGACAGCCGCTACATCCATGGAGTTGCATCTGCAGTTGTGACCCACATATGGTACTCCTCTTGAGGATCCCTCCAAGTATCGTCACATTGTTGGTAGCCTGATTTACAAGTTATATATGTAACTCCAGTAGCAAGGAGCACTGCGCTGAAGCGGGCAAATCAAGCACGAGACGCCTCTTTAGGACCATATAAAACACGATGAAGACGACAAACATGACTAGCAGGTGCAGAATAACCAGGCGACGGATGCATGTAGACCTCCTCCTAAAGATCACTGTGAAGAAAAGTATTCTTCACATCCATCTGAGAGATAGCCCACTGACGAGTAGCGGCAACAGCAACAAGAGTGTGCACAGTCGTCATGTGAGCAATGGGAGCAAAAGTCTCTTCATAGTCTCTGCCAAACTGCTATATAGTGGACTGCTATATAGTAATAAGATACACTGCTGTAAAAATAGCCTCAACCCAAAAAGAGTGAGGAATAAATGAGGTAAGCATAAGAGTGCGAGTAGTCTTAATAATGTGATGGTGTTTGCATTCAGAAACACCGTTTTGAGCATGAGCTCCCGGGCAGGATAACTGAGGAAGGGTCCCTTCATCATAAAGAAACTGTCAAAAAGCTGTGGACATGTACTCACCTCCAGAGTCAAAGCGAAAGGTCTGAATTGAATTAGAGAACTGAGGATGGATTATGCGAACAAAAGACTCGTAAATAGATAATAACTGACCACGATGTTTCATGAAATAGATCTAAGTATATCGAGAAAAATCATCAATAAAGATCACATAATATTTGTGTCCACCTTTTGTAACAAAAGGAGCTGGGCTGCATACATCAGAATGTATAAGTTAAAAAATATGACTAGACCTAGAAGAACTAGTAGGATATATATGGGCGTTGTAGCTACTTACCAAGCTTACAACCTGAACAAGATATATGACTATCACAAGTGACATAACCTAAAACACCCTCATGTACTAGACTAGATAAGCAATGGCTAGAGGTGACCCAAATGGTGAAGCCACTGGTGAAAGCTGATAGAGGTTGCAAGAATGGACTCTAAAGCTGAAGAAGTGATGATTGAAGTAGTAGTGGTAGAAGGTGATACGAGAAGATGAAGTTAATCATGCCGGTAGAGATCTTTTCAGCTACTATGAAGTCAGCCACATCCAATGAGAGCTCTCATCCGATGATCCTGCATATAGAAAAAAGAATCATCAAAACTCGATAAAACAGTTTAGCCAGGCAAGCTGAGATATACACATAAGACACATCTTAAGCTGCAGTACATAAGAGAGATCAGGAATAGTAAACTGAGTGGTAGCCTTGATGTGTCACAAATAATGTAGTGCCATCAGCAGTCTGAACAGAGAGATGCTCTTCCAAAAGTTGACCTGACCATAATGATGAATTATTAGATGTCATATGAAGAGAGGCTCCTGAATCCTAGACCCAAGGACTAGCTGTACCTGATTGAGGTGGTAGTGTAGATAGAACAACAGCCCTGACAGAAGATGACGAGGATGGTGCAGCGGCCTGATGCTGGAGAAGAGTGTGGAGTTGTTGCAATTGTGCCTCAGTGAAAGGTGTTGGGTAATCTACAGGAGAGCCAAGAGGCACAACTGTAGCAGAATATCCACGACGAGCAGCACGATCACACTCAAACTGTGCCTTCAACTCTAGATGAAGTCTGAAGCAACGCCGAGCAGTATGACCCGTCTTCTGGCAGTGGGAGCAGATGACAGGGGTACACGAACAAGTGCGCTAAGTAGCCCGACTAGTGTCAAGGAAGCCAACACTGTAGAGGAGTATGACTGTGAAAACTGAGGTATCGAAGAACGCAATCGAGTCTCCTCAGCAACAATGGTCTTCACGGCCTCCTTTAGAGTGCAGAGGGTCTCACAGTTTAGAAGCTAAGATCGAACCATCTCAAACTCTGAACGAAGAAGCATCATGAAGTGAAAGACACGCTCCTACTCTTGCTCCTGGAGAGTAAGAGGCACTGCATCTGTGGTCGTCATAGAGTCCAACTGACGCCAAATAGTGCAGAGTTGGTTGTAGAACTCCTCAACAATCACCTCTCCCTACTGGTTGCCATAGGGACCAACAAAGGACATGACTCGCCTACTGATAGCAAGATGCAAGGAAATCTCATCTGTCCTTGTAGGTTGAGCAAGAGGAGACGCTCAACCAGATAGCCAACGAAGTGCTTTGCAAAAGAACATACTTCACCTTGGTTTCGTTGTGTAGCCAAGTAAGAAAAGTAGGGTCATTGGTCGTTGGCTTCGGCAGCCTGTCGTCCACATACCCTAGGAGGCCAAGTCCATCAAGGAGAGAGGACATAAGGAGAGACCACTATTTGTAGTCACTGATGTCGTTCACCTTGACATCGTAGAGCGGCATGGAGATAACACTCGAAGAAGCCATAACAATAAGTAGAGGAACCGTGAGAGAGGAACTACTAGGATTTGAAGAGGCAGAAGACATCAAAAGACATATGCATGGGTGGAGCCTGGCGGGCTAGTCGATGGAGGCGACCGTCGGTGAGGGGTGGTCGCCGGTGTAGGCCGTCGAGTAGAGGAGATTGGGCGGCGGTAGCCGATTGGTGCCGAGGCCGATGCAGGCAAGCAAAGGAGGTGATGTAGGCGAAGGAGGCCAATGCGGGAAGTGGTCGGCAGTGCAGATGACCTGGTAGAGGAGATCGCATGGCAACTAATCGGTGTATAGGCTGGCGCGGGTGAGCAAAGGAGGCCAGTTGATCTGTTTGAGACCTAGTCTTGGTTTTCGCACTAGACTCGCCCAGATACTAATATGTAGAATAATGGGATCTTACTCGGAATTACCAAAATCCAAAGGTTGATTGAAAACACAGCTCAAAGTAATTGCACAACTCTTTATTTCAAAGAGAGCTTTACACATCGAACGTTAGGATGCACTCGCCTACGTCGAGAAATTATGTATGTCTAAAACTTCAATCTAGATTCGATGATTTAAACTAGAACTATTACAAAGTATTTATAGTCCAATCGTATGAGTACGTATCAGACTCAATAACCTAAATGATATTAGACTCAGACAACTAACTAACCCTAAACATATAGAACTTAGTTATATGTATATGGATCGAATTATTATTCTCACCAGAGATCGAATCCTTTCCAAGGTCGCAAACCTTTCCAAAGTAGCGAATCCTTTCCGAACTCGAGTAAGATCGCGAAACCTTTTCTGGCCATGACCTGAAGATCCTCCTGGATCACTGGTGCTGACGAGTAGAGGAGGCAATGTGGGCAGAGGAGGCCGACATGGGTGGAGGCCAATGGGCGAATGGCGATGCGACAGAGGGCTGAATGGCAGCACAACAGTGGAAGAGAAGACGTAGCAGAGGAGCAGCTGGAGGAGGGCCGAAACGGTGGCATAGCGGCAAGGGCCGGGGATGGACGTCGAGGCCAACGGGAAACGATGGGAGGTATTGGTGCTAGGGTTTAGGGTGTTGTAGCTCTGATACCATGTTAGATTAGGATCTCACATGGTATTAGGGTTTAAAACCCATTATATGTATAGGTACCTAAAGATGTACAAGAGTAAGTGGGTCTACCCCGTAGAGACACATACATACTTAACAGATAGGACAGTGTCTAATCCAACCTTGCTCGGATACCATGTTAGCAATTTTAGAGAATAATTCCATCTCAGTTTTTACTCATTCCAAAATAGAGAATATATACGACCCCTCAAGTAAAGCATAAAGTGAAAGTAAGTCTAAGGATCACAAAAATATTCTTAACATATCCTCCAACACCACACATATACTATCACAATATATGACATCAGGTATGCAAAAATTTGTGTAGCTAAGGAGTACACATTATTATTGGTACATCACCAACAACATTTCCCACTAGAGTTGCAATTACAACTATATGCAATTTTCAATTTACTCAAATACTACTTATGAGAATGCACCAGAAATAATCCTTTCAAACCACCTTTATGCAGTTCTTAGTTCTTCAAGTGTAAGTGCATTGAAAGGTGTGGGGAAGGAACTAGAAGAGTGGTGCTTGATGAGTGTTTGATACACGTCTAGCATTGTTGGCCTTGCTTGAGGAAGAGCTTGCAAGCAAGAAAATGCCACCGTGATGAGCAGAACTACACGTTCCTCCTCCGTTGTTGGCGCTAAAGGTCGTTGATCGAGAATTTCCTTGACCAATGTATACGTCTCCTTTGATGATGCGAGATGTTGCAATAGACCTCTTGGATGTTCCCCCATCACCACTTCAAGTACAACCACACCGAAACTATAAACATCACATTTCTCTGTCACCATAGGCCTGTAGGATATCTCTGCACAAAAAGAAAACATTAAAATAATAAGCCACTATATAGACAAAAAATAATTTTGATGCAGAATAAAGTTTGCACCTAGAGCTATGTAACCATATGTCCCTGCTAGTTCACTCCAGTTTGACGAATCAGGCTTCAAAATCTTTGCTGTGCCAAAATCTGAAACATAAGCTTTAAAAGTTGTGTCTAGTAAGATGTTGTTGCTTGTTATATCTCAATGGATTATTGGTGGATTGTAGTCGTTGTGCAAGCAAGAAATAGCTTGGGCCACATCCTTTACAAGAGTAGCTCTCTTCTCCCAATTCAGTTCCTTTGATAGTTTCTCATTTTCTAAGATCATATGTAGGCTTCCCCGCTCTATGTAATCGTTGACAAGAAACTTATACTATAGATGGGAGCAGTACCCATATAGCTTGACGATGTTTTGTTGTTGGATCTGTGATGGGATTTTCATTTCACTACGAAATCTTCTTTCATCATTCAACTCTTCATCGGTTAGGTGCCAATTGTCCGTCTTGGAGTTGTGCTTTGTAGACTGTGCCATATACTCCTACTCCAATGATGTACTTGTTGTCGAAATTTTCTATTACCCTAATGATATCTTCAAATGCTAGTCTTCCATCAAAATTCCATACTGAGAATACATCTCTTCCTTCATTAGCCATTCTTTCTTGAGGTTCTCTCTTTTTGTGAATAAGCATTATAGTGCCAACAATTGTTAGAAGAATAATGGCGCACACAGGAAGAACAATTGGCAGTATTGAACTGAGTAGCTTTCTTTTATGATGATAGGATGTTAGAGTTGAATAACAACGTGCTAGGCCGGAGAGATTACCACATAGACCTTTGTTAACTGGTTCGATGCCAAGCTAAGGTTATACAGATTTGTCAAGTTGCTCATTTCTGGTGGTATTTTTCCAACCAGTTGGTTGGAATGGAGTATTAACTCTCCTAACTTGGACAGCTTTGATATTTCTGGAGGTATTGCTCCGGTGATCAAATTTTCTGCTACATTTAGCACAGCCAATTTGGAACATGCTGCCCAGTCTGGCGAGAGCTCTCCAGTGAGCCTGTTGGACAACAGGTTCATCAATTGTAGCCGTGGGTAAACACCAAAATGTTGAGATATATCTCCTGTGAGCTGGCTCCATCCTAGAAGAACCCGAAACAGACCTGTAACATGTATAAGGTTTTGATTTGAGATTTTTTTTATGGTTATTGAGTGCTTTACTTTTCTGCATGATGCAAAACCATTTAACTCTTTGCTGTTATGATTTTCTATAGCTATTATCATGAGTTTGTGGCTGCTAATCATATCGGGAAATTCCTCAGGTGTTGGAAAGTCTTGCCTTCTGTTGCAATTTACTGACAAACGGTTCCAGCCTGTCCATGACTTGACTATAGGTGTTGAATTTGGGGCTCGGATGGTTGTGATTGGTAACAAGCAAATAAAGCTGCAGATTTGGGATACGGTCAGTTGTTTAATACAATCTTTTAGACAGCAGTAGTGCATATATCATTGACATAGTGTTCAAGTTCTTTTTATTCATATCTGGCAGTTGTGCTTAACATAAGCAATATGATCTAGCATTGACTTATATGCTCTCTTGCTATTCATGAACCCTCTATGTTCTTTCCTTGTGAACCATCACAAACATTTCTGATTTCAAGTTCTTTTACACTGCAGGCAGGTCAGGAATCCTTCGGATCGATCACATGATCCTACTACAGAGGTGCTTGAGGGGCACTTCTGATTTATGATATCACCAGGGACTTACCTTACCGTCTTTGTATTTTCGACTAATTAAAATGAACTTCTGCAAGGTCAAATTGCTCTTATTTTAATAGATACTGATTGCTTCTCTGCTCATTTTCCATGAACAGGAGGGAGACTTTTAATCATCTTGCAAGCTGGCTAGAAGATGAAAGACAACATGCAAATGCTAACATGACTATTATGCTGATTGGGAACAAATCTGATTTATCTCACCGACGAGCTGTTAGCACTGAGGAAGGTGAGAAGTTTGCTAAAGAGAATGGCCTTATCTTCATGGAAGCTTCTGCAAAAACTGCACAGAATGTGGAGGTAATCCAGGCATTTTCCTCTCGCTCACAAGAATGCTGTTGCTGTTTATTTGTGTTGGCCACTTTGACATGGATTTTTCATCTAGGCATTCATTCAAACTGCGTCAACAATCTACAAGAAAATCCAGGATGTTGTTGAATAGCTGCAAATTTTGCAGGTCGAGAAGCATTCCTAACTCCTCAGGAATGGTACCTGAGACCATGTTTACCTGAATGTCAAGCTCAATTAGCACTGTTAGATTACCCAAGGATGTTGGGATGGGGCCCGTGAGGCTGTTATATGAGAGCAATGTGATCTAGTTAGTCCCTAGTGTCATTTTCTCTGCCTCTATTTTCTCTATTCATGCATGAGGAAGAGGGCAAAAGTGACAGCTGCTGCTGGGGATTTTATTGTCCAAACATCTAACAATTCTTCATCTACCATTTATGGAGTAGTCGCTGCATGGAAAAATTTCAAAAATGACCATAGGTCATTTCATAGAATGGATTGACTACAGTACCTGTATTTAATTTGTTATTATCATCCAGATGCTTTGTATTTGTCTACACAAGTGTAGGTAATACCTCCATTTTTAAATAGATATTTTTATCTTTTGTGGTCTCTTAGATACAATTTAGATGAAACTTTGGCACTAATTTTAATCATAATATGTTATTAAAATTTACAACAGTACAATGTTTTGAAAATATTTTCTACAACAAATCTATTGACGCTATTTTTGTAGGACTAATCTAGGTGCAAATAAATGTATTGAGTACCCAATCGTAGAAAACAAACAGCACATATAGCATAATGCCATCTATTTCGAAATGGAGTTGGTAATTATTTTTTCTAGATACACAGGGCATGTTAACATCTCCAAGAAAAAGGAGGATTGTGCACGTTAATTTGAACTGGCAGTTCCAAGTCCACTAATATTGGCAATTAGTGTGCATGACTAATGTTTTTCAAACAGTCAAAAAAATCTACTTGCAAACTAGTCTATAGCTGCCTAATTTTGTTCTATACCTCTAGTAAACCTGTGATCAATATGATCAAGCATGCAGTGATGGACTTTTTGTGGTACAAACTATAGCACACGCACTATTATGTTTTTATCTTTATTTTGTGAAAAAGAATCAACTTTGAGTTAGTATTAATGGCTCTAATAAGTGTTATGTACATATCAAATTCACCCTAAACATCTAAGAGACTAAACCATGCACATTAGCCACTCGGATAGTGTATCCTCTATAGTTTAGGGAGATAGTAACATGAATGAAATGCCAGTCCTTACTGATCTGTGCAATGTATTTGTACAATCAGGATACATACAATCAGGGTATATCACAAGCAACATGAATAAGATCATTGTGCAAGCAAGATGTAGAATGCGAATTGCTAAGGTCTTCGGAAGGAGCCATTCCCATATTATATCTGCATGATAATAAGTTGATATCAACAACACAACAGGATGCAAATCCACTGCTCACTGTACTCTCCGCCGCCTGTCTGTCGCCACAGAGCATAGTGAAGCCACGCTACTGTATATATATGCCTGGTCCTTGCAAAACGTCATAATTAACCTGAAAGTAGAACATGAAGTAAGGTCATTTGTAAACACCTCTAAAGAAAAGTAGTATATGAAAGCCAATGTGATGTCTAACATCAAGCACAAGAACAATAGCGTAGGCAGCAAAGGATGCAGATTATTGTTACAGCAGACAATAATATTACTTAGGATTTATAAGAGTGCACTGGAGAAGTCATCCATAGTACCATGCTTATGCATCCAGCAGTTCATTCAGTGTGAGTTCATTAAGATGTGCTGGGAAGGAACTGGAAGACTGATGATGGATGAGTGCCTGGTACACCTCTTGCATTGTTGGCCTTGCTTGAGGAGAAGCTCGCAAGCAGGAAAATGCCACCATGATGAGGACAACTACACCTTTCTCCTCTGTTGTTGTTGGTGCAATAGGTCGTCCGTCAATAATTTCCTTGGCCAGTGTATGTTGTTCCCCCCTTGATGATGAAAGGCAATGCAGTAGATCTCCTGGATGCTTCCCCATTACCAACTCTAGCACAACCACTCCGAAGCTATAAATATCACATTTCTCCGTCACAACAGATGTGTAGGACAACTCTACCAAAAAAAAACAAGAATTAGGAACCGGTCGTGAATATAAATAAACGCTTTGGTGCGAGAATGAAGTATGCATGTACCAGGAGCCATGTAGCCATATGTCCCAGCTAATTCACTCCAATTTGACGAATCAGGCTTCAGAATCCTTGCCGTGCCAAAATCTGAAACATAAGCTTTGAAAGTTGTATCCAGTAAGATGTTGTTGCTTGTTATATCTCGATGGATTATCGGTGGATTGCACTCATTGTGCAAGTAAGAAATTGCTTGGCCCACATCCTTTACAAGAGTAGTTCTCTTTTCCCAATCCAGTTCTTTTGCTAGTTCCTCATTTTCTAAGATCATATGTAGACTTCCTCGTTCTATATAATCATAGACAAGAAACTTATACTGTGGATGAGAGCAGTATCCGTATAGCTTAACAATGCTTCGTTGTCGGATTTCGGATAAAAATTCCATTTCGCTCTGAAATCTTCTTTCATCGTTCAACTCATCTTTGGTCAAGTGAAGCTTCTTCACAGCCACCAGTTGTCCGTCTTGGAGTTGCACTTTGTAGACCCTACCATATCCTCCTACTCCAATGATGTATTTGTCATCAAAATTTTCTGTTGCCCTGATGATATCCTCAAATGCCAATTTCCCATCAAAATTCCATACAGAGAATATGTCTCTCTCTTTTGTAGTCACACTTTCTTGAGGTCTTCTCTTGTTGTGAATGAGCATTATAATTCCAACACTTGCAAGAAGGATGACAATACTTACAGCAAGAACAATCGGCAGTATCAAACTATTATGGTGATCAAATGTTCGAGTTGAATAGCAAGGTGGTAGGCCAGAGAGATTACCACATAGACCTTTATTGTGGAGAAACCAATCTGCTGAAGCATTTTGGAATTGACGTCCCACCGGGAGTGGTCCTTCCAAGTTGTTGTAGGATACATCAAGTACTGATAGGCTAACCATGCTTGCAAATGAGGCTGGAATGCTTCCACTGAACTGGTTGTGAGACAAATTCAGAAATTCAAGCATCTGCATCTTTCCAAGTTGTTGCGGCAATGCACCATTGAGTTTGTTATTGCTGACATCTAGCATGATCTGTAGGCTTGCCAAATTCCCAATTGCACCAGGCAGATTTCCAGTCAAGTTGTTGTCGCTGATCTTCAAGTACCCTAGTTTGAAGCAGCCCTCCAATTCCTCTGGTATTGATCCACTCAAATTGTTTCCAGATAAGTCAAGGTAGTACAAATTGCTCAGTTTTCCTAGTTGGGAAGGTATGGGCCCAGATAACTGATTCCGTGCTAAGCTCAAGTTATATAAGCTCTTTAAATGGCTGATTTCTGGTGGGATCTCACCAATCAGATTATTAGAAGAGAGTATTAACTCTCCCAAGTTGGATAATTTCGACAGCTCTGGTGGTATTGCTCCTGTGATCATATTTTTTTCTACATGTAGAGTCACCAGGTTGGGACAATAGCCCCAATTTGGTGAGAGTTCTCCAAAAAACCTATTGGACATCAGGCGTACGCCTTTTAGTTGCGGATAAACACCAAAATGTTGAGATATATCTCCTGTCAGCTGGTTACTAGCAAGGTCAAGTTTGATCAAAGTTGTACATGTCCTCAAGCTCCCTGGAATGGGGCCGCTGAACATATTCCAAGCGGCATAAAAGTACTTGAGTTTGCCACCTTTACATACATCTGCAGGCAGATGCCCTGAGAAGGAGTTATTTGCCAGGATAATTGTGACCATGTTTGTGAGGTTTGCAAATTCTTGAGGAAGAAAACCAGATAATTGGTTATTGTTCACGGCAAAATCTTGAATGTTTCTCAAGTTACCGACAGTTGCTGGGATTGAGCCAGAAATTTGATTGTAACTCAACCACAAATTTTGGAGATTTACTAGATTGTTAACTTCATGAGGGATAGAATTAGTTATTTTATTTTGGTATAGACTTAGTGTTATTAGCTTGGTAAGATTTCCTATGCTAATAGGAATAGAGTTAGAAATTTGATTGTTATTCAATGACAAATTTTGGAGATTCACTAGATTGCCAATTTCATAGGGGATAGAATTGGTTATTTGATTTTGGTATAGACTTAATGTTATTAGTTTAGTAAGATTTCCTATGCTAGTGGGAATAGAATTAGAAATTTGATTTTGGTATAGACTCAACCATATTAGCTTGTTAAGATTTCCTATGCTGGTAGGAATAGAGCCAGAAATTTGATTGCTATCCAACCACAAATTTTGAAGATTCACTAGATTGCCAACTTCATGAGGGATAGAATTGGTTATTTTATTTTGGGATAGACTTAATGTTATTAGTTTGGTAAGATTTCCTATGCTAGCGGGAATAGAACCAGAAATTTGATTTTTATATAGATTTAACACTTTTAGCTTGATAAGATTTCCTATGTTGGTGGGAATAGAGTCAGAAATTTGATTTTCGTATAGACTCAACCATATTAGCTTGTTAAGATTTCCTATGCTGGTAGGAATAGAGCCAGAAATTTGATTGTAACTCAACAACAAATTTTGGAGATTTACTAGATTGTTAACTTCATGAGGGATAGAATTGGTTATTTTATTTTGGGATAGACTTAATGTTATTAGTTTGGTAAGATTTCCTATGCTAGCGGGAATAGAACCAGAAATTTGATTTTTATATAGATTTAACACTTTTAGCTTGATAAGATTTCCTATGTTGGTGGGAATAGAGCCAGAAATTTGATTTTCGTATAGACTCAACCATATTAGCTTGTTAAGATTTCCTATGCTGGTAGGAATAGAGCCAGAAATTTGATTGCTATCCAACCACAAATTTTGAAGATTCACTAGATTGCCAACTTCATGAGGGATAGAATTGGTTATTTTATTTTGGGATAGACTTAATGTTATTAGTTTGGTAAGATTTCCTATGCTAGCGGGAATAGAACCAGAAATTTGATTTTTATATAGATTTAACACTTTTAGCTTGATAAGATTTCCTATGTTGGTGGGAATAGAGCCAGAAATTTGATTTTCGTATAGACTCAACCATATTAGCTCGGTAAGATTTCCTATGCTGGTGGGAATAGAGCCAGAAATTTGATTGCTATTTAACCACAAAGTTTGAAGATTCACTAGATTGCTAACTTCATGGGGGATAGAATTGGTTATGTTATTTTGATATAGACTTAGTGTTATTAGTTTAGTAAGATTTCCTATGCTGGTGGGAATAGAACCAAAAATTTGATTGCTATTCAACCACAAATTTTGGAGATTTACTAGAGTACATAATTCTTGGGGGATGAAACCTGTGAGATTGTTATAGGAGAGCGCTAGCTCAGTGAGACTTCGAAGGTCACCAATCTCATATGGTATTTGTCCTTTGAGCCAGTTGTTGTGAAGATTGAGGGTAGAGAGTGCTGATAATAAGCTGATGTTGGCAGGAATGGTGCCATGGATATTGTTGTGGCTGAGGTCAACGTATGTGAGGAACGGGAGAGCTGAGAAGTTGAGCTCGTTGAGCGTACCATGGATGCCGACATTTGGAAGGGAGACGTTGGTGACGACCCAGGCCATGCGGTGGTGGCCGTGGTGCACGGCACTACACATGACTCCAGTCCAATTGCATGGGCTGGTGTGGTGCTGCCAAGAGCTCATCTGCACTGGTGAGCTCCAGAGAGTAGACTTCCAGTGAAGAAGGGCCATTTGTTGGGACCTTAGTGAGATTCCTCCATGCCGCAATGCATGTGTGTGCAGGATATCAAGGCATGTCAGGAGCAAGAAGAGTAGGAGTAATGGTGTGGATCGCATTTTATTGTGAAATATCAGTATTTGGAGTTTCTGGGGGTTGTTCCAAATTTTTGGAGTGCTTGAGTGGAGAGATGAGATTAC
Source organism: Pharus latifolius (assembly GCA_019359835.1). NCBI lineage: Eukaryota > Viridiplantae > Streptophyta > Magnoliopsida > Poales > Poaceae > Pharus > Pharus latifolius. The sequence goes on from CM033328.1 coordinate 1,486,714, forward strand.
ATGGACAGTGCTACTCCAAATATATACAATTGTTCAAAATAGTATTGCATAGTTGGCACAATTGACTGAAAGCAATGTGGCCAAGCTGGTCCCTAGTGTCACTCTCTCAGCCTCTTTTTTCTCTATTCATGCATGGGAAAATGGCAAATGTGATAGCTGCTGCTAGCGATTTTATTGTCCAAACATCTAAAAATTCCTCATCTAGCATTTTGGAGTCCGTCAAAAATTATGTGTGTCGCGGTATTACGAACCCCACGGCAAGTTCAATGACGTAGAACACGCGTACGACAATGCGAGTTGATTATGCGACAAGTCATCCTGTGTTGGACAATCATAGAGAGTGACAAAAGAGATTTATATAGATTCGGGTTCCAGTGAGACCCTACTCCTGTCGACGCGCCCTGATGTAAGTCCGCTGGGGTGGCTGTCTCGCGGGGAAAGAGCCCTTAGACGCGTCTATTGACTTAGTGTATATTGCATGTAAATGAGAGTGTTGTTACAAGAGAGGGGATACAAGGGGTATAGATAGACCTTCGAAAGATGCAAATTACTAAATTATCTTAGCTTCAATCGTCAGATCAAGGGTGTGATGGTCCTTTCACGGGACATAATGTTTGGATCTTGGACATGTGTCCACTTTTGTTCCAGAAGTACTTGTGGGGACATTAGCTCCCGGGAACAGTCGAGCTCTCCCCTCGGTGACAAGGCTTGGAGAGGACCGAGGTTTGCACCCGGATAGCCGCCAAAGCAGACGGGCTCTATCTGGGGAACCATCCGGGGAGGAACAGGCCCGTACCCAGATGGCCACTCGAGAGGGCGGGTCTCGATCTGAGGAATCATCTGGGGAGGAACAAGTCCGTACCCGAATAGCAGCCAGAGAGAACGGGGCTCAATCCAGGGAACCATCACAGGAGGAATTGACCTAGTTCCATAGAATTGATTTCCAGTCTGGTCGTCCCATCCACCAATGTGTTATAACGTGTAAAATCGAAATGCCAAAATAGATACCTCCAGAGTGCTGACCACATACTTGAACAATGTGATAGCTTAAGTGGTCAGTGTCATTAGTGATTACGTGTGAGATCACAAATTTGATTTATATCAAGATAGATAAGATTCTTAGATTTTCTAAAGAAAGTTATCTCCAGTTCTCTTAACTCAAATTCTGAAAAGAAAAATGTCCCAATTATAATCAATGTAATATTGAATTCTAAAGTCATGCATATGCAATAACAGTTGTGCATCTATCAGTCAAAAGTTTGTTCCTTGAACTAATCAATATATGTTAGTTATCAAATTGTCCTAATCATTATATGCAACTTGATCAAATAACTCAACAATGTAACCTTTTGCAGTTATTTCCACAGGTCCAACAATTCAAATGGCCCCGTAATCATAATCATAAACCCCATAAAAATCCTTCCTTTTCTTCCCCTGCATCATCACAAAAGAAGGTGAAAATGAGCAGGTAAAATTTCCTCCTTTCCATAGTTCAAATGATTAGAAATTTGAAATTTCCCTTGGAATCAGCTACAGAGATCCTAGTTTCCCCGATTTGAACTAAAAAATCGTACCTTTGCACAGTGCAAATCTCGACCAACACAAATAGTTTGATTAGATGTCCTTGCCCTGACGTAGACGTATTAGAGGTCTGCACAATATCGTAGCCATAGATTGAAGCATGGACGGTCGGAGATAGATTGAACTTGATTGAAATAATTTTGAAAGAACTAGAACCTAATTTTCAAAATTGATTAAATCAAATTGAAAAGATGTGGAATCTAATTTTCATATTTTAAAGAAGTAGCACTCAATTGAAACATTTGAGAAAAAATAAGGTTATTATAAGATTTCTCTAGTAACTTAAACAAAGTTTGTGTTGGTGTATGAAGTGGAATCTGAAAGTGTCTTCTTTAAGTTTTCATCTACCATTTGGGGGTGTTTTTCCTTTTTTTAAAATTGAGGTTATGATTCAAACTATTAACCATGCATTTTGTGCTTGGCGTGGTCGCAATTTTTTTACAATTCATTAAATTAATGAAGACACAACAAAAAAAAGAACGTACTAAAAATGAATGCTATTGCACATATACTTTCACTTTCATTCAAATCAATATTATACAGGTAGTACTGTTCAGCTAAAAATCTACAGAAATAGACGATTGCCGCCCTGAGTTAGCATGGATGGAGACGTAGCAAAAAGGAGTAATAGACAAAAGATGCTCAAGTTTTACATACTACAATTAATATGGATGAAATACTAATGCATGAATACTTTCTCAATTACTTAGTCCAAAGCCTTGTATAATTTTATGCTACTGTAAAACAAAAAAAAAAGGAGAGTTTGGATTATAAATTAATCTGCTTACTGATGTAGGCAAGTTTCTTTTATTTGTTACTTTCATTCTCAAATATGTGTCATTTTTTTAAATCTTCTTTACACAAATATGTATCACTTCATAAATTATACTACCCCTATTAAATCGGTGCATGTGTAATTGAAGTTAATTTACACATGTATTTATTAGAGTATTCTTGACATGCGTTATTAAAAGTATGATTGTCGTGGTAACTATAATTTTGAAAAAAAATGATATATATTCAAGAACAAAAGTCGTATTTTTTAGGGGAGAGGATTTTATAAATCTTGACAAATAATTTCATCATATTTACTTCACAGCAAGTTTTTTTAATTTTTAAAACGCAACCGTAGGTAGCTCTTTGTTACACTTAATGGGTACACATTAAAAATACAAAATTATAGTCATTGACATGTGGAGTTTATACACTAGTGACTGTTTTTTGTGGGGTTTCTATCGAGTGTACATGCACCACTTTATAATCTAATGTACATTTTTGTATTTTCTAACTAAACCCCTCGTTTATTCTACATTCTCTAATTAGTATCTCATATTTTTGAACTATGTGCATAGTAGTGTGGTACTCCAACAGAAAAATAATCTAGGTGGGTCTTGCTTATACTTTTCAACTACATTTATGTGCTCTCGCTCAAAAGTATTCTAGGTGGGTCCCTCTAAAAAAACTCATATATAATATGTGTATGATAATTAATACATTTTCTTTCCTACCTCAATAATCAATACAAAATACTATAATCAGCCTCAATAGAAGCTCTCGGACACTTTTTTTAAAAAAAGCTATCCTTAACTCATATTTTCTAAATAATTATGTTTAGGTCCTCTATGAATTTATGAAATAAAACAGATAATGAGTTGTCGCTTGAAAAATGCATTAACAAAAATTCTACAAGCTACTTACATACACACATAGAGTGCTTATAACTGAATAATTCGTATGAATGCACATGTATATTAAATACTTACATATGCATATTGAATGCTTACAACCGATACAACACATGTATACTGAGCATATACTCATAGATTGGATGCATTACTTATAACCAGAGAATATATATGCGCTTACACATTAAAAAATATAATAAAAAATAAGGGCAAATACAGGAAAAGCAGGGAAAAGAGAAAGTGTGCAAAATAACTAGTTACACAAAATACGAAAAATAAAAAAAATTAATACAAAATTTCCTCTCTTATAAATAAATAACAAGAGAAAGAAACACAATTATTTTTATGCAAAAATAAAAATAAAAATAAAAACAAAAAGTATGTGAAAGCTGTCACCACTCAAATCAGGACCAGTCATATGGGATTCTATGAGCTAAAAATACCATCCACATCAGGCGTATACTTTCTAGTTGTGGATAAACAATGAATTATTGAGACATATCACTTATGAGCTGGTTCCCCTCGACGGTTAGCTTGATCAAAAATGCACATGCCCTCAAGCTCCCTGGAATGGGGCCGTTGAACATATTCCAAGAGGCATAAAAGTACTTGAATTTACCACCTTCACATACATTTGCACACAAATACTGTAACATCCCTAATTTTGCCCCATTTTTCATTCCCTGAACATCGCCTTATCACGCGCATCTTGCATCACCTAACTCTGAAAGAGCCCAAACCAAAACCAATATAAGCGCGATGCGCTCTAAGATCCTCTCGTGTCAAAACATCTCAAGTCGGCCGGTTCTATCTCAAAATCGAAAACGACCGCTTCTAGGAGGCCCAAAAAGTCTAGAATCTCCGTGTGAAGTCCGAATCGAGATCCGTCTTCTCCTACGCGTTCATATCGCTATTTGATACGTATCGTCCTTTAGAAACATCTCCAAATTCGCGACGAAAACCAGAGTTTCAGCTGTTGGAAGAATCTGAAAACAAAAGTACTATTTTTACCCGGCTCTGTTTTCGTTTTGTCCGAAACCCTGCCAAATCTTAGCGTTTTCGCGCAAACTCAATTGGAATAAGTATATACCAATTTTATCTAACCCTCAGAAAAATCAGATTTACATTTGGATCCCTAAATCTCAAAAATACCCAAAATACCCCTAGAGCAAAGCTGTGTACAGTACATGGCACAGTACTGTGCCTGTGCCGTTGCCGTGCCGTGCGCGCGCGCTGCGTGCCGCCCGTGCGCCACCGGCCGCGCCACCGCGTCCCTTCGCCGCCGGCACCGCCCCATGTGCGCCTCGCGTGCCCCGTGTGCTGAGCCACCTGTCGAAGCCACGGCAGCGCCTCGGGAACCCCCAGGTCGCCGCGATCGTCCCGTCGCATCGCCACCGAACGCCACTCCACCTGACCGCGCGCAAAAGTCGCCGCTCCTGTGCTCCTCGGCCACGCCCAGTGCCAGCATTGGGTGAGAGTGCCATCGCCGTCCTTTGCCCGAGCTGTAGCCATGCTTTTCGACCTTCACGCCGGTTCACCGTCCCATCGCCACCGTCCTCGCCTCCGGTTAATGCCGCGAACACGCCCAGTTGCGCCCTCCCTCGGCCATTACCTCCCCCAAAGCTCCTGGAGGCTATAAAAGCCAGAGCATAGCTTCTCTTCATCACACACACACTGCAAACGCAATCAAAGCCACTGTTCATCGTCTTCCCCGAGCTTCACCTGCGGCCTCCACGGTGACAGCTCACTCCGGTGAGTTTCCTTCCAAAATAAAGCCACCAGCATACTCCTCTTAGCCCCTAGATGGTCCACGAGCAAGGAATTGAGCTCATTCCTTCTCCAACTCCGGCTATCACCGGTTTTCTATTTCTCTCTGTTTTACAAAATTCAACTTGAACCAGTGAGCTTTAGAACTCGTGCTAGTAGGAAGAAATACTCCTTAGAGTACACTCTATAGCCCCAGCCAGTTAATTTTGGTTTTCAATCAGCCAATCAAAAACCCCCAAATCCCCCGGCCGTGAACTCCAGCAGTTAACTCCGGCGAGCCTCCAACCGCCACCTCCAGGCAATCCAATGATCCAGCAGTGACCTCTACACTCCCAGGAGCAAGAATATGTAATTTGTTTTGAAATTGATCAACTCTAGGTGCTCCAATTGCTCTGCCCTAATTTCTGTTCAAAGCAGCCACCTTGGCATTCAAATTCCGGCCAACTCCGGCCATCCCCGGCCAAACCCTCCGGCCAGACACCTCTTGACACTTAAGCACACATGTTTGACATAGTTTGCCCTCAAATGCATGAGCCAATTGCTCAGGACACACAAGCCCTAATTTCAGCAGTACAATGGCATAGAAATTGCTGTGTCCTGGACCTTTTTGTAAATTCTGGAAAACCTAAGCCTTTTCTGCTTGTCCCACTTTGTCAAATAGCTTCGCCTTAGTCTAATGCACCTACTGTCCAATTTTCATCTCATTCAGAGCTACCTAGACCCTTTAACCCACTTTTCGGCTTTTAGGTTAAGTTCGGACGTGACCCGAACGTCGCCCTTTTGACGTCCAATGTCCGTAGACCCTAAGAGTCTTATTTACTACTCTTCTTAGCCATCTTAAACTAGCACAATTCAACCCTTGGAAATCCAAAGCCCAAACCCTAGTCCAGTTCAGAAATTAGAAGCCGTTCCAGTGTAGCGCCTTATTATTTTATGTGAGCATAAGTTGTCGTATTTTGTAAGTTGATTGTAATACCTTGTGTGTATGCCTGTATTTGAAGATCAAGACTTCGATTACGCGGAAGAGGAAGCAGAAGAACCCGCAGACTACGACACTACTGCTTGGCAAGGCAAGTTTCCCTCCTTTGAACATATTGCGCCTATTATTTTCATGCATATAATTATTTGGAATTTGGTACCTACGCATGTATGCATAGATAGTTTTGATAAAAGTATATGTTGAGAAATGATGTGAGTAGATAGTCCTACTTTGCAGACCCCCCTTGGTTCATAACAAATTACTTTACCTTGTTACCCTAGGAGTAGGAATGTAGAATGGAAATACATGTCTATACTGATAAATGTGTAAAAGTAAAGAGGAAGGCAGAAGCATGAGCAAACTATTTCTAAAAGGTCATTTTATGTAAAAGAAATAGGGACTATTAGCGAGGGTTGGTTTGGATGGTTGGCGCTGTGTGCGCGGTGGGTTTGTGAAAGCCTCGCTAAGGGTCCATAAGGACGGGATCGTCGTGCTGTGCTTCAAGCGGCCTGAAAACGTGCTAACCACCCGCCTGGTATGGGACAGGCACAATGTCATGACTCATCTAGAGTTAATCGTTTCCTGCAATGGTTGTCGATCCGGTTTCCCGAGTGGAAATTGGTGGGCCACAGAGGGCCACGAGTGGTGTGAGGGGTAGAGAGGATAAGGTGCAAGAAGGAAGTCGCCCTAGCCTGGCTCTCGAGTCGTGCGCGACCGAACCCGGAAGTGGGATTTCCATGCGTCCAGAGGAGGACTTCATGGACCCAAGGCTAGAAGAAAAGGCAGTGGGGAGGACCCACAACGATAATGAGGACCTTACGCGTGCTTGCCATGTATCATGTTGTAGGGAGTACCTACCTTGATAATGGGGCCGGTATTGTCTATGTATCGGGCAGGAAATTATTAACAATAGGTCAGTAAACTGTTGTGTAAGCTCAGCCTGGTCACCTGCGTATAAGTCGCAGGGAGCTGATCCGACATTTAAGTTGAGTTTTCGTGGTGGGTACAGTGGTACACCTCTGCAGAGTGTAAAAAGGTATTCGAATACTCCGAGCTCCCGGGTTTTCTGGAGCCTGGTCGTCGTGGGGTGAACCCGCGTCGTTGCAGCATGATTAGTATTGCCAAATTCTTTAAAATGAGATCAAACCGTGGCAACTCATGGGAGTTTAGCCTGACTTGCGAAAAATATACACATGTACAGTATTGACAAATTACTTTGAGAAATAAAACCCCAGATTCAGGGAGATTTTCCAAAATATTAAGATACCTCTGTTTCCAATAAAATTTCATTAAGTATGGAACCATATGGCTTGTCGTTGTCAATAACTGCATACTATATTTCCTTATACGGGAACTTGTTGAGCTTTGTACGCTCACCCTTGCCGATTCAATAAGCACAGAGGAGGAAGCAACTGATTTCATTGACTATGGAATCGAGCCGGCACAAGAAGATCCAGACACAGTTCCAGGAGATCCAGGCACCTGAAGGGTCATCCGACCTCAGTGAGAGCGATGTGGGTTTCGCCCTGCTGCACGCTTTGTTGTTTGAGGGAGATGTTTCCCCTCTGCCTTGCTATCTTGCTACTCTTTCTCGACGTGGTTCCGCACACGTCGGTTATTGTAATATGGGTCTGAACGACCCCTTACGCTATGTTATTGTATGTATGTAATTGCCGTTGGATGTTCTGAAGTTTCAACTCCTGTGCACAAATTACCTGGGCATTTGTATTAGGCTCCCTCTAACGAGGGGCCCACAAATACCCTTACCAGTCAGCACAAGAGTGACCATATTTGTGAAGTTTGTAAATTCTCGAGGAAGAGAACCTGATAATCGGTTATAGCTCATGGTTAACTTTCGAATGTTTACAAAGTTCCCGAAAGATTTTGATATTGAGCCAGATATTGGATTCTCGTGCAATCACAAATGTTGGAGATTACCAAGATTTCCCATCTCTTGGGTGATGGAACTAGATATTTGATTTTGATATAGGCTCAACCATGTTAGTTTTGTAAGTTTTCTTGTGTTAATGGGAATAGGGTCAGAAATTTGATTGTTTTTCAACCACAAATTTTGGATAAATTACTTACTACATTATTGACTTCATAGGGGTGAAATTGGTTATTTTATTTTGGGATGGACTTAATATTATGAGTTTGATTAGATTTCCAATACTAGCGGGAATAGAGTCAAAATTGATTGCAATCCAATCACAAATCTTAGAGATTCATGATATTGCTAACTTCATCAGAAATAAAATTAATTATTTTATTTTGGGGTGGACTTAGCATTATTAGTTCGATAAGATTTACTATACTAGTGAGAATAGAACCAAAAATCAAATTAGAGGGCAAGATAAAAATATTAGAGAGTTACTAGAGTGCATAATTCTCGGGTATGCGCCTGTAATTTTATTTTCAAAAAGAGAAAGTTCAGTTAGCATAGTTAGATTACCAAAAGATGAAGGAATGTGGCCTGTGAGGTTGTTAGAGTAGAGTGACAGCACGGTGAGATTTTGTAGGAGGCCAATATTATATGGTATTTACCCAGACAATTCATTACCATACAGATACAAAACATTTAACTGGCTCAAGTTTTCAAACGTTGCAGTATCTTATTGCTTAAGGTCCTCTGGAATCGGACCTGAGGCCATGTTTTGGTGAATGTCAAGTTCAGTGAACATTGTTAGATTACCCAAGGAAGAAGGGATGTGACCTGTGAGGAAGATATTGTCGGCACTTGGCAGGAAGATGTTGGTCACGAACTTGCACCGCATGCACTTGGCAGGAAGATATTACCTAGGGCACTTGGCAGGAAGATGTTGGCAGGAAGATATTACCTAGGGCACTTGGCAGGAAGATGTTGGCAGGAAGATATTACCTAGGGCACTTGGCAGGAAGATGTTGGCAGGAAGATATTACCTAGGGCACTTGGCAGGAAGAACTTGCACCGCATGCACTTGCAGGAAAACAAGGCATAGAAGAAACAACAAGAACTGAATTACCGGCGTCGATTGCACTTTACAGCAGAACATTGCCATCTGGTGTTGTTTCCAAAGATTTGAAGTCTTTGATTGGAGAGATTTGGAGTCTCTGATTTGTCGGCGCAGTTGACTGAAAGCAATCTGACCAATTAGTCTTCAGTGTCGCCTTCTCTGCCTCTTCCTTCTCTATTCTTGCATGAGGAAAATGGGGATGATTACTGATGCTTTGTCCTAGAGTGAAATTACAGGAATTTGGTTGGAACAATCATTTCTCTAATGCATTAGGACTTGGACCACTGCTTTTGATTTTGGCAATTAATCACATATACTTTTGAAATTAACCACTGTTATCTCGATGAAAAGGATAAACTTGTACAGGGACTAGGTGCTCATATCAATGCATGTATTACACGAAATTTCATCAAGATGTCAGGCGTTAATTTACATAATTTTCAGAAAAAAATTTTGTACTAATTTTGCAAAACGCATTTCAATTTTTCATCCATCATAAAAATCCCTCCTTTTCTTACAATTACCATTGGTATCAACTAAAAAGATCCTAATTTACTCGATTTGAGCATAGAAAAGAAACCAAAAATACTAATAAATCCGTGAAATTTGAACCATATTGCAAATTTCCGCCAACACAAACAGTTGAAACAGAAAAAGAAAACAAATTTTTTGAAATGAAAAAAAGAAGCTCCTCACCTCCAATTTGAGCCAATGGCCACGCCGCCTCCCCTTCTACGGCCGCTTGCCGCCGCCGGCCACCGAGAACCCCCTACGCCACCTCACCCTCCTCTACTGCACATGGTTTTCTCGAGTGGTTTTTTTCAAAAAAATTATTGTTGTAGTTAAATCCATTTGAAACTTTATAAAAGATTTATTACTTACTCCATCCAATCCAAAAAGATGTCTTTTTTTTTAGAAATTTTTGTATGGAAAACACTTATTAAAATAATAATATCACAAAAAACACAAAAAAAACAAAAATTACAAAAATGACCATAGTCGCCAACCCGAGTGACGACTGTATGTGGGAAGCCGTAAATCGCCAGCCCGGCTGGCGACTTACGGCCACATCATTAATCGCCACTATAAGTCGCCAACCGGTTTGGCGACTTAGGGCTGTCCCACCTTTTTTGTTATTTCAGTCGTTTTGCAAATAAATTTATTTGTAAAATAACCTTTTTTGTTTTCTGTTGTTTCTAAAATAACCAGTGTGGTTTTCATTGTTTTAAAAATAACCTATGTGGTTTTTGTTGTTTCTAAAACAGCCTATAAGGGTATTTTTTATGTATGAATAACCCAAATAAAAAGAATAATTGCAGGTAAAACATAGAAAGACATGTTGAACCACCCCAGCCCGCCTAGTAAGGGAGAAAAAGAGCCGTGATGGGTTCAATTGATTGATTCGTATGTTTCGTGGTTGATTTAATTTGTCAGGTTATGAGAACTGAACGTAAAATAGACTGAAAAGTAGAAAGGTTGAATCGTAGAAAAACCATATTTCATATATACATGCAAACAAAAATCATGTTTCTGTCAGAGAGTACGAAATTTGGAAAAAAAACTAATGTCGCCCCCTCTTCGGACGACGAGGCCGGTCCCGCTGAAACGGTGAGGGTGAGAAGGTGGTGCATCCCCGCACCGTCCTCTGTGATGGCTGTCGATGGGGTGGTGGTTGGGCGCTCGCCCGATTGAGGCCTGTATCAGGAGGGTCCTGCGACGGCGGAGGTGCATCACCCAGCTGTGTGGACGCCAACTGATGTTGGCTCTGGCGGGTGTCGTCTCCCCTCTGCAACATGTCAACGTAGTCCGCGTACGCAGGGTCGAGGACCACGTCCGGGTCAACATGGACGGACTGAGGCGGAATGCAGGGAGGGCGCCTACTGGACGGTGTTCACGGAGCAGATGAGGACGTACTGGCAGGCTCGTCCACCGTACGCTGCGACATGGTGACGTACTCGTCGTCCAAGTCGAACGTGATGTCGAACCCCAGACTGGAATCGGAGCTGGAAGGGTGCGCAGGGGTACCCTTAGAGATCCGTACACCACCATGCGACGCCACGTCCACGTGAGGTGGAACACCTGAACGGTAAAAGCGAGTTGGGGGCGCACCAAGATAAATTGGGGCGTCGATGGCCGTACCTGACGGTCCGGGTGCATCGGGCGGATGAGTGGCCGGCTGCGATGACGTCTGAATGGGAGGGGCCCTCGGCGGAGGAGGTGCAACAAATGTCGACAAAGTGGCAGAACTCTCTCGGAACAGCTGGGTCGCGACTCGATGAATGAAGGCGATGGCCTTCTTGTACTCCTCGGGTGTGATAGGTAGACGTGACTCGTCCCGATGGAGTAGCGGCTACGTGGTGGAGGTAATCGCACGAAGGTCATCAACCTACAAGACCACAACACAATGGTAAGCGGAAATAACAATAACAAGCAAGAAACCGAGTATTTGTGCTTACCTAGCGGTGCACATGGGATGCGTGGTGTAGATCGTACGTCTGCTGCACACTCGAGGCAGGGATTGAGGCAGGCGTTGGAGCTGGTGGGGCAATGTGAGGAATGGTGCGGGGGATATACCATCGGAGGTAGTCGCCATATGTCCTCGGATCGTATGGCCTATCCTTGCGCACTAGATCCATCCCTGCTCTCTGCTCCTAGCAGCGAGTGTACGGAGCCTGCCGATCCTCCCAAGTGAAAGCCTTCTTGCCCTTACGGGTTTGCCTGCAGGAAAAATAAAAGTATTAAGCCTTTTAGTGGAGACGAAACACTATGCGTAGAGATGATCGCGAGCTTACTCGTGCTGGGCATGCGACAACCGATGTGGAGCGTCGACAGGAGGGACCGGCTGAAATAAGCCAAACTGCCGCATCACCCTCCATGGAGCGTATACCTCCAACATATGGCTGAAGACAAGAACACATCGGGTGAGCCATAAGTCTCGGTCCCCTGTACATATCGATGAGATCCCGCCTGCAGCTGTGCTCTCAACTTAGGTGGCCGTCCAGGCCCTCTAGACAACACGTGAGGGATGGAGCAGCTCCAGCTCATCGCTGTACGCCCCGTAGAATGCGTGCACCTGGACGGTGGCCCATTGCAGCTCGTGCTGCAACCAGCGATCCCCCATGGTCGGGCGATCGATCTCGTCCTCAGCATCCCTGGGCGGGTACCCCTCCTGCAGAGGCACGGGCACATCAGTGCCGAGCGGTCATCCTACAGGAAGGTGCTCGTACGACCACAAGAGAATAAGGAGAGGACACCCAGCCATAACCGCCTGCAGGGCATGGCGAACGCAAGCGTCGCACAACGCTCGATACGTCGCACACAGAACCGCTGAGCCCCAGCTGATATGTGGAATTTGCTCAATCGGCATGTCTGCGGGCATCTGCGCCAGTGGAATAAGCCAACGGTCCACCGTGCCACCGTGCGTACTTGCAAACAAAAACAAACAGAAAGTTAAGATTTAAATACAGTAAGTAAAATACATGTGTATGTACCATGAGTAAGCGTACCAGTGAACATGAAGCTACCAAACAGGTGTAGTAGGTACGCCTTGAAGTGTCGGCTGACTGTCCAGTCATCAGCATCTGTTGGGCATATCTGAAAGTGAGCGAGTCAGGCTGCAGCAACTCCCATGTCATGGTGGAAGGGCTCGTGTCCTAGAGGCAGGGGGTGAAACCTCTGTGTGAATGCCACATCCCATCCGGCAGGAGTGGGTTGTGGTACCCAGGCCTGTTCGCGAATCGGCAGGCCGAATAACATTGCCACATCCTCCAGGGTGATGGTCATCTCCCCCACCGGAAGTGAAATGTGTGTGTCTCGGGTCTCCATCTGTCCGCTAGAGCAGACACCAGTGATCGATCGTGCTTGAAGGACTCTGCTCTGGTGATTGTCCTGACAAAAGGAAGAAGTCCCACCGCCCTCAGCCGTGCGATGTATCTCTTGTCAAGAGGCCAGGCCGTGCCTGGTGATCGTAGGCGGAACGGCTGAAGCTCCTCTCCAATCCTAAGGGCTCGAGCTCAATGACGATCATCGTAGTACTGATCCAGTAGCTCAGGAAGCTGTCTACGATCATGAGCCATGTCTGCAAGCAGGAACATTGAGTTAGTACGTCATACGAAATGAGTGACAAACAAACATAAAATACATGAGAGGAATGATTACGCATTGCACAGCATTGCTGATTGATTCACGTTCAATGAGATCCGAATGCATTACAACATGTCCTTCTTGTGTGGCCAGGATGTCGACAAACAGCACACTTTCGCAGCTCATCGCGTTCTGCATTATCCATGTCGTTGCTGATTCGAAGTCTTCGTCGTCATCCAGGGCCTCTTCGCTCCAGGTGTGGTGGTGGAATATACAAGATCTGGCCTACTTTGCGTGACAGCTCTCTGTAGTGCTCCTGAGTTCCCCAGACCTCAAAGTCTGTAGTCCATGTTTTAGCGAGGAACTGCGCGCCATAGTAAAGTGATATGTATGTCTCAATCGACTTGTTGTCATGCGCACACGCTGCCATCACATGGGAGCACAGTTTATCCAACAAACCAGGTTTGTTACAAGTGCACTTGACGCCATCTTCAAAAATGACACCTTGTTTTCTGATCGACCGCATGTATCCTCCCCCCACGTTCTTACTCTTCAGATAAACAACCCAACTTTGCCTTCTGCTGTTTGGAATGCATTGGGCTGAGTGTTTCTGAGTAGCCGCGGCTTTCATTTCTAAGTACCTCTGCACTTCGCGAGGATATTTTGATGGTGTGACCCCAAGTAGTGCTCTTGCAGCTGTACCCCTTGTTGCATCTAGGCCTTCATGGCTAACCCTAATTTTGATGATTAATGAAAACAGAGTGTTTAGGACTAACTGTGCTTTTTGAGATTGATTAATACAGGGCTCCGTTGGGAAGATTGTCGAGACAAACAAAACGAACAACGCAAAAGACGTAAAAGCACAAGTCGCGAATATGAAGATTAGACGCAAGCCGGAAAAGCAAAGGACCTAAGGTAATCCGTATTTTATTTTTACCAATCTCGGCGTTTGGAGTTGATCGGTTAGGAAAATTGTTTTTAGCTTTAACCTTACTATAAAGAGGGTTGACGAAAGTTCTCTTTTTATCTCCAACATAAACCAAGAAATTTAGGTCATTGCATTACATCTTTTTTTTGTTGGATTTTATTTGAACTTGATTTGAGAAATTTGGTTTTTCAGTTCAGTTTTTGATAGTAGAAGAGTTTTTTGATTTTCTAGAAAGATCTAGGCAGATCTGGTTTTTTCTTCTGTTGACAAAAATGTAGTCCTTGAAATTATCTTTCAAACGAGCTATTAAACACCTCTTTTGGATTTCTGGATTTAATGGTATATCTGTTTTTGTTCATGCTGACTGTCAGTTTGCTGAACTGACTGTCAGTTTGTTTAAACTGACAATTGTCCAGAGAGGGTGTATTTTGTGCTCAAATTTTTTGTACTAAACTGACTGTTAGTTTGTCCATACTGACTGTCATTTGGGGTTTCGACCACTGTGTTTTTAACTGAGCTTCTATTTGATTTTGGTCGAGACTGTGGTCGAACTGACTGTCAGTTTGTATAACTAACTGTCAGTTGTGGGTTTCAGCTTTCCATAAACGACCACGAACGGCTAGCAAATTTTTATCCGTAAATTTTGTCAGCCGTTGTGCACTAAACTGATTGTCAGTTAGGCAAACTGACTGTCAGTTTGAGTTGCTGATTTTCAGCCCTAGCTCCAACGGTTCATTTGATTCTTGAGGCTATAAATAGGGGCCTTGGGCATGAGTTTTATATAACAAGCAGTAGCATTTTCTTATACACTCTTGAGCTTTAGTTTTCTACTTAAAATCTTGATTTTTTGATCAAGTCGAGTGTTTTCCGATCCACCGAGCACTTCAGTTCTTTTGCATTTGCATTCACTTAGTTTCTCGGTGCGTGTTTGGAGGTCAAGAGAAGACCTCGCTGCCTGTTACTCTTGGTGAGCGCCCTCACCTAGACGGTTCAGAGGCGTGGCCGTTGACCTCTCCAGATCGGAGATTGTTGGAGAGGCTCGGCAAGTTTGTACAAGGCATTGGTGCTCGCCTTTCCGGAGTGGACAAGGAGCAACCATTAGTTGATAATACTTTTCGTGAGTATTGAGGCAAAACTCAAGTGACTTGAGTGCTTCAACGAGAACTAGTGGAGACTGGGCGAGTCTCCGATACCTCGGTAAAAATTATTGTGTTCGTTCTCTTTTCCCCTTGCTTATATTATTTGCTCTTGATTTGCTTTTATTTGATTTAAGCTTTCAGTTTTTAAAAACCTCATATTCACCCCCCATCTAGTCGGCATCCTTGATTCAACACCTCTCTCATGGAAGTATTTAACAGTGCGATGCCATGTAAATTCCACAATTCCGGTGAGCGGAAGTCCTCGCACCCCCCTCAACACAAAGTTGTACATCTCCGCCATATTGGTTGTCATTATTTCGTATCTAGCTCCTGCCTCATCGTGCAGTAGTGACCATTTCTCTGGAGCTTTGTCATCAATCCATTCACTAAATTTCTTTGTTCTTGATCTCCGACTGCGACGTATCGGCCCATCTGAAGTTCCCACGACATTTTCTCCATCCTCCAAATCCTGTATTCAGGACACTGGCAAAATCCTGTGCTATTGTTGGATCAATGATTTGCTTGGGTACCTCTTCCGTTGGTTCGATGTTTAGTACTGTTACATATAGCACGCAGTCATCTGGGCCATGAATGGGATTTAACACTCTCTTAACTAGAGAACCCCAAGACCGATTGCCTTTAAGTTTATATAATTTCCAACTACCTGTTTCATCAACATGAACCAACGCTTCTATGACAATTTCGTGTTTAGATGGGTCTTAAGATCCTCAAAATTAACTGCACTGAGATCATTCAATTCCATGTCTACACGGTGACAACTACATAGGTCATCCCCATGTGGTCCGTTTCTAATTACTTGTTCCTCGTGAAAAACATAAACTATTCTTGTTTCTGACATTGTCTACGACAAAAAATTAAAATTAATCTTTGCTTTATTTTTTAAATAATCTAATTTGTTATAGGTACAATTTAACACACAGCTCATCCATAATATTATATACACATCATATTTATAAATACACAATATTATATAACAGATCTAAATTATTTTACGTACACATCACATCTTGCATGAAGGTTTACACAACATATCTAAATCATTAACACATTTTTCACGAATTTCGAAAGCAGATCTATACTCTAAACTAAATTTGTAAAGCATATATGTATTTTCCACAAATTTTTAATGCAGATCTATACTCTAAACTAAATTTCTAAAGCAGATATATATTTTCCACAAATTTCTAAATCAGATCTATACTCTAAACTAAATTTCTAAATCAAATCTATACTCTAAACTAAATTTCTAAAGCAGATATGTATTTAAAACTAATTTCTAAATCATATCTGTATTCTAAATTTAATTTCTAAAGCATATATGTATTTTCCATGAATTTCTAAAGCAAATCTATATTCTAAACTAATTTTCTAAAGCAGATATGTATTTTAACCTAATTTCTAAAACATATCTGTATTCCAAATTTAATTTCTAAAGCAGATATATATTTTTCACGAATTTCTAAAGCAGATCTATAGTCTAAACTATATTTTTAAAACAGATATGCATTTAAAATTAATTTCTAAAGTATATCTGTATTTTAAATTTAATTTCTAAAACTGATATGTATTTAAAACTAATTTCTAAGACAGATTTAATTAGAAAAGTTTTAAAAAAATTTCTCTTCTTCTTCTTCTTCTTCCTCTCCTCTTCTCTTTTCCTCCCCTCTCTCCAACTGAATTTTTTTTTTCGGTGCAGCCTCTCAGTTGCCACCTCTGGTGGTTATATAGTGCCCTAAGTCGCTAGCCCGGCTGGCGACAGAGGATGCGTAAGCGTTAGTCGCCAGCCCGGCTGGCGACTAAGAGTTTTCGGTGTTAAGTCGCGCTGGCAACTGTGGTCATTTTTGTAATTTTCGTTTTTTCTTTGTTTTTTATGAAATTATTATTTTAATTAGTGTTTTTCGTACGAAAAATTCTTTTTTTATTATGCACGGTCTTCAAGATGCATCTTTCACCATTACTTTTAGTATAATATGTTAATAAAAATTTATAAAATTTTAATATTATAAAAATATTCTTTGAAAATCAAAATATTTATAATATATTAATGATCAAAATTAAAAAATTTAACTTTTTCCACTCAGAAAATAATATTTTTTTTGGATCGAAGAGTAACGCGGTTAACAGTGGATGATTGAAAGTGCACAACACATGTCAAGTTATCAACATACACATTATGATATTTGAAATTTCCGTTGGAATCAGCTACAAAGATCCTAGTTTCCCTGATTTGAACTAAAAAATCCTATCTTTGCACAGTGCAAATGTCGACCAACACAAATAGTTTGATTAGACGTCCTTGCTCCGATATAGACGTAGACATCCGCACAATATCGTAGCCATAGATTGAAGCATGGATGGTCGGAGATAGATTGGACTTGATTGAAATAATTTTGAAAGAAATAGACCCTAATTTTTAAAATTGAAAGAAGTGAAACTCAATTAAATCAAACTGAAAAGAAGTAGAACTTAATTTTCAAATTTTAAAGAAGTAGCAATCAATTGAAACATTTGATAAAAAGTAAGATTATCGTAAGATTTCTCTAATAACTTAAACAAAGTTTGTGTTAATGCATGAAGTGAAATCTCAAAGTGTCTTCGTCAATTTTCATCTACCATTTGGGGGTGTTTTGCCTTCGTTTAAAATTAAGGTTTTAATTCAAACTATTAATTCAAATTTTTGCTTTGCCTGTACATCTCTTGAACCGAATCCCATATTTCTTTTGAGGAATTTGAGTAAACAAACAAACTAGAGATTTGTGGTTCCATAGAGTTTAGGAGCCAAGACATTATCAAATGATCATTTGTTTGCAATTCCTCATCCCTTGGATCGGTTTCTGCTGGTACAGTGTTCTTGCCGGTAATGTAGCCAATTTTCCCTTTCCCACTAAGTGAGAGCTGAGCAGCCCGAGCCTTGGGAAGGTAGTTCTCTCCATTCAGCAATATCGAGGTCAGTCGGAGAGTAGGATTGGTCTCATTGGCCTTTGAATCGCTGCTCATTTTGCCCTGTATTCAAGTTTCATGCTTTGATACCATGACGAATTTCTTGATGAAAAGAGTTGATTTGATTCTTAATTTTTTTTCTTCTTTACATACTAAGTCATTATATACACAATATTATTTGAACGTTGGATCAAAGAAGGAAGGAATCTCAACTTGACATCTTTAACAAATGACTGTTGGGATTTAACAACTTTTCTAACTGGGTCAAGCTTCCAAGAGTTGTGGGTATTGCACCGCTTAAGGTGTTGTTGAATAGCTGCAAATTTTGCAGGTCGAGAAGCATTCCTAACTCCTCAGGAATGGTACCTGAGACCATGTTTACCTGAATGTCAAGCTCAATTAGCATTGTCAAATTACCCAAGGATGTTGGGATGGGACCCGTGAGGCTGTTATATGAGAGCATTAGATTGGTCAGACTTTGTAATCCACCAATCTCAGATGGTATGTTCCCCGACAATTCATTATCATAGAGATTCAAAATACTTAGTTTGGTCAAGTTTACGAGGGTTTTGGGTATCTCACCGCTTAAGAAGTTGCTGCTTAGGTGCAGATGTTGTAAGTTGATGAGCCTTCCTATCTCCTTTGGAATGGTACCTGAGATCATGTTTTGATATATTGCAAGACCAGTTAGCGTTGTTAGATTACCCAAGGATGCAGGGATGTGGCCAGTGAGTTGTTAGAGTATATCCACAGTTTAGATATACTCTGTAAGCCACCAATCTCAGGTGGTATTTGCCCCTTCATCCAATTGCTTGAGAGGTCAAGATAGGAGAGTGCCGATAAAGAGTTGATGTTACTGGGTATCAGCCCACGGAGACTGTCGTTGCTGAGGTCAACATGTGTGAGGAATGGGAGTGCCAAGAAGTCGAGCTTGTCGAGCCGGCCATGGATGCCGGCATTTAGTCACAACGGAGGGCATGCGGCGGCCGTGGTGCACGGCACTACACATGATTCCAGTCCAATTGCATGGGCTAGTGTTGTGCTGCCAGGAGCTCATCTGCACCGGTGAGCTCCGGAGAGTAGACTTCCATTGAATAAGGGCCATTTGTTGAGACTTGAAATTCCACTTGGTGTTTAAGAGGATGAGGTGTGTGTCTGTGTGTGTAGGGTGGTGGTGATTGTGGATTCTGAAGACTTGGTATTTGGTTGGAATTGTAGAGATGAGATTACATGGGTCGTGCTACTCGGACTCCAAATATATAGAATGCAAAGCCCACAAAAGTTGACAGAAAACTAAGAAGCAATCTGTTCTAGTTAGTGGCTGACAAAAGTTGCATAGGATGATGACAGCCACAGCTGAAGGACTTTTCTCCAGAACATCTCAGCTGGGTTATCCATCTATAATTTCATTATGTCATGGTTTTGTCTTCTAGTAGAATTACAAAAAAGAATTGCATCAGATTTATTTGGTGTCATTTTCGTTTGTATGGAATGATAAAGTTCTAATGACTGGAGCACACGGTACTGAACTTGTGATGGTGCAAAATTAAGGTATCAGGATGAGCAGCTGTATACTATGTACAATTATCAAAGCAAATGTATTATGATTTTTGCGATTTTTACTTTCTTTCTTGTTTTGCAGATTTGACTTCCCTTTTGTTTCTCCTTTGAGTAGGTTTGATTTTGAAATTTTGCTAGATTGTTTAAAATGTGTGCTTTTTTCTTTTGCATGAACGATGGGTTCATATGCTGTAAACTCTCTATATTTAACTATACTTCTTTGCAAACATTTGATGAGGGAATTGTTTTTCCGGATCTAAGTTTGTGCATCATATTGAGATTTTTGCAATTCTTTTTTGAAGGTACAGGACCTGACTCGGTTATCAAGCAAACTCAAGCTTCTATTGAACCTGAAATTCGGTTGTGTCGTCCAGGTACATTATGAAGAAATTTCCCCTAATTGCTGACAAATATGGTTGTTGAAGAGGTTCAGTTAGTTCAATCTGGCAATTGTGTGATCTCAATTTCAGAAAGCATCAGATATTTCAGAATGGTATTGTTTCATTACCAAACCAAGTGGAATGGAAACAGATAATTGTATGAAGAAATTTGACATATCTTGGTCATAAGCTGTTGGATATTAGGGCTAATAGTTAGTAGCCTATTAGGATTCTTATTGATTTTTTTACTAAGATTCTTATTGATCTTTTGTTAAGGATTATAAAAGAGGAACAATTGTATCTTTTTGAACAAGTAATAAAACCCTAAAATTAACTTGGTATCAGAGTCGTCGTCGCTCAAGTGCCGTCATAGCGTTTACTTTCCTGACTTCATTGTTCACTGCCGTCGTTGCTCGAGTGTTGCCGTCGCATTGCACCGGCGTGTGCCGCGAGCCCACATCTCGTGCCCGGCCACCTGCCGCCGCGCCTCTGCCCGGCGAGCCCGCGCGCCTGCGATTGAGCCCAAGCTCGCCCGCCACCCGCCGAGTCAGCACCCCACCGAGTGAGTGCCAGTCGAGCACGCGCCCGTGTGCTGCGCCGCTGAGCTCGCATGCCGCGCCCGCACCCCCTGGAGCTTCTCCTCCTCTGGTGATTTCGCTGTTTACTCAGATAGACTATATTCTGGAGCTGGCAATGCAATGATGATGGCTGAGGTGCATGGGAAACTTCGAGGGATGACTCAAGGGAAGCAAACTATATCCGAGTACTATAATAAACTCCAGTGACTGTGGATAGATTTGGATCACTATGAATAGTTGGACATTCCTCATGCTGAACATTTGACTATGTTCAAGAAGTGGGTAGATCGCAGGAGAGTACTTGACTTTCTGCAAGGCTTGAATGCTGAGTTTGAGCCTAGAAGAGCTACAGTTTGCCACCAGCCGAATCTGTCCACCATAGAGGAGACATTTGCTGTTATGGTGATGGAGGAGACCCGGTTACGGGTGATGACATCGGGTACCCTGTCACCTCCTACTAGATCTGCGTTGATTGTTGTAGATAACCGTAAGTGCTTAACTTGCGGGAAGATTGGCCACATTAGCTGGAATTGCCCATAATTACGTGATTTTGGGCGTGGCAGGAGTGATGGCGGATGTGGTAGAGGCCGAGGTGGAGGACGTGGTGGTGGTAAGAGACAAGGTCTTAAAGCCAATCTTGTCGTGTCTGATGACGGATCGGTTGCGCATGACAGAGAGGAGCTTTCTGAGTTGGAGGAGCTACGACCATTCAAAGCAGGGTTAAGAGTTCCACCAGCAATTCCATGGCCACCCAAGAGATCCCTATGACCACTACGTTTGGTACTTTTTTCAATTATGCCCATGCAGGCACAGGTATTGAGGCACAGGCTTTTGCATCCTCACATACTTTTTTAGATTGGATAGTCAATTCAGGTGCATCTAGACATGTCACTGGTGCTTCTAGTGAGTTTGCATCATATTCTCCATATTCTACCATGCATCGTGAAACTGTTCAAACTACTGATGGGGCTACACAACTTATCAAGGGAATTGGCATAGTTCAATGTACACTTACCATTACATTTTCCTCTGTTTTGTATGTTCCATCCTTCCCAATTAATCTTCTTTCTGTGAGTGCTTTGGTGAATCAAATTGATTGTGGTGTTTGTATTGACCGAGATGTCTGTCATATTCAGGAGAGGCAGACAAGGAGGGTCTTGGGGACTTGGACTAGGTGTGATGGACTGTGGTATTTGGATCGGGGGACTGTGGGTGCTGTGAGTGCTGCTTTAACTACTGTTGTAGGTGGAGTAGAGGCTGAAGTGATGCTTTATCACTATCGTTTGGGTCATCTATCATTTGATCGACTGAGGAGTATGTATTTGGATGTTATGAGTCGAGTGCACGTGAATAAACTCATGTGTGATGCTTGTGAGTTTGAAAAGCATGCAAGATCATCTTATGGAAATATTGGGCTTTGTAGCATTGAACCATTTGTACTTGTTCACTCAGATGTTTGGACCTCTCTGGTTATCTCTATTCATGGTTTTAAGTACTTTATTACTTTCATTGATTGTTATTCCCATATGACTTGGCTCTATATGATGAAGAATAAGAATGAAGTTTTGCGTTGCTTTCAAGATTTATGTGCTCTTGTGCAAAGACAATTCAATGCTCTTGATCGTATTGTTAGAACTGACAATGGAACTGAGTATGTGAACTAGGAGTTTGCTACTTTTCTTTCAACTCAGGGGATCTTGCATCAGACAACCTATCCGGATACATTGGCAGAGAATGGTGTGGCTGAGCGGAAAAACATGCATCTTTTGGAGACTACTGCTCACTCATGTATGGGATGAATGTGCCAAAAACCCTATGGAGTAAAACTGTTATGACAGCGGCTTACTTAATTAACCGCATGCCCTCCAAAGTGTTAGGCATGAAAACTCCCTGTGAGCTGCTTATGTGGATGATACATTTGTTGTCCCTCCGAAGGTGTTCGATTGTGTGTGTTTTTTTTGGGATTATCGACCCTCTGTAGAAAAGCTGAACCCTCAGGCTTTGAAGTGTATATTTGTGGGATTTTCTTTTGGACAGAAGGGCTACATGTGTTGGAGTCCTTAGGTCAAATGGATGTTTGTGAGTATGGATGTCACTTTCCGCAAGTTTGAGTCCTTCTATGGTAAGAAAACTGAACTGACACCTTTATTTGGTAATATTTCTTCTAGCCTGCCTAGTGCTGGTCGAGAGGGGGAGAATGATGAAGTGAGTAGTGGTGGCAATGGTGGAGGTGGCGATGTTGTTGTGGGTATTATTCCATGTCCTGTTGTGATGAGGGGGTGTGTGCCAATTGAGGTGGAGATCCTAGAGTTCTGAAGACTTATGTGAGGAAGTGTTTTTGTGGTATTGGAGTTCAGGGGAGCAGTAGCAGCCCCCGTCTCCTGTGATTGAGATTAATGACCAATCATTCACGCAACTCATTGTCCCTGACCCCTCCTCAATTGTCTCACCTTTGACCCCGTCTCCCTTAGAACAGGTAATAATTGTATGTCTTGATCTTCCTATTGCTTATCGTAGAGAGCCCCGAGTCAATGCCGGTAAGCCTCCGGCTAGGTGTGACTTTGAGGGTGATCTTTCTCATGTTAAGTCATATTCTTCTTTGCCTCCTACATATAAGTCTTTCATTATATTATTACAGTTTGTGCCTATACGAAAAGATTGGAAAGTGGCAATGCAAGATCCTCTGTGGCTTAGTGCTATGCAGGAGGAACTTCAGGCATTGAAGAAAAATGAGACTTGGGAGCGAGTCTCTCTTCTAGTAGGGAACAAAGCTGTTAGATGTAAATTGGTGTATACCATAAAGAAAAATGAGGAAGGTGAGATCGAGAGATACAAAGTGAGACTGGTGGTAAAGAGATATAGTCAAATGTATGAGATTGATTATGATGAGACTTTTGCACCAGTAGTAAAAATGAGCACAGTCAAAACTTTAATCTCGTGTGCAGTAAACTTCAATTGGCCCCTGCATCAGCTTGATGTGAAGAATGTCTTCTTACATGGTGATTTACAAGAAGAAGTATATATGGAGGTCGCACTAGGTTTTGGTAACAGTAGAAAGGTGTGCAAGCTGAAGAAGTCCTTCTATGGCTTAAAACAATCTCTGATAGCTTGGTTTGATAGGTTCAAACATGTAATATGTAGTATGGGTTACAAGCAGTGTAATGGGGATCATACTGTCTTTTTTAGGCACTCTGGAGCACTCATTACAATATTTGTTGTGTATGTTGATGATATTATCATCACATGTGATGATACTGAGGAGATTGTCTGTCTGAAGAACAAGTTAGGTAAAGAATTTGAAGTGAATGATTTGGGTCATCTCAAATATTTTTTTGGCATAGAGATTGCATGGTCTAAAAAAGGTATAGTTCTCTCGCAAAGAAAATATACTCTAGATTTGTTGAATGAAACTCAAATGTTAGAATGTCGTGTTGTCTCTACTCCCATTGAGCAGAACCACAAGTTAAGTGCTCAAGCTGGAGACCTAACTAACAAGGAGAGTTATCAGAGACTTGTTGGGCGTCTTATGTGTTGGATCAAGGATGCCGACTAGAGGGGGGGTGAATAGGAGGCTTTTAAAAACTTTAAAACTTAAAACAAATCAAGAACAAATCAAGAACAAATAATATAAGCAAGGGAAAGAGAACGAACACAACGATTTTTACCGAGGTATCGGAGACTCGCCCAGTCTCCACTAATCCTCGTTGAAGCACTCAAATCACTTGAGTCTTGCCTCAATATCCACAAAGGATATTATCACTAGTGGTTGCTCCTTGTCCACTCCGGAAAGGCGAGCACCGATGCCTTGTACACACTTGCCGAGCCTCTCCAACAATCTCCGAACGGAGAGATCAACGGCCACGCCTCCGAACCGTCTAGGTGAGGGCGCTCACCAAGAGTAAAAGGCAGCGAGGTCTTCTCTAGACCTCCAAACACGCACCAAGAAGCTAAGTATATGCAAATGCAAAAGAACTGAAATACTCGGTGGATCGAAAAGCACTTGACTTGATCAAAAAATCAAGATTTTATATAAGAAACTAATGCTCAAGAGTGTATATGAAATGCTGCTGCTTGTTATGAGAAACACATGCCCAAAGCCCCTATTTATAGCCTCAAGAAGCAAATGAACCGTTGGAGCTAGGGCTGAAAATCAGCAACCCAAACTGACAGTCAGTTTGCCTAACTGACAGTCAGTTCAGTGCACAACGGCCGACAAAATTTACGGATAAAACTTTGCTAGCCGTTCGTGGTCGAAAAAGGAAAGCTGAAACCCACAACTGACAGTCAGTTCGACCATTAACTCGACCAAAAACAAATAGAAACTCAGTTAAAATCTCTGTGGTCGAAACCCCAACTGACAGTCAGTATGGACAAACTGACAGTCAGTTTAGTACAAAAAATTTGAGCCCAAAATACACCTTCTCTGGACAATTGTCAGTTTAATCAAACTGACATTCAAACTGACAGTCAGCATGAACAAAAACAGATATAACTTTAAATCCAGAAATCCAAAAGAGGTGTTTAATAGCTCGTTGGAAAAATAATTTCAAGGGCTAAAATTTTGTCAACAGAAGCAAAAACCAGATCTGCCTAGATCTTTCTGAAAATTGCAAATACTCTTCTGCTGTCAAAAACTGAACTGAAAAACCAGATTTTTCAAATAACTTCAAAACCAAATCCAACCAAAAAATGATACAATGCAATGACCTAGATTTCTCGGTTTGTGTTGGAGATAAAGAGAGGACTTTCGCCACCCCTCTTTATAGTACGGTTAAAACTAGAAAATAATTTCCCTAACCGATCATCTCCAAACGCCGAGATCGGTAAAAATAAAAACTCATAATACCTTAGGTCTTTCGCATCTTCATGATTTGCGTCTTGTATTTTGCTCTTTGCGACTTGTGCTTTTATTTTACGTCGGGTTCGTCTTGTATTCCGTGTATATCTTCCCAACGCAACTCTGTATCAAATAAACTCAATAGCACAATTAGTCCGGAACACTTTGTTTTCATTAATCATCAAAATTAGGGTTAGGCATGAAGGCCTAGATGTAACATTATGTACCTTTGTCACACAAGACACGATATTGTTTATGCGGTGAGTGTAGTTAGTAGATATATGCATGACCTAAGAGTGGAGCACATGGAAGCGGTATATAGTGTAGGATCAAGGATGCCGACTAGAGTGGGGGTGAATAGGAGGCTTTTAAAATTTCTTTCCAATTAAGCAATTTTAAAAGATATTTAGAATAACCTAGGGTTGCAAAGGTTTAGCAATCAAACATCTAGTTGCATTCAACCATATGAAATATTCAATATAACATGCAACAATAGTAAATCAAGCAATTATGTCAATATGAATACGAATTATACAAAAGAGAGACAATTGACACAATGATTTTTACCGAGGTCTCGGAGACTCGCCCGGTCTCCCCTACTCCTCGTTGAAGCACTCAAGCGTGAGCCTCGCTTCTATATCCACGAAGGATATTTCACTCGGGTTACTCCTTCTCCACACCGGATAGGCGAGCACAAAACCTTTCACACGTTGTTTGTCATCCTCTCCAACAAACTTCAACCAGAGAGATTGTGACTCTCCTCCGACACCGTCTAGGCGAAGGCGATCGCCAAGAGTAACAAGTCGAATGCGCTCACTTGAACGAATCAAGTGCTAGAAGCTCAAGGATGCAAAAGAATGCACACATAGTAGCACTAGCTTGCAAATGGAGATGAAATGCACTAAACACTCTTAGCCTCTCAAAATTACTTCTCCTCTAAGTGCTCTCAAAGATTTGGCACAAATGTTGGCTCTAAATGCAATAGATTGATTCCAAAGAGTTTGGCTAGCTTATACACAAGAATATCAGGTGTTTGAGTAGCCCAAAATGAAAGCAAACACGAGATATATATAGCCCTCAAAGAAAACTAGCCGTTTGTCACGAACAGGCGAAATTTTGTACAGGCCGGATATTGTCCAGCCATGCCGGACACTGTCCGGCCAATACAACCAATTTCGACCGTTGCAAACTTACCTTTGGGGGATTTTTTTGTAAAGGCCGGACAATGTCCGGCCATGCCAGACACAGTCCAGTCCGTCCCAGACAAAAGCCCCCGGACGAATATATCTGTCTTTGTTTCATTTCTCGGCTCAAACAATTTGTATAGGCCGAACAATGTCCGACCATTTCGGACAAAGTCCGGCCTTCCCGGACAAAAGCCCCAGAGGGATGCAAACGTCTTTGGTTTCATTTTGCAAAAGGCTGAAAAATTTGTACAAGTCGGACAATGTCCGGCCACTGCATATTGATAGTAAAATAAGCATAATTTTTGATCTAGAGATCTGATTGAGGTGATTTTTATTTTGTTAGAAAGATAACTCAGAGATCTACAATTTTTTCAATAGGAGAAAGACCTAGAAAGGTCTAGAACCTTCTAAAAACTCAAAAACCTTCCTGCTGCCAAAATATTCAACCTAAAAATCATCTCTAATGCAATTTAGGGTATTTGCACATACGGATTTGTTGTTTTCTCGTGGATATCTCAGCTGACACTCAGTGATGACCACGACCAATATGGTTTACAAACTAAAACCATTTGTCGAATATCCGGTCGAAAACAGGTGGTCGAGTGGGTTTGGTCGAATGTCTAGTACGACCAGCTCGAACTCCTACGACCACGACCAAACCCTAAACAGAAAACCGTCAAACCGGTGACACGACCACGACCACGTATCAAACAAGGACACGATCAGAATGTGCAAGTACTACCAGCTCTAGAAAATAAACCAATTTAAATAGCTGGCGATCAAGATTAAGTGCAGTTTTCAAAGCACTTTCTCTAATGCACCACAAACTACACTTAGACTCTCTAGTAATGTAAGAGGCGATAAAACACTAGTGCAAGGTGATATGAATGAATTTGAGCATCCGCACTTGATAGATTCAAACTACTAGTTTCTGACCTCTCTTAATAGTACAGTCAAACTCGTAAAAAGAATCTTATCAACCCGGTCTATCTCCAAACACCGATACCGGTAAAATCCTAAGAAAACAATCCTTAATCTTGGATTTTACCTTCGGTGAAGTTCGACCTCGTGAAGCTCGACCACTCGATGCTTGTCCTCGCAAAACTCGACCTCGCTAAGCTTGACCTCGCTCGAGATGACTCATGTTGGCATCATCCTCTTCACGCCCTTGTTTGCTTTCATCTCGCAACCATTCTGAGACTAGAACACATACACTCAATGCACAAACGTTAGTCTCATATACAGTTCGTCATTAATCACCACTAGAGAAATCACTCCATACAGGAGTTAACTCAACGATTTCTCTCTTCAGTGAAATGACAGAATCATATTTAACAAATAGCAAATGAGTATGAGATGAATTACAATCATATAGATTCATATATGATAAAGACATACGCACACGATCTATACTACTCATGTCATGATGATAATTGGATCAGATGACCAATATGATGAGCTCTCCCTCAGTATATGCATCGATATCAAAACCTCAATAAGGACCCATCAAACTTCAGGATTTATCTCATGACATTCCAATTTACACTTAGCACAAGATTGATGCAACCACCAAGCTCCCTCCCTACATATGCATCAATATTAAACCCACAACTAAGGAAACATCCATTTCAGGGTTCATCAATAATCAATTCAATTTAGTTGTGCTAAATCACTGACATTCTCCAGATTAACTTTAATCATCAGGGATTTATCCAAATCGTCATTAATCATCAAAACCTAGATATTTAGATTGACATAGATCCAACATATATGATTCTAAGATATCTAAAGGGTAGTTTAGGAAAAGGTCTCTGGTTTAGGAAGAATATGAATTTTGATGTGATTGACTATTGTGATGCTGACTGGACAAATTGTTTAGATGACAGGAGATCAACATCAAGGTATTGTGTCGTTGTGGGAGGCATTGAGAGGTTTTTTGTTAGAGTTACGACTGTTTTGAGGTGGAGTTTTGATATTTTGGTGTGATAATAAGTCAGTAGTCAATATTACTAATAATCCAGTGCAACATGATCGCACCAAGTATGTGAAAATTGATCGCTACTTCATTAAAGAGCGCTTAGACAAAGAATGTTTGAAACTAGAGCATGTATATTCTGGAGAGCAAGTTGCTGATTGTTTGACAAAAAAGAATTGGTCTCAAAGAGTGCGTGTTAGCTTATAATAAGTTGGAGATGATTGATATCTATCATCCAACTTGAGGGGGAGTGTTGGATATTAGGGATAATAGTTAGTAGTCTATTAAGATTCTTATTGATTCTTTTATTAGGATTCTTATTAATTCTTGGTTAAGGGTTATAAAAGGAGAACAATTGTATCTTTTTGAAGAAGAAATAAAGCCATAAAATTAACTAATGCTATTTTGGCTTTCCTCAAATTTGAGTGATCAGAAAAACTCTCCTTGCAAGTTTTTGAGTAATTCAAAATATTTCCCCTTGGACATATAGTCTTTTCAAAGTTCCTACAATACCTGTATTTAATTTGTTATTATCATCCAAATGCTTTGTATTTGTCCACACAAATGCTGGTACTACATCCATTTCAAAATAGATTGTTTTTATCTTTTGTGGTCTCTAAGATACAACTTAGATATAACTTTGACACTAATTTTAATCACAATATGCTATTAAAAGGTATAAAAGTACAATATTTTGAAAGTCTTTTTTACGATGTATCTAATGGCGCTATTTTTGCAAGACTAATCTAGGTACAAGTAAATATATTAGTGTCCAATTGAGGAAAACTACCTGCACATATAGCATACTGGCATCTATTTAGAAATGGAGTTGGTAATTATTTTTCCTGGATATATAGGCATGTTAACATCTCCAAGAGAAAGGAGGATTGTGCATGTTAAGTTAAACTGGTAGTTCCAAGTCCACTAATGCTGGCAATTATTGTGCATGACTAATTTGGTTTTATCAAGGAAAGGACGATCCATGATTGTGTGGCCATGGTCACTCAGTTTATCTCCCATTATACTTCTCATTCTTCTGATGTAATTCTCCTCAAGTCTTTGGGATCTAAACTTGCTTTGAGTACTGCTAATCATCCTCAAACTGATGGCCAAACTGAGAGAGTTGGATTTTTCGAAGGCCTTCGATGTGATTTCTCATGAGGCTATACTTGAGGTTCTTCAGAAGAAGGGTTTTGTCCCTAGATGGACTTCTTGGGTTAGATCCATTCTTTCGACAGCAAGTGCTTCGGTTCTTCTTAATGGTGTTCCAGACAATCATATTATGTGCAAGCGAGGAGTTCATCAGGGTGACCCTCTATCGCCACTTCTTTTTGCTATTACAGCGGATATACTACAGGATTGTGTGAATGATGCCCATTCCAAAGGTTTGCTGCACCCTCCTTTGTTGATGCCGTCGGGTATGGAGTTCTCAGTTTTCCAATACGCGGATGATACTATTATTTTGATTAAGGCATCTCAATTTAGTGCGGTCTTCTTGAAGTCTCTATTGTATACTTTTGGTGAGTTTATAGGGCTGCAAGTAAATTATAGCAAATCTCTCATTGTGCCCATCTCCGCAAACGCTGAATTAACTTCTCATATGGCGATTATTCTTGGTTGTGAAGTTGGGAATTTCCCTATACAATATTTGGGGCTGCCGTTGTCTCTCCATCGACCAATTCCTCTTATGAGCCGCATATACAAGAGATTAGCGGGATGGCAAGCTCATTTTTTGAGCTTTGCGGGTCTTAGTGCTTGTAAATGTTGTGCTCTCTTACATTCCAACCTTCATTACTTGTTTTCTCAAGTTGCCGGCTAGTGTGATTAAGGAAATTGATAAACGGCGGCACAACTTCTTGTGGCATGGTAATGGCCCTTATAAATCTAGTGGCAATCTTGTTGCATGGAAGAATATTTGCAAGCCTAAGAAGTTTGGAGGACTAGGCATTATCAATTTGTCTCTTCAAAATGAGGGTCTGCTCCTCAAGTTCCTCCATAAGCTCTTTCATCACTTTGACACTTCCTGGGTGCACTGGACATGGTGAGTTCTTTATCCTCGCTCTCTACCGCAGAATGCTTCCCCCAAAGGGGGTTTTTTGTGGAGAGTCCTTTTGAAACTTATGCCGAGATATTTATCTATTTGTTCTTGTGTTATGGGTGATGGCAAAGTGCTCATATTTTGGGAGGACCTGTGGCATGGTGCACCGCTGGCAGAGCAGCTGCCTGAGATCTTTATTGCATGCCGCCACAAGAAGTCTTCTATCTATTCCTTTTTCTTGGCTGTCACACAACAGCAAGAGATGCTATTTACGTCCGCGGCATGGAGTAATCAAGGCTTGCAAGAGTTAAGTGCGTTCTATGAGCTCTTTGATAACTTGACTTTTGATCAACAGGCTGACTCGTGGAGCTACTCTTAACAGAATAATAGGTACTCCTCTAATCGATTTTACAAACTTATCTCAGCCATTGGCACCCTCTTCAATGCTTATAAAATTGTTTGCAAGAGCAAAAGTCAACCTAAGCATAAGTTATTTCTATGGTTGATTTTGCTCAATCAATTGAATTCTCAAAGTCTTCTTTGTTGAAAAGGTATTTGGAATGGAAGCTCGGCTTGTTCTCTTTGTCAGTTGGATGCAGAAGAAACCTTGCTCGATCTTTTTATCCAATGCCCGGCTGCAGAAGATGTTTGGTCCAAACTCAAGCTTTCTATTCCAATCGTGTCGCAAGATTGGATTGTTGTGATTCGGGCTTTCTCTCAAACTAATCCTGAAATTCGGCCTTTCTACAAGGAGCTCTTTTCTCTTGTTTGTTGGCACATTTGGCTTCGGAGAAATGATAAGATCTTCAACTCTCACTTGCAACCTTCGTCTATCACTTTCTCCTTGATTCACTCGGCGATGCTTCTTCTTCGTGCGAGAGGGAGTGAAGCTTTTGGTGGGGCCATTACTCAATGGTTTTGTTCTTTGGAACCGGACTAATGTTTCTTGGTTGTTTTCTTTTGCCGTTTTATTTTTCTTTTAATTTTCTTTTTTTGGTTTTTCAGGCTTTGACCTTTGTATATATCTTTTTGAGTAATCTATGACTGTGGGCCTCCCCTGCAGTCTTTACCCCTAAAAAAACAGTTCTACCACTAATGTAGGCAATTATTGTGCATGACTAATCTTTTTGAAGCAATCAAAAGCTCTACTTGCATACCAGTCTATAGTTGTCTAACCTTGTTCTTTTCTTTCTTGTAATTCTGTAGTCAATATGGTCAAGTATGCTGACATGGACTTTTAGTGGGACAAACTATAACACACGTACTAACTCTCTTGTGTTTTCCTCCTCATTTTGTGCAAAAGAATCAATTTAGAGTTAGTGTTGATCGCTCTACCAAGTGTTATGTACGCATCAAATTCACCCTAAACATATAATAAGAGACTAAATCATGCACATGCCACTCGGATAGTGTATTCTCTATAGTTTAGAGAGAAAGCAACATGGATGAAATGCTAGTCCTTGCTGATCTGTGCAATGTATTTGTACAATGAGGGTATATACAAGATACATGAATATCACAAGCAAGTAACATGCATAAGATCATTGTGCAAGCATGATGAAGAATGGAGATTGCAAGGTCTTCTGAAGTAGCCATTCCCATATTATATCTGCATGATAATAAGCTAATATCAACAACACAACAGGATGCAATTGCATCCACTCCTGTAATACACTGCTCATGTACTCTCCGCCGCATGTCTGTCGCCATAGAGCATAGTGAAGCCACACTTGTATATAAATGTCTGATCCTTGCACAAGGTCATAATTAACCTGAAAGTAGAACTTAAAGTTAGGTCATTAGTAAACACCTCTAAATAAAATTATTATATGTAAGGCAATGCTGTGTCACATCAAGTACAACAACAACAGTGTAGGCAGCAAAAGGATTGGGGAGATGAGATTACTTGGACAGTGCTACTCCAAATATATACAATTGTACTAAATAGTATTGCATAGTTGGCACAGTTGACTGAAAAAAGATCTAGTTAGTCCCTAGTGTCACTTTCTCTGCCTCTTTTTTCTCTATTCATGCATGAGGAAGAGAGCAAAAGTGACAGCTGCTGCTGGGGATTTTTGTATCCAGTGTGCGTGCACTACTTTATAATTTTGCATATTTTTGTATTTTCTAGTTCAACCTCTCATTTATTCCACCTTCTCTAATTAGTCTCTCGTATTGTTGAACTATATGTACAGTAGCGGGGGATTTCAACAAAAAAATAATCTAGGTGGGTCCCGTTTATATTTTTAAACTACATTTATGTACTCTCTCTAAAAATAATCTAGGTAGATCCCTCTAAAAAAAACTCATCTATAATATATATATGATAATTAACAAGCAATGCAGAATAATACATTTTCTTTCTTACCTCAATAGGTAAAGAATCAATACAGAATACAATAGTCAGCCTCAATAGAAGCTGCCGGACACTTTTTTTTTTAAAAAAAAATACTGAACTCATATTTTCTAAATAATTATGTCTAGGTCCTCAATGAAGTTTATGAAATAAAACATATCATGAGTTGTCGTTTGAAAAATGCATTAAGAAAAATTCTACAAGATACATACATACACACATTGAAGGCTTATAACTGAAAAACTATATGCGCTTACACGTGAACATGAAGTGCTTATACAACTGAGTAATTCATATGCATGCACATGTGTATTAAACACACACACACACACACACACACACACACACATATATATATATATATATATATATATATATATTGAATGCTTACAACTGATATAACACATGCATACTGAGCATATACTCATGGATTGTATGCATTACTTATAACCAGAGAATATATGCGCTTACACATGAGTATCAATACTTACGATGTAAAATATGATACTTACACTTAAAAAATATAAGGGCAAATACAGGAAAAGAGGGGAAAAGAGAAAGTGTGCACACAAAATACGAAAAATAAAAAAAATAACACAAAATTTCCTCTCTTATAAATAAATAACAAGAGAAAGAAAAACAATTATTTTTATACAAAAAAAATAAAAATAAAAACAAAAAGTATATGAAACCTATCACCACTAAAATCAGGACTAGCAATATGGGATTCCATGAGCTTAAAAACACCATGCATTCCAAGTAAAATTGACCATTACCTTGCTTCCCATTGCTTATCCACTAAATAACATTCTTATAATAAACTAGTAGACATAACAACTACTTAAAAACTAATATAAGTCAATTGACTACTCTAGAAAAACTGCTATTGACACCGTCTTATCCTCTACAAACATCCGCTTACAATTGTGTTATAGTATTGCTTACAACTACTATCAACTTACAACTCCAATAAACTAATACTAGTACTGTGTATAATTAGATGCTTACATTGCAAAATACACTCACTCACATTTTGTATATGGAAACACTCACCATACTAAATGCCAAAACAATTATATATTTAAATGTACAAATATATTTTTATGAGCTTATAACTCAAATAAATTTACTAAAACTAAAACACTAAGAGGAAGCATACTTTGTGTAAAGGAAAGGATTCAAAAATTTACTATTTCTATCAAATAAAAAATATACAAAAAGTAAATAACCATAAACTTGAGGACCTAGAAGATTCAAAAGTCTCTTTTAGGACTCTTGATAACTTTTCAAACATAATACGATTAAGATAAAAGATGTTCCCTCATCATATGTGACTTTGACTTGGAATTGAAAATTATGGGTGTTATAAAGTGTGGAATCAAAAAGTCGGGATAGATACCTCCATCATAGGTGACTTTGAATTAGAATTGAAAATTGTGGGTGTTATAACTTGTGGAATCAAAAAGCCGGGATAGATACCTCGCGAATCCTAACAATAGACTTGAACAATATGATAGCTCAAATGGTTCGTGTTATTCATGATTATACGTGAGATCATAAGTTTGATTTATGTCAAAGATAGATTAGATTCTTAGATTTTCTAAAGAAATCTAGCTCCTGTCCTCTTTAACTCAAATTCTGAAACAAAAATGTCCCAATTATAATTAATGTAATATTGAATTAAAGTCATGCATATATGCAATAACAGTTCTGCATCTATTAGTCAGAAGCTTCTTCCTTGTCCTAATCATTGTATGCAACTTGATCAAAAAAACTCAACAATTTAACTTTTGCAGTTAATTTCCACAGGTCCAACAATTCAAATGGCCCCCTAATCATAATCATAGAACCCATAGAAATGCTCACTTTTTCTTCCCCTGCATCATCACAAATGAAGGTGAAAATGAGCAGGTTCAAAAGATTAGAAATTTAAAATCTCTCTTGTAATCAGCTAAAAAGATCCTAGTTTCCCCGAGTTGAACTAAAAAAATTCCACCTTTGCACAGTGCAAATGTTCACCGATACAAATAGTCCGATTAGATGTCCTTGCCCGCGACGTAGGTGTATTGAAAGAAACAGGACTTGATTAAATCAAATTGAAAAAAAGTACAGTCTAATTTTCAAACTTTAAAGAAATGGGATTCAATTCAAACATTTGAGAAAAAATAAGACTGTTTATAAAATTTCTTTAATAACTTAAACAAAGTTTATGTTAATGTATGAAGTGGAATCTCAAAGTGTCTTCTTCAATTTTCATCTACTATTTGGGGTGTTTTGCCTTTGTTTAATAGTGAGGTATTGATTCAAACTATTAACCACGAATTTATAGTTGGTGTCCCCGCAGTTTTGTTACAACTCATTAAACCAAGAAACAACAAAAAAAATGTACTAAAAAGAATGCTATTGCGCATAAACTTTCACTTTCAATTGCTTAATCAATATTATACAAGTAGTAATGTTCAAGTTTTAAAATCTACAGAAATGTGTCATTTTATAAATTATAGACGAATCTTTTCATACTAATCTTATTAAATTGAGTGGTTGGGTTATATGCAATAACAGTCACTTATATGTCTTATATCCACGTTTAATCGAAATTAATTTATACATGTGTTTATTAGGTCATTCTTGATATATGTGAGGTAAAAAATATGATTGTCTTGGTAATCACAATTTGAAAAAAATAATATATATTTGAGAATAGATATAATATTTTTTTTAGGGGAGGAGATTTTATAAATCTTGGACAAATAATTTCAACATATTTACTTCTCTACAAACTTTTTTTAAATTTTTAAAACACAACCGGGGTTAGCTCTTTGTTATATTTAATGGTTGCATATTAACAATACAAAATTATAGTTACTGATATGTGGAACTCATATGTCAGTGACTATTTTTTATGAGGACTTCTATCGAGTGTCCATGCACTACTTTATAAACTGGTGCACATTTTTTTTGGTTTTCTAATTAATCCCCTCATCTATTCTATCATCTCTAACTAGTCTTATATTTTTCAACTATCTTTATGTGCATAGCAGCGTGGGATTCCAACAGAAAAATGACAAGCTCTCCCTAAAATACAGAAGGGCCGAAGCATAGTTGAAAAAAGAGAGCTTGTCATTTTTCATTATCCCACTAAAAGAGCCTCATCGGTAATCAATGGAATTTTTTTATTAAATAATCCAAGTCCACTAATGTTGGCAATTCGTGTGCATGACTAATCTTTTTTAAGCAGTCAAAAAATCTACTTGCAAACTAGTCCATAGGTGCCTCACTTTGTTATGTACCTCCAGTAAACCTGTGATCAATATAATCAAGCATGCAGTGATGTACTTTTTGTGGGACAAACTATACCACACGTACTCTCTTATATTTTTATCTTTACTTTGTGAAAAAGAATCAACTTATAGTTAATATTAATCGCTCTAATAAGTGTTACACACACATCAAATTCATCCTAAACATCTAATAACAGACTAAACCATGCACATGGACCACTCGGATAGCATATCCCCTATAGTTTAGGGAGATAGAAACATGAATGAAATGCCAATCTTTACTGACTTGTACAATGTATTTGTACAATCAGAGTATATACAAGATATATGAATATCACAAGCAAGTAACATGCATAAGATCATTGTGCAAGAAAGATGAAGAATGCAAATTACCAAGGTGTTCGGAAGTAGCCATTTCCATATTTTATCTGCGTGATACTAAGCTGATATCAACGACACAACAGGATGCAAATCGACTGCTCACTGTACTCTCCGCCGCCTGTCTGTCGCCACGCTACTGTATATATATATGTCTGCTCCTTGCAAAAGGTCATAATTAACCTGAAAGTAGAACATAAAGTAAGGTCATTTGTAAACACCTCTAAAGAAAAGTAGTATATGAAAGCACAAGAACAATAGCGTAGGCAGCAAATGATGCAGATTATTGTTACAGCAAACAATAATATTACTTAGGATTTATAAGAGTGCACTGGAGAAGTCATCCATAGTACCATGCTTATGCATCCAGCAGTTCATTCAGTGTGAGTTCATTAAGATGTGCTGGGAAGGAACTGGAAGACTGATGATGGATGAGTGCCTGGTACACCTCTTGCATTGCTGGCCTTGCTTGAGGAGAAGCTCGCAAGCAGGAAAATGCCACCATGATGAGGACAACTACACCTTTCTCCTCTGTTGTTGTTGGTGCAACAGGTCGTCGGTCAATAATTTCGTTGGCCAGTGTATGTTGTTCCCCCCTTGATGACGAAAGGCAATGCAGTAGATCTCCTGGATGCTTCCCCATTACCAACTCTAGCACAACCACTCCGAAGCTATAAATATCACATTTCTCCGTCACAACAGATGTGTAGGACAACTCTACCAAAAAAAAAAAAGAAAGCAAGAATTAGGAACCAGTGGTGAATATATATACATGCTTTGGTGCGAGAATGAAGTATGCATGTACCAGGAGCCATGTAGCCATATGTTCCTGCCAATTCACTCCAGTTTGACGAATCAGGCTTCAGAATCCTTGCCGTGCCAAAATCTGAAACATAAGCTTTCAAAGTTGTATCCAGTAAGATGTTGTTGCTTGTTATATCTCGATGGATTATCGGTGGATTGCACTCATTGTGCAAGTAAGAAATTGCTTGGGCCACATCCTTTACAAGAGTAGCTCTCTTTTCCCAATCTAGTTCCTTTGCTAATTCCTCATTTTCTAAGATCATATGTAGACTTCCTCGCTCTATATAATCATAGACAAGAAACTTATACTGTGGATGAGAGCAGTATCCGTATAGCTTGACAATGCTTCGCTGTCGAATTTTGGATAAAAATTCCATTTCGCTCTGAAACCTTCTTTCATCGTTCAACTCATCTTCGGTCAAGTGAAGCTTCTTCACAGCCACCAGTTGTCCGTCTTGGAGTTGCGCTTTGTAGACCCTGCCATATCCTCCTACTCCAATGATGTACTTGTCATCAAAATTTTCTGTTGCCCTGATGACATCCTCAAATGCCAATTTCCCATCAAAATTCCATACAGAGAATATGTGTGTCCCTTTTATAGTCACACTTTCTTGAGGTTTTCTCTTGTTGTGAATGAGCATTATAATTCCAACACTTGCAAGAAGCATGACAATACTTACAGGAAGAACAATTAGCGGTATCAAACTAAGTTGCTTGCTTTTATGGTGATCAAATGTTCGAGTTGAATAGCAAGGTGGCAGGCCAGAGAGATTACCACATAGACCTTTATTGTGGAGAAACCAATCTGCTGAAGCATTTTGGAATTGACGTCCCACCGGGAGTGGTCCTTCCAAGTTGTTGTAGGATACATCAAGTACTGATAGGCTAACCATGCTTGCAAATGAGGCTGGAATGCTTCCACTGAACTGGTTGTGAGACAAATTCAGAAATTCAAGCATCTGCATCTTTCCAAGTTGTTGCGGCAATGCACCATTGAGTTTGTTATTGCTGACATCTAGCATGATCTGTAGGCTTGCCAAATTCCCAATTGCACCAGGCAGATTTCCAGTCAAGTTGTTGTCGCTGATCTTCAAGTACCCTAGCTTGAAGCAGCCCTCCAATTCCTCTGGTATTGATCCACTCAAATTGTTTCCAGATAAGTCAAGGTAGTACAAATTGCTCAGTTTTCCGAGTTGGGAAGGTATGGACCCAGATAACTGATTCCGTGCTAAGCCCAAGTTATATAAGCTTGTTAAATGGCTGATTTCTGGTGGGATCTCACCAATCAGATTATTAGAAGAGAGTATTAACTCTCCCAAGTTGGATAATTTCGACAGCTCTGGTGGTATTGCTCCTGTGATCATATTTTTTTCTACATTTAGTCTCATCAGGTTGGGACAATAGCCCCAATTTGGTGAGAGTTCTCCAGAAAACCTATTGGACATCAGGTGTATGCCTTTTAGTTGCGGATAAACACCAAAATGTTGAGATATATCTCCTGTCAGCTGGTTACTCTCAAGGCCAAGTTTGATCAAAGTTGTACATGTCCTCAAGCTCCCTGGAATGGGGCCGCTAAACATGTTCCAAGAGGCATAAAAGTACTTGAGTTTGCCACCTTTACATACATCTGCAGGCAGATGCCCTGAGAAGGAGTTATTTGTCAGGATAATTCTGACCATGTTTGTGAGGTTTGCAAATTCTTGAGGAAGAAAACCAGATAATTGGTTATTGTGCACGGCAAAATCTTGAATGTTTCTCAAGTTACCGACAGTTGCTGGGATTGAGCCAGAAATTTGATTGTAACTCAACCACAAAACTTGGAGATTCACTAGATTACTAATTTCATGGGGGATAGAATTAGTTATTTTATTTTGGTATAGACTTAGTGTTATTAACTTGGTAAGATTTCCTATGCTGGTGGGAATAGAGCCATAAATTTGATTTTGGGATATACTTAGCATTATTAGTTTGGTAAGATTTCCTATGTTAGTGGGAATAGAGCCAGAAATTTGATTGCTATCCAACAATAAATTTTGGAGATTCACTAAATTGCTAACTTCATGGGGGATAAAATTGATTATTTTATTTTGGTATAGATTTAGTGTTATTAGTTTGGTAAGATTTCCTATGCTGGTGGGAATAGAACCAGAAATTTGATTTTCGTATAAACTCAACCATATTAACTCGTTAAGATTTCCTATGTTGGTGGGAATAGAACCATAAATTTGATTGCTATGCAACCACAAATTTTGGAGATTCACTAGACTGCTAACTTCATGGGGGATAGAATTGGTTATTTTATTTTGGTATAGACTTAGTGTTATTAGCTTGGTAAGATTTCCTATGCTAGTGGGAATAGAGCTAGAAATTTGATTTTCGTATAGACTTAGTGTTATTAGATTGATAAGATTTCCTATGTTGGTGGGAATAGAGCCAGAAATTTGATTGCCACCCAACCACAAATTTTGGAGATTCACTAGATTGCTAAGTTCATGGGGGATAGAATTGGTTATTTTGTTTTGGAATAAACTTAGTGTTATTAGTTTGGTAAGATTTCCTATGCTGGTGGGAATAGAGCCAGAAATTTGATTTTGGGATATACTTAGCATTATTAGTTTGGTAAGATTTCCTATGCTAGTCGGAATAGAGCCAGAAATTTGATTGCTATCCAACGATAAATTTTGGAGATTCACTAGATTGCTAACTTCATGGGGGATAGAATTGATTATTTTATTTTGATATAGACTTAGTGTTATTATTTTGGTAAGATTTCCTATGCTAGCAGGAATAAAGCCAGAAATTTGATTTTGATTTAACCACAAATTTTGAAGATTCACTAGAGTACATAATTCTTGGGGAATGAAACCTGTGAGATTGTTAGAGGAGAGCGCTAGCTCAGTGAGACTTCGAAGGTCACCAATCTCATATGGTATTTGTCCTTTGAGCCAGTTGTTGTGAAGATAGAGGGTAGAGAGTGCTGATAATAAGCTGATGTTGGCAGGAATGGTGCCATGGATATTGTTGTGGCTGAGGTCAACGTATGTGAGGAACGGGAGAGCTGAGAAGTTGAGCTTGTTGAGCGTACCATGGATGCCGGCATTTGGAAGGGAGACGTTGGTGACGACCCAGGCCATGTGGTGGTGGCCGTGGTGCACGCCACTACACATGACTCCAGTCCAATTGCATGGGCTGGTGTGGTGCTGCCAAGAGCTCATCTGCACTGGTGAGCTCCAGAGAGTAGACTTCCAGTGAAGAAGGGCCATTTGTTGGGACCTCAGTGAGATTCCGCCATGCCGCAATGCATGTGTTTGCAGGATATCAAGGCATGTCAGGAGTAAGAAGAGTAGGAGTAACGGTGTGGATCGCATTTTATTGTGCAATATCAGTATTTGGTGTTTCTGGGGGTTGTTCCAAATTTTTGGAGTGCTTGAGTGGAGAGATGAGATTACATGGACAATGCTACTCCAAATATATACAATTGTTCAAAATAGTATTGCATAGTTGGCACAATTGACCGAAAGCAATGTGGCCAAGCTGGTCCCTAGTGTCACTCTCTCAGCCTCCTTTTTCTGTATTCATGCATGGGATTTTATTGTGCTAGCTGCTGCTAGCGATTTTATTGTCCAAACATCTAAAAATTCCTCATCTAGCATTTATGGAGTAGTTGAAAATTATGTGTTATAACGTGTGAAATCAAAAAACCGGAATAAATACCTCCCAAGTCCTGACCACATACTTGAAGAATGTGATAGCTCAACTGGTCGTTGTCATTAGTGATTATGTGTGAGATCACAAATTTGATCTATATCATAGGTTACATTCTTAGATTTTCTAAAGAAAATTAGCTCCAGTTCTCTTAACTCAAATTCTGAAAAGAAAAATGTCCCAATTATCAATGTATTATTGAATTATAAAGTCATACATATGCAATAACAGCTGTGCATCGATAAGTCAAAAGTTTCTTCCTTGACCTAATCAATATAGGTTAGTTATCAAATTGTCCTAATCATTATATGCAACTTGATCAAATAACTCAAAAATTTAACCTTTTGCAGTTAATTTTCACAGGTCCAACAATTCAAATTTCCCCCTAATCATAATCATATACCCCATAAAAATCCTTCCATTTTCTTCCCCTGCATCATCACAAAAGAAGGTGATAATGAGCTGGTAAAATTCGCCCTTTCCACAGTTCAAATGATTAGAAATTAGAAATTTCCCTTGGAATCAGCTAGAAAGATCCTAGTTTCCCTGATTTGAACCTTGAGCCTTGAGCACACTGCAAATTGTTGAACCTTGAGCCTTAATTAGGGTTTTGGTGATAAATGACATCCGGAATATACGCGACTAACTCGTCTAATTGAGATTCAGAAAAAGCCGTGGATGAAATAGCACAAAAGCTAAAAATGAAGACCATCAAGACCTCTCGAAACATGGACAACGACGAAACTCGGAATGAGGGGAGAATGTTGTGGAGTACACACATTTCTTTTTGATATTTTCTTATTTTAGATGGTCGTACTATTAAGAGGGGTCTTAGCACGAGTAATTTGATCAAACACAGTGTTTTGAAACCAAAATTGCATTTGCATATATCCCCAAATTGATTTTGAGTGAAATTTTCTAAGCCCTGTTTTCGTTTGGACAGACTGGACATTGTCTATGATAGGCAGACATTGTCCAGTTAGTACAAAATTATTGTAGTTTTGTGCAAAATGAAATCGGAGACAAATGGATAAGTCTGGTTGCATCTGTCTGGAGATGATTGGACATTGTCCTTAAGGAGCGGACATTGTCTGGCCAGTACAAGATTTTTAAGCATTGAGCAAAAGTGAACCAGAGACAAATAGATCCGTCTAGGTGTATTTGTCCAGAGTTGAGCGGATATTGTCTGATGTGAGCGGACAATGTCTAGCCAGTACAAACTCCATTTTGGACTGAAAATCTAAAAGTGAAACAGAGACATATACATCTGTCTGGGCTTTTTGTCCGGACAAGAGACGATTTGTTCAGTCTTTACAAAATCAGTTGAACGGTAACTGACAGGTTTGCAGTTGTGAGTAATGGTTAATATTGAAATATACTACCCGGACATTGTCCGCCATGGCCCATAAAATCTTTCCATTTTCTTCCCTTGCATCATCACAAAAGAAGGTGATAATGAGCAGGTAAAATTCCCCCTTTCCACAGTTCAAATGATTAGAAATTAGAAATTTCCCTTGGAATCAGCTACAAAGATCCTAGTTTCCCTGATTTGAACTAAAAAATCCAATCTTTGCACAGTGCACATGTCGACCAATACAAATAGTTTGATTAGACATCCTTGCCCCGATGTAGACATATTAGGCTGAGTCCAATGCCGGGGTACTTGCCCCGACGTTTCAAAAGAATATTCTCAGCATATTCAGTGCCACGCGTGCGAAGCCCCACCTGACGCATCCACCACTCTAATGCAAAGTGCCTGGGGAGGCGCTTCACACAGGTCCATGAGTAAATTAAATATTTATTAGAATTTAGGTGATTTTAGTAAAATGCAATAACTTTTAATTCAAAAATTGAATCTATGCATTGTTTGGTCTCTATATGAAGATAATTTAAAGATCTACTATTTTCTCAATATAATTAAGATGTAATTTTGAACTAGATTAATGCATAAATCAAAAAACAAAAATTGTATATAATTTGGTCGCACAAAAATCGAGGAAACAAAAAATAAAAAAATCCGAAGCTTCAGACGCCACAACAAGCGTCTTCTCTCTCCCAGAAAACAAAAAAATAATTTTTTATTTGAAGCACCGGTTTAAGCTCCAGGGTTGGACTAGCCTTAGACATCCACACAATATCGTAGCCATAGATTGAAGCATGGACGGTCGGAGATACATTGGACTTGATTGAAATAATTTTGAAAGAAATAGAACTTAATTTTCAAAATTGAAGAAGTGAAACTCGATTAAATCAAATTGAAAAAGAGTGGAACCTAATTTTCAAATTTTAAAGAAGTAGCATTCAATTGAAACATTTGAGAAAGAAATAAGGTTATTATAATGCTGAGTCCAATACAAAAGCGCTTCGCGAGGCACTTCAACAAAATATTCTCCAGCATCTTTTGTGCCACGTGTGCGAAACATCACCCGAAGCACCTCCTACTCCAATGCAAAGGCGCTTCGCAAGACCCTTCACGAGGCGCCTTCTCAAGCACTCCAATGTAAAAGCGCTTCGCGAGGCACTTTGTGTCGGGCCCGCATAGATAATATTTTTTAAAAATAGCCAAGAACAGCCTAAAAATCAACTGTAAAATCTCTAAAACTCGAGCACCCATTTGCAAAATAGCCAAGAATCATAAATCTAAACCCTAACTCAGAAAAGATCTGTTTGTGATTTCCAAAACTCCAAGGAACTTTTTATAATTATGTTATTTCTCCTCAAAACTGATCCGTTTGAAACCTAGCCTGGCTCGCCCAGATTCTAATATGCGGAATTACGGGATCTTACTCGGAATTACTGAAACCCAAAAGATGATCGAAACACAGTTCAAAGTAATTGCACAACTCTTTATTTCAAAGAGGACTTTACACATCGAACATTAGGGCACATTGATGAGGACATCACTCCTTCGGATATACGCACCAACCATAATCCTCCGCTTGTTACACAAGGACAAATAACGCGCGGCCGAGTCCGATTGTTGTATTGCCAGGTGAACTCATTCCTAAGTTTATATAAATATAGTTTTGAGAATGGTTTACTATCTAATGGCGATAATATTGTACTTAGGTACCATGGAGAGGACCAGCAAGGAGCCCAAGTCGAGTTGGAGTCCAAGACGGATTCGGGTTGGAGTCCGGTTCGGCCATCCAGGAGCAGTCTGCTT
The DNA here is from genome assembly GCA_019359835.1 of Pharus latifolius. Lineage (NCBI taxonomy): Eukaryota > Viridiplantae > Streptophyta > Magnoliopsida > Poales > Poaceae > Pharus > Pharus latifolius. The sequence continues at coordinate 1,531,075 of CM033328.1, forward strand.
TCAAACAACCATAACTCCCTCATACGAAGTCCGATTGGGACGTTCTTATAGTCCACGGAGAAGCCCATGACGAGATCTTTCCAATGGATCTAGCCCCACATCTAAATTACTTCTGGATCTCCGGAAATTAACAAAACAAGTTTCGACCAGATTCTGATTCGGCCAAGTCGGTGCTGCGACACCTTGTTTCGGGCCTTCGGCCCATGTATTCCCTAGTGGGGCTCCCTAGCCACGTCGCCTCTTCATATACTCAGTAGTCGTCACTGTTTAGATTTGGAATTTGCTTAGATTATTCTGGCATTGCAGTTTCGCCAAACTCGGTTTGTGAAATCTCAACTCGTGAGCTTAATACAATTCGCAATTCAGTTGCTTCTTCTTCGTTCTAGCTTGTGTTCTCAATTTGCAGCAGGAACAAGCCTTCGTGGCTAGGTCAATCCATGCGTGCGTGTGGTTGATAACCAAAGGAGCCATTGTGTAGCGGTTGCAGGTTTTGGATCGGTTCTAGATCGAAAGCCGGATCGTCAACGTCGAGTTCTCCACCAAGCGACTTACCGTACATGTCAGAAGATTGGGCACTGTTCCCCATCAAGTGGTATCAGAGCTAGGGTTGCTCGTCAGGTATTCCTTGTATCTATCCGTTTATCATTGTTCCATCACCTAGAGTCCAGAAAAAGCCTTAAAAAAAAGCTAGGGTTTATAGTCTTTCAGCTGTCCAAACCACTTTGTGCCTTTGCAATTTCGTTTTCAGTTTTGCGTTGTTGAGTTTGTGTCCGTGGTCACTGTCTTGTTGCTGGTTTAGAGTCGTGTTCATTCATCCGTGCCCTAGTTCCCATCTTGTTGCCATCATTGTCATCATTTTTCTGCAAACCTAAACCTAGCCACATCGAGCCCATATCGACCCCTCCTATCCACTACCAAATTCACCACACCTCTGCCACAAGCCGAGATCACATAACCTATCCAAAACAGAGATCAATTCCTTTTTCTGTGAGTGATTTTACCCATCCCCAGTAAAACGGCCATAACTTTCGCATACGGACTCCGTTTTGGACGTTCTTTATATCTGCGGACATCTACAGAAAAAGTAACATCCAACTATGTTGGGTTAGAAAAATTTTTGAGCCCAAAATCGGCCTGGAAGGTGCTGTTTCAGGCCTCTGAAGTTTTTGTCGCCGTTTTCACCATCGCTTCACCTTCACATATCCGTTTTTGGTGCTTCCAGAAGTGTGAGTTTCCAACACCATTGCTTAAATTAGTGTGTAATACAACAGAAAAAGAGTGAAAAAAAAGAGAAGCAATAGGAATAAAAAGGAAAAGAAGGTGATTTGAACTTCTATTCTGCATCTGCTATTATCAGTTCTCAGCACTTGTTCCATAACCTGTTGATTTGAACTAGCTCTACGTGCACGTATAGGCCAGCAACTGTGACTAGTACTTCGGATACTTATTCAGCTTTGCTAATCTGTCTTCGAACTTTGCTAATCCTTGCTACCATATTGTGCCATCCAAGCTACACTTCCTTTTGATCAGTTCAGGTTCATACTTGTAATTGCTGTGCCCACGCTACCTATGGTGTCACCATCCTACCGGTTGTGCCATCCACTACTTTGGTAAGAGCCTTGTAAGAGCGTGATAAGATGCTTTGTGAGAGTCCCACTTGCCACCACCTAGTAGTCATAGGGATAATACTCCTGTGTTGTCTTCTATTTTCTACTACTAACTATGGCAGGACCGCAAACAAGAGCTCGAGCTACAGAAGAGGAAGATGAAATCTGTAAGATGTTGGCCGACATCAGTGCAAAACTCGATAAGAACATTGATGACATGGCTCGAACCAACCGTGAGAACCAGACTGCATTTGAGAGGATGGACTGGCGCATCTCTGACCTTGCTACCAGGTTGGACAATATAGAGCATCAGTGTCCACCTCATGGAGATGAAGAAGAAGAGGAGCAAGCTGCCTCCCATGAAGTTGAAGTTGAAGACGCTGACACGGAGGTTGCTGTACAAATTGAGCCCCACAACACGGCTACCATGCGCCGTGCTGCCCATGATATTCACCAACAGCAACGAGTGCATCACAATCGACACGGCATGGAAGGTAACTATTTTCGTGGGAATGACGATCCGTTTGCTAAGGTAAAATTTTCCATCCCATCCTTTTCTAGTGCATATGATGCAGACGCTTACTTAGATTGGGAGATGACTGTTGAACAAAAATTTAATTCCCATCTGGTTCCTAAAATTCATAGAGTTAGGCAAGCCACCAGTGAGTTTAAAGATTTTGCTATAATTTGGTGGAACGAAATAGTGAACCTTGGGGTAGAGCCTGATACTTGGGATAGCTTGAAGCGAGCTATGTGGAATAGATTTGTTCTTCCTTCTTATGAACGTGATTTACTTAAGAAATTACAACGCTTGAATCAGGGGAATAAATCTATAGAGGAATACTACTAAGAGCTGCAAATAGGCATGTTGCGTTGTGGAGTAGTGGAGGCTTAGGAGGAAAAGATGGCTTGTTTTTATGGGGGTTTACGACGTGAAATTCAGGACATTATTGATTACAAAGATTATAATAATATCAATAGGTTGTTCCAGCTTGCTATGTTGGCAGAAAAAGAATTGCAGGGATGACACGGACAACCAAGGACAAGAAGCAATTTCGGTGGTACCTCCGCATCAAGGCCGACGCAGGGGCAAGCCAAACCTGGCCCATCTTCTTCTTTTTGGTCTGCTGCACCTTCAACAAATAGGACACGGTCAACAGCACCACCTCCACCTCCACGAACTTCTGAGGTGAGCAAAACTTCTAATGTGCAGGCGCCAGTAAATAGTTCTTCATCGGTTGCTTCCACGGGTCGCACGACAGGGATTGTGTGCCACCGTTGCAAGGGCATGGGACATGTCATGAAGGATTGCCCAAGTCAGCGCGCATACATTGCTACTGAGGATGGTGGGTACATTAGTGCAAGTGATGTGGAAGATGAATTAGTTCTTGTAGCTAACCATGCAGGTGATGATGAGTTTGAACATGATGTGGTCGGCGATGATGAGGAAACTTTAGGCACTACGGCGACGGATAATTATCGGACCTTTATTATGCAGTGAGTGTTGAGCACACAAATGGAGCAAGCAGAGAGAGCCCAACGCCACAATTTGTTTCAGATGTTCCTCATTGTCAAGGACCGACGTGTTAGAACCATAATTGATGGTGGGAGCTGCAGCAATTTGGTGAGTTTAGATCTGGTCAAAAAGCTTGGCTTGATCACACGTGCACATCCCCATCCATGCGATGTTCAGTGGTTCAACAACAGCGGTAAAGTAAAGGTAACACAAACTGCAAGACTACAATTTTTCATTGGATCATACCATGATGTTGTTGATTTTGATGTAGTACCTATGCAAGCATGTTCACTTTTATTAGGCCGACCATGGGAATATGATACTGATGCAACTCATCATGGTAGAAGTAACAAATATACTTTTGTGCACAAAGGAAAGAAAATTACTTTACTTCCTATGACACCTTCTGAAATTGTGCACTTTGATAGAGAAAGAACTGAAAATGAGAAAAAGGAGAATGCTTTGAAATCTGAAAGTAAACAAATAGCGAAAAATGTTGCACCATCTAGTTCTAAGGCCGCTGAAATTAAGTTGAAGAGTGGAGTTCTCCTTGCAACCAAATCTGACCTTGCTGAAATTGAAGACAATGATGTGATGTGCTATGATTTGATATGCAAAGATGCTTTGTTTTCACTTGATGATGTATCTAGCACTTTGCCTCCTCCTATCAATAACCTTTTGCAGGAGTATGAGGACTTTTTCCAGCTGAGATACCCCGGGGTTGCCACCAATTAGAGGTATTGAGCACCAAATCGACTTGATTCCGGGAGCATCATTACCAAACCGTGCTGCATACAAGACAAATCCAGAGGACACTACTACAGAAATGCTTTTCACTATCGGTTTAAAATCGACTCTACTATCGGTTCTCTTACCGCTAGTGATCAACACGATAGAAGAAACGTAGCACACCTCTATCGGTTAAAAACCGATAGTAAAATACCTACACTTCCAACGTTTCAGTAATCGCTAATGACAATTCTTCTATCGGCTCAATGATTTCAACCGATAGTGATGTTTTATTTCTTGTAACGGTTATTCACTGGAAACTGATAGTAATGTATAGTTTTTTCTATCGGTTAGGTACTCGACACGGTTAGTACTGGAAACTTTCTTCTATCAGTTGTAGGATATGAACCGATAGTATTACAAAGAAGCATTACCAAATACAACAATACAGAGATACACACATTGGACAGATTGAATCTAATTATTCGGAGATTTAATTTATTCACAAATACACTAATACAAAGATATACACATGCATTGGACAGATTGAATTTATTCACATATTGAGTTTATTCACAAATACACCAATGAATTTATTCACATATTGAGTTTATTCACACATACACCAATCAACACATTCAATATATATTACACGTCATTTACGATCGATCGTTGATAGCCACTTCTTCCATCACATATTGAGCCCAAATTGTTCGCAGCTCCTTTAATTGAGGCAACTCATATTGGTCTTTCAACATGGCGCTCTGCATGCGTGTTTGAAGTTAGGAACGTACGTCACATCCAATGTTCGACTTTGAGTTAGAAAAAATGGTTACCTTAGGGAATTGGGCAAAGTTTGTCCTGATCAGGTCATACATAAATCTCATGACATAGAAGCCACATTCTCACTATTGTGGCTGCTGATGGCACTGGGATAATTGCATATGCAAAGACATAAACCCACATTAACCCGAAAGAACTAATTAAGCTTAAATTAAAAGACTCATCATGAGTAGTTCCATCCGTATTAATTATCTCATATTCTTTCCAAGAAATTGTTGTGCCCGCGCGTCATGCCTCCCTCCAGCAGTAACATAATTTTTGAAAGCCCTGTATTTAATTTAGCATTGCCGGTTAATATGTTATCATTAATTAGCTAGTCAGAGAAAAATTTAAAACAGCAGTGGTACTTACACATCTATGTGCCACGTGAGGGTGAAAGCATGCGCTACCCTATCGCTCATCGAATCGAGGTAATAGACCTCATTCATCCATGGGCAAATGACGACGAGGACCCAGTGGCCCCTACATTGCATTCATAAGCGAACCGTTTCATACATATATTAGGCGTAACATACAAGAATGAGTTAAATTAGTAGGAAATGCACTAACCTTTGGTGGTACGGCGCAAGAATGAACTCTCGGTCCTGCTGCGCTAGTAGTGCCCTTGATATGTATTCCTCCGCATGTGCTTGATCGTGCTCTAGCATCGTGAGGCTTATTTTGTTTGGGTCGAGGAAACCCACCTTGTCACATGCCCTCATCGACGCCATCCTATACATGCACCTGGATGCAAAGTAGACATTAGTAATTAGTACATACAAAGTGATTAGATTTATGAAATGAACTATGATAACTTCACACAACAGCAAACTCACAGGACTCCAGTTCGTATGATGGACATATCAAGCTCCTGCTAGTTGAGGAGGTCGAACAAATCCTCGTGGGCCACCGATATGCTCCCGGCCTCACGGTGAAAATGACCTGGCCTGAAGTGAACTAAGAAGTTGATGTGGCGCCTAGATCGGGTCAGGTACCACTCGTGGAGACTTCTGGTTATTTGATCCATATTGCGCAGAAGCTACTCCGACACGAGTGGGAACCCATTCTTGAACGTACCCGGCTGGCTTTGTTTCGCCTTGCCTTTGGCCTTCCCCTTGCCTTTGGGAGGGGAGCAAGTGTATACCTTCGAAGGCTGGGGCGCGGTGCCGCCGGCCTCATTTGATGGCGAAGGGGCTTTCCGAGGAGGCGTGCATCCTTTGGATGGGTTTGAGGCCGTTGGAGGAGGCATGGGGCCCGAAGGAGCTCGGTCATGTGTTGTGCTGGGGGTGGTGTCCTCAGGAAGTGAGCTGGCATCCATCGTCCACTTTAAGTTACGAACGCGTAAGTTAGATTTTGCAAATTGAGTATATTAACTAAGTTGTAAGCTAGAATGGCTAGGGTTTACCTCCTGCAGTCTAACACCCTTCTTGGGCCACTGTATGTACAAGCCCAATGCCTCGCCAATTGTCCGCATTTCGTCCGTTGGGATGGGCAACGGAAAAGAGCTGTAGCCCGGGAGGGCCATGTCCACCGGTACCTTTGCGAACCCAGGCTTCAGAGGTACGCAGTGGATCCGGACATCCTCCCAAGACTGATATACGACCCCGTTTGCAACCACTATAGGGTCGTCGTCTATGTTGATCAATAGGCTACAACTCTCCGGCTTCTACAATTTGCAACAATTATAATAGGTTAGCGAAACAGTTCTAACATGACGGGAGTGGCATCAACCGAATTGCATATATAGCTCAAGAGTTGCAATACCTCAATCAGGTCCACCGGATCCACGTGAACCTTCGAGCCGCAACTACTCGGCCTGCCAGCGTCGACCTCGGCAGCTGGATCTAAACCCTTGGACTGCACAACTCGGCTGAGGCGTTCATACTTCTCGTTCATTTGAGCGAACATATCCGCGAATTGTGCAGTCACATCTGACCGTATCTTCTCAGACAACTCCGATTCCCTTTCCTTCTAGTTGCGAGCCTTCTTCGTCTTTTGCCCGGGCTCCAAGAAGCCTTCCTTCCATGGCACCACACCCCCATGGTTCGCGTCCGCCCTAGATGCTCCTTGTTCCCTAGAGCCCGGGTAAAGATGTCGTTCTCCCTATGGGGAGTGAACAATCCCTCGTTCGCCTCCTCGAGCAAGAGATCTGTTACATTCAAAACTCTCCATTGTGAGGAAAAAATATATACAAACTTGTGCACACACTAGTGATCATAGTTTTTTCTACCACACTCTATGATTTCAACCAGGCTGTTTCTATGGTCTTTACTCGTGACCTTCGGCTCAAAATGATATGAATAATTGATTCAAACTCTTTCATGTCAAAAATCTCATGAAAATCAAATTTGGACTCAATTTGCAAAAGGTTGTCGAACTTCAACCTTCTTGCTTAACATAAAGATCATTTGACCATAACTCTTGATTGTAAAATCCTATTTGGAAAATTTTTTCAGAAAAATATATTTCATGAAATGAAAATCATTTCTGTAAATTTTCATTTCAAATGTATTTGATTTGAGCAATAGTTGATTCTTTTCACAAATCAAATATGAAATCTGCAAAATTCAGACTTCTCATGGTTTTGTAAAATTCAGACTTTTCAAATGTACTATCGGTTGAAAATAAGATATTGATTTTCCTATCGGTTTGACAATTAAAACCAATAGTATTCAAGTTTGTATTCAGGTATAAGGTCGACTATGTAACGAAATATTCTTACTGATGTTCATCAAGTTTGTAATTCCCATATCTATAAAGTCTATAACTCCAATGTTTATTTGTAACGTTTTTATCATAAGCCAGAATTTACCAATCATGATAATTTTGTTATTTGATATGACCAGTTGGACCATCCCAAATCAATATAATGCAAAAGAATATCAATTTAAGAAACTGATTTCATTTCAATTACTCTTTTCTAAAGACTGCCTGGTTCTAATTCGAGTTCAATATTTTCATTGAAAGAAAAAGGGGTATACTGGGTTAAAGTTCATACAACAAAAACTCCCAGCATGCTACAAAGTACCTAAGAAAAAAAAGAAAGTGCCACTACTTTTTACACAAAATTGGATAATAGATAAGATTAGTAGTGCAAACTATACTAGTCTCTCTGCAGGGACATAAAGAATCATGGCTTTGTGATGAAAATTTAAATGATCCAAAATTTCAGATGAAAATTAGAAAATGGGAAATAATTAACAGAAAATTCAGATTATGGTCTTTTACTATCGGTTCGAAATAAGAAACTGATAGTGGACGACTATGTAACGAAATATTCTTAGTGATTTTCATCAAGTCTGTAATTCTCATATCTATCAAGTTTGTAATTCATGTACTTTTCATCTAGTTTTATATTTGTTATACATTGAACCACATATGAATTATTCAATATAAATTTAAGAAATTGACGCGAGCGACAAGATCAATGATATTGCGGTTTGGTCAAGAACACTTACAGTCGTTCATGGAGTAGCCTACGATGGCGCGATGCAGTGGCCGGAGGCGGTGGAGAACCCAAATGCGAGCAGCAATGGTGGTGCAGGAGCGAAAAAGGGAACGTCGGGGAGGCTAGAGTTTTTCGCGCGCGAGTACACACTTATTTGGAAATGTGATCGGTCGGACTGGAGGGAAAATTGTGCGGGTTTAACCTAATATAGAAATCTTTACTATCGGTTAATAATCATAAAACCGATAGTAAAATACAATGGCAGTTAGGGTTTGGAGTATTGCCATTGTATTTCACTATCGGTTAAAATTAAGTAACCGATATCAGAAATTAAAATTCCTATCAGTCCGTTAATAAAAACCGATAGTAAATTAATCCACTGTCTACAAGTTCAAACCAAATTGTAGAACAGGGTCTCATAACACAATATGTATTATTATCGGTTGGGAACAACAAACCGATATTAGACCTTAAATTCATATCGGTTTGGAAATTGAAACCAATAGTAAAATACAATGTTAGTGACCCTAAAGGGTTTTCCTGAGAACAATTACAGATGGGTTTCAATACATCATTTTGCACTTGTAAAGACACCTGAAACCTCATGCAAATGACTTCCAATAATTTTGAAATAAATTAACAGTAAAGACCAATCATGGAACATAAGGAATCATGCATATAGAAACTTTCTTCGAATAGCCAATCAAGATGGAGATATCAAAATGACAAACCAGCCAAAAACCACGAGGAATCTGAACTTTACAGTTTTCATATTGATTTGTGAAAAGAATCAATTATTGCTCAAATCAACTCCAATTGAAATGAAAATTTGCAGAAATGATTATCAATACATCACGTATGTTTTCCCAAAGAATTTTTGAAAAATGATTTGACAACATGACTGGGTGCATAACCACAATAATCACAATTTTCACAACATGATCAGTATTTATATTAATTCTTCGATTAAAGATCCAAGTAATATACGTCACTTACATATTGAAAATTAGTCAAGAATGGTTGTCCACCCATAATCCTTCTTCGTGGTCGTCTCGCAGGTAACTTGTTTAGTCAATATCTTCGGTAGGGACAGATTGAAGAATTCCATCTAAAAATGAAGGTAGTTCATCAAACTGATCATACTCTTCTTCATCGACAACATCTTCGACCCCAACAATACGTCTCTTACTGTGAAGGACAACGTGCAACTTTGGATTGGCCGGGTCAACGATGTAGAACACCTATGTGGCTTGCTCAGCAAGTATAAATGGATCATCTTGGTGTCGACTCTACTGAGATCGACGAGAGTAAACCCATAATTGTCGACTTTAACACCTCGAGAGAACCCATTGACATCGAAATAAAGGAATCTTAAGCAATACATAATCGAGCTCCCATATTTCCTCAATAACACCGTAATATGAGTTGAGTGCTCTTATTGCCCGGGTATCCTCTGAAATAGCAAGTAGTGTCACTCCACTACATTGCATAGTACCTTTCTCGTCCTGAGTTCTTGTGTAAAATGAATAGATGTTGATGTCATACCCCTGCCAAGTTCCTATAGTAAATCTAGGCCCTCCGGCCAATGATGTAACAACTTCATCTACGTTGCCCTCAGAAGCTTGCAGGACTCTATTTTCGATCCACCCAGCAAACTTCCTGTTATGTTCTCTGGTGACCCAAATCTCTGGCTTCGAAGGATTCTGTTTCTGTAACATTTCCTTGTGCTCGTGTATGTATGGCTCCAACCCCGTCATGTGCTGTAAGACCCAAAAATGGGCTTTTGCATATAGATCACTAGAGGGGATCACTGCTTTAAATCCAATCGTTCCAATGCCCTGAAGCCTGCCCTCATGCCGGGACGTAGGAACTCCAATTGGGTCAACCCCGGCCATATAGTTGGTGCAAAATTCAATCACCTCCTCGACGGCAGAACCTTCAATGATACTGCCCTCAGGCCGATGTCGATTCCTTACATATCCCTTCAAGATACCCATAAATCTCTCAAATGGATACATGTAGCGCAAGAACACGGGTCCACAAAACTTAATTTCTCTAACAAGGTGAACAATTAGATGGATTATAACATCAAAAAAAGATGGAGGGAAATACATCTCCAGCTGACAAAGAGTTGTAGTCACATTGCGTTGCAAATCATCCAGTCCATCCAGATCAATTACCTGCAAGGACACAGTTGCATCAAATATTCAGATCCAAAAAATCTGACAAGTTCCACGAATGGGGCTAATTAACTTGCTAGGAGTATACGCTTACCTTGTCAGATATTGTGTTGAAGAAATAACATAGCTTTGTAATTGTCTCTCTGACTTTGACTGGGAGAATGCCTCTGATAGCAATAGGAAGCATTTGTGACATCAGTACGTGACAATCATGGGACTTCATACCAACTAGTTTCAAGTCTTTCATGGACACAAGTTTTTTCAAGTTCGCAGAATACCCGCATGGAATTTTGACACCATATAGGCACTGACAGAGTTCTATTTTTTCTCTTTTTGACAAAGTATAGCAGGCCGGGGAGAGGTATGTACGCTTTCCCTTCTCCAACAGTATAAGCTCAGTCCTTATGCCCATGTCGAGCATGTCACAACGAACGTTGATGCCATCTTTCATCTTTCCTGGAATGTTCAACAACAAACAATCAAACTGTCACAAATATTTTTCTCTACGTGCATGACATCAATGCAATGTCAAACTTGTAAGTGCTCCCAATATGGCAGATCTCAAAAAATCGATCGCTTCTTCCAAACATTTTTTCCTAGAAGTTTAGAATATTTACCGAACTCAACTTTGATGTCCTTCATGCGCAAGTAAAGCTCCTTATCAGTCACAAACACTGGGGCTGATCCTTTCTCAAGCTTCCCATTAAATGACTTCCTCTTCTTACGGTAGGCGTGATGCATCGAAAGGAATCTGCAGTGTCCCATGTACACTGTTTTTCTGCAGTTCAGTAACCACATGCTTTCAGTTTCATCCAGGCAAATAGGACAAGTTTTGCCTCCTTTTGTACTATACCCCGACAAATTTCCATAAGGTGGGAAATCATTTATGGTGCAAAATATCATATCGAGAAAATCATCAATAAATATCACATAATATTTGTGTCCACCTTTTGAAACAAAAGGAGCTGGTCCGCATACATCAAAATGTATAAGTTGAAAAACATGACTAGACCTAGAAGAACTAGTAGGATATATATGGGCGTTGTAGCTACTTGCCAAGCTTACAACCTGAACAAGATATATGACTATCAGAAGTGACATAACCTAAAACACCTTGATGCACTAGACTAGATAAGCAATGGCTAGAGGTGACCCAAATGGTGGTGCCACTGGTGAAAGCTGATAGAGGTTGCAAGAATGGACTCTAAAGCTGAAGAAGTGATGATTGAAGTAGTAGTGGTAGAAGGTGATACGGGAAGATGAAGTTAACCAAGCTGGTAGAAATCTCTTCAGCTACTGTGAAGTCGGCCACATCCAATGAGAGCTCTCATCCGACGATCCTGCATATAGAAAAAAGAATCATCAAAACTCAATAAAACAATTCAGCCAGGCAAGCTGAGATATAGACATAAGACACATCTTAAGCTGTGGTACACAAGAGAGATTAGGAATAGTAAACTGAGTGGTAGCTTGATGTGTCACAAATAATGTAGTGCCATCAGCAGTCTGAACAGAGAGATGCTCCTCCAAAAGTTGACCTGACCATAATGATGAATTATTAGATGTCATATGAAGAGAGACTCCTGAATCCAAGACCCAATGACTAGCTGTACCTGATTGAGGTGGTGGTGTAGATAGAACAATAGCCCTGACAGAAGACGACGAGGATGGTGCAGTGGCCTGATGCTAGAGAAGAGTGTGGAGCTGTTGCAGCTGTGCCTCAGTGAAAGGTGTTGGGTGATCTATAGGTGAGCCAGGAGGCACAACTGTAGCAGAACGTCCACGATGAGCAGCATGATCACACTCAAACTGTGCCTTCAACTCTGGATGAAGGCTGAAGCAATGACGAGCAGTATGACCCATCTTCTGGCAGTGGCAGCAGATGACAGGGTACACGAACAAGTGCACTGAGTAGCCGGACTAGTGTCAAGGTAGCCAACACTCACTAGTACAGAAATGCAGTCTTCTATCGGTAAAAAAAACCCTTCTACTATCGGTTTTTGTACCGATAGAGATAGACACGATAGAACAAGACTGGACATTTTCTATCGGTAAATAACCGACAGAAGAAGTTCACTATTCTATCGGCATATTATGAATCTACCGATAGAAAACCCGTCGTATTCTTACGTCCAGCAGTTCGAAAAGTACCACTATTCTAACGGTTAACTACAAGATTACCGACAGAAAAAAGCTTAGTACTCTATCGGCATATTAGGAGTGTACCGATAGAAAACTCGTCGCTAGCGGATTGAAAAGTACCACTATTCTAACGGTTAACTACAAGATTACCGACAGAAAAAAGCTTAGTACTCTATCGGCATATTAGGAGTATACCGATAGAAAACTCGTCGCTAGCGGATTGAAAAGTACCACTATTCTAACGGCTAATTATAAGTTTACCGACAGGAAAACTCACACTATTCTATCGGCATATTACAAGTTTACCGATAGAAAACTCGTCAATAGCGATTGAAAAGTACCACTATTCTAACGGTTAACTACAAGATTACCGACAGAAAAAAGCTTAGTACTCTATCGGATATGTATGAGTTCACCGGCAGGAAAGGTCAAACTCTTCTAACGGTTAATTTTGATTGTACCGATAGAAAAAAGGACAGTAGTCTCTCGGTTGTTGATGAATTTACCGATAGAGCAATCACATATACAGTACTTTATTTGCATCACAATACAGTACATTCACATATACAGTACAGATGCAATACAGTATAGATTGGATACACAATACAGTACAGATGCAAGGTAAATTCACAGAACAAATTCACACATTAGGCAGTTATTCACATTTATTCACATATGTATGGACAAATACAGATTGCAATCCAATGTGGACATTTATTCACATATATATATTTATTCACATGTATATGAACAGTCTATGCAGAGTACACCAAAAGGAGAAAATTGTCATGCTGGATGGTTGGGTGCTACTTCCTCCATGACATATTGTGCCCAGATTTGTCGAAGATATATAATCTTTGCATTTTCATATTGGTCTTTCGACATGGCGATCTGCAAGCATGTGTGCATACTGAGTAACTAACTTCGATCCTAATTTAGAACGTGACACCCATTTTTGAAATTTGAGTTAGCTATCGATGCTTACCTGGGGGAATCGGGAAAAGTTTGTCTGCACTAGGTCGTACATGTAGCGCAGCACATAAAACCCGCATTCCCACGATTGCGGCTGCTGATGGCACTGAGATAATTGCATATGCGAATACATGTTAGCTATATATTGTTTCCATAAACTAATTAAGCATAAACAAAAAGTCTCGTGAGTACCTCATATTCTTTCCAAGCTAGTAGGGAGCCCTGCGGTGCGGCATGCCTCCCTCCAGCGGACACATATTTATCAAAAGCCCTGCATTTCAGTTAGTATTGCCGGTTAATGTATTATCATTAGCTAGTGAGGTCAAAATTTAAATCAAACATATAAGTTACTTACGCCCCCATATTCCCCTTGAGCACATATTCCATCGATAATCTGTCACGCATCGAATCGAGGTAGTACACCTCGTTCCTCGGCGGACAGATCACGATGAGGATCCAGTGGCCCCTGCATTGTACGTAAAAGAGGACCGCTAGCTCAAAGTACATCTCAGGTGTAACATACAAGATTGAGTTAAATTAGTACGAAATGCACTAACCTTTGGTGGTACGGCACCAGAATGAAGTCCCTGTCCTGCTGCGCCATCAGCGCGCTGGATATGTACTGCTCAGCGTGCGCGGCGTCCTGCTCTAGCATCGTGAGGCTTATTTTCTCTGGGTCGAGGAAACCCACCTTGTCACACGCAGCCTCCGATGCTAACCTGTACATGCACCTGCATGCGAAGGACGAGATTAATATTAATTTCACAGAAAGTTACTCAGTATTCAAATGAACTGCAACATTAATGCAGAGTTAGCAAACAGAGTTAGAAAACAGCAATACATAGCATCAGCAAACTCACAGGACTCCAGTCCGTATGATGGACATATCGAGCTCCCGCCAGTTGTAGAGGTCGAACAGATCCTCGTGTGCCACGGATATAGTCCCGGGCTCACGGTGGAACTGCCCAGGCCTGTAGGGAACTAAGAAGTTCAGGCTGCGCCGAGCTCGATGTAGGTACCAGTCGTGGAGGTCTCTGGTTGATCGATCCAATTTCCGCAAAGATGCCTCCGACAGGAGTGGGAGCGTGTTCGTGAACGTCCGCGGCAGTCCCTGTCGCCCTTTGCCCTTGCCTTTGCCGCCCTTGCCTTTTGCCGGGGACTGAGCGCGTACCTTCGAAGGCAAGGGCCAGGTGATGGCGGCTTTCTTCTGAGGTGGAGGCGTGGATGCGCTGGGTGGGGTCGAGGCCGTCTTTGATGTGTCCAGGTTCGCACGAGATCGGCCCTCATGCCCTGAGCTGGGGGCGCAGTCCCCTGGTAGCCCCGCGGCAGGCCACTTCAATTAATGAGCACGTATGTTAGATTATGCAAGTTGAGTGTACTGAGTAGGATGTAATCTAAAATGTGTAGGATTTACCGGTTGTATTACAAGACACTTCTTGGGCCACTGTACGTAGGAGCCCACTGCCTCGGCAAGTGTTTGCAGTTCCTCTGTTGGGACTGGCAACGGAGAATCGTTGTAGCCCGGCATGGCCATGTCCACCTGTACCTTTGCGAAACCCAACCGCAGAGGTACACAGTGGACCCGGACATCCGGCCCAGACGGATATACGAAGCCGTGTCCAACCACTTCCTGCCCGGCGCCTACGTGATTCTGTAGGATGCAGCCCTCCGGCCCCTGCAAATTTGTAACAATTAAAATAGGTTAGCGAAACAACTCTAACAGAATGGGAGTGGCATCAACGTAAGTGCACAGATGAAGGCTTGCAGTACCTCAAGTAGATCCACTGGATCCGCGAGTACCTTCGAAGCGCAACTGCTTATCCGACCCCGCGGGGTACCGTCGTCCTGGGGATCCGCATCTAAACTCTTGGCCAGCAATGTTTCTCTCAACCGTGCAAACTCTTCCCTCATTTGTGCGACCTCGGTCTGCACCTCAGACTGTACCTCAGCCCGTATCTCAGCCCGCATCTCCGCCCGTATCTCCTCCCGTACCTCAGCCCGTATCTTATCGGAGAGGTCAGCTTCCTTTTCCTTCCAGGTGCGGGCCTTCTTCCTCGGTGGAGCCGGATCTACGAAACCGGCCTTCCACGACACAATGGCTCCCACGGCCCGTGTCCGCCCGGGATGCTCCTTATTTCCTAGAGCTCGGGTGAGGATGTCGTTCTCCCTCTGCGGGGTAAACAATCCCTCCGCTGCGTCCTTCTCAAAAGAGATCTGTTACATTTGAAGGTACCTTGTGAGACAAATTGCCTTATATACACTTGTGCGCACACAGTTTACGAGGTTAGCCAACTTACCATTCGCCTCACAACATCGGCGTCCGCAGGGGTTGCGAACTGCACAGACCCCGTGGACGACACGGACCCCCTCCCCCTCCACCATCGCTTGCACCTCTCATCCCTGATCTCGGAGAGCGGCAACTCAGGGGTGTCCATGACAGGATTTTGTTCGTCTTCCTTCTTCCACTGTTCCTCCTTCCCCGCATAGCCCCGGGATCCGAGCCGATGCGGGTGGTCGTTCCTCTTCTGGATCGCCCTATTCTTCTCGCTAAGGGCCTTGAACTCCTCAGTCCCCTTCTGCTTGGTGAATTCCTCCCATACCTCCTCCGATATGAAGGGGTACTTCTCGCAAGGAGATTTCCCCGCAGCTAGGAAGTTACTGACGAGCCAGCTCTTAAAGGTTTTCCATGTTCCGTTCATGTCCTTCAAGCAGGCAGTCCTAGGTGTATCGTCGGGGATGTTCCACTTAGCCTGTTTCCGAAAAATGCATACAATTAATCACGAGTTAGTTAAACTTTAGTATAAGCCAAGAGAACGTGATTACGAAAGAGTTCAGCGATTTCAGTTCATTTAACCTTCACTTCCGCCCACAACCTATCCCTCTCGTCCGCCGTCACGTCCTTCCAGCTCTGGACGGTGATCTTCACCCTTTCTTTCGCCAACAGCCCAACGTAGGCCGCGTACCTCCCAGCATTCTTTCCAATCGGCCTCCCAAATTGGTTGAACTCACAAGAAAGATCAGTGCGTTTGGCCAAACGCCCCAACGTCGTCGCGCCTCGCCCCACCCTCTTGCGCTGGGATGTAACAGCCCCATCTTCAGTAGTTACGATGGGGTTGGCCCTAGTCGAACCACTAGTACCATCCGATGAAGACGACGACATGTCTTGCCCTACAAAACCTTCAACAAACCATATATATGGCAATTAATTCGCCTTGGACTTCCATAACTCAGCCCAGGACTGGAGACTAACTAGGGCGGCAAAAGGGAAAATAATACAAAAAGAAAGACATGCATAAATTACTTACTGAACTCTTCAGAAATATTTTCTATCGGTAAACACATGAGCTGCCGATAGACCATAACAATTACCTCCACACAAGACAATTTTTCTATCGGCAAACACGTGAGATACCGATAGAACATAACAATGTTCTCTACATATGGAATTTTGTTGACAAGCCACCATTCACTGTCATCACATAACATTCTCGATGATTTGCTACACTAATTAATATTCATGGGCCAGCATTATTATTTCACACGTAAATATGCACACAAGCATCTAAGTGCTACTGTGCATAATCTTTAGCCTAGCCTGTATGTGAGTCATCAGGACTTCACAGCTATTAGGTTGGGAAAAGTCATGTATATAGGCATTTGAAACATATACATCGAAGACCCATCCACATTGCCATATATTCATACGAAGTGAGTAAAAATTCCCAACCAAACTAGTACATTGCATGGCTCATGTCCTTCCAGATCCAAATTAAGTTTTACTACTTGTGCAGAAAATTTTCTATCGGTAAACACATGAGCTGCCGATAGAATATGTGTAAGAACACCTCCAACATATAATCTGCATTACATGGCAGTTGGATACAATTGATCACACATACAGCAGTATAGAGAAGTTAAAATCTCAAAACAGGTTCATTACAGCACTGGAACATATTATGTAAACCCTAATTAAAATCAACATTGCCTGCGGAATGTACATAAGCCAACACAATAGGGAACCCTAGTGTAATTGCAAAACTCCAAGAATTAGTACGTGCAAAACACTAGGATCAAATAAAGAAGATGCTGGAAATAGAACGACGAATTAGGGTATTTACGGCGGCGATCAGTTCTGGTGATGCAGAGGCGGTGTAGAACGCAGCAGCGGCGGGCGAAGGACGAAAATAAGAACCGGTGGCAGTGACGAACCAGTGTCCAGCCGGCGATCGTCGTGTGGGAGAGAGGAAGTGAGTGCTCACGGCGGAGGTTGGGGTTTTCTTCGCTCTCAAAGAGACGCAGTGCTCTAAGGTGGAACTGTTCGAGTGGAGGGAAACTAAAGGGCCGTGTACGAGAAATAAAGTAGCGGAGGAACTTTTCTATCGGTATAACAAAATGATACCGATAGACTTATGTAATTTTCTATCGAAACAACAAAATAATACCGATAGAAAAAGTAAATTTCCCGGAAAAATATTCGAATTAGTGATTGCATTTTTCTATCGGTATAAACAATAAAATCCCGTGAGACCAATTTTCCACAGAAAATTTTTTTAAAGTGCTTGAGATTGGGTGCCATTTTTCTATCGGTAAAAACAACAAAATACCGTGAGAGTAATGAAAAGGTGCCCTTTTCTATCGGTATAAACAAAAAAATCCCGTGAGCCCAATTTTCCCCAGAAAATTTTTTTGATTAAGTGCTTGAGATTTGTGTGCCCTTTTTCTATCGGTAAAAACAACAAAATACCGTCAGAGTTATGAAAAGGTGAACAATTTAACATCAAACAGACCGTGGTTGAAAGCTGCAGAATGTTAAAGAAAGAGGGAAGATAGCCGGAAAATTGGAAAATTGACATAAAAAGAAATTGTTCATTCATTGTTGTTTTATCACTTACATAAAAAATAAAACCCAAAATGCTAGGTCAAGGGGTGGTCTTAGCCCTGGCTGCATGTAGAATAGAGTCAGTTAGACTTGCAGCCAGGACGCAGGACTCCTCTAGCGACAAGTTGTCCCTAGGATCAACTACTACCGCGTCAAGAAGGCCTGCGACCTCCGTCAGCTTCGCTATGGTATCCTTCATAGTCAAACCGCAGCCAGCGATGGTCATATCCGCGGCTTTCTTCTCCTCGCGAAGACGCCTCGTCCTCGCCCTAGCATTGTCACCATCCGTCTTCATGCGCTTAATGCGCTGGAAGAGATCGTCAAGGTCAAGCCGTAGCTGAGTGTGCTTGTCTGTAAGGAGCTTGTGCTCCTCCTGGAGGGCCCTCAGGTCAGCCTTCACTTTGGCAGTGTCTTCCACGGCTACCATTCCCTGTGCAAATCAACAGGTCAAGAATGAACTGAACATGGATTAACAATACAGGGGTAAACCGAGGAGATTTAGAGTTCTTACCGGGGAGGCCGTGGATGACGATCCCATGGAGGTTGCCATTGTGAAAGAGAAGATGAGGAGTCCAACCGTTCGAGAATTAGAAAAACAACAAAATACCGCGACGCATGGCGAGGTACTTATAGAGTTTCCAAGGCGACGCATGGCGACACGGTTGAGAATTCGAAGCGGTAGAGTATTCTTCTATCGGTAAAAACAGGAAAAAACCGTCAGACAACAAATACCGTGAGACAAATGAATTTATTCTAACGGTAAAATAGAACAATACCGATAGAAAACGTTTTGAAGTGCCTGAGAGAAGATGTCCTTCTCTATCGGTATAAATAACAAAATACCGTCAGAAAAAAGGGATTTTTGAAGAGGCTGCGATGAGATTTTTGCAAGTGCTATTTGAAGGGAAGAATTAAATATTTACAGGATAAAGGTACTGTACATGTTAGAACTCATGCTGTGGAGTAAAATTGAGATGTATTAATG
Source organism: Pharus latifolius (assembly GCA_019359835.1). Classification (NCBI taxonomy): domain Eukaryota; kingdom Viridiplantae; phylum Streptophyta; class Magnoliopsida; order Poales; family Poaceae; genus Pharus; species Pharus latifolius. Next base: position 1,550,355 of record CM033328.1, read on the forward strand.
CTGTGAACTAGCTTATCATTAAATTCTAAAGAAAAATGTACTGCCTGATGTATTAATGATAAGTTCCTCACCTTGCTGCAGAACTTGTGGGCTGTTTGCTTGGCATTTATCCCTGAAATAGAAATTAATCATCAATGGTTCTCAACCCATAATCCTTCTTCGTGGTCATCTCGCAGATACGTTGTTTCGTCGATATCTTCAGTACGGATAGATTGAATGTCCTCTAAAAATGGAGGTATTTCATCGAATTGGTTATACTCCTCTTCGTCGACAACATCTTCGACCCCAACAATACGTCTCTTGCTGTGGAGGACAACATGCAAGTTTGGATTGGCCGGGTCAACGATGTAGAATACCTGTGTGGCTTGCTTTGCAAGTATGAATGGATCGTCTTGGTGTCCGACTCTACCAAGATTGACGAGAGTAAACCCGTAACTGTCAACTTGAACACCTCGAGGGATTTCGACCCATTGGCATCGAAACAGGGTTATCTTAAGTAATCCGTAATCGAGCTCCCATATTTCGTCAATAACACCGTAATATGAGTTCAGCGCCCTTACTGACCTGGCATCCTCGTAAATATGTGCATTTCCGTTAGAATATGCGTGACTGAACAAATATATGTGCTTCCTATCGGTAAATATGTGTATTTACCGTTAGAATATGCATGACTGAACAAATATATATGTTTTCCTATCGGTAAATATGTGTACTTACCGTTAGAGGAGGTACTGTCACCAAACTGGGACAAACATGCACATGCCATTTCTCACATTCAAGGAATCATATCAATGTAACATCAAACAGATCTTACATCAAACGGATCTTAACTAGAAGATAAAGCAATATATTTCAAGAAATGCTAATTTGTGGATTAACTAGGAGACACAAAAATACTTTTCGTAGGTAGTTGGGACTTCATCTTGCCAAAGAAATTACACATGCCAGTTCACAAATTCAGGTACAAACATACACATGCCAGTTCACCAATACAAATTCAGGTACAAACATACACATGCCAGTTCACAAATTGAAGTGCATGTCTGAAACAGCAGTACAAATACACACCTACCTACCAATACAATTAAAAACACAAATGCTCCCTGCACATTCAAGTTCATGTCCCAATTAGCAATACATGATACACAAATATACAACAATATACAAATACAACAATTCACACATTCGATGTATATTACAAAAGCCACGTCTGAAATTAACAACAGATCACGACGAGGACCCAGTGACCCATACATGCATTTTACATAAAAGGGAACCTTTGCAGGTTGCCACAATGCAACTACCGACTACAAGTTAGACCTGATACATCACAAATCCATTCATCCAAAACAGCAAATGTCTGAACCACATTGGACTTAACCATAGGAGTTCAGTTCGAAGACGCCCGAGGAGCTGGAACTGCCGTCGACATACATTTGTACGTAATGGTGATTTCCTCGGACTCAAACTCGATCAACTCAACTCAACTCAACTCAACTCCATTAACAAAAAGAACCTACCTTCCAAGATGTTGTTCTGTGTAGTGATGGTGTAGAATGGCTGTGCAAATAACAACAATTCTTCTTCTCCAAGCAGGTAAGCATCTGGCCACAAGCTGGTGCATGCAAAAACATGTAAGATGCTTTCTATAGGTCCTGATTTGAGAAACACGCCGGGCTTAAGCATCTTCTCGACCGAGCCAACCAAGATCTCGCCCTTCACGTCCTTCCAGCTCTCGACGGTGATCTTCACCTTTTCTTTCGCCAACAAGCCAACATAGGCAGCGTACTGCGATGAAGAACCGTGAAATACGTTGCCCCCCACGAGCATCATCCAAGGACCTGAACAGATCATAATCATATTGAAAAGAAGACACATCAAAATGAAGGATACAAAAAAAGCAGAATTATTGCCATAATCGGATTAGAATAATCTAACAATATTGCAGAAATTTTACGTACCTTCCTTGGGATGCCGACGTCTAGAGGGCGTCGATGGAGGTGCGGAGGTGCAGCGGTCCCCTGTAGAGGTGCGCCGGCCGTCCATGGAGCTTACGGGTTAGGACTACGAGCCCAGATGAACTGTGAGAATGAAAGAGACATACCCGTGTATTTATACAATTATATATTTTCTATCGGTAAGAAAACAGAATACCGTTAGTAATAAAAACATCTGTAGAAGCCGAATGGTTCTATCGGCAAAACAAATATTACCGATAGGAATTTTTGTACATACTCTATCGGTCTGTACGTACATTGCCGATAGAATATTACTAGTTGTAGAAGGCCAACAGTTCTAAGATATTTTGTGCAATATTCTACCGGTATAAACATGCATTACCGATAGAATAAAACTATTAGAAGACGAACAGTTCTAAGCAATTTTCTATATATTCTAACGGTAAAAGAATCCATTACCGATAGAATAAAAATATTTGTAGAAGGTCAACTATTCTATCGGCGAACTACATATTGCCGATAGGAACTTTTAATATATTCTGTCGGTATATTCATATAGTAGCGATAGAATAAGTCTAGTTGTTGAAGTCGACCAGTCCTATCGGCGCACAACATTCTTCCGTCAGTACTTATGCATCTCTTCTAACGGCAAATATGTTCATCACCGCTAGAGTAAATCATACTATTTATTCTATCGGTAAGTTTCTTAGAAACCGATAGGGAAAATACATCCGTCGGGCTTTTTTGCCCACGAGGCACATTTTCTATCGGTTTTGTGCTGTTTCGCTAATAACCGATAGAAGATAGGGGTTAGTAGACTGCATTTCTGTACTAGTGACTGTAGAGGAGTATGACTGTGAAAACTGAGGTGTCGAAGAACGCAATCGAGTCTCCTCAGCAACAATGGCCTTCATGGCCTCCTCTAGAGTGTAGAGGGTCTCACAGTTCAGAAGCTAAGATCGAACCATCTCAAACTCTAAACGAAGAAGCATCATGAAGTGAAAGATGTAGGATCAAGAATGCTGACTAGAGGGGGGTGAATAGGAGGTTTTAAAAATTCTTTTCAATTAAATAATTTTTGCAAGATGTTTAGGATAACCTAGGGTTGCAAAGGGTTTATCATCAACCTAACATCTAGTTGCAATTGATCAATATGAATTACACAATTTAACAAGCAACCAGAGTAGTGTAAGAAAATGTGTCAATGTAAATATAAATTGCAAGAGACAACCAAATGACACACAATTTTTACCGAGGTCTCGGAGACTCGCCTGGTCTCCCCAACTCCTCGTTGAAGCTCTCATGCATGAGCCTCGCTTCTATATCCACGAAGGATATCTCATTAGGGTTTCTCCTTCTCCACACCGGATAGGTGAGCACCAATACCTTTCACAAGTTCTTGTCGGCCTCTCCGACAAACTTCAATGGAGAGATCGCGATTCTCCTCTGACACCGTCTAGGCGAAGGCGATCGCCAAGAGTAACAAGTCGGATGCGTTTTCGCTTGAACGAATCTCATGCTAGAAGCTCAAATGATGCAAATGGATGCACACACACTCTAGCACTAGCTTGCAAATGGAGATGAAGTACACTAAACACTCACAACCTCTTCCAAATGCTCTCTCTCAAATCTACTTAGGATTTTGGCTCAAATTCTAGCCTCTAGATGCAATTGATCAAAAGCAAAGACTTGGCTAGCTTATAAACTGAGATTTTCACTTCTTGAGCAGCCTCAAATCAAGGCAAACATGAGATATATATAACCCTCAAAGAAAACTAGTTGTTTGCCACGAACAGGCAAAATTTTGTATAGGCCGGACACTGTCCGGTAGTACAACAAATTTTGACCGTTGCAAACTATCAATTACCGTTGGTGGACTTTTTGTTAAGGCCGGACAATGTCCGGCCATGCCAGACAAAGTCCGACCCGTCCCGGACAAAAGCCCCCAGACAAATATATCTGTCTCTATTAACACCTCACAATTTTTATACAGGCCGGACATTGTCCGACCACAGCGGACAATGTCCGGCCTACCCCGGACAAAATCCCCTGGACGGATGCAAAACGTCCCTAGTTACACGACCAATTTAGCTCAAAGCAATTTGTACAGGCCGGACTTGCAAGTTGACAATAAAACAAGCATAACTTTTGATTTAGAGATCCGATTGAGGTGATTTTTGGCTTGATGGAAAAATAACTCAAAGAGTTACAATTTTGTCAACAGAAAAAAGATCTAGATAGGCCTAGATATTTCTAGAAAATTCAAAAAACTTCCTACTACCAAAATATCCAACACAAATGTCATTTCTAAAGCAATTTGTCTATTTTCTCGCGGATATGTTTACTGAAACTCAGCAACAACAACGACCACACAGGTCGAACATCCGGTCAAAAATAGGTGGTCGAGTGGATTTGGTCGAGCGAACGCAAGCGAGCTGAAAGTTGATACGATCAACTTCAACTCCTATGACCACGACCAAGCCCTAAACAAAGATACCGCTAAATCGGCAACACGACCACGACCACGTACCAAACATGGATACGATCAAAATGAACAAATACGATCATGACCAGCTCTAGAATAAAAACCAATTGAAAAAGCTGGCAACCACAACTAAGTGCAGTTTTGAAAATATTTTCTCTAATGCAGCACAAACTACACTTAGACTTTCTAGCAATGCAAGAGGCGATAAAACACTAGTGCAAGATGATATGAATGCATTTGAGCTTCTGTACTAGATAGATTCAAGCTACTAGTTTCCGACTCCTCTTAATAGTACGATCAAACTAACAAAAGGAATCCTATCAACCAGGTCTATCTCCAAAACACCGAGACCGGTAAAATCCTAAGAAAACAATCATTAATCTTGGATTTTACCTTCGATGAAGTTCGACCTCGTGAAGCTCGATCACTCGACGCTTGTCCTCGCAAAGCTTGACCTCGCTCGAGATGACTCATGTCGGCATCATCCTCTTCACGCCCTCGCTTTCTTTCATATCGCGACCAATCTGAGACTACAACACATACACTCAATGCACAACGTTAGTCTCATAATCAGTTTGTCATTCATCACTAGAGAAATTACTCCACACAGGAGTTAGCTCAACAATTCTCTTTCCGATGAAATGACAAAACCACATTCAACAGATAGTAAGAGATGAATCATACACTCATATAGATCCGTATATAATAAAGACATACGCACATGATCTATACTACACATATCATGATGGCAATCAGATCAGATGACCAATATGATGAGCTCCCCCACAGCATATGCATCGATGTCAAAACCTTAATAAGGAGCCATCAAACTTCAGGATTTATCTCATGACATTCCAATTTACACGTAGTACAAGATTGACACAATCACCGAACTCCCCCTCTACATATGGATCAATATTAAACCACAACAGGAAACATCCATTTCAGGGTTTATCAATAATCAATTCAATTTACTTGTGCTAAATCAGGATTTATCCAAGTTGCCATTTAATCATCAAATCTGTCATTATCCAGATTAACATTAATCATCAGGGGTTTATCCAAATCGTCATTAATCATCAAAACTTAAATATCTAGATCGACCTAGATCCAACAAAAGACACGCTCCTACTCCAGCTCCTGGAGAGTAAGAGGCACTGCATCTGTGACTGTCATAGAGTCCAACTGACTCCAAATAGTGCAGAGTTGGTTGTAGAATTCCTCAATAGTCAGCTCTCCCTGCTGGCTGCCACAGGGACCAACAAAGGACATAACTCGCCTACTGATAGCAAGATGCAAGGAAATCTCATCTGTCCTTGCAGGTTCATCAAGAGGAGACACTCAACCGGATAGCCGACGAAGTGCTTTGCAAAAGAACATACTTCACCTTGGCTTCGTCATGTATCCAAGTGACCAAAGTAGGGTTGCTGGTCGTTGGCTTCGGTAGCCTGTTGTCCACATACCCTAGGACGCCAAGTCCATCAAGGTGAGAGGGCATAAGGAGAGACCACTCCTTGTAGTCATCGATGCCGTTCACCTTGGCATCGTAGAGCGGCATGGAGATAACACCCGAAGAAGCCATAACAACAAGTGGAGGAATCGTGAGAGAGGAACTACTACGATTTGAAGAGACAGAAGACGTCAAAAGACATATGCATGGGTGGAGACCGGCGGGTGGGTCGATGGAGGCGACCGTCGGCTATGGGTGGTCGCCGGTGTAGGCCGTCGGGTAGAGGAGATCGGGCGGCGGTAGCTGATCGGTGCGGAGGCCGGTGTAGGCGAGCAAAGGAGGTGATGCGGGCGGAGGAGGCCGATGCGCGCAGTGGTCAACGATGTAGACGACCTGGTAGAGGAGATCGCACGGCAGCAATCGGTGTATAGGTTGGCAAAGGCGAGCAGAGGAGGCCGGTGCTGGCGAGTAGAGGAGGCGATGTGGGCAGAGGAGGCCGACGCAGGTGGAGGCCAACGCGTGAACGGCGATGCGACAAAGGGCCGAACGGCAGCGCAGCAGTGGAAGAGGTGACATTGAAGATGAGCAACCGGAGGAGGGCCGGAACGGCGGCATGACGGCAAGGGTCGAGGATGGACGTTGAGGTCAACGGGCAACGACGGGAGGTATTGGTGCTAGGGTTTAGGGTGTCGTAGTTCTGATACCATGTTAGATTAGGATCTCACATCGTATTAGGATTTAAAACCCAGTATATATATGTACCTAAAGATGTACAAAAGTAAGTGGGTCTAGCCTGTAGAAACACATACGTACTTAACAGATGGAACAGTGTCTAATTTAACCTTGCTTTGATACCATGTTAGTAATTTTAGAGAATATTTCCATCTCAGTTTTTACTCATTCCAAAATAGAGAAATATATACAACCCCTCAAGTAAAGTATAAAGTGAAAGTAAGTCTAAGGATCACAAAAATATTCTTAACATATCCTCCAAGACCACACATATACTGTCACAATATATGACATCAGGTATGTGAAAATTTGTGTAGCTAAGGAGCGCACATTATTATTGGTACATCAACAGCAACATTTCCCACTAGAGTTGCAATTTCAACTATGTGCAATTTTCAATTTACTCAAATACTACTTATGAGAATGCACCAAAAATAATCCTTTCATACCACCTTTATGCATTTCTTAGTTCTTCAAGTGTAAGTGCATTGAAAGGTGTGGGGAAGGAACTAGAAGAGTGGTGCTTGATGAGTGTTTGATACACCTCTAGCATTGTTGGCCATGCTTGAGGAAGAGCTTGCAAGAAAGAAAATGCCACCATGATGAGCAAAACTACACATTCCTCCTCCGTTGTTGGCGCTAAAGGTCGTTGGTCCAGAATTTTCTTGACCAATGTATACATCTCCTTTGATGATGCGAGATGTTGCAATAGACCTCTTGGATGTTTCCCATCACCACTTCAAGTACAACCACACCGAAGCTATAAACATCACATTTCTCTGTCACCATAGGCCTGTAGGATAGCTCTGCACACACTAGTACAGAAATGCAGTGTACTAACCCCTATCTTCTGTCGGTTATTAGCGATTTAGTAGAAAACCGATAGAAAATGTGCCTCACAGTCATAAAAGGACAACGGGTGTATTTTTCCTATCGATTTGTAAGAAACTTACCGATAGAAGAAGCAGTATGATTTACTCTAGCGGTGATGAATATATTTGCCGTTAGAAGAGATGCATAAGTACTGACAGGAGAATGTTGTGCGCCGATAGGACTGGTCGACTTCTACAACTAGACTTATTCTATCGGTACTGTATGAATATACCGACAGAGTATATACAAAATTCCTATCGGCAATATGTAGTGCGCCGATAGAACCGTTGCCTCCTACAAATATTTTTATTCTATCGGTAATAGATTCTTGTACCGTTAGAATATATCGAAAATTACTTAGAACTGTTCGTCTCAAATAGTTTTATTCTATTGGTAATGAATGTTTATACCGTTAGAATATAGCAAAAATATCTTAGAACTATTGGCCTTCTACAACTAGTATTATTCTATCGGCAATGTACGTATACACCGATGGGGTATGTACAAAAATTCCTATCGGTAATATGTATTGCGCCGATAGAACCATTCGCCTTCTACATATGTTTTTATTCTATCGGTAATTTATTTGTATACCGTTAGAAGATATATAAAATTACTAACGGTATGCTGTTTTTTTACCGATAGAACATATATAGTACTATAAATACACGGGTATGTCTCTTTCATTCTCACAGTTCATCTGGCCCTTGTAGTCCTAACCCGTAAGCTCCATGGACGGCCGGCGCACCTCTACAGGGGACCGCTGCACCTCCGCACCTCTATCGACGCCCTCTAGACTTCGGCATCCCAAGCAAGGTACGTAAAATTTCGGCAATATTGTTAGATTATTCTAATCCGATTATGGCAATAATTCTGCTTTTTTTGTATCCTTCATTTTGATGTGTCTTCTTTTCAATATGATTATGATCTGTTCAGGTCCTTGGATGATGCTCATGAGGGGTAACGTATTTCACGGTTCTTCATCGCAGTACGCTGCCTACGTTGGCTTGTTGGCGAAAGAAACGGTGAAGATCACCGTCGAGAGCTGGAAGGACGTGAAGGGCGAGATCTTGGTTGGCTCGGTCGAGAAGATCCTTAAGCCCGGCGTGTTTCTCAAATCAAGACCTATAGAAAGCATCTTACATTTTTTTGCATGCACCAGCTTGTGGCCAGATACTTACCTGCTTGGAGAAGAAGAATTGTTGTTATTTGCACAGCCATTCTACACCATCACTACACAGAACAACATCTTGGAAGGTAGGTTCTTTTTGTTAATGGAGTTGAGTTGAGTTGAGTTGATCGAGTTTGAGTCCGAGGAAATCACCAATACGTACAAATGTAAGTCGACGGTAGTTCCAGCTCCGCGGGCGTCTTCGAACTGAACTCCTATGGTTAAGTCCAATATGATTCAGACATTTGCTGTTTTGGATGAATGGATTTGTGATGTATCAGGTCTAACTTGTAGTCGGTAGTTGCATTGTCGCAACCTGCAAAGGTTCTCTTTTATGTAAAATGTATGGGCCACTGGGTCCTCGTCGTGATCTGTTGTTAATTTCAGACGTGGCTTTTCTAATATACATCGAATGTGTGAATTGTTGTATTTGTATATTGTTGTATATTTGTGTATCATGTATTGCTAATTGGGACATGAACTTGAATTTGTGAACTGGCATGTGTATGTTTGTACTTGAATTTGTATTGGTGAACTGGCATGTGTATGTTTGTACCTGAATTTGTGAACTGGCATGTGTAATTTCTTTGGCAAGATGAAGTCCCAAGTACCTAAGAAAAGTATTTTTGTGTCTCCTAGTTAATCCACAAATTAGCATTTCTTGAAATATTGTTTTATCTTCTAGTTAAGATCCGTTTGATGTTACATTGATATGATTCCTTGAATGTGAGAACTGGTGTCATGTGTGTCCCAGTTTGGTACCAGTACCTCCTCTAACGGTAAGTACACATATTTACCGATAGAAAAACATATATATTTTCTCAGTCATGCATCATCTAACGGTAAATACACATATTTACCGATAGAAAAACTCTTGTTCGTGTGTCAAGCATCATCTAACGGTTCGTACACATATCTACCGATAGAAAAACTCATGTACGTGCTGTGTCATGCATGATCTAACGGTCAATACACATATTTACCGAAAGAAGAAGACCTGTACTTGCTCAGTAATGTACATTCTCTAACGGTATATGTGTGTTTTTACCGATAGAATATGTGAGCGGCAAATTACCTAAGTTAGTCTAACTGTTATTTCATGTATTTACCGTTAGAAAAAGGTCCATTATAAGGAAAACCCCACTCGACCATTGCTGAGCTGCTCTTTAATTTGTTCTGTTGCACTCTGTGTCCCTCTATTTGTGATGAAAGTTCCACGCCCGCAGCTACACTGCTAGGGTGATTAGCGCAGGCTGGAGGGAAGTTGATTGCGCCCCTCTCTTTAAGGTACGCTTAATTGTCGACACTTATCTCTCTCTCCCTCTAGATCTCCCTTCCTCTCTACTTGCAAGCTAGCTATATTGTGTAGTTCCAAGTTTGTAGCTCTAAGCTTGGGAGCTTGGTAGCTGGAAATGCGTCATGTTTTAGGAGCTAACTAGCTTGTATTGTGTAGTTAGCTAGGTTAATTAGTGTTAATTTCGTCAGGCTAGGGTTCAACACATGTATCTGTTGTAAGAGGCTGTACATGTACATATACATAACTTAATCGGGCAGGTTTCATGTATGGCTTACTCGTTAAATTTTGTTAATTGTAGATGGACAGGAAATATTGGATGTATGGAATAAAACGTACTACTCTTGAATATTTGGATGGTGTGAATGAGTTTATTAAATTTGCTGAGCAACAAAAGGAGAGGAAGGGAGAGAAAAATATGCTCTGTCCTTGTACAGATTGTATGAACTTGAAGAGGTTTAGCAGCTCTGATCAAATTAAGAGTCATTTGATTCGTCGTGGTTTTAATGCGCGATACACCCGTTGGATATGGCATGGCGAAGATCTTGAGGAAACAAGTACCACTACTACCAATCAACAGGACTCGGATGTGGATTGCAATAATATCGATGATCATCCGAATTTTGGTAATGTTCATTCTGATGTGCACGTAGATGATGATGATAATGACAATCTAGATGAGATGTTACGTGATGTAGAGGAAGATTACAACGAAAATGACTTCTGTGAATTTGAGAAACTGATTGCTGACTCTGAGAAGCCTCTGTTCCCTGGATGTGCAACATTTACAAAACTGTCTTCTGTGCTGAGATTATATAACTTGAAGGCAGGCAACGATTGGAGTGATAAGAGTTTCACGGCACTATTAGATCTTCTAGCAGACATGCTTCCAGAGGGAAATGAGTTGCCAAGATCTACTTACCAAGCCAAAAAACTATTGTGTCCGTTGGGAATGGAAATCGAAAGAATACACGCATGCCCAAATGATTGTGTGTTGTACCGTAACGAGTACTCCAGTTTGCATGTTTGTCCAAGATGCGGCGCATCGAGGTATACGCGTAGGGACCGGATTGACAGTGAACGTCACGAGGTAAAGAAAGGACCCCGGCAAAAACTGTGTGGTACTTGCCTGTGATACCTAGATTGAAGCGGCTGTTTGCAAATCTGAAAGTCGTGAAGCACTTGCGTTGGCATGCTGAAGCCCGGAAACAAGACGGAAAACTGAGATACCCAGCTGATTCTATTCAATGGAGAAACATCAACAGAACATTTGCTGAGTTCGGCGGCGAACTTAGGAATGTAAGGTTCGGGCTGAGTACAGATGGTATGAACCCACATAGTAATATGAGCAGCTGGCACAGCACTTGGCCGGTTCTTTTATGTATGTACAATCTTCCTCCGTGGTTATGCATGAAGCGCAAGTACATCATGATGGCGTTACTAATCTCAGGACCCAGACAACCCGGAAATGATATTGATGTGTTTCTAGCACCTTTAATCGAGGACTTACAGAAATTGTGGAGCGAGGGGGTGCAGGTGTGGGATGCATACAAGAAAGAGAATTTCATCTTGCGGGCCCTGATATTTTGCATCATAAATGATTTTCCGGCCTACGGCAATTTGTCGGGGTATAGTATGAAAAGAGCCAAGGCTTGCCCTATTTGCCTAGATGAAACTGAGAGAATGTGGCTGTGAAACTGCCGGAAAACAGTGTACATGGGTCACCGCAGGTTTCTTCCGGTGCATCACACGTACCGTAAGAAAAAGAAATCATTTAACGGGAAGCCTGAGAAGGGATCAGCTCCAGTGTTTCTGACTGGTAAGGAGATTTACTCGCGCGTGAACGACATCAAAGTTGAGTTCGGTAAGCATTCTAAACCTCGAGAAAAAAATGTTTGGAAGAAGAGATCGATTCTCTGGGATCTACCGTACTGGGAGCACTTACAAGTTCGACATTGCATTGACGTAATGCATGTAGAGAAAAATGTCTGTGACAGTTTGATTGGTTTGTTGTTGAACATTCCGGGAAAGACAAAGAATGGTGTGAAAGCTCGTCGTGACATGGTGGAAATGGGGATAAGGACTGAGTTTGCACCTTTAGAGAATGGAAAGCGTACATACCTCCCCCCGGCCTACTATACGTTGTCCAAGACCGAAAAAACAGAACTCTGTCGGTGCCTGCACGGTGTTAAAGTTCCATGTGGGTACTCCGCGAACTTGAAAAAACTTGTGTCTATGAAGGACCTAAGACTGGTTGGCATGAAGTCCCACGACTGTCATGTCTTAATGTCACAGATACTTCCTGTTGCTATCAGAGGCATTCTCCCAATTAAAGTCAGAGAGACAATCACAAACCTATGTTATTTCTTCAACGCAATATGTTGCAAGGTAAGTACGTGCACTCCTACTATAAGTTCATTACCTCCATTTCTGGAGCTTAATTAGAAAATTTTCCTGATATGAATATTTGGCGCAACTGTGTCCTCGTAGGTAATTGATCCGGATGGACTGGATGCTTTGCAACGCGATGTGGTTACAACTCTTTGTCAGCTCGAGATGTATTTCCCTCCATCCTTTTTTGATGTTATGGTCCATCTGATTGTTCACCTTATCAGAGAAATTAAGTTTTGTGGACCCGTGTGCCTGCGCTACATGTATCCATTTGAGAGATTTATGGGTGTATTGAAGGGATACGTAAGGACTCGTCGTCGACCCGAGGGGAGTATCATGGAAGGTTATGCCGCCGAGGAGGTGATTGAATTTTGCACAGATTACATGGCTGGGGTTGACCCAATTGGCGTTCCTAGGTCACGACACGAGGGTAGGCTTCAAGGCATCGGAACGATTGGATTCAAAGCTATTGTCCCCGCTCGTGATGTGTACACAAAATCACATTTTTGGGTCTTACAACACATGATGGAGGTCGAGCCATACATACACAAGCACAAGGTAATGTTACGGTCACAGAATCCTTTGAAGTCAGACGTTTGGGTCGCCAGAGAACATAACAGGAAATTTACTGGGTGGATCCAAGAAAGAGTCACACGAGCTGCCGAGGGCTCCGTAAGTGAAACTGTGACATGGTTGGCTAGAGACCCAAGATTCACTGTAGGGACTTGACAGGGGTACGACATCAATGGGTATTTATTTTACACAAGAGCTCAAGACGCAAAGAGTAGCACGCAATGTAGCGGAGTGACACTGTTTGCTATTTCCGAGGATGCCAGGTCAGTAAGGGCGCTGAACTCATATTACGGTGCTATTGACGAAATATGGGAGCTCGATTACGGATTACTTAAGATTCCCCTGTTTCGATGCCAATGGGTCGAAATCCCTCGAGGTGTTCAAGTTGACAGTTATGGATTTACTCTCGTCGATCTTGGTAGAGTCGGACACCAAGACGATCCATTCATACTTGCAAAGCAAGCCACACAGGTATTCTACATCGTTGACCCGGCCAATCCAAACTTGCATGTTGTCCTCCACAGCAAGAGACGTATTGTTGGGATCGAAGACGTTGTCGACGAAGAGGAGTATAACCAATTCGATGAAATACCTCCATTTTTAGAGGACATTCAATCTAACCCTACTGAAGATATCGACGAAACAACGTATCTGTGAGATGATCACAAAGAAGGATTATGGGTTGAGAACCATTGATGATTATTTTCTATTTCAGAGATAAATGCCAAGCAAACAGCCCACAAGTTCTGCAGCAAGGTGAGGAACTTATCATTAATACATCAGGCAGTACATTTTTCCTTAGAACTTAATGATAAACTAGTTCACAGCATTAATATATCTCAATTAATTAATTTTACTCCACAGGATGAGTTCTAACATGTACAGTACCTTTATCCTGTAAGTACTTAATTCTTCCCTTCAAATAGCACTTGCAAAAATCTCATTGCATCCTCTTGCTTCTTCAAATTAAGCTCTCCAAAAATCAATTTTTCTGACGGTATTTTGTTATTTGTACCGATAGAAAAGGACATTCACTACTTTAATGTGTCTCAGGCACTTCAAAAGTTTCGCTGCCAAAAATTTACTAATTCTATCGGTATTATTATGTTTTACCGTTAGAATAAATTCGTTAGTCTAACGGTATTTTGTTGTCTGACGGTTTTTGGTTGTTTATACCGATAGAAAAATACTCTGGCACTTTGAATTCTCAACTGTGTCGCCATGCGTCGCCTTGGAGATTCTATAAGTACCTCGCCATGCGTCGCGGTATTTTGTTGTTTTTATAATTCTCGAACGCTTCGACTCCTTATCTTCTCTTTCATAATGGCATCCTCCATGGGATCGTCAGCCACGCCCTCCCCGGTAAGAACTGTAAATCTCCTGGGTTTACCCCTGTACTGTTAATCCATGTTTAGTACATTCTTGACCTGTTGATTTGCACAGGGAATGGGAGCCGTGGAAGACACTGGGAACGTGAAGGCCGAACTGAGGGCCCTCCAGGAGGAGCACAGGCTCCTTACGGACAAGTACACTCAGCTATGGTTTGAACTGGACGATCTCCTCCGGCGCATTCAGCGCATGAAGACGGATGGTGACAATTCCAGGGCGAGGACGAGGCGTCTTCGCGAGGAGAAGCAAGCCGCAGATATTACCATCGCTGGCTGCGCTTTGACTATGAAGGATACCATAGCGAAACTGAGGGAGGTCGCAGGCCTTCTCGACGCGGTAGTAGTTGATCCTAGGGACAACTTGTCGCTAGAGGAGTCCTACGTCCTGGCTGCAAGTCAAACTGACTCTATTCTACATGCAGCCAGGGCTAAGACCATCCCTTGACATAGCATTTTGGGTTTTATTTTTTTTTATAAGTGATAAAACAACAATGAATGAACAATTTCTTTTTATGACAATTTTCCAATTTTCCGGCTATCTTCCTTTCTTTCTTTATCATTCTGCAGCTTTCAAGCACGGTGTGTTTGATGTTAAATTGTGTGTTCCTTTTCATTTTCTGACGGTTTTTTGTTGTTTTTACCAATAGAAAAATGCAAACCAATACTATAATCTCCGGCACTTAATTAAAAAATTTCCTGGGGAAAATTGGTCTCACGGTATTTTATTGTTTATACCGATAGAAAAATGCATCCACTACTTCAAATATTTTTCCGGGAAATTTACTTGTTCTATCGGTATTATTTTGTTGTACCGGTAGAAAAGGACATAATTCTATCAGTATTATTTGATTGTACCGATAGAAAAGGTCATCCACTACTTTATTACTCGTACATGGCGCTTGAGTTTCCCTCCAGTCGAACAGTTCCAACTTAGAGCACTGCGTCTCTTCGAGAGCGAAGAAAACCACAACCTCTGCCGTGACCACTCAGTTCCCCTCTCCCACACAACGATCGTCGGCTGGATACTAGTTCGCCACTGCCACCAATTCTTATTTTCGTCCTTCGCCGGCCGCCGCTGCGTTATACACCGCCTCTCCATGACCACAACTGATCGCCGTAAATACCTAATTCGTCGTTCTATTTCCAGCATCTTCCTTATTTGATCCTAATGTTTTGTACGTACTAATTCTTCGAGTTTTGCAATTACACTAGGGTTCCCTATTGTGTTGGATTATGTACATTCCGCAGGTAATGTTGATTTAAATTAGGGTTTACATAATATGTTCCAGTGCTGTAATGAACCTGTTTTGAGATTTTAACTTATCTATACTGTTGTATGTGTGATCAATTGTATCCAACTGCCATGTAATGCACATTATATGTTGGAGGTGTTCTTACACATATTCTATCGGCAGCTCATGTGTTTACCGATAGAAAATATTTCTGCACGAGTATTAAAACTTTGGATCTGGAAGGACATGAGCCATGCAATGTACTAGTTTGGTTGGGAATTTTTACTCACTTGGTATGAATATATGGCAATGTGGATGGGTCTTCGATGTATATGTTTCAAATGCCTATACATGACTTTTCCCAACCTAATAGATGTGAAGTCCTGATGACTTGCATACAGGCTAAAGATAACCAAGAGAGGGTGCTATAAACTATATTATTCCTTTGTTGGTTGTGACCTACTTTCTGTGCTACTTCAATATCTTTATATTCCATTAGCATTAGGTTTGTCAGATTATGCACAGTGGCACTTAGATGCTTGTGTGCATATTTACGTGTGAAATAATAATGCTGGCCCATGAATATTAGTATAGCAAATCATCGAGAATGTTATGTGATGACAGTGAATGGTGGCTTGTCAACAAAATTCCATATATAGAGAACATTGTTATGTTCTATCGGTATCTCACGTGTTTGCCGATAGAAAAATTGTCTTCTGTGGAGGTAATTATTATGGTCTATCGGCAGCTCATGTGTTTACCGATAGAAAATATTTCTGAACAGTTCAGGAAGTAATTTATGCATGTCTTTCTTTTAGTATTATTTTCCCTTTTGCTGCCCTAATTAGTCTCCAGTCCTGGCATGAGTTATGGAACTTCAAGGCGAATTAATTGCCATATGGTTTGTTGATGGTTTTGTAGGGAAAAACATGTCGTCGTCTTCATCGGATGGTACTAGTGGTTCGACTAGGGCCAACCCCAACGTAACTGAAGATGCACTTGTTACATCCCAGCGCAAGAGGGTGGGGCGAGGCGCAACGACGTTGGGCCATTTGGCCAAACGCACGGATCTTTCTTGTGAGTTCAACCAATTTGGGAGGCCGATTGGAAAGAATGCTGGGAAGTACGCGGCCTACGTTGGGCTGTTGGCGAAAGAAAGGGTGAAGATCACCGTCCAGAGCTGGAAGGACGTAACGGCGGACGAGAGGGATAGGTTGTGGGCGGAAGTGAAGGTTAAATTAACTGAAATCGCTGAACTCTTTCGTAATCACGTTCTCTTGGCTTATACTAAAGTTTAACTAACTCGTGATTAATTGTATGCATTTTTTGAAAACAGGCTAAGTGGAACATCCCCGACGATGCACCTAGGACGGCATGCTTGAAGGACATGAACGGAACATGGAAAACCTTTAAGAGTTGGCTCGTCAGTAACTTCCTCGCTGCGGGGAAATCTCCTTGCGAGAAGTACCCCTTCATATCGGAGGAGGTATGGGAGGAATTCACCAAGCAGAAGGGGACTGAGGAGTTCAAGGCCCTTAGTGAGAAGAATAGGGCGATCCAGAAGAGGAACGACCACCCGCATCGGCTCGAATCCCGGGGCTATGCGGGGAAGGAGGAGCAGTGGAAGAAGGAAGACAAGCAAAATCTTGTCATCGACACCCCTGAGTTGCCGCTCTCCGAGATCCGGGATGAGAGGTGCAAGCGATGGTAGAGGGGGAGGGGGTCCGTGTCGTCCACGGGGTCTGTGCAGTTCGCAACCCCTGGGGACGCCGACATTGTGAGGCGAATGGTAAGTTGGCTAACCTCGTAAACTGTGTGCGCACAAGTGTATACAAGGCAATTTGTCTCACAAGGTACCTTTAAATGCAACAAATCTCTTTTGAGAAGGAGGCAGTGGAGGGATTGTTTACCCCGCAGAGGGAGAACGACATCCTCACCCGAGCTCTAGGAAATAAGGAGCATCCCGGGCGGACACGGGCCGTGGGAGCCATTGTGTCGTGGAAGGCCGGTTTCGCAGATCCGGCTCCACCGAGGAAGAAGGCCCGCTCCTGGAAGGAAAAGGAAGCTGAGCTCTCCGATAAGATACGGGCTGAAGTACAGGCAGAGATACGGGCTGAGGTGCAGTCTGAGGTCGCACAAATGAGGGAAGAGTTTGCACGGTTGAGAGAAGCATTGCTGGCCAAGAGTGCAGATGCGGATCCCCAGGACGACGGTACCCCGCGGGGTCGGATAAGCAGTTGCGCTTCGAAGGTCCTCGCGGATCCAGTGGATCTACTTGACGTACTGCAAGCCTTCATCTGTGCACTTAAGTTGATGCCACTCCCATTCTGTTAGAGTTGTTTCGCTAACCTGTTTTAATTGTTACAAATTTGCAGAAGCCAGAGGGCTGCATCCTACAAAATCACCTAGGCGCCGGGCATGAAGTGGTTGGACACGGCTTCGTATATCCGTCTGGGCCGGATGTCCGGGTCCACTGTGTACCTCTGCGGTTGGGGTTCGCAAAGGTACAGGTGGACATGGCCATGCCGGGCTACAACGATTCTCCGTTGCCAGTCCCAACAGAGGAACTGCAGACACTTGCTGAGGCAGTGGGCTCCTACGTACAGTGGCCCAAGAAGTGTCTTCTAATACAACCGGTAAATCCTACACATTTTAGATTATATCCTACTCAGTACACTCAACTTGCAAAATCTAACATACCTACTCATTAATTGAAGTGGCCTCCCGTCGGGGTACCAGGGGACTACGCCCCCAACTCGGGGCATGAGGCCCGATCTCGTGCGAAGCTGGACACATCAATGACGGCCTCGACCCCACCCAGCGCATCCACGCTTTGACCTCCGAAGAAAGCCGCCATCACCTCGCCCTTTCCTTCGAAGGTACGCGCTCAATCCCCAGCAAAAGGCAAGGGCAAAGGCAAGGGCAAAGGGCGACAGGTACAGCCGGAGAGGTTCAGGAACAGGTTCCCACTAATGTCGGAGGCAGCTTTGCGCAAATTGGATCGATCAACCAGAGACCTCCACGAGTGGTACCTACATCGAGCTCGGCGCAACCTGAACTTCTTAGTTCCCTACAGGCCTGAGCAGTTCCACCGTGAGCCCGGGAGTATATCCGTGGCACACGAGGATCTGTTCAACCTCTACAACTGGCGGGAGCTCGATATGTCCATCATACGGACTGGAGTCCTGTGAGTTTGCTGATGCTATGTATTGTTGTTTTCTAACTCTGTTTGCTAACTCTGCATTAATGTTGCAGTTCATTTGAAATGTAGTAACTTTCTGTGAAATACTAATGTCGTCCTTTGCATGCAGGTGCATGTACAGTCTAGCATCGGAGGCTACGTGTGATAAGGTGGGTTTCCTCGACCCAGAGAAAATAAGCCTCACGATGCTAGAGCACGACGCCGCGTACACTGAGCAGTACATATCTAGAGCGCTGATGGCGCAGCAGGACAGGGAGTTCATTCTGGTGCCGTACCACCAAAGGTTAGTGCATTTCGTACTAATTTAACTCAATCTTGTATGTTACACCTGAAATATACTTTCAGCTAGCGGTCCTCTTTTACGTACAATGCAGGGGCCACTGGATCCTCATCGTGATCTGTCCGCCAAGGAACGAGGTGTACTACCTCGATTCGATGCGTGACAGATTATCGATCGAATATGTGGTCAAGGGGAATATGGAGGCGTAAGTAACTTATATGTTTGATTTAAATTTTGACCTCACTAGCTAATGATAATACATTAACCGGCAATACTAACTAAAATGCAGGGCTTTTGATAAATATGTATCCGCTGGAGGGAGGCATGCCGCACCGCAGGGCTCCCTACTAGCTTGGAAAGAATATGAGGTACTCACGAGACTTTTTGTTTATGCTTAATTAGTTTATGGAAACAATAGCTAACATGTCTTCGCATATGCAATTATCTCAGTGCCATCAGCAGCCGCAATCGTGGGAATGCGGGTTTTATGTGCTGCGCTACATGTACAACCTAGTGCGGACAAACTTTGCCCGATTCCCCCAGGTAAGCATCGATATCTAACTCAAATTTCAAAAATAGGTGTCACGTTCTAAATTAGGAAGTTAGTTACTCAGTATTCACACATGCTTGCAGATCTCCATGTCGAAAGACCAATACGAAAATGCAAAGGTTATAGATCTTCGACAAATCTGGGCACAATATGTCATGGAGGAAGTAGCACCCAACCATCCAGCATGACAATTTTCTCCTTTTCGTGTACTCTGCATAGACTGTTTATATACATGTGAATAAATATATATGTGAATAAATGTCCACATTGGATTGCAATTTGTATTTGTCCATATATATGTGAATAAATGTGAATAACTGTCTAATGTGTCAATCTGTTCTGTGAATTTACCTTACATCTGTACTGTATTGTGTATCTAATCTATACTGTATTGCATCTGTACTGTATATGTGAATGTACTGTATTGTGAATGTAAATAACGTACTGTATATGTGAATGCTCTATCGGTAAATTCATCCACAACCGAGAGACTACTGTATTTTTTTCTATCAGTACACTCCTAAGATGCCGATAGAATAGTATACTTTTTTCTGTTGGTAATCTTGTAATTAACTGTTAGAATAGTGGTACTTTTCCAACCGCTAACGATGAGTTTTCTATCGGTACACTCCTAAGATGCCGATAGAATAGTATGCTTTTTTCTATCGGTACACTCCTAAGATGCCGATAGAATAGTATGCTTTTTTCTGTCGGTAATCTTGTAATTAACCGTTAGAATAGTGGTACTTTTCCAACCGCTAACGACGAGTTTTCTATCGGAACAGTCCTAAGATGCCGATAGAATAGTATGCTTTTTTCTGTCGGTAATCTTGTAATTAACCGTTAGAATAGTGATACTTTTCTAACCGCTAAACGTCAGACTACGACGGGTTTTCTATCGGTATATTCCTAAGATACCGATAGAATAATGAAGTTCTTCTATCAGTTATTTACCGATAGAAAATGTTCTGTCTTGTTCTATCGTGTCTATCTCTATCGGTACAAAAACCGATAGTAGAATGGTGTTTTTTACCGATAGAAGAAAGCCTTTCTGTACTAGTGACAAAAAGGAAACATTAAAATAATAAGCCACTACATAGACAAAAAATAATTTTGATGCAGAATAAAGTTTGCACCTGGAGCTATGTAACCATATGTCCCTGCTAGTTCACTCCAGTTTGACGAATTAGGCTTCAAAATCCTCGCTGTGCCAAAATCTGAAACATAAGCTTTGAAAGTCGTGTCCAATAAGATGTTGTTGCTTGTTATATCTCGATGGATTATTGGTGGATTGTAGTCGTTGTGCAAGTAAGAAATAGCTTGGGCCGCATCCTTTACAAAAGTAGCTCTCTTCTCCCAATCCAGTTCTTTGATGTTCCTCATTTTCTAAGATCATATGTAGGCTTCCCCGCTCTATGTAATTGTTGACAAGAAACTTATACTGTAGATGGGAGCAATACCCATATAGCTTGACGTTGTTTTGTTGTTGGTTCTGTGATGGGATTTTCATTTCACTATGGAATCTTCTTTCATCATTCAACTCTTCTTTAGTTAGGTGCCAGTTGTCCGTCTTGGACTTGTGTTTTGTAGACTGTGCCATATCCTCCTACTCCAATGATGTACTTGTCGTCGAAATTTTCTATTGCCCGAATGATATCTTCAAATGCTAGTCTTCCATCAAAATTCCATACTGAGAATACATCTCTTCCTTCATTAGCCATTCTTTCTTGAGGTTCTCTCTTTTTGTGAATAAGCATTAATTATAGTGCCAACAATTGTTAGAAGAATAATGGCACACACAGGAAGAACAATTGACAGTATTGAACTGAGTAGCTTTCTTTTATGATGATAGGATGTTAGAGTTGAATAACAACGTGGTAGGCCAGAGAGATTACCACATAGACCTTTGTTATGGAGAAACCAGTCTGCTGAGGCATTACAAAATAGACCTCCTGTAGGGAGTGGTCCTTCCAAGTTGTTGTAGGATACATCAAGCATCGATAGAGTTAGCATGCTTGCGAACGAGGATGGGATGCCTCCACTGAACTGATTGTGGGACAGATTTAGTGATTCTAACATCATTAACCTCCCAAGCTGTTGTGGCAACACACCATTGAGTCTATTGCTGCTGAGATCTAACATGATCTGCAGGCTCGCCAAATTGCCAATTGCATTGGGCAGATTTCCGCTCAAGTTGTTGCTATTGATATTCAAGAACATTAGCTTGATGCAGTCTGCCAATGACACTGGTATTGACCCACTCAAATTGTTTCCAGATATACAGATTTGTCACTCAACTGGTTCGATGCCAAGCTAAGGTTATACAGATTTGTCAAGTTGCTCATTTCTGGTGGTATTTTTCCAACCAGTTGGTTGGAATGGAGTATTAACTCTCCTAACTTGGACAGCTTTGATAGTTCTGGCGGTATTGCTCCAGTGATCAATTTTTCTGCTACATTTAGCACAGCCAAGTTGGAACATGCTGCCCAGTCGGGCGAGAGCTCTCCAGTGAGCCTGTTGGACATCAGGTTCATCAATTGTAGCCGTGGGTAAACACCAAAAATGTTGGACATCAGGAACATCAGGTTCATCAATTCCTGACAAACGGTTCCAGCCAGTCCATGACTTGACTATAGGTGTTGAATTTGGGGCTCGGATGGTTGTGATTGATAACAAGCACATAAAGCTGCAGATTTGGGATACGGTCAGTTGTTTAATTCAAACTTTCAGACAGCAGTAGTGCATATATCATTGACATAGTTTTCAAGTTCTTTTTATTTATATCTGGCAGTTGTGCTTAACATAAGCAATATGATCTAGCATTGACTTATATGCTCTCTTGCTATTCATGAACCCTCTATGTTCTTTCCTTGTGAACCATCACAAACATTTCTGATTTCAAGTTCTTTTACACCGCAGGCAGGTCAGGAATCCTTCAGATCGATCACACGATCCTACTACAGAGGTGCTGCAGGGGCACTTCTGGTTTATGATATCACCAGGGACTTACCTTACCCTCTTTGTATTTTCGAATAATTAAAATAAACTTCTGCAAGGTCAAATTGCTCTTATTTTAATAGATACTGATTGCTTCTCTACTCATTTTCCATGAACAGGAGGGAGACTTTTAATCATCTTGCAAGCTGGCTAGAAGATGCAAGACAACATGCAAATGCTAACATGACTATTGTGCTGATTGGGAACAAATCTGATTTATCTCACCGACGAGCTGTTAGCACTGAGGAAGGTGAGCAGTTTTCTAAAGAGAAAATGGCCTTATCTTCATGGAAGCTTCTGCAAAAACTGCACAGAATGTGGAGGAGGTAATCCAGGCATTTTCCTCTCGCTCACAAGAATGCTGTAACTGTTTATTTGTGCTGGCCACTTTGACATGGATTTTTCATCTAGGCATTCATTCAAACTGCGTCAACAATCTACAAGAAAATCCAGGATGGTGATTTTATGCGATGATTAGCCTTGGAATGTTGAAACATAACGAACCTGCATCATTAGTGTTGTGCTGCTGCCAATGTTCTTGCAAAGCACCTATCAACTTTCTTTCCTTTGTTCCTTGCAGTCTTATGGTATCAAGGTTGGATACGGCGGAGCCCCAGGCCCTTCCAAGGACGGGACCTCCTCCCAAGGTGGCGGCTGCTGCAGCTGAGCTCACCTTTAACAATGCAGTCTCCGTTGATCACCTGTTTCTTGCACATCCATCTCCTCCATGGAACTCAAAAAGAACTGGAACCAAGCCTGCAGTTGATGGCTACCGGCAACATATAATGTACAGTTTGTTCCTGGATCTTTCAGAATCCCTTGATTCTTGCTCAATTTCTTTAATTCAATGTTCTTTCTTTAGCATGCAATGTACCTTTGCGTTCCCTAAATATGTATCGACTCAGAAAAGTCAATTTGTCTATTAGTTTGTCAGATAAAACCAATCATCACTGGGAATTCAATTAATTAGCGGGTTAACTTAGCCGTTACAAAGTAGAACGTGCAAGCCAACCAAACCAGTTGCTTTTGTGGGGCACCACGGATTAGCGTTACAACGACGTTAATGGGTTGGCGTAAACGTCACCCTCCCACTTTTCTCGAAAAGGCCGTGGCGAATCCGCATGACAGCCAATCAGTTAAAAGTTAAGCCACATCAACCAAAATTTTTCGGATCACCTGCTCCAACAATCAAATTGCTCGTACTAAATTAATACGCCTAATAGGCTGATCTGACATTGCACATGAACAAGTCATCAACCGTTAGGAAATATTGAAGATTTACTAGATTGCAAATTTCGTGGGGTATGAAATTTGTTATCTGATTGTTGTTGAGGTCAAGTCCTAACAGTTTTTTAAGATTTTCAATACTACTGGGAATCGAGTCATAAAGTTAATTACTAGTCAAGATCAAATATTGGAGATTTACTAGATTGTCAATTTTATTAGAGATGGATCATGTGATTTTATTGTGATGCAGGTGTTTAGTATGGTGAGATTGGTTACAAATACAGGAAAAATATCAGTTAAGTTATTATAGAATAGCTCAATATTTTGCAAATTAATGAGTTTTCCTAATTCTGAAGGTATAGGCCCCGACAATTCGTCGCTAGACAAAACCAAAATTTCTAACTAGGTCAAGTTTCCAGGAGATGTGGGTATTGCGCCGCTTAAGGTGGTGTTGAATAGCTGCAAATTTTGCAAGTCGTGAAGCATTCCTAACTCCTCAGGAATGGTACCTGAGACCATGTTTACCTGAATGTCAAGCTCAATTAGCACTGTTAGATTACGCAAGGATGTTGGGATGGGGCCCCTGAGGCTGTTATATGAGAGCATTAGCTTGGTTAGACTTTGTTAGCATTGTTAGGTTACCTCATGTTTTGATATATTTCAAGACCAGTTAGCGTTGTTAGGCTACCCAAGGATGCAGGGATGTGGACAGTGAAGTTGTTAAGAGTATATCCACAGTTTAGAGATACTCTGTAAGCCACGAATCTCAGGCGGTATTTGCCCCTTTATTCAATTTCTTGAGAGGTCAAGATAGGAGAGTGCCGATAAAGTCATAGGGGTGTAATCGGATCAGATTCGGTCAGATAGTGGTCATATTAAATCAAAATCCTATTAATTTATTCGAATTCAAATATAAATTCGGATGTACTCAGATTTGGATACGAATCAGATAGTTAAAAAATCGAATTCGAATTCGAATCAAATTTTTACTCCATTCAGATCGAATTCAAATATTATTCAGATTATACTACTGTTTCATTGATGCACTTGGCCTGCCTAGTCTGGAACTTGCTAGTATGTTTTTTGTTGTGTATTTGGGAGGCATGCGGGCTCAAAAAGAAATGATGTAACATAAAAATACACATTCGTACTACAAAGTTGTAAATGTCAAAATATGTTTTAGGGAATGAGAGTAATTTCCCAAAATATTTTAGTCCAATAAATTTTTGATGACCATACAGCAAGCTCTGGCAGTGGCGGTAGAGGAGGAGGAAGTGAGGGGCTTCAGCGAGAGGTTCAGTGACGACCTTTTTCAAGCTTCAGCGGAGGTGAGCGGCAATGGCCTTTGTCGAGCTTCGATGGTGACAGCTTCGACAGAGACGATGGCTCCCATGCGGCCTCCGGGGAGGAGGCGACGGTGGGGAGGCCAGGGATGAGGGAGGAGGCGGCGATGGGGAGGCTAGGGACGAGGGAGGAGGCGGCGGCGCCGACGAGGGATGGGAGAGGAGGAGGCGTGGGTATAAGTGTTGTGTAAAAGACTAACGGGTTACCCTAAAATCTAAATCTAAAATCCAAACAGATGTGGATATTATTCGAATCCAAATTCGAATACGAATCCAATATTCCATACCAGATCTAAATCTGAATTTCGGAAAATAATCGGATATATATCCGAATCCGAATCTGATTATATAATCGGATATCCAAAAAGACATCTAAATCCGATTACACCCTATCAGCCCATGGAGACTGTTGTTGCTGAGATCAACATGTGTGAGGAATGGGAGTGCCAAGAAGTCGAGCTTGTCGAGCCTGCCATGGATGCCGGCATTTAGCAGGGAGATGTTGGTCACAACCCAAGGCATGCGTCGGCCGTGATGCACGGCACTACACATGATTTCAGTCCAATTGCATGGGCTAGTGTTGTGCTTCCAGGAGCTCATCTGCACTAGTGAGCTCCAGAGAGTAGACTTCCATTGAATAAGGGCCATTTGTTGAGACTTCAGTGAAATTCCCCTCTGCCGCCACACCGCATGCGCTTGCAGGAAAACAAGGTAGAGCAGTAGCAAGAAGAGCTGGAGTGCCGGCATGGTACTAAATAAGATGAGGTGTGCGTCTGTGTGTGTAGGGTGGTTTGGACTGTGGATTCTCAATTTCAGAAAGCACCAGATATTTTAGAATGGTGGAATGGAAACAGATAATTGTACGAAGAAATTTGACATATCTTGGTGATTATAAGCTATTTTGGCTTTCATCAATTTTGAGTGATAAGAATAACGCTCCTTGCAAGTTCTTGACTAATTGAAAATATTTCCCCTTGGACATATAGTCTATTCAAAGTTTCAACAATACCTGTATTTAATTTGTTATTATCATCCAAATGCTATGTATTTGTCCACACAAATGCTGGTACTACATCCACTTCAAAATAGACTGTTTTTATCTTTTGTGGCCTCTAAGATACAACTTAGATATAACTTTGACACTAATTTTAATCATAATATGATATTAAAAGGAATAAAAGTATAATATTTTAAAAGTCTTTTTTACAACATATCTAATGGTGCTATTTTTGCAAGACTAATCTAGGTACAAGTAAATATATTAGTATCCAATTGAGGAAAACTAACTGCACATATAGCATAGTGGCATCTATTTAGAAATGGAGTTGGTAATTATTTTTCCTGGATATACATGCATGTTAACATCTCCAAGAGAAAGGAGGATTGTGCATGTTAATTTAAATTGGCAGTTCCAAGTCCACTAGTGTTGGCAATTATTGTGCATGACTAATCTTTTTGAACCAGTCAAAAGTTCTACTTGCATACTAGTCCATAGTGGAGGTGTAAGTCAAGCCGAGCCGATAACGGCTCGGCCCAAAGCACACTATTTTGGTCCGGCACGTGGCCTGACCCGGCACAAATATTAACAGGCCGTGCCAGCTCGGCATCGGTTACTGGGCAGTGCCAGGCCGCAAAAATCGGCCCACGGGCGGCACAGCACGGCACGGTACCGTGGGCTATGCCCAGGCCGGCACAGCCAGTTACATAGCAGGCCGGCCCAGCCCATTACATAGCAGGCTGACCCATCATGGCACGACACGGAGCGGCCCGTTAGCACACGGGCTGGCCCAATACTGTACAAGAGGCACGCGTTACGCTTACGTGAGGCTGGAGTAGGCGCGGGCGCGAGAAATGAGTAGCACGCGGCAAGTGGCAATGGGTGCGGGAGGCGACGCGACACGCATTGACACACGCAACACGAGGCTGGCAGTGCATAGGAGCGGGCACGGGACGAGAGGAATGGGAGGAAATTTTTGGAATTTGAATGGACGGCCTGATTTCTCACATGCAGACGCAATGAACGGTCCGATTTTACACATGCGAGCAATAGTCTGATTTGGATTGAACGGCCGGATTTCTGGCACATGTGCATGATGAACGGTTGGATTTCAAACGCGGCCGGTAAAGGAAATGGTCAGATTTTTTTTGCTATAAATATCCCCAAAGACATACAAAAATTCTCAACACATTCCAATCTCTCACATTTCACTCAAATTTTCGCTCTCTGTATTACATAATCTCATTCTTAAAATTTCACTCAGTTAATCTACTGTTTTTTATTTTAGAAATTATTTTATTTTAAAAAAACTATTTTATGTTCTTAAAAAATCAGATTTGCTCTCAAAAAACCATATTTACTCTCACGAAAATAATTTTTGGTCTCTACAAATTATGTTTTCCCTTAATTTCACAATTTAACACAGTTACTCCACTGTTTTTATTATAGAATTTTTTATTTTAAAAAAACATTTTTTATTGCTGAAAAGAGTAATTTATTTTTAACAAAACTATTTTCTATTTTTAAAAAATCGGATTTGCATTCTAAAAATCATATTTACTCTCACGAAGATAATTCTTGGTCTCTACAAATTCTGTTTTCCCTTAAAAGGTATTTTTGCTCTTTACAACTTATTTTTTCTCTTTTGAAAAATTATTTTTGCTATTATATGGATTTCGACACTGTTGATTTTGAGAATTTTAATGCCGAGGAAATTAATATTGATAATATTGGTGCTGTTGAGGGGAACATCGAATCTAATCCAATGTCATGTCCTCCAACGGCGGGCTCTGCCTCTACGCCATTAATGGCATCAAGCTCCATAGGAAGCAAAAGATCAAAAAAGTCAGAATATTAGCAATATTTTGATCCATCTGAGTTTATTGACCTGAGTGGAAAAAAAGGTACGAACTACTACTTGTAAATATTGCAAAAGAAAACCTTATCAGCTGCATCTGTAGCTGGGACTAGACATTTACTACGTCACAGAAAGATCTGCTTAAAAAAACAACTACGTCCTCACGGTCAGCAAACACAATTAAGTTTCGCTGCAGATGGTATTGAAAGTACATGGAGCTATGACCCTATTGTAGGTAGGGAAGAACTAGTTAAATTTATTGTTTTTGAAGATTTGCCAATTAGGATAGACGAAAGTGCATCTTTTAAAAATATGATTCAAAAAAGATTTTGTCTTCAATTTAAAAAAGTAAGTAGAACCACTACTAGAAGTGATATTTTAACATATTATGAAAAACATGTAGCAATAATAAAAGAAAATTTTTCGAAAGTAACATTTTCTTTTACACTTACATCTAATATTTGGTCCACCAACCATCAAAAAATGGATTATCTTAGCGTAATTGCACATTATTTAGATGATAATTATACTTTAAATAAAAGAGTTATATGTTTTAAATTAATAGATATTGCACAAACTGCAAAAACTATCGCCGATCGTATATTAACTGTAGTTAGTGAGTACAAGTTAGAAAATCGTATTATTTCTATTACTCTTGACAATACTTCAGCTAATACGAAGCCCATGGATATATTGACTCCAGCACTTGAGTCATATGTTGGAGCATATGTTCTCTACCAAAGGTGTATCTGCCACATTATCAATCTTATTGTTTAAGCAGGTATGAATAAAATGGCCGGACCTTTAGATACTATTCACTCGGCCATTGTTTACATTACTTCCTCAAATGTACTTGTAGCTGAATTTAAAAATTATTGTAAGACCAATAATATGAGGTCTTGAAAATTTTGCACTGACATAGGTAAGGTGGAATTTCACTTACCGCATGTTAAAGCAAATACTAGCATTCAAAGATATTTTAACTTTATTTATTAATGTTTGAATGAATGGTGAGTTTCTTTTTTATTATATTTGGTGTATTGCTGATAGATTTCACAAATTTTTAGAGTTATTTTATGAATCTACTAAAATATTGTCTAGTATTTATTATCCTACGTCTTGTTTAGTTTTGCATCATATTTTTGATATTGTAAAATTATTTAACAGACCCCCATTTTTTTGTTGTCATACAAAAAATGGAAATTTTTTTTAAAAAATATTTCACAAGCATATCACATCTTTATTGTTTTGCTTTTATTTTAGATCCGAGACTAAAATTAATTGGTTTGCAATCTACTTTGGAGTACTTAGGTATAGCCTTAAACATTGATTATTAATTCTGAAAGTTATTCACATGTTGTTGATGAAATTTTTTGAGTTTTTCGTTTGTATGAATCCAAGTTTGTTAGTGCATACGAAGACCAATAGCACCGGCGCTGCAAGAATCAGAGACGTGGAGGAAGTTTGGATATTTGCTATGGAAGTTACTACGAGGAGGTGGAGGCGGATCATCATCGTAGGGTTCTAGCCAAAGCGAAGCGCCTTCAACACCAACACCAGTACTTATGAGTTCACAAGCGAAGCTCAACCGTTACCTCGACATTGATCATTCTGTGGATCCTAAGTTTGCAAATGATCCTGACAACTCCAACAATGTTCTCTTGTAGTGGAAGAACAACCAACGACGATATCCTGTGTTGTCTTAGTTGGCGCAGGATGTCTTGGTTGTTCCAGTATCAACAGATCCTTCTGAATCTACTTTCAGTTTGACCGGAAGAATCGTTGAAGACAGAAGATCAATGTTAACTACTGAGATGGTGGAGGCAATCATCTGTCCTAAAGACTGAAAAAACACTGCCACAAGAGAACAATATAATTTGGAGGACTCTGAGTTCACTAACGAGTTGGAATGGCTAAATATTAGTTCGGATTAATTTGTAATTAGTTATTCACTATTTTTTTCCTTACTAAGATTTTATCCCATTGAGTTTTACTTAGTAAAGTTTTTAACGATGTAGTAACATTTATATATAAGTAATATAATTGTTCTCATATTTATTATTAAGTTTTATTCTTATTTATGATTTTTTATAATTTTCTAAAATTTGTTTGCAATTGTTTACTCTCATGTATGATTTTAAAAAAAAATTTGTACGAATTTGTTTGAATTTTCTACGGCATTTTAATATGTGTTTTTTGTATTTTTTAATTACTGTTAGTTTAACTAAACTTTATATTAATCCATCTAATAACTATATTGTATCTTATTTAGAGTTGGTCGTTTTAAAACAAAATTGAAATGTTTTTAAATTCATTTTATTTGACATATATAAAATAATTATATATGTTATTAAATTCAAGATAACTATATTGTATCTTAATTAATTGTTACTTGTTACAAATTACAATGTTACTTATGTTCTATTGTTCTTCAATCTTCACTTCTTCAGTTCTTCTCCTCTTTTAGTCTTTTGGTGGGTATGTCTGTGACTGTGTGTCATTGTTGGTCATGGGAATGGGATTATGGGAGTTGAGAGTCCACAGTGCCTTCGTCTGCCCTTAGGACTCTTGCCTCGCCCTCCTCTCGTGTGCTCGCGCCTCACCGCCGCAGATCTCAGCCACGTGCCGCGCTATTCGTCGCCAGAGGTGCCTCCTTCATGCCCGCGCCACTGCAAATCTCAGCCACATGCCTACGCCGCCGCAGATTTCGGCCACGTGCCTGCGCCGCCGCAGATCTCGGCCACGTGCCCTGCCACTCATCCTCTACCCGAGCTGCCTCCTTCGTCCTCTCCGTCCCCACGCTCTCCTCTCGCTGTCTCGCGTGCTCGCACCTCCATAGATCTCGGCCCGTGTCGCCGCAGATCGCAGCACGCGCCGCTGTAGATCTCGGTGACGCCTCTTTGTCCTCTTCGTTGCCAGCCTCGCCACTGTGACAAACTCTATCGTTCTGCCTCGGCAACGAGCCAACGATCCTCGTCGACGAGAGTCGAGACGACAACCTCGACTAGCTTCGAAATGGGTCGTACCCGTGCCGGCCCGGCATGCACTGCGGCCCACGGGCTATATCGTGCTGTGCCAGGCCTCTCTACCGAACAAACGGGCCAAACTGGCACGGCCCAACAACCTGTGGGCCGGCCCAGACACAGCACGACACAAGCCACCGGCCCGATGGACTCGTGCCATGCCGACCCGGCATGGCCCAATTTTCTAGTCCATAGTTGTCTAACCTTGTTCTTTTCT
Organism: Pharus latifolius; assembly: GCA_019359835.1. Taxonomy (NCBI): domain Eukaryota; kingdom Viridiplantae; phylum Streptophyta; class Magnoliopsida; order Poales; family Poaceae; genus Pharus; species Pharus latifolius. The sequence goes on from CM033328.1 coordinate 1,581,596, forward strand.
TCTAGTAATCATGTAGTCAATATGGTCAAGCATGCAGAGATGGACTTTTAGTGGGACAAACTATAGCACACGTATTAACTCTCTTGTGTTTTCGTCCTCGTTTTGTGCAAAAGAATCAATTTAGAGTTAGTTTTGGTCGCTTTACTAAGTGTTATGTACACATCAAATTCATCCTAAACATCTAATAAGAGACTAAACTATGCACATGGCCACTCGGATAGTGTATTCTCTATGGTTTAGAAAGAAAGCAACATGAATGAAATGCGTCTTTGCTGATCTGTGCAATGTATTTGTACAATCAAGGTATATAGAAGATACATGTATATATGTATATGTATATATATGTATATGTATATGTATATGTATATGTGTGTATATATATGTATATATATATGTTTTGTGTGTGTGTGTATATATATATATATGTCTGATCCTTGCACAAGGTCAGAATTAACCTGAAAGTAGAACTTAAAGTAAGGTTATTTGTAAACACCTGTAAATAAAATTATTATATGGAAGGCAATGATGTGTAACATCAAGTACAAGAACAATAGTGTAGGCAGCAAAAGGATTGGAGAGATGAGATTACTTGGAAAAAAATGTGATCTAGTTAGTCCCTAGTGTCATTTTCTCTGCCTCTTTTTTCCCTATTCATGCATGAGGAAGATGGCAAAAGTGACAGCTGCTGCTGGGGATTTTATTGTCCAAACATCTAACAATTCTTTATCTACCATTTATGGAGTAGTCGCTGCATGGAAAAATTTCAAAAATGACCATAGGTCATTTCATAGAATGGATTGAGTACAGTACCTGTATTTAATTTGTTATTATCATCCAGATGCTTTGTATTTGTCTACACAAGTGTAGGTAATACCTCCATTTTTAAATAGATATTTTTATCTTTTGTGGTCTCTTAGATACAATTTAGATGAAACTTTGGCACTAATTTTAATCATAATATGTTATTAAAATTTACAACAGTACAATGTTTTGAAATATTTTCTACAACAAATCTATTGACGCTATTTTTGTAGGACTAATCTAGGTGCAAATAAATGTATTGAGTACCCAATCGTGGAAAACAAACAGCACATGTAGCATAATGCCATCTATTTCGAAATGGAGTTGGTAATTATTTTTTCTAGATATACAGGGCATGTTAACATCTCCAAGAAAAAGGAGGATTATGCACATTAATTTGAACTGGCAGTTCCAAGTCCATTAATATTGGCAATTAGTGTGCATGACTAATGTTTTTTAAACAGTCAAAAAAATCTACTTGCAAACTAGTCCATAGTTGCCTAATTTTGTTCTGTACCTCTAGTAAACCTGTGATCAATATGGTCAAGCACGCAGTGATGCACACGCACTATTATGTTTTTATCTTTATTTCGTGAAAAAGAATCAACTTTGAGTTAGTATTAATGGCTCTAATAAGTGTTATGTACATATCAAATTCACCCTAAACAACTAATAAGAGACTAAACCATGCACATGAGCCACTCGGATAATGTATCCTCTATAGTCTACGGAGATAGTAACATGAATGAAATATCAGTCCTTACTGATCTGTGCAATGTATTTGTACAATCAGGGTATATCACAAGCAAGTAACATGAATAAGATCATTGTGCAAGCAAGATGTAGAATGCAAATTGCTAAAGTCTTCGGAAGGAGCCATTCCCATATTATATATATGCTTGGTCCTTGCAAAACGTCATAATTAACCTGAAAGTAGAACATGAAGTAAGGTCATTTGTAAACACCTCTAAAGAAAAGTAGTATATGAAAGCCAATGTGATGTCTAACATCAAGCACAAGAACAATAGCGTAGGCAGCAAAGGATGCAGATTATTGTTACAGCAGACAATAATATTACTTAGGATTTATAAGAGTGCACTGGAGAAGTCATCCATAGTACCATGCTTATGCATCCAGCAGTTCATTCAGTGTGAGTTCATTAAGATGTGCTGGGAAGGAACTGGAAGACTGATGATGGATGAGTGCCTGGTACACCTCTTGCATTGTTGGCCTTGCTTGAGGAGAAGCTCGCAAGCAGGAAAATGCCACCATGATGAGGACAACTACACCTTTCTCCTCTGTTGTTGTTGGTGCAATAGGTCGTCCGTCAATAATTTCCTTGGCCAGTGTATGTTGTTCCCCCCTTGATGATGAAAGGCAATGCAGTAGATCTCCTGGATGCTTCCCCATTACCAACTCTAGCACAACCACTCCGAAGCTATAAATATCACATTTCTCCGTCACAACATATGTGTAGGACAACTCTACCAAAAAAAACAAAAAGAAAGCAAGAATTAGGAACCAGTGGTAAATATATATACATGCTTTGGTGCGAGAATGAAGTATGCATGTACCAGGAGCCATGTAGCCATATGTCCCTGCTAATTCACTCCAGTTTGACGAATCAGGTTTCAGAATCCTTGCCGTGCCAAAATCTGAAACATAAGCTTTGAAAGTTGTATCCAATAAGATGTTGTTGTTTGTTATATCTCGATGGATTATCGGTGGATTGCACTCATTGTGCAAGTAAGAAATTGCTTGTGCCACATCCTTTACAAGAGTAGCTCTCTTTTCCCAATCCAGTTCCTTTGCTAGTTCTTCATTTTCTAATATCATATGTAGGCTTCCTCGATCTATATAGTCATAGACAAGAAACTTATATTGTGGATGGGAACAGTACGCATATAGCTTGACAATGCTTCGTTGTCGGATTTTTGATAAGACTTCCATTTCACTATGAAATCTTCTTTCATCGTTCAACTCTCCTTCGGTCAAGTGAAGCTTCTTCACAGCCACCAGTTGCTCGTCTTGGAGTTGCGCTTTGTAGACCCTGCCATTTCCTCCTACTCCAATGATGTACTTGTCATCAAAATTTTCTGTTGCCCTGATGATATCCTCAAATGCCAATTTCCCATCAAAATTCCATACAGAGAATATGTCTCTCTCTTTTGTAGTCACACTTTCTTGAGGTCTTCTCTTGTTGTGAATGAGCATTATAATTCCAACACTTGCAAGAAGAATGGCAATACTTACAGGAAGAACAATCGGCAGTATCAAACTAAGTAGCTTGGTTTTATGGTGATCAAATGCTCGAGTTGAATAGCATGGTGGTAGGCCAGAGAGATTACCACATAGACCTTTATTGTGGAGAAACCAATATGCTGAAGCATTTTGGAATTGACGTCCCACCGGGAGTGGTCCTTCCAAGTTGTTGTAGGATACATCAAGTACTGATAGGCTAACCATGCTTGCAAATGAGGCTGGAATGCTTCCACTGAACTGGTTGTGAGACAAATTCAGAAATTCAAGCATCTGCATCTTTCCAAGTTGTTGCGGCAATGCACCATTGAGTTTGTTATTGCTAACATCTAGCATGATCTGTAGGTTTGCCAAATTCCCAATTGCACCAGGCAGATTTCCAGTCAAGTTGTTGTCGCTGATCTTCAAGTACCCTAGTTTGAAGCAGCCCTCCAATTCATCTGGTATTGAGCCACTCAAATTGTTTCCAGATAAGTCAAGGTAGTACAAATTGCTCAGTTTTCCGAGTTGGGAAGGTATGGGCCCAGATAACTGATTCCGTGCTAAGCTCAAGTTATATAAGCTTGTTAAATGGCTGATCTCATGGGGGATGGAATTAGATACTTGATTTTTATATAGATTCAATAATATGAGTTTGGTAAGATTTCCTATGCTGGTGGGAATAGACTCAATTTGATTTTTGTATAGAACTAACCGTATTAGCTTGGTAAGATTTCCTATGCTGGTGGGAATAGAACCAGAAATTTGATTTTGGGGTAGACTCAACCATATTAGCTCGGTAAGATTTCTTATGCTAGTGGGAATAGAGCCAGAAATTTGATTGTGACCCAACCACAAATTTTGGAGATTCACTAGATTGCTAACTTCATGGGGGATAGAATTGGTTATTTTATTTTGGTATAGACTTAGTGTTATGAGTTTCGTAAGATTTCCTATGCTAATGGGAATAGAGCCAGAAATTTGATTTTTGTATAGAACTAACCGTATTAGCTCGGTAAGATTTCCTATGCTGGTGGGAATAGAGCCAGAAATTTGATTTTGATTTAACAATAAATTTTGGAGATTTACTAGAGTACATAATTCTTGGGGGATGAAACCTGTGAGATTGTTAGAGTAGAGCGCTAGGTCAGTGAGACTTCGAAGGTCACCAATCTCATATGGTATTTGTCCTTTGAGCCAGTTGTTGTGAAGATAGAGGATAGAGAGTGCTGATAATAAGCTGATGTTGGCAGGAATGGTGCCATGGATATTGTTGTGGCTGAGGTCAACGTATGTGAGGAACGGGAGAGCTGAGAAGTTGAGCTCGTTGAGCGTACCATGGATGCCGGCATTTGGAAGGGAGACGTTGGTGACGACCCAGGCCATGTGGTGGTGGCCGTGGTGCACGCCACTACACATGACTCCAGTCCAATTGCATGGGCTGGTGTGGTGCTGCCAAGAGCTCATCTGCACTGGTGAGCTCCAGAGAGTAGACTTCCAGTGAAGAAGGGCCATTTGTTGGGACCTCAGTGAGATTCCGCCATGCCGCAATGCATGTGTTTGCAGAATATCAAGGCATGTCAGGAGTAAGAAGAGTAGGAGTAACGGTGTGGATCGCATTTTATTGTGCAATATCAGTATTTGGTGTTTTTGGGGGGGTTGTTCCAAATTTTTGGAGTGCTTGAGTGGAGAGATGAGATTACATGGACAGTGCTACTCCAAATATATACAATTGTTCAAAATAATATTGCATAGTTGGCACAATTGACCGAAAACAATGTGGCCAAGCTGGTCCCTAGTGTCACTCTCTCAGCCTCTTTTTTCTCTATTCATGCATGGGAAAATGGCAAATGTGATAGTTGCTGCTAGCGATTTTATTGTCCAAACATCTAAAAATTCCTCATCTAGCATTTATGGAGTCTGTCAAAAATTATGTGTGTCACGGTGTTACGAACCCCACGGCAGGTTCAATGACGTAGAACACATGTACAACAATGCGAGTTGATTGTACGACAAGTCATCTTGTGTTGGACAATCACAAAGAGTGACAAGAGAGATTTATATAGATTCGGGTTCCAGTGAAACCCTACTTCTGTCGACGCGCCCTTGATGTAAGTTCGCTGGGGTGACTGTCTCGCGGGGAAAGAGCTCTTAGACACGTCTATTGACTTAATATATATTGCATGTAAATGAGAGTGTTGTTACAAGAGAGAGGGTACAAGGAATATAGATAGACTTTCGAAAGATGCAAATTACTAAATTATCCTAACTTCAACCATCGGATCAAGGGTGTGATGGTCCTTTCACAAGACATAATGCTTGGATCTTAGACATGTGTCCACTTTTGTTCCAGAAGTACTTGTGGGGACATTAGCTCCCAGGAACAGTCGAGCTCTCCCCTGGGTGACAAGGCTCGGAGAGGACGAGGTCTGCCCTTGGATAGCCGCCAAAGCGGACGGGCCTCTATCTAGGGAACCATCCGGGGAGGAACAGACCCGTACCCAGATGGCCACTGCAGAGGGTGGGTCTCAATCCGAGGAATCATCCAGGGAGGAACAAGTCCGTACCCGAATAGCAGCCAGAGAGAACGGGGCCTCAATCCGGGGAACCATCACAGGAGGAATTGACCTAGTTCCAGAGAATCGATTTCCAGTTTGGTCGTCCCCTCCACCAATGTGTTATATCGTGTAAAATCGAAAAGCCAAAATAGATACCTCCAGAGTGCTGACCACATACTTAGAACAATGTGAGCTTAAGTGGTCAGTGTCATTAGTGATTACGTGTGAGATCACAAATTTGATTTATATCAAGGTAGATTAGATTCTTAGATTTTCTAAAGAAAGTTATCTCCAGTTCTCTTAACTCAAATTCTGAAAAGAAAAAATGTCCCAATTATAATCAATGTAATATTGAATTATAAAGTCATGCATATGCAATAACAATTGTGCATCTATCAGTCAAAAGTTTCTTCCTTGAACTAATCAATATATGTTAGTTATCAAATTGTCCTAATCATTATGTGCAACTTGATCAAATAACTCAACAATTTAACATTTTTGCAGTTAATTTCCACAGGTCCAACAATTCAAATGGCCCCGTAATCATAATCATAAACCCCATAAAAATCGTTCCTTTTTCTTCCCTGCATCATCACAAAAGAAGGTGAAAATAAGCAGGTAAAATTCCCTCCTTTCCACAGTTCAAATGATTAGAAATTTGAAATTTCCCTTGGAATCAGCTACAAAGATCCTAGTTTCCCCGATTTGAACTAAAAATCCTGCCTTTGCAAAGTGCAAATCTCGACCAACACAAATAGTTTGATTAGACGTCCTTGCCCTGACGTAGATGTATTAGACGTCTGCACGATATTGTAGCCATAGATTGAAGCATGGACGGTCGGAGATAAATTGAACACGATTGAAATAATTTTGAAAGAACTAAAACATAATTTTCAAAATTGATTAAATCAAATTGAAAAGAACTGGAATCTAATTTTTCATATTTTAAAGAAGTAGAAACATTTGAGAAAAAATAAGGTTATTATAAGATTTCTCTAGTAACTTAAACAAAGTTTGTGTTGGTGTATGAAGTCGAATCTCAAAGTGTCTTCTTTAAGTTTTCATCTACCATTTGGGGTTGTTTTTCCTTTGTTTAAAATTGAGGTTTTGATTCAAACTATTAACCATGCATTTTGTGCTTGGTGTGGTCGCAATTTTGTTACAATTCATTAAATTAATGAAGATACAACAAAAAAAAGAACGTACTAAAAATGAATGCTATTGCACATATACTTTCACTTTCATTCAAATCAATATTATACAAGTAGTAATGTTCAGCTAAAAATCTACAGAAATAGACGATTGCCGGCCTGAGTTAGCATGGATGGATACGTAGCAAAAAGGAGTAATAGACAAAAGATGCTCAAGTTTTACATACTACAATTAATATGGATGAAATACTAATGCATGAATACTTTCTCAATTACTTAGTCCAAAGCCTTGTATAATTTTATGCTACTGTAAAACAAAAAAAAAAAAGGAGAGTTTGGATTATAAATCTGCTTACTGATGTAGGCAGGTTTTCTTTTATTTGTTACTTTCATTCTCAAATATGTGTCATTTTTTAAATTGTCTTTACACAAATATGTATCACTTCATAAATTATAGACGAATCTTCCCACACTATCCCTATTAAATCGGTCCATGTGTAATTGAAGTTAATTTACAAATGTATTTATTAGAGTATTCTTGATATGCGTTATTAAAAATATAATTGTCTTGGTAACTATAATTTTGAAAAAAAATGATATATATTCAAGAACAAAAGTCGTATTTTTTAGGGGAGAGGATTTTATAAATCTTGACAAATAATTTCATCATATTTACTTCACAGCAAGTTTTTTTAATTTTTAAAATGCAACCATAAATAGATCTTTGTTACACTTAATGGGTACACATTAAAAATACAAAATTATAGTCATTGACATGTGGAGTCTACATACTAGTGACTATTTTTTGTGGGGCTTCTATCGAGTGTACATGCACCACTTTATAATCTAGTGTACATTTTTGTATTTTCTAATTAAGCCCCTTGTTTATTCCACCTTCTCTAATTAGTCTCTCATATTTTTGAACTATGTGCAAAGTAGTGTGGTACTCCAATAAAAAAATAATCTAGGTGGGTCCTGTTTGTACTTTTCAACTACCTTTATGTGCTCTCGCTAAAAAGTAATCTAGGTGGGTCCCTCTAAAAAAACTCATCTATAATATATGTATGATAATGAATACATTTTCTTTCCTACCTCAATAATCAATACAAAATACTATAATCAGCCTCAATAGAAGCTATCAGACACTTTTTTTAAAAAAAAAAAAAAAGCTATCCTTAACTCATATTTTCTAAATAATTATGTTTAGGTACTCCTCTATGAATTTTATGAAATAAAACAGATAATGAGTTGTCGCTTGAAAAATGTATTAACAAAAATTCTACAAGCTACTTACATACACACATAGAGTGCTTATAACTGAATAATTCATATGCATGCCCATGTATATTAAACACTTACATATGCATATTGAATTCTTACAACCGATACAACACATGTATACTGAGCATATACTCATAGATTGTATGCATTACTTATAACTAGAGAATATATATGCGCTTACATAAAAAATATAATAAAAAATAAGGGCAAATACAGGAAAAGAAGGGAAAAGATAAAGTGTGCAAAATAACTAGTTACACAAAATACGAAAAATAAAAAAACTTAACACAAAATTTCCTCTCTTATAATAAATAAGAAGAGAAAGAAACACAATTATTTTTATGCAAAAATAAAAATAAAAATAAAAACAAAAAGTATGTGAAAGCTGTCACCACTCAAATCAGGACTAGTCATATGGGATTCTATGAGCTAAAAAATACCATGCATTCCAAGTAAAATTGACCATTATTTTGCTTCCCAATACTCATCTACTAAATAACACTCTTATAATAAACTAGTAGACATAAGAACTACTTAAAAACTAATATAAGTCAATTGACCACTCTAGAAAAACTACTATTGACATCATCTTATCCTCATCCGCTTACAATTGTGTTATAGAACTGCTTACTGTTAAGTATATGTGTATATGTGTATATGTGTATATGTATTGGATGTGTCTAAATCTGACTCTAGCCCTTTAGGCTGTTGTATCTATAAATACTGGGCTTTTGACCCTAATACAATTTGAGATTAATCTTAACATGGTATCAGAGCCAAGTTTCACAACCCTAACCCTAACCTCCCGTGGTTCTTGATGTTCATGCCGTCGCCGCCGTTGTCGTCGCCGTCGTCGTTAGATCCATGTGTCTTCCTCGCCGAAGGTCTTCCTCGCGCTCGATCCGGCCGGACCCGCGCCTGATCCGGTCTTCCCCGACCCGCGCCCCTGATCCGGTCTTCCCTGAGCCGCCCGTCTCCGGCTCCGCCACCCCATCCGGCCGCCGCCGGTCTCCGACCTCCCCCTGCGCCGCACGGCCCCGTCTCCGCGCCGCCGCGCCGCCCCGTCCAAACGTCGCACCGCCCCGTCCAAGCGTCGCGTCGAGCCGCGCCACCCCGTCCGGCCCCGACTCGCACCGTCCCGTCCGGCCCCGAGTCGCGCTGCCCCGTCCAAGCGTCGCGCCGCCACGCCACTCGTCCGGCCCCGAGTCGCACCGCCCAGCGCCCGATCCGGCCCCGCGTCGCCCCGTCGGGCCCTCGTCGCATGGCCCCGCAACGCCCCGCGTCGCACGGCCCCGCGCCGCCGCGCTGCCCCATCCGGCCCCGCGTCGCTCCGTCCTCACACCGCGCTCCGGCACCGCCTCCTCCTTGCGGGGTTGCCGTCGTCCCCCGGCCCCGGTGCGCGCCTCCCGGCCGGCCCAACCTCTTTTCTTCATTAAAAAAAAAAAAACCTTCTGCACCCTTTTGTGTGCGTGCTCCTTTCAGTTGATGTCAAGAACGGTATGTTCTTGATCTACTTGCTCGTTCTGGTCTCACTGACACTCGTACAGCTGCTACACCCATGGAGTTGCATCTGCAACTGCGACCCACATATGGCTCTCCTTTTGAGGATCCCTCTCGCTATCGTCACATTGTTGGGAGTCTGGTGTATCTGGCTGTCACTAGGCCGGATATTTCTCATGCTGTTAGTGTCCTTAGTCAGTTTGTCAGTGCTCCCACCTCGGTACATTACAGTCATCTCCTTCGGGTACTTCGCTATTTACGTGGCACTTCTTCCCGTGGTTTGTTCTATGCTCGGACCAGTTCGCTTCACCTACATGCATACTCTGACTCTACTTGGGCGAGTGATGCTACTGATCGGTGTTCTATCACTGGCTATTACATCTTCATGGGCACTTCTCTGTTTGCTTGGAAATCCAAGAAACAGACCGCTGTTTCTCGTTCTAGTGCTTTGGCTACGACTACTGCTGAGATCATATGGCTTCGCTGGCTTCTTGCTGATTTCGGTGTGACTTGTACTGCTCCTACGTCCCTTTTATGTGACAACACGAGTGCTATCCAGATTGCGCATGATCCTGTGAAGCATGAATTAACCAAACATATTGGTGTTGATGCTTTCTTTACTCGCTATCATTGTGAGCACGGCACTATTGATCTTCAGTATGTGGCCTCTGATCTTTAGGTTGCAGACTTCTTCACCAAACCACAGACACGCGATCGTCATGAGTTCAGTCTTTCCAAACTCAATACTTTTGAGCCGCCTTGAGTTTGAGGGGGGTGTTAAGTATATGTGTATATGTATTGGATGTGTCTAAATCTGACTCTAGCCTTTTAGACTGTTGTATCTATAAATACTGGGCTTTTGACCCTAATACAATTTGAGGTTAATCTTAACACTTACAACTACTAACATCTTCACTTAATACTCCAATAAATTAGTACTAGTACTGTCTATAATTAGATGCTTACATTGCAAAATACACTCACTTACATTTTGTATATGGAAACACTCACCATACTAAATGCCAAAACAACTATATATTTAAATGTACAAATATATTTTTATGAGCTTACAACTCAAATAAATTTACTAAAACTAAAACACCAAGAAGAAGCATACTTTGTGTAAAAGAAAGGATTCAAAAATTTACTATTTCAATCAAATAAAAAACATACAAAAAGTAAATAACCATAAACTTGAGGACATAGAAGATTCAAACTACTTCCCACATGAACTACTCAGAAAGAAGTAGCACCAAATAGTATTTTCCTAGGGCATCTATTGGGTGAACGTGTACCCACACCTACACTTTCTTTTGTTTTTACTTCACACTATACTTTCCTATTGAGCTCTCCAGAAAGCCTGTTGGACATCAGGCGTATACTTTCTAGTTGTGGAAAAACAATGAATTATTGAGATATATCACTTATGAGCTGGTTTCCCTCGAGGGTTAGTTTGATCAAAAATGCACATGCCCTCAAGCTCCCTGGAATGGGGCCGTTGAACATATTCCAAGAGGCATAAAAGTACTTGAATTTACCACCTTCACATACATTTGCAGACAAATACCCCCGAGAGAGATTTACCAGTCAGCACAGGAGTGACCATATTTGTGAAGTTTGTAAATTCTCCAGGAAGAGAACCTGATAATCGGTTATAGCTCACGGTTAACTTTCGAATGTTTACAAAGTTCCCGAAAGATTTTGATATTGAGTCAGATATTGGATTCCCATGCAACCACAAAAGTTGGAGATTACCAAGATTTCCCATCTCTTGGGTGATGGAACTAGATATTTGATTTTGATATTGGCTCAACCATATTAGTTTTGTAAGGTTTCGTGTGCTAATGGGAATAGGGTCAGCAATTTGATTGTTTTCCAACCATAAATTTTAGATAGATTACTTACTACATTATTAACTTTATAGGGATGGAATTGGTTATTTTATTTTGAGATCGACTTAATGTTATTAGTTTGGTTATATTTTCTATACTAGCGAGAATAGAGTCAATAATTGATTGCAGTCCAATCACAAATCTTAAAATTCATTATATTGTTAACTTCATCGGAAATAAAAATTGGTTATTTTATTTTAGGGTGGACTTAGCATTATTAGTTCAATTAGATTTACTATACTAGTGGGAATAGGGCAAAAAATCAAATTAGAGGGCAAGATAAAAATATTAGAGATTTACTAGAGTGCATAATTCTCGGGGGATGGGACTTGTAATTTTATTTTCAAAGAGAGAAAGTTCAGTTAGCATAGTTAGTTACCAAAAGATGAAGGAATGTGGCCGGTGTAGTTGTTAGAGTGGAGTGACAGCACGGTGAGATTTTGTAGGAGGCCAATATTATATGGTATTTGCCCATACAATTCATTACCGTACAGATACAAAACATTTAATTGGCTCAAGTTTTCAAGCGTTGCAGTATCTTATTGCTTAAGGTCCTCTGGAATCGGACCTAAGGCCATGTTTTGGTGAATGTCAAGTTCAGTGAACATTGTTAGATTACCCAAGGAAGAAGGGAGAAGGGATGTGACCTGTGAGGTTGTTGTCAAGATAGAGGGTGGAGAGTGCTGACAAATGAGCCGATATTGACAGGTATGATCCCATGGGTATTGTTGTCGCTGAGTTGGGAAGTTGAGCTCGTTGAGCCTGCCATGGATGTCGGCACTTGGCAGGAAGATGTTGGTCACGACCTAGGGCACTTGGCAGGAAGAACTTGCACCGCATGCACTTGCAGGAAAACAAGGCATAGAACAAACAACAAGAACTGAATTACCGGCGTCGATTGCACTTTACAGCAGAACATTGCCATCTGGTGTTGTTTCCAAAGATTTGAAGTCTTTGATTGGAGAGATTTGGAGTCTCTGATTTGTCGGCGCAGTTGACTGAAAGCAATCTGACCAATTACTCTTCAGTGTCGCCTTCTCTGCCTCTTCCTTCTCTATTCTTGCATGAGGAAAATGGGGATGATAACTGATGCTTTGTCCTAGAGTGAAATTACAGGAATTTGGTTGGAAAAATCATTTCTCTAATGCATTAGGACTTGGACCACTGCTTTTGATTTTGGCAATTAATCACATATACTTTTGAAATAAACCACTGTTATCTCGATGAAAAGGATAGACTTGTACAGGGACTAGGTGCTCATATCAATGCATGTATTACACGAAATTTCATCAAGATGTCAGGCGTTAATTTACATAATTTTCAGAAAAAAATTTTGTACTAATTTGCAAAACGCATTTCAATTTTTCATCCATCATAAAAATCCCTCCTTTTCTTACAATTACCATTGGTATCAACTAAAAAGATCCTAATTTACTCGATTTGAGCATAGAAAACAAACCAAAAATACTAATAAATCCGTGAAATTTGAACCACATTGCAAATTTCCGCCAACACAAACAGTTCAAACAGAAAAAGAAAACAAATTTTTTGAAATGAAAAAAAGAAGCTCCTCACCTCCAATTTGAGCCAATGGCCACGCCGCCTCCCCTTCTACGGCCGCTTGCCGCCGCCGGCCACCGGGAACTCCCTGTGCCACCTCACCCTCCTCTACTGCACATGGTTTTCTCGAGTGGTTTTTTCAAAAAAATTATTGTTGCAGTTAAATCCATTTGAAACTTTATAAAAGATTTATTACTTACTCCATCCAATCCAAAAAGATGTCTTTTTCTTTTAGAAATTTTCGTATGGAAAACACTTATTAAAATAATAATATCACAAAAAACACAGAAAAAACAAAAATTGCAAAAATGACCATAGTCGCCAACCCGAGTGGCGACTGTATGTGGTACGGCCACGTCATTAATCGCCACTATAAGTCGCCAACCGGGTTGGCGACTTAGGGCTGTCCCACCTTTTTTGTTATTTCAGCCGTTTTGCAAATAAATTTATTTGTAAAATAACCTTTTTTGTTTTCTGTTGTTTCTAAAATAACCAGTGTGGTTTTCATTGTTTCAAAAATAACCTATGTGATTTTTGTTGTTTCTAAAACAGCCTATAAGGGTATTTTTTATGTATGAATAACCCAAATAAAAAGAATAATTGCAGGTAAGACATAGAAAGACACATTGAACCACCCCAGCCCGCCTAGTAAGGGAGAAAAAGAGCTGTGATGGGTTCGGTTGATTGATTCGTATGTTTCGTGGTTGATTTAATTTGTCGGGTTATGAGAACTGAACGTAAAATAGACTGAAAAGTAGAAAGGCTGAATCGTAGAAAAACCATGTTTCATATATACATGCAAACAAAAATCATGTTTCTGTCAGAGAGTACGAAATTTGGAAAAAAAACTAATGTCGCCCCCTCTTCGGACGACGAGGCCGGTCCCACTGAAACGGTGAGGGTGAGAAGGTGGTGCGTCCCCGCACCGTCCTCTGTGATGGCTGTCGATGGGGTGGTGGATGGGCGCTCGCCCGATCGAGACCTGTATCAGGAGGGTCCGGCGACGGCGGAGGCGCATCACCCAGCTGTGTGGACGCCAACTGATGTTGGCTCTGGCGGGTGTCGTTTCCCCTCTGCAACATGTCAACGTAGTCCGCGTACGCAGGGTTGAGGACCACGTCCGGGTCGGCATGGACGGACTGAGGCGGAATGCAGGGAGGGCGCCTACTGGACGGTGCGCACGGAGCAGATGAGGACGTACCGGCAGGCTCGTCCACCGTACGCTGCGACATGGTGACGTACTCGTCGTCCAGGTCGAACGTGATGTCGAACCCCAGGCTGGAATCGGAGCTGGAAGGGCGCGCAGGGGTACCCTCAGAGATCCGTACACCACCATGCGACGCCACGTCCACGTGAGGTGGAACACCTGAACGGTAAGAGCGGGCCGGGGGCGCACCAAGATAAATTGGGGCGTCTATGGCCGTACCTGACGGTCCGGGTGCATCGGGCGAATGAGCGGCCGGCTGCGACGACGTCTGAATGGGAGGGGCCCTCGGCGGAGGAGGTGCAACAAATGTCGACAAAGTGCAGAACTCTCCCGCAACTGCTGGGTCGCGACTCGATGAATGAAGGCGATGGCCTTCTTGTACTCCTCGGGTGTGATAGGTAGACGTGACTCGTCCCGATGGAGTAGCGGCTACATGGTGGAGGTAATCGCACGAAGGTCATCAACCTACAAGACCACAACACAATGGTAAGCGGAAATAACAATAACAAGCAAGAAACCGAGTATTTGTGCTTACCTGGCGGTGCACACGAGATGTGTGGTGTGGATCGTACGTCTGCTGCACACTCGGGGCAGGGATTTCGGCAGGCGTTGGAGCTGGTGGGGCAATGCGAGGAATGGTGCGAGGGATATACCATCGGAGGTAGTCGCCATATGTTCTCGGATCGTATGGCCTATCCTCGCGCACTAGATCCATCCCTGCTCTCTACTCCCAGTGGCGAGTGTACGGAGCCTGCCGATCCTCCCAAGTGAAAGCCTTCTTGTCCTTACGGGTTTGCCTGCAGGAAAAATAAAAGTATTAAGCCTTTTAGTGGAGACGAAACACTATGCGTAGAGATGATCGCGAGCTTACTCGTGCTGGGCATGCGACAACCGATGTGGAGCGTCGACAGGAGGGACCGGCTGAAATAAGCCAAACTGCCGCATCACCCTCCATGGAGCGTATACCTCCAACATATGGCTGAAGACAAGAACACATCGGATGAGCCATAAGTCCCGGTCCCCTGTACATATCGATGAGATCCCACCTGCAGCTGTGCTCTCAACGTAGGTGGCTTCCATGCCCTCTAGACAACACGCGAGGAATGGAGCAGCTCCAGCTCATCACTGTACGCCCCGTAGCATGCGTGCACCTGGACGGTGGCCCATTGCAGCTCGTGCTGCAACCAGCGATCCCCCATGGTTGAGCAATCGACCTCGTCCTCCGCATCCCTGGGCGAGTACCCCTCCTGCAGAGGCACGGGCACATCAGTGCCGAGTGGTCATCTACAGGAAGGTGCTCGTACGACCACAAGAGAATAAGGAGAGGACACCCAGCCATAATCGCCTGCCGGGCATGGCGAACGCAGGCGTCGCACAACGCTCGATACGTCGCACACAGAACCGCCGAGCCCCAGCTGATATGTGGAATCTGCTCGATCGGCATGTCTGCGAGCATATGAGCCAGTGGAACAAGCCAACGGTCCACTGTGTCGCCGTGCGTACCTGCAAACAAAAACAAACAGAAAGTTAAGATTTAAATGCAGTAAGTAAAATACATGTGTATGTACCATGAGTAAGCGTACCAGTGAACATGAAGCCACCAAACAAGTGTAGTAGGTACGCCTCGAAGTGTCGGCTGACTGTCCACTCATCAGCATATGCTGGGCATATCCGAAAGTGAGCGAGCCAGGCTGCAGGAACTCCCATGCCATGATGGAAGGGCTCGTGTCCTAGAGGCAGGGGTGAAACCTCTGTGTGAATGCCACATCCCATCCGGCAGGAGTTGATGGTGGTACCCAGGCCTATCCACGAATCGGCAGGCCGAATAACATTGCCACATCCTCCAGGGTGATGGTCATCTCCCCCCACCGGAAGTGAAATGTGTGTGTCTCGGGTCTCATCTGTCCGCCAGAGCAGACACCAGTGATCGATCGTGCCTGAAGGACTTTGCTCTGGTGATCGTCCTGACAAAAGGAAGAAGTCCCACCGCCCTCAGCCGTGCGATGTATCTCTTGTCAAGAGGCCAGGCCGTGCCCGGCGATCGTAGGCTGAACGGCTGAAGCTCCTCTCCAGTCCTAAGGGCTCGAGCTCAATGAAAATCATCGTAGTACTGATCCAGTAGCTCAGGAAGCTGTCTACGATCATGAGCCATGTCTACAAGCAGGAACATTGAGTTAGTACGTCATACGAAATGAGTGACAAACAAACATAAAATACATGCGAGGAATGATTACGCATTGCACAGCATTGCTGATTGATTCACGTTCAATGAGATCCGGATGCATTACAACATGTCCTCCTTGTGTGGCCAGGATGTCGACAAACAGCACACTTTCGCAGCTCATCGCGTTCTGCATTATCCATGCCGTTGCTGATTCAAAGTCTTCGTCGTTGTCCAGGGCCTCTCCGCTCCAGGTGTGGTGGTGGAACATACAAGATCTAGCCTACTCTGCGTGACAGCTCTCTGTAGTGCTCCTGAGTTCCCCAGACCTCGAAGTCTGTAATCCATGTTTTAGCGAGGAACCGTGCACCATAGTAAAGTGATATGTATGTCTCAATCGACTTGTTGTCATGCGCACACACTGCCATCACATGGGAGCACGGTTTATGCAACAAAGCAGGTTTGTTACAAGTGCACTTGACGCCGTCTTCAAAAATGACACCTTGTTTTCTGATCGACCGCATGTATCTTCCCCCCACGTTCTTACTCTTCAGATAAACAACCCAACTTTGCCTTCTGCTGTTTGGAATGCACTGGGCTGAGTGTTTCTGAGTGGCCGCGGCTTTCATTTTTAAGTACCTCTGCACTTCGTGAGGATATTTTGATGGTGTGACCCCAAATAGTGCTCTTGCAGCTGTACCCCTCTCATGGAAGTATTTAACAGTGCGACGCCATGTAAATTCCACAATTCCGGTGAGCGGAAGCCCTCGCACCCCCCTCAACACAAAGTTGTACACCTCCGCCATATTGGTTGTCATTATTCCGTATCTAGCTCCTGCCTCATCGTGCAGTAGTGACCATTTCTCTGGAGCTTTGTCACCGATCCATTCACCAAATTTCTTTGTTCTTGATCTCCGACTGTGACGTATCGGCCCATCTGAAGTTCCCACAACATTTTCTCCATCCTCCGAATCCTGTGTTCCGGACATTGGCAAAATCCTGTGCTATTGTTGGATCAATGATTTGCTCGGGTACCTCTTCTGCCGGTTCGATGTTTAGTACTGTTACATACAGCACGTAGTCATCTGGGCCATGAATGGGATTTAACACTCTCCTAACTAGAGAACCCCAAGGCCGATCGCCTTTAAGTTTACATAATTTTCAACTACCTGTTTCATCAACAGGCACCAACGCTTCTATGACAATTTCGTGTTTAGATGGGTTGATATTTAGTATGTCCACGACTCGGGTCTTAAGATCCTCAAAATTAACTGCACTGAGATCATTTAATTCCATGTCTACACGGTGACAACTGTTGGATCAAGGATGCCGACTAGAGGGGGGGTGAATAGGAGGCTTTTAAAAACTTCAAATAAAAACAAGTTTTTATAACAAGAAGAACCAGATGCAATTTAATATAATAAAGAGAGAAGATAGAGAACGAACACCACAATTTTTACCGAGGTATCGGAGACTCGCCCAGTCTCCACTAGTCCTCGTTGAAGCACTCAAGTCACTTGAGTTTTGCCTCAATACTCACGAAGAGTATTATCCACTAAGGTTGCTCCTTGTCCACTCCGGAAAGGCGAGCACCGATGCCTTGTACAAGCTTGCCGAGCCTCTCCAACAATCTCCGTTCTGGAGAGGTCAACGGCCACGCCTCCGAACCGTCTAGGTGAGGGCGCTCACCAAGAGTAACAGGCAGCGAGGTCTTCTCTAGATCTCCAAACACGCACCGAGAAGCTAAGTGAATGCAAATGCAAAAGAACTGAAGTGATCGGTGGATTAGAAAACACTCGACTTGATCAAAAGACCAAGATTTTAAGTGGAAAACTAAAGCTCAAGAGTGTATATGAAATGCTACTGCTTGTTGTTCTAAAACACATGCCCAAAGCCCCTATTTATAGCCTCAAGAAGCAAATGAACCATTGGAGCTAGGGCTAAAAATCAGCAATCCATCTGAAGAAAGACCTAAAACGTCTGTATCTCCGGAGCCTGCTGGAGATCTAGATGCGTCGCCCGCAGGAGACAGGGGCGGAGTAGTGGCTGGAGCAGGAGCAACTGGAGCCGGAGCTGGTGCAGCAGGAACTGGATCAGCTGGTCCGAAAGCTATGCTCGGAGAAGACGACGCAGGGCGGGCCCTCTTGCGAGGGACCGGAGAATCTGACGCAGGAAGACGTCGCAGTATCTCCTCCTGCTGTGCAACCAAACGAAGCAACATCTGGTGATGCTCCGCCTAGGTGCTAAGGATCTGCTGCTGGGTCTGGAGAACCTGCTGGAGCAAAGAAGGTGACGCCGCGGAAGATCCGGCACCAGGGTCTGAAGGAGGTGCTGGGTCGGACTCCTGAACTGGAGCCTCATCCGCTGACTCCCCCGCAGCATCATCATCTAATGCGGGAGAATCAGGGCCAGCAGCTGCAGCAGGGCGAGCACCGAGCCGGCGATCAGCCTGGCCTGGAGGATAGAAGAGCAAAGGATGATGAGGCCGTGGGAGCTCAGAATCCACAGCTCAGATATGAAGAAGCACCGCCATGATATACGGAGTGTATATCAACTGACGGCGCGAGGAAAGAAGGACGTGCTGAATCTCACTGATGATGAGATCAGCAACGTCGAAGGGCTCCTCCTGAAAGAGGGAAATCAGGACGTGGAGGGCCAGATAGGTGATCCTAGCCCTATCTCCGCTCATGGGGACCAGAGTGAGACGGAGGATCCGTAGGGCTAGGTCTACATCGCGGCGCAGGCCGGCAATGTGACGGAGCTGGAAGGGGCCAGAATAGAGCATGGCCACCTCCCGACGCTCAAGGTCTGGGAGAGTGTGGAGCTGGCGACCAGAAGCAGGGCGCACCAGTCCAAGCGCAGACTCCAGCTGATCCTTCATGACAGTGTAGACCTGGAGGCCTATCATGAAGGTCATGAAGTCGCGCTGAGGGGAAATGAAGACGGTAGAATAAAACTGGCGAATGGGCCCCTCAGCCCAGTGCAAAGAGGAATCGACGACAAGGTTGCGGATTCCTACAGTGCCAAACAAGTCTGCGAGGGTGGCGATGCCTGTGCGAGAGGCGATCGTCCCCCACGACAAAGAGCGATGAGAGAAAATGGGTGCGCGGCTGTAGACGCTGGTGAACAGGTCTAGGTGGAGGTTTGTGTAGCAGGTGAGGACCTCACATGCGTCGCGACCAGTGGGACGCGGCAACAGATACGGGTTTGTGGAGCGGAGCGAGCGAAGGCGGCTAGCGTGCCACCGGGAGTAATCCACGAGGACACGCTCAGGCGGAGGCGAAGGCCGGGTCTCGAACGTTTGACCCGATGAACGCTGGCTGTTTGCCGCGTTCTTCTGTCGGGCCACGCGTCGCGAAGACGACGGCTGATCAGACATGGCTAAGAAACAGAGAAGAGAAGAAACTTGAACCTGAACAGAGAAGCCCGCACAGAGCAGAAGAAGGCCGATGAAGCAGTGGTCGAAACTGGATCAACTGGTGGGAGGGGAGCTAACAGAGAGGGCTCAACCACCGGTGAGGAAAAAAAAAATCCACGGCGAGGAGCAGTGCGGAGAAGCCACGGCGAGAGGAACTGGCGGCTAGCAGTGGCTAAACGGCGGTGAGGAGGAGGAGCAAAGCAGCGGCGGCGCGGTACGGCGAAGGGGGACACCGGCGGCGAGCACGGGGGCAAGGAGCGGCAAAAAGGAGCACCGGCGACGAGCTAAACGGCGACGGCGAAACAGAGAAGGCGAGGAGACAAAGAAACAGAACGGGGGTTTTAGGGTTCGGGATCCCGCAACTGACAGTCAGTTTGATAAACTGACAGTCAGTTCCAAACTCAGAAACATGGAACTGACAATCAGTGTACCACACTGACAGTCAGTTCACAGAGCTGAGTTGTGAAACTGACAGTCAGTGTATGAGACTGACAGTCAGTTTGGGACTCGAACTCGACCAGGAGCTACGACCAAAGTCGATTGCACGTAACTGACTGTCAGTTATGACAATGGCTTCGACCAGAGACTAAGACCAGGCTCCTAACTACTGAACTGACTGTCAGTTATAGGAACTGACTGTCAGTTTGGTCAATTTTGACCAGAAGCAGTCTAAGACCAGAGAGGGAATAAAATAATATTATTTTATACAATCAACACATTTAGCCCATCAACTAGCATTTGATATATCAATAATGTTCAATTCACCCCTTAAAAAGAAAAATCTTGATTCATCTAGGGGTTTAGTGAAGATATCAGCTAGTTGCATATCAGTTCTAACATAATTTACATCAATATCTCCTTTTGCCACATGATCTCTAATAAAGTGGGGCCTTATTTCAATATGCTTAGTTCTAGAGTGTTGAACAAGATTATTAGCAATTTTAATGGCACTTTCATTATCACACAATAGTGGCACTTTATCAAATATTATTCCATAATCCAAAAATGTCTGCTTTATCCATAATAATTGAGCACAACAACTCCCTGCAGACACATATTCAGCTTCAGCTGTGGAGAGAGCTACAGAATTTTACTTCCTAGAAGACCATGATACTAATGATCTCCCCAACAGCTGACAGCTACCAAATGTGCTTTTACGATCAATCTTGCACCCAGCATAATCAGAATCAGAGTACCCAATCAATTCAAAATTTGTATTTTTAGGATACCAAAGTCCTAAACTGGGATAACATTTTAAATACCTAAGGATTCTTTTAAGAGCAGTTAAATGACATTCCTTAGGATCAGATTGGAATCTAGCACACAAGCACACACTAAACATGATATCAGGCCTAGATGCAGTAAGATATAAAAGACTACCAATCATAGACCTATACAGTTTAGAATCGACCGATTTGCCGCTTTTGTCTATGTCCAGATGTCCATTGGTCGCCATGGGAGTTTTGATTGCCTTAGCATCTTCCATCCCAAAGCGCTTGAGCAGGTCCTTCACGTACTTTGTTTGACTCACGAATGTACCGTTCTTGAGTTGCTTGATTTGAAGTCCAAGGAAGAAGCTCAGCTCACCGATCATGGACATCTCGAACTCCCTAGACATCATCTCTCCAAACTCATGACAGAAATGTTCATTAATAGATCCAAAGATAATATCATCAACATAAATCTGACAAATGAACAAATCTTTTTCAATTTTCTTTGTAAAGAGAGTTGTGTCAACCTTCCCAATTTTAAAACCTTTTGATAAAAGAAAGTCTCTAAGTCGCTCATACCAACCTCGAGGAGCTTGTTTGAGACCATAGAGAACTTTTGACAATTTGAAAACATGGTTTGGAAATTTAAAATCTTCAAAACTGGGAGGTTGTTCAACAAACACAAGTTCAAAAATTTCACCATTTAAGAATGCACTTTTTACATCCATTTGAAAAAGTTTGATATTGAAACATGATGCATAAGCAAGAAGAATGCGAATAGCTTCAAGTCTTTCTACAGGTGCAAAAGTCTAACCAAAGTCTAAACCTTCGACTTGAGTGAAACCTTAAGCAACAAGACGAGCTTTGTTCCTGATTACAACACCATTTTCATCTTGCTTATTTCTGAAAACCCATTTTGTTTCAATAACATTATGATCCTTGGGTCTTTCTACTAAAGTCCAAACTTCATTTCTAGCAAAGTTATTAAGTTCTTCATGCATGGCATTAACCCAATCAGGATCATTTAAAGCTTCATTAACATGTTTAGGTTCTAAAGAAGATACAAATGAATGATGTTCACAAAATGCAGCAATACGAGATCGAGTTTGAACACCCTTACTGACGTCACCCAATATTTGATCTAGAGGGTGATCCTTGGTGATCGTTTGATGCTGCCTTGGCGCTTCATCTTGTACAGCTTCATCTTGACCTTGTTCTGGAGGATCAACATGAGATGATGATGCGTCATTCTCAACATTGACATCATCTTCTTGATCTTCTTCTGTTGGCTTGATGTCTCCAATGGTTATGTTCTTCATTGCTTCTTGAAGATCTTCTCCTGAAACTTCATGAGAGACTTGCTCCTTTTGCGAGCCGTTAGTTTCATCAAATTCGACATCACCAGATTCTTCAATGCAACTTGTATTTTTATTGAAAACACGATAAGCTTTACTAGTGGTGGAGTATCCGACTAGAAAGCCTTCATCTACTCTTCTTTGAAATTTACCACCAAAATTTCTTTTCTTAAGAATATAACATTTGCAACCAAACACTCGAAAATAAGAAATATTTGGCTTGCGCCTAACAAGAAGCTCATAAGGAGTCAAATTCAGAAGAGGATGCAAATAAAGTCGATTTATAGAATAGCAAGCAGTATGCACGGCTTCAGCCCAGAAACGAGTAGGAGTATCATACTCACTTAGCATAGTCCTTGCCATTTCTATAAGTGTTCGATTTTTCCTTTCAACAACTCCATTTTGCTGTGGAGTGTAGGATGTGGAAAACTCGTGTTTGATTCCAAGAGAGTCACAAAAATCAAACAAAGTTGAATTAACGAACTCTCCGCCAAGATCACTACGGATTTTCTTGATGGATAATTCGAATTCAGTAGAAACACGTTTTGCAAAACTTTTGAAAACATCAGGGGTTTCAGATTTTTGAGAAATAAAGAAAACCCAAGTGTAGCGAGTAAAATCATCAACAATCACAAAACCATAATTGCTACCCCCGATACTTTGGAACTCGGAAGGTCCAAATAAATCCATATGAAGGAGTTCCAAAGGTTTGCAAGTCGAAAGAATACGCTTAGTCGGATGTGAAGTAGCTACTTGCTTGCCAGCTTGACAAGCGCTACAAGGTTTGTCCTTTTCAAAATTCACATCCTTTAAGCCAACAACTAAATCACGTTTTAAAAGTTTTCTCAATTGATGCATTCCAACATGTGCAAGTAGTCTATGCCATAGCCAACCTTTTGAGGTTTGAGAGACAAGACATGTTGACAGAGATGCATCTTTTGAGTAAAAATCAACCAAATAAAGATTTCCAAAGTGAAAGCCTTTAAAGATCAAGGTTTTATCTTTTAAACTTTCAACCAAAACTTCTTTTGGGAAAAATGTGCAACTAAAACCAAAATCGCAAATTTGAGCAACGGAAAGCAAATTGAAATTCAGAGATTCGACCAACAAAACATTCGAAATAGATAGATCATTAGAGATTGCGATTTTACCCAAGCCTACCACATTTCCTCTACGGTTGTCGTCAAAGGTAATCTTGTGATTCTCGCTTGAGTTGTCTTTGAGTGAGGTGAACAACTTCTTGTTACCAGTCATGTGTTCGGAGCATCCGCTATCTAGCACCCAATGCCTCCCACCGGTCTTGTAGTTCACCTGCATACAAAGAATTAAGTTCTTTTAGGTACCCAAACCTTTTTGGGTCCTTCAATGTTAGCAATCAAAGCTTTGGGCACCCAAATAGATTTCTTCTTTTTATTTAACATGGGTGCACCAACATACTTTGCTATAGCATAACCTTTTCTCGACTTTTGAAGCATGTAGCAAGTATCAAAATAATTTGGAGTCATTAAGGCACATGCTTCATGCGAATGACCAGTTTCATGGCATTTGTGACCAAATGTGTTGCATGCTTTAACAAATATAGTTTTAGAATTTGGTTTCTTCCCTTTCTTTTGAAAATATTCTAATCCTTCTTTTCTAAAAGAACACTTTTGTTTACTAAGGATTAGATCAAGAGATATTTTACCTTTATAACAGTTCTCTAACCCTTTTCCAAGCTTTTCTACTTGAGCCTTAAGTTCATTATTTTCATTCAATATGTTATCATTAGAAACACATGGAATGTGATGACTACTAGAGGGAGAATCATCCAAATTACATGAAGTTGAAGCATCTACCTTAGATGAGATATTTGTAACATCTTTTATGAGCATGCTTTCATAAGAATTTTTAAGCTCGGAGTATTGAGTGCGTAGGGAAGAATGTTCTTCCTTAAGCGCCTTATACTTCCTTTTAGTTTTTCTAAAAACTTCATTTAATTCAGTTATCATTTCAACTAAATCATCATATGATGGATCGTTAGAGTGTACCCTTTCATCGCCTTTGGCCATAAGGCAAATAGATGAGCTAGTTGAAGTGTTGATGTTGCCGAAAGCTAATCCGGCCATCTTCTTGGAGCAACTTCTTTCGTTGTCGGAGTCGGAGTCGGAGCTCTCGCCTTCGGACATCCACTCTCCAAAGCAGGCTTCTTTGATTTCTTCATTCTTCTTCTTGAAGAACTTCTTCTTATTCCACGCCTTGTTCTTGTTTGGACATCTTGATGCTATGTGTCCCTTCTCATGACATCCATAGCAAATGATGTCCTTGAAGTTGTTTTGCTTTTGTCCCTTTGGTCGTGTGTCAAGGTTGACACCTTTCTTATGCAACCTGCGAAGGAGTTTTTGAGTATTTTTTACCATAAGTGCGAAGTCTTCATCGGAGGAGCCATCGCTTGAATCGTTCCTTGCGTTTGCTTTGAAGGCCAAAGCTTTCTTCTTCGTCTCCGAGGGTTCGGCTGCTTCCTTCTTCTCCTTCTTGTGCATCTCATGGGTGATGAGGTTCCCATAAAGATCGGTTGGTGTTGTGGTTGATAAATCGGAGTTTGTGAGAACTGTGACCAAAGTGTCGAAGCTTTCCAGTAAGGCCCTAAGCATCTTTCTCACAATCTCAAGGTCAGTACAAACAACACCAAGACCCTTGAGTTCATTTACAATGTTATTCAACCGAGTAAACATGGAATCCACGGACTCAGTTGATGACATGGTGAATGTCTCATATTTTTGCCTCACCATTAGCAACTTTTCCTCTTTAACCTTAGTTGTGCCCTCGTAAATTTCTTCGAGGGTGGTCCAAACCTTATGAGCAGTCGTGAGATTGCTCACACGGTTGAACTTATTCAAGGATAAACCGGCAAAGAGTGCATTTTTTGCACGGGCATTTAAATGCAGTTTTCTCCTATCGTCCTCAGACTGACTTGCCGGATCATCCGGAGGAGTAAAACCGAGTTTAACAATATCCCATACATCAAGCCCCATAGCTTCTAGGAATACCGACATGCGCACTTTCCAATAAGGATAGTTTGTCCCATCAAAGATAGGCGCACGACCGGTATGACCAAGAAGAAAATCTCCACTTGACGACATCCTCTCTCTAGGCGGTAAAGCCTAATGAATCGAGAGACCGTGCTCTGATACCACGTGTTGGATCAAGGATGCCGACTAGAGGGGGGTGAATAGGAGGCTTTTAAAAACTTCAAATAAAAACAAGTTTTTATAACAAGAAGAACCAGATGCAATTTAATATAATAAAGAGAGAAGATAGAGAACGAACACCACAATTTTTACCGAGGTATCAGAGACTCGCCCAGTCTCCACTAGTCCTCGTTGAAGCACTCAAGTCACTTGAGTTTTGCCTCAATACTCACGAAGAGTATTATCCACTAAGGTTGCTCCTTGTCCACTCCGGAAAGGCGAGCACCGATGCCTTGTACAAGTTTGCCGAGCCTCTCCAACAATCTCTGTTCTGGAGAGGTCAACGGCCACGCCTCCGAACCGTCTAGGTGAGGGCGCTCACCAAGAGTAACAGGCAGCGAGGTCTTCTCTAGATCTCCAAACACGCACCGAGAAGCTAAGTGAATGCAAATGCAAAAGAACTGAAGTGCTCGGTGGATCAGAAAACACTCGACTTGATCAAAAGATCAAGATTTTAAGTGGAAAACTAAAGCTCAAGAGTGTATATGAAATGCTACTGCTTGTTGTTCTAAAACACATGCCCAAAGCCCCTATTTATAGCCTCAAGAAGCAAATTAACCGTTGGAGCTAAGGCTGAAAATCAGCAACCCAAACTGACAGTCAGTTCAGTGCACAACGGCCGACAAAATTTACGGATGAAACTTTGCTAGCCGTTCGTGGTCGTTTATGGAAACCTGAAACCCACAACTGACAGTCAGTTATGCAAACTGACAGTCAGTTCGACCACAAACTCGACCAAAACCAAATAGAAACTCAGTTAAGAGCACTGTGGTCGAAACCCCAACTGACAGTCAGTATGAACAAAGTGACAGTCAGTTTAGTACAAAAAATTTGAGCCCATAATACACCCTCTCTGGACATTTGTCAGTTAACACGAACTGACATTCAAACTGACAGTCAGCCTGAACAAAAACAGAGATAACTTTAAATCCAGAAATCCAAAAGAGGTGTTTAATAGTTTGTTTGAAAGATAATTTCAAGGGCTACATTTTTGTCAACAGAAGCAAAAACCAGATCTTCCTAGATCTTTCTGAAAATTGTAAAAACTCTTCTGCTGTCAAAAACTGAACTGAAAAACCAGATTTTTCAAATGAAGTTCAAACCAAATCCAACCAAAAAGATGCAATGCAATGACCTAGATTTCTCGGTTTGTGTTGGAGATAAAGAGAGGACTTTCGCCACCCCTCTTTATAGTACGGTTAAAACTAGAAAATTATTTCCCTAACCGATCATCTCCAAACGCCGAGATCGGTAAAAATGAAAGACTCATAATACCTTAGGTCTTTCGCATCTTCATGATTTGCGTCTTGTCTTTTGCTCTCCTGCATCTTGTGCTTCACTTCAAGTCGGGTTCATCTTGATCATCTTGTAATTCTTCCCAACTGATCCCTGTATCAGTCAATCTCAAAAGCACAATTAGTCCGGAACACTTTGTTTTTATTAATCATCAAAATTAGGGTTAGGCATGAAGGCCTAGATGCAACAACAACTACATAGGTCATCCTCATGTGGTACGTTTCTGATTACTTGTTCCTCGTGAAAAACATAAACTATTCTTGTTTCTGACATTGTCTACGACAAAAAATTAAAATTAATCTTTGCTTTATTTTTTAAATAATCTAATTTGTTATAGGTACAATTTAACACACAGCTCATCCATAATATTATATACACATCATATTTATAAATACACAACATTATATAACAGATCTAAATTATTTTACGTACACATCACATCTTGCATGAAGGTTCACACAACATATCTAAATCATTAACACATTTTCCACGAATTTCGAAAGCAGATCTATACTCTAAACTAAATTTGTAAAGCATATATGTATTTTCCACAAATTTTTAATGCAGATCTATACTCTAAACTAAATTTCTAAAGTAGATATGTATTTTCCACAAATTTCTAAATCAGATCTATACTCTAAACTAAATTTCTAAATCAGATCTATACTCTAAACTAAATTTCTAAAGCAGATATGTATTTAAAACTAATTTCTAAATCATATCTGTATTCTAAATTTAATTTCTAAAGCATATATGTATTTTCCATGAATTTCTAAAGCAAATCTATACTCTAAACTAATTTTCTAAAGTAGATATGTATTTTAACCTAATTTCTAAAACATATATGTATTCCAAATTTAATTTCTAAAGCAGATATATATTTTCCACGAATTTCTAAAGCAAATCTATACTCTAAACTATATTTTTAAAACAGATATGCATTTAAAATTAATTTCTAAAGTATATTTGTATTTTAAATTTAATTTCTAAAACTAATATGTATTTAAAACTAATTTCTAAAACAGATTTAATTAAAAAAATTTAAAAAAAATTTCTCTTCTTCTTCTTCTTCTTCTCTCCTCTTCTCTTTTCCTCCCCTCTCTCCAACTTAATTTTTTTTTTTGGCGCAGCCTCTCAGTCGCCACCTCTGGTGGTTATATAGTGCCCTAAGTCGCCAGCCCGGCTAGCGACAAAGGATGCGTAAGCGTTAGTTGCCAGCCCGACTGGCGACTAAGGGTTTTCGGTGCTAAGTCGCGCTAGCAACTGTGGTCATTTTTGTAATTTTCGTTTTTTCTGTGTTTTTTATGAAATTATTATTTTAATTAGTGTTTTTCGTACGAAAAATTCTTTTTTTTATTATGCACGGTCTTCAAGATGCATCTTTCACCATTACTTTTAGTATAATATGTTAATAAAAATTTATAAAATTTTAATATTATAAAAATATTCTTTGAAAAATATATTTGTATAATTTTTCTATGTCCAATCAAAATATTTATAATATATTAATGATCAAAATTTAAAAATTTAACTGTTTCCACTCAGAAAATAATATTTTTTTTGGATCGAAGAGTAACACGGTTAACAGTGGATGATTGAAAGTGCACAACACATGTCAAGTTATCAACATACACATTATGATATTTGAAATTTCCGTTGGAATCAGCTACAAAGATCCTAGTTTCCCTGATTTGAACTAAAAAATCCTATCTTTGCACAGTACAAATGTCGACCAACACAAATAGTTTGATTAGACGTCCTTGCTCCGATATAGACGTATTAGACATCCGCACAATATCGTAGCCATAGATTGAAGCATGGATGGTCGGAGATAGATTGGACTTGATTGAAATAATTTTGAAAGAAATAGACCCTAATTTTTAAAATTGAAAGAAGTGAAACTCAACTAAATCAAATTGAAAAGAAGTAGAACCTAATTTTCAAATTTTAAAGAAGTAGCACTCAATTGAAACATTTGATAAAAAGTAAGATTATCGTAAGATTTCTGTAATAACTTAAACAAAGTTTGTGTTAATGCATGAAGTGAAATCTCAAAGTGTCTTCGTCAATTTTCATCTACCATTTGGGGGGTGTTTTGCTTTCGTTTAAAATTAAGGTTTTAATTCAAACTATTAATTCAAATTTTTTGCTTTGCCTGTACATCTCTTGAACCGAATCCCATATTTCTTTTGAGGAATTTGAGTAAACAAACAAACTAGAGATTTGTGGTTCCATAGAGTTTAGGAACCAAGACATTATCAAATGATCATTTGTTTGCAATTCCTCGTCCCTTGGATCGGTTTCTGCTGGTACAGTGTTCTTGCCGGTAATGTAGCCAAGTTTCCCTTTCCCACTAAGTGCGAGCCGAGCAGCCCGAGCCTTGGGAAGGTAGTTCTCTTCATTCAGCAATATCGAGGTCAGTCGGAGAGTAGGATTGGTCTCATTGGCCTTTGAATCGCTGCTCATTTTGCCCTGTATTCAGGTTTCATGCTTTGATACCATGACGAATTTCTTGATGAAAAGAGTTGATTTGATTCTTAATTTTTTTTCTTCTTTACATACTAAGTCATTATATACACAATATTATTTGAACGTTGGATCAAAGAAGGAAGGAATCTCAACTTGACATCTTTAACAAATGACTGTTGGGATTTAACAACTTTTCTAACTGGGTCAAGTTTCCAAGAGTTGTGGGTATTGCACCGCTTAAGGTGTTGTTGAATAGCTGCAAATTTTGCAGGTCGAGAAGCATTCCTAACTCCTCAGGAATGGTACCTAAGACCATGTTTACCTGAATGTCAAGCTCAATTAGCATTGTCAAATTACCCAAGGATGTTGGGATGGGACCCGTGAGGCTGTTATATGAGAGCATTAGATTGGTCAGACTTTGTAATCCACCAATCTCAGATGGTATATTCCCCGACAATTCATTATCATAGAGATTCAAAATACTTAGTTTGGTCAAGTTTCCGAGGGTTTTGGGTATCTCACCGCTTAAGAAGTTGCTGCTTAGGTGCAGATGTTGTAAGTTGATGAGCCTTCCTATCTCCTTTGGAATGGTACCTGAGATCATGTTTTGATATATTGCAAGACCAGTTAGCGTTGTTAGATTACCCAAGGATGCAGGGATGTGGCCAGTGAGTTGTTAGAGTATATCCACAGTTTAGATATACTCTGTAAGCCACCAATCTCAGGTGGTATTTGCCCCTTCATCCAATTGCTTGAGAGGTCAAGATAGGAGAGTGCCGATAAAGAGTTGATGTTACTGGGTATCAGCCCATGGAGACTGTCGTTGCTGAGGTCAACATGTGTGAGGAATGGGAGTGCCAAGAAGTCGAGCTTGTCGAGCCGGCCATGGATGCCGGCATTTGGCCACAACCCAGGGCATGCGGCGGCCGTGGTGCACGGCACTACACATGATTCCAGTCCAATTGCATGGGCTAGTGTTGTGCTGCCAGGAGCTCATCTGCAACGGTGAGCTCCGGAGAGTAGACTTCCATTGAATAAGGGCCATTTGTTGAGACTTGAAATTCCACTTGGTGTTTAAGAGGATGAGGTGTGTGTCTGTGTGTGTAGGGTGGTGGTGATTGTGGATTCTGAAGACTTGGTATTTGGTTGGAATTGTAGAGATGAGATTACATGGGTCGTGCTACTCGGACTCCAAATATATAGAATGCAAAGCCCACAAAAGTTGACAGAAAACTAAGAAGCAATCTGTTCTAGTTAGTGGCTGACAAAAGTTGCATAGGATGATGACAGCCACAGCTGAAGGACTTTTCTCCAGAACATCTCAGCTGGGTTATCCATCTATAATTTCATTATGTCATGGTTTTGTCTTCTAGTAGAATTACAAAAAAGAATTGCATCAGATTTATTTGGTGTCATTTTCGTTTGTATGGAATGATAAAGTTCTAATGACTGGAGCACACGGTACTGAACTTGTGATGGTGCAAAATTAAGGTATCAGGATGAGCAGCTGTATACTATGTACAATTATCAAAGCAAATGTATTATGATTTTTGCGATTTTTACTTTCTTTCTTGTTTTGCAGATTTGACTTCCCTTTTGTTTCTCCTTTGAGTAGGTTTGATTTTGAAATTTTGCTAGATTGTTTAAAATGTGTGCTTTTTTCTTTTGCATGAACGATGGGTTCATATGCTGTAAACTCTCTATATTTAACTATACTTCTTTGCAAACATTTGATGAGGGAATTGTTTTTCCGGATCTAAGTTTGTGCATCATATTGAGATTTTTGCAATTCTTTTTTGAAGGTACAGGACCTGACTCGGTTATCAAGCAAACTCAAGCTTCTATTGAACCTGAAATTCGGTTGTGTCGTCCAGGTACATTTTGAAGAAATTTCCCCTAATTGCTGACAAATCTGGTTGTTGAAGAGGTTCAGTTAGTTCAATCTGGCAATTGTGTGATCTCAATTTCAGAAAGCATCAGATATTTCAGAATGGTATTGTTTCATTACCAAACCAAGTGGAATGGAAACAGATAATTGTATGAAGAAATTTGACATATCTTGGTGATTATAAGCTATTTTGGCTTTCCTCAATTTTGAGTGATCAGAATAACGCTCCTTGCAAGTTTTTGAGTAATTCAAAACATTTCCCCCTGGACATATAGTCTATTCAAAGTTCCTACAATACCTGTATTTAATTTATTATTATCATCCAAATGCTTTGTATTTGTCCACACAAATGTTGGTACTACATCCATTTCAAAATTGATTGTTTTTATCTTTTGTGGTCTCTAAGATACAACTTAGATATAACTTTAACACTAGTTTTAATCATAATATGTTATTAAAAGATGTAAAAGCACAATATTTTGAAAGTCTTTTTTACGACGTATCTAATGGTGCTATTTTTGCAAGACTAATCTAGGTACAAGTAAATATATTAATATCCAATTGAGGAAAACTAACTGCACATATAGCATAGTGGCATCTATTCAGAAATGGAGTTGTATTTATTTTCCTAGATATACAGGCACGTTCACATCTCCAAGAGAAAGGAGGATTGTGCATGTTAAGTTAAACTGGTAGTTCCATGTCCACTAATGTAGGCAATTATTGTGCATGACTAATCTTTTTGAAGCAGTCAAAAGTTCTAGTTGCATACTAGTCCATAGTTGTCTAATCTTGTTCTTTTCTTTTAGTAATCATGTAGTCAATATGGTCAAGCATGCAGAGATGGACTTTTAGTGGGACAAACTTTAACACACGTACTAACTCTTGTGTTTTCATCATCATTTTGTGCAAAGAATCAATTTAGAGTTAGTGTTGTCACTCTAATAAGTGTTATGTACACATCAAATTCACCCTAAACATCTAATAAGAGACTAAATCATGCACATAGCCACTCGGATAGTGTATTCTCTGTGATTTAGAGAGAGCAACATAAATGAAAGACTAGTCTTTGCTGATCTGTGCAATGTATTTGTACAATCAGAGTATATACAAGATACATGAATATCACAAAGCAAGTAACATGCATAAGATCATTGTGCAAGCAAGATGAAGAATGGAGATTGCCAAGGTCTTCTGAAGTAGCCATTCCCATATTATATCTGCATGATAATAAGCTAATATCAACAACACAACAGGATGCACTTGCATCCCCCCCTATAATCCACTGCTCATGTACTCTCCACGGCCTGTCTATCGCCATAGAGCATAGTGAAGGCACACTCTTGTATATATATGTCTGATCCTTGCACAAGGTCATAATTAACCTGAAAGTAGAACTTAAAGTAAGGTCATTTGCAAGCATCTCTAAATAAAATTATTATATGAAAGGCAATGATGTGTAACATCAAGTACAAGAACAATAGTGTAGGCAGCAAAAGGATTGGAGAGATGAGATTACTTGGACAGTGCTACTCCAAATATATACAATTGTACTAAATAGTATTGCATAGTTGGCACAGTTGACTGAAAAAAATGTGATCTAGTTAGTCCCTAGTGTCACTTTCTCTGCCTCTTTTTTCTCTATTCATGCATGAGGAAGAGGGCAAAAGTGACAGCTGCTGCTGGGGATTTTATTGTCCAAACATCTCACAATTCTTCATCCAGCATTTATGGAGCAGTCGCTGCATGGAACCATTGTGGAGACTCACACTAAATAAATGGCAGAAACTGCATGGAAGCACCCAAAAAATACCAACTTTGGCATGATCGGCCGGCGTCTTCCAAAGAAAAGACCATGCAAGGTCTTAAGTAATTGATGGTTTGAAAGGCAGTCCATATCAAGTCTGTAGTGTATTCCACACCCCATTGTTGGTTTGAAAGACTCAAAATTCTCAAGTCTTGCATGCATTGGCCTTGCAGTTACAACTTACAAATTCCATGTCCTATCCTGTGGATTCAACTACAAAGAAGTTGATCTCTCCACCAGAGGTGACTTTGACTTGGCATTAAAAATTATAAGAACGTGTGGAATCAAAAAACCGGGATAAATACCTCCGGAGTTCTGATCACAGACTTGAACAATGTAATAACTTAAGTGGTTAGTGTCATTCATGCTTATGCATGAGATCACAAGTTTGATTTATATCAAGATAGATTAGATTTATGAATTTTCTAAAGAAGACTAGTTCCAGTTCTCTTAACACATGTTAGGATTTTCTTAATTCTGATACCACTTTTTAGGAACAACAAAAGACTTTTGATCTAAATTGGATCTCATCTCGTGAGATACGACCTAAACATGTACAATAACAAAAACAAGAATAAGCAAATCTATTTTAGAAAACTATGATAATGATGAAGAAACAACGACAATCAGAAAGAGAAAAGATTAGCAAAAAAGTCCACAAATTGTTGAGCTCAACTTCAAAAGAACACAAGAGATTGATGTCCTCAACCAACCTTCTATCTTTTGGACCCCTTAACTCTCGTTCTTTAGAAGAGTTTGTTACTTAAGAAACACTTAGCCTCTTGTTCTCCCTTTGCTCCTCTTAGGACACTTGATAGCTTTTCAAATCTAATATTATTAAGATAAGAGACGTTCCTCTATCATAGGTGACTTGACTTGGAATTGAAAATTATGGGTGTTATAACGTGTGGAATCAAAAAACCAGGATAGATACCTCCATCATAAGTGACTTTGACTTGAAATTGAAAATTGTGAGTGTTATAATGTGTGGAATAAAAAAGCCGGGATAGATACCTCTCGAGTCCTAACCATAGACTTGAACAATGTGATAGCTCAAGTGATTAGTGTTATTCATGATTATGCTTGAGATCATAAGTTTGATTTATGTCAAGATAGATTAGATTCTTAGATTCTCTAAAGAAATCTAGCTCCTGTCCTCTTTAACTCAAATTCTAAAACAAAAATGTCCCAATTATAATCGATGTAATATTGAATTAAAGTCATGCATATATGCAATAACAGTTCTGCATCTATTAGTCGGGAGCTTCTTCCTTGTCCTAATCAATATATGTTAGTTATCAAATTTTCCTAATCATTATATGCAACTTGATCAAATAACTCAACAATTTAACCTTTTGCAGTTAATTTTCACAGGTCCAACAATTCAAATGGCCCCCTAATCATAATCATAGACCCCATAAAAATCCTTCCTTTTTCTTCCCCTGCATCATCACAAATGAAGGTAAAAATGAGCAGGTAAAATTCCCTCCTTCCCACAGTTCAAACGATTAGAAATTAGAAATTTCCCTTGAAATCAGCTAAAAAGATCCTAGTTTCCCCGAGTTGAACTAAAAAAATTCCACCTTTGCACAGTGCAAATGTTCACAGATACAAATAGTTCAATTAGATGTCCTTGCCGCGACGTAGGTGTATTGAAAGAAGCAGATTAAATCAAATTGAAAAGAAGTGGAGTTCAATATTCGAATTTTAAAGAAGTGAGATTCAATTGAAATATTTGAGAAAAAATAACTTAAACAAAGTTTATATTAATGTATGAAGTGGAAACTCAAAGTGTCTTCTTCAATTTTCATGTACCATTTGGGTGTGTCCTGCCTCTGTTTAATGCTGAGGTTTTGATTCAAACTATTAACCACGAATTTACAGTTGGTGTCCCCGCAATTTTGTTACAACTCATTAAATGAAAGAAACAACCAAAAAAAATGTACTAAAAAGAATGCTATTGCACATACACTTTCACTTTCAATCGCATAATCAATATTATACAAGTAGAAATGTTCAAGGTTTAAAATCTATAGAAATGTGTCACTTTATAAATTGTAGACGAATCTTTTCATATTAATCTTATTAAATTGAGTGGTTGAGATTTGTATGCCTTATATACATGTACAATTGAAATTAATTTACACATATTTATTAGGATATTCTTGATATTTGTGGTTAAAAGTATGATTGTTTTGGTAATCACAATTTGAAAAAAATGATATATATTTGAGAATAAAAATAATATTTTTTGGGTGGGGGGGGCGTTTTATAAATCTTTGACAAATAATTTCAACATATTTACTTCTCTGCAAACTTTTTTTTTAACTTTTAAAACACAACCGTTGTTAGCTCTTTGTTATATTTAATAGTTGCATAATAACAATATAAAATTATAGTCACTGATATGTAGAACTTATATATCGATAATTATTTTTTATGATGACTTTTACAAGATGTATATGCACCACTTTATAATCTGGTGCACATTTTTTTTGATTTTCTAGTTAAGCCCCTCATCTATTCTATCTTCTCTAACTAGTCTTATAATTTTCAACTATCTTTATGTGTATAGCAGCGTGGGATTCCATCAGAAAAATGACAAGCTCTCCTTAAAAGACTGAAGGGCCGAAGCATAGGTGGGTCCCGCTAAAAAAAAAGCCTCATTTGTAATGTAATCAAAGGAATTTTTTTATTAAATAATCAAATTTAAGGAAAAATTTCAAAAATGACCATAGGTCATTCCATAGAATGGATTCAGTATAGTACCTGTATTTAATTTGTTATTATCATCCAAATGCTTTTAATTAGTCCACACAAGTCTAGTTACTACCTCCATTTTCAAATAGATATTTTTATCTTTTGTGGTCTCATAGATACAATTTAGATGCAACTTTGACACTAATTTTAATCATATGTTACTAAAAGTTATAACAGTACAATATTTTGAAAGTATTTTCTAGAACAAATCTATTGATGCTATTTTTGTAGGACTAATCTAGGTGAAAATAAATGTATTAGTGCCCAATCGACGAAAACTAACTGCACATATAGCATAATCACATCTATTTTGAAATGGAGTTGGTAATTATTTTTTCTGGATATATAGGGCATGTTAACATCTCCAAGAAAAAGGAGGATTGTGCACGTTAATTTGAACTGGCAGTTCCAAGTCCACTAATGTTGGCAATTTAGTGTGCATGACTAATCTTTTTTAAATAGTCAAAAAATCTACTTACAAACTAGTCCGTAAGTGCCTCACTTTGTTCTGTACTTGTAAACCCGTGATCAATATGGTCAAGAACACAGTGATGGATTTTTTGTGGGACAAACTATAGCACACGTATTCTCTTATGTTTTTATTTTTGTTTCGTGAAAAAGAACCAACTTAGAGTTAGTATTAATCGCTCTAATAAGTGTTACGTACACATCAAATTCACCCTAAACATCTAATAACATACTAAACCATGCACATGAGTAACTCGGATAGTGTATCCTCCATTTGGGAGATAGTAATATGAATGAAATGCCAATACTTACTGATCTGTGTAATGTATTTGTACAATGAGGGTATATACAAGATACATGAATATCACAGGATGCAAATCCACTGCTCACTGTACTCTCCGCCGCCTGTCTGTCGGCACAGAGCATAGTAACGCCACACTACTGTGTATGTATGTCTGGTCCTTGCAAAAGGTCATAATTAACCTGAAAGTAGAACATGAAGTAAGGTCATTTGTAAACACCTCTAAAGAAAAGTAGTATATGAAAGCACAAGAACAATAGCATACGCAGAAAACGATGCAGATTATTGTTACAGCAGACAATAATATTACTTAGGATTTATAAGAGTGCACTGGAGAAGTCATCCATAGTACCATGCTTATGCATCCAGCAGTTCATTCAGTGTGAGTTCATTAAGATGTGCTGGGAAGGAACTGGAAGACTGATGATGGATGAGTGCCTGGTACACCTCTTGCATTGTTGGCCTTGCTTGAGGAGAAGCTCGCAAGCAGGAAAATGCCACCATGATGAGGACAACTACACCTTTCTCCTCTGTTGTTGTTGGTGCAATAGGTCGTCCGTCAATAATTTCCTTGGCCAGTGTATGTTTTTCCCCCCTTGATGATGAAAGGCAATGCAGTAGATCTCCTGGATGCTTCCCCATTACCAACTCTAGCACAACCACTCCGAAGCTATAAATATCACATTTCTCCGTCACTGCAGATGTGTAGGACAACTCTACCAAAAAAAAAAAAAAAAAAAGAAAGCAAGAATTAGGAACCGGTGGTGAATATATATACATGCTTTGGTGCGAGAATGAAGTATGCATGTACCAGGAGCCATGTAGCCATATGTCCATGCTAATTCACTCCAATTTGACGAATCAGGCTTCAGAATCCTTGCCGTGCCAAAATCTGAAACATAAGCTTTGAAAGTTATATTCAGTAAAATGTTGTTGCTTGTTATATCTTGATGGATTATCAGTGGATTGCACTTATTGTGCAAGTAAGAAATTGCTTGGGCCACATCCTTTACAAGAGTAGTTCTCTTTTCCCAATCCAGTTCTTTTGCTAGTTCCTCATTTTCTAAGATCATATGTAGGCTTCCTCGCTCTATATAATCATAGACAAGAAACTTATACTGTGGATGAGAGCAGTACCCGTATAGCTTGACAATGTTTCGTTGTCGGATTTCTGATAAGACTTCCATTTGGCTCTGAAATCTTCTTTCATCGTTCAACTCTCCTTCAATCAAGTGAAGCTTCTTCACAGCCACCAGTTGTCCGTCTTGGAGTTGCGCTTTGTAGACCCTGCCATATCCTCCTACTCAAATGATGTACTTGTCATCAAAATTTTCTGTTCCCCTGATGATATCCTCAAATGCCAATTTCCCATCAAAATTCCATACAGAGAATATGTGTCTCTCTTTTATAGTCACACTTTCTTGAGGTTTTCTCTTGTTGTGAATGAGCATTATAATTCCAACACTTGCAAGAAGCATGACAATAGTTACAGGAAGAACAATTAGCGGTATCAAACTAAGTAGCTTGCTTTTATGGTGATCAAATGTTCGAGTTGAATAGCAAAGTGGTAGGCCAGAGAGATTACCACATAGACCTTTATTGTGGAGAAACCAATCTGCTGAATCATTTTGGAATTGACGTCCCACCGGGAGTGGTCCTTCCAAGTTGTTGTAGGATACATCAAGTACTGATAGGCTAACCATGCTTGCAAATGAGGCTGGAATGCTTCCACTGATAGGCTAACCATTTTGTAATCCATATTAGCTTGCTAAGATTTCCTATATTAGTAGGAATAGAACCAGAAATTTGATTAATATTCAACCATAAAATTTGGAGATTCACTAGATTGCTAATTTCATGGGGAAGATAATTGGTTAGTTGATTTTGGGATATACTTAGCGTTATTAGTTTGGTGAGATTTCCTATGCCAATGGGAATAAAACCAGAAATTTGATTGCTATCCAACGATAAATTTTGAAGATTCACTAGATTACTAACTTCATGGGGGATAGAATTGGTTATTTTATTTTGGTATAGACTTAGTGTTATTAGCTTGGTAAAGTTTCCTATGCTGGTGGGAATAGAGCCAGAAATTTGATTGCCATCCAACCACAAATTTTGGAAATTCACTAGATTAGTAATTTCATGGGGGATATAATTAGTTATTTTATTTTGGTATAGACTTAGTGTTATTAGCTTGGTAAGATTTCCTATGTTGGTGGGAATAGAATCAGAAATTTGATTGCCACCCAACCACAAATTTTGGAGATTTACTAGTTGCTAACTTCATGGGGGATAGAATTGGTTATTTTATTTTGGTATAGACTTAGTGTTATTAGCTTGGTAAGATTTCCTATGCTAGTGCGAATAGAGCCAGAAATTTGATTTTCATATAGACCTAGTGTTATTAGATTGATAAGATTTCCTATGTTGGTGGGAATAGAGCCAGAAATTTGATTGCCACCCAACCACAAATTTTGGAGATTTACTAGATTGCTAACTTCATGGGGGATAGAATTGGTTATTTTATTTTGGTATAGACTTAGTGTTATTAGCTTGGTAAGATTTCCTATGTTGGTGGGAATAGAGCCAGAAATTTGATTTTCATATAGACCTAGTGTTATTAGATTGATAAGATTTCCTATGTTGGTAGGAATAGAGCCAGAAATTTGATTGCCACCCAACCACAAATTTTGGAGATTTATTAGATTGCTAATTTCATGGGGGATAGAATTGGTTATTTTATTTTGGTATAGACTTAGTGTTATTAGCTTGGTAAAATTTCCTATGCTGGTGGGAATAGAGCCAGAAATTTGATTGCTATTCAACCACAAATTTTGGAGATTTACTAGATTGCTAACTTAATGGGGGATAGAATTGATTATTTTATTTTGGTATAGATTTAATGTTATTAGCTTGGTAAGATTTCCTATGCTGGTGGGAATAGAGCCAGAAATTTGATTGCTATTCAACCACAAATTTTGAAGATTTACTAGATTGCTAACTTCATGGGGAATAGAATTGGTTATGTTATTTTGGTATAGACTTAGTGTTATTAGTTTAGTAAGGTTTCCTATGCTAGTGGGAATAGAACCAAAAATTTGATTGTGATTCAACCACAAATTTTGGAGATTCACCAGAGTACATAATTCTTGGGGGATGAAACCTGTGATATTGTTAGAGGAGAGCACTAGCTCAGTGAGACTTCGAAGGTCACCAATCTCATATGGTATTTGTCCTTTGAGCCAGTTGTTGTGAAGATAGAGGGTAGAGAGTGCTGATAATAAGCTGATGTTGGCAGGAATGGTGCCATGGATACTGTTGTGGCTGAGGTCAACATATGTGAGGAACAGGAGAGCTGAGAAGTTGAGCTCGTTGAGCATACCATGGATGCCGGCATTTGGAAGGGAGACGATGGTGACGACCCAGGCCATGCGGTGGTGGCCGTGGTGCACGGCACTACACATGACTCCAGTCCAATTGCATGGGTTGGTGTGGTGCTGCCAAGAGCTCACCTGCACTGGTGAGCTCCAGAGAGTAGACTTCCAGTGAAGAAGGGCGATTTGTTGGGACCTCAGTGAGATTCCGCCATGCCGGAATGCATGTGTTTGCAGGATATCAAGACATGTCAAGAGTAAGAAGAGTAGGAGTAACGGTGTGGATCGCATTTTATTGTGCAATATCAGTATTTGGTGTTTCTGGGGGGTTGTTCCAAATTTTTGGAGTGCTTGATTGGAGAGATGAGATTACATGGACAGTGCTACTCGAAATATATACAATTGTTCTAAAGAGTATTGCACAGTTGGCACAATTAACCGAAAGCAATGTGACCAAGTTGGTCCCTCGTGTCACTTTCTCAGCCTCTTTTTTCTCTATTCATGCATGGGATTTTATTGTGCTAGCTGCTGCTAGCGATTTTATTGTCCAAACATCTAAAAATTCCTCATCTAGCATTTATGGAGTAGTTGAAAATTATGTGTTATAACGTGGAAATCAAAAAACCGGAATAAATACCTCCCAAGTCCTGACCACATACTTGAACAATGTGATAGCTCAACTGGTCGTTGTCATTAGTGATTATGTGTGAGATCACAAATTTGATCTATATCATAGGTTACATTCTTAGATTTTCTAAAGAAAATTAGCTCCAATTCTCTTAACTCAAATTCTGAAAAGAAAAATATCCCAATTATAATCAATGTATTATTGAATTATAAAGTCATACATATGCAATAACAGCTGTGCATCGATCAGTCAAACGTTTCTTCCTTGACCTAATCAATATAGGTTAGTTATCAAATTGTCCTAATCATTATATGCAACTTGATCAAATAACTCAAAAATTTAACATTTTGCAGTTAATTTTCACAGGTCCAACAATTCAAATTGCCCCCTAATCATAATCATATACCCCATAAAAATCCTTCCATTTTCTTCCTCCGCATCATCACAAAAGAAGGTGATAATGAGCAGGTAAAATGCCCCCTTTCCACATTTCAAATGATTAGAAATTAGAAATTTCCCTTGGAATCAGCTAGAAAGATCCTAGTTTCCCTGATTTGAACTAAAAAAATCCTACCCTTGCACAATGCAAATTGTTGAACATTGAGCCTTAATTAGGGTCTTGGTGATAAATGACATCCGAAATATACGCGACTAACTTGTCTAATTGAGATTCAGAAAAAACCATGGATGAAACAGCACAAAAGCAAAAAATGAAGACCATCAAGACCTCTCGAAACATGGACAACGACGAAACTCAGAATGAGGGGAGAATGTTATAGAGTACACACATTTCTTTTTGATATTTTCTAATTTTAGATGGTCATACTATTAAGAGAGGTCTTAGCACGAGTAATTTGATCAAACACAGTGTTTTGAAACCAAAATTGCATTTGCATATATCCCCAAATTGATTTTGAGTGAAATTTTCTAAGCCCTGTTTTCGTTTGGACAGATCGGACATTGTCTGTGATAGGCAGACATTGTCCGGTCAGTATAAAATTATTGTAGTTTTGTGCAAAATGAAATCAAAGACAAATGGATAAGTCTGGTTGCATCTGTCTAGAGATGATCGGACATTGTCCTTAAGGAGCGGACATTGTCTGATCAATACAAGATTTTTAAGCATTGAGCAAAAGTGAACCAGAGACAAATAGATCCGTCTGGGTGTATTTGTCCAGAGTTGAGCGGATATTGTCTGGTGTGAGCGGACAATGTCTCGCCAGTACAAACTCTATTTTGGACTGAAAATCTAAAAGTGAAACAGAGACATATACATCTGTCTGGGTTTTTTGTCCGGACAAGAGACGATTTGTTCGGTCTTTACAAAATCAGTTGAACGGTAACTAACAGGTTTGCAGTTGTGAGTAACGGTTAATATTGAAATATACTACCCGGACATTGTCCGCCATGGCCCATAAAATCCTTCCATTTTCTTCCCCTGCATCATCACAAAAGAAGGTGATAATGAGCAGGTAAAATTCCCCCTTTCCACTGTTCAAATGATTAGAAATTAGAAATTTCCCTTGGAATCAGCTACAAAGATCCTAGTTTCCCTTATTTGAACTAAAAAATCCAACCTCTGCACAGTGCACATGTCAACCAATACAAATAGTTTGATTAGACATCCTTGCCCCGATGTAGACATATTAGGCTGAGTCCAATGCCGGGGTGCTTGCCCCGACGTTTCAAAAGAATATTCTCAGCATATTCAGTGCCACGCGTGCGAAGCCCCACCCGACGCATCCACCACTCTAATGCACATGCGCCTGTGGAGGCGCTTCGCACGGGTCCATGAGTAAATTAAATATTTATTAGAATTTAGGTGATTTTAGTAAAATATCAATAACTTTTAATTTAAAAATTGAATCTATGCATTGTTTGGTCTCTATATAAAGATAATTTAAAAATCTACAATTTTCTTAATATAATTAAGATGTAATTTTGAACTAGATTAATGCATAAATTAAAAAACAAAAATTGTATATAATTTGGTCGCACAAAAATCGAGGAAACAAAAAATAAAAAAATCCGAAGCTTCAGACGCCACAACAAGCGTCTCCTCTCTCCCAGAAAACAAAAAAAATAATTTTTTATTTGAAGCACCGGTTTAAGCTCCAGGGTTGGACGTAGCCTTAAACATCCGCACAATATCGTAGCCATAGATTGAAGCATGGATGGTCGGAGATACATTAGACTTGATTGAAATAATTTTGAAAGAAATAGAACTTAATTTTCAAAATTGAAGAAGTGAAACTCGATTAAATCAAATTGAAAAGAGTGGAACCTAATTTTCAAATTTTAAAGAAGTAGCATTCAATTGAAACATTTGAGAAAGAAATAAGGTTATTATAATGCTGAGTCCAATACAAAATAGCTTCGCGAGGCATTTCAACAAAATATTCTCCAGCATCTTTTGTGCCACGTGTGCGAAACATCACCCGAAGCACCTCCTACTCCAATACAAAGGCGCTTCGCGAGGCCCTTCACGAGGCGCCTTCTCAAGCACTCCAATGTAAAAGCACTTCGCGAGGCACTTTGTGTCGGGCCCGCATATATATTATTTTTTAAAATAAGCCAAGAACAGCCTAAAAATCAACTGTAAAATCTCCGAAACCTGAGCACCCATTTGCAAAATAGCCAAGACTCATAAATCTAAACCCTAACTCAGAAAAGATCTTTTTGTGATTTCCAAAACTCCAAGGATCTTTTTATAATTATGTCATTTCTCCTCAAAACTGGTCCGTTTGAGACCTAGCATTGGTTTTTGCACTAGACTCGCCTAGATTCTAATATGCGGGATTACGGGATCTTACTCGGAATTACCGAAACCCAAAAGATGATCGAAACACAGTTCAAAGTAATTGCACAACTCTTTATTTCAAAGAGGGCTTTACACGTCGAACATTAGGGCGCACTGATGAGGACATCACTCCTTTGGATACACGCACCAACCATAATCCTCTGCTTGTTACACAAGGACCAATAACGCGCGGCCGAGCCCGATTGTAGCATTGCCAGGTGAACTTGTTCCTAAGTTTATATATATATAGTTTTGAGAATGGTTTACTACCTAATGGTGATAATATTGTACTTATGTACCATGGAGAGGACCAACAAGGACGCGA
Organism: Pharus latifolius; assembly: GCA_019359835.1. Lineage (NCBI taxonomy): Eukaryota > Viridiplantae > Streptophyta > Magnoliopsida > Poales > Poaceae > Pharus > Pharus latifolius. Next base: position 1,625,275 of record CM033328.1, read on the forward strand.
GAACCAGCAAGGAGCCCAAGTCGAGTTGGAGTCCAAAACGGATTCGGGTTGGAGTCCGGTTCGGCCATCTAGGAGCACCCTACCTTCAAATGACCATAACTCCCTCATACGAAGTCCGATTGGGACGTTCTTATAGTCCACGGAGAAGCTCACGACGAGATATTTCCAATGGATCTGGCCCCAAGTCCAAATTCCTTTCGGATCTCCGGAAATTAATAAAACAAATTTTGACCAGATTCTGATTTGGCCAAGTCGGTGCTGCGACACCTTGTTTTGGGCCTTCGGCCCATGTATTCCCTAGTGGGGCTCCCTAGCCACGCCACCTCTTCATATACTTAATTAGTAGTCATCATTGTTTAGATTTGGAATTTACTTAGATTATTCTGCCATTGCAGTTTCGCCGAACTCGGTTTGTGAAATCCCAACTCGTGAGTTTAATACAATTCGTAATTCAGTTGCTTCTTCTTCGTTCTTGCTTGTGTTCTCGATTTGCAGCAGGAACAAGCCTTCGTGGCTAGGTCAATCCATGCGTGCGCGTGGTTGATAACCAAAGGAGCCGTGGTGTAGCGATTGCAGGTTTTGGATCGGTTCTAGATCGAAAGCCGGATTGTCATCGTCGAGTTCTCCACCAATCAACTTACCATACATGTCAGAAGATTGGGCACCGTTCCCCATCAAGTGATATCAGAGCTAGGGTTGCCCATCAGGTATTCCTTGTATCCATCCGTTTATCATTGTTCCATCACCTAGAGTCCAAAAAAAAGCCTTAAAAAAAGTTAGGGTTCATAGTCTTTCAGCTGTCCAAACCACTTTGTGCCTTTGCAATTTCGTTTTCAGTTTTGCATTGTTGAGTTTGTGTCCGTGGTCAGTGTCTTGTTGGTGGTTTAGAGTCGTGTTCGTTCAACCGTTCCCTAGTTTCCATCTTGTTGCCATCATTGTCATAATTTTTCTGCAAACCTAAACCTATCCACATCGAGCCCATATCGACCCCTCCTATCCACTACCAAATTCACCACACCTCTGCCACAAACCGAGATCACATAACCTATCCAAAACAGAGATCAATTCCTTTTTCCGCGAGTGATTTTACCCATCCCCAGTAAAACGGCCATAACTTTCGCATACGGACTCCGTTTTGGAAATTCTTTATATCTGCGGACATCTACAGAAAAAGTTACATAGTTGGGTTCAGAAAAATTTTTGAGCCCAAAATCAGCCTGGAAGGTGCTGTTTCAAGCCTCTGAAGTTTTTGTCGCCGTTTTCACCATCGCTTCACCTTCACATATCCGTTTTTGGTGCTTCCAGAAGTGTGAGTTTCCAACACCATTGCTTAAATTAGTGTGTAATACAACAGAAAAAGAGTGAAGAAAAGAGAAGAAATAGGAAGAAAAAGGAAAAGAAGGTGATTTGAACTTTTGTTCTGCATCTGGTATTATCAGTTCTCAGCACTTGTTCCATAACCTGTTGATTTGAACTAGCTCTACATGCACGTATAGGCCAGCAACTGTGACTAGTACTTCGGATACTTATTCAGCTTTGCTAATCTGTTTTCGAACTTTGCTAATCCTTGCTACCATATTGTGCCATCCGAGCTACACTTCCTTTTGATCAGTTCAGGTTCATACTTGTAATTGCTATGCCCACGCTACCTATGGTGTCACCATCCTACCGGTTGTGCCATCCACTACTTTGGTAAGAGCCTTGTAAGAGCGTGATAAGACGCTTTGTGAGAGTCCCACTTGCCACCACCTAGTAGTCATAGGGATAATACTCCTGTGTTGTCTTCTATTTTCTACTACTAACCATGGCAAGACCGCAAACAAGAGCTCGAGCTGCAGAAGAGGAAGATGAAATCCGTAAGATGTTGGCCGACATCAGTGCAAAACTTGATAAGAACATTGATGACATGGCTCGAACCAACCGTGAGAACCAGACTGCATTTGAGAGGATGGATCGGCGCATCTCCGACCTTGCTACCAAGTTGGACAATATGGAGCAGCAGCGTCCACCTCATGGAGATGAAGAAGAAGAGGAGCAAGCTGCCTCTTATGAAGTTGAAGTTGAAGACGCTGACACGGAGGTTGTTGTACAAATTGAGCCCCGCAACACAACTACCATGCGCCGTGCTGCCCATGATATTCACCAACAACAGCGAGTGCATCACAATCGACATGGTATGGAAGGTAACTATTTTCGTGGGAATGACGATCCGTTTGCTAAGGTAAAATTTTTCATCTCATCCTTTTCTGGTGCATATGATGCAGACGCTTACTTAGATTGGGAGATGACTGTTGAACAAAAATTTAATTCCCATCTGGTTCCTGAAATTCATAGAGTTAGGCAAGCCACCAGTGAGTTTAAAGATTTTGCTATCATTTGGTGGAACGAAATAGTGAACCTTGGGGTAGAGCCTGATACTTGGGATAGCTTGAAGCGAGCTATGCGGAATAGATTTGTTCCTCCTTCTTATAAACGTGATTTACTTAAGAAATTACAACGCTTGAATCAGGGGAATAAATCTGTAGAGGAATACTACCAGGAGCTTCAAATAGGCATGTTGCGTTGTGGAGTAGTGGAGGCTCAGGAGGAAAAGATGGCTCATTTTTATGGGGGTTTACGACGTGAAATTCAGGACATTATTGATTACAAAGATTATAATAATATCAATAGGTTGTTCCAGCTTGCTATGTTGGCAGCAAAAGAATTGCAGGGATGACACGGACAACCAAGGACAAGAAGCAATTTCGATGGTACCTCCGCATCAAGGCCGACGCAGGGGCAAGCCAAACCTGGCCCATCTTCTTATTTTCGGTCTGCTGCACCTTCAACAAATAGGACACGATCAACAGCACCAACTCCACCTCCACGAACTTCTGAGGTGAGCAAAACTTCTAATGTGCAGGCACCAGCAAATAGTTCTTCATCGGTTGCTTCCACGGGTCGCATGACAGGGATTGTGTGCCACCGCTGGAAGGGCATGGGACATGTCATGAAGGATTGCTACTGAGGATGGTGGGTACATTAGTGCAAGTGATGTGGAAGATGAATTAGTTCTTGCAGCTAACCATGCAGGTGATGATGAGTTTGAACATGATGCGGTCGACGATGATGAGGAAACTTTAGTCACTGCGGCGGCGGATAATTACCGGACCTTTATTGTGCAGTGAGTGTTGAGCACACAAATGGAGCAAGCAAAGAGAGCCCAACGCCACAATTTGTTTCAGATGTTCCTCATTGTCAAGGACCGACGTGTTAGAACCATAATTGATGGTGGGAGCTGCAACAATTTGGTGAGTTTAGATCTAGTCAAGAAGCTTGGCTTGACCACACATCGCCATCCATACGATGTTCAGTGGTTCAATAACAGCAGTAAAGTAAAGGTAACACAAACTGCAAGACTACAATTTTTCATTGGATCATACCATGATGTTGTTGATTTTGATGTAGTACCTATGCAAGCATGTTCACTTTTATTAGGCCGACCATGGGAATGTGATACTGATGCAACTCATCATGGTAGAAGTAACAAATATACTTTTGTGCACAAAGGAAAGAAAATTACTTTACTTCCTATGACACCTTCTGAAATTGTGCACTTTGATAGAGAAAGAACTGAAAATGCGAAAAAGGAGAATGCTTTGAAATCTGAAAGTAAACAAATAGCGAAAAATGTTGCACCATCTAGTTCTAAGGCCGCTGAAATTAAGTTGAAGAGTGGAGTTCTCCTTGCAACCAAATCTGACCTTGCTGAATTTGAAGAGAATGATGTGATGTGCTATGCTTTGATATGCAAAGATGCTTTGTTTTCACTTGATGATATATCTAGCACTTTGCCCCCTCCTATCACTAACCTTTTGCAGGAGTATGAGGACGTTTTTCCCGCTGAGATACCCCGGGGCTGCCACCAATTAGAGGTATTGAGCACCAAATCGACTTGATTCCGGGAGCATCATTACCAAACCATGCTGCGTACAAGACAAATCCAGAGGACACTACTACAGAAATGCTTTTCACTATCGGTTTAAAATCGACTCTACTATCGGTTCTCTTACCGCTAGTGATCGGCACGATAGAAGAAATGTAGCACACCTCTATCGGTTAAAAACCGGTAGTAAAATACCTACACTTCCAATGTTTCAGTAATTGCTAACGACAATTCTTCTATCGGCTCAATGATCTCAACTGATAGTGATGTTTTATTTCTTGTAACGGTTATTCACTGGAAACTAATAGTAATGTATAGTTTTTTCTATCAGTTAGGTACTCGACACAGTTAGTACTGAAAACTTTCTTCTATCGGTTGTAGGATATGAACCGATAGTATTACAAAGAAGCATTACCAGATACAACAATACAGAGATACACACATTGGACAGATTGAATCTAATTATTCAGAGATTTAATTTATTCACAAATACACTAATACAAATATATACACATGCATTGGACAGATTGAATTTATTCAAATATAGAGTTTATTCACAAATACACCAATGAATTTATTCACATATTGAGTTTATTCACAAATACACCAATACAAGTACACACATACACCAATCAACACATTCAATATATATTACACAAGTCATTTACGATCGATCGTTGATAGCCACTTCTTCCATCACATATTGAGCCCAAATTGTTCGCAGTTCCTTCAATTGAGGCAACTCATATTGGTCTTTCAACATGGCGCTCTGCATGTGTGTATGAAGTTAGGAACGTACGTCACATCCAATGTTCGACTTTGAGTCAGGAAAAATGGTTACCTTAGGGAATTGGGCAAAGTTTGTCCTGATCAGGTCATACATAAATCTCATGACATAGAAGCCACATTCCCACGATTGTGGCTGTTGATGGCACTGGGATAATTGCATATGCAAAGACATAAACCCACATTAACTCGAAAGACTAATTAAGCTTAAATTAAAAGACTCATCATGAGTAGTTCCATCCGTATTAATTACCTCATATTCTTTCCAAGAAATTGTTGTGCCCTTCAACGCGTCATGCCTCCCTCCAGCAGTAACATAATTTTTGAAAGCCCTATATTTAATTTAGCATTGCCAATTAATATGTTATCATTAATTAGCTAGTCAGAGAAATATTTAAAACTGCAGTGGTACTTACGCATCTATGTGCCACGTGAGGGTGAAAACATGCGCTACCTTGTCGCACATCGAATCAAGGTAATAGACCTCATTCATCCATGGGCAAATGACGGCGAGGACCTGATGCGCCAACGGATGCCGATCTTCTGGTGAGAGGGTACGTTTGGTTGGGTGGAACGTGACCTAGGCGAAGTGGCTACCAATCCAAACAGGCGTGGACGCCAGCAATTGTCAAACCACGATCACAATTTGTTATCAACCGTGCCAAACACGGCTGACCTGACCACGAAGGTCGATTCCTGCGATGCAACCAAAGAAACACAGCAAGAACAAGATAAAAGCAACTAAATTTGCCGGAATTAGATTAAGCTCACACAATTTGGGGTTCCGAGCTCGTTCCTGATGATCTAGCCGATACAAAAGGAATCGAGGAAGTTTCACACGCGCAGTGGATAACTAAACAAAACAAAACCCGAGCAAGAAGAAGGGTAGCAGCGACCATAAATAGAGCGGTGACTAGAGGAGGGGCGCCAGCCACAATGGTACCCACAAACATGCAACCCTAGAAATACATGGGCTTTTGGCCCAAAGAAGAGGTGACGTAGCACCTGGTAGTTTCTATCCGGTGGTGTATTTTGGTGCTTTCCATTGTTCCTGGCCAAATCTGGCAGTGGAACTAGAACCATTGGAAAGCTTAGGAGATAAGCTTTCCGTGGAGTGGTGGATTGTCGAAAACTGACTTTGGACGCGAAAGTTACGGCCGTTTGAAGTTGGACTGCTCCTGGACTGTCGAAACGGGCTTTTCTGCGACTTGGGCTTGGAGTTGGACCTTCCTTGGGGCATTGAGGCTTCTGGCATGAGGCTTTGGACTATTGATGAAGGCTTGAAAGGCACGGCTTGTGGATTGAGGCCTCCATGCGTCGAAGAAGTAGTAGGGGAAGGAGCGGTGATCGCAACTTTGTCAGCGATGTCTTCATCATCCTCCCCTTATTGAATTGGAGTCGTCCTCGACTCCATCTTATGCTCCTGCAAAAGGTTAGTGGCAACAACAGGAGGCAAAGAAATAGATGCTTGCAATGAATCCTTGTTAGTCAATGGATCATGCGAAGGAATTTGTGTAGTTAACAAAATAGCACCCTTCAATTTAATCTTAGATTGTTTAACTCCAAGTTCGTTTGGTGGGTTGTGTTGTTAAGCTACACATTGATTTTCAGTTTTATCACACTCCTGTTTCTCTCTTTTGGATCTCGCTTTATCAATGTTCAGCAGCTCTGCAGGGGTCATAGGATCCAAAACAATTTTCTTACCCTTGAACATAAAACTATAGTGATTGGTCCGACCATGGTGAATGACATCTCTATCATATAACCACGGCCTACCTAATAGCAGTTAACATGCATCCATAGGTACAACATCGCAGTCAATGTGATCATGGTAAGAACCAATGGAGAAGTGTACGCGTGCAGTTTTAGTTACCTTGAGCTTACCACATGAATTTAACCATTCAATCGAGTACGGGTGTGGATGTGAACTCGTGGTCAAGCCAAGCTTCTCAACCATGTCCACACTAGCGAGATTGTTGCAGCTACCTCCATCAACAATGACATGCACAACACGCTCTTTGAAAACAAACCTTGTCTGAAAGATGTTGTGGCGTTGATTCTGTTCAGCACGCACTGGTTGTGCACTAAGGACACGCGTGACAACAAGGGCCGGGTATTTCTCCACCAATGCAGAACTCAAGATCTCTTCTTGTGGTTAAGTGTTACCTGCATTGTTAGTTGCAACAAGGGCATATTCTTCTTCATCAATGTCACTAGCACTAGTATACTCACCATCCTCTCTCACAAGGAGGGCACGCTGACTTGGACAATTGCGTGACACATGCCCAAATCCCTTGCAACGATAACATTGTGTGTCGCGAGTACGTCCTGTGGAAGCAACAGAAGAAGCGCCCTTCGCGGGTGCGGCTACCTCGATAGCACGCGAAGGAGTGGATGTAGTAGCCGCAGGCGGAGGCGCACGACCGGAAGCAGTGGATGGTGCCTTGGAATGCACCAACGGGGTTTGGCCTGAGGAAGAAGAGCCTCCAAAGTGTCCTCTTGTCTTGGGATGGCGTCCATGTACTTCCCTTTCAGCTTTACAAGCAAGATGAAACAAACGAGTGATAGTAGTGTAATCCTTATAATCAAGAATATCTTGTATCTCACGATTGAGCCCTCCCAAGAACCTAGCCATCTTAGCATCATTATTTTCTTCTAAGCCACAACGCAACATGCCAGTTTGCAATTCTTGATAATATTCCTCTACAGATTTTTCACCTTGGTTCAAACGTTGCAGCTTATTAAGTAAATCTCGAGCATAATAAGAAGGGACAAATCTAGATCGCATAGCTCGTTTTAGTGCTTCCCAAGTTCTAGGTATATTTGGTTTTTTACAAGTTTCATGCCACCAAATAGATGCAAAATCAGTGAATTCACTAGTAGCAGCACTAACTTTCCTATCCTCAGAGAAATTAAAGCATGCAAATTTTTGATCTACAGATAATTCCCAACTCAGGTAAACATCAGGATCATATTGACCAGCAAAAGGAGGTATGGAAAACTTGACTTTAGCTAGTGTATCATCATTTACCTCTCTTGGATTTCGATTGGGATTTCTAGCCATACCTTGGCAGTTGTGTCGAAGACGACGATGGGCACGGTCATTGTGGACATTGAAACCATCATCTGCCTTAGTATCAGCAATGTAGGCGTTCTCATATTCTTCGACCTCGTCTACCCAGGAGTAGCGGTTATGCTGAACGGGAACCGCATTGGATGCGGCGTTGGCCGCAAGTCCAGCAGCATCAACATGAGGCGCATGTCTTGGGGTAGCAGCGTGCAGTGCCCTCTCAAACTGATCCATTCTGTTGACGAGGTTGGAGATGCTCCGCTCAATGTGCTCCATCCTTTGCTCGCTGTCTTGGGCAAGCTTGGTGAGGTTTGCGCCGATTCTGTTCAGCGCATTATGATTGTCCTCCACGTACTTGTTGAATTCTGATCTTAAGATGCACTCGTCATCCCCTTCAGTATTAGATCCTGCCATTGTTAGTAGGAGACAAAGGAAAACACAGAATATATGTGCGTCCTACCAACTACTAGGATGTGGAGTGCTCACACGCTAATGCTTGTACCAAGTTCTTACTCGTTCTTACTAGCCGCAACGAGGAAGGATTCAACCGGTGGCTGGTTCCTGACAAGCCAATTGAGACGTGAGTTCAACGATTGCAAGGCCCTGTTCCTGGCTAGTTAGTAGAAGGTGGAGCTTGGATAGGCTATTATATGTGTAGCAACAATTCAAAATCAATAATGCAAGATTGAAAATTAGTCCAAAATAATAGTCAATGTGCTGGAACTAGCCTAGACTCAGACCTAGCTCAAGCAAACAACTAACAACACAAAAGATTAGAACCAAAAGATGTACCACAGAAAATTCTCCTCTTTTGCTACACACTTTTTTCTTCTCTAATTTTTTTTTGTGCGGCTCTTTTTTTTTTGTGCACTTGCCTTTTTCTTACTTCTTTTTTTTTTATGAATAGTGCGGCTTTTGTTGCAATTTGCCTTTTTCTTTTGGGCTGCACAACTAGGATAGAAACGTTGTTTAGCAATTTCAGACTCCAAAATCTCCGAATCTGAAGCTCTACCCAACAGAAGAGTTGTAGAGCATCTTTTTATCTTTCCAACAAGTACAAGAACATCAAAAACGGAGTTAGGAATGAAAAGATGTGGCAATTTTACCAAAACTGTCTCAGATGAGCAATTTGAATCCGAGATAGACTAGAGTTTGAAAATTACACAACTAACTTTGCCCAAATTTTAGCGTGATAAAAACAGCCGAATTTGAAGATTATCCCAACTAACTTTTTGTGGGATTTCTCACAACAATTTTAGAAAGTATAAGTTTATCCCAATCCGAGTTCAAATGAAAGAGTTATGATGAAAATACTGAAACAGACGTATTAGATTCGAACTCTACACCATCATCATTAACGGCCCAATATCTCATAGATGGGAGCCGAATCTGACTTTATCCTCAACAGTAAAGTTGTAGAGAACGATCTGATGTTTCCAAAAAGTACAAGAACACAAAAATCCAAGTTCGTATGAAGAAGATATGATGAAAACAACAAACTGGACAGTAGCAGATTAGAATTGAACGCAACTACGAGGAGATCGACGTGCAATTCAACTCCGCGACGAGATGCAAGACTAAAACTAGAAACCAGCACTCGACAACGATGGACGAAAATTCAAAGATGCAAATTGAGTATATTAACTGAGTTGTAAACTAGAATGGTTAGGGTTTACCTCCTACAGTCTAGCGCCCTTCTTTGCCACTATATGTACGAGCCCAATGCTTCGCCAATTGTCCGCATTTCGTCCATTGGGACGGGCAACGGAAAAGAGCTGTAGCCTGGGAGGGCCATGTCCACCTGTACCTTTGCAAACCCGGGCTTCAGAGGTACGCAGTGGATCCGAACATCCTCCCAAGACTGATATACGACCTCGTTTGCAACCATTACAGGGTCGTCGCCTATGTTGATCAATAGGCTACAGCTCTCCGGCTTCTGCAATTTGCAACAATTATAACAGGTTAGCGAAACAGTTCTAAAGTAACGGGAGTAGCATCAACCGAACTGCATATATAGCTCAAAAGTTGCAATACCTCAATCAGGTCCACCGGATTCACGTGAACCTTCGAGCCGCAACTACTTGGCCTGCCAGCGTCGACCTCGGCAGCTGGATCTAAACCCTTGGACTGCACAACTCGGCTGAGGTGTTCATACTTCTCGTTCATTTGAGCGAACATGTCCACGAATTGTGCAGTCACATCTGACCGTATCTTCTCAGACAGCTCCGATTCCTTTTCCTTCCAGCTGTGAGCCTTCTTCGCCTTTTTCCCGGGCTCCTAGAAGCCTTCCTTCCATGGCACCACACCCCCCACGGTTCGCGTCCGCTCTGGATGCTCCTTGTTCCCTAGAGCTCGGATAAGGATGTCATTCTCCCTATGGGGAGTGAACAATCCCTCGGTCGCCTCCTTTGAGCAAGAAATCTGTTGCATTCAAAGCTCTCCATTGTGAGGAAAAATATATACAAACTTGTGCGCACACTAGTGATCATAGTTTTTTCTACCACACTCTATGATTCCAACCAGGAAGTTAGCCAACTTACGATTCGCTACACGATCTCGACGTCCCTGGGGTTTGGGAACTCCACAGTCCCTGTGGACGACACAGTCCCTCTGGCCAGCCACCAGCGCTTGCATCGTGGATCGTGGATCTCGGAGAGCAGCAGGTCAGGGGAGTCGACGAAATTCGACGCCTCGTCTTCAGCCTTCTTCCACTGCTCCTCCTTCCCCGCATAGCCACGAGAGCCAAGCCGGTGCGGGTGGTCGTTCCTCCTCTGGATTGCCTCGTACTAGAAACAAGAAAATTAATGCACCGCTGGTTACTCCATACAACAGTGTAACCAAACAAAGGAACCATACATACCTTGAACTCAGGGGTCCCCTTATGTTGGGTGAATTGCTCACATACCTCCTCCGTTATGAAGGGGTACTTCTCGCATGGAGATTTGCCTTTAGCAAGGAAGGTACTGACAAGGACGCTCTTGAAGGTTTTCCACGTGTTGTTCATGTCCTTCAAGCAAGCTATCTTGGGACCATCGTCGGGGATGTTCCACTTGGCCTGTTTCAAATGGTGCATATAAGCAGGAATTACTTAAACTTCGGGATAAACCAAGGGAATGTGATTACTCAAAGTTCAGGGATTTTGATTAATTTTACCTTCACTTCCGCCCACAGCCTATCCCTCTCGTCGGCCTTAACGTCCTTCCAGCTCTGGACAGTGATCTTCACCCTTTCCATCACCAACAAACCAATATAGGCAGCGTACTGCCCAGCGTTCTTTCTGATCGGTCTCTCAAACTGGTTGAACTCACATGAAAGATCTGCGCATTTAGCCAAACGGCACAACATCGTCGCGTCTCGCACCTTCCTCTTGCACTGGGACGAAGCAGCGACATCTACGTTGGCCCTCCTCGAATCACTACTATCAGACGAGGAAGATGTCGACATGGCTTTACCTAAAATTCTATGAACAAACCATCAATTGATATGAAGAAAGGTATATGACAAAGTTCATAACTAAAATGGAATGGCAATGATGAACCACCTCTTTTTGTTAAAATTTCAAATTTTCATTCAAAAGGCCAAAAATTATCATTTCCTATCAAAATGGTCTTCAAAATGTATTTAAAAGGTTTTTAGAGGCTTTCGACTATCTTGTTTTTTAACCAAATCGGTTTCGAGTGCTAATATAAATCTATTTGAATTGTGCGAAAACTTGTTTTACAAAAGTCCTAGATATTATTACCCTGAAGAAGTTCGAAATTGAAAACTTTCTCAAAAGAGTTTCAATTTGAAACTTATGGGTATTTGAATCTCACTGGAAAACTTGCTTTGACTCGAAATATCTTATACATGCAAAACATGAGCTTCGGCTGTTTCTATGGTCTTTACTCGTGACCTTCGGCTCAAAATGATATGAATAACTGATTCAAGCTCTTTCATGTCAAAAATCTCATGAAAATCAAATTTGAACTCAATTTGCAAAAGATTGTTGAACTTCAACCTTCTTGCTTAACATAAAGATCATTTGACCATAACTCTTGATTGTAAAATCCTATTTGGAAAATTTTTCAGTAAAATATATTTCATGAAATGAAAATCATTTCTGTAAATTTTCATTTCAAATATATTTGATTTGAGAAATAGTTGATTCTTTTCACAAATCAAATATGAAATCTGCAAAATTCTTACTTTTCAAATGTACTATCGGTTGAAAATAAGAAACCGATATAAGATATTGATTTTCCTATCGGTTTGACAATTAAAACCAATAGTATTCAAGTTTGTATTCAGGTATAAGGTCGACTATGTAACGAAATATTCTTACTGATGTTCATCAAGTTTGTAATTCTCATATCTATAAAGTCTATAACTCCAATGTTTATTTGTAATATTTTTATCATAAGCCAGAATTTACCAATCATGATAATTTTGTTATTTGATATGACCAGTTGGACCATCCCAAATCAATATAATGCAAAACAATATCAATTTAAGAAACTGATTTTGTTTCAATTACTCTTTCCTAAAGACTACCTGGTTCTAATTCGAGTTCAATATTTTCATTGAAAGAAAAAAGGGTATACTGGGTTAAAGTTTATACAACAAAAACTCCCAGCATGCTACAAAGTACCTAAGAAAAAAAAGAAAGCGCCACTACTTTTTACACAAAATTGGATAATAGATAAGATTAGTAGTACAAACTATACTAGTCTCTTTGCAGAATCATAAAGAATCATGGCTTTGTGATGAAAATTTAAATGAACCAAAATTTCAGATGAAAATTAGAAAATGGGAAATAATTAACAGAAAATTCAGATTATGGTCTTTTACTATCGGTTCAAAATAAGAAACCGATAGTGGACGACTATTTAACGAAATATTCTTAGTGATTTTCATCAAGTCTGTAATTCTCATATCTATCAAGTTTGTAATTCATGTACTTTTCATCTAGTTTTATATTTGTTATACATTGAACCACATATGAACTATTCAATATAAATTTAAGAAATTGACGCGAGCGGCAAGATCAATGATACTGCGGTTTGGTCAAGAACACTTACAGTCGTTCGTGGAGTGGCCTACGATGGCGCGATGCAGTGGCCGGAGGCGGTGGAGAACCCAAATGCGAGCGGCAATGGTGGTGCAGGAGCGAAAAAGGGAACGTCGGGGAGGCTAGGGTTTTTCGCGCGCGAGTACACAGTTATTTGGAAATGTGATTGGTTGGACTGGAGGGAAAATCGTGCGGGTTTAACCTAATATAGGAATCTTTACTATCGGTTAATAATCATAAAACCGATAGTAAAATACAATGGCAGTTAGGGTTTGGAGTATTGCCATTGTATTTCACTATCGGTTAAAATTAAGTAACCGATATCAGAAATTAAAATTCCTATCGGTGCGTTAATAAAAACCGATAGTAAATTAATCTACTGTCTACAAGATCAAACCAAATTGTAGAACAGGGTCTCAAAACACAATATGTATTACTATCGGTTGGGAACAACAAACCGATATTAGACCTTAAATTCATATCGGTTTGGAAATTGAAACCAATAGTAAAATACAATGTTAGTGACCCTAAAGGGTTTTCCTGAGAACAATTACAGATGGGTTTCAGTACATCATTTTGCACTTGTAAAGACACCTGAAACCCCATGCAAATGACTTCCAATAATTTTGACATAAATTAACAGTAAAGACCAATCATGGAACATAAGGAATCATGCATATAGAAACTTTCTTCGAATAGCCAATCAAGATGGAGATATCAAAATGACAAACTAGCCAAAAACCACGAGGAATTTGAACTTTGCAGTTTTCATATTGATTTGTGAAAAGAATTAATTATTGCTCAAATCAACTCCAATTGAAATGAAAATTTGCAGAAATGATTCTCGATGCATCACGTATGTTTTCCCAAAGAATTTTTGAAAAATGATTTGACAACATGCCTGGGTGCATAACCACAATAATCACAATTTTCACAACATAATCAGTATTTATATTAATTCTTCGATTAAAGATCCAAGTAATATACGTCACTTACATATTGCAAATTAGTCAAGAATGGTTGTCCACCCATAATCCTTCTTCGTGGTCATCTCACAGGTAACTTGTTTCGTCAATATCTTCGGTAGGGACAGATTGAAGAATTCCATCTAAAAATGGAGGTAGTTCGTCAAACTGATCATACTCTTCTTTATCCACAATGTCTTCGACCCCAACAATACGTCTCTTACTGTGAAGGACAACGTGCAACTTTGGATTTGCCGGGTCAACGATGTGGAACACCAGTGTGGCTTGCTCAGCAAGTATAAATGGATCATCTTGGTGTGCGACTCTACTGAGATCGACGAGAGTAAACCCATAATTGTCGACTTTAACACCTCGAGAGATTTCGACCCATTGGCACCGAAACAAAGGAATCTTAAGTAATACAAAATCGAGCTCCCATATTTCCTCAATAACACCGTAATATGAGTTGAGTGCCCTTACTGTCCTGGCATCCTCTGAAATAGCAAGTAGTGTCACTCCACTACATTGCATAGTACTCTTCTCGTCCTGAGTTCTTGTGTAAAATGAATAGCCGTTGATGTCATACCTCTACCAAGTTCCTACAGTAAATCTAGGCCCTATAGCCAACCATGTAACAACTTCATCTACGTTGCCCTCAGAAGCTTGCAGGACTCTATTTTCGATCCACCTAGCAAATTTCCTGTTATGTTCTCTGGTGACCCAAATCTCTGGCTTCGAAGGATTCTGTTTCCGTAACATTTCCTTGTGCTCGTGTATGTATGGCTCCACCCCCGTCATGTGCTGTAAGACTCAAAAATAGGCTTTTGCATACAGATCACTAGAGGGGACGACCGCTTTAAATCTAATCGTTCTAATGCCCTGAAGCCTGCCCTCATGCCGGGACGTAGGAACGCCAATTGGGTCAACCCCGGCCATATAGTTGGTGCAAAATTCAATCACCTCTTCGGCGGCATAACCTTCAATGATACTACCCTCAGGCCGATGTCGATTCCTTACATATCCCTTACACGGGTCCACAAAACTTAATTTCTCTGACAAGGTGAACAATTAGATGGACCATAACATCAAAAAAAGATGGAGGGAAATACATCTCCAGCTGACAAAGAGTTGTAGTCACATCGCGTTGCAAATCATCCAGTCCATCCAGATCAATTACCTGCAAGGACACAGTTGCAGCAAATATTCAGATCCAAAAAATCTGACAAGTTCCACGAATGGAGCTAATTAACTTGCTAGGAGTATACGCTTACCTTGCCAGATATTGTGTTGAAGAAATAACACAGCTTTGTAATTGTCACTTTGACTTTGACTAGGAGAATGTCTCTGATAGCAATGGGAAGTATTTGTGACATCAGTACATGACAATCATGGGACTTCATACCAACCAGTTTCAAGTCTTTCATGGACACAAGTTTTTTCAAGTTCGCAGAATACCCGCATGGACTTTGACACCATATAGGCACTGACAGAGTTCTATTTTTTCTCTTTTTGACAAAGTATAGCAAGCCGGGGGGAGGTATGTACGCTTTCCCTTCTCCAACGGTGCAAGCTCAGTCCTTATGCCCATGTCGAGCATGTCACGGCGAACGTTGATGTCATCTTTCGTCTTTCCTGAAATGTTCAACAACAAACCAATCAAACTGTCACAAACATTTTTCTCTATGTGCATGACATCAATGCAATGTCAAACTTGTAACTGCTCCCAATATGGCAAATCCCAAAGAATCGATCTCTTCTTCCAAACATTTTTTCTTGGAGGTTTAGAACATTTACCGAACTCAACTTTGATGTCCTTCACGCGCATGTAAAGCTCCTTACCAGTCACAAACACTGGGGTTGATCCTTTCTCAGGCTTCCCATTAAATGAATTCCTCTTCTTACGGTAGGCGTGATGCATCGGAAGGAATTTGCGGTGACCCATGTACACTGTTTTTCTGCAGTTCGGTAACCACATGCTTTCAGTTTCATCTAGGCAAATAGGACAAGCCTTGCCTCCTTTCGTACTATACCCCGACAAATTTCCATAGGCCGGGAAATCATTTATGGTGCAAAATATCATATTGAGAAAAATCATCAATAAATATCACATAATATTTGTGTCCACCTTTTGAAACAAAAGGAGCTGGTCCGCATTCATCAAAATGTATAAGTTGAAAAACATGACTAGACCTAGAAGAACTAGTAGGATATATATGGGCATTATAGCTACTTGCCAAGCTTACAACCTGAACAAGATATATGACTATCAGAAGTGATATAACCTAAAACACACTGATGCACTAGACTAGATAAGCAATGGCTAGAGGTGACCCAAATGGTGATGCCACTGGTGAAAGCTGATAGAGGTTGCAAGAATGGACTCTAAAGCTGAAGAAGTGATGATTGAAGTAGTAGTAGTAGAAGGTGATACGGGAAGATGAAGTTAACCAAGCCGGTAGAAATCTTTTCAGCTACTGTGAAGTCGGCCACATCCAATGAGAGCTCTCATCCGACGATCCTGCATATAGAAAAAAGAATCATCAAAACTCAATAAAACAATTCAGCCAGGCAAGCTGAGATATAGACATAAGACACATCTTAAGCTGTGTTACACAAGAGAGATCAGGAATAGTAAACTGAGTGGTAGCTTGATGTGTCACAAATAATGTAGTGACATTAGCAGTCTGAACAGAGAGATGCTCCTCCAAAAGTTGACCTGACCATAATGATGAATTATTAGATGTCATATGAAGAGACTCCTGAATCCAAGACCCAATGACTAGCTGTACCTGATTGAGGTGGTGGTGTAGATAGAATAACAGCTCTGACAGAAGACGATGAGGATGGTGCAGTGGCCTGATGCTAGAGAAGAGTGTGGAGCTATTGCAGCTGTGCCTCAGTGAAAGGTGTTGGGTGATCTACAGGTGAGCCAGGAGGCACAACTGTAGCAGAACGTCCACGATGAGCAGCATGATCACACTCAAACTGTGCCTTCAACTCTGGATGAAGGCTGAAGCAATGCCGAGCAGTATGGCCCATCTTCTGGCAGTGGGAGCAGATGACAGGGTACACGAACAAGTGCGCCAAGTAGCCGGACTAGTGTCGAGGTAGCCAACACAGTAGAGGAGTATGACTGTGAAAACTGAGGTATCGAATAACAAAATGGAGTCTCCTCAGCAACAATGGCCTTCACGGCCTCCACTAGAGTGCAGAGGGTCTCACAGTTTAGAAGCTAAGATCGAACCATCTCAAACTCTGAACGAAGAAACATCATGAAGTGAAAGATGTAGGATCAAGGATGCTGACTAGAGGGGGGTGAATAGGAGGTTTTAAAATTTCTTTTCAATTAAATAATTTTTGCAAGATGTTTAGGATAACCTAGGTTTCAAAGGGTTTATCAACAACCTAACATCTAGTTGCAATTGATCAATATGAATTACACAATTTAACAAGCAACTAGAGTAGTGTAAGCAAATGTGTCAATGTAAATATAAATTGCAAGAGACAACCAAATGACACACAATTTTTATCGAGGTCTCGGAGACTCGCCCGGTCTCCCCTACTCCTTGTTGAAGCTCTCACACATGAGCCTCGCTTCTATATCCACGAAGGATATCTCACTAGGGTTGCCCTTCTCCACACCGGATAGGCGAGCACCAATACCTTTCATAAGTTCTTGTCGGCCTCTCCGACAAACTTCAATAGAGAAATCGCAACTCTCCTCTGACACCGTCTAGGCGAAGGCGATCGCCAAGAGTAACAAGTCGGATACGCTTTCGCTTGAACGAATCTTGTTTTTGAAGCTCAAATGATGCAAATGGATGCACACACACTCTAGCACTAGCTTGCAAATGGAGATGAAGTGCACTAAACACTCACAACCTCTTCCAAATGCTCTCTCTCAAATCTACTTAGGATTTTGGCTCAAATTCTAGCCTCTAGATGCAATTGATCAAAAGCAAAGACTTGGCTAGCTTATAAACTGAGATTTTCACTTCTTGAGCAGCCTCAAATGAAGGCAAACATGAGATATATATAGCCCTAAAAAAAAACTAGTTGTTTGCCACGAACAGGCAAAATTTTGTATAGGCCGGACACTGTCCGACAATACAACAAATTTCGACCGTTGCAAACTGTCAGTTACCGTTAGTGGACTTTTTGTAAAGGCCGGACATTCCATGCCGGACAAAGTCCGACACATCCCGGACAAAAGCCCTCAGACAAATATATCTGTCTCTGTTAACACCTCACAATTTTTATACAGGCCGGACATTGTCCGACCACAGCGGACAATTTCCGGCCTACCCAGGACAAAAGCCCCCGGACGGATGCAAAACATCTCTAGTTACACGACCAATTTAGCTCAAAGTAATTTGTACAGGCCGAACTTGCAAGTTGACGATAAAACAAGCATAACTTTTGATCTAGAGATCCGATTGAGGTGATTTTTGGCTTGATGGAAAGATAACTCAAAGAGCTACAATTTTGTCAAAAGAAAAAAGATATAGATAAGCTTAGATATTTCTAGAAAATTCAAAAAACTTCCTACTACCAAAATGTCCAACACAAATGTCATTTCTAAAGCAATTTGTCTGTTTTCTCGCTGATATGTTTGCTGACACCCAACAACAACTACGACCACACAGGTCAAACATCCGGTCGAAAATAGGTGGTCGAGTGGATTTGGTCGAGCGAACGCAAGCGAGCTGAAAGTTGATACGACCAACTTCAACTCCTACGACCACGACCAAGCCCTAAACAAAGATACCGCTAAACCGGCAACACGACCACGACCACGTACCAAACATGGATACGATCAAAATGAGCAAATACGATCATGACCAGCTCTAGAATAAAAACCAATTGAAAAAGCTGGCGACCACGACTAAGTGTAGTTTTCAAAACATTTCTCTAATGCAACACAAACTACACTTAGACTTTCTAGCAATGCAAGAGGCGATAAAACACTAGTGCAAGATGATATGAATGCATTTGAGCTTCTGTACTAGATAGATTCAAGCTACTAGTTTCCGACCCCTCTTAATAGTACGATCAAACTAGCAAAAGGAATCCTATCAACCGAGTCTATCTCCAAAACACTGAGACCGGTAAAATCCTAAGAAAACAATCCTTAATCTTGGATTTTACCTTCGGTGAAGTTCGACCTCGTGAAGCTCGATCACTCGACGCTTGTCCTCGCAAAGCTTGACCTCGCTCAAGATGACTCATGTCGGCATCATCCTCTTCACACCCTTGCTTGCTTTCATATCGCGACCAATCTGAGACTACAACACATACACTCAATGCACAACGTTAGTCTCATAATCAGTTTGTCATTCATCACTAGAGAAACCACTCCACACAGGAGTTAGCTCAACAATTCTCTTTCCGGTGAAATGACAAAACCACATTCAACAGATAGTAAGAGATGAATCATACACTCATATAGATCCGTATATAATAAAGACATACGCACACGATCTATACTACACATATCATGATGGCAATCAGATCAGATGACCAATATGGTGAGCTCCCCCTCAGCATATGCATCGATGTCAAAACCTTAATAAGGAGCCATCAAACTTCAAGATTTATCTCATGACATTCCAATTTACACTTAGCACAAGATTGATGCAACCACCAAGCTCCCCCTCTACATATGGATCAATATTAAACCACAACAGGAAACATCCATTTCAGGGTTTATCAATAATCAATTCAATTTACTTGTGCTAAATCAGGATTTATCCAAGTTGTCATTTAATCATCAAATCTGTCATTATCCAGATTAACATTAATCATCATGGGTTTATCCAAATCGTTATTAATCATCAAAATTTAAATATCTAGATCGATCTAGATCCAACAAAAGACACGCTCCTACTCCAGCTCTTGGAGAGTAAGAGGCACTGCATCTGTGACTATCATAGAGTCCAACTGACACCAAATAGCACAGAGCTGGTTGTAGAATTCCTCAACAGTCAGCTCTCCCTGCTGGCTGCCACAGGGACCAACAAAGGACATAACTCGCCTACTGATAGCAAGATGCAAGGAAATCTGATCTGTCCTTGCAGGTCCAGCAAGAGGAGACGCTCAACCGGATAGCCGACGAAGTGCTTTGCAAAAGAACATACTTCACCCTGGCTTCGTCGTGTAGCCAAGTGACCAAAGTAGGGTTGCTGGTCGTTGGCTTCGGTAGCCTGTTGTCCACATACGCTAGGACGCCAAGTCCATCAAGGTGAGAGGGCATAAGGAGAGACCACTCCTTGTAGTCATCGATGCTGTTCACCTTGGCATCGTAGAGCGGCATGGAGATAACACCCGAAGAAGCCATAACAACAAGTGGAGGAATCGTGAGAGAGGAACTACTACGATTTGAAGAGACAGAAGACATCAAAAGACATATGTATGGGTGGAGACCGGCGGGTGGGTCGATGGAGGCGACCGTCGGCTATGGGTGGTCGCCGGTGTAGGCCGTCGGGTAGAGGAGATCGGGCGGTGGTAGCTGATCCGTGCAGAGGCCGGTGTAGGTGAGCAAAGGAGGTGATGTGGGCGGAGGAGGCCGATGCGTGCAGTGGTCGGTGATGCAGACGACCTGGTAGAGGAGATCACACGGCAGCAATCGGTGTATAGGTTGGCAAAGGCGAGCAGAGGAGGCCGGTGCTGGTGAGTAGAGGAGGCGATGTGGGTAGAGGAGGCCGACGCAGATGGAGGCCAACGCGTGAATGGCGATGCGACAAAGGGCCGAACGGCAGCGCAGCAATGGAAGAGGTGACATTGCAGAGGAGCAGCCGGAGGAGGGCCGGAACGGCGGCATGACGGCAAGGGCCGAGGATGGACGTTGAGGCCAACGGGCAACGACAGGAGGTATTGGTGCTAGGGTTTAGGGTGTCGTAGTTTTGATACCATGTTAGATTAGGATCTCACATCGTATTGGGATTTAAAACCCAGTATATATATGTACCTAAAGATGTACAAAAGTAAGTGGGTCTAGCCTGTAGAAACACATACATACTTAATAGATGGAACAGTGTCTAATTTAACCTTGCTTTGATACCATGTTAGTAATTTTAGAGAATAATTCCATCTCAGTTTTTACTCATTCCAAAATAGAGAAATATATACAACCCCTCAAGTAAAGTATAAAGTGAAAGTAAGTCTAAGGATCACAAAAATATTCTTAACATATCCTCCAATACCACACATATACTGTCACAATATATGACATCAGGTATGTGAAAATTTTTGTAGCTAAGGAGCGCACATTATTATTGGTACATCACCAGCAACATTTCCCACTAGAGTTGCAATTTCAACTATATGCACTTTTCAATTTACTCAAATACTACTTATGAGAATGCACCAAAAATAATCCTTTCAGACCATCTTTATGCATTTCTTAGTTCTTCAAGTGTAAGTGCATTGAAAGGTGTGGGGAAGGAACTAGAAGAGTGGTGCTTGATGAGTGTTTGATACACCTCTAGCATTGTTGGCTATGCTTGAGGAAGAGCTTGCAAGCAAGAAAATGCCACCATGATGAGCAAAACTACACATTCCTCCTCCGTTGTTGGCACTAAAGGTCGTTGGTCGAGAATTTTCTTGACCAATGTATACATCTCCTTTGATGATGTGAGATGTTGCAATAGACCTCTTGGATGTTTCCCATCACCACTTCAAGTACAACCACACCGAAGCTATAAACATCACATTTCTCTGTCACCATAGGCCTGTAGGATAGCTCTGCACAAAAAGAAAACATTAAAATAATAAGCCACTACATGGACAAAAAATAATTTTGATGCGGAATAAAGTTTGCACCTGGAGCTATGTAACCATATATCCCTGCTAGTTCACTCCAGTTTGACGAATCAGGCTTCAAAATCCTCGCTGTGCCAAAATCTGAAACATAAGCTTTGAAAGTCGTGTCCAATAAGATGTTGTTGCTTGTTATATCTCGATGGATTATTGGTGGATTGTAGTCGTTGTGCAAGAAATAGCTTGGGCCGCATCCTTTACAAAAGTAGCTCTCTTCTCCCAATCCAGTTTCTTTGATGTTCCTCATTTTCTACGATCATATGTAGGCTTCCCCGCTCTATGTAATTGTTGACAAGAAACTTATACAGTAGATGGGAGCAGTACCCATATAGCTTGACGATGTTTTGTTGTTGGATCTGTGATGGGATTTTCATTTCACTATGGAATCTTCTTTCATCATTCAATTATTCTTTAGTTAGGTGCCGGTTGTCCGTCTTGGACTTGTGTTCTGTAAATTGTGCCATATCCTCTTACTCCAATGATGTACTTGTCGTCGAAATTTTCTATTGCCCTAATGATATCTTCAAATGCTAGTCTTCCATCAAAATTCCATACTGAGAATACATCTCTTCCTTCATTAGCCATTTTTTCTTGAGGTTCTCTCTTTTTGTGAATAAGCATTAATTATAGTGCCAACAATTGTTAGAAGAATAATGGCACACACAGGAAGAACAATTGGCAGTATTGAACTGAGTAGCTTTCTTTTATGATGATAGGATGTTAGAGTTGAATAACAACGTGGTCGGCCAGAGAGATTACCACATAGACCTTTGTTATGGAGAAACCAGTCTTCTGAGGCATTACAAAATTGTTTCCTGTAGGGAGTGGTCCTTCCAAGTTGTTGTAGGATACATCAAGCATCGACAGAGTTAGCATGCTTGCGAACGAGGATGGGATGCCTCCACTGAACTGATTGTGGGACAGATTTAGTGATTCTAACATCATTAACCTCCCAAGTTGTTGTGGCAACACACCATTGAGTCTATTGCTGCTGAGATCTAACATGATTTGCTGGCTCGCCAAATTGCCAATTGCATTGGGCAGATTTCCGCTCAAGTTGTTGCTATTGATATTCAAGAACATTAGCTTGATGCAGTCTGCCAATGACACTGGTATTGACCCACTCAAATTGTTTCCAGATATATCAATATATTTTCAATTGCTCAGTTGCCCCAACTGAGATGGTATGGGTCCTGACTTGGACAGCTTTGATAGTTCTGGCGGTATTGCTCCGGTGATCAAATTTTCTGCTACATTTAGCACAGCCAAGTTGGAACATGCTGCCCAGTCGGGCGAGAGCTCTCCAGTGAGCCTGTTGGACATCAGGTTCATCAATTGTAGCCGTGGGTAAACACCAAAATGTTGAGATATATCTCCTGTGAGCTGGTTCCATCCTAGAAGAACCCGAAACAGACCTGTAACATGTATAAGATTTTGATTTGAGATTTTTTTTATGGTTATTGAGTGCTTTACTTTTCTGCATGATGCAAAACCATTCAACTCTTTGCTTTTATGATTTTCTATAGCTATTATCATGAGTTTGTGGCTGGTAATCATATCGGGAAATTCCTCAGGTGTTGTAAAGTCTTGCCTTATGTTGCAATTTACTGACAAACGGTTCCAGCCTGTCCATGACTTGACTATAGGTGTTGAATTTGGGGCTCGGATGGTTGTGATTGATAACAAGCACATAAAGCTGCAGATTTGGGATACGGTCAGTTGTTTAATTCAAACTTTCAGACAGCAGTAGTGCATATATCATTGACATAGTTTTCAAGTTCTTTTTATTTATATCTGGCAGTTGTGCTTAACATAAGCAATATGATCTAGCATTGACTTATATGCTCTCTTGCTATTCATGAACCCTCTATGTTCTTCCCTTGTGAACCATCACAAACATTTCTGATTTCAAGTTCTTTTACACTGCAGGCAGGTCAGGAATCCTTCAGATCGATCACACGATCCTACTACAGAGGTGCTGCAGGGGCACTTCTGGTTTATGATATCACCAGGGACTTACCTTACCCTCTTTGTATTTTCGAATAATTAAAATGAACTTCTGCAAGGTCAAATTGCTCTTATTTTAATAGATACTGATTGCTTCTCTGCTCATTTTCCATGAACAGGAGGGAGACTTTTAATCATCTTGCAAGCTGGCTAGAAGATGCAAGACAACATGCAAATGCTAACATGACTATTGTGCTGATTGGGAACAAATCTGATTTATCTCACCGACGAGCTGTTAGCACTGAGGAAGGTGAGCAGTTTGCTAAAGAGAATGGCCTTATCTTCATGGAAGCTTCTGCAAAAACTGCACAGAATGTGGAGGAGGTAATCCAGGCATTTTCCTCTCGCTCACAAGAATGCTGTGACTGTTTATTTGTGTTGGCCACTTTGACATGGATTTTTCATCTAGGCATTCATTCAAACTGCGTCAACAATCTACAAGAAAATCCAGGATGGTGCTTTTATGCGATGATTAGCCTTGGAATGTTTGAAACATAACGAACCTGCATCATTAGTGTTGTGCTGCTGCCAATGTTCTTGCAAAGCACCTATCAACTTTCTTTCCTTTGTTCCTCGCAGTCTTATGGTATCAAGGTTGGATACGGCGGAGCCCCAGGCCCTTCCAAGGACGGGACCTCCTCCCAAGGTGGCGGCAGTTGTACAGTTTGTTCCTGGATCTTTCAGAATCCCTTGATTCTTGCTCAATTTCTTTAGTTCAATGTTCTTTCTTTACCATGCAATGTACCTTTGCGTTCCCTAAATATGTATCGACTCAGAAAAGTCAATTTGTCTATTAGTTTGTCAGATAAAACCAATCATCACTGGGAATTCAATTAATTAGCGGGTTAACTTAGCCGTTACAAAGTAGAACGTGCAAGCCGACCAAACCAGTTGCTTTTGTGGGGCACTACGGATTAGCATTACAACGACGTTAATGGGTTGGCGTAAACGTCACCCTCCCACTTTTCTCGGAAAGGCCGTGGCGAATCCGCATGACAGCCAATCAGTTAAAAGTTAAGCCACATCAACCAAAATTTTTCGGATCACCTGCTTCAACAATCAAATTGCTCGTACTAAATTAATACGCCTAATAGGCTGATCTGACATTGCACATGAACAAGTCATCACCCGTTAGGAACTATTGAAGATTTACTAGATTGCAAATTTCGTGGGGTATGAAATTGTTTATCTGATTGTTGTTGAGGTCAAGTCCTAACAGCTTTTTAAGATTTTCAATACTAGTGGGAATCGAGTCATGAAGTTGATTACTAGTCAAGATCAAATATTGGAGATTTACTAGATTGTCAATTTCATCAGGGATGGATCATGTGATTTTATTGTGATGCAGGTGTTTAGTATGGTGAGATTGGTTAAAAATACAGGAAAAATATCAATTAAGTTATTATAGAATAGCTCAATATTTTGCAAATTAATGAGTTTTCCTAATTCTGACGGTATAGGCCCCGACAATTCGTTGCTAGACAAAACCAAATTTTCTAACTAGGTCAAGTTTCCAGGAGTTGTGGGTATTGCGCCGCTTAAGGTGTTGTTGAATAGCTGCAAATTTTGCAAGTCGTGAAGCATTCCTAACTCCTCAGGAATGGTACCTGAGACCATGTTTACCTGAATGTCAAGCACAATTAGCACTATTAGATTACCCAAGGATGTTGGGATGGGGCCCGTGAGGCTGTTATATGAGAGCATTAGCTTGGTTGGACTTTGTTAGCGTTGTTAGGTTACCTCATGTTTTGATATATTTGTTAAGTATTTATGTATATGTTTATATGTATTGGATGTGTCTAAATCTGACTTTAGCCCTTAGACTGTTGTATCTATAAATACTGGGCTTTTGACCCTAATACAACTTTGAAGTTAATCTTAACATGGTATCAGAGCAGAGTTTCACAACCCTAACCCTAACCTCCCGTGGTTGTTGACGTTTTCGCCGCCACCGCCGTCGTCGTCGCCATCAGATCCACGTTTCTTCGTCGGTCATCCTCCTCCTCGCGTGGGCGCCTCCGTCCTCGCCTGGCACCGTCCTTCCCAAACGGCCCCGTCGGCCGCGCCTCTGCCTCCCCGCCCAGCGTGCCGCCTCCCCGCTCGGCCGCCCCTGCTCACCGCCCCGTCGGCTGCGGGCCCGCCTCCCCGCCCGGCGTGCCGCCTCCCCGCTCGGCGTGACGCCCGCCGCCGCCCCTGCTCACCACCCCGTCGGCCGCACCCGCCCGTCGCCGCCCCTACTCACCACTCCACCTCGTCGGCCCCGCCGTCCTCGTCGGCCAAGCCTCCCCGCGTGGCCTCCTCGGCGGGCGCGCCGCCCACCTTCGGCCGGGCCCGCGCCGTCCGCCACAGTCGGCCGCACCTCCCCCCGTGGCCTCCCCGCGCCCCCCGCCGCTTGATCCGGCCTCCCCGCTCGGCGCAGCGCGATCCGACACCCTTCTTCATTTTTTTTTTTTTAAAAAAAAAGGACTTCTGCACCCTTTTGTGTGTGCTCCTTTTAGTTGATGTCGTTTGTCTCCTCGGATCTTACGATCCCTTCCTCTGACGTTATTGCATCTTCAGTTTCTTCAGGAGGTTTCTCCCTGCCACTCTGTGATGTGAAACTCAAAAGCACTGCTGATTACGCGAGTGGTCTATTGTCATGACATCTCTTCTTGATGGTTTTGGCCTGCATGGACATGTGGACGGGACACGTCGCCAGCCACTCCCCAGTGATCCTACTTTGTCTACTTGGCTTCGTGATGAAGCCCGGGTCAAGTGTCTTATTATGCAGAGCACTTCGTCGGACATTCGGTTGAGTATCGATTCTTTACCCACTTGTCAGGATATATGGGATTTTCTTGCTGCTCGCTACCGACAGGTGGGTCATGCCCTTCGCTGGTCTCTTTGCCAGCAACTTTCTGCCTCTCAGCAGGGCGATCAGACTGTGGAGGAGTTTTACAGTCAGCTCTGCAAGATTTGGCGTCAGCTGGACTCTATGGCACCCACCGATGCCGGACCTCTCACCCTTCGGTATAGGGAAGAGGAGCGTGTTTTTCAGTTTCTGATGCGTCTCCGGTCAGAGTTTGAGATGGTTCGCTCTCAACTTCTGAATCGTGAGACCCTCTGCTCTTTGGAAGAGACTGTTCGGGCTCTTGTTGCTGAGGAAACTCGACTGCGTTCTTTGGCGTCTCACTTCACCTCATCACCTTCTACGGTGTTGGCTATGTCGCCGTCTAGTTCGACTTCTCTGCGCACTGAGGCGCGTACTCCTGCGGTCTGTTCACACTGTAAGAAGCCGGGCCATACTGTTCAGCGCTGCTTCAGTCTTCATCCAGAGCTGAAGGCTTAGTTTGAGCGTGATCGTGCTGCTCGCCGTGGCCGTTCTACTCCTACTGTGTCTTCTAGCCCATCCTCTGATCAGCCGGCTCCTCTCACTGCTGCAGAGCTGCGCCAGCTTCATACTCTTTTACAGCGCCAGACTACTATATCCTCCTCGTCTTCTGCTGGGGCTGCAGTTCACTCTACCCCATCATCAGGTACAGCTAGTCCCTGGGTTCTGGATTCAGGGGCGTCTTTCCATATGACGTCTGATTGTTCCGCATTACAATCATGTCGGCCGTCCCAGGATCATATTTCAGTTCAGACAGCTGATGGCACTACTTTACCGATTACACATCAGGGCATCATTTCTACCACTCCGTTTACTGTTTTTGATGTCTCTTGTGTACCACAGCTGCAGCTGTGCCTTATGTCTGTCTCTCAGCTTGCTCGGCTGAAGTGTTTTATTGGGTTTGATGATTCTTTTTGCTATGTGCAGGATCATCGGACGGGAGCTCTCATTGGACGTGTCCGACTTCACAGTAGCCCCAAGAGTCTCTACCACCTTGATTACCTACATCTTCCGGTTTCTTCTCCGCCCACTGCTACTTCGGTCTCCACTCCTTCAGTATTCGCGTCTGTCCCTGCGTCGTCTATCAGCTTTCACCAGTGGCATCATCGTTTGGGTCACCTTTCTCACCCTCGCTTATCTAGTCTAGTGCGTCAGGGTGTTTTAGGTCCTGTCACTTCTGATAGTTCTTTATCTTGTTCGGGTTGTAAGCTTGGCAAACAGCTACAACGTCCGTAACTAGTCTTTCTAGGTCAAGTCGTGTTTTTCAGCTTATTCATTCTGATGTATGGGGTCCTGCTCCTTTTATTTCGAAAGGTGGACATAAATACTATGTGATTTTTATTGATGATTTTTCTCGTTATTGCTGGATTTATTTCATGAAACACCGTGGTCAGTTGTTATCTATCTACCAGTCTTTTGCTCGTATGGTCCATACTCAGTTTTCCTGCTCCATTCAGACCTTTCGCTCTGATTCTAGCGGTGAGTACTTGTCCACATCATTTCGACAGTTTCTCTCTGATGAGGGTACCCTTCCTCAGTTATCTTGTCCAGGTGCTCATGCTCAAAACGGTGTTGCTGAACGCAAACACCGTCACATTATTGAGACTACTCGTACTCTTATGCTTGCCTCTTTTGTTCCTCACTCCTTCTGGGCTGAGGCTATTTCTACGGCTGTGTATCTTATAAATATACAGCCGTTCACTAGTCTCGATGGTCGGGTTCCTTCTCAGCTTCTATTTTCCACTCCTCCGACATATGCACATCTTCGAGTCTTTGGGTGTGCGTGTTATGTCCTCCTTCCTCCTCGTGAGCGTACCAAGTTGACCGCTCAATCTGTTGAGTGTGTCTTTCTTGGCTAAAGCCGTAAGCATAAGGGTTATCGTTGTTACGATCCCTCTGCTCGTCGTCTTCATTTCTCTCGAGATGTCACCTTTGATGAGAGTCGACCTTTCTTTTATTCTTCTTCTTCTCATTCATCTGTTCCCACAGAGTCCATCAGTTTTCTCTCCATCCCCTCCTATTCTCTTTTTCCTTCTTCCACTTCATCTGCTTCCGCCTCTCCGTCTGATAGCTCTTCCCCTGTCCCACCGCTCTCTATAGTCCAGCCTTCATCTTCTGAGATTTTGTCTTCTTCGTCTTCTGAGCCTTTGTCTTCTTCCTCTCCTGAGATCTCTTTGGATTCTACTACTCGTGATTTGGCCTCTTCTGATGAGACTTCTACCGATGATCTGCCATCATCCTCATCACCCAGGTATGCACTTCATGATCGTAGTACGATTTTACCTCCTGCTCGTTATAGTATGCTTCTCACCAGTGATGTTCAGGAGCCTAGCAGCTATCAGGATGCGGCTCACATACCTGAGTGGCAGCTAGCCATGACCGAGGAGCTCTCCGCTTTGGAGCATACAGGGACTTGGGATGTTGTTCCTTTACCCACAGGTGCAATACCCATTACTTGCAAATGGGTTTTCAAAATCAAGACACGATCGGATGGTTCTATTGAGCGCTATAAAGCGCGTCTTGTTGCTCGGGGATTTCAGCAACAGTATGGCCGTGACTATGAGGAGACGTTTGCTCCTGTTGCTCATATGACCACGGTGCGTACTCTCATTGCAGTTGCTGCTACTCGTCAGTGGGCTATTTCTCAGATGGATGTGAAGAATGCGTTCCTTCATGGTGATCTTCAGGAAGTAGTCTACATGCAGCCACCACCTAGTTATTCTGCACCTACTGGCCATGTTTGTCGTCTTCGTCGTGCTTTGTATGGTTTGAAACAAGCGCCTCGTGCTTGGTTTGCTCGCTTTAGTTCAGTACTTCTGGCTGCTGATTTTGTTGCTAGTACTCATGATCCGGCCCTATTTGTTCACACTTCTGCTCGTGGTCGGACGCTTATCTTGCTCTATGTTGATGATATGTTGATTACGGGGGATGATAAGCAGTATGTTGCTTTTGTTAAGGTGTGTCTCAGTGAGCAGTTCCAGATGTCTGATCTTGGTCCTTTGGGCTATTTCTTGGGTATTTAGGTTCTTTCTACTGCAGATGGCTGCTACTTATCTCAAGAACGGTATGTTCTTGATCTACTTGCTCGTTCTGGTCTCACTGACACTCATACAGCTGCTACACCCATGGAGTTGCATCTGCAACTGCGACCCACCGATGGCTCTCCTCTTGAGGATCCCTCTCGATATTGTCACATTGTTGGGAGTCTGGTGTATCTGGCTGTCACTAGGCCGGATATTTCCCATGCTGTTAGTGTTCTTAGTCAGTTTGTCAGTGCTCCCACCTCGGTACATTACAGTCATCTCCTGCGGGTACTTCGCTATTTACGTGGCACTTCTTCCCGTGGTCTGTTCTATGCTCGGACCAGTCCGCTTCACCTACATGCTTACTCTGACTCTACTTGGGCGAGTGATGCTACTGATCGGTGTTCTATCACTGGCTATTGCATCTTCATGGGCACTTACTTCTCTGCTTGCTTGGAAGTCCAAGAAACAGACCGCTGTTTCTCGTTCTAGTGCTGAGGCTGACCTTCGTGCTTTGGCTACGATTACTGCTGAGATCATATGGCTTCGCTGGCTTCTTGCTGATTTCGGTGTGACTTGTACTGCTCCTACGTCACTTTTATGTGACAACACGAGTGATATCCAGATTGCGCATGATCCTGTGAAGATGAATTAACCAAACATATTGGTGTTGATGCTTTCTTTACTCGCTATCATTGTGAACACGGCACTATTGATCTTCAGTATGTGGCCTCTGATCTTCAGGTTGCAGACTTCTTCACCAAGCCACAGACACGCGATCGTCATGAGTTCAGTCTTTCCAAACTCAATACGTTTGAGCCTCCTTGAGTTTGAGGGGGGTGTTAAGTATATATGTATATGTGTATATGTATTGGATGTGTCTAAATCTGACTTTAGCCTTTAGGCTGTTATATCTATAAATACTGGGCTTTTGACCCTAATACAACTTTGAGGTTAATCTTAACAATATTGCAAGACCAGTTAGCGTTGTTAGGCTACCCAAGGATGCAGGGATGTGGCCAGTGAAGTTGTTAAGAGTATATCCACAGTTTAGAGATACTCTGTAAGCCACGAATCTCAGGCGGTATTTGCCCCTTTATTCAATTTCTTGAGAGGTCAAGATAGGAGAGTGCCGATAAAGTCATAGGGGTGTAATCGGATCAGATTCGGTCGGATAGTGGTCATATTAAATCCAAATCCTATTAATTTTATTCAAATTCAAATACAAATTCGGATGTACTCGGATTTAGATACGAATCAGATAGTTATCAAATTTGAATTCGAATCAAATTTTTACTCCATTCGGATCGAATTCGAATATTATTCAGATTATACTACTGTTTCATTGATGCACTTGGCCCGCCTAGTCTGGAACTTGCTAGTATGTTTTTTGTTGTGTATTTGGGAGGCATGTGGGCTCGAAAAGAAATGATGTAACATAAAAATACACATTCGTACTACAAACCTGTAAATGTCAAAATATGTTTTAGGGAATGAGAGTAATTTCCCAAAATATTTTAGTCCAATAAATTTTTGATGACCATACAGCAAGCTCTGGCAATGGCGGTAGAGGAGGAGGAAGCGAGGGGCTTCAGCGAGAGGTTCAATGACGACCTTTTTCCAACTTCAGCGGAGGTGAGCGGCGATGGCCTTTGTCGAGCTTCGACGGTGACAACTTCGACGGAGACGATGGCTCCCATGCGGCCTCCGGGGAGGAGGCGACGGTGGGGAGGCGAGGGACGGGGGAGGAGGCGGCGATGGGGAGGCTAGGGACAAGGGAGGAGGCGGCGGCGCCGACGAGGGATAGGAGAGGAGGAGGCGTGGGTGTAAGTGTTGTGTAAAAGACTAGCGGGTTACCCTAAAATCAAAATCTAAAATCCAAACGGATGTGGATATTATTCGAATCCAAATCCGAACACGAATCCAATATTCTATACCAGATCTGAATCCGAATTTCGGAAAATAATCGGATATATATCCGAATCCGAATCTGATTATATAATCGGATATCCAAAAAGACATCCGAATCCGATTTTTTTGAATTCGGTACCCGGATTATCCAATTACATCCGAATCCGATTACACCCTATCAGCCCATGGAGACTGTTGTTGCTGAGATCAACATGTGTAAGGAATGGCAGTGCCAAGAAGTCGAGCTTGTCGAGCCGGCCATGGATGCCGGCATTTAGCAGGGAGATGTTGGTCACAACCCAGGGCATGCGTCGGCCGTGATGCACGGCACTACACATCATTTCAGTCCAATTGCATGGGCTAGTGTTGTGCTTCTAGGAGCTCATCTGCACTAGTGAGCTCCGGAGAGTAGACTTCCATTGAATAAGGGCCATTTGTTGAGACTTCAGTGAAATTCCCCTCTGCCGCCACACCGCATGCGCTTGCAGGAAAACAAGGTAGAGCAGTAGCAAGAAGAGCTGGAGTGCCGGCATGGTACTAAATAAGATGAGGTGTGCGTCTGTGTGTGTAGGGTGGTTGTGACTGTGGATTCTCAATTTCAGAAAGCACCAGATATTTCAGAATGGTGGAATGGAAACAGATAATTGTATGAAGAAATTTGACATATCTTGGTGATTATAAGCTATTTTGGCTTTCATCAATTTTGAGTGATAAGAATAACGCTCCTTGCAAGTTTTTGAGTAATTGAAAATATTTCCCGTTGGACATATAGTCTATTCAAAGTTTCAACAATACCTGTATTTAATTTGTTATTATCATCCAAATGCTATGTATTTGTCCACACAAATGCTGGTACTACATCCACTTCAAAATAGATTGTTTTTATCATTTGTGGCCTCTAAGATACAACTTAGATATAACTTTGACACTAATTTTAATCATAATATGATATTAAAAGGAATAAAAGTATAATATTTTAAAAGTCTTTTTTACAACATATCTAATGGTGCTATTTTTGCAAGACTAATCTAGGTACAAGTAAATATATTAGTATCCAATTGAGGAAAACTAACTGCACATATAGCATAGTAGCATCTATTTAGAAATGGAGTTGGTAATTATTTTTCCTGGATATACATGCATGTTAACATCTCCAAGAGAAAGGAGAATTGTGCATGTTAATTTAAATTGGCAGTTCCAAGTCCACTAATGTTGGCAATTATTGTGCATGACAAATCTTTTTGAAGCAGTCAAAAGTTCTGCTTGCATACTAGTCCATAGTAGAGGTGTAAGTCAAGCCGGCCCGATAACGGCTCGGCCCAAAGCACACTAATTTGGCCCAGCACGTGGCCTGACCCGGCAAGAACATTAATGGGCCGTGCCAGCTCGGCACCGGTTACTAGGCAGTGCCAGGCCGCAAAAATCGGCCCACCGGCGGCACAGCACGGCACGGTACCGTGGGCTATGCCTAGGCAGGCACAGCCGGTTACATAGCAGGCCGGCCCAGCCCATTACATAGCAGGCTGACCCAGCATGTCACGACACGGAGCGGCCCGTTAGCACACGGGCCGGCCCAATACTGTACAAGAGGCACGCGTTACGCTTACGCGAGGCTGGAGTAGGCTCGGGCGCGAGAAATGAGGTAACACGCGGCAAGTGGCAATGGGCGCGGGAGGCGACGCGACACGCATTGACACACGCAACACGAGGCTGGCAGTGCATAGGAGCGGGCACGGGACGAGAGGAACGGGTGGAAATTTTTGGAATTTGAATGGACGGCCTGATTTCTCACATGCGGACGCAATGAACGGTCCGATTTTACACATGCGAGCAATAGTCTGATTTGGATTGAACTGCCAGATTTCTGGCACATGTGCATGATGAACGGTTGGATTTCAAACGCGGCCGGTAAAGGAAATGGTCGGATTTTTTTTTACTATAAATACCCCCAAACACACACAAAAATGAGGATTGTGCACGTTAATTTGAACTGGCAGTTCCAAGTCCACTAATATTGGCAATTAGTGTGCATGACTAATGTTTTTCAAACAGTCAAAAAAATCTACTTGCAAACTAGTCTATAGCTGCCTAATTTTGTTCTATACCTCTAGTAAACCTGTGATCAATATGGTCAAACATGCAGTGATGGACTTTTTGTGGTGCAAACTATAGCACACGCACTATTATGTTTTTATCTTTATTTTGTGAAAAAGAATCAACTTTGAGTTAGTATTAATGGCTCTAATAAGTGTTATGTACATATCAAATTCACCCTAAACATCTAATAAGAGACTAAACCATGCACATTAGCCACTCGGATAGTGTATCCTCTATAGTTTAGGGAGATAGTAACATGAATGAAATGCCAGTCTTTACTGATCTGTGCAATGTATTTGTACAATCAGGATACATACAATCAAGGTATATCACAAACAACATGAATAAGATCATTGTGCAAGCAAGATGTAGAATGCAAATTGCTAAGGTCTTCGGAAGGAGCCATTCCCATATTATATCTGCATGATAATAAGCTGATATCAACAACACAACAGGATGCAAATCCACTGCTCACTGTACTCTCCGCCGCCTGTCTATAGCCACAGAGCATAGTGAAGCCACGCTACTGTATGTATATGCCTGGTCCTTGCAAAACGTCATAATTAACCTGAAAGTAGAACATGAAGTAAGGTCATTTGTAAACACCTCTAAAGAAAAGTAGTATATGAAAGCCAATGTGATGTGTAACATCAAGCACAAGAACAATAGCGTAGGCAGCAAAGGATGCAGATTATTGTTACAGCAGACAATAACATTACTTAGGATTTATAAGAGTGCACTGGAGAAGTCATCCATAGTACCATGCTTATGCATCCAGCAGTTCATTCAGTGTGAGTTCATTAAGATGTGCTGGGAAGGAACTGGAAGACTGATGATGGATGAGTGCCTGGTACACCTCTTGCATTGTTGGCCTTGCTTTAGGAGAAGCTCGCAAGCAGGAAAATGCCACCATGATGAGGACAACTACACCTTTCTCCTCTGTTGTTGTTGGTGCAATAGGTCGTCGGTCAATAATTTCCTTGGCCAGTGTATGTTGTTGCTGCCTTGATGACGAAAGGCAATGCAGTAGATCTCCTGGATGCTTCCCCATTACCAACTCTAGCACAACCACTCCGAAGCTATAAATATCACATTTCTCCGTCACAACAGATGTGTAGGACAACTCTACCAAAAAAAAACAAGAATTAGGAACCGGTCGTGAATATAAATACACGCTTTGGTGCGAGAATGAAGTATGCATGTACCAGGAGCCATGTAGCCATATGTCCCTGCTAATTCACTCCAATTTGACGAATCAGGCTTCAGAATCCTTGCCGTGCCAAAATCTGAAACATAAGCTTTGAAAGTTGTATCCAGTAAGATGTTGTTGCTTGTTATATCTCGATGGATTATCGGTGGATTGCACTCATTGTGCAAGTAAGAAATTGCTTGGGCCACATCCTTTACAAGAGTAGTTCTCTTTTCCCAATCCAGTTCTTTTGCTAGTTCCTCATTTTCTAAGATCATATGTAGACTTCCTCGTTCTATATAATCATAGACAAGAAACTTATACTGTGGATGAGAGCAGTATCCGTATAGCTTGACAATGCTTCGTTGTCGGATTTCGGATAAAAATTCCATTTCGCTCTGAAATCTTCTTTCATCGTTCAACTCATCTTCGGTCAAGTGAAGCTTCTTCACAGCCACCAGTTGTCCGTCTTGGAGTTGCGCTTTGTAGACCCTACCATATCCTCCTACTCCAATGATGTACTTGTCATCAAAATTTTCTGTTGCCCTGATGATATCCTCAAATGCCAATTTCCCATCAAAATTCCATACAGAGAATATGTGTGTCTCTTTTATAGTCACACTTTCTTGAGGTTTTCTCTTGTTGTGAATGAGCATTATAATTCCAACACTTGCAAGAAGCATGACAATACTTACAGGAAGAACAATTAGCGGTATCAAACTAAGTTGCTTGCTTTTATGGTGATCAAATGTTCGAGTTGAATAGCAAGGTGGCAGGCCAGAGAGATTACCACATAGACCTTTATTGTGGAGAAACCAATCTGCTGAAGCATTTTGGAATTGACGTCCCACCGGGAGTGGTCCTTCCAAGTTGTTGTAGGATACATCAAGTACTGATAGGCTAACCATGCTTGCAAATGAGGCTGGAATGCTTCCACTGAACTGGTTGTGAGACAAATTCAGAAATTCAAGCATCTGCATCTTTCCAAGTTGTTGCGGCAATGCACCATTGAGTTTGTTATTGCTGACATCTAGCATGATCTGTAGGCTTGCCAAATTCCCAATTGCACCAGGCAGATTTCCAGTCAAGTTGTTGTCGCTGATCTTCAAGTACCCTAGTTTGAAGCAGCCCTCCAATTCCTCTGGTATTGATCCACTCAAATGGTTTCCAGATAAGTCAAGGTAGTACAAATTGCTCAGTTTTCCTAGTTGGGAAGGTATGGGCCCAGATAACTGATTCCGTGCTAAGCTCAAGTTATATAAGCTCTTTAAATGGCTGATTTCTGGTGGGATCTCACCAATCAGATTATTAGAAGAGAGTATTAACTCTCCCAAGTTGGATAATTTCGACAGCTCTGGTGGTATTGCTCCTGTGATCATATTTTTTTCTACATGTAGAGTCACCAGGTTGGGACAATAGCCCCAATTTGGTGAGAGTTCTCCAAAAAACCTATTGGACATCAGGCGTACGCCTTTTAGTTGCGGATAAACACCAAAATGTTGAGATATATCTCCTGTCAGCTGGTTACTAGCAAGGTCAAGTTTGATCAAAGTTGTACATGTCCTCAAGCTCCCTGGAATGGGGCCGCTGAACATATTCCAAGCGGCATAAAAGTACTTGAGTTTGCCACCTTTACATACATCTGCAGGCAGATGCCCTGAGAAGGAGTTATTTGCCAGGATAATTGTGACCATGTTTGTGAGGTTTGCAAATTCTTGAGGAAGAAAACCAGATAATTGGTTATTGTTCACGGCAAAATCTTGAATGTTTCTCAAGTTACCGACAGTTGCTGGGATTGAGCCAGAAATTTGATTGTAACCCAACCACAAATTTTGGAGATTTACTAGATTGTTAACTTCATGAGGGATAGAATTGGTTATTTTATTTTGGTATAGACTTAGTGTTATTAGCTTGGTAAGATTTCCTATGCTAATAGGAATAGAGTTAGAAATTTGATTGTTACTCAATAACAAATTTTGGAGATTCACTAGATTGCCAATTTCATAGGGGATAGAATTGGTTATTTGATTTTGGTATAGATTTAATGTTATTAGTTTAGTAAGATTTCCTATGCTAGTGGGAATAGAATCAGAAATTTGATTTTGGTATAGACTTAACCATATTAGCTTGTTAAGATTTCCTATGCTGGTAGGAATAGAGCCAGAAATTTGATTGCTATCCAACCACAAATTTTGAAGATTCACTAGATTGCCAACTTCATGAGGGATAGAATTGGTTATTTTATTTTGGTGTAGATTTAGTGTTATTAGCTTGGTAAGATTTCCTATGCTGGTGGGAATAGCGCTAGAAATTTGATTGTTACTCAATGACAAATTTTGGAGATTCACTAGATTGCCAATTTCATAGGGGATAGAATTGGTTATTTGATTTTGGTATAGACTTAATGTTATTAGTTTAGTAAGATTTCCTATGCTAGTGGGAATAGAGCCAGAAATTTGATTTTTGTATAGAACTAACTGTATTAGCTTGGTAAGATTTCCTATGCTGGTGGGAATAAAGCCAGAAATTTGATTTTCGTATAGACTCAACCATATTAGCTCGGTAAGATTTCCTATGCTGGTGGGAATAGAGCCAGAAATTTGATTGCCATCCAACCACAAATTTTGGAGATTCACTAGATTGCTAATTTCATGGGGGATAGAATTGGTTATGTTATTTTGGTGTAGACTTAGTGTTATTAGTTTAGTAAGATTTCCTATGCTAGTGGGAATAGAACTAAAAATTTGATTGTGATCCAACCCCAAATTTTGGAGATTCACTAGATTGCTAATTTCATGGGGGATAGAATTGGTTATGTTATTTTGGTGTAGACTTAGTGTTATTAGTTTAGTAAGATTTCCTATGCTAGTGGGAATAGAACTAAAAATTTGATTGTGATCCAACCACAAATTTTGGAGATTCACTAGAGTACATAATTCTTGGGGGATGAAACCTGTGAGATTGTTAAAGGAGAGCCCTAGCTCAGTGAGACTTCGAAGGTCACCAATCTCATATGGTATTTGTCCTTTGAGCCAGTTGTTGTCAAGATAGAGGGTAGAGAGTGCTGATAATAAGCTGATGTTGGCAGGAATGGTGCCATGGATATTGTTGTTGCTAAGGTCAACATATGTGAGGAACGGGAGAGCTGAGAAGTTGAGCTCGTTGAGCCTACCATGGATGCCGGCATTTGGAAGGGAGACGTTGGTGACGACCCAGGCCATGCGGTGGTGGCCGTGGTGCACGGCACTACACATGACTCCAGTCCAATTGCATGGGCTGGTGTGGTGCTGCCAAGAGCACATCTGCACTGGTGAGCTCCAGAGAGTAGACTTCCAGTGAAGAAGGGCCACTTGTTGGGACCTCAGTGAGATTCCGCCATGCCGCAATGCATGTGTTTGCAGGATATCAAGGCATGTCAGGAGTAAGAAGAGTAGGAGTAATGGTGTGGATCGCATTTTATTGTGCAATATCAGTATTTGGAGTTTCTGGGGGTTGTTCCAAATTTTTGGAGTGCTTGAGTGGAGAGATGAGATTACATGGACAGTGCTACTCCAAATATATACAATTGTTCAAAATAGTATTGCATAGTTGGCACAATTGACCGAAAGCAATGTGGCCAAGCTGGTCCCTAGTGTCACTCTATCAGCCTCTTTTTTCTCTATTCATGCATGGGAAAATGGCAAATGTGATAGCTGCTGCTAGCGATTTTATTGTCCAAACATCTAAAAATTCCTCCTCTAGCATTTATGGAGTTGTCAAAACTTATGTGTGTCGCGGTGTTACGAACCCCACGGTAGGTTCAATGACGTAGAACACGCGCACGACAATGCGAGTTGACTGTGCGACAAGTCATTCTGTGTTGGACAATCACAGAGAGTGACAAGAAAGATTTATATAGATTCAGGTTCCAGTGAGACCCTACTCCTGTCGACGCGCCCCCTGATGTAAGTCCGCTGGGATGGTTGTCTCGCGGGGAAAGAGCCCTTAGACGTGTCTATTGACTTAATGTATATTGCATGTAAATGAGAGTATTGTTACAAGAGAGGGGGTACAAGGGGTATAGATAGTCCTTCGAAAGATGCAAA
Source organism: Pharus latifolius (assembly GCA_019359835.1). NCBI lineage: Eukaryota > Viridiplantae > Streptophyta > Magnoliopsida > Poales > Poaceae > Pharus > Pharus latifolius. The sequence continues at coordinate 1,664,070 of CM033328.1, forward strand.
TTACTAAATTATCCTAGCTTCAACCATCGGATCAAGGGTGTGATGATCCTTTCACGGGACATAATGTTTGGATCTTGGACATGTGTCCACTTTTGTTCCAGAAGTACTTGTGGGGACATTAGCTCCCAGGAACAGTCGAGCTCTCCCATCAGTGACAAGGCTCGAAGAGGACCGAGGTCTGCACCCGGATACCCGCCAAAGCGGACGGGCCTCTACCTGGGGAACCATCCGGGGAGGAACAAGTCTGTACCCAGATGGCCACTAGAGAGGGTGGGTCTCGATCCGAGGAATCATCCGGAGAGGAACAAGTCTGTACCCGAATAGCAGCCAGAGAGAACGGGGCCTCAATCCTGGGAACCATCACAGGATCGGAATTGACCTAGTTCCATAGAATCGATTTCCAGTCTGGTCGTCCCCTCCACCAATGTGTTATAACGTGTAAAATCGAAAAGCCAAAATAGATACCTCTAGAGTGCTGACCACATACTTGAACAATGTGATAGCTTAAGTGGTCAGTGTCATTAGTGATTACGTGTGAGATCACAAATTTGATTTATATCAAGGTAGATTAGATTCGTAGATTTTCTAAAGAAAGTTATCTCCACTTCTCTTAACTCAAATTCTGAAAAGAAAAATGTCCCAATTATAATCAATGTAATATTGAATTATAAAGTCATGCATATGCAATAACAGTTGTGCATCTATCAGTCAAAACTTTCTTCCTTGAATTAATCAATATATCTTAGTTATCAAATTGTCCTAATCATTATATGCAACTTGATCAAATAACTCAACAATGTAACCTTTTGCAGTTAATTTCCACAGGTCCAACAATTCAAATGGCCCCGTAATCATAATCATAAACCCCATAAAAATCCTTCCTTTTTCTTCGCCTGCGTCATCACAAAAGAAGGTGAAAATGAGCAGGTAAAATTCCCTCCTTTCCACAGTTTAAATGATTAGAAATTTGAAATTTCCCTTGGAATCAGCTACAAAGATCCTAGTTTCCCCGATTTGAACTAAAAAATCCTACCTTTGCACAGTGCAAATCACGACCAACACAAATAGTTTGATTAGATGCCCTTGCCCTGACGCAGACGTATTAGAGGTTTGCACAATATCGTAGCCATAGATTGAAGCATGGATGGTCGGAGATAGATTGAACTTGATTGAAATAATTTTAAAAGAACTAGAACCTAAGTTTCAAAATTGATTAAATCAAATTGAAAAGATGTGGAATCTAATTTTCATATTTTAAAGAAGTAGCACTCAATTGAAACATTTGAGAAAAAATAAGGTTATTATAAGATTTCTCTAGTAACTTAAACAAAGTTTGTGTTGGTGTATGAAGTGGAATCTCAAAGTGTCTTCTTTAAGTTTTCATCTACCATTTGGGGGTGTTTTTCCTTTGTTTAAAATTGAGGTTTTGATTCAAACTATTAACCATGCATTTTGTGCTTGGTGTGGTCGCAATTTTGTTACAATTCATTAAATTAATGAAGACAACAAAAAAAAAGAACGTACTAAAAATGAATGCTATTGCACATGTACTTTCACTTTCATTCAAATCAATATTATACAAGTAGTAATGTTCAGCTAAAAATCTACAGAAATAGATGATTGCCGCCCTGAGTTAGCAAGGATGGACACGTAGCAAAAAAGGAGTAATAGACAAAAGATGCTCAAGTTTTACATACTACAATTAATATGGATGAAATACTAATGCATGAATACTTTCTCAATTACTCCTTTTTGCACCTCGTTTATTCCACCTTCTCTAATTAGTATCTCATATTTTTGAACTATGTGCACAGTAGCGTGGTACTCCAACAGAAAAATAATCTAGGTGAGTCCTGCTTATACTTTCCAACTATATTTATATACTCTCGCTCAAAAGTAATCTAGGTGGGTCTCTCTAAAAAACTCATCTATAATATATGTATGATAATTAATACATTTTCTTTCCTACCTCAATAATCAATACAAAATACTATAATCAGCCTCAATAGAAATTCTCGGACACTTTTTTTTAAAAAAGCTATCCTTAACTCATATTTTCTAAATAATTATGTTTAGGTCCTCTATGAATTTTATGAAATAAAACAGATAATGAGTTGTCGCTTGAAAAATGCATTAACAAAAATTCTACAAGCTACTTACATACACAAATAGAGTGCTTATAACTGAATAATTCGTATGCATGCACATGTATATTAAATACTTACATATGCATATTGAATGCTTACAACCAATACAACACATGTATACTGAGCATAAACTCATAGATTTTAAGCATTACTTATAACCAGAGAATATATATGCGCTTACACATAAAAAAAATATAATAAAAAATAAGGGCAAAATACAAGAAAAGAAGGGAAAAGAAAAAGTGTGCAAAATAACTAGTTACAAAAAATACAAAAAAATACAAAAAATTAATACAAAATTTCCTCTCTTATAAATAAATAACAAGAGAAAGAAACATAATTATATTTATGCAAAAATAAAAATAAAAATAAAAACAAAAAGTACGTGAAAACTGTCACCACTCAAATCAGGACTAGTCATATGGGATGCTATGAGCTAAAAAAATACCATGCATTCCACGTAAAATTGACCATTATTTTGCTTCACAATACTCATCCACTAAATAACACTCTTATAATAAACTAGTAAACATAAGAATTACTTAAAAACTAATATAAGTCAATTGACTACTCTAGAAAAATTACTATTGACATCATCTTATCCTTATCAGCTTACAATTGTGTTATAGAACTGCTTACAACTACTAACATCTCCACTTAATACTCCAATAAACTAGTACTAGTACTCTCTATAATTAGATGCTTACATTGCAAAATACACTCAATCACATTTTTTATATGGAAACACTCACCATACTAAATGCCAAAACAATTATATATTTAAATGTACAAATATATTTTTATGAGCTTACAACTCAAATAAATTTACTAAAACTAAAACACCAAGAAGAAGCATACTTTGTGTAAAAGAAAGGATTCAAAAATTTACTATTTCAATCAAATAAAAAACATACAAAAAGTAAATAACCATAAACTTGAGGACATAGAAGATTCAAACTACTTCCCACATGAACTACTCAGAAAGAAGTAGCACCAAATAGTATTTTCCTAGGGCATCTATTGGGTGAACGTGTACCCACACCTACACTTTCTTTTGTTTTTACTTCACACTCCATACTTTCCTATTGAGCTCTCCAGAAAGCCTGTTGGACATCAGGCGTATACTTTCTAGTTGTGGAAAAACAATGAATTATTGAGATATATCACTTATGAGCTGGTTCCCTCGAGGGTTAGTTTGATCAAAAATGCACATGCCCTCAAGCTCCCTGGAATGGGGCCGTTGAACATATTCCAAGAGGCATAAAAGTACTTGAATTTACCACCTTCACATACATTTGCACACAAATACCCCCGAGAGAGATTTACCAGTCAGCACAAGAGTGACCATATTTGTGAAGTTTGTAAATTCTCGAGGAATAGAACCTGATAATCGGTTATAGCTCATGGTTAACTTTCGAATGTTTACAAAGTTCCCGAAAGATTTTGATATTGAGTCAGATATTGGATTCTCATGCAACCACAAAAGTTGGAGATTACCAAGATTTCCCGTCTCTTGGGTGATGGAACTAGATATTTGATTTTGATATTGACTCAACCACGTTAGTTTTGTAAGGTTTCTTGTGCTAATGGGAATAGGGTCAGAAATTTGATTGCTTTCTAACCACAAATTTTGGATAGACTGTTTACTACATTATTAACTTCATATGGATGGAATTGGTTATTTTATTTTGGGATGGACTTAATGTTATTAGTTTGGTTAGATTTTCTATACTAGTGGGAATAGAGTCAAGAATTAATTGCAATCCAATCACAAATCTTAGAGATTCATTATATTATTGCTAACTTCATCGGAAATGAAATTGGTTATTTTATTTTGGGGTGGACTTAGCATTATTAATTCGATAAGATTTACTATGCTAATGGGAATAGAGCCAAAAATCAAATTAGAGGGCAAGATAAAAATATTAGAGATTTACTAGAGTGCATAATTCTGGGGGGGATGGGACCTGTAATTTTATTTTCAAAAAGAGAAAATTCAGTTAGCATAGTTAGATTACCAAAAGATGAAGGAATGTGGCCTTGAGGTTGTTAGAGTAGAGTGACAGCACGGTGAGATTTTGTAGGCGGCCAATATTATATGGTATTTGCTCAGATAATTCATTACCATACAGATACAAAACATTTAACTGGCTCAAGTTTTCAAGCGTTGCAGTATCTTATTGCTTAAGGTCCTCTGGAATTGGACCTGAGGCCATGTTTTGGTGAATGTCAAGTTCAGTGAACATTGTTAGATTACCCAAGGAAGAAGGGATGTGACCTGTGAGGTTGTTGTCAAGATAGAGGGTGGAGAGTGCTGACAAATGAGCCGATATTGACAGGTATGATCCCACGGGTATTGTTGTCGCTGAGTTGGGAAGTTGAGCTCGTTCAGCCTGCCTTGGATGTCGGCACTTGGCAGGAAGATGTTGGTCATGACCTAGGGCACTTGGCTGGAAGAACTTGCACCGCATGCACTTGCAGGAAAACAAGGCATAGAACAAACAACAAGAACTGAATTACCGGCGTCGATTGCACTTTACAGCAGAACATTGCCATCTGGTGTTGTTTCCAAAGATTTGAAGTCTTTGATTGGAGAGATTTGGAGTCTCTGATTTGTCGGCACAGTCGACTGAAAGCAATCTGACCAATTAGTGTTCAGTGTCGCCTTCTCTGCCTCTTCCTTCTCTATTCTTGCATGAGGAAAATGGGGATGATAACTGATGCTTTGTCCTAGAGTGAAATTACAGGAATTTGGTTGGAACAATCATTTCTCTAATGCATTAGGACTTGGGCCACTGCTTTTGATTTTGGCAATTAATCACATATACTTTTGAAATTAACCACTGTTATCTTGATGAAAAGGATAGACTTGTACAGGGACTAGGTGCTCATATCAATGCATGTATTACACGAAATTTCATCAAGATGTCAGGCGTTAATTTACATAATTTTCAGAAAAAAGTTTTGTACTAATTTTGCAAAACGCATTTCAATTTTTCATCCATCTTAAAAATCCCTCCTTTTCTTACAATTACCATTGGTATCAACTAAAAAGATCCTAATTTACTCGATTTGAGCATAGAAAAGATACCAAAAATACTAATAAATCCAGTGAAATTTGAACCATATTGCAAATTTCCGCCAACACAAACAGTTCAAACAGAAAAAGAAAACAAATTTTTTGAAAAGAAAAAAAGAAGCTCCTCACCTCCAATTTGAGCCAATGGCCACGCCGCCTCCCCTTCTACGGCCGCTTGCCGCCGCCGGCCACCAAGAACCCCCTGCGCCACCTCACCCTCCTCTACTGCACATGGTTTTCTCGACTGGTTTTTTCAAAAAAATTATTGTTGCAGCTAAATCCATTTGAAACTTTATAAAAGATTTATTACTTACTCCATCCGATCCAAAAAGATGTTTTTTTTTATTATGCACGGTCTTCAAGATGCATCTTTCACCATTACTTTTAGTATAACATGTTAATAAAAATTTATAAAATTTTAATATTATAAAAATATTCTTTGAAAAATATATTTGTATAATTTTTCTATGTTCAATCAAAATATTTATAATATATTAATGATCAAAATTAAAAAATTTAACTCTTTCCACTCAGAAAATGATATTTTTTTTGGATCGAAGAGCAACAAGGTTAACAGTGGATGATTGAAAGTGCACAACACATGTCATCTTATCAACATACACGTTATGATATTTGAAATTTCCGTTGGAATCAGCTACAAAGATCCTAGTTTCCCTGATTTAAACTAAAAAATCCTACCTTTGCACAGTGCAAATGTCGACCAACACAAATAGTTTGATTAGACGCCCTTGCCCCAATATAGACGTATTAGACATCCGCACAATATCGTAGCCATAGATTGAAGCATGGATGGTCGGAGATAGATTGGACTCGATTGAAATAATTTTGAAAGAAATAGACCCTAATTTTTAAAATTGAAAGAAGTGAAACTCAATTAAATCAAATTGAAAAGAAGTAGAACCTAATTTTCAAATTTTAAAGAAGTAGCACTCAATTGAAACATTTGATAAAAAGTAAGGTTATCGTAAGATTTCTCTAATAAATTAAACAAAGTTTGTGTTAATGCATGAAGTGAAATCTCAAAGTGTCTTCGTCAATTTTCATCTACCATTTGGGGGTGTTTTGCCTTCGTTTAAAATTGAGGTTTTAATTCAAACTATTAATTCAAATTTTTGCTTTGCCTGTACATCTCTTGAACCGAATGCCATATTTCTTTTGAGGAATTTGAGTAAACAAACAAACTAGAGATTTGTGGTTCCATAGAGTTTAGGAGCCAAGACATTATCAAATGATCATTTGTTTGCAATTCCTCATCCCTTGGATCGGTTTCTGCTGGTACAGTGTTCTTGCCGGTAAGTAGCCAAGCTTCCCTTTCCCACTAAGTGCGAGCCGAGTAGCCCGAGCCTAGGGAAGGTAGTTCTCTCCATTGAGCAACATCGGGGTCAGTCGGAGAGTAGGATTGGCCTCATTGGCCTTTGAATCGCTGCTCATTTTGCCCTGGATTCAGGTTTCATTATGACAAATTTCTTGATGAAAAGAGTTGATTTGATTCTTAATTGTTTTTCTTCTTTACATACTAAGTCATTATATACACAATATTATTTGAACGTTGGATCAAAGAAGGAAGGAATCTCAATTTGACATCTTTAACAAATGACTGTTGGGATTTAACAACTTGACATCTTCAACTTGACATCTTTAACAACCTGGTGGATTCTTGCACATCTTGTTTATTTGTTGCATGATCTTCAACAATGCTAGTGGGAATCGAGCCATGAAGTTGATTACTAGCCAATGTCAAATATTGGCTTTCCTCAATTTTGAGTCATCAGAATAACGCTCCTTGCAAGTTTTTGAGTAATTCAAAATATTTCCCCCTGGACACATAGTCTATTCAAAGTTCCTACAATACCTGTATTTAATTTGTTATTATCATCCAAATGCTTTGTATTTGTCCACACAAATGCTGGTACTACATCCATTTCAAAATTGATTGTTTTTATCTTTTGTGGTCTCTAAGATACAACTTAGATATAACTTTAACACTAGTTTTAATCATAATATGTTATTAAAAGATGTAAAAGCACAATATTTTGAAAGTCTTTTTTACGACATATCTAATGGTGCTATTTTTGCAAGACTAATCTAGGTACAAGTAAATATATTAGTATCCAATTGAGGAAAACTAACTGCACATATAGCATAGGGGCATCTATTTAGAAATGTTGGTATTTATTTTCCTAGATATACAGGCACGTTAACATCTCCAAGAGAAAGGAGGATTGTGCATGTTAAGTTAAACTGGTAGTTCCATGTCCACTAATGTAGGCAATTATTGTGCATGACTAATCTTTTTGAAGCAGTCAAAAGTTCTACTTGCATACTAGTTCATAGTTGTCTAACCTTGTTCTTTTCTTTTAGTAATCATGTAGTCAATATGGTCAAGCATGCAGAGATGGATTTTTAGTGGGACAAACTTTAGCACACGTACTAACTCTCTTGTGTTTTTATCATCATTTTGTGCAAAAGAATCAATTTAGAGTTAGTGTTGTCACTCTAATAAGTGTTATGTACACATGAAATTCACCCTAAACATATAATAAGAGACTAAACCATGCGCATAGCCACTCGGATAGTGTATTCTCTATGGTTTAGAGAGAAAGCAACATAAATGAAAGACTAGTCTTTGCTGATCTGTGCAATGTATTTGTACAATCAGGGTATATACAAGATACATGAATATCACAAAGCAAGTAACATGCATAAGATCATTGTGCAAGCAAGATGAAGAATGGAGATTGCCAAGGTCTTCTGAAGTAGCCATTACCATATTATATCTGCATGATAATAAGCTAATATCAACAACACAACAGGATGCACTTGCATCCCCCCCTATAATCCACTGCTCATGTACTCTCCACCGCCTGTCTATCGCCATAGAGCATAGTGAAGCCACACTCTTGTATATATATGTCTGATCCTTGCACAAGGTCATAATTAACCTGAAAGTAGAACTTAAAGTGAGGTCATTTGCAAACACCTCTAAATAAAATTATTATATGAAAGGTAATGATGTGTAACATCAAGTACAAGAACAATAGTGTAGGCAGCAAAAGGATTGGAGAGATGAGATTACTTGGATAGTGCTACTCCAAATATGTACAACTGTACTAAATAGTATTGCATAGTTGGCACAGTTGACTGAAAAAAATGTGATCTAGTTAGTCCCTAGTGTCACTTTCTCTGCCTCTTTTTTCTCTATTCATGCATGAGGAAGAGGGCAAAAGTGACAGCTGCTGCTGGGGATTTTATTGTCCAAACATCTCACAATTCTTCATCCAGCATTTATGGAGTAGTCGCTGCATGGAACCATTGTGGAGACTCACTAAATAAATGGCAGAAACTGCATGGAAGCACCCAAAAAATACCAACTTTTGGCATGATCGGCCGGCGTCTTCCAAAGAAAAGACCATGCAAGGTCTTAAGTAATTGATGGTTTGAAAGGCAGTCCATATCAAGTCTGTAGTGTATTCCACACCCCATTGTTGGTTTGAAAGACTCAAAATTCTCAAGTCTTGCATGCATTGGCCTTGCAGTTACAACTTACAAATTCCATGTCCTATCCTGTGTATTCAACTACAAAGAAGTTGATCTCTCCACCAGAGGTGACTTTGACTTGGCATTAAAAATTATAAGAACATGTGGAATCAAAAAACCGGGATAAATACCTCCGGAGTTCTGATCACAGACTTGAACAATGTAATAACTTAAGTGGTTAGTGTCATTCATGCTTATGCATGAGATCACAAGTTTGATTTATATCAAGATAGATTAGATTTATGAATTTTCTAAAGAAGACTAGTTCCAGTTCTCTTAACACATGTTAGGATTTTCTTAATTCTGATACAACATTTTAGGAACAACAAAAGACTTTTGATCTAACTTAGATCTCATCTCGTGAGATACGACCTAAACACGTACAATAACAAAAACAAGAATAAGAAAATCTATTTTAGAAAACTATGATAATGATGAAGAAACAACGACAATCAGAAAGAGAAAAGATTAGCGAAAAAGTCCACAAATTGTTGAGCTCAACTTCAAAAGAACACAAGAGATTGATGTCCTCAACCAACCTTCTATCTTTTGGACCTCTTAACTCTCGTTCTTTACAAGAGTTTGTTACTTAAGAAACACTTAGCCTCTTGTTCTCCCTTTGCTCCTCTTAGGACACTTGATAGTTTTCTAAATCTAATCACTACTACAGAAATGCTTTTCACTATCGGTTCAAAATCTACTCTACTATCGGTTCTCTTACCGATAGTGATCGGCACGATAGTAGAAAGATAGCACACTACTATATCGGTTGAAAACCGTTAGTAAAACATCGACATTCCCAACGTTCACTACTCGCCATCGAGTACTTCTTCTATCGGCTCGGATCTAAACCGATAGTATTGTTTAGATTTTTTCTATCGGCTCGGATATAAACCGATAGTATTGTGTAGGTATTTTCTATCGGCTAGGATATAAACCGATAGTAATGTGCAGACACGTTTAGTACTGGAAACTTTATACTATCGGTTGTTTATATGAACCGATAGTACTTTAATATTTATTCTATCGGCTAGGATATAAACCGATAGTAATGTGCAGACACGTTTAGTACTGGAAAGTTTATACTATCGGTTGTTATATGTGAACCGATAGTACTGTAATATTTATTCTATCGGCTGAGATCTAAACTGATAGTAATCTGTGGACACGTTTAGTACTAGAAAGTTTATACTATCGGTTGTGGTATATAAACCGATAGTACTGTAATATTTATTCTATCGATTTAAGTATATAACCGATAGTACTGTGTATTTTTTCCTATCGGTTATGTAGTAGACACAGTTAGTACTGGAATCCTGCACCTATACATACAGCAATACAGAGATACATTGGATCATTCACAAATACACCAATATTTACAAATATACACTAATATTCACATATTGAATTTGTTCACAGATACACTAATACAGTAATATACACATGCATTGGGCAAATTGAATTTATTCACATATTGATAGAGTTTATTCACAAATACAGCAATGAATCTATTCACATACTGAGTTTATTCACAAATATATACAGCAATCAACACATTCAATATATATTACACAAGTCAGTTACAGTCGATCGTTGATAGCCACTTCTTCCATGACATATTGAGCCCAAATTGTTCGCAGCTCCTTCCATTGAGGCAACTCATATTGCTCTTTGAACATGGTGCTCTGCATATATGCGTGTATGAAGTTAGGATCGTACGTCACATCAATTAAAGTTCTACTTTGAGTCAGGAAAAATGGTTACCTTAGGGAATTGGGCAAAGTTTCTCCTGATCAGGTCATACATGAATCTCATGACATAGAAGCCACATTCCCACGATTGTGGCTGCTGATGGCACTGGGAAAATTGCATATGCAAAGACATAAACCCACGTTAACTCGAAAGAACTAATTAAACTTAAATTAAAAGACTCATCATGAGTACTTCCATCCGTATTAATTACCTCATATTCTTTCCAAAAAATTGTTGTGCCCTTCGACGCGTCATGCCTCCCTCCAGCACTGACATAATTTTTGAAAGTCCTGTATTTAATTTAGCATTGCCGGTTAATATGTTATCATTAATTAGCTAGTCAGAGAAAAATTTAAAACAATTGTGTTACTTACGCGTCTATGTGCCACGTGAGGGTGAAAACATGCGCCACCCTGTCGCTCATTGAATCGAGGTAATAGACCTCATTCATCTATGGGCAAATGATGGCGAGGATCCAGTGGCCCCTACATTGCATATATAAGCGAACCGTTTCGTACATATGTTAGGTGTAACATACAAGAATGAGTTAAATTAGTAGGAAATGCACTAACCTTTGGTGGTACGGCGCAAGGATGAACTCTCGGTCCTGTTGCGCTAGTAGTGCCCTTGATATGTATTCCTCCGCATGTGCTTGGTCGTGCTCTAGCATCGTGAGGCTTATTTTCTCTGGGTCGAGGAAACCCACCTTGTCGCATGCCCTCATCGACGCCAGCCTATACATGCAGCTGGATGCAAAGTAGACATTAGTAAGTAGTGCATACAAAGTGATTAGATTTATGAAACGAACTGTGATAACTTCACAAAACAGCAAACTCACAGGACTCCAGTCCGTATGATGGACATATCAAGCTCCCGCCAGTTGAGGAGGTCGAACAAATCCTCATGGGCCACCGATATGCTCCCGGGCTCACGGTGAAAATGGCCTGGCCTGAAGTGAACCAAGAAGTTGATGTGGCGCCTAGATCGGGTCAGGTACCACTCGTGGAGACTTCTGGTTATTTGATCCATATTGCGCAGAAGGTACTCCGACACGAGTGGGGACCCGTTCTTGAACGTACCCGGCTGGCTTTGTTTCGCCCTGCCTTTGGCCTTGCCCTTGCCTTTGGCCGGGGAGCGAGTGTACACCTTCGAAGGTTGGGGTGTGGTGCCACCGGCCTCATTTGATGGAGAAGGGTTTGAGGCCGTCGTAGGAGGCATGGGGCCCGAAGGAGTTCGCTCATGCGTTGTGGCGGGGGTGGTGTCCTCAGGAAGTGTGCTGGTATCCATCGTCCACTTTAAGTACAAACGCATAAGTTAGATCTTGCAAATTGAGTATATTAGCTGAGTTGTAAGCCAGAATGGCTAGGGTTTACCTCCTGTAGTCTAACACCCTTCTTGGGCCACTGTATGTACGAGCCCAATGCCTCGCCAATTGTCCGCATCTCGTCCGTTGGGACGGGCAACGGAAATGAGCTGTAGCCCGGGAGGGCCATGTCCACCTGTACCTTTGCGTATCCTGGCTCCAGAGGTACGCAATGGATCCGGACATCCTCCCAAGACTGATATACGACCCTGTTTGCAACCGCAACAGGTTTGTCGCCTATGTTGATCAATAGGCTACAGCTCTCCGGCTTCTGCAATTTGCAACAATTATAACAGGTTAGTGAAACAATTCTAACGTAACGGGAGTGGCATCAACCGAACTTCATATAGAGGTCAAGAATTGCAATACCTCGATCAGGTCCACCGGATCCACGTGAACCTTCGAGCCGCAACTACTCGGCCTGGCAGCGTCGAGCTCGGCAGCTGGATCTAAACCCTTGGACTGCACAACTCGGCTGAGGCGTTCATACTTCTCGTTCATTTGAGCGAACATGTCAGTGAATTGTGCAGTCACATCTGCCCGTATCTTCAGAGATAGCTCCACCTCCCTTTCCTTCCAGCTGCCAGGCTTCTTCGCCTTTTGCCCGGGCTCCGAGAAGCCTTCCTTCCATGGCACCACAGCCCCCACGGTTCGCGTCCACCCTGGATGCTCCTTGTTTCCTAGAGCCCGGGTAAGAATGTCGTTCTCCCTGTGGGGAGTAAACAATCCCTCGGTCGCCTCCTTCGAGTAAGAGATCTGTTACATTGAAAGCTCTCTATTGTGAGGAACAAATATATACAAACTTGTACGCACTCTACGATTCCAACCAGGAAGTTAGCCAACTTACGAGTCGCTGCACGACCTCGACGTCCCTAGGGTTTGGGAACACCACAGTCCCCGTGGCCGACACGGTCCCTCTGGCCAGCCACCAGCGCTTGCATCGCGCATCGCGGATCTCGGAGAGTGCTAAGTCAGGGGAGTCGACGAAATTCGACGTCTCGTCTTCAGCCTTCTTCCACTGCTCCTCCTTCCCCGCATAGCCGCGAGAGCCGAGCCGGTGTGGGTGGTCGTTCCTCCTCTGGATTGCCTTGTTCTTCTCGCTGAGGGCCTTCGTACCAGAAACAAGAAAATTAATGCACCGCTGCTTACTGCATACAATGGTGTAACCAAGCAAAGGAACCATACATACCTTGAACTCAGGAGTCCCCTTCTGTTGGGCGAATTGCTCCCATACCTCCTCCGTTATGAAGGGGTACTTCTCGCATGGAGATTTGCCTTCAGCGAAGAAGGTACTGACGAGGACACTCTTGAAGGTTTTCCACGTGTTGTTCATGTCCTTCAAGCAAGCTATCTTCGGACCATCGTCGGGGATGTTCCACTTGGCCTGTTTCAAATCAAGCAAAGGAACCATATAAGCAGGACTTACCTAATCTCTGGGATCAACCAAGGGGATGTGATTACTCAAGAGTTCAATGATTTTGATTAATTTTACCTTCACTTCCGCCCACAGCCTATCCCTCTCGTCGGCCTTGACGTCCTTCCAGCTCTGGACGGTGATCTTCACCCTTTCCTTCGCCAACAGGGCAACATAGGCAGCATAGTGCCCGGCGTTCTTCCCGATCGGTCTCCCAAACTGGTTGAACTCACATGAAAGATCCGCGCGCTTGGCCAAACGACCCAACATCGTCGCGCCTCGCGCCTTCCTCTTGCGCTGGGACGAGGCAGCGCCATCTACGTTCGCCCTCCCCGAATCACTACTATCAGCCGAGGGAGATGCCGACATGGCTTTACCTAAAATTCCATGAACAGACCATCAATTGATATGAAGAAAGGTACATGACAAAGTTCATAACTAAAATTGTTGTGCCCTACGCTAATCTCTCTGCATGAACATAAGGTCTGTTAAAATTTAAATGAACCAAAATTTCAGCTGAACATTAGAAAATGGGAAGTGATTCACAGAAAATTCAGATTAGCAAATTCAGATTAGCAGTGGGAACTATGACATACTCTATTTCCTATCGGTTTTTCCAGTAAAACCGATAGTAATCAAGTTTGTAATCAGGAAAATTTAAAAGATTAGCAGTGCAAACTAGGCTAGTCTCTCTGCAGGAACATAAAGTCTGTTAAAATTTAAATGAACCAAAATTTCAGATGAACATTACAAAATGGGAAGTAATTAACAGAAAATTCAGATTAGCAGTATATAATATGACAGTCTATATTTCCATACGGTTTTCCAAGTAAAACCGATAGTAAAGAAGTGTGTATACAGGAAATTTAAAACATCAGCAGTACAAACAATGCTAATATCTCTGCAGGAACATACAGTCTGTTATAATTTAAATGAACCAAAATTTCAGATGAACAATACAAAATGGGAAGTAATCAACAGAAAATTCAAATTAGCAGTGGAAAATATGATATACTCTATTTCCTATCGGTTTTCCAAGTAAAACCGATAGTAATCAAATTTGTATTCAGTAAAATATATGAGATTAGCAAAATTTCAATGAAGAAAAATTTCAGATGAAAATAGAGTATGGGACATAATTAACAGCAAGGTCAGTTTAACAGCAAGGTCAATGAAGCAAAATTTGTTTAACAGCAAGGTCAGAATTGATGAAAATAGAGTATGGGACATAATTAACAGCAAGGTCAGTTTAACAGCAAAGTTTGTATTCAGTTAAAATCTTAATGAAGCAAAATTTCAGATGAAAATTACAAAATGGGACATAATTAACAGCAAGGTCAGTTTAAGGTATTTACTATCGGTTCTAAATAAGAAACCGATAGTGGACTACACTGTATGAAAATTTGCTTGTGATTTTCATCAATTCTGTCATTTTGATAGATATCAAGTTTGTAGTTCATGAATTTTACTCTAGTTTTATGTCTGTTATGCATTGAACAAAATATGTACCACTGCATACAAATTTAAGCAACAGACGCGAGCGATTTGGTGAGGAACACTTACAGTCGATCGTGGAGTGGCCGAAGGCGGTGGCGCAACGCAGTGCCGGAGGCGGTGGAGAAGCAGCTTGTGATCGGCAATGGTGGCGCAGAGGAGCGAAGAAGCGAACGTCGGCGAATCTAGGGTTTTCCGCATGAATATTTGGAAATTGGAATGTGATCAGTTGCACTGGAGGGAAAATCGTGCAAGGTTATAACCTAATATATGAATATTTACTATCGGTTCATAAGCACAAAACCGATAGTAAAAAATGTAAGTTAGGGTTTGCATTGTTGGCATTGTTCACTATCGGTTTTATTATACCAAACCGATAGTAAACTAATACAGGGGCTCATAACATAGTGTAAATCACTATCGGTTGTGAACAATAACCGATAGTATAGTTTAATTTCATATCGGTTTGGCACTTGAAACCGATAGTAAAATACAATGTTAACAGGATTTCCCTTAGAACAATTACAGATAATCTCAGTACATCATTTTGCATTTGTATTTTACTATCGGTTTTAAGACAATTAACCGATAGTACATGTTAATTTCATATCGGTTTGGAAGTTAAACCGATAGTAGAGTACTGTTAAATTGATCTAAAGGGATTTCCTGAGAACAATTACAGATGCATCTCAGTACATCAATTTGCACTTGTAAAGACACCTGGAACCCCATGCAAATGACTTCAAATAATTTTGAAATAAATTAACAGTAAAGACCAATCATGGAATGAAAATTTGCAGTTTTCATATTGATTTGTGAAAAGAATCAATTATTGCTCAAATCAAGGATATACTCCAATTGAAATGAAAATTTGCATAAATGATTCTCAATGCATCACGTATGTTTTCCCAAAGAATTTTTGATAAATGATTTGAAGAATTCTTCGATTAAAGATCCAAGTAATATACTCACTTACATATTGCAAATTAGTCAAGAGTGGTTGTCCACCCATAATCCTTCTTCGTGGTCGTCTCGCAGGTAACTTGTTTCGTCAATATCTTCAGTAGGGACAGATTGGATAATTCCATCTAAAAATGGAGGTAGTTCGTCGAACTGATCATACTCTTCCTCATCCATAACGTCTTCGACCCCAATAATACGTCTCTTACTGTGAAGGACAACGTGCAACTTTGGGTTGGCCGGGTCAACGATGTAAAACACCTGTGTGGCTTGCTCAGCAAGTATAAATGGATCATCTTGGTGTGCGACTCTACTGAGATCGACGAGAGTAAACCCATAATTGTCGACTTTAACACCTCGAGGGATTTCGACCCATTGGCATCCAAACAGAGGAATCTTAAGTAATACATAATCGAGCTCCCATATCTCCTCAATAACACCGTAATATGAGTCGAGTGCCCTTACTGCCCTGGCATCCTCCGAAATAGCAAGTAGTGTCACTCCACTACATTGCATAGTACTCTTCTCGTCCTGAGTTCTTGTGTAAAATGAATAGCCGTTGATGTCATACCCCTGCCAAGTCCCTACAGTAAATCTAGGCCCTCTGGCCAACCATGTAACAACTTCATCTATGTCGCCCTCAGAAGCTTGCAGGACTCTATTTTCTATCCACCCAGCAAATTTCCTATTATGTTCTCTGGTGACCCAAATCTCTGGCTTCGAGGGATTCTGTTTCCGTAACATTTCCTTGTGCTCGTGTATGTATGGCTCCACCCCCGTCATGTGCTGTAAGACCCAAAAATGGGCTTTTGCATACAGATCACTAGAGGGGACGACTGCTTTAAATCCAATCGTTCCAATGCCCTGAAGCCTGCCCTCATGCCGGGACGTAGGAACGCCAATTGGGTCAACCCTGGCCATATAGTTGGTGCAAAATTCGATCACCTCCTCGGCGGCATAACCTTCAATGATACTGCCCTCAGGCCGATGTCGATTCCTTACATATCCCTTCAAGATACCCATAAATCTCTCAAATGGATACATGTAGCGTAGGAACACGGGTCCACAAAACTTAATTTCTCTGACAAGGTGAACAATTAGATGGACCATAACATCAAAAAAAGATGGAGGGAAATACATCTCCAGCTGACAAAGAGTTGTAGTCACATCGCGTTGCAAATCGTCCAGTCAATCCAGATCAATTACCTGCAAGGACACAGTTGCAGCAAACATTCAGATCCAAAAAATCTGACAAGTTCCACGAATGGAGCTAATTAAGTTGCTAGGAGTACACGCTTACGTACCTTGCCAGATATTGTGTTGAAGAAATAACATAGCTTTGTAATTGTCTCTCTGACTTTGACTGAGAGAATGCCTCTGATAGTAATGGGAAGCATTTGTGACATCAGTACATGACAATCATGCGACTTCATACCAACCAGTTTCAAGTCTTTCATGGACACAAGTTTTTTCAAGTTCGCAGAATACCCGCATGGAACTTTGATACCATGTAGGCACTGACAGAGTTCTGTTTTTTCTCTTTTTGACAAAGTATAGCAGGCCGGGGGGAGGTATGTCCGCTTTCCCTTCTTCAACGGTGCAAGCTCAGTCCTTATGCCCATGTCGAGCATGTCACGACCAACGTTGATGCCATCTTTCGTCTTTCCTGGAATGTTCAACAACAAACCAGTCAAACTGTCACAAACATTTTTCTCTACGTGCATGACATCAATGCAATGTCGAACTTGTAAGTGCTCCCAATATGGCAGATCCCAAAGAATCGATCTCTTCTTCCAAACATTTTTTCCTGTAGGTTTAGAACATTTACCGAACTCAACTTTGATGTCCTTCACGCGCAAGTAAAGCTCCTTACCAGTCACAAACACTGGGGGTGATCCTTTCTCAGGCTTCCCATTGAATGACTTCCTCTTCTTACGGTAGGCGTGATGCATCGGAAGGAATCTGCCGTGACCCATGTACACTGTTTTTCTGCAGTTCGATAACCACATGCTTTCAGTTTCATCCAGGCAAATAGGACAAGCCTTGCCTCCTTTCGTACTATACCCCGACAAATTTCCATAGGCCGGGAAATCATTTATGGTGCAAAATATCATGGCCCGCAACATGAAATTCTCTCGCTTATGTGCATCCCACACCCGCACCCCTTCGCTCCACAATTTATGTAAATCCTCGACTAACGGTGATAGAAACACGTCAATATCATTCCCGGGTTGTCTGGGTCCTGAAATTAGTAACGACATCATGATGTACTTGCGCTTCATACATAACCAAGGAGGAAGATTGTAGATGCATGAAAGAACCGGTCAAGTGCTATGTCGACTGCTCATATTTCCGTGTGGATTCATACCATCCGTACTCAGCCCAAACCTTATATTCCTCACTTCGCCGCCAAACTCACTGAATGTTCTGTTAGTGTTTCTCCATTGAATGGAATCAGCTGGATGTCTTAGTTTTCCGTCTTGTTTCCGACCTTCAACATGCCAACGCAAGTACTTCGCATCTTTCGGATTTGCAAACAGCCGTTTCAATCTGGGAATCACAGGCAAATACCACATAGTTTTGGCCGGAGGCCCTTTCTTTACCTCATCACATCCATTGTGATAAATTCTGTCCCCATACTTATACCGCGATGCACCGCATCTTGGACAAACATGCAAATCCTCGTACTCGTTACGGTACAGAACACAATCATTTGGGCATGCATGTATTCTTTCGATTTCCATTCCCAACGGACACAATAGTTTTTGGCCTGGTAAACCGATCTTGGCAACTCATTTCCCTCTGGAAGCATGTCCGCTAACAGATCCAATAGCGCCGTGAAACTCTTATCGCTCCAGCCGTTGCTTGCCTTCAAGTTATATAATCTCAACACAGAAGACAACTTTGTAAATTTTGCACATCCGGGGAACAAAGGCTTCTCAGAATCAACAATTAATTTCTCAAATTTGGCTAAATCATTTTCGTTGTAGTCTTCTTCTACATCACGTAACATTTCATCTAAATTGTCGTCATCTACATGGACTTCCGAATGAACATTACCAATGTTCTGATCATGATCATCATTACTGCAATCCACTTCCGGGTGCTGCTGAGTGGTAGCGGTGCTCGTTTCCTCAAGATCTTCACCATGCCATATCCAACGGGTATAGCGTGCGTTAAAGCCACGACGAATCAAATGACTCCTAATCTGATCAGAGTTGCCGAATCTTTTTAAGTTCATACAATCTATACAAGGACAATGCATATCTTTCTCTCCCTTCTTCGCCTTTTCTTGCTCAGCAAATTTAATAAACCCATTCACACCCTCCAAATACTCAACAGTAGTACGTTTTATTCCATACATCCAATATTCTCGGTCCATCTACAATTATTTCACAGAATTGACAAATTCAAATAAATAATTAATGAATCAGGGCTTGCATATATGCATGAAACATAATTAGCTAGCTAGGCCATATGTGTGTATATGAGCTGCTTAATTACATTAAATGGATTTGTATATATATATATGAAACCCTAATTAACTTAATTGATGCATGCATTAATTGGAAGAGCCAGCTAGCTAGCTGCTTAAATTCAGCAAGCTATAGCTAGCTAGCCAACCTAGTCTTCTAGCTAGTTTGGAGCTACATGTATGAAGTTTAATGAATTGCAAGTAGAGAGAGAGAGAGGGAGAGTGTCAAAGAGTGATCGAGAGAGAGAGAGAGGTGGTGAGAAGATGACATTACCGAGGGGGATGAAAATATGATCAACCTCTCAGCTAGCTTCTCCAGATCACTCTAGCTTGGAGCCGTGCGCGGCTGAAATGATTCCAACATGCAGAGCGCAGAGCAGGGGTCGACCTAATTAAGTTGTACAATGTTACTATCGGTTCACACACAAAAACCGATAGTAAAATAAGGTCCCCACTGTCATAACCATTAGTTTATATGATGTCATTTTACTATCGATTTGTTTTATATAACCGATAGTAAAATTCACTATATTGTATCGGTTAGTACAGTAAGAACCGATAGTAAAAAGTCAGTAATTTCACTATCAGTTACGCGAGAAGAACCGATAGTGTTATTTAATATATTATATCGGTTGGTACAGTACGCACCGATAGTATATAGTCAGTAATTTCACTATCAGTTACGCGAGAAGAACCGATAGTGCTGTTTAATATATTATATCGGTTGGTACAGTACGAACTGATAGTACATAGTCAGTAATTTCACTATCAGTTACGCGAGAAGAACCGATAGTGCTGTTTACTATATTATATCGGTTTGTACAGTCCTAACCGATAGTATAAAGTGGGTAATTTTACTATCAGTTAAAAATGGAAAACCGATAGTACTATTTAATATATTATATCGGTTTGTACAGTGATAACCGATAGTATAAAGTGCGTAATTTTACTATCAGTTAAAAATGGAAAACCAATAGTACTATTTAATATGTTATATCGGGTTGTACAGTGATAACCGATAGTATATAGTTTTTCTATTTCACTAACGTTTTCCTTGTGTGCAACCGATAGTAAAATCACTCTTTTCCGCCGCTGTTGTCCTATTCTATCGGATTTTTCCCAGATTGCTCATAACCGTTAGAAAATATGGGTTAGTGAAATGCACTTCTGTAGTAGTGAATATTATTAGGATAAGAGATGTTCTTCTATCATAGGTGACTTTGACTTGGAATTGAAAATTATGGGTGTTATAACGTGTGGAATCAAAAAACCAGGATAGATACCTCCATCATAGGTGACTTTGACTTGAAATTGAAAATTGTGAGTGTTATAACGTGTGGAATCAAAAAGCCGGGATAGATACCTCCCGAGTCCTAACCATAGACTTGAACAATATGATAACTCAAGTGATTAGTGTTATTCATGATTATGCTTGAGATCATAAGTTTGATTTATGTCAAGATAGATTAGATTCTTAGATTCTCTAAAGAAATCTAGCTCCTGTCCTCTTTAACTCAAATTCTAAAACAAAAATGTCCCAATTATAATCAATGTAATATTGAATTAAAGTCATGCATATATGCAATAACAGTTCTGCATCTATTAGTCAGGAGCTTCTTCCTTGTCCTAATCAATATATGTTAGTTATCAAATTTTCCTAATCATTATATGCAACTTGGTCAAATAACTCAACAATTTAACCTTTTGCAGTTAATTTTCACAGGTCCAACAATTCAAATGGCCCCCTAATCATAATCATAGACCCCATAAAAATCCTTCCTTGTTCTTCCCCTGCATCATCACAAATGAAGGTAAAAATGAGCAGGTAAAATTCCCTCCTTCCCACAGTTCAAACGATTAGAAATTAGAAATTTCGCTTGAAATCAGCTAAAAAGATCCTAGTTTCCCCGAGTTGAACAAAAAAAATTCCACCTTTGCACAGTGCAAATGTTCACAGATACAAATAGTTCAATTCGATGTCCTTGCCGCGATGTAGGTGTATTGAAAGAAGCAGGACTCGATTAAATCAAATTGAAAAGAAATGGAGTCTAATATTCGAATTTTAAAGAAGTGAGATTCAATTAAAATATTTGAGAAAAAATAACTTAAACAAAGTTTATGTTAATGTATGAAGTGGAAACTCAAAGTGTCTTCTTCAATTTTCATGTACCATTTGGGTGTGTTTTGCCTTTGTTTAATACTGAGGTTTTGATTCAAACTATTAACCACGAATTTACAGTTGGTGTCCCCGCAATTTTGTTACAACTCATTAAATGAAAGAAACAACCAAAAAAAATGTACTAAAAAGAATGCTATTGCACATACACTTTCACTTTCAATCGCATAATCAATATTATACAAGTAGAAATGTTCAAGGTTTAAAATCTATAGAAATGTGTCACTTTATAAATTGTAGACGAATCTTTTCATACGAATCTTTTCATACTAATTTTATTAAATTGAGTGGTTGAGATTTGTATGCCTTATATGCATATATAATTGAAATTAATTTACACATGTATTTATTAGGATATTCTTGATATTTGTGGTTAAAAATATGATTGTCTTGGTAATCACAATTTAAAAAAAAATGATATATACATATTTGAGAATATAAATAATATTTTTTTAGAAGGGGGGAGGGGGATTTATAAATCTTTGACAAATAATTTCAACATATTTACTTCTCTGCAAACTTTTTTTTTTAACTTTTAAAACACAACCGTTGTTAGCTCTTTGTTATATTTAATAGTTGTATAATAACAATACAAAATTATAGTCACTGATACGTAGAACTTATATACCAATAATTATTTTTTATGATGACTTTTACAAGATGTATATGCACCACTTTATAATCTGGTGCACATTTTTTTTTATTTTGTAGTTAAGCCCCTCATCTATTCTATCTTCTCTAACTAGTCTTATAAATTTCAACTATCTTTATGTGTAGAGCAGCGTGGGATTCCATCAGAAAAATGACAAGTTCTCCTTAAAAGACTGAAGGGCCGAAGCATAGGTGGGTCCCGCTAAAAAAAAAGCCTCATCTGTAATGTAATCAAAGGAATTTTTTATTAAATAATCAAATTTAAGGAAAAATTTCAAAAATGACCATAGGTCATTCCATAGAATGGATTCAGTATAGTACCTGTATTTAATTTGTTATTGTCATCCAAATGCTTTTAATTAGTCCACACAAGTCTAGGTACTACCTCCATTTTCAAATAGATATTTTTATCTTTTGTGGTCTCTTAGATACAATTTAGATGCAACTTTGACACTAATTTTAATCATAATATGTTACTAAAAGTTACAATAGTACAATATTTTGAAAGTATTTTCTATAACAAATCTATTGATGCTATTTTTGTAGGACTAATCTAGGTGAAAATAAATGTATTAGTGCCCAATCGACAAAAACTAACTGCACATATAGCAGAATGGAATTTTTTTTACGGATAACCCAGATTAAAAATAAAAATTTAAAAATAACGTGCAAGAAAAAGTAATTGCAAAATCGACCTAAGTTGCCATCCCTCGTGGCGACTTACTCCAAAAAACAAACAGAAAAGACATCAGTCGCCATATGGAATGGCGACTGCGGAAAAACCATCAGTCGCCAGTTAGGATGGCAACTGATAAGTAATATATATTTGGGGCCCCTGGCGACTGGCGCATTGCAAGCCAAAAAAAAAACAAAACACGCACGGCAGAGGGAGAAGAGAGGGGAAAAAGGAGAGGAGGAAAAGAAAAGGAGAGGAGGAGGAGAAGAAGAAGGAGGAGGAGGAAAAAAAGCATAAAAAAGGTACAATTATAAATTTTTAGTGATAATTAGTGTAGAATGCAGATCTGTTTTAGGAATGTGTAGATCTGTTTTAGAAATGTTTAGATCTGTTATGTAGATGTGTTGTAAATATAGATCTGTTATGTAGAAATGTTCCCCTTTTATGGAACATAATTTGGATTCTCATGGTTGTATTATTTTCGATTGTGTCAATATTCTCATGTTTTCACTACCTTTTTTTCCATTTTGGTTTTTGAGAGCCTGATACCCAACAGATTAAACCAACCACGAAATATACTGATCAATCAACGCAGCCAAGCACGGGTCTTTTCCTCCTTAGTTTCTCAGCCAGTCGACTATATAACGTTTTTCATTAAAAAAACACGTAATCTACAATGTTAATTTTAAAAAAACACAAATTTGAATGTTAATTTTAAAAAAACACAAATTTAAAACTCAAATCTATACAATGGTTTCGGCCAGTTGGGGGGAGGCCGTCAGTCGCCATCCTGGATGGCGACTAAAGGTGGTGACTGATGATGTGTCCTTCAGTCACCATTCTAGCTGGCGACTGAAGGCGACATAGCAAAAGTCGCCACACGAGATGGCGACTTAGGTCGATTTTGTAATTACTTTTTCTTACACGTTATGTTTAAATTTTAATTTTTAATCTGAGTTATCCGTACGAAAAATTCTAGCATAATGACATCTATTTTGAAATGGAGTTGATAATTATTTTTTCTGGATATATAGGGCATGTTAACATCTCCAAGAAAAAGGAGGATTGTGCACGTTAATTTGAACTGGCAGTTCCAAGTCCACTAATGTTGGCAATTTAGTGTGCATAACTAATCTATTTTAAGTAGTCAAAAAATCTACTTGCAAACTAGTCCATTGGTGCCTGACTTTGTTCTGTACTTGTAAACCTGTGATCAATATGGTCAAGAACGCAGTGATGGATTTTTTGTGGAACAAACTATAGCACACGTATTCTCTTATGTTTTTATTTTTGTTTCGTGAAAAAGAATCAACTTAGAGTTAGTATTAATTGCTCTAATAAATGTTACGTACATATCAAATTCACCCTAAACATCTAATAAGATACTAAACCATGCACATGAGCCACTCGGATAGTGTATCCTCCATAGTTTTGGGAGATAGTAACATGAATGAAATGCCAGTACTTGCTGATCTGTGTAATGTATTTGTACAATGAGGGTATATACAAGATACATGAATATCACAAGCGAGTAACATATATAAGATCATTGTGCAAGCAGGATGAAGGATGGAAATTGCCAAGGTCTTCGGAAGTAGCCATTCTCATATTGTATCTGCATGATAATAAGCTGATATCAACAACACAGCAGGATGCAAATCCACTGCTCACTGTACTCTCCGCCGCCTGTCTGTCGGCACAGAGCATAGTAACGCCACACTACTGTGTATGTATGTCTAGTCCTTGCAAAAGGTCATAATTAACCTGAAAGTAGAACATGAAGTAAGGTCATTTGTAAACACCTCTAAAGAAAAGTAGTATATGAAAGCACAAGAACAATAGCGTAGGCAGCAAAGGATGCAGATTGTTGTTACAGCAGACAATAATATTACTTAGGATTTATAAGAGTGCACTGGAGAAGTCATCCATAGTACCATGCTTATGCATCCAGCAGGTCATTCAGTGTGAGTTCATTAAGATGTGCTGGGAAGGAACTGGAAGACTGATGATGGATGAGTGCCTGGTACACCTCTTGCATTGTTGGCCTTGCTTGACGAGAAGCTCGCAAGCAGGAAAATGCCACCATGATGAGGACAACTACACCTTTCTCCTCTGTTGTTGTTGGTGCAATAGGTCGTCGGTCAATAATTTCCTTGGCCAGTGTATGTTGTTGCTCCCTTGATGACGAAAGGCAATGCAGTAGATCTCCTGGATGCTTCCCCATTACCAACTCTAGCACAACCACTCCGAAGCTATAAATATCACATTTCTCCGTCACAACAGATGTGTAGGACAACTCTACCAAAAAAAAAAAAGAAAGCAAGAATTAGGAAACGGTGGTGAATATATATACATGCTTTGGTGCGAGAATGAAGTATGCATGTACCAGGAGCCGTGTAGCCATATGTCCCTGCTAGTTCACTCCAGTTTGACGAATCAGGCTTCAAAATCCTCGCCGTGCCAAAATCTGAAACATAAGCTTTGAAAGTTGTATCTAGTAAAATGTTGTTGCTTGTTATATCTCGATGGATTATCGGTGGATTGCACTCATTGTGCAAGTAAGAAATTGCTTGGGCCACATCATTTACAAGAGTAGTTCTCTTTTCCCAATCCAGTTCTTTTGTTAGTTCCTCATTTTCTAAGATCATATGTAGGCTTCCTCGTTCTATATAATCATAGATAAGAAACTTATACTGTGGATGAGAGCAGTATCCGTATAGCTTGACAATGCTTCGTTGTCGGATTTCGGATAAAAATTCCATTTCGCTCTGAAATCTTCTTTCATCGTTCAACTCATCTTCGGTCAAGTGAAGCTTCTTCACAGCCACCAGTTGTCCGTCTTGGAGTTGCGCTTTGTAGACCCTGCCATATCCTCCTACTCCAATGATGTACTTGTCATCAAAATTTTCTGTTGCCCTGATGATATCCTCAAATGCCAATTTCCCATCAAAATTCCATACAGAGAATATGTGTGTCTCTTTTATAGTCACACTTTCTTGAGGTTTTCTCTTGTTGTGAATGAGCATTATAATTCCAACACTTGCAAGAAGCATGACAATACTTACAGGAAGAACAATTAGCGGTATCAAACTAAGTTGCTTGCTTTTATGGTGATCAAATGTTCGAGTTGAATAGCAAGGTGGTAGGCCAGAGAGATTACCACATAGACCTTTATTGTGGAGAAACCAATCTGCTGAAGCATTTTGGAATTGACGTCCCACCGGGAGTGGACCTTCCAAGTTGTTGTAGGATACATCAAGTACTGACAGGCTAACCATGCTTGCAAATGAGGCTGGAATGCTTCCACTGAACTGGTTGTGAGACAAATTCAGAAATTGAAGCATCTGCATCTTTCCAAGTTGTTGCGGCAATGCACCATTGAGTTTGTTATTGCTAACATCTAGCATGATCTGTAGGCTTGCCAAATTCCCAATTGCACCAGGCAGATTTCCAGTCAAGTTGTTGTCGCTGATCTTCAAGTACCCTAGTTTGAAGCAGCCCTCCAATTCCTCTGGTATTGATCCACTCAAATTGTTTCCAGATAAGTCAAGGTAGTACAAATTGCTCAGTTTTCCCAGTTGGGAAGGTATGGGCCCAGATAACTGATTCCGTGCTAAGCCCAAGTTATATAAGCTCTTTAAATGGCTGATTTCTGGTGGGATCTCACCAATCAGATTATTAGAAGAGAGTATTAACTCTCCCAAGTTGGATAATTTCGACAGCTCTGGTGGTATTGCTCCTGTGATCATATTTTTTTCTACATGTAGAGTCACCAGGTTGGGACAATAGCCCCAATTTGGTGAGAGTTCTCCAAAAAACCTATTGGACATCAGGCGTACGCCTTTTAGTTGCGGATAAACACCAAAATGTTGAGATATATCTCCTGTCAGTTGGTTACTAGCAAGGTCAAGTTTGATCAAAGTTGTACATGTCCTCAAGCTCCCTGGAATGGGGCCGCTGAACATGTTCCAAGAGGCATAAAAGTACTTGAGTTTGCCACCTTTACATACATCTGCAGGCAGATGCCCTGAGAAGGAGTTATTTGTCAGGACAATTGTGACCATGTTTGTGAGGTTTGCAAATTCTTGAGGAAGAAAACCAGATAATTGGTTATTGTTCACGAAAAATTCTTGAATGTTTTCTAGGTTACCGACAGTTGCTGGGATAGAACCAGAAATTTGATTTTCGTATAGATTTAGGGTTATTAGTTTGGTAATGTTTCCTATGCTGATAGAAATAGAGCCAGAAATTTGATTTTCGTATAGACTTAGGGTTATTAGTTTGGTAAGATTTCCTATGCTGATAGGAATAGAGCCAGAAATTTGATTTTCGTTTAGAGCTAGTGTTATTAGCTTGATAAGATTTCCTATGCTAGTAGGAATAGAGCCAGAAATTTGATTGCGACTCAACCACAAATTTTGGAGATTCACTAGATTGCTAACTTCGTGGGGGATAGAATTTATTATTTTATTTTGGTATAGACTTAGGGTTATTAGTTTGGTAAGATTTCCTATACTGACGGGAATAGAGTCAGAAATTTGATTTTCTTCTAGACCTAGTGTTATTAGCTTGATAAGATTTCCTATGCTAGTGGGAATAGAGCCAGAAATTTGATTGCGACCCAACCACAAATTTTGGAGATTCACTAGATTGCTAACTTCATCGGGGATAGAATTGGTTATTTTATTTTGGTATAGGCTTAGTGTTATTAGCTTGGTAAGATTTCCTATACTGACGGGAATAGAGCCAGAAATTGGATTTTCGTCTAGACCTAGTGTTATTAGCTTGATAAGATTTCCTATGCTAGTGGGAATAGAGCCAGAAATTTGATTGCGACCCAACCACAAATTTTGGAGATTCACTAGATTGCTAACTTCATCGGGGATAGAATTGGTTATTTTATTTTGGTATAGGCTTAGTGTTATTAGCTTGGTGAGATTTCCTATGTTAGCGGGAATAGAACCAGAAATTTGATTTTGATTTAACCATAAATTTTGGAGATTTACTAGAGTACATAATTCTTGGGGGATGAAACCTGTGAGATTGTTAGAGAAGAGCGCTAGGTCAGTGAGATTTCGAAGGTCACCAATCTCATATGGTATTTGTCCTTTGAGCCAGTTGTTGTGATGATAGAGGGTAGAGAGTGCTGATAATAAGCTGATATTGGCAGGAATGGTGCCACGGATATTGTTGTGGCTGAGGTCAACGTATGTGAGGAACGGGAGAGCTGAGAAGTTGAGCTCGTTGAGCGTACCATGTATGCCGGCATTTGGAAGGGAGACATTGGTGACGACCAAGGGCATGCGGTGGTGGCCGTGGTGCACACCACTACACATGACTCCAGTCCAATTGCATGGGCTGGTGTGGTGCTGCCAAGAGCTCATCTGCACTGGTGAGCTCCAGAGAGTAGCCTTCCATTGAAGAAGGCCCATTTGTTGGGACCTCAGTGAGATTCCGCCATGCCGCAATGCATGTGTTTGCAGGATATCAAGGCATGTCAGGTGTAAGAAGAGTAGGAGTAATGGTGTGGATCGCATTTTATTGTGCAATATCAGTATTTGGAGTTTCTGGGGGTTGTTCCAAATTTTTGGAGTGCTTGAGTGGAGAGATGAGATTACATGGACAGTGCTACTCCAAATATATACAATTGTTCAAAATAGTATTGCATAGTTGGCACAATTGACCGAAAGCAATGTAGCCAATTTGGTCCCTAGTGTCACTCTCTCAGCCTCTTTTTTCTCTATTCATGCATGGGAAAATGGCAAATGTGATAGCTGCTGCTAGCGATTTTATTGTCCAAACATCTAAAAATTCCTCATCTAGCATTTATGGGGTCGTCAAAAATTATGTGTGTCGCGGTGTTACGAACCCCACGGCAGGTTCAATGACGTAGAACACGCGTATGACAATGCGAGTTGACTGTGCGACAAGTTATTCTGTGTTGGACAATCACAGAGAGTGACAAGAGAGATTTATATAAATTCAGATTCTAGTGAGACCCTACTCTTGTCGACGCGCCCCTGATGTAAGTCCGCTGGGGTGGCTGTCTTGCGGGGAAAAAGTTCTTAGAAGCGTCTATTGACTTAGTGTATATTGCATGTAAATGAGAGTGTTGTTACAAGAGAGGGGGTACAAGGGGTATAGATAGACTTTCGAAAGATGCAAATTACTAAATTATCCTAACTTCAACCATCGGATCAAGGGTGTGATGGTCCTTTCACGGAACATAATGCTTGGATCTTTGACATGTGTCCACTTTTGTTCCAGAAGTACTTGTGGGGACATTAGCTCCCGGGAATAGTCGAGCTCTCCCTTGGGTGACAAGGTTCAGAGAGGACGAGGTCTGCACCCAGATAGCCGCCAAAGCGGACGGGCCTCTATCTAGGGAATCATCCGGGGAGGAACAGGCCCGTACCCAGATGGCCACTGGAGAGGGTGGGTCTCGATCCGAGAAATCATCCGGGGAGGAACAAGTCCGTACCCGAATAGCAGCCAGAGAGAACGGGGCCTCAATCCGAGGAACCATCACAGGATTAATTGACCTAGTTCCAGAGAATCAATTTCCAATCTGGTCATCCCCTCCACCAATGTGTTATAACGTGTAAAATCGAAAAGCCAAAATAGAAGGTGAAAATGAGCAGGTAAAATTTCCTCCTTTCCACAGTTCAAATGATTAGAAATTTGAAATTTCCCTTGGAATCAGCTACAAAGATCCTAGTTTCCCCGATTGGAACTAAAAAATCCTACCTTTGCACAGTGCAAATCTCGACCAACACAAATAGTTTGATTAGATGTCCTTGCCCTGACGTAGACGTATTAGAGGTCTGCACAATATCGTAGCCATAGATTGAAGCATGGATGGTCGGAGATAGATTGAACTTGATTGAAATAATTTTGAAAGAACTAGAACCTAATTTTCAAAATTGATTAAATCAAATTGAAAAGATGTGGAATCTAATTTTCATATTTTAAAGAAGTAGCACTCAATTGAAACATTTGAGAAAAAACAAAGTTATTATAAGATTTCTCTAGTAACTTAAACAAAGTTTGTGTTGGTGTATGAAGTGGAATCTGAAAGTGTCTTCTTTAAGTTTTCATCTACCATTTGGGGGTGTTTTTCCTTTGTTTAAAATTGAGGTTATGATTCAAACTATCAACCATGCATTTTTTGCTTGGTGTGGTCGCAATTTTGTTACAATTCATTAAATTAATGAAGACACAACAAAAAAAAGAACGTACTAAAAATGAATGCTATTGCACATATACTTTCACTTTCATTCAAATCAATATTATACAAGTAGTAATGTTCAGCTAAAAATCTACAGAAATAGACGATTGCCGGCCTAAGTTAGCATGGATGGATACGTAGCAAAAAGGAGTAATAGACAAAAGATGCTCAAGTTTTACATACTACAATTAATATGGATGAAATACTAATGCATGAATACTTTCTCAATTACTTAGTCCAAAGCCTTGTATAATTTTATGCTACTGTAAAACAAAAAAAAAAAAAGGAGAGTTTGGATTATAAATCTACTTACTGATGTAGGCAGGTTTTCTTTTATTTGTTACTTTCATTCTTAAATATGTGTCATTTTTTAAATCTTCTTTACAAAAATATGTATCACTTCATAAATTATATACGAATCTTCCTACACTACCCCTATTAAATCGGTGCATGTGTAATTGAAGTTAATTTACACATATATTTATTAGAGTATTCTTGACATGCGTTATTAAAAATATGATTGTCTTAGTAACTATAATTTTGAAAAAAAATAATATATATTCAAGAACAAAAGTCGTATTTTTTAGGGAGAGGATTTTATAAATCTTGACAAATAATTTCATCATATTTACTTCACAGCAAGTTTTTTTAATTTTTAAAACGCAACCGTAGGTAAATTCTTTGTTACACTTAATAAGTACACATTAAAAATACAAAATTATAGTGGTTGACATGTAGAGTCTATATACTAGTGACTGTTTTTTGTGGGGCTTCTATCCAGTGTACATGCACCACTTTATAATCTAGTGTACATTTTTGTATTTTCTAATTAAGCACCTCGTTTATTCCACCTTCTCTTATTAGTATCTCATATTTTTGAATTATGTGCACAGTAGCGTGGTACTCCAACAGAAAAATAATCTAGGTGAGTCCTACTTATACTTTCCAACTACATTTATATGCTCTCGCTCAAAAGTAATCTAGGTGGGTCTCTCTAAAAAACTCATCTATAATATATGTATGATAATTAATACATTTTCTTTCCTACCTCAATAATCGATACAAAATACTATAATCAGCCTCAATAGAATTTCTCGGACACTTTTTTTTAAAAAAGCTATCCTTAACTCATATTTTCTAAATAATTATGTTTAGGTCCTCTATGAATTTTATGAAATAAAACAGATAATGAGTTGTCGCTTGAAAAATGCATTAACAAAAATTCTACAATCTACTTACATACACAAATAGAGTGCTTATAACTGAATAATTCGTATGCATGCACATGTATATTAAATACTTACATATGCATATTGAATGCTTACAACCAATACAACACTTGGAATTTTGTGTACGGATATCACAGAATAAAAAAATAATTTTAAAAATAACGCTTAATAAAAAAAAATTGTAAAACTGGCTTCAGTCGCCATTCCAGATGGCGATTTATGGCATTTCGCCTTCAGTCGCCATCTGGAATGGCGACTGAATGCCACGTATCTTCAGTCGCCATCCAGGATGGTGACTGAAGGCCGAAAATGTGTTTTTTTTAAAAAAAATTCTTGACAATTGTGTTTCTTTTAAAAAAAAACAATAAAAATTGTATTTTTTCTTAAAATAACATTCAAATTTGTGTTTTTTTTAAAATTAGCATTCAAATTGTGTTATTTTTTAAAAATAACATTCAAATTTGTGTTCTGTTTAAAATTAACATTCAAATTAGTGTTTTTTTTTAAATTAACATTCAAAATTGTGGTTTTTTTAAATTAGCATTCAAATTTGTGTTCTGTTTAAAATTAACATTCAAATTTGTTTTATGTTTAAAATTAGCATTCAAATTAGTGTTTTTTTTAAAATTAACATTCAAAATTGTGGTTTTTTTTAAATTAGCATTCAAATTAGTTTTTTTTTTTAAATTAACATTCAAAATTGTGGTTTTTTTAAATTAGCATTCAAATTTGTGTTTTTTAAAAATTATCATTCAAATTGTGTGATTTTTTAAAAATAACATTCAAATTTGTGTTCTGTTTAAAATTAACATTGAAATTTGTGTTTTTTTTAAAATAACTTTCAAATTTGTGTTTTTTTAAAAATTAGCATTCAAATTAGTGTTTTTTTTAAAATTAGCATTCAAATTTCGTGGTTGGTTCAATCTGTCGAGTATGATGTTCCCAAAAACGAAAATGAACATAAAAAAATAGTGAAAACATGAGAATACTAATATAAACCAAAATAGTACAACCATGAGAATCGATATAATGTTCCATAAAAGGAGAACATAAAAAAAAACTACTGTCGACCCCTCTTCGGACGATGCCTCCGGTCGCGCTGAAACAGCGATGGCGAATAGGTGCTGCGCGGATGCACTGTCCTCTGCGAGGGCTGTCGACCGGGAGGTTGAGCACTCGGGTCCTGCGACGGTGGAGGTGCCTCACCAAGCTGCGAAGATGCCAACTGATGTTGGCTCCGATCGGCGTCGTCTCTCATCTGCAACATATCGGCATACTGAGCATACGATGAGTCGCGGACCACCTGGGGGTCGGCACGGACCGACTGACGAGGAATGTATGGTGGGTGCCTAGCAGGAGACCGAAGCGGACTAGCCGACGGAATAGGCACCGTCTGCTCAGACATAGCAATGTACTCGTCGTCTGAGTCGAACGTGATGTCGAAGCCCAATCCAGAATCGGAAGTGTGTGCAGAAGGCGGTGCTCGGGGACCCTCAGAGATCCGTACACCACCACGCGACGAGAAGTCCACGTGAGGTGCAACACCTGTACGGTACGAGCGAGCCGGGGGCCCACCGAGATAAATGGGTGCGGCAACGGCCGTACCTGAAGGGCCGACTGTGTCGGGATGAGGAGCGGCTGAGTGCGACGGCGTATGACTGGGTCGGGCCCGTGGACGTGGAGGTGCAACAAAAGTCGACGAAGTGGCGGCACTCTCAAGGGTCAGCTGCGAGGCGAGTCGGTCGATGTAGGCGACGGCCCTCTCGTACTCGTCGGGCGTGATAGGCAGACCTGCTTGCCTCCGCTGGACTAGTGGCCGTGTCACGGAACTGATCGCACGGATGCCGTCAGCCTGCAAGACGGTAAGACAATGGGAGGCAGAAATAAAAATAACAAGTAGGTCATGGGCTGGCGGCATGTACCTGGCGGTGTACCCGAGATGCGTGATGTCGGTCGTATGTCTGATGCACGCTCGGAGCAGGCACGTCTGTAGGCGCCGGAGGTAGCGGGGCAATGCGAGCTGCGGTGCGAGGGAGGTACCATCGGAGGTAGTTGCCGTATGTCGTGGAATCGTACGCCCTCTCCTCACGCACGACATCTATCGCTGCTGTCTGCTCCCAGCGACAAGTGTAAGGAGACTGTCGGTCCTGCCAACTGACAACCTTCTTGCCCTTGCGACTCTGCCTGCAAAAAAAACAAAAGTGTTCAGTTATTTCACAGAGCGAAAACACTATGCGCGGAGATAATGGAGAACTTACTCGTGCTGGTCATGCGACAAACGATGCGGGGCGTCTGGAGGAGGGATTGTCTGGAATAAGCCAAACTGGCGCATCACCCTCCACGGAGCGTACACCTCCAACATATGGCTGAAGACAAGAATACAGCGGGTGAGCCATAAATCCCGGTCCTCGGTACACACCACAGAGATCGCGCCGCCGGCTATGCTCTCGATATAGCTCGTCGTCCAAACCCTCCATATAACACGAGCCGGATGCAACAACTCCAACTCGCCACTGTACGCACTGTAGCATGCATGCACCTGAACTGTGGCCCACTGCAGCTCATGTTGCAACCAGCGATCCCCCATGGTAGGGCGATCGATCTCATCCTCTGCATCCCTAGGCGGGTGCCCCTCCGGAAGTGCAACGGGCGTGTCGGTGATGAGCGGTCGTCCGACAGGTATGTGCTCATACGACCACAGCAAAAGAAGCAGAGGAGATCTGGCCATGTTCGCCGCTCGGGCACGCCGAACGCAGGCGTCGCACAATCCTCGATACGTCGCACAGAGAACCGCTGACCCCCAGCTGATGCGTGGGATCTGATCGATCGGCGTGTCCGCGAGCATCTACGCCAGTGGAACAAGCCAACGATCCACTGTGTCGCCGTGAGTGCCTGTAGAAAAGCAAAAAAATAGGAATTAAATTCAACAAGAGAATGGAAATAGCTGTGCCTATAACATGTTTAAGCATACCAGTGAACATGAAGCCCCCGAACAAGTGCAGCAAATACGCCTCGAAGTGTCGGCTCACAGTCCACTCATCTGCATCTGCTGGGCACGTCCTGAAGTGAACAAGCCAAGTCACAGGAACTTCGACGTCGTGCTGGAAGGGCTCCTGGCCCAGAGGTAGTGGATGAAACCTCTCGGCGAGCATGCCGTCCCATCCGGCGGGAGTGGGTGGTGGTACCCAGGCCTGCCCGCGAATCGGGAGTCCGAACAACATGGCCACATCCTCCAGGGTAATGGTCATCTCCCCCTACCGGAAGTGAAATGTGTGCGTCTCGGGTCTCCACCTGTCCACCAGAGCAGAGACGAGTGATCAGTCGTGCCTGAAAGTCTCCAGTCTGGTGATCATCCTGCTAAAAGGAAGCAGCCCCGCCGCCCTCAGCTGTGCGATGTATCTCCCGTCGAGAGGCCAAGACGTGCCGGACGATCGCAGGCGGAATGGCTGAAGCTCCTCTCCGGATCGCACCGCTCGAGACCGATGACGACCGTCGTAGTACTGATCGAGTAACTCAGGAAACTGTGGACGAGGGTGAGCCATGCCTGCAAACAAGAACATTAGGTTAGTACATCATCAAATACACAGCAGGAACGAATAAGTGTTGCACAACATTACTCAGTCATGTTCGACTAGGTCCGGATGCATCAGGACATGTCCTCCTCGTGTGGCCGGGCTGTCGGCAAATGGCACACTTTCGTAGCTCATCGCGTTCTGCGTTATCCATGTCATTGCCAATTCGCATTTTCCGCTGTCGTCCAGGGTCTTTCTGCTCCAACTGCGGTGGTGGAACATATCGGATCTCGCCTGCCCTACACGACCGATCTCTGTAGTGCTGCTGAGTCCCCCAAATCTCAAAGTCTGCAGTCCATGTCTCGGCAAGGTACCGTGAACCATAGTAAACTGAGAGGTACATCTCGCTCGACTTGTTGTCGTGCGCACACGCGGCCATCACATGAGAGCACGGTTTATACAATAGAGTTGGCTTGTTACAAGTGCACTTGACACCGTCTTCAAATGTCACTCCTTGCCTCTTGATTTGTCGCATGTATCCACCCCCCACGTTCTTACTGCGCAGATAAACGACCCAACTTTGCCTTCTACTGTTAGGAATGCACTCGACTGAGTGTTTCTGAGCGACCCGGCTTTCATTTCTAAGTACCTTTGTACTTCATGAGGAAATTTTGGTGGTGTCACCCGAAGCAATGCTCTTGCAGCTGTACCTCTCTCGTAGAAGTATTTGGCCGTGCGATGCCATGTAAATTCCACAATTCCAGTGAGCGGCAGACCTCGCACCCCCCTCAACACAAAATTGTATACCTCCGCCATGTTAGTTGTCATTACGCCATATCTGGCACCTCCCTCATCGTGCAATAGAGACCACTTCTCAGGAGCTTTGTCACTGATCCATTCACTAAATTTCTTTGGCCTTGATCTTCGGGTGCGTCGTCTCGCCACATCTGTAGTCTCCGCGACATTTTCTTCATCTTCTGGATGTTGTGAACTGCTTGCCTCTGACCTTTGGGATTTACCTAGATCTGAAGTTTCTTGTTCTAACTCGTCCCAAAGTTTTTGGAACTTATGGCTTTGGTTCTGATCGCACAACCGCTTGAACTTCTTCATAAGCCGTGCACTCTTGTAGTGTGTGAAGAAGTTCGCCGCAAGGTGTCGTTTACACCACCGACTGATCAAGTCATTCCAGCTGTACTGCGGGTTCTCAGTGGACAACATGAACTCAATGGCACTTAACAGACCCTTGTGTCTATCATGGATTATACATACATTCC
Organism: Pharus latifolius; assembly: GCA_019359835.1. Lineage (NCBI taxonomy): Eukaryota > Viridiplantae > Streptophyta > Magnoliopsida > Poales > Poaceae > Pharus > Pharus latifolius. Next base: position 1,700,058 of record CM033328.1, read on the forward strand.
GTCTGTCTTTCACGACTGTTTGTTTTAGGTTTGCAAGGAACCATACCCAGCTGTCTGTACTCTCTCCTTCCACTAAGGCGTACGCCATGGGAAGTAGCTGGATGTTTGCATCTGCAGCAACTGCTGTCATCAGAGTTCCCTTGTACTTCCCAGTTAGAAATGTGCCATCCACGCAAAGTATTGGCCGCATGTACTTGAACACAGAGATTACTTGACCAAATGACCAGAATATACGCTCCATATACTCAGCTCCAGGAACTATCTCACCATTTCTGCCGACAACTGGGCTATGGACCATATCCATCACAGTGCCAGGGTTGGTGTCAACAATTTGTTGGATCAATCTGGGCACATAGTTATATGAATCATAGAAAGATCCAAATAACATCTCAAGACCAAGTTGCTTGGCTCTCCATGCCTTCCCATATTGAATGATGTACCCAAATGTGTCATTGATCTGGCTAACAATTTGTTTTGGTGGCATATCAAGATTTGCATGAAGGTTCGACAAAATTACACGTGCCACAAATGCGGAGGACATATTTCTATGACTCTGTGATACTTCTGTCACCGAACAGTCGTGTTCGGTGATCCTGGAAACAATGAAGTGCTCATTGTCCCTGTACCGAGCAATACTAACATAAAATTGACATCCTTCCACCTTGCACTTCACTGCGTACAGTCGCAGAGTTGTTCTGTCAACCTTGAAAGACCGACGCAGTGTCACGGACCACATCGCCACGGCTTGCTTAGCGTCCTCCTTGCTTCGAAAATGTTGTCCCAATGTTAATTTGTGCTCACTCCCTGCCGACTCCGAACTGCGATCGTCGTGGATTCGCGCATGCTCAAAACCACTAGGATCTAGCCATTGTTGTGGAGGTCCCATTCCACGATAGTCTTCTTCACCAGAGGAATCCGCATAGTCTGCGTCCACCTCCGACCCTTCGCTGCCTGAAACTTCCAGACCCTCGTCTTCACCTTCGTCGGCATAAGCCTCATCCCCATGCCAGAAATACCCGCCCATGAATTCTGCGTTGGGCATATCCACAGAATTATAAGTCATGGTTGGATCAATGTTCGTATGTTGTCCTCCAATTAATGGTTCGGGTACAAGTTCTGCTCCCGGTTCTGGTACATTGTCTAGCTTTGTCACATACAGTATGCAGTCATCTGGCCCATGATTGGGATTTATCACCCTCCTAACAAGAGAGCCCCATGATCTATCGCCTCTAAGTTTACACAATTTCCAACAAGATGTCAAACCAATAGGCACCAGCGTTTCCATGACAATTTTGTGTAAACATGGGTCAATATTTAGGATGTCCATGACTCGGGTCTTAAGGTCTTCAAAATTAAGAACATTAAGATCATTCAATTCCATGTCTACACGGTGACATCCACTTAGATCATCTCCAGATGGTCAATTTCTAATGATTTGTTCCCCGTGAAAAATATATACTACTATTGTTTCCGACATTGTCTACAACATAAGTATTACAAACATCAGCTATCATATCTTCAATATATTTTGCACATTACTCTATACTCATCCTTAAGACATCTGCGACTTATTTTTTAACATCTTAGAAGTACACTACATTAATGATATTGCATCACATCTAATCAAATATGTATTTCTGCACATTTTCTACGAATAAACCGTATGTCCTAAATTATTGATTCACTATTTATTAATCTAATTTATTCGCTCAATACATAACATTTCTACATAACGGATCTACAAATACAACACATCTACATAACAGATCTACACATTTTTAAAACAGATCTACAAATTTCTAAAACAGATATACAGATACAACACATTTCTAAAACAGATCTACACATTTTTAAAACAGATCTACAAATTTCTAAAACAGATCTACAAATACAACAAATTTTTAAAACATATCTACACATTTCTAAAACAGATCTGCAAATTCCTAAAACAAATCTATAAACCCCTTTCTTTTTTCTATAAACCCCATTTCTAAAACAGATCTGCAAATTCCTAAATTCCTAAAACATTCTATACTAATTATCAGTAAAAAAAATTTTACCTTTCTTTTTTCTTCTTCTTCTTCTTCTTCTCCTCTTCCTCCTTCTCCTCTCCTCCTCCTCCTCCTCCTCCTCCTCCCCCTCCTCTTCTTTTCTTTTTTCCCCTCTCCTCCTCCCCTCTCCTCTCTTCTTTTTTTTTTCCTCTCTTGCTCTCTGCCGTGAGTGAGTGAGTTCTAAGTTTTTTTTTCGTTTCCACCACAATCGCCCCGGCCCCCCCTTATATATTCCCCATCAGTCGCCATCCCAGATGGCGACTGATGGAAAAAAGCCTCAGTCGCCATCTGGGATGGCGACTGATGGCCCATTTTCGGTAAGTCGCCATCCAAGATGGCGACTGAAGTCATTTTTGTAATTTTTTTTTAAACGTTATTTTTAAAATTGTTTTTTTATTCTGAGATATCCGTACAAAAAATTCCAACACTTGTATACTGAGCATAAACTCATAGAGTGTATGCATTACTTATAACCAGAGAATATATATGCGCTTACACATAAAAAAATATAATAAAAAATAAGGGCAAATACAAGAAAAGAATGGAAAAGAGAAAGTGTGCAAAATAACTAGTTACAAAAAATACGAAAAATAAAAAAAATTAATACAAAATTTCCTCTCTTATAAATAAATAACAAGAGAAAGAAACATAATTATTTTTATGCAAAAATAAAAATAAAAATAAAAACAAAAGTACGTGAAAGCTGTCACCACTCAAATCAGGACTAGTCATATGGGATTCTATGAGCTAAAAAAATACCATGCATTCCAAGTAAAATTGATCATTATTTTGCTTCCCAATACCCATCCACTAAATAACACTCTTATAATAAACTAGTAGACATAAGAACTACTTAAAAACTAATATAAGTCAATTGATTACTCTAGAAAAATTACTATTGACATCATCTTATCCTTATCCGCTTACAATTGTTAGATTACCAAAAGATGAAGGAATGTGGCCGGTGAGATTAGAGTAGAGTGACAGCACGGTGAGATTTTGTAGGAGGCCAATATTATATGGTATTTGCCCAGACAATTCATTACCATACAGATACAAAATATTTAACTGGTTCAAGTTTTCAAGCGTTGCAGTATCTTATTGCTTAAGGTCCTCTGGAATCGGACCTGAGGTCATGTTTTGGTGAATGTCAGGTTCAGTGAACATTGTTAGATTACCCAAGGAAGAAGGGATGTGACCTGTGAGGTTGTTGTCAAGATAGAGGGTGGAGAGTACTGACAAATGAGCCGATATTGACAGGTATGATCCCACGGGTATTGTTGTCGCTGAGTTGGGAAGTTGAGCTCGTTCAGCCTGCCTTGGATGTCGGCACTTGGCAGGAAGATGTTGGTCATGACCTAGGGCACTTGGCTGGAAGAACTTGCACCGCATGCACTTGCAGGAAAACAAGGCATAGAACAAACAACAAGAACTGAATTACCGGCGTCGATTGCACTTTACAGCAGAACATTGCCATCTGGTGTTGTTTCCGAAGATTTGAAGTCTTTGATTGGAGAGATTTGGAGTCTCTGATTTGTCGGCACAGTTGACTGAAAGCAATCTGACCAATTAGTCTTCAGTGTCGCCTTCTCTGCCTCTTCCTTCTCTATTCTTGCATGAGGAAAATGGGGATGATAACTGATGCTTTGTCCTAGAGTGAAAGTACAGGAATTGCTGTGTTAATTTGATTGGAACAATCATTTCTCTATTGCATTAGGACTTGGGTCACTGCTTTTGATTTTGGCAATTAATCACATATGCTTTTAAAATTAACCACTGTTATCTCGATGAAAAGGATATGTACAGGGCCTAGGTGCTCATATCAATGCATGTATTACACGAAATTTCTCGTCCAATCCATCACGCAAATGGGTAAATTTCATCAAGATGTCAGGCATTAACTTACATAATTTTCAGAAAAAAATTTTGTACTAATTTTGCAAAACTCATTTCAATTTCAACCATATTGAAAATTTCCGCCAACACAAACAGTTCAAACAGAAAAAGAAAAAGAGAAGCTCCTCACCTCCGATTTGAGCCAATGGCCACGCCGTCTCCCCTTCTACGGCCGCTTGCCGCCGCCGGCCACCGAGAACCCCCTGCGCCACCTCACCCTCCTCTACTGCGCGCGGTTTTCTCGAGTGGTTTTGACGGATTTTTGCACGAGACGCCCCTTCCTATCATTCTCCCTCTTTATATTTAAACAAAGTTGCACAACCTCCTCAATTTTTTTATCAATTAATCCCTGCATGCTAAATTACTATTGTAGTCGCACTCATATGTGCACCGAAGTGTAGCAAACAAGAACTGTTTTTAAAATTAGAGAATAAACTCATAATATGAGTCATCAAATCACTGTACAAAGGAATTGTCACTTATTTGATCATGAAATTCTGGTATTGCTAGCGTCTCAAGAGAAACCAATAATATTAGTATTTTATAAAATAGTTTTAATGAGCATGATTTGTTTTCACATTATCAAACAGTTTAAATTATGAATTTGCATTCTCTTATTTTAAGAAGAGTTCTCACTAAATATGTCTCGTATATATCCAGACAGTTAGAACGTGTGCCCACATAAAATCTCTCTATTTTCATATATGTGCGTAGCTGTTGTGTTGGTGTATGTGAGAACCGGTTCCTCTCAAGTAGAGGAGCTATTGCACAGGAGTGTTGTATGCATTTTTACCCATCCGATTATGCAATGGATGAGTCAAATTGAGTATTGTAAATATCTCAAAAAATTGGAAAACTAAGAAAAATATAACTTTTTATTAAAAGATCGATTATTATTGTCATAGTCTAATCCAACAAATGGAAATGTATGCAATATCTGTACAGTGTAGTAGTTTCTTTACTTTAGAAAAACCCGTTTTCATATGTGTGTGGTGGTGTTGTGGGAGAGGGGATAAGGCTAGTGGCGAGGTGGGGGTGGGATGTGTATTTATATAATAGATACTATCATTTGTATTAATAGTTTCTTCAAAAAATTTATTGTTGCAGTCAAATCCATTTGAAACTTTATAAAAAATCTATTACTTACTCTATCCGACCCAAAAAGATGTTGTTTTTTTATTATGCACAATCTTCAAGATGCATTTTTCACCATTACTTTTAGTATAATATTCTTTGAGAAATATGATTATATAATTTCTTATGTCCAATCTAAATATTTATAAATATATTAATGATCAAAATTAAAAAAAACAACTTTTTCCACTCAAAAATTGACATTCTTTTTGGATCGGAGAGTAACAAGGTTGATAGTGGATGATTGAAAGTGCACAACACATGTCAAGTTATCAACATACACATTATATAATCTGTTATATTTATATTTTTTGTTGGCTTGGGGGGGTGGGGGTGGGGGTGGGTTGGGTTAGCAGCAACAACAACGCAGGAGTAGTGATCAAAGGAGAAAGGGTGGAGGCAAAGGTTTAATTAGATAATCACATATACTGATGTAGTCAATTGTATAATATTGAAGTAATGACTCTACTATTATAAGGAAATGTGGATCTCAATTCCCAATTTATAAGGGTGTTAATTAACTCGTGACTCCATATATTATTTGGTCCACATCCTTACAAGATAGAACAGGTAAACATCACAATCCACAACCTTGCAAGGAACTTCCTGCAATGCTCATCCAAACTACTGAATACCAAAACATCCATTCATATGGCAGAAGAAGAGCAGTAAAAGCTAAAAACTTAAGCTAGACTTTGTCACTCAAATCATCCAGGTCTTACTTAGCACACATACGACTTGCAAATTGAGGATATAGGAACATTTGAGAATAACAAGTGCAGAATGTAGCCCAATACTATCTCCATTAACTACTTTGCATTTCTAAGGTTTATGGGTAGCTGCATAGAGTAGTAGGATGTGTCCAACTGCCTTATAGGATGTTGAGGTACTGATGCAAACTTCATCCTAGGATGGATGCACTCTCCTCCTGCATTTTCAAAATACGGCAAATTTGCGCAGCCCCGATTGACTCCAGCTTTTCAACCAAGGTCAAGTAGCACAACTTCAGCAAGTCACGATTCTTCAGACCCAGTGCAGCCTTTGAAATGAAGGACAGAAGATTGTTAATTGCACACACATATCATAAGTGAATTGTTCATATAAAAAGAAGCAAATTAAATAACTACTTTGTCAAAGAAAGAATGTACCCATGGACAAACAATATTACAATTGATCTCCATATGCATGAAATGCATGGACAGACATAGTTTGGTACTCCAACTTTTTGTTTTGTAGGTCCATTTGAACATTCTGTAATATTAGATGCCTGTGATTTCTTCAACAAGTCTAAACACCTCATCATGTCCTCATCACCTTTTGCAATGGAATGATAACAAATGGTACTAGGGACTGAAATTCATATATTTCTGATGAGTAAACTGAGAACCTCAAGATAAGCACTTGACAAAATCACCAAACCAAAGGTCATACACTCATACCTACCTGGCGTTGCGCAATCAACCATACAAACTAGAAGCATTTCTATAAAATCATACCCAGCGAACTGTACTCAAATGCCAAAAATAACTAGAAAAGTACATCCAAATTAACTGAAGAAAGCAAGATTCTAACTTATCTAAATTGTCCAATTCTTAAAGAACAAGCAGGGACTTGCAACAACGCAAACTTGCCATTTGAACTGCATGCATATAACATCATTTTATTAATGAGATAAGCTGAACAAATCCAGACATTTATGATTGTGGTTACGTCTGAAGTCTAGGATGAATGACCAAAGGACCATAGCAAAGCATAGATTTATTGACAGAAACCGAATTGTACCCAATCAGAAGCTCTAAACCTCTTAACTCGGCAACTTTAACTAACCAGCTCCTTGCTCTTATTGTCAAATGTAAATGCTATTACCAGGAGGCCACAACATATGACAAAAGCTATAGACAAAACACGTATACTTTTATTGCCAATGTTGTATCTCATGATTGGGAAAGAGGCCTTTAGAAGGGGCAAAAAGAGTAAAGGAAAAAACCATAATAGCTAATTGTAAGCTAAGTAAATCAAGACAATCAGGATTATTTTCACACTTGAAGTCTAATAATAGTATGAATGACTTAAGAACTACAACAGATCATGATTATTTCACAGACACCAAATTTTAATCTAACACATACATATTGTTTTGACATCTAATATAGAAAATAAAGTATTAAGTGAAATGACTATAATAACTTTATTGGATAAAATATCCTTCCCAACTCCCCCGAATCAATATTAAAAGCTTGCTATACTTTTGCAGGGCATTAGAAGGAAGAAGCCAAAATACCTGGATGGCTTCTCCTAGAATGTTGTGGTGCCAATTTGAAGTAGTGCAGCACAGCAATAATAATGGCAGACAATTTGATTGGAAAAGCAAACATGCAGAGATCAATTGTTGATCGTACTAGTATTAAAGAAAGTTTATATAAGGAAAAAATTTATAAATGTTTCTCAAAATTAAGAATAATATGTATTTGAAAATAAAATTAGAAGATTAAAACCACGTGTATTTGAAAATAGAGATAGTAAGTCTCTAACTAATGCAACTTTGAACTACTGGCTCTCAATAATAATAGATTTAAATGCTAACGCAACACAAATCACATTAACATAGCATGCATGGTGTATCACAAAGGGACATCCAGAGCCATGCATAGTACACTTTAACAGATTCCCAAATCCCATATCCCCCACTTGTATTCTACCATAATAGTAAGTGATCTTAATCTACAGGGATACAAAAAAGAAACCACAAAGCAACGCAATTTTGTGCAGTACATTCATTTATATTCTAAAGATTGTGCGAGAAAAACCAAATACACACGAAGGAAATGAACAAGAAAAAAACAAAAAGAACCTAGCAGCCATGCAAGCACAACCACCACTCCATCAATGTTGATCTGCATCTGCATGCACAACTGGAATAACTTTTCAAAATGATGCATATCTAAACTGTAAGAAACAATAATCTTAAGACCAGATCCAAACATAAACCAAACCATTTTTTAAAAAAACACAAAAAACAGAGCAACTTGCTCGTGACCACATCAGAAAAGAAAAAGAAAACCTGCATCAGGGGGAAAAAAACTTGCATAATGACAAAATTTCAGCAATGGGCGGGCATAAAGATCACACCCTTCTCATCTTCGCCAACCTCAAAAACGCGCAAGTCGATCTCAACAAGTAAATCAAAAGAACTTGATGTAAAAAGACATGCTGCATGCGCAACTTAAAACAACTTTTTAAAAATAATGCATCAAAACTGTAACAAATTAGTTAGCAACTAAGTTGACAAGGAAGAGAAGCAAGATTTCCTAGTGCAAAGTCATACGAACTTTACCCATTTTTTTTTTTTTGTAAATAATAATATCAAACACGATTCACAGCGAGAAGAAATAAGAAACACCACCAGATCCAAACATAAATCAAACAATTATATTTTGAAGTAAAAAACCGAGCAAGTTGTACAAGAGAAAAATCTCAGCAACTAATGAAGGCCATATAAGATCACACCGATCTCATCTTCTCCAACCGAACCAAGTACGTAGATCTCAACAAGTAAACTAGGTACACCTGATGCATGGAAGGAAGACAAGATGGCACGATTAACGAACCTTGGCGAGGTGGCCGACAGTGTCCATGTCGACGCCCGTGATGAAGCTGCGATCCCACTCCTCCATCTCAGCTTCGCCGAGCTCGCCAGCGTCGAAGGCCGTGTGCTTCTTGTAGAACTCCTCGACCATGTCGTAGACGGCCTTGGAGTAGTAGATGGGGACGGGTAAGACGAAGCCCGGCAGGAGCCTCATTAGTTCGCTGGCCCTGATCTCCCACACATCCCCGTCCCCCGTCCTCAGCCGCAGCATCGCCGGCTGCTTTCGCACCATCCCTCCGGTCGCAGCCACTGGAGCTCTAGAGAGAGAGAGAGATGAGGAGGATGCATTTTATAGCACCACAGGAAGCGGGAGAGTGTGGATGACAGCTGATCAGTCTGACATATGGGACCCACATGCCATTTGGATTGGAAATTCACTAATAAATAAGTCTTAAACAAACTTGTTTATTCGCCTTTTTCGAACTATGTTTCATTCATATGATATAATATGGGTTTAAATAAATTGGATCCTTGCGAGTCTTTCCCGATAAATACTTATTTCTTTTATTCATATTTTTCCATAGATAGCAAGTTTTAATTAGTATACAAAATACTAAACTAAACCAATGACTATTTATGACTCCATTCATATTGGATCAATTCCCTATACCACTTTGCAATGAAATTAGAGAAATGTTATGGTAAAACTTCGTTTAAAACGATGTGGTAGAAAGCAATGTGCGACTTGAAGGATGAATTACTTTATTTTAATAGAAGACTAAAAAGCAAAATGATTCAATCTTTTTTGTTTTTTAATAAATATCCTTCTTTAAAGTGATAACTAGATAACGAAGTTATTTGGTTAACTTTTTGAATTTAACTAACTAAACTAAACCAATTGTCAATTTTGAATTATTTCAATGAGAAAAATTCTAAATTTTTCAGAATTCCAGTATTTTTTCTTATCTTTTTTTTTATTCCTTCAGAAAGAGATAAGAATTGGTGAATCGGAAACAATTTTTTAACCTCTGATCAAAAAGATAGACCTTGGTTCTATTTCATCTCTTCAACAAATTTAGTAATAAGCATAACGGCCCTATTATTCCGATGGAGAGAAGAACCTATAATTAGTTTTTCAGGAAATTTCCAAACGAACAATTTCAACAAAATCTTTCAATTTCTTATTTTATTATGTTCAACGATCTATGTATTCCTCTATACGTAGAGTACATTGAATGTACAAAAATGGCTATGAAGGTTCTTTTTTTTTTTAAAGAATTTGTATAGTTTCTGTCTGTATTTTCTAAAACTTGTAGAATCTCACATGTATATTTTTTTTAAGTCGTTGCAATTTAACATATACTTTTTAAAAAACTTTAACGGTTTAATGCTCCGTATTTTGTATGTTGCAATTGCACACATCTGGCCATAAGAAAACTATTTAGTATTATGCATGAAAATTTCGCAAATCTGGTCATAATAATATCAATGATATGCTAAGTTTTTCTTTCTTATATGGTTATTTGGATGGACAATTTTGGATACATAGATACAAAACTACACCAATGTATAAAGTACAAATACAGATTGCCAAAATTAAAAAAATGCATGTATTAAACTACAACGACTTAGAAGTACAAATAAAAAAGATATCAAAATTAGAATATACAGGTGAAAATATACGGAGTATGTATTTTTACAAATTGTATAATACTTGTATGAATGAATGGTGCGATTAATATTCTCTTATGTATAATTAATTGTAAGACGGTGGTTAGTTCAAAAGCAGAGTCTGACACTGAAAGAAGTGACTGTGTCTGACAGACAGAAGAGAGAGTATGCTATTCTGTTTGCTTTCTTCCTCCCCAAGTAGTCTGGAAATTTCTAGAAACACCAGCTTTTTCCTTCTCTTTTCCTCTCTCGTTTGTCTCGACGTGTGGTTTGCCTAAACGTATGGGTGAGTAGACTACTGGCAGGTGGGTCCCACCTCCCAGCTTCTTACTGGCGGGTTCCACCTGCCAGCTTTTTACTGGAAGGGACCCATATGCCATCGAGACAACTTCACTGCCTCATTGATCGATTATGCATGCAACAGTGTTGATGGATGCATCGTAGTTCACGTTAATTAATCTATCTCCCAGATAAGCTAGCTCTAACAACTAACGACATTACCTGCACAAAGCATGCACTTAATTTGATGCATTAAAATTGCCCCTTCCATGGAGCCAATCATCCTAAACTGGTTATACATGCTGTCTTCTATTTAAAATACATGTTATTTTCACTATATTAATATTTGACATGTTTGTATTGTCAACAACGATAATTAGCAAAGGTATTTTTATGAAAAAGATTACTTAGAAAATATAAGACAACAAGTATTTATAAATCAAAACTTTTTCACTAAAACCATAAGTATTTTTTTACCGGGAAGGCAGCAACATTCACAGAAAAAAAAATACCATGCATGCAGCAAATTAACTAAGCAGGTACACCAAACATGCATGCATCAACTTCTACAAGTGAAGCATCTTCACACAGTAGACCAAAGCATTAAGCATGCCTGCAAATACTACTACATCATGCTACTATGATTATATCAATTAAGCTAACTTGCCAGGATTAATTGATGTCCCCAAGCTGATACAATCAATATCATATCATGTCACCAAATTAAGTAAAAGCCAAACCTAATTAACCAATAGCATCACATTAAGATGGTAGACCAAACTCCAAAGCATGCAGCTTCAGTTCAGAATTCAGTTCACTGAAGCATCTTCATACAGCACCAGTAAGTAGAGTAGAACAAAGCATTCATCATGTTTCTATCATATAGTACTTGATTAAGCTAGCTAGCTAGGATTGATGTATTGTCCACCAGAACTAATTAACTTTAATTAAGATGGTGAGGAACTAAACTAGCTAGTTAACAGCATCTGCATCATGTTCATTCAGAATTTAGACTTGAGATCTGGTTCATTCAACCATGAGATCATTAATGTCGCTGATGACGTCCTGCTGCCGCAGGATTTCCAGGAGGCTTAAGCATCTGCTGATTCCGCAGCTGGATTAGCTTCTCCTGCTCCAGTGTCAAGCCAGTCCTGATGTTGAAGATGGTGCGGATCTCCTCAATGCTCCTCCCCTTGATCATGTCAGCCACCCTCTTGTAGATCAGCTTCAGCAAAGCATCCTGCTGCAGGAGCCTTGCAGCCTGTCAAGTTCAACCAAATTAACATTAACATTAATTTTATTGTTAATCAAAAATTAGTAATTAGCATTGCTTTGCGTTATCTATGTGAGAGACAGTCAAACTGTTTGTTACACATGTAGTTAACAACATCAGGGATCTTGCACGAACTACTAATCAAATGGCACAACATTGTATTGTATTATAATTGTTGAAACAACAAGTTCCATACATGGTATTGTAAAAGTACTAAATAGCAAAAGAACATTGACGGTGAGATTGATACATGAGATCCGGGTTAGTATGTCATCAATACACTTAGTGATATTTTGCTAAACTCTAACTTTTGTAGTGTTATGAAGCTATTTAGTCTCAAATATTGCAGTTATGATACTATAATTACTACTGTTCATCTGAAAGAAGTAGATTAACAGTGCTTTCACTGTTTTGCTTCGATTTGTAATGTACACGAGAGGCAAAAACTCAGTTATAGATGTAATCAACAGCATCAAAGAAGGGCACAGAAAGACATATTATTGTTGATATCTTGCATGAACTAGTACTAATCATGGACCTAAACATGACATCTAACAGCACATAATTGCATGTATTTGGTGAGCCAAAAGCCAAGTAAATATTGGACCCTATTTATTAAATAATCAATTTTAGATATTTTTTTAAAAATGATGCCCCATTTACTTTCATCAAATGGACTCATGCAACAATGGCACAGATCAAAGTGTTGGCATATGCTTGGTAACAACTCGAGGTATAGTGATAGTGTTGGCAGCTCACATCCCTGTCATGCATGGACAAGCAATCAGTGCTGTCTAAGTTATCCAACATGGCACCTAGCTACAGTAAAATACCTCACCACCAAATAGTTGAAGGATTGGCAACTGCGTTGAAGCCAACTCGGCCAAGGCTTGTAGTCATGGCGTTTCCCTTTCAACGACGTGGATGCCATGATAGCCAACTAGGATAGGCGTGTGGCAAGCGTACACTGCCAACGTGTACCACGAAGTGCCACCAAATATACAACAATGTCTCAACTTATGGTCTTACTATTTGGTTCTATTTGGTGAAAGTAAATATAATTATTATATATATATATATATATTAAAAAATATCTTAGTTGCATATAATGTCCAGTTTCATTTTTTTAAAAAAAATCTCCTGTCTCCAAAAAACTCTATGCCTAGTTTCAAAGAAAAAGGAATTCACTCATGTCTTGCACTGTGGTGCTTGGGATATATTATTGTTGAGATCTTGCGCGAACTACTAATCAAGGGCCTAAACATGCATGACATCATAAAAAAATCTGAAAGCCATTGCCCAAAATTTCCTCAATTAATCTATGTGTACATTGCGTATCAAAGAAAAATCTATGTGCACATTAATTGGTTAACAACCATTAGACAAAAACATGTATGCAATCTCTAAAATCTTAACAGACATACAAATACTAATCCATTGTACATATTCAGTACTATATGAATGGAAAATTAATTAGAAAAGGTGTAATTCATAAATGGTAAAGCATTAAGGACATAGACTGATTCGACCATCAAATTTAAGGCAAGAAAAATAGGAAAACTAAATATAAACGACAGGACAAGCAGTACTGCAATAGTGCGAAAGCCTTAGATGATAGCCTAATTTGGATGGTGAAAATTTTACAAATGGAAATGCCAAAACAAAATCTCATTGGTATTACCTTGATCTACTACACTTAATTACATTCCATCAAAAGCGACAAAGCAAACTTTTCCAAAAGAATACAATGGAACGAAAAAAAACAACAGAACTTTTTTAATGGCATAAAAGCAGATTATAACAACAAAAAAAATACAAAAAGTACAAGAAGTTAAAAAGAAAAAGAGAAGAGAGAGAAAAAAAGTCATACCCTAACTTTTTCTGCATTCCAAAACTTACCTGTTTTTCTTAAAAAAAAAGTGGTAAATCGGACAAGAAAGTTTTGAAAACACTCTCAAATCAACGTGAAACCGATCATTTCAGATAAATACAGCATGAGATCATGTATGTAGTATTGTTTTTGATCCACCAAGAACACACAGATCAATCCAAAACATAAACCAAGAACCCATCACGTATCCATATCAAGAACAAGAACTCGATCTAAGAACAGAGCACCTCGTTTCGTTGCAACATCTCAAGAGCAAGAACTGGATCAACCAAGAACGAACTAGATATATTACCATGAGGAGATAGTAGAGGGTGTCGTTGTCGAGGTCGGCCAAGAAGTAGTGGTCCCAGAGGGCAATGTCGAGGTCGAAGGACTTGCCAAGGTCGTCGTAGTTCTTGTGATGGTTGATGTACTCGGTGACCATGTCGAAGATGGCCTTGTACTGGATCGAGGGGATGTCGATGGCGTAGCCGCCTTTGTACCACGACGTCGCCCCCGCCTCCACCTCCCACTCGTCCCCGTTGGCCGCCCGCAGCGTCACCATCGTCTTCACGTCCACCACCTCCCCTTGCGAGACGTCTCCCATGGCGAGCAACGAGAGAGAGAGATTAATGGTGGATCTGTGTGTGTATTTTCTTGTTTCTTAAGGTGGAGAGGGAGGTACAAGACGACAAAGGGGTGGGTGTCGTCGAGATGTGAGGAGGGGATGACAGGTGGAGCCACGTGTATGTAGGTTGGGCCAGCATGGTCAGTGGCACGTGGTTTTTTTTGAAAAAAATCAGTAGGACAGGGAAGCATGAGATGCGATACCGTGTGAGTGATACTGTGGGCTTGTTTCGCTGGTTCACTTTGTTAAATTAACCGGTTTTTAGAAATAAATATAGGAAGAGGAGTTTCAACTTTTTACTAAATACAGGACATGGAAGCATGAGATGTGATACCGTGGAATTTTTTTTATGAATAACTCATTAAAAAAATAATTCAAAATTTTTTAAAATATCAGAGATAACCTTTAGTCGCGGCCTGGTTCGCAACTGATTAGATGGCTTGGCCGTACGCCGCGGTGCTCTCTCCTCACTCCTAGCCGTCGCCGTTTCTCTTCGTCGTCGTCGACTTCACCTAAATTGCGCCATCGCTCTCCCTTGCTTTTACCACCATCTAAATCAACCCCAAATCCTGCGCCGTTGCTCTAAGATCTAAGTCACGCCGCCCTCTCTAGCTCAACGCCACCACCAAAAATCCGTTCGCTCACCGAATCTACGCCGCGAGCACCTCAAATCCGCTACTACACCGCCATCAGATCTATGCTCATGCGCCCGCACCCTAGCGGCGGCCACTGCACAGCACCGCCATTGCTACTTGCAACACGTAGCTACTTTTTCCTCTCTTCTCCTTATCTCACTACTACAGAAGTGCATTCCACTAATCATTATTTTCTAACGGTTGTAAGCAATCTAGGAAAAATCCGATAGAATAGGACGACAGCGGCAGAAAACCATCATTTTACTATCGGTTACACACTAATCCAACGTTAGTGAAATGCAAATACTTTTTACTATCGGTTATTACTGTACAAACCGATATGATATATTAAATAGTACTATCGGTTTTCCATTTTTAACTGATAGTGAAATTACTGACTTTTTACTATCGGTTATTACTGTACCAACCGATATAATATATTACAATAGTACTATCGGTTTTTCATTCGTAACAGATAGTAAAATTACTCACTTTATACTATCGGTTCGTACTGTATTAACCGATATAATATATTGAATAGTACTATCGGTTTTTCTCGGGTAACTGATAGTGAAATTATTGACTTTTTACTATCGGTTATTACTGTACTAACCGATACAATATATGAAATAGTACTATCGGTATTATAAAACAAACCGATAGTAAAATGACTTCATATACACTAATGGTTATGACAGTGGGGACCTTATTTTACTATTGGTTAGTGTTGTTGAACCGATAGTAAAATTGGACAACTTAATTAGGTCGACCCCTGCTCTGCGCTCTACATGTTGGAATCATTTCAGCCGCGCACAACTCCAAGCTAGAGTGATCTGGAGAAGCTAGCTGAGAGGTTGATCATATTTCCATCCCCCTCGGTATTGTCATCTTCTCATCACCTCTCTCTCTCTCTCGATCACTCTTTCACACTCTCCCTCTCTCTCTCTACTTGCAATTCATTAAACGAGATACATGTATCTCCAAGCTAGCTAGAAGGCTGGGTTGGCTAGCTAGCTATAGCTTGCTGAATTTAAGCAGCTAGCTAGCTGGCTCTTCCAATTAATGCATGCATCAAGTTAATTAGGGTTTCATATATACAAATCCATTTAATGTAATTAAACAGCTCATGTACACACATATGGCCTAGCTAATTATGTTTCATTCATATATGCATGCCCTGAGTCATTAATTATTTATTTGAATTTGTCAATTTTGTGAAATAATTGTAGATGGACCGAGAATATTGGATGTATGGAATAAAACGTACTACTGTTGAGTATTTGGAGAGTGTGAATGGATTTATTAAATTTGCTGAGCAAGAAAAGGCGAAGAAGGGAGAGAAAGATATGCATTGTCCTTGTATAGATTGTATGAACTTAAAAAGGTTCGGCAACTCTGATCAGATTAGGAGTCATTTGATTCGTCGTGGTTTTAACGCACGCTATACCCGTTGGATATGGCATGGTGAAGATCTTGAGGAAACGAGCACTACCGCTACCACTCAGCAGCACCCGGAAGTAGATTGCAGTAATGATGATCATGATCAAAACATTGATAATGTTCATTCGGAAGTCCATGTAGATGACGACAATTTAGATGAAATGTTACGTGATGTAGAAGAGGACTACAGCGAAAACGATTTAGCTAAATTTCAGAAATTAATTGTTGATTCTGAGAAGCCTTTGTTCCCCGGATGTGAAACATTTACAAAGTTGTCTTCTGTGTTGAGATTATATAACTTGAAGGCAAGCAACGGTTGGAGCGATAAGAGTTTCACGGCGCTATTGGATCTGTTAGCGAACATGCTTCCAGAGGGAAATGAGTTGCCAAGATCGGTTTACCAGGCCAAAAAACTATTGTGTCCGTTGGGAATGGAAATCGAAAGAATACATGCATGCCCAAATGATTGTGTTCTGTACCTGTCGTGGTATAAAAAATACCTCGGCAGATTTGATGACGTGCGCAACACGTGTTCCTCAACGCGTACTGACCGTGCGACGGGTCACCACGCGCTGGACAATCACAGAGATTGACACAAGGGTTTATACAGGTTCGGGCCTCAGTGGAGGCCCTAGTCCTGTCGACGTACTCCCGACACGCGTCGGCTAGGGGGAACTCTCCCGGAGAGAGGTCTCCAGAGCACGCCTATTGGTTTTTATGATTGGAGTCAAATGAATGTCTTCTCTTACAAAAGAGGGTTACAAGGGTGTATATATAGACCCCAAAAGATGCAAATTACTGAATTACCCCGGCTGCCACCGCAGGATCGGGGGCAAAACGGTCTTTTGACGAGGTCCAGGGCACCGATTTCTGACACGTAGCGCCCCCTTGAAATTAGCGCCCACCAGAGGAGCGCCGGGGGAAAATCTCTCCCGAGCCCGGGGGAGGGCTCCGGGAGACATCTTCCCCGGCCCGGAGAAGGGGGGCTCCGGGAGAGGGGCTCTCCGGGAGAGCCCTAGCCCGGAGAAGATGTGCCGGGGGACGTCTCCCCCGAGCCCGGGGGAGGGCTCCGGGAGACGTCTTCCCCGGCCCGGAGAAGGAGCTCCGGGAGAGGCGCTCTCCCTAGCCCGGAGAAGGTGCGCAGGGGGACGTCTCCCCCGAGCCCGGGGGAGGGCTCCGGGAGACGTCTTCCCCGGCCCGGAGAAGGAGCTCCGGGAGAGGAGCTCTCCCTAGCCCGGAGAAGGTGCGCCGGGGGACGTCTCCCCCGAGCCCGGGGGAGGGCTCCGGGAGAGGCGCTCTCCCTAGCCCGGAGAAGGTGCGCCGGGGGACGTCTCCCCCGGACCCGGGGGAGGGCTCCGGGAGACGTCTTCCCCGGCCTGGAGAAGGGGCTCCGGGAGAGGGGCTCTCCCTAACCCGGAGAAGGTGCGCCGGGGGAAGTCTCTCCCGGACCCGGGGGAGGGCTCCGGGAGACGTCTTCCCCGGCCCGGAGAAGGGGCTCCGGGAGAGGGGCTCTCCCTAACCCGGAGAAGGTGCGCCGGGGGAAGTTTCGCTCAACTCCGGAGACAGGACTCCCATGGTGACGTTTCTGGTGTTGGCTAGTATTTTCCCCCAACAGTACCGTAACGAGTACGAGGATTTGCATGTTTGTCCAAGATGCGGTGCATCGCGGTATAAGCATGGGGACAGAATTTATCACAATGGATGTGATGAGGTAAAGAAAGGGCCTCCGGCCAAAACTGTGTGGTATTTGCCTGTGATTCCCAGATTGAAACGGCTGTTTGCAAATCCGAAAGATGCGAAGTACTTGCGTTGGCATGTTGAAGGTCGGAAACAAGACGGAAAACTAAGACATCCAGCTGATTCCATTCAATGGAGAAACATTAACAGAACATTCGGTGAGTTTGGCGGTGAAGTGAGGAATATAAGGTTTGGGCTGAGTACGGATGGTATGAATCCACACGGAAATATGAGCAGTCGACATAGCACTTGGCCGGTTCTTTTATGCATCTACAATCTTCCTCCTTGGTTATGTATGAAGCGTAAGAACATCATGATGTCGTTACTAATTTCAGGACCCAGACAACCCGGGAATGATATTGACGTGTTTCTATCACCGTTAGTCGAGGACTTACAAAAATTGTGGAGCGAAGGGGTGCGGGTGTGGGATGCACATAAGCGAGAGAATTTCATGTTGCGGGCCATGATATTTTGTACCATAAATGATTTCCCGGCCTATGGAAATTTGTCGGGGTATAGTACGAAAGGAGTCAAGGCTTGTCCTATTTGCCTGGATGAAACTGAAAGCATGTGGTTATCGAACTGCAGAAAAACAGTGTACATGGGTCACCGCAGATTCCTTACGATGCATCACGCCTACCGTAAGAAGAGGAAGTAATTCAATGGGAAGTCTGAGAAAGGATCAGCCCCAGTGTTTGTGACTGGTAAGGAGCTTTACTTGCGCGTGAAGGACATCAAAGTTGAGTTCGGTAAATGTTCTAAACCTCCAGGAAAAAATGTTTGGAAGAAGAGATCGATTCTTTGGGATCTGCCATATTGGGAGCACTTACAAGTTCGACATTGCACTGATGTCATGCACGTAGAGAAAAATGTTTGTGACAGTTTGATTGGTTTGTTGCTGAACATTCCAGGAAAGATGGAAGATGGCATCAACGTTCGCCGTGACATGCTCGACATGGGCATAAGGACTGAGCTTGCACCGTTGGAGAAGGGAAAGCGGACATACCTCCCCCCGGCCTGCTATACTTTGTCAAAAAGAGAAAAAACAGAACTCTGTCAGTGCCTACATGGTGTCAAAGTTCCATGCGGGTATTCTGCGAACTTGAAAAAACTTGTGTCCATGAAAGACTTGAAACTGGTTGGTATGAAGTCCCATGATTGTCATGTACTGATGTCACAAATGCTTCCCATTGCTATCAGAGGCATTCTCCCAGTCAAAGTCAGAGAGACAATTACAAAGCTATGTTATTTCTTCGACACAATATCTGGCAAGGTACGTAAGCGTGTACTCCTAGCAAGTTAATTAGCTCCATTCGTGGAACTTGTCAGATTTTTTGGATCTGAATATTTGCTGCAACTGTGTCCTTACAGGTAATTGATATGGATGGACTGGACGATTTGCAACGCGATGTGACTACCACTCTTTGTCAGCTGGAGATGTATTTCCCTCCATCCTTTTTTGATGTTATGGTCCATCTAATTGTTCACCTTGTCAGAGAAATTAAGTTTTGTGGACCCGTGTTCCTGCGCTACATGTATCCATTTGAGAGATTTATGGGTATCTTGAAGGGATATGTAAGGAATCGACATCGGCCTGAGGGCAGTATCATTGAAGGTTATGCCGCCGAGGAGGTGATCGAATTTTGTACCAACTATATGGCCGGGGTTGACCCAATTGGCGTTCCTACGTCTCGGCATGAGGGCAGGCTTCAGGGCATTGGAACGATTGGATTTAAAGCAGTCATCCCCTCTAGTGATCTGTATGCAAAAACCCATTTTTGGGTCTTACAGCACATGACGGGGGTGGAGCCATATATACACGAGCACAAGGAAATGTTACGGAAATAGAATCCCTCGAAGCCAGAGATTTGGGTCACCAGAGAACATAATAGGAAGTTTGCTGGGTGGATCGAAAATAGAGTCCTGCAAGCTTTTGAGGGCGATGTAAATGAAGATGTTACATGGTTGGCCAGAGGGCCTAGATTTACTGTAGGGACTTGGTAGGGGTATGACATCAACGGCTATTCATTTTACACAAGAACTCAGGACGAGAAGAGTGCTATGCAATGTAGTGGAGTGACACTACTTGCTATTTCGGAGGATGCCAGGGCAGTAAGGGCACTCGACTCATATTACGGTGTTATTGAGGAAATATGGGAGCTCGATTATGTATTACTTAAGATTCCTCTGTTTCGATGCCATTGGGTCGAAATCCCTCGAGGTGTTAAAGTCGACAATTATGGGTTTACTCTAGTCGATCTCAGTAGAGTCGCACACAAAGATGATCCATTTATACTTGCTGAGCAAGCAACACAGGTGTTCTACATCGTTGACCCGGCCAACCCAAAGTTGCACGTTGTCCTTCACAGTAAGAGACGTATTGTTGGGGTCGAAGACGTTGTGGATGAAGAAGTGTACGATCAGTTCGACGAACTACCTCCATTTTTAGATGGAATCCTTCAATCTGTCCCTACCGAAGATATTGACGAAACAAGTTACCTGCGAGACGACCACGAAGAAGGATTATGGGTGGACAACCATTCTTGACTAATTTGCAATATGTAAGTGATGTATATTACTTGGATCAAAGAATGTTCAAATCATTTTTCAAAAATTCTTTGGGAAAACACACGTGATGCATTGAGAATCATTTCTGCAAATTTTCATTTCAATTGGAGTATATACTTGATTTGAGCAATAATTTATTCTTTTCACAAATATATATGAAAACTGCAAATTTTCATTCCATGATTGGTCTTTACTGTTAATTTATTTCAAAATTATTGCAAGCCATTTGCATGGGGTTTCAGGTGTCTTTACAAGTGCAAAATGATGTACTGAGACCCATCTGTATTTGTTCTCAGGAAATACCTTTAGATCAATTTAACAGTATTATACTATCGGTTTCAACCTCCAAACCGATATGAAATTAACATATACTATCGGTTTATTGTCATAACCGATAGTAAATACAATACAAAATGATGTACTGAGATCCTCTGTAATTCTTCTAAGGGAAATCCTTTAGGGTCAATAGCATTGTATTTTACTATCGGTTATAACTGTGAAACCGATATGAAATTAAACTATACTATCGGTTTATAGTTCACAACCGATAGTGATTTACACTGTGTTATGAGCCCCTGTTCTTAGTTTACTATCGGTTTATAGTTCACAACCGATAGTGATTTACACTGTGTATGAGCCCCTGTTCTTAGTTTACTATCGGTTTACTGTTCACAACCGATAGTGATTTACACTGTGTATGAGCCCCTGTTCTTAGTTTACTATCGGTTTACTGTTCACAACCGATAGTGATTTACACTGTGTTATGATCCCCTGTTCTTAGTTTACTATCGGTTTACTGTTCGCAACCGATAGTGATTTACACTGTGT
The DNA here is from genome assembly GCA_019359835.1 of Pharus latifolius. Lineage (NCBI taxonomy): Eukaryota > Viridiplantae > Streptophyta > Magnoliopsida > Poales > Poaceae > Pharus > Pharus latifolius. The sequence continues at coordinate 1,721,654 of CM033328.1, forward strand.
TACGAAAACCCTAACTTACATGTTTGTACTATCGGTTTTGTGGTGATGAACCGATAGTAAATATTCATTTATTAGGTTATAACCTGCACGATTTTCCCTCCAGTGCAACTGATCACATTCCAAATCGAAAAATACTCGCGCGGAAAACCCTAGATTCGCCGACGTTCGCTTCTTCGCTCCTCTGCGCCACTGGTTCTCCACCGCCTCCGGCATTGCATTGCGCCACCGCCTCCGGCCACTCCACGATCCACTGTAAGTGTTCTTGACCAAATCGCTCGCGTGTATTGCTTAGTTTTGTATGCAATGCTTCATATCCCGTTCCATGGATTACAAATAGAAACCTAGAGTAAAATTCATGAACTACAAACTTGATAGCTATGAGAATGACAGAATTGATGAAAATCACTAGCAATTTGTCATACAGTGTAGTTCACTATTGGTTTCTTACTCAGAACCGATAGTAAATACCCTAAACTGAATTTTCTGTGAATTACTTCCCATTTTCTAATTTTCATCTCAAATTTAGGTTCATTTATATTTTAACATACCTTATGTTCCTGCTGAGCAATTTTGGAAATTTTTCCTAATTCAGACTTGAGTACTATCGGTTTGACTTGGAAAACCGATAGTAAATAGTAGTGCCATCATAGTTTGCACTGCTAATTTGAATTTTCTATGAATTACTTCCCATTTTCTAATTTTCATCTCAAATTTAGGTTCATTTAAATTTTAACAGACTTTATTTTCCAGCAGAGAGATTAGCATAGTTTGCACTGCTAATCTTTTAAATTTTCCTGAATAAAGACCTTAGTACTATCGGTTTTCCTTTCAAAACCGATAGGAAATATAGTATTTGTTAGTTGCACTGCTCATCTGAATATTCTGTGAATTACTTTGTCATGTACCTTTCTTCATATCAATTGGAAGGTTTGTTCATAGTATTTTAGGTAAAGCCATGTCGGCATCTTCCTCGGCTGATACTAGTGATTCGGCGAGGGCGAACGTAGATGGCGCTGCCTCGACCCAGCGCAAGAGGAAGGCGCGAGGCGCGACGATGTTGGGTCGTTTGGCCAAACGCGCGGATCTTTCCTGTGAGTTCAACCAGTTCGGGAGACCGATCGGGAAGAACGCCGGGCACTATGCTGCCTATGTTGGCTTGTTGGCGAAGGAAAGGGTGAAGATCACCGTCCAGAGCTGGAAGGACGTCAAGGCCGACGAGAGGGATAGGCTGTGGGCGGAAGTGAAGGTAAAATTAATCAAAATCACTGAACTCTTGAGTAATCACATTCCCTTGGTTTATCCTAGAGATTAGGTAAGTCCTACTTATATGCACCATTTGAAACAGGCCAAGTGGAACATCCCGGACGATGGTCCCAAGATAGCTTGCTTGAAGGACATGAACAACACGTGGAAAACCTTCAAGAGCGTCCTCGTCAGTACCTTCCTCGCTAAAGGCGAATCTCCATGCGAGAAGTACCCCTTCATAACGGAGGAGGTATGGGAGCAATTCGCCCAACAGAAGGGGACTCCTGAGTTCAAGGTATGAATGGTTCCTTTGCTTGGTTACACCATTGTATGCAGTAAGCAGTGGTGCATTAATTTTCTTGTTTCTGGTACGAAGGCCCTCAGCGAGAAGAACAGGGCAATCCAGAGGAGGAACGACCACCCACACCGGCTCGGCTCTCGCGGCTATGCGGGGAAGGAGGAGCAGTGGAAGAAGGGTGAAGACGAGGCGTCGCATTTCGTCGACTCCCCTGACCTACCACTCTCCGAGATCCGCGATCAGCGATGCAAGCGCTGGTGGCTGGCCAGAGGGACCGTGTCGGCCACGGGGACTGTGGCGTTCCCAAACCCCAGGGACGTCGAGGTCGTGCAGCGACTCGTAAGTTGGCTAACTATGATCACTAGTGTGCGCACAAGTTTGTATATATTTGTTCCTCACAATGGAGAGCTTTCAATGTAACAGATCTCTTGCTCGAAGGAGGCGACCGAGGGATTGTTCAGTCCCCATAGGGAGAACGACATCCTTACCCGGGCTCTAGGGAACAAGGAGCATCCAGGGCGGACGCGAACCGTGGGGGCTGTGGTGCCATGGAAGGAAGGCTTCTCGGACCCCGGGCAAAAGGCGAAGAAGCCTGGCAGCTGGAAGGAAAGGGAAGTGGAGCTATCTCAGAAGATACGGGCAGATGTGACTGCACAATTCACGGACATGTTCGCTCAAATGAACGAGAAATATGAACGCCTCAGCCGAGTTGTGCAGTCCAAGGGTTTAGATCCAACTGCCGAGGTCGACGCTGCCAGGCCGAGTAGTGTTGGCTCGAAGGTTCACGTGGATCCGGTGGACCTGATCGAGGTATTGCAACTCTTGAGCTATATATGCAGTTCGGCTGATGCCACTCCCGTTACGTTAGAATTGTTTCGCTAACCTGTTATAATTGTTGCAAATTGCAGAAGCCGGAGAGCTGTACCCTATTGATCAACATAGGCGACAAACCTGTTGCGGTTGCAAACGGGGTCGTATACCAGTCTTGGGAGGATGTCCGGATCCACTGCGTACCTCTGGAGCCTGGATTCGCAAAGGTACTAAACGTGTCTATGTAGAAACCGATAGAATAAAGTTTTCAGTACTAAACGTGTCTACAGAATACTATCGGTTATATAATATAACCGATAGAATAAAGTTTCCCGTACTAACTGTGTTCAGACAATACTATCGGTTTAGATAATACCCTATAGAAAAAACATTAACATTACTATCGATTTAGATCCTAGCCGATAGAAAAAGCCTAAACAATACTATCGGTTTATATACGAGCCGATAGAAAAAATGTATATAATACTGTCGGTTTAAATTTGAGCCGATAGAAGAAATAGTCGATAGCGATTAGTGAACGTTGGGAATGTAGGTGTTTTACTAACGGTTTTTGAACCGATAGAAGTGTTCTGCTCCTCTACTATCGTGCCGACCACTATCGGTAAGAGAACCGATAGTAGAGTGGATTTTTAACCGATAGTGAAAAGCATTTCTGTAGTAGTGTCTCTCTCTCACCTTCTTTAGTCACAAATTTCCTCCCCTACTCTTCAAACCCTAAACTTAGCCACAACAGTGTTCTTTTTCCCTAAGAACGACGCCGGCGACCACTTCACTGTCAGCCGTTTTCTTCACCCCCTCAGGTGCCTCGGCCACGACCTGTTTTCTCTTCCTCATTCTTGACCACTCCAATAACCACTCGATTACCCACGACAACCACCTCCACTTCGATACGACCACGACCTTAACTGTAACGACCACGACACACCGACGCCCTTTTTTCTCCAGTTACGACCACTTCGTCGACCACTCTATCATCTTCTCTAACTTGACCAGCTATTGTATTCTGCCTGTGTGTGGTTTCAGTTGCGTCCCCAGCTCATAATTGAAAGTCTACATGCCCGGGTTTGGGCAAGTGGTGCAAATGGGTTGATCCACCTAATCAATCGCGAATTGGATCCACGAGTGAAGTTCAGTCGCAAACAGGAGTTCATGACTGAAGGCTATTTCTGATATTTGAAAAAGTTTCAGACTACTTTTGAAATTATTTTTTTAATGAGTTATTTGTAAAAAAAATTTGATACGTTGTGAGTGATACTGTGGGCTTGTTTTGCTGGTTTAATTTGTTACATTAATCGGTTTTTAGGAATAAAATTAGAGGGAGGAGTTTCAACTTTTTACTTAAAAAAGGGCTTTTAATTAATTCAACTAAAAAACCACATTAGTTGCATTCGGGGTGATGGCAGATAGTGTGTACAGATGTGGAGTTGAGAGATTTAATGACTTATAGGTGAGTCGATGGTGTCAATAAATCATGCAATAGAACTGTTAACATGTCATGCACGGTTTATAAATGCTTAGGTTTAATATGAATTGAGTATGGGTCATAAACCAGTCGGTGTGATTGCACGTTTGACAGAGCTAATAAATCATTTAGCAAAGATTCGAACATCTAGTGCTGATTCAAACAATCTATTATCTATAAAGCAATTAGATCTAGGAAAATTAAATATGCAACTAGATATGTGAGGATGTGATAATAGATGACAAGCGGGCTCACGAATATGTCATAGGTTAGGATTTATTATGAGTTGAGTTTTCGGATCAATTAAAAATTTATTCTCGCTGCTTCAAATAATTTATGACTTGTAGAACAATTAAAGGTAGTAAAATTAAGCATGTAACTAGATATATGAAGAATTGAACAATTTTTTACTTGTAAAATAATTAGATTTAGTCATATTTATTATTTTTTTAGAAATCTATAGTTAGATGTAATTATATCTTGTTATGTTGGTAACACACATCTTACTTCATCCTACTCCATTCCACTCCACCCCATCCAACTTAAACCATAACACACATTCGGACTAAACAAATATAAGAATATAAAAAAGATCGACATTTGAAGTGATGACATCTTCTTGTATAAGTATATGTTCTAATTGTCGAAATATATATATCAATATGTAATATTTATTATTTAACAAAACACAATTCGTAGATGTGGCAGAGACTACAACTAACTCGAATTTGTCATCGTGGCCACACTCGATTCTTAAACTACCGACCAAAATAGTAGTTATAAGGGATTTTGGTTTCAGTGTATTATAAGGAATTTACTAATTAAAAAAAATCACCGTTGTTTTTGCCTTTGAGGTGGTGAAAATTTCTCTAGTGATGTGATGGACGCACGGTAGTGGGGCCCACTGTCAGTCAGACAATTACATGAAGATTCCTCTAACTCTGGAGTGCGCAAGATGCTTTTCTTGGTCGACAAGGTTGGAAGGGTTTTGCGACCACTGGAGAGTGGGTCCACATCGGTGTCTCTTGAAGATTGAGATTATAATGTTTGAGACTTACTACTAATTATGTTTTGACCAGTACCACTAAAAAACAAGAAAAATGTATAAATACACTTCAAAATCATTGTTGACCGAGTTTTGTACCTCAAGGTTGTTATAATTAACCATTAATTATTTTCACCACAGATGCTTTATAGTCTCTAATGATGTAATCTAGTAATGGATTGAATAAAAATTTGGTCTACCCAAACCTGACTAACCTTGACCCAATTTGACCCGAGGTTTAGATCAGGCCTTAACCTCTCCATATGTTCTGTTCGTGGTCCTCAAAATTAGAAAACTTAATTTTGAAGTCAAACCTAACTTGGCATGATTTTTTGAGTGTGGTCCAAGAAAATCACCCCTGTTCATCCTAAATTTGATCGCCTCGACCATTTATTGGGTTTGGTTTAGATCGAACTCAATCCAACATGATTGACCTAGGACTTTTTCCACCCAATCCAGCCCAAACTTGAAGATGCTCAGATCTGCCTCCTACTAAATGTCCAATGCCCATATTTTTCATATTTATCATTGAAAAATCGATTTTATCATAGTTACCACTGAAACATACACTAGTATTTAGTATTTGTCATCACCGTTTGGTCAACAGTTAGTCAGCAAATCAAATGATATTTTTACTCTATAGGAGTATATTTACAGACAAAAGATATTTTTGATGCAAAAACATTACTTATCTGATATACAAGATTTTTTACAATCCTTCATAGAAATAGATTTATTCTATTTATAAGAGTAAGAATATCATTTGGCAGAAGTAAAAATGCCATTTTCCCATTAACTAGTGGTTAGCTTGTCAAACAATGATGACAAATATAAAATATTAATTTATATTATGGTAGAAAATGAGAAAGATTTGATTTTTTGGTGATAGATATAAAATACGCATTTTTTTCAATGATATGGATGAAAATTTCCCACACACCCATTATTAACTAAAAAAATGTTAAAAATGAAATTGCATCCGAAGAAACTTAAGTCGACAATATCATATGAGCTAAAAGCTTCTTTGCAATTCTCTTACAAAAATAGTGTCCGAGCGGTTTCGTGGCAGTTAGTGCCACCTAATAAATTTCCATAATTAGAACCACCATCCACTAAAATGATTAACGGTGACCATATTGAAAAAGGTATGAAACAACTTGACAAGTTTAGTACTTTTTGACGCAACTTTTTTTTAAAAAGTCTTAAAATAGTATAGTGGCCCACAAACTTTTCTTAGAACTAGCCATGGGCCATGGCCCACCAAACAGTGTCTTGAATAGAATAGAAGAGAAAAAAAAAAGACTATATATGGCCCACCAAACAGTTTCTGTACATAAGAGAGAAGAATTAGGAGGAGAGCAAAAGAAAGACTCACCTAGACCTAGTCCTTCTCGCCGTCTCTTCTTCTCCAACTCCGGCGAGCTCGAGGGACCATGGCGACGCCGGAGCAGATGGAGCAGATCGCCTCGGACATCGTGGAACAATGCCTCCCTTCCCTGCCGCCTGCCACCAACACCCTCGACCGCCCTCCCGTCACCCCGCCCCCCTGCGCCGGACTAGCCAACTGGCGGGACCTCCCCGACGTCGTCCTCGAGGACATCTTCTCCCACCTCCCCGTCCGCGATATCTTCGAACTTGGTTTCCTCTTTTCCGACGACTGGCTCGACATCTGGCGCGGCGTGCCGCTCTTCCTCCACGACGAGCAGCTCCTTCCGACCACCAACGCCGTCGCCGAGATCACCCAACTCCTCAACCTCCACCAGGGTCTCTTCCCCTCCCTCCGCGTCGACTCCACCACCTGGGACCTCGCCGACGCCCGTCGCTGGTGCGAAGCCCTCCATGGCAGACGGGCCCGGGAGCTCGTCCTCGTCAACCGCAACCTCCCCCACGTCACGATCATGGAACTCCCAGAGATCGTCCTCGATTTCGCCGATCTGGACAAGCTCTACCTCGCCTTCTTCAACATCCCGGGCCATGCCCGCCGGGGCCGCCTCCCCGCCTTCCTCGACGTCAGCGAGCTCGGCTTCAGCTCCTGCATGTACGAGGCTGGCTTCTTCGAGAGGCTGGTCTTCGCCTGCAACAACCTCGACACCCTCACCATCGGCCACAGCGATCAGAGCAGTGTCTCCGTCAGGTCCGACAGCCTCAAGAGCCTCAAGCTGTGGATGTCCCCCGTGCGCTCCCTCTCAATCGAGGCCCCCTGCTTGGAGAAGCTGGTCTCCGACACCAGAGCCGAAGTCTTCAAGATTCATGGAGTGCCCGTGCTCGCCGATCTCATGTACCTGGACCTCAGGAGAAACGAGTTCATCGAGATCGAGGGCATCAGAATTCAGGTATACCGTATTGCTCAAACCAATTTACATTTCACAAGATTTGACATGTCTTTGTGTTCTGTTTATGTGTATACTGCGTTGCTCAAACCATTCACATTTCATAAGATTTGCCGTGAGTTGTGTTCTGTTTGCGTGGATTAACTTGTGTTGTGTATTTGTTCATGTGTAGGTTGGTATGCACGAGCACCCCCAGATCCCCACCCTCACTGACCTCGTCGTAGTCATGCACTACTTGGTGCCGGGCGACTTGGGAGCGCGCATGCTTAGAGAACTTCTCAAATGCTTCCCTTGCCTGGAGCGATTGACAATTTGGGTAAAATGGCTCAAAACAAAGCAATTCTATTCTTGTTGCATGCTTTGGTCTTGCATCCAATGTTGTTGTTTTATTTCCTCTCCCAGCGCAAGGAAGTTGTCGAAGAAGGCTACATATCGCGAGAAGACGATGAATGGTATGATGTTGACCTCTTCAGTGGCATCGAGTGTGTGACTCGATACCTCAACACCCTGATGTTTGAAGGTTTCTATGGGGGGAAAGCTGAGCTTGGTCTTATCAGGGCTCTTCTGCTACGGGCAGGGGCGCTGGACTACCTTAAAATCGAGGACTATGGGGATTGCCCTGAGGAAGCGATCTATGAGATGAAAGCTTTTATGCGGGACTTCGAGCCTCTCTCTCAAAGTCTTCGCGTCACCTATGTGTAGTTTTACTGTCTGTAATCGTGGCGGACATATTTCTTTTCATCCTCAAAAACGACGCTACAGTTTTCGCTCAGAACTTTGTTATCATGAAGCATTTGGAAATGCCGAACCAAATGTGAGTTTCAGATTCATTCTTGGAATGGTCGGTTTATGTCTTGCATGCTCGTTTCTTTGTTTGCCTGATCTCTTGTTGTCCAGAAATGGAACTCTGCTGTACCATTTCTTGTTCACTGTCTTGTGTTTCATTGAGATGAGAATTGCATCAGTGGTCTGTTTATGTGTAGCACCGTTTCTTGATTGACATGGATGCTGTAAGCTTATTTTTAAGTAGGAAGGTTTCTGCAGCAAAATGTTCATAGGAAGGCGTCATCTTATGAGCTAATTGATGGCGCAACGGTCTTGAAGAAGTCGTCTTGGTCATATGCTGAGATGCTTGGCAAAGTGGTTACTTCTGTTACATGAGAACTGTGAATTATTTGTACAGCACTTACAGAGAGGTTCGTGCTCTTTGTTCATACTATATGATTCTCATGTACCTGCAGTAGGGACATCTAGAAAGATTGGCATCTTGGTTACTGTATATTTGCATCCTGTTGATTTGATATCAGTTGCTACATCTTCCTCTTACATGTGTAAGATTCTCATACATGTTCTCTTGCTTGGTGTTGCATGTTTTGGAGTGCAGCTAGCCTATAATAATCATGTTCTATATCTAGTAAATCTTCTGATTGATCTCTTGATGTGAACAAAATGTTACTTGTCTCTGTTTCTGTATGGACTTTAAGAACTAATGTAGTCCAATGTGATCATATTTTTTAAATTTTATGTTCCAATTACCTTGTCTTGTTATCTTTTACGCAATGTATGTTTCTTCACAACACCATTCTTACCTGTTGACTTCCTTTTCATGTTAAAAGAGAGATAATTCTGATTTACTCTGTGTTTTCATTCAGCTATTGCTCAGTACTGTTTTGCTTAAGAATTCTGAAAGTGCAATACTTGAATGGTTTAACTGTTTTGTTCCCTCATCACATATTGACACTACGTTCAGTTGTGACAAATCTTTGAAGTAAACCTGTATGTGGTTCAAATGAAGTAGCTTACTGCCTGCCTTTTGTTGTTTTCTCCTGTGTTATGACAGTGCAGAAATCTGTTCCTCTCATTGCAACAATTGAGGTGGAGTATAATGCATCTTAATTCAGTTAATTGGATGTATGAGGTGTTGCAGAAACTCACATGATATGAGTTAGCATGGAAAAAATATTGTCGTGGTATAAAAAATATCTCGGCAGGTTTGATGACGTGCACAACATGTGTCCCACAACGCGAGCTGACCGTGCGACGGGTCACCCCGCGTTGGACAATCCCAGAGATTGACACAGGGGTTTATACAGGTTCGGGCCTCAGTGGAGGCCCTAGTCCTATCGACGTGCTCCCGACGAGCGTCGGCTAGGGGGCTCTCTCCCGGAGAGAGGGCTCCAGAACACGCCTTTTCGTTTTTTGGATTGAGTACAAATGAATGTCTTAGGTTACAAAAGAGGGTTACAAGGGTATATATAGACCCCAAAAGAAGAAAATTACTAAACTACCCCCGCTACAACCGTAGGATCGGGGGCAAAACGGTCTTTTGACGAGATCTAGGGCACCGATTTCTGACACGTGGCGACCCTCGAAATCAGTGCCCACTAGAGGAGCACCAGGGGAAACCTCAACCGAACCCGGAGAAGGGGCTCCGGGAGAGGGGCTCTCCCCAGCTCGGAGGAGAAGCGCCGGGGGAAATCTCTCCCGAGCCCAGAGGAGGGGCTCCGGGAGAGGTCTTCCCCGGCCCGGAGAAGGGGACTCCGGGAGAGGGGCTCTCCCCAACTCGGAGGAGAAGCGCCGGGGGAAGTCTCTCCCGAGCCCGGAGGAGGGGCTCCGGGAGAGGTCTTCCCCGGCCCGGAGAAGGGGACTCCGGGAGAGGGGCTCTTCCCAGCTCGGAGGAGAAGCACCGGGGGAAGTCTCTCCCCAGCCCGGAGGAGGGGCTCCGGGAGAGATCTTCCCCAGCCCGGAGAAGGGGCTCCGGGAGAGGGGCTCTCCCTGGCCCGGAGGAGGTACGCCGGGGGACGTCTCTCCCGAACCCGGAGGAGGGGCTCCGGAAGAGGTCTTCCCCGGCCCGGAGAAGGGGCTCCGGGAGAGGGGCTCTCCCTCGCCCGGAGGAGGTGCGCCGGGGGAAGTCTCTCCCGAGCCCGGAGGAGGGGATCCGGGAGAGGTCTCCCCCGGCTCGGAGAAGGGGTGCCAGGGGAAGTTTCTTTCTATCCCGGAGAAGGGACTCCCGGGGTGACGTTTCAGATGTTTGCTGGTATTTTCCCCCAACAGAAGCCCCCCGCACCCCCGGGGACATTTTGATGTCGCCGGGGGGTGCGATTCGTTGCCTTAGGAGGAAGCAGCCCTCTCCCGGAGAGCGAACATAACGTCCATAACCTGCCCACTTCCGGGAGAGGAGCGCTATTTAAGTTAGCCATATATTGTCTCGATATTCGTGCGACCTTTCGTATTCACGGTGTAGATCCCTCGAGCTGACACGTGGCAGCCATCAGGGGCACCTCAATCGCCTATATAAGGAGGGGTCCACCTCAAGGGAGGCACACTTTCCTTCTCCTTAGGCTTCATAATCCATCAAATTCTTCGGAAATAACCTCTTCCCCGGCTTCAAGAAAACCTCTCCGGGAAAGACGAAGGAATGGCATCGAAGGGACGCGGGAAAGCTTCAAGTGTCCCAGAGGACGCAACCTCAGATTACCTCGGGACAACCGAGTTCTCCGCGGGGGACCGGGACACCCTCGTCTCCCGGAGGATATTCGCGGAGGGGGACATCCGTGTCCCGGCTGCGGGGGAGACGACCCCAAGCCCCCGGGACGGAGAGGTGGTGGCCTTCATCCAAGCAGGGCTACGGCTCCCGATCCACCCTCTGCTCCGAGACTTTCTCCGGGAGCACGGGATCGCCCTCAACCACTTAACACCCAACGTTCTCGTGAGAATGGGGTTGTTTTTGTGGTTGTGCGAGACCGCCGCCGGAGTGGAGGGGACACTCCGGCTCTTCTCCTACTTTCACCGGGCGGCGGCGAAGAGTTCCCCGGTGACCAAGCACGGGCCGAAGGCTACTTGCGGCTCCGTGATGCTAAAGTATGCCCCTTCCCGGGCGGAGGAGTACCCGGTGACGGCCTCCCAGGAGCATTGGGAGGGATGGAGCCGGAGGTGGTTCTATCTCCGGGCGGGCGACCCGGAGATGATCTACTCCGCGAGGCCGGCGACACTAGGTCGTTCCCCCGGCCCTCCGGTCTTGACGATGGAGGAGCTAACCTCCGTGGCGAAGATGAAGGAGGCCCGCTCCCGGAGGAGCATGCGGGACTTGGCGGAAGAGCTGCTCCTCCTCCGGCTTAGCCCCTTTAGCCGGAGCAAGAAGGGTCCGGGACTTGGCCCGGAACTCCGTCCCCCGAGATTCCCGGTGTCACGGCGTAAGTTTCTTCTTCCCCGGCAGTCCACATCGTAGGGATTGGTTGTTAAAACTTTGCTTTTTGCAGTTAGGTCCTATAAGTCCACCCGGGAGAAAGCGGAGCACCTCCTCGGGAGGTACTACGAGGACGAGCACTCCCGGTGCCTCGCCGCCATCGGGGAGGGTCCTCCCCGGAACATCGTCGCCGAAACCTTCGGGATGACCCTCCCGGAAAGGGCCCCGCTCCCAACCCCGGGCTCTCACAGGCGGCGGGAGACGGGGGCGCTCCCGGCGGCGAAACGCGCCAAAACCGCGCAGGCGCCGGGAGCGAGCTCTAATCAAGCCCCCGCATCACCGGCGCCGGTGCGGAGGCCGGCGGGGACACCCGGTGCCCCGGGGAGGACAAGGCCCCCGGGACAAGTGTGGCCCTCCCCCGTCAAGGCAACCCCGGAGACGCCAAAGACGCCGGGGGAGGCCAGGCCGTTGCCGGCGGGTGCACCTCCGGCGCAGGTGACTACCCCGGGGGGATCGCAGCCCCCGGAGATGGGGCACGAAGAGAGCCCCACGGACACGGCCACGCTAGTCGCGCAGCTTGATGCTTTGGGGGCATCGGGCGTGTACGACCACGTGGTCATGGAGGAGGATGAGCCCACCTCCGGGGATTACGACGCCACTCCTTCCCCGGAGCAAGCTCTCCGGGAGGATCCCCCGGGGGTGTACTTCCGGGGCAACGGGGCCTTCGCGCGCCTGGATGCGCTCTTTGCTCCCGACGTCGCGTCTTCCCCAACACCGCCTGCCGGGGGAGCGAGCCATCACGTCCCCCCCGGGGGCGGCACCTCGACGACACCGCAACCGGGGAAGGGAGCCCCCAGGACGCTACAACGCTCTCCCCGCGCGGGGGACGGGAGGTCCCCCGCCCCACCACCGGGAGACACTCTCCAAGGCTCCGGGAGTGGGGTTGGTCACGGGGGCCTGCCTATGGGAGGAGATCCCCGTTCCCCGGCGCGGGGAGCGTCTCTCTTCTCCTCGGAGGAGACGCGCAAGCTCTCCCTGAGCCTCGTCACCCCTACGGTGCGAGCTCACGTCCGGGAGGGCGGCATTGACGAGCGGTACGGGGAAGTCGTCTCCCTGGCCTTACAGGTGAAAAACTTAAAAACTCCCTCCTCCTCGCTTGCATTTACTGACATTCTTTTTCCTTAGACCACCGCCGTAGCCCGCGCCGTCCGGACTCGCCTCGCCCGGGAGAGCGAGGACATGAGGGCGGCCTTGGCCGCCGCAGAAGCGGAACGTGACGCCGCTGTCCGGGAGAGGGACGCGGCAGTCCAGGCCCAGGAGAGGTTCGTCCAAGAGAGGGACGCGACCGCCCGGGAGCTGGAGCGCATCCGGGAGGAAGTGCTGGCCCCCGCGGAGGTTGCCCGGGACACCTGAAAAGGATCTAGGATATCGACTAGAGGGGGGGGGTGAATAGGCGATTTTAGTAATTTAGCAAATAATCAAACAATTTGTAGTAAATGAGAGCAATTTAAGTAACACAAGATGAACAATGAACAATTTCAACACAAGGATATATCCCGTGGTCTCGGTGATGATCACTTTGCCTTCTTCTAGTGCCACACGATTGATTCAATGATCTAAATGCAATGCACTAGAAGATCTCAAATGCACACTCTCACAAATTTGAGAATTTGAAACCTAGAGTGTATGAAACTAGTTTAGGCTCTCAAGGATGATGACAATGCTCAAGATTATGCCAAAAGTCCTGAACAGGGCCGTGCATGGGAGTATATATACCCCCCACAATTAATATAGCCGTTACAGACCGTTGGGAGAAAAAGATCACCTGGCGGTCAGACCGCAGGCACAAGCTCGGTCAGACCGCCGCAATTGCAACGACATGAAACAGGCGCAATAAATGCTCAACTGCCCTTATCAGGCACACATACGGTCAGACCGGAGCCTATTTCGGTCAGACCGTGAAACTGTCCAGAGACGACATAGTTTCTGGACACCTTATACGGTCAGGCCGAAATATACGGACAGACCGGCCAAACGGTCAGACCGCAGTTCAAAAACACGGTCAGACCGATTTCACGGTCAGACCGGTCTAACAAACGGTCAGACCGTAATAGCTCAAAATGCCAGAAGGATAAAACAAGAGGTTCCAGGAGTCTGACCGAGAATTTAACTACGGACAGACCGACCTTAAAAAGGAATACACTATGCATAGACACAACATCGGTCAGTCCGAGATCTTAAACGGTTAGTCCGATAATGCGGTCAGACCGGTCTAACACACGGTCAGACCGACTGAGACAGACATGAGCTGAAATAAGCATTCTCAAAGGATGTGACCTTCTAGCATGCAATGCAAGTGGATTTTATGATTTGTGGCACATAGATGAAGTATTTTGTGATACACCACATGCTCCTCTTAATAGTACGGCAACTATCCTAAAATCCGGTCAAAATTCTTCTCTAATCACCTTAGACCGGTAAAAATGGAAAAGATCCTATTTCGTACCTTTGCCCTTTTGATCAATGTCCTTTCTTCATCATGATGCTCTTTCTTTGCCTTTCATTGACCTGTCTTTTAAGTACCTTCTTTGACACAACTAGACAGGTAACGTTAGTATAGCATTTTTAGTTGTCATTAATTATTAAAACACTATATAGGGGCCTAGAAGCTACAACACCGCCGTCCGGGAGCTGGAGGGCGTCCAGGAGCAGCTCGCGTCCTCCGAGGAGGCTCGCTCCCGGGCGCTTCAGGAGGCGGAGGCTACGGGGGCGCGAGCCCTCGTATCAGCGGGGAATCGACTTCGGGCCACGTTGATTGGGCTCGGAGTCGAGTTCCGGGAGGAGGGGAATCCTCGCAACCCGCTGGTGTCTTTGGCGGAGGCGCGTAGGTTCCTCACCCGGCACATCGCGGCGATTCCGGAGGCCGCGGACGTCCGTGCCCGGGCCTTGGCGTCCACCACCGCCGCGCTCGCAGCCTCCTTGGTGGAGCACCAGGGGGCCGGGGCCCAAGCTATTGGGCGCCTCGACCCCCGGAGCTTCCAGGAGTTTTACGAGCCTCGCCGGGCAGCGTTGGAGGAGTTGGCGGGGGCTTTCTACGACCGCGTGATTGAGCCCCCGCGAACGAGACGTCCCCAAGCGGCCGGGGAAGAAGCTCCGGGCGACGCCTCCTCCGGGGGGGACGACGCCGGGAAAGTATGAGCCTCCTGTCCCCCCTGGGTAGATTAGGGGATTTTTTTGTATAGGATTTTTGCTCCCGGTAGTTCCGTAGGGGGAACCCCGGACTTGTAAATCATTAATCAATGAAATAGAAAATTTTTGCTAAGTTGTATCTTGTCATGGTCAGGTGTCCGGGGCGGGGGCCAGGAGAAGGACGTGGAAATCACTCCCATCTCCGGGAGTCTCGCCCCCGGTGTCCCCCGGGGGGAACAAGCCTTGCTCCGGTGGTTGCCTGATTGGCACTTGGCGAATTTTGACAACCACCGCGCGGAGTTGCCTGAACCTCCCCCGGGAGTGTGGGAGGCAATTCCCTTGCGGATCGAACCTCCCGAAGGGTATGAACACTGGCCGGAGGACATGTTCAACGTAGCGAGGCGACGAGTTCGAAGCTTATACCGGGACATGGCGAGGACTTGACGATGGGCCTAGGAGATGCTGGTTCTCCGCATTAGACGTAGGTAGCCGCCCATATGCCCACCGGGAGTAATCAGCTCCCGGTTGTACCCTGTAAGCCTACCGGGAGAGGCTGTCTCCCGGCTTATTTTCCATGGAATAAAAAAGGGCACGTCTTTTCGCTTATTTTGTGCTTTTAAATCACCAGACGAGAATACTTGGGGGATAAACCCCGGGGGAGCGAGGCTCCACTTCCGGAGACAACTCTTCCAGGGGACGAAGATCCGGGGAGCAAGGCTCCACCCCCGGAGGACGAAGTTCCGGGGGAGGTTCCTCCTCCGGAGAACGAAGATCTGGGGGAGAGGCTCCTCCTCCGGAGACAACTCCTCCGGGGGACGAAGGTCCGGGGAGCAAGGCTGCACCTCCGGAGGACGAAGTTCCGGGGGAGAGACTCCTTCGGAGAACGAAGATCCGGGGGAGAGGCTCCTCCTCCGGAGACAACTCCTCCGGGGGACGAAGGTCCGGGGAGCAAGGCTCCACCTCCGGAGGACGAAGTTCCGGGGGAGAGACTCCTCCTCCGGGGGACGAAAGTCCGGGGAGCAAGGGCTCCATCTCCGGAGGATTCTAGATGCCTTAGATGCCTCCCGAACGGAATTTAGCTAGGTATTTTATCTCCTCGCCCTGCAGTGGGGGGTGACCTGAACAGGCGGCCCGCGCTGAAATCATAAGAAAAATATCGCGGTTGTTCCCATGAGGGGTGGCACCCTCGAAGGGTTATCCTCGTGCAGGCGAGTGTGGGATAAAAGATCTATCGGTTGCGCGACCTAGATCACTCCCGGAGGAGGAAGAGCATAAAAGCAAGCTCTAGAGTGTATGGGGGGGGACTAGTCCCCCAAAGTGACTCGTTACCTCGGTTCCTTGGGAACCAGGTTGCCGCTTACGCCCTCAGTCCACGAGGGGATATTGTAAGCCGCCCAAGGGGGAACGGGGCTCCCGCCGTCGGGACTTAAGGTTGAGCTGGAGCCTGTAGCTTCCTCGCGATGAGGGCATCCTCAGGGGGCATCCTCGTGATGAGGGTATTGCCTCAGGGGCGATTAAAGAAGTCTGCACAAAAACACATGGAGAAAAAAAACCATTTGCATTGATTAAAACAAGCTGTTACAATGCCTCCACCCTTTGCGGGATCGCAGACAAAGGGGCGGAGGGCAAAAGGGCCTTTGGGGCCATTGTTACAACTCACCGCGCCTTCCCCTTGTGAAGTCCAAATAAGGGGAAGGGGGGAGGCTCGGAGACTAAGTGTAAAATTTGCGGAGCAGGTCCGCGTTCCATGTGTGCTTCAGCTCTTGGTCTTCGAGAGTAGAGAGCTTGTAAGCCCCCGAGCCAAGGATTGTGGAAATCCTGTATGGCCCTTCCCACTTTGGGCTGAGCTTCTCTTGGGCTTGAGGGTCGGTGACGCGCTTGAGGACAAGGTCTCCCAAACGGAAGGCCCTCCCCCGAACACGCTTGTTGTAGGCGCGCGCCATCTCGCGTTCGTAAATGGCGTTGCGGAGGAGGGCTCTGTCCCGTTCTTCTTCGACGAGGTCCACCTCCATCTTCTGGTTGTCTTCGTTGGCTTGAAACGCGGCTGCCGAGACTCCCTCGAGGAGTTCGACTCGCAGCGATCGGAAATTGATTTCCGAGGGTAGCACTGCCTCAGCCCCGTACACGAGCGAGAAGGGGGCACGCCCTGTTGCTCGGCTTGGGGTCGTTCGCATGGAGCAGAGAATGCTCGGGAGCTCGTCCGCCCATGCCCCACGCCTGGAGGCGCTTTGCTCCAGGTGGCGGCGTAGCCCTTGAAGGATAACTCCATTGACGCGCTCAACCGCCCCATTGCTCTTGGGGTGAGCCACCGAGGCGAAATGGAGGGTCGTACCCAAGTTCTGGCAGAACTCGCGAAAGATCGCTGAGTCGAACTGGGTTCCGTTATCCACGGTAATCTCGCGGGGGACCCCGAATCGGCACACTATGTTCTTCCAAAAGAACCTTTGCACCGCACGACACGTGATGGCGGCGAGGGGCTCGGCCTCCACCCATTTGGAGAAATAATCCACGGCCACAACCGCGTACTTGTATCCCCCCGACGCCGGGGGGAACGGGCCTAGAAGGTCCATTCCCCACCGCGCGAAGGGCCATATGAGGGGGATTGCCTGCAGAGTTGCGGAGGGTAGGTTGGAGCCCTTCGCCATTTTTTGGCAAGCCCCACAAGCAGAGACGAGGTCTCTTGCGTCGCGGGCGACTGTTGACCAGTAGAAACCCTGGCGGATGGCTTTTGACCCGACGGCCCGGGGGCCGAGGTGAGAACCACAACACCCGAGGTGAATATCTTCAAGGAGCTGAACTCCCTCCTCCCGCGGGAGGCAGCAAAGCAGCGCAGAGGCTCCTCGCTTGTACAACGTCCCTTCTATCAGCACGTACGCTCGCGCCTTAGCGCGAAGGCGCTTGGCTTCGGCTTCATCGGAGGGCTCCCCCTCTCCCTTGATGCAAGAGATAAGGGGGGCCATCCAGGATGTGGCCCGGACGATTTCCGCGACGACGGGGTCGCGGGACTCAAAGTCCGGGTCGGGAGCCGTCGCGGAAGGTTTTGAGATGACCTCCAAGAAGGCCCCTTCGGGGAGAGGCCCTCGGGCACTTGCTGCCCTGGCGAGGGTGTCGGCTCGATCGTTGTCCCTACGCGGGATACGACGCGCCTCGAGGCCGTCGAAGTAGTTTTCCATCTTCCGGACTTCGTCAAGGTAGAGGCTCAAATTCGGGTCATGGCACAAGTAGGACTTGTCCATTTGACATACCACGAGTTGAGAATCCCCCTTGACGAGGAGTCGTCGGATACCCAAAGAGCGGGCGAGGCGTAACCCTAGGAGAAGGGCCTCATATTCCGCGACATTGTTCGTCGCGGGGAACTTGAGCCTGACTGTATATTCGAGGGTTCTCCCCTCGGGGCTTCGCAGGACTACTCCCGCGCCTGCTGCCGCCAGGCATAGGGAGCCGTCAAAGAAGAGGGTCCAGTGGTCATCGCGCGGCGGGGCGGCACGCGCTTCTTCTTCCAGCCCAGGGACCGGAGCCCACTCGGCCACAAAGTCCGCCAGGACCTGCGATTTGATCGCGGTTCGTCCGGTAAGGAACAGCGAGAAGGGGGACTAGCTCGGCCCCCCATTTCTCTATCCGTCCGGTGGCTTCCTTGTTTCGAAGCACCTCTCCCAAAGGGAGAGAGGAAGGCACTGTGATAGGGTGGCCTAGGAAGTAGTGGCGGAGCTTCCTGGAGGCCATTAGGAGGGCGTAACAAACCTTCTCCATCTTCGTGTATCTTGTTTTAGCGCCTTGGAGAGCCTCGCTCACATAGTAAACGGGGCGTTGATGCCCCTCTTCTTCCTTGACGAGAACTGCGCTGACGGCAACCGGAGTGGCCGCGAGGTAGAGGAGCATGGGTTCCCCCTGACGCGGGCTCACGAGCATTGGAGGGCTCGTGAGATATTTCTTCAGGTCTTCGAACGCAGCCTGTGCCTCAGGGGTCCAATGGAACCCCTCAAGGCCGCGGAGGATCTTGAAAAATTGGAGACCGCGCTCCCCCGAGCGTGAGACGAAGCGACTTAACGCGGCCAAGCGGCCGGTAAGTCGTTGTACATCCTTGACAGAACACGGTGGAGGCATGTCGAGGAGGGCCCGAATTTTTTCGGGATTGGCTTCGATGCCCCTTTGGGACACAAGGAAGCCAAGGAGTTTTCCTCCGCGAACGCCGAATGTGCATTTTTCCGGGTTAAGCCTTAACCTGTACTTACGGAGATTGCGGAAGGTTTCTCCCAAGTCTTCGATATGGGTGGCCGAGCGCGCGCTCTTGACGACTGCATCGTCAACATAGACTTCCACGTTGCGGCCGATTTGATCCCTCAAGACCAAGCTCATTAGGCGCTGGAAAGTTGCCGCGGCGTTTTTCAACCCGAAAGGCATGTGAACATAACAGAAGGTGCCGAGGGGAGTTATAAAACTCGTCTTTTCCTCGTCCTCCTCCGCCATTCGGACTTGATGATAGCCCGAATAGGCGTCCAAGAAGCTCATCAGCTCGCATCCCGCGGTGGAATCCACCAGTTGGTCGATCCGTGGGAGCGGGAAATCATCTTTGGGGCAAGCTTTATTGAGGTCGGTGAAGTCGACGCACATTCTCCACTTGCCGCTTGCCTTCTTTACGAGGACGGGGTTCGCTAGCCATTCGGGGTGCAGGACCTCCCGAACAAACCCCGCCTCCCGGAGTTTAGCGATCTCCACCTTGATGGCCTCCTGCCTCTCGAGGGAGAGCTTTCTCATCTTCTGTTTTACCGGGGGGCGACCGGGTATTACTGCGAGCTTGTGCTCGATAACGTCCCTGGGCACACCCCCCATGTCCGCGGGCTTCCATGCGAAGACGTCCGCGTTTTCGCGAAGAAAGTCGGCGAGTCGCGTCGCGTGTTCCTCGGGGAGATCAGCCCCAATCTTGATGGTCTTCCCCTCGTCCTGGAAGAGAGAGATTTCCCGGAGGTCTCCCTCAGGGCGAGGCTTGGGAAGGAACTTCCCGGGGAGCGGAATTGGCACGTTTGGGCTTGGGGAGGAGCTCTCTCCCCCCGGGGCCTTGACCAGGTTAACGTCCCCGATCACTGCGGAGGCGCGCTCGTAGAGGGAGCGAGCCACACCTTGGTCACCATGCACGGAGATCACCCCGCTCGGCCCGGGGATCTTCATGCAAAGATAGTTGTGGTGGACCGCTGCCCCTAAACGGTTGATGATGGTTCTCCCCATTATGGCGTTGTAGGAGGAGGGAAGGTCCACCACGTCGAACCGAACCATCTCGGTCCGGTAATTATCTGGGGTGCCGAATGTCATCGGGAGGTCGACCTTTCCCACGGGATGTATAGTTTTCCCCGGGACGAATCCTTGTAAGGGCCCCGCCGCGGGTTGTAGGAGCTTCTCGTCCACCTGCATTTCTTTGAACGCCTTTAGATAAAGGACGTCCGCGGCACTCCCGCCGTCCACCAAGATTCGGGCAAGGCAACAGTTAAACACGGTGGCTGAGACGATCAGCGCGTCATTGTGAGGGAAGCGCACCCCATCCGCGTCTTTGACGGTGAGCGTCAATGGAACGTCCGACCATTTTGACGGCCGGGACGTGTTAACGGCCCCTACGACCTTCACTTCTCGCGCATACTATTTGCGCTGGCGTTTGGAATCTCGCCCGGAGGCAGATCCCCCCACAATGACGTTAATGTGCCTCTGGGAGGTTTGGAATGGGAGCTCATCGCTCGAGCCCTTTTCCTGGTCTTGCTTCTGACGTCCCCCTGGGGGAGCAGGGAGTGCCGCCAAGGCCGGCGATGGAAAGGGTAAGGAGGTAGAGCCTCCTCCCCCCGGCCCATGTTGCTCGAGAAATGTCGCGAACTGTTAAAGGGGCGCATGGCATTCTCGGGTTGCATGGGAGTTGGACTTGTGGAAAGCGCACCACAAAGTGGCTCCGGGCTCCTTGCCCCCCGGCTTAGGGGCCTCTCGCGGACGGGAGGATTGGCTGCCGCCGCCGCCCTTAGGCTTGAAAAAGGGGTGCTGTCCCCTGTTAGGCTCCCGAGAGCCGCCTCCGCCATCGAGAACGAAAGTGTCCCGAGGCCTTGACTCGCTACGGGGCCCCCTATGGGGACGTTTGTTGGAGGAGTCCTTCGAGTCCCTCTCCCCAGGGCCGGAGGTTCCCTGGTGCTTCTTCCAGAGATCGTCCTCTTCGTCTCTCGCGTACTTCTCAAGTACGTTGAAGAGCTCGTCGGCGGAGGATGGGCAACTCCGGGAGAGTCTTCGGTGGAGCTCTCCCGGGAGAATGCCACTCTTACATGCCTCGATCACCGTTGAGTCGGGGACGTGAGCCACCTTGCTCTTGATCTGGGCGAAGCGTTTGAAGAAACTTCGTATCGTCTCCCCTGACCGTTGGCGAACGGTATACAATTGCGACGAATCCAGGGGACGGATGTAGTTCCCCTGAAAATTCGCGCAAAATTCACGCTTCAGCTGCGCGAAGGACTTGATGGACCCGCTCTTGAGGTTATAGAACCACGACCGAGCTATTCCCGAGAGATAGAGGGGGAAGACGTTGCATTGGACGCTTTTGTCCCCCCCAACCGCCGAGATGGCCGTGGAGTACACCTGTACGAACTCGTAGGGGTCGGCCTCCCCATTGTAGTGCTCGATATGGGGCGGCCGATATGGCCTCGGCCACCGAACACGCCGGAGGCGGCGGCAAAGGGGTTGGTTGGCCCCCTCCACTTCCTTTGGGGAGCCTGCATCGATATCCCCCTTCACAGGGGAAGCACGTTCATTGTCCGAATCGGAAAGGGGTCCCAACGGACCACCTGCCTTCCGATATCGTCTTCGCTCTTCGGGGTTGGTGGAGCTCACCTCTTGTACTTCGGGGGGACCTCCGGAAGTGACGGAGGCCTCTTGCATTGGTCTCTTGCCCTTGTCCGCTGGGACAAGAGAACCGCGCCTACGTGCGAGTGATTCCTGGCCGTGTCGGGACGGGGCGCCTTCGGACCTTGCCGCCCGCATGCGCTCCACCTCCTTCCGAGTGAACCGCGTTTGGTTCACTGGGGGAGCCCGAGGAGGGGGACCCGGGGGAGGAGGCGGATGTGCGCCCGTTACCGGCGCGGGAGAGGAATCGCGGACCGGAAGGGTTCCGGCTATGGAAACGGCCCGTGGCGTGGGAAGACTTCCCAACGGGGGAACGGCCTGTAATGTAGGCATCACCCCGGAGATACCCCTTGGGATAGGCGCAGTCCCGGGAAGGGGAATCTCTTCCGAGGCGAAGGACTCCGGGACGGGCGGACTCCCGGGGAACGGAAGCCCTCCGGGGGCGGGAGCATCCCCTGGGGGAGGTCCACTAGAGGAGGGAGCTCCTCCCGGGGGAGGGTGTCCACCGGGAGTGGGAACACCTCCCGGGAAAGGGTAGCCCACGGAGACGGGCAGACCCCCGAGAGCGGAGGCCCTCCGGAGGAGGGAACACCTCCCAGGAAAGGGTAGCCCCCGGAGACGGGCGTGCCCCCCGAGAGAGGAAGTCCTCCGGAGGTGGGAACACCCCCCGGGACAGGGTAGCCCCCGGAGACGGGTGTGCCCCCCGGGAGAGGAAGTCCTCCGGAGGTGCCGGGAGACGGGCGTGCCCCCCGGGAGAGGAAGTCCTCCGGAGGTGGGAACACCCCCCGGGAAAGGGTAGCCCCCGGAGACGAGCAGACCCCCCGGGAGCGAAGGCCCTCCGGAGGTGGGAACACCTCCCGGGAAAGGGTAGCCCCCGGAGACGGGCAGACCCCCCGGGAGCGAAGGCCCTCCGGAGGTGGGAGTGCTCCCCGGGAAGGGAAAAACCCTCGGAGCGAAGAAGGCTCCTGGGTGTCCCATCATGAACGGAGGTGCCACTCCTCCGAACTGGAACAGGTGTGGGTACGCGGGGGCCGAAGGCCGCGCTATAGCGCGCAACAACTCCTCAAGAGTATGTTGCGCACGAAGCTGGCCCTCCACCAGCGTCCCGAGTAGCGGGTCACCCGCAGTTGAAGGCATAGCCTGGGAGGCGCTTGGTCCCCCCGAGCCGGGACCTCCAGGCAGGCTCGTGGGAGTCGTTCCTCCGCCAAGGATGACGGGGGGAATAAGTGTTGCCTCCCCCTGAGTGTCCCCGGGAGGAGGTGTGGTGATGATAGCCCCTTGCACTGGCGGTGCAGGGTTGCTAGGGCCGGCATCACTAGGGATGGAGGTTAAGTGCCTCATCCTTCTTGGAGCCATGACTATTTGTCATGAGTCCCCACGGACGGCGCCAACTGTCGTGGTATAAAAAATACCTCGGCAGGTTTGATGGCGTGCGCAACACGTGTCCCACAACGCGAGCTGACCGTGCGACGGGTCACCCCGCGTTGGACAATCCCAGAGATTGACACAGGGGTTTATACAGGTTCGGGCCTCAGTGGAGGCCCTAGTCCTGTCGACGTGCTCCCGACGAGCATCGGCTAGGGGGCTCTCTCCCGGAGAGAGGGCTCCAGAACACGCCTTTTCGTTTTTTGGATTGAGTACAAATGAATGTCTTAGATTACAAAAGAGGGTTACAAGGGTATATATAGACCCCAAAAGAAGCAAATTACTAAACTACCCCCGCTACAACCGTAGGATCGGAGGCAAAACGGTCTTTTGACGAGGTCCAGGGCACCGATTTCTGACACGTGGCGGCCCTCGAAATCAGTGCCCACCAGAGGAGCACCGGGGGAAACCTCAACCGAACCCGGAGAAGGGGCTCCGGGAGAGGGGCTCTCCCCAGCTCGGAGGAGAAGCGCTGGGGGAAGTCTCTCAGGAGGGGCTCCGGGAGAGGTCTTCCCCGGCCCGGAGAAGGGGACTCCGGGAGAGGGGCTCTCCCCAGCTCGGAGGAGAAGCGCCGGGGGAAGTCTCTCCCGAGCCCGGAGGAGGGGCTCCGGGAGAGATCTTCCCCGGCCCGGAGAAGGGGCTCCGGGAGAGGGGCTCTCCCTGGCCCGGAGGAGGTACGCCGGGGGACGTCTCTCCCGAACCCGGAGGAGGGGCTCCGGGAGAGGTCTTCCCCGGCCTGGAGAAGGGGCTCCGGGAGAGGGGCTCTCCCTCGCCCGGAGGAGGTGCGCCGGGGGAAGTCTCTCTTGAGCCCGGAGGAGGGGATCCGGGAGAGGTCTTTCCCGGCCCGGAGAAGGGGCTCCGGGAGAGGGGCTCTCCCTCGCCCGGAGGAGGTGCGCCGGGGGAAGTCTCTCCCGAGCCCGGAGGAGGGGATCCGGGAGAGGTCTCCCCCGGCTCGGAGAAGGGGTGTCAGGGGAAGTTTCTTTCTATCCTGGAGAAGGGACTCCCGGGGTGACGTTTCAGATGTTTGCTGATATTTTTCCCCAACAAATATAATGAAATAGAACAAGTTGAGCTTTATTTCTTATTGATGAGTTTTATTTTAATGCAGCATTCATGGTCCTGCATTGATGAATTTCTTCAAAGGAGATTGGACAAGAGGCCTTCGATTGTATCGCGCAGAAAAAAATAACTCGATGAGGTATGAACACAAAAAAAAACAACAATATTTGAGTGGAAAAACAATTTTATCTTTGGAATACAAAAACTAAACAATTTCTTAAATCAGCTTCTAACTGAATTTTAACTAATGCAATTGAGATATATTTTTAAACTACCTAAATGTGTATGCATTTCTAGTCTCGCTGGCGTGTGAACGGACGTGGCCACGTTGCCCGGAGGACATGGCGGAGATGTTTGGAGAACAACGGCCACAAACACAGAGGTGACGTGGCCAAACGTGGAATCAAGTTTTCAAAAAGTAAGAACTCAAAAACTATATACATTTATATGATTTGGCAGAGTGCTTGCATGCATTGTTCGAGTCTTTAGGGCGTCTTTTGGTAAACTAAACCCACTGATTACTCCATGATGATGATAGCAAGCCACATATTCAACTAACTACCAAAGAAATATGTGGAAAGAAATCCCATGCAAACATGATGCTCATGTAAACAAAAATAATTTTGCTATGCATGTTCTTGTATGAAGGAATGTGCATGTTCCATATGCATGATTTCTTTCAAAGACGTGTTTATCGTCCCGGATCATGCATAGTTTATACTTTCATAGAAGCTGTATTTTTTTATGCTTCCTTTCTCTCATGATGATGCCTTGTTTAGTTTTGATTACTTCATGGGAAGAGTAATGTGTGTTATATATGTCTACTGGACTAAACAGAATTCAGTTTGCTTTCTCCACTAGTAGAAATTTTTTTTTGTTCAATCCTAATTGGATTGCTAGATCCTGATTGCTTGTCCAGCATGAACACACACTTATATTCTAATTGAATGTGGAAATTTTTAAATCTTTCTTTGTGGTTATCATCTGCATATTTGTAAAGTAAGATTGAATTATGTTCTATGTTCTGTGATGCTTAACTTCAGAATTTCTTTGTTGTCAGATTAGGTTATTGTTCGTAGGGATGTGCAGAAACTGGCCGAACTGGTTTAATCGAACCGATCTGAACCGAAGTAACCGAAAATCTTGATCGAATTGGTTTTTGTTTGCGGTTCAGTTGGAAATTTTGTATAATTCGGTTTTGGGGTTCGGTTTTGATACAAGAAAAACCGAAAAACCGAAACTCGAATTGGAATACAGAGCCCAATAAATTGTACGCGCGAACGAATACATGGTGGCGAGTGGCGACTGCCTGCAAGCATGCGCCACACGCCTGTTAGGACAAACCTGCGAGCATTGCCGGTGACAACATCCATCTTGGCAGTTTAATCATGATGTTTGAACTGTTGCATTTGGTTTTTACCGAATTAAACTGAAATATTATTTAGTTAATTTGGTTTGTTTCTGTATAACTGAACTTAAGGAAAAATCAAAATAACAAAAAAAAAAAAAGGCAGAACACACACTCCTAGTTATATATTTATATGCGTGTTATGAAGGGTCGACCGTCAAATCATTTTAAGTCTTAAGTATGGATCAGATTCAAGATTTTCTGAGATCTATTATGAGTTCACATTGCAAATTCAATTTAATCTAGATGTGAAGAGAAGTGTAGAAGTATTAATAGATTTTTTCACTTTTATTCAATAACTTATGTTTTTAAGTGAATTGTTTAATACATGAAATTAAATACTTTTTCAGGTGCAACCAAATGCGATACATTCATCCATTCATACACACTAATAGCTTATATTTTTGAAGTTGCTTGGTCTCCATGCCAGGCGTGACCCTGTTCAGGCTGAAAGTACGGCGGCAGTCCCATGGAGATCACCGGCGGCTCCGGCGAGCCCGCCGGCGTCTCCAGTAGGATATAAGAGGTGATGCCAAAGACGACGACGATGAGAGACAGCACCGATGCCATCGCGAAAACACCGCCATGGAGGACGTAGCATTCGCCGGATTTGGCATTCACCGGCTTCCGCAGCCCGCCGGTGTTCCAACCCGCACCCGCGAAGAACGTGGAAACCGCTATGACCACCAGGATCCTGCATATACACATACACACATAAACTAGCCAAATCCCAACCCTTGAAAATTACATGGTGACAGTGCTCAAACTGAGACCTAGATCATTGACAGTCTGAGCAGACAATCTAGTCCGGTCAAATGGTCAGCGATCGGGTCATAGATTGGTGGTGCGCACCCACCATGAAATGACAGCTAGGAGGACGGCGATGACGCGCTTGGTCTTGGATGTAGGTGACTTCCGGCAACAGCCGCAGCACCCGGTGGCGGCGGCGATGATGATCTGGCCCATCAGCAGGGACATGGCTCCCATGATCCCGCTACCCAGCGCCG
Source organism: Pharus latifolius (assembly GCA_019359835.1). Lineage (NCBI taxonomy): Eukaryota > Viridiplantae > Streptophyta > Magnoliopsida > Poales > Poaceae > Pharus > Pharus latifolius. Next base: position 1,748,003 of record CM033328.1, read on the forward strand.
GAGTATTCCGGTAGACGCAGTTCCTCCCATCATACCCAACAAACGACTGCGACGTGGACATGTACCAAGACTGGTTAGCCATGGATGCATACAGAATCATTTCTTTACGAAGCACATACCACTTAATCCCTACCATTACCACTATGCACTGATAGACAGGCACTCTACCTGTCATCACATTTAAATAAAAGACTTTATGTGTGTTTCGTGAAGAAATGTTTGTATGCATACACAGCAAGACTCAAAATCATAAAAACTTCGTAAAGAAACATTTCTTCACCGCCGGATTTAAAGAGAGGGAATTTTCATGTAAAGAAATATTTGTGCACCCAACAGACATAACAAACAATATGCATCCATGCATGCAAGATAATCATATGTGCAGTTAAGATTATATGCGCACCTTGGATTTTGTGGCCTCTCCAACGAACCCCAAGATGACGGCCAAGAGGCCAAAGAGGCCTGCTATTACGCATATCATCACTACATGTTTCTCCATTGTTTGTGTGTACTAATTAAGGGTAGGTCCTCAAGTGCATATAAATTCCATTCCAGAGAGGAGAACACTTGGTTTCCTTGTTGGTTTAATTAATTAATTAATTATCAATTGTTTTTTTAGGTAGCTAGATCTTTGGGTTCTCAGATGGGTGTGTTAATTTCTTGTTTATGGTTTTATCACCTGGTGACATTTGAGAAGGGACAATGGAAAGGTGACATCTATTATCTCTTTTTTTTAATGAGCTAATTAGCATTCTTAACTACTTCAAAATCATATGAGTTGTGTAAATTTCTTGTTTATGGCTTTATGCCAGCGCCAAATGTACAGGATTAATTACTGGGCATCAAATGGATTGTTTTGGCCCAAGGTGACATTAATTTGACAAGGGCGGACAATGCAAAGATGGCATTTCTAAAACATAAAATAAATGGAAAATGAAAATGGATAGAATTCCCATTTTTCCTTTTTTTCTTCAAATTCAAATTTTTTTTTAATATATAAGTCGTCAATTGAACATTGGATAAAAGGGCAGTGCTAGGGAAAACTCTTAGTCCTCCGGTTCACAACTTCCGGGAGAGGACTTACATCTTCGGGCCGCGGTTCCCCGAGGGTGGTCCCAAGCCTCTATGCCCTGGGTCCCCGGATGGTTCTTTGGGAAAGGCTCACGTCTTTGGGCCTCGGTTCCCCGACGAGGTCCCTGATGTCTGGGCTTTAGGTCCTTGGGTGGTTTCCTGGGGAGGTCTCAGGCATCCGAGCCTCGGGTTCCTGGGTAGTTCCCCGGAAAGGGCTCAAGTCTCTGAGCTCTAGTTCTCCGAGTAGTTTCTCTGGAAGGTCTCGGACCTGTGGTTCTCTGGGATGGGTCCATGTCTCCAGACCTTGGTTCCCAAGATAGTTTCCTGGGGAGGCCCTGGGCCTTGGGACCTTAGGTCCCTTGTTGATTCCCTGGGAAGAACTCAAGTCTCTTAGCCCCATTTCACTTAGTGGTTCTTCGAGGAGATCCTAGGCCTCTAAGCCCTAGGTCCCTGGGTAGTTCTCTGGGAGAGACCCAGGTCTTTGAGCCTTTGTTCCCTAGATGGTTTCCAGGAGAGGCCCTAGACCTCTGGGTCCCTGAGTGGTTCTTGGGGAGGGCTCAAGTTTCCCAAACCCCAATTCCCTAAGTGTTTCCTCAGGAAGGTCCTGGTCCTTTGGGCCCCGAGCCCTGGGTTCCTAGGTGGTTTTTCGAGAAGGGTTCACATCTCTGGGCCTCGGTTCTCTGGATAGTTCCTTGAGGAGGTCTTAGACCTTTGGGTTCTGGGTCCCTAGGTGGTTCTCTGGGAAGGGCCCGAGTCTTTGAGCCCTGGCTCCAATAGTGGTTCCCTAGGAAGGTCCTGGGCCCTTGGGCCCTAGGTTCTTAGATGGTTCCTAGGAGTGGCCCGGTTACCGAGTCCCAGTTCCATGCGAAAGACCTGGGCTCTCAAGATCTAATGTCTCCACAGGCACCTCGGGGACCAAAGTGGACACGGGTCCAAGATCTAAGCATCAAGCCCAGTGAAAGGACCATCGCGCCCTTAATCCAACAGTCTAGGTTAGGGTAGTTTAATAATTTTCATCTTTTGGGGTCTATATATTACCCCATATACCCCTTCTCTTATAACACACAACTTCATTTGCATTCATTACACTCCAAGCAATAGACACATCTAAGAGCTCCCTCCTCGCGAGAAAGCCTCCTCAACTGACTTATGTTGGGGGCGCATCGACAGGACTAGATTTCCCACTGGAACCCGAATCTGTATAAATCCTTTATGTCACTTCTCTATGATTTCCCAACGCAGGATGACCTGTTGCACGGTCAGCTCGCATTGTGGTATGCGTGTTCCACATAAGAAAATCTGCCGTGGGGTTTGTAATACCACGATAGGAAGGATGGCCCTCTAGGAAATGGTTTGAACCATTTTATCGATAAGAGTGTTCTATATCAGATAAATTTTACACTAGTTAGTTTTTTCTTTTTGTCGTGATATTATGAATCCCACAACAGATTTAATGACATGGAACACGCGTACGACAATGCGAACTGACCGTGCGACGGATTTTCCCGCGTTGGGCAATCATATAGAATGACACGAAGGATTTATACAGTTTCAGGTCCCAGTGGGGACTCTAGTCTTGTTGACGCGCCCCCACGTAAGTCGGCTTGGGAGGCTCTCTCACGGAGAGAGGGCTTCTAGATACGCCTATTGCTTTGAGTGTATTGAATGTAAATGAGAGTCTTAAGTTACAAGAGGGGTGCAAGGGGTAATATAGACCCCAAAAGACAAGAACTACTAAACTACCCTAGTTATGATTGTCGGATCGAGCGCGCGGCGGTCTTTTTACAAGGTATAAGGCTCGGATTTCTTACATTTGTCCACTTCAATTTCAAAGGAAGGGCCTGGGACGGGAAGGGTCCCTCTTTCGGAGAGGCCGTCCCGAGAAGTCCCTGTCCCAGAGAGGCACCCGAGATGGGGAGGGTCCCTCTCCCGGAGAGGTGCCTGGGATGGGGGTGGTCCCTGTCTCGAAGGACCGTTCGGGAAAGCTTTGTCTGCGGCCACTATTTCTCCCCAACACTTTTAAACCATTTTAGTGCTAATACTAATATAATATGTACATAGTTGTAGAATGAGTACCCAGTTTTTCTTGGACTTCAAAGAGTTTAGTTCTAATCGTATTAATGGTCTCACATTATTGGTTTATAGAAAATCAAAGTTATTTTACCAATGAGTCGCGAAATGCTATAATTCTTCTATATCATTTCAAATTTATTCAAAATAATTCGTCGAGATCGAACTGAACCGTCCAATTATTATGATGAGAAATTAAATTTAAACTTCATCTAGATGATTAATATTTTATTTAACAGCCTAAACGGAAGAAGATTTCGTTTTGGACACATTCGTTTCGAATAATCATCCTTCTTTCAATGCAAAGCATAAGCAGATGATTCTTATTCTCGTGATAGTAATACATTACTTGATACTTGCTTAGATTCTAAGATTTGTTATAGTTGTGATTACGGTTCTAAACCAAACATGAGTAATGAACTTTACTGGGCACTTCTTTTTTTTTTTTATGATCTAATTAGCATTCTTAAGCTGCTGCATAATCATATGATCCACAAATTCTGAATATTTATGCAGAAGATAAGGACTATAGATGCCAGAAATGCACTGCATTCTTCAACTGCTGCATAATCATATGAGTTCAGTACATTTTGCACACAATATACATGGTCTTATTCTTGTATTTTCCATAACCTTTTTGAGGTTTAATTAAGTGTTGTGTAATCTTTTCATGTCATGTTCATCTTGTTCATGCATTGCCTTTCTATATATTCCATCAAATAGTACTGTTTCAGAGGGAATAATCTGTGTTAGGAATTCATAATCCTGGAAAATTATTGCTACTCTTCGTAATGCACTTGGAATAATATGAAAATACAGTCATTGGTAAGATCTTGCTACCTAAACAACAATCCATTCTTGTTTGCTCTCTGAACAAATAAGAATGGCAGTTCTACTGAATTTTCATCTGTACTGAACAATTCACCCACGGTGGAGTTCTTGACATCATCAAGTTTGAATGGTATGTAAGATATCAGATTTGTATATCCTTCTTGATAAGTTTAAACGCTTGTTTTCTGATCTCTTCTGAAGAACAAATCCAGCTTTGCACTTGGTTGATAGGAAATTCTCAAGTCTCGCAAGAAGCTTCAGATGTCGATTCTCTCGACGATCCTGAGTGTTGATGTCATATTGAATTGTATGTTTGGTTTGCTAGCATGATTAACGAAGCCAAATATTTGGGCATGCCGGACCGGCTACAGGGCCGTGCAATGTTTTGCAACTACTAAATTTCAGCAACAGAATTCTGAATCTAATCATAAACAAAATCATAGAGATCATGTAAATCCTCTCATGAACAGACTTACTCCTGTTTGACCAAACCACCCAGCAATTTAACAATTGGCAATTACAACTCTGTAGTAGAAATGTTGCCCCATTACTGAGTTGGATCAGCTTCAGAATTCAGATAAGTACCGAACCTGTACCTTGTTCCATAAACACACCGGGCTTCAGAATTTAGAATTCGCTCTTCTCGGCTCTCGTGGCGCTCATCAATAACCGGTCCTTCAGGTCATGCTTTCCGCTTCAGTCATCACATTGCTCAATCCTCTGAATACTCGTTCTATATGCCGATCAGATGGTGAAGATACCATTCTATATGTCTTCAGCAGCTAATAGATTTACATTTCTGCAAGTTCTGTTGTTGCAAAAGAACAGAAATCATTTCATTGTATAAGCTTCTGCTGTTCTAATTAAGATCAAGATTTCTATTAACTAATCAGCCATCAAGCTGAAATGACACTGCAGAGATGAAATGAAAAGCAAACTTTTCTTCTTCTGACAACAAAACCGCGAAACCTCATAATATGATCTCTTCCATCAGGTAACATTACAAGTATGTAAACTGAACTGAACTGAACAACAAAGTAAATTTACCAAACTGAATACATTTAATATCAGAACTGCACTAACTCCATTCCATGCACACAACTATACTATACAAGTTTCCTTTCAACACAGGAAGCCATGTCGATGATCAGCAGCTGGCAGCGTCCCCAGGCTTCCCATCTCCCAGCTTCCTCTGCTTGGACCGGTGATCATCGGTGAACGCGGAGGCAGCGAAGTGCTTCCTCTTCCTGGTCTCCTCGGCGGCGGCCATGTCGAGCAGAATGTGCACCTGCTCCATGGCGGTGGCGAAGCCGGGCACAATCTCCTTCAGCTGCTGGACGCAGTCGGGGCCCTTGCTCTCCAAGAAGTCCACCATCTCCTTCATCTGATTCCTCGACGCGTTCGCCAAGATCCGAGTCATGTCCGCGTCAGGAACCCCCCGCGGGACGAGGCACGCGGCGTGGATGGCGTCCTCCAACCCGACGGGCTCGTTAGGGCCCGGGCGCCTCCGCGCCGGCCTGTCGGCGAGGCCCACGCGCAGCTCCCGTCCCCTGAGGAAGTGGCCGTGCAGGTTGCGGCAGGCGCTGCGGGCCGTCTCGTCGTCGGGGTACTCGACGAAGGCGTAGCCCTTGCGCTTGCCGGTGGCTGCGTCGACGGCGATGCGGAGAGAGACGACGGGGCCGATGAGCTCGCAGGCGTCGCGGATCTCCTGCTCGGAGGCATGGAAGGCGATGTTCCCCACGAACACAACGCGGCTGCAGCGGCAGTTGCTGTAGGAGAAGAAGGCCGCCATGGACATGCAGTGTACTACAAATGGAGGATATGGGTGGGACTTTAGGGCACAATAGATATTTATAATGGTAAGTAGATGTTAATATCCATTCCATTAGGGCACAGTAGATATTTATAGATGGATTCATGCTTCTTTCTTACGCGTACGTTCCTTCCGTCCGATTCTTGCGTAGCGTGTTGATCAAGCAAACTCCTAAGCAAACGGTATCTTGCACCATTAATTAGATTAATGCATGTGATATTTTGTGCATTATATGGGGCATGATGTTTGTTCATTTGTATGAGCATACATAAAAGGCATAACAACGTACACAAAAGTGTTTGTTCACGATTGTTTTCTCTTGCCATAAAAAGAACACGAAAAGAAAAAGACACACAAGAGAGAAAACGTCGTCCAAACGAAGCTTATATTATGAGGAGAAAGTATGAATTAAGAGGTAAGTTATAAAGGAAACAAATTAGAGTTAAATCAATTTTGATATGAAACCATCCTTGATTTGAAAATTTTTCGGTCACAATTCTACCCTTCCTTGAGCCATAACATTTTTATGACCCTATTAGACATACAAATAAGTGCATGAAGAGACAATTTTTTTTAACACACAAGTTCTGCTTCTTTTTAGAAAAAAAAATTGGCAGGCAAACAGAATTCATGAAAAAAAGATAAAGTACAGCAATATATGTATGACAAAAGCGCAAAAACTGGATGAGCTTGTCGGTATTCGAATCTATTGGCTTGTTTCTCCCCGTATAAATTGTGTAGTCAGCAAAATATCATGTTCTAATGTCAATTCATCAATGCTAGCACACATTTCTTTTTTAAATTATGATTTCTTTGAGAAATGGAGTAAAACAAATAAATACTATGACATGCCTAAAAGAGCCATCCTATACAAGCGTGGTTTAGTATCACACATTCCAACGATCAAGTGTGCTTGGTATAGGAGAAGAAAGTCGCCATGAGTTCTTGATCGGAAGTGTTCGTGGTCTCTTAAGAAAATCGAATTCTTCATCTCGATTGGAGAATAAGACCGCCACTTTTACTTATTTATAGCTAGCAAGTCAATCAAACTGAGTTCGTTGCATGGTTCCTACAGCTACATTAATTGCTTCAACCCAAGTGAAGTTCAAGCTTGAACCAAGTTCGGACCTGACTCAAGCTTGATTGTAATAAGATTTTGTGTCTGAGATTGAACTGAAACTTAGATCAAGAAAAGCTCAAGCTCAAAACAAACTAATAAGATGTCAATATAAGAGCTCAAGTTAAGCTCAACCTCAATTCAAATTTGTTCGATAGTGTTAGAAATTTAATATGTATACATTTAAGCTTAATCAAGTCGGGTTTGAGCTCAGCAAGAATAACGACTTGCGTGTTAAGCAATTACCAAATTCAATTGAATCCATTCTTGGATATGGTTTATGATTATTCTTATCTACATTTTTTTTAAAAAAATTCATTCTCTATCAAGGAATCAAACTCTGTTTTTTTTTTCAATGCGAATCAAACTGATTGATTTGTTTCGATTCTTGGGTTTTTATGCTTGCGAAGGACGAAACACTAATTCAATCAAACTGTTAGTAATGTACTTAGGGTTGTTAGAATCGAGATTTTGAGTTAGATCAATGTTGTCTTGATAGGATCGAACCGTGGAGTCAAATTGTAGAATCTTATCTTCTACCAAAATTTAAAAAATACTTATATTTATACATAAATAGTAATTTAGTATTGTATTTTTACACTTTTATAGGTTTTAGTTCTATAAATTTACTAAAATTTATAGATTTGTCTACTTCAAGTTTTATATAAATAATGTAAACTTACTATCATATATCAAGTTATAACAATATAAGTTTCACATTACTAATATTATATAGAGCATATTCAAACAATATTTAGTTTAGTCGATTGGTTTTCCAATAATGCATTCTCGTAATAATATGATGATATTAGATTCCTAAATGACATACAAAAATATTTGACTAAACAATTTTATTGACAATTAATTCTCACAAGAATAGCAGAATTGATTGAATCAGTTAGGATCGTTCATGAGGTTAGGATCGTAATCCCAAAAAAATGTTTATTAAGATTGTACACATATTAAGGTTCTTTCAATTTAAGATCTGTTGGGGGAAAATATCAGCCAACACCAGAAACGTCACCGGGGGAGTTCTTTCCCCGGGGTTGAGAGAAACTTCCCCCGGCGCACCTTCTCCGGGCTAGGGAGAGCCCCCTCTCCCGGAGCTCCCTTCTCCGAGCCGGGGAAGACGTCTCCCGGAGCCCTCCCCCGGGCCCGGGAGAGACTTCCCCCGGCACACCTTCTCCGGGCTAGGGAGAGCCCCCTCTCCCGGAGCTCCCTTCTCCGTGCCGGGGAAGACGTCTCCCGGAGCCCTCCCCCGGGCTCGGGAGAGACTTCCCCCGGCGCACCTTCTCCGGGCTAGGGAGAGCCCCTCTCCCGGAGCCCCTTCTCCGGGCCGGGGAAGACGTCTCCCGGAGCCCTCCCCCGGGCTCGGGAGAGACTTTCCCCGGCGCACCTTCTCCGGGCTAGGGAGAGCCCCCTCTCCCGGAGCTCCCTTCTCCGTGCCGGGGAAGACGTCTCCCGGAGCCCTCCCCCGGGCTCGGGAGAGACTTTCCCCGGCGCACCTTCTCCGGGCTAGGGAGAGCCCCCTCTCCCGGAGCTCCCTTCTCCGGGCCCGGGAGAGACTTCCCCCGGCACACCTTCTCCGGGCTAGGGGGAGCCCCCTCTCCCGGAGCTCCCTTCTCCGTGCCGGGGAAGACGTCTCCCGGAGCCCTCCCCCGGGCTCGGGAGAGACTTCCCCCGGCGCACCTTCTCCGGGCTAGGGAGAGCCCCTCTCCCGGAGCCCCTTCTCCGGGCCGGGGAAGACGTCTCCCGGAGCCCTCCCCCGGGCTCGGGAGAGACTTCCCCCGGCGCACCTTCTCCGGGCTAGGGAGAGCCCCTCTCCCGGAGCCCCTTCTCCGGGCCGGGGAAGACGTCTCCCGGAGCCCTCCCCCGGGCTCGGGAGAGACTTCCCCCGGCGCACCTTCTCCGGGCGACGGGAGAGCCCCCTCTCCCGGAGCTCCCTTCTCCGGGCCGGGGAAGACGTCTCCCGGAGGCCCTTCTCCGGGCTCAGGAGGGGTTTCCCCCGGCGCTCCTCTGGTGGGCACTAATTTCAAAGGGCTGCCACGTGTCGGAAATCGGTGCCCTGGACCCCGTCAGAAGACCGTTTTGCCCCCGATCCTACGGTGGCAGCAGGGGCAGTTCAGTAATTTGTATCTTTTGGGGTCTATATATACCCTTGTAACCCTCTTTTGTAACCCAAGACATTCATTTGTACTTTATCCAAAAAAGCAAAAAGGCGTGTTCTGGAGCCCTCTCTCCGGGAGAGAGCCCCCTAGCCGACGCTCGTCGGGAACACGTCGACAGGACTAGGGCCTCCACTGAGGCCCGAACCTGTATAAACCCCTGTGTCAATCTCTGGGATTGTCCAACGCGGGGTGACCCGTCGCACGGTTAGCCCGCGTTGAGGAACACGTGTTACGCACGTCATTAAATCTGCCGAGGTATTTTTTATACCACGACAGTTGGCGCCGTCCGTGGGGACTCGTGACAAACAGTCATGGCTCCAAGAAGGATGAGGCACTTAACCTCCATCCCTAACGACGCCGGCCCTAGCAACCCTGCACCGCCGGTGCAAGGGGCCGTCGTCACTACACCTCCTCCCGGGGACACTCGGGGGGAGGCGGCACTTGTTCCCCCCGTCATCCATGGCGGGGGAACGACTCCCACGAGCCTGCCTGAAGGTCCCGGCTCAGGGGGACCAAGCGCCTCCCAGGTAATGCCCTCAACTTCAGGTGACCCACTACTCGGGGCGCTGGTGGAAGGCCAGCTTCGCGCACAACGTACTCTGGAGGAGCTGTTACGCGCTATAGCACGGCCTCCGGCCCCCGCGTACCCGCACCCGTTCCAGTTCGGAGGGATAACACCTCCGTTCATGATGGGGCACCCGGGAGCCTTCTTCACACCGGGGGCTTTCCCCTTCCCGGGAAGCGTTCCCACCTCCGGAGGTCCTCCACTCCCGGGGGGTCAGCCCGTCTCCGGGGGCTACCCTTTCCCGGGAGGCGTCCCCACCTCCGGAGGTCTGTCACTCCCGGGGGGTCAGCCCGTCTCCGGGGGCTACCCTTTCCCGGGAGGCGTCCCCACCTCCGGAGGTCCTTCACTCCCGGGGGGTCAGCCCGTCTCCGGGGGCTACCCTTTCCCGGGAGGCGTCCCCACCTCCGGAGGTCTGTCACTCCCGGGGGGTCAGCCCGTCTCCGGGGGCTACCCTTTCCCGGGAGGCGTCCCCACCTCCGGAGGTCTGTCACTCCCGGGGGGTCAGCCCGTCTCCGGGGGCTACCCTTTCCCGGGAGGCGTCCCCACCTCCGGAGGTCCTTCACTCCCGGGGGGTCAGCCCGTCTCCGGGGGCTACCCTTTCCCGGGAGGCGTCCCCACCTCCGGAGGTCTTTCACTCCCGGGGGGTCAGCCCGTTCCCGAACCATCCCTTGCCCCGGAAGGAATTCTCCCCCCTGGGACTACGCCTATCCCAACGGGTATCCCCGGGGTGATTCCTACGTTACAGGCCGTTCCCCCGTGGGGAAGTCTTCCCACGCCGCGGGCCGTCTCCGTGGCCGGGACTCGTCCGGCCCGCGATTCCTCCCCCGCGCCGGTGACGGGCGCATATCCGCCTCCTCCCCCGGGTCCCCCTCCTCGGGCTCCCCCGGTGAACCAAACGCGGTTCACTCGGGAGGAAGTGGAGCGCATGCGCGCGGCAAGGTCCGAAGGCGCCCCGTCCCGGTTCGGCCGGGAATCACTCGCGCGCGAGCGCGCCCCCCTTGTCCCTACAGACAAGGGTAAAAGACCCATGCAAGAGGCCTCCGTCACTTCCGGAGGTCCCCCCGAGGTACAAGAGGTGAGCTCCACCAACCCCGAAGAGCGAAGGCGATACCGGAAGGCCGGCGGTCCGTTGGGACCCCTCTCCGATTCGGACAATGAACGCGCTTCCCCCGTGAAGGGGGATATCGATGCAAACTCCCCAAAGGAAGTGGAAGGGGCTAACCAACCCCTTTGCCGCCGCCTCCGGCGTGTTCGGTGGCCAAAACCATATCGGCCGCCCCATATCGAGCACTACAACGGGGAGGCCGACCCCTACGAGTTCGTGCAGGTGTACTCCACGGCCATCTCGGCGGTTGGGGGGGACGAAAGCGTCCAATGCAACGTCTTCCCCCTCTACCTCTCGGGAATAGCACGGTCATGGTTCTATAACCTGAAGAGCGGGTCCATCAAGTCATTCGCGCAGCTGAAGCGCGAATTCTGCGCAAATTTCCAGGGGAATTACATCCGTCCCCTGGATTCGTCGCAGTTGTACACCGTTCGTCAACGGTCGGGGGAGACAATACGAAGTTTCTTCAAACGCTTCGCGCAGATCAAGAGCAAGGTGGCTCACGTCCCCGACTCGACGGTGATCGAAGCATGCAAGAGTGGCATTCTCCCGGGAGAGCTCCACCGAAGACTCTCCCGGAGTTGCCCGTCCTCCGCCGACGAGCTCTTCAACGTACTCGAGAAGTACGCGAGAGCCGAAGAAGACGATCTCTGGAAGAAGCACCAGGGGACCCCCGTCCCCGGGGAGAGGGACGCGAAGGACCCCTCCAACAAACGTCCCCGGAGGGGGCCCCGCAACGAGCCCAGGCCTCGGGACACTTTCGTCCTCGAAGGCGGAGGCGGCTCTCGGGAGCCTAACCGGGGACAGCGCCCCTTCTCCAAACCCAAAGGCGGTGGAGGAAACCGATCCTCCCGTCCGCAAGGAGGCAAGGAGCCTGGAGCCACCCTGTGGTGTGCCTACCACAAGTCCAACTCCCATACAACCCGAGAATGCCACGCTCTCCTCAACCATTTCGCGACATTCCTCGAGCAGCATGGGCCGGGGGGAGGAGGAGGAGGCTCATCCTCCTTACCCCTTCCATCACCAGCCTTGGCGGCACTCCCCGCTCCGCCAGGAGGACGTCAGAGGCAAGGCCAAGAAAAGGGTTCGAGCAGCGAGCTCCCCTTCCAAGCCTCCGAAAGGCACATCAATGTCATTGTGGGAGGATCCGCCTCCGGGCGAGATTCCAAACGCCAACGCAAAGAATATGCGCGGGAGGTGAAGGTAGTAGGGGCCGTCAACGCGTCCCGGCCGTCCAAATGGTCGGACGTCCCGTTAACGTTCACCATCGAAGACGCGAGGGGGGTGCGCTTCCCCCACAATGACGCGCTGATCGTCTCAGCCACCGTGTTTAACTGCCGCCTTGCCCGAATCTTGGTGGATGGCGGGAGCTCCGCAGACGTCCTCTACCTAAAGGCGTTCAAAGAAATGCAGGTGGACGAGAAGCTCCTGCAACCCGCGGTGGGGCCCCTCCAAGGATTCGTCCCGGGGAAAACCATACATCCCGTGGGGAAGGTCGACCTCCCGATGACATTCGGCACCCCAGATAATTACCGGACCGAAATGGTCCGGTTCGATGTGGTGGATCTCCCCTCCTCCTACAACGCCATAATGGGGAGAACCATCATCAACCGCTTAGGAGCAGCGGTCCACCACAACTATCTTTGCATGAAGATCCCCGGGCCGAGCGGGGTGATCTCCGTGCATGGTGACCAGGGTGTGGCTCGCTCTCTCTACGAGAGCGCCTCCGCAGTGATCGGGGACGTTAACCTGGTCAAGGCCCCGGGGGGAGGGAGCTCCCCCTCAATTCCAAACGTGCCAATTGCTCCCCCCGGGAAGTTCCTTCCCAAGCCTCGCCCTGAGGGAGACCTCCGGGAAATCTCTCTTTTCCGAAACGAGGGGAAGACTGTCAGGATCGGGGCTGATCTCCCCGAGGAACACGCGACGCGACTCGCCGAATTCCTTCGCGAAAACGCGGATGTCTTCGCATGGAAGCCCGCGGATATGGGGGGTGTGCCCAGGGATGTTATCGAGCACAAGCTCGCGGTAATGCCCGGTCGCCCCCCGGTGAAACAGAAAATGAGAAAGCTCTCCCTAGAGAGGCAGGAGGCCATCAAGGTGGAGATCGCTAAACTCCGGGAGGCGGGGTTCGTTCGGGAGGTCCTACACCCCGAATGGCTAGCGAACCCCGTCCTCGTAAAGAAGGCAAGTGGCAAGTGGAGGATGTGCGTCGACTTCACCGACCTCAACAAAGCTTGCCCCAAAGATGACTTCCCGCTCCCGCGGATCGACCAACTGGTGGATTCCACCGCGGGATGCGAGCTGATGAGCTTCTTGGACGCCTACTCGGGCTATCATCAAGTCCGAATGGCGGAGGAGGACGAGGAAAAGACGAGTTTTATAACTCCCCTCGGCACCTTCTGTTATGTCCACATGCCTTTCGGGTTGAAAAATGCCGGGGCAACTTTCCAGCGCCTGATGTGCTTGGTCCTGAGGGATCAAATTGGCCGCAACGTGGAAGTATATGTTGACGATGCAGTCGTCAAGAGCATGCGCTCGGCCGCTCATATCGAAGACTTGGGAGAAACCTTCCGCAATCTCCGTAAGTACGGGTTAAGGCTTAACCCGGAAAAATGTGCATTCGGCATTCGCGGAGGAAAACTCCTCGGCTTCCTTGTGTCCCAAAGAGGCATCGAAGCCAATCCCGAAAAAATTCGGGCCCTCCTCGACATGCCTCCACCGCATTCTGTCAAGGATGTACAACGACTGACCGGCCGCTTGGCCGCGTTAAGTCGTTTCGTCTCGCGTTCGGGGGAGCGCGGCCTCCAATTTTTCAAGATCCTCCGCGGCCTTGAGGGGTTCCATTGGAGTCCCGAGGCACAGGCTGCATTCGAGGACTTGAAGAAATACCTCGCGAGCCCTCCAATGCTCGTGAGCCCGCGTCAGGGGGAGCCCCTGCTCCTCTACCTCGCGGCTACTCCGATCGCCGTCAGCGCAGTTCTCGTCAAGGAAGAAGACGGGCACCAACGCCCCGTTTACTATGTGAGCGAGGCTCTCCAAGGCGCTAAAACGAGATACACGAAGATGGAGAAGGTGTGTTACGCCCTTCTAATGGCCTCGCGAAAGCTCCGCCACTACTTCCTAGGCCACCCTATCACGGTACCTTCCTCTCTCCCTTTGGGGGAGGTGCTTCGGAACAAGGAAGCCACCGGGCGAATAGGGAAATGGGGGGCCGAGCTAGCCCCCTTTTCGCTGTCCCTCACCGGACGAACCGCGATCAAATCGCAGGTTCTTGCGGACTTTGTGGCCGAGTGGGCTCCGGTCCCTGGACTGGAAGAAGAAGCGCGTGCCGACCCGCCGCGCGACGATCACTGGACCCTCTTCTTTGACGGCTCCCTCTGCCTGGCGGGGGCTGGCGCGGGAGTAGTCCTGAGAAGCCCCGAGGGGAGAACCCTCGAATATGCGGCCAGGCTCGAGTTCCCCGCGACGAACAATGTCGCGGAATATGAGGCCCTTCTCCTAGGGCTACGTCTTGCCCGCTCATTGGGTATCCGACGCCTCCTCGTCAAAGGGGATTCTCAACTCGTGGTATGTCAAATGGACAAGTCTTACTTGTGCCATGACCCGAATTTGAGCCTCTACCTTGACGAGGTCCGGAAGATGGAAAACTACTTCGACGGCCTCGAGGCGCGCCGAATCCCGCGTAGGGACAACGATCGAGCCGACACCCTCGCCAGGGCAGCAAGTGCCCGAGGGCCTCTCCCCGGAGGGGCCTTCTTGGAGGTCATCTCCAAACCTTCCGCGACGGCTCCCGGCCCGGACTCTGAGTCCCGCGACCCAGTCGTCGCGGAAATCGTCCGGGCCACATCCTGGATGGCCCCCCTTATCTCTTGCATCAAGGGAGAGGGGGAGCCCTCCGACGAAGCCGAAGCCAAGCGCCTTCGCGCTAAGGCGCGAGCGTACGTGCTGATAGAGGGGACATTGTACAAGCGAGGGGCCTCTGCGCTGCTTCGCTGCCTCCCGCGGGAGGAGGGAGTTCAGCTCCTCGAAGATATTCACCTTGGGTGTTGTGGCTCTCACCTCGGCCCCCGGGCCGTCGCGTCAAAAGCCATCCGCCAGGGCTTCTACTGGCCAACCGTCGCCCGCGACGCGAGAGACCTCGTCTCTGCTTGCGGGGCTTGCCAAAAAATGGCAAAGGGCTCCAACCTACCCTCCGCAACTCTGCAGGCAATCCCCCTCACATGGCCCTTCGCGCGGTGGGGAATGGACCTCCTAGGCCCGTTCCCCCCGGCGTCGGGGGGATACAAGTACGCGGTTGTGGCCGTGGATTACTTCTCCAAATGGGTGGAGGCCGAGCCCCTCGCCGCCATCACGTCTCGCGCGGTGCAAAGGTTCTTTTGGAAGAACATAGTGTGCCGATTCGGCGTCCCCCGCGAGATTACCGTGGATAACGGAACCCAGTTCGACTCAGCGATCTTTCGCGAGTTCTGCCAGAACTTGGGTACGACCCTCCACTTCGCCTCAGTGGCTCACCCTAAGAGCAATGGGGCGGTGGAGCGCGTCAATGGAGTTATCCTCCAAGGGCTCCGTCGTCGCCTGGAGCAAAGCGCCTCCAGGCGCGGGGCATGGGCGGAAGAGCTCCCGAGCATTCTCTGCTCCATGCGAACGACCCCAAGCCGAGCAACAGGGCGTGCCCCCTTCTCGCTCGTGTACGGGGCTGAGGCAATGCTACCCTCGGAAATCAATTTCCGATCGCTGCGAGTCGAACTCCTCGAGGGAGTCTCGGCGGCCGCGTTTCAAGCTAACGAAGACAACCAGAGGCTGGAGGTGGACCTCGTAGAAGAAGAGCGGGATAGAGCCCTCCTCCGCAACGCCATTTACGAACGCGAGATGGCGCGCGCCTACAACAAGCGTGTTCGGGGGAGGGCCTTCCGTTTGGGAGACCTTGTCCTCAAGCGCGTCACCGACCCTCAAGCCCAAGGGAAGCTCAGCCCAAAGTGGGAAGGGCCATACAGGATTTCCACAATCCTTGGCTCGGGGGCTTACAAGCTCTCTACTCTCGAGGACCAAGAGCTGAAGCACACATGGAACGCGGACCTGCTCCGCAAATTTTACACTTAGTCTCCGAGCCTCCCCCCTTCCCCTTATTCGGACTTCGCAAGGGGAAGGCGCGGTGAGTTGTAACAATGGCCTCAAAGGCCCTTTTGCCCTCCGCCCCTTTTCTTGCGATCCCGCAGGGGGTGGGGGCATTGTACCAGCTCGTGTTAATCAATGCGAATGGTCTTTTCTCCATGTGTTTTCATGCAGACTTCTTTAATCGCCCCTGAGGCAATACCCTCATCACGAGGATGCCCTCCCCGTGAGGATGCCCTCTGGGGATGCCCTCATCACGAGGAAGTTACAGGCTCCAGCTCAGCCTTAAGTCCCGACGGCGGGAGCCTCGTTCCCCCTTGGGCGGCTTACAATATCCCCTCGTGGACTGAGGGCGTAAGCGGCAACCTGGTTCCCAAGGAACCGAGGTAACGAGTCACTTTGGGGGACCAGTCCCCCCCCATACACTCTAGAGCTTGCTTTTATGCTCTCCCTCCTCCGGGAGCGATCTAGGTCGCGCGACCGATAGATCTTTTACCACACTCGCCTGCACGAGGATAACCCTTCGAGGGTGCCACCCCTCATGGGAACAACTGCAATATTTTCTTATGATTTCAGCGCGGGCCGCCGGTTCAGGTCACCCCCCGCTGCAGGGGGAGGAGATGAAATACCTAGCCAAATTCCCTTCGGGGGGCATCTAAGGCATCTAGAATCCTCCGGAGATGGAGCTCTCGCTCTCCGGACCCTCGTCCCCCGGAGGTGGAGTCTTGCTCCCCGGATGCTCGTTCCCCGGAGGAGTGTCTCCCGAGGAGCCTCTCCTCCGGGAGACGTCCTCCGGGGATGGAGCCTTGCTCCCCGGATCCTCGTCCCCCGGAGGTGGAGCCTTGCTCCCCGGATGCTCGTTCCCCGGAGGAGTGTCTCCCGAGGAGCCTCTCCTCCGGGAGACGTCCTCCGGGGATGGAGCCTTGCTCCCCGGATCCTCGTCCCCCGGAGGTGGAGCCTTGCTCCCCGGATGCTCAGTCCCCCGGAGGAAGTTGTCTCCCGAGGAGCCTCTCCTCCGGAAAACGTCCTCCGGGGATGGAGCCTTGCTCCCCGGATCCTCGTCCCCCGGAGGTGGAGCCTTGCTCCCCGGATGCTCGTCCCCCGGGGGAAGTTGTCTCCCGAGGAGCCTCTCCTCCGGAAGACCTCCTCCGGGGATGGAGCCTTGCTCCCCGGACTCTCGTCCCCCGGAGGTGTTGTCTCCCGAGGAGCCTCCCCTCCGGAAGACGCCCTCCGGAAATGGAACCTTGTTCCCCGGATTTTCTCCGGAGAAGCCTCTCCCCCGGACCTTTGTCCGGAGGGGGAGCCTTACTGCCCGGACCTCTGTCCCCCGGAGTCGTTGTCTCCGGAGGAGGACCCCCCCGGAACATCGTCTCCGGAAGTGGAGCCTCGCTGGAGCCTCGCTCCCCCGGAGTTTATCCCCCCAGATACACTCCCGGTGATTTCGAAGCACAATATAAACGAAAAGTGCGATCTTTTTTATTCCATAAAAAAAAATAAGCCGGGAGACAGCCTCTCCCGGTAAGCTTACAGGGCACAACCGGGAGTTGATTACTCCCGGTGGGCATAAGGGAGGCTACCTACGTCTAATGCGGAGAACCAGCATCTCCTAGGCCCATCGTCAAGTCCTCGCCATGTCCCGGTACAAGCATCGAACTCGTCGCCTCGCTGCATTGAACATGTCCTCCGGCCAGTATTCATACCCTTCGGGAGGTTCGATGCGCAAGGGGATTACCTCCCACACTCCCGGGGGAGGTGCTGGCAACTCCGCGCGGTGGTTGTCAAAATTCGCCAAGTGCCAATCGGGCAACCACCGGAGCAAAGCCTGTCCCCCCCGGGGGACACCGGGGGCGAGACTCCCGGAGACGGGAGTGAATTCCACGTCCTTCTCCGGGACTCCCGCCCCGGGCACCTGACCATGACAAGACGCGACTTAGCAAAAATTTTCATTTCATTGACAAATGATTTACACATCCGGGGTTCCCCCTACGGAACTACCGGGAGCAAAAATCCTATACAAACAAAAAAAAATCCCCTAATCTACCCTGGGGGGACAGGAGGCTCATACTTGCCCGGCATCGTCCCCCCCGGAGGAGGCGTCGCCCGGAGCTTCAACCCCGGCCTCTTGGGGGCGTCTTCTTCTCGGGGGCTCAATCACCCGATCGTAGAGAGCCCCCGCCAACTCCTCCAGCGCCGCCCTGCGGGGCTCATAGAACTCCTGGAAGCTTCGAGGGACGAGGCGCCCGATAGCCTGGGCCCCGACCCCCTGGTACTCCACCAAGGAGGCTGCGAGCGCAGTGGTGGTGGACGCCAGGGCCCGGGCACGGACGTCCGCGGCCTCCGGGATCGCCGCAATGTGCCGTGTTAGAAATCTCCGGGCCTCCGCCAAGGAGGCCAGTGGGTTGCGGGGATTCCCCTCCTCCCGGAATTCGACTCCAAGCCCTATCAATGTGGCCCGGAGTCGGTTCCCCGCTGATACGAGGGCTCGCGCCCCCGTGGCCTCCGCCTCTTGAAGCGCCCGGGAGTGAGCCTCCCCGGAGGACGTGAGCTGCTCTCGGACCCCCTCCAGCTCCCGGAGGGCGGTGTCTCGGGCGGCCTCCGCGGGGGCCAACTCCGCCCGGACGCGCTCCAACTCCTGGGTGGTCTCGTCCCTCTCCCGGACGAACCTCTCCCGGGCTTGGACGGCTGCGTCCCTCTCCCGAACGGCGGCGTCGCGCTCCGCTTCCGCGGAGGCCAAGGCCGCCCTCATGTCCTCGCTCTCCCGGGCGAGGCGAGTCCGGACGGCGCGGGCTACAGCGGTGGTCTAGGAAAAGAAAAGGATCAGCAAATGCAAGCAATGAGGTGCGGAGTTAAAGGTCCTTACCTGTAGAGCCAAGGAGACGACCTCTCCGTAGCGCTCGTCGATGCCGCCCTCCCGGACATGAGCCCGCACTTTGGGGGTGACAAGGCTCAAGGAGAGCTTGCGCGTCTCCTCTGTGGAGAAGAGGCACGCCCCGCTCGCTGGGGAACGAGGGTCGCCTCCCATGGGCAGGCCCCCGTCACCGGCCCCACTCCCGGAGCCTTGGGGAAGGTCTCCCGGGGGAGGGGCGGGGAACCTCCCGTCCCCGGCGCGAGGGGAGCGCTGTAGTGTCCGGTGGGCTCCCCCTCCTGAGCGTGGTGTAGCCGAAGGTCCACTCCCTGGAGGGACGTGATGGCTCGTTCCCCCGGGAGGCGGCGTCGGGAGAGATGCGACGTTGGGGGCGAAGAGCGCGTCCAGGCGCGCGAAGGCGCCATCACCCCGGAAGTACACCCCCGGGGGATCCTCCCGGAGAGCTTGCTCCGGGGAAGGAGTGGCGCCGTAGTCCCCGGAGGTGGACTCATCCTCCTCCACAACCACGTGGTCGAACACGCCTGATGCCCCCAGGGCATCAAGTTGCGCGACCAGCGTGGCCGTGTCCGTGGGACTCTCTTCGTGCCCCGGCTCCGGGGGCTGCGACCCCCGCTGGGGGGTGACTTGAGCCGGGGCCGGGGAGGACCTCACCTCCCCCGGCGTTCGACGCGTCCCCGGGGTCACCTGGGCCGGGGAGGACCTCACCTGCTCCGGGGGTCTTGTCTTTCCCGGCGCGTCGGGCGTCCCCGCCGGCCTCTGTGCCGGCGCTAGTGAAGGGGGGTGGTCTTGATTGGAGCCCTCTCCCGGCACCTGCGCGGTCTTAGCGCGTTTGGCCGCCGGGAGCGCCCCCGTCTCCCGCCGCCTGTGGGAGCCCGGGGTTGGAAGTGGAACCCTTTCCGGAAGGGTCATCCCGAAGGCCTCGGAGACGATGTTCCGGGGAGGACCCTCCCCGATGGCAGCAAGACACCGGGAGTGCTCGTCCTCGTAGTACCTCCCGAGGAGGTGCTCCGCCTTCTCCCGGGTGGACTTGTAGGACCTAACTGCAAAAAGCAAAGTTTCAGAAACATCCCCTCGATGTGTGAACTCCCGGAGAGAAGAAACTTACGCCGCGCCACCGGGAATCGCGGGGGACGAAGCTCCGGGCCCAGTCCCGGACCCTTCCTACTCCGGCTGAAGGGACTAAGCCGGAGGAGGAGCAGCTCTTCCGCCAAGTCCCGCATGCTCCTCCGGGTGCGGGCCTCCTTCATCTTCGCCACGGAGGTTAGCTCCTCCATCGACAAGACCGGAGGGCCGGGGGAACGACCTAGTGTCGCCGGCCTCGCGGAGTAAGTCATCTCCGGGTCGCCCGCCCGGAGATAGAACCACCTCCGGCTCCATCCCTCCCAGTGCTCCTGGGAGGCCGTCACTGGGTACTCCTCCGCCCAGGAAGGGGCGTACTTCAGCATCACTGAGCCGCAAGTTGCCTTCGGCCCGTTCTTCGTCACCGGGGAACTCTTCGCTTGCGCCCGGTGGAAGTAGGAGAAGAGCCGGAGTGTCCCTTCTACTCCGGCGGCGGTCTCGCATAGCCACAAGAACAACCCCATTCTCACGAGAACGTTGGGTGTCAAGTGGTTGAGGGCTATCCCGTGCTCCCGGAGAAAGTCCCGGAGAAGCGGATGGATCGGGAGCCTCAGCCCTGCTTGGATGAAGGCCATGAAGGCCACCACCTCTCCGTCCCGGGGGCTCGGGGTCACCTCCCCCGCAGCCGGGACACGAATGTCCCCCTCCGCAAATATCCTCCGGGAGACGAGAGTGTCCCGGTCCCCCGCGGAGAACTCGGTTGTCCCGAGGTAATCCGAGGTTGCGTCCTCCGGGACACTTGAAGCTTTCCCGCGTCCTTTCGACATCATTTCGTCTCTCCCGCGGAAGGTTTTGTGAAACCGGGGGAGAAGTCTCTTCCGGAGAGCGACCGGTGAAGAGATTACTCCCGAAGAATTTGGTGGATTATGAGGATTGAGGAGAAGGAAAGCGTGCCTCCCTTGAGGTGGGCCCCTCCTTATATAGGCAACTAAGGTGCCCCCGATGGCTGCCACGTGTCAGCTCGAGGGATCTACACCGTGAATACGAAAGGTCGCACAAATATCGAGGCAATATATGGTTAACTTAAATAGTGCTCCTCTCCCGGATAGATGCGAGTTATGGGCGTTACGTTCGCTCTCCGGGGGAGGGCCATGTTTCCCCTAAGCTAACGAATCGCACCCCCCGGCGACATCAAAATGTCCCCGGGGGTGCGGGGGGCTCCTGTTGGGGGAAAATATCAGCCAACACCAGAAACGTCACCGGGGGAGTTCTTTCCCCGGGGTTGAGAGAAACTTCCCCCGGCGCACCTTCTCCGGGCTAGGGAGAGCCCCCTCTCCCGGAGCTCCCTTCTCCGAGCCGGGGAAGACGTCTCTCGGAGCCCTCCCCCGGGCCCGGGAGAGACTTCCCCCGGCACACCTTCTCCGGGCTAGGGAGAGCCCCCTCTCCCGGAGCTCCCTTCTCCGTGCCGGGGAAGACGTCTCCCGGAGCCCTCCCCCGGGCTCGGGAGAGACTTCCCCCGGCGCACCTTCTCCGGGCTAGGGAGAGCCCCTCTCCCGGAGCCCCTTCTCCGGGCCGGGGAAGACGTCTCCCGGAGCCCTCCCCCGGGCTCGGGAGAGACTTTCCCCGGCGCACCTTCTCCGGGCTAGGGAGAGCCCCCTCTCCCGGAGCTCCCTTCTCCGTGCCGGGGAAGACGTCTCCCGGAGCCCTCCCCCGGGCTCGGGAGAGACTTTCCCCGGCGCACCTTCTCCGGGCTAGGGAGAGCCCCCTCTCCCGGAGCTCCCTTCTCCGGGCCCGGGAGAGACTTCCCCCGGCACACCTTCTCCGAGCTAGGGGGAGCCCCCTCTCCCGGAGCTCCCTTCTCCGTGCCGGGGAAGACGTCTCCCGGAGCCCTCCCCCGGGCTCGGGAGAGACTTCCCCCGGCGCACCTTCTCCGGGCTAGGGAGAGCCCCTCTCCCGGAGCCCCTTCTCCGGGCCGGGGAAGACGTCTCCCGGAGCCCTCCCCCGGGCTCGGGAGAGACTTCCCCCGGCGCACCTTCTCCGGGCTAGGGAGAGCCCCTCTCCCGGAGCCCCTTCTCCGGGCCGGGGAAGACGTCTCCCGGAGCCCTCCCCCGGGCTCGGGAGAGACTTCCCCCGGCGCACCTTCTCCGGGCGACGGGAGAGCCCCCTCTCCCGGAGCTCCCTTCTCCGGGCCGGGGAAGACGTCTCCCGGAGGCCCTTCTCCGGGCTCAGGAGGGGTTTCCCCCGGCGCTCCTCTGGTGGGCACTAATTTCAAAGGGCTGCCACGTGTCGGAAATCGGTGCCCTGGACCCTGTCAGAAGACCGTTTTGCCCCCGATCCTACGGTGGCAGCAGGGGCAGTTCAGTAATTTGTATCTTTTGGGGTCTATATATACCCTTGTAACCCTCTTTTGTAACCCAAGACATTCATTTGTACTTTATCCAAAAAAGCAAAAAGGCGTGTTCTGGAGCCCTCTCTCCGGGAGAGAGCCCCCTAGCCGACGCTCGTCGGGAACACGTCGACAGGACTAGGGCCTCCACTGAGGCCCGAACCTGTATAAACCCCTGTGTCAATCTCTGGGATTGTCCAACGCGGGGTGACCCGTCGCACGGTTAGCCCGCGTTGAGGAACACGTGTTACGCACGTCATTAAATCTGCCGAGGTATTTTTTATACCACGACAAGATCATACCAAGGATGGGATCATTTCACCCTAAATATAGCCATAGAACCAGAAGTTTCTAAGACTTTGATCCCAATTCTGACAACTACGAATGTACTATTACATGTTAGAGAAAAAAAAAATAGGCATCGCATAAGAAAAAAAAAAGGTCCCCATTTATTTGCAATGGTCTATCCAAAACATAGATTTTTTATCCAACGACATGTATGCTTTTGTAGTTGTAATGCAAATGTAGAAAATCTAAATTCATATATTGCGTCACCAGTATAACCTATTATTTGAAATATGCATTTTAACAATTCTCAACTAAAAAAAGTTTGGTCCAAGGATTCTCACATGAAGACCCATTTTTCTACCATTAGATCAATATAGAGCATTTTTATTTGAGGGTGGAGAGGGAGGTCCTTAAGTGAGGGCCATCCTGACAAAATATTTTCCCACTTCAACTATATATATAAAAGTATCCAGCATGCACATTCCACTCCTTCAGTACTCCTATGTATCCTTCTTCAAAACTCTAGGTAAATGACTATAAAAAATTTTAAAAAAATTGAGATTGCAGAAATAAAATCAATCTAGTATCTCACAAAATTTTAAATCCAAATTAAATATACAAATGGAGAAAAAAAGACAAATTCAACTGAAAAATAAATCCTAAAATAAAAAGAGTACTCACAGAACTTTGTTATTTTTTCTTCTAATATACATCGATTTTCGAGTTGAAATCTTGTAGACTAAATTTTGTAGGCTACTTAGCCAACCTAATATATACTTTATCTAATTTTTATAGAATTCTTTCATGATTGTTTATGTCGTGGTATAAAAAATACCTCGGCAGATTTGATGACGTGCGCAACACGTGTTCCTCAACGCGAGCTGATCGTGCGACGGGTCACCCCGCGTTGGACAATCCCAGAGATTGACACAGGGGTTTATACAGGTTCGGGCCTCAGTGGAGGCCCTAGTCCTATCGACGTGCTCCCGACGAGCGTCGGCTAGGGGGCTCTCTCCCGAAGAGAAGGCTCCAGAACACGCCTTTTTGTCTTTATGGATTGAGTACAAATGAATGTCTTAGGTTACAAAAGAGGGTTACAAGGGTATATATAGACCCCAAAAGACGCAAATTACTGAACTACCCCTGCTGCCACCGTAGGATCGGGGGCAAAACGGTCTTTTGACGAGGTCCAGGGCACCGATTTCTGACACGTGGCGGCCCTCGAAATCAGTGCCCACCTGAGGAGCGCCGGGGGAAACCTCTCCCGAGCCCGGAGAAGGGGCTCCGGGAGAGGAGCTCTCCCTAGCCCGGAGGAGGTGCGCCGGGGGAAGTCTCTCCCGAGCCCGGGGGAGGGCTCCGGGAGACGTCTTCCTCGGCCTGGAGAAGGGGCTCCGGGAGAGGGGCTCTCCCTAGCCCGGAGAAGGTGTGCCGGGGGAAGTCTCTCCCGAGCCCGGGGGAGGGCTCCGGGAGACGTATTCCCCGGCCCGGAGAAGGGGCTCCGGGAGAGGGGCTCTCTCTAGCCCGGAGAAGGTGAGCCGGGGGAAGTCTCTCCCGAGCCCGGGGGAGGGCTCCGGGAGACGTATTCCCCGGCCCGGAGAAGGGGCTCCGGGAGAGGAGCTCTCCCTAGCCCGGAGGAGGTGCGCCGGAGGAAGTTTCTCTCAACCCCGGAGAAAGAACTCCCATGGTGACGTTTCTGGCGTTGGCTAGTATTTTCCCCCAACAGAAGCCCCCCGCACCCCCGGGGACACTTTGATGTCGCCGGGGGGTGCGATTCGTTACCTTAGAAGCATGGCTCTCTCCAGGGGAGCGAATATAACATCCATAACTCGCCCTTGTCCGGGAGAGGAGCACTATTTAAGTTAGCCATATATTGCCTCGATGTTTGTGCGACCTTTCGTATTTACGGTGTAGATCCCTCGAGCTGACACGTGGCAGCCATCGAGGGCACCTCAGCTGCCTATATAAGGAGGTGCCCACCTCAAGGGAGGTACGCTTTCTTTCTCCTTAATCCTCATAATCCACCAAATTCTTCGGGAGTAACCTCTTCCCCGGTCGCTTTCCGGAACTAACTTCTCCCCCGGTTTCACAAAACCCTGCGGGAGACGAAATGGCGTCGAAGGGACGCGGGAAGGCTTCGGGCGTCCCGGAGGACGCAACCTCCGATTATCTCGGGACAACCGAGTTTTCGGCGGGTGACCGGGATACCCTCATCTCCCGGAGGATTTTTGCGGAGAGGGACATTCGCGTCCCGGCTACGGGGGAGACGACCCCAAACCCCCGGGAAGGAGAAATTGTGGCCTACATGGCCTTCATCCAGGTGGGCCTGCAGCTCCCGATCCACCCGCTTCTCCGGGACTTCCTCCGGGAGCACGGGATCGCCTTGAACCACCTAACACCCAACGTTCTCGTGAGAATGGGGCTGTTTCTGTGGTTAAGCGAGACAGCCGCCGGAGTGGAAGGGACCCTCCGCCTCTTCCAATACTTCTACCGGGTGCAAGCGAAGAGCTCCCCGGTGGTGAAGCACGGGCCCAAGTCTACTTGCGGCTCCGTGATGCTGAAATTCGCTCCCTCCCGGGCGGAAGAGTACCCGGTGGCCGCCTCCCAAGAGCACTGGGAGGGATGGAGCCGGAGATGGTTTTATCTCCGGGCGGGCGACCCGGAGATGATTTACTCCGCGAGGCCGGCGACATTAGGTCGTTCCCCCGGCCCTCCGGTGTTGACGATGGAGGAGCTAACCTCCGTTGCCAAAATGAAGGAGGCTCGCTCCCGGAGGAGCATGCGAGATTTGGCGGAGGAGCTGCTCCTCCTCCGGCTTAGTCCCTTCAGCCGGAGCAGGAAGGGTCCGGGACTGGGCCCGGAGCTTCGTTCCCCGAGATTCCCGGTGGCGCGGTGTAAGTTTCTTCTCTCCGGGAGTTCCCACATCACGGGGATTAGTTTTTAAAACTTCGCTTTTTGCAGTTAGGTCCTACAAGTCCACCCGGGAGAAGGCGGAGCACCTCCTCGGGAGGTACTACGAAGACGAGCACTCCCGGTGTTTCGCTGCCATCGGGGAGGGTGCTCCCCGGAACATCGTCTCCGAGGCCTTCGGGATGACCCTCCCGGAAAGGGTTCCACTTCCAACCCCGGGCTCCCACAGGCGGCGGGAAACGGGGGCGCTCCCGGCGGCCAAACGCGCTAAGACCGCGCAGGTACCGGGAGAGGGCTCCAATCAAGCCCACCCCCCTTCACCAGCACCGGCACAGAGGCCGGCGGGGATGCCCGAGGCGCCGGGGAAGACAAGACCCCCGGGGCAGGTGAGGTCCTCCCCGGCCAAGGCGACCCTGGGGACGCCTCGAACGCCGGGGGAGGTGGGGCCATCTCCGGTCCAAAATACGATGGCCCCCCGGCGACCGGGGCAGACCACTCCTCCGGCTCGAATCACCCCCCAGCGGGGGTCGCAGCCCCCGGAGCCGGGGCATGAAGAGAGCCCCACGGACACGGCCACGCTGGTCGCGCAACTTGATGCCCTGGGGGCATCCAGTGTGTTCGACCACGTGGTCATGGAGGAGGATGAGTCCACCTCCGGGGACTACGACGCCACTCCTTCCCCGGAGCAAGCTCTCCGGGAGGATCCCCCGGGGGTGTACTTCCGGGGTGATGGCGCCTTCGAGCGCCTAGATGCGCTCTTCGCCCCCAACGTCGCATCTCTCCCGACGCCGCCTCCCGGGGGAACGAGCCATCACGTCCCCCCAGGGAGTGGACCCCCGGCTACACCATGCTCAGGAGGGGGAGCCCACCGGACGCTGCAGCGCTCCCCTCGCGCCGGGGACGGGAGGTCCCCCGCCCCTCCCCCGGGAGACCTTCCCCAAGGCTCCGGGAGTGGGGTCGGTGATGGGGGCCTGCCAATGGGAGGCGACCCCCGTTCCCCGGCGAGGGGGGCGTGTCTCTTCTCCTCAGAGGAGACGCGCAAGCTCTCCTTGAGCCTCGTCACCCCCAAGGTGCGGGCTCACGTCCGAGAGGGCGGCATCGACGAGCGCTACGGAGAGGTCGTCTCCTTGGCTCTACAGGTAAGGACCTTTAACTCCGCACCTTATTGCTTGCATTTGCTAATCCTTTTCCTCTTAGACCACCGCCGTAGCCCGCGCCGTCCGGACTCGCCTCGCCCGGGAGAGCGAGGACATGAGGGCGGCCTTAGCCTCCGCGGAAGGGGAGCGCGACGCTGCCGTTCGGGAGAGGGACGCAGCCGTCCAAGCCCGGGAGAGGTTCGTCCGGGAGAGGGACGAGACCACCCAGGAGTTGGAGCGCGTCCGGGCGGAGTTGGCCCCCGCGGAGGCCGCCCGGGACATCGCCCTCCGGGAGCTGGAGGGAGTGCGGGAGCAACTCGCGTCCTCCGAGGGGGCTCACTCCCGGGCACTCCAAGAAGTGGAGTCCGCAGGAGCTCGAGCCCTCGTCTCGGCGGGGAATAGACTCTGAGCCACGCTGATTGGGCTCGGGGTCGAGTTCCGGGAGGAGGAGAATCCCCGCAACCCGCTAACTTCGTTGGCGGAGGCTCGCCGTTTCCTCACTCGGCATATCGCGGCGATCCCGGTGGCCGCGGATGCCCGAGCCCGAGCCCTTGCAACCACCACCACCGCGCTCGCGGCCTCTTTGGTGGAGTATCAGGGGGTTGGGGCCCAAGCCATCGGGCACCTCGTTCCCCGGAGCTTCCGGGAGTTCTATGAGCCCCGCCGAGCGGCGCTGGAGGGATTGGCGGGGGCTCTCTACGATCGGGTGATCGAGCCCCCGCGAGCGAGGCGTCCCCAAGCAACAGAAGGGGAAGTTTCGGGCGACGCCTCCTCCGGGGGGGACGACGTCGGGCAAGTATGAGCCTCTTGTCCTCCCTGGGTAGATTAGGGGATTTTTTGTTGTATAGGATTTTTGCTCCCGGTAGTTCCGTAGGGGGAACCCCGGATTTGTAAATCATTTATCAATGAAATGAAAATTTTTGCTAAGTCGCGTCTTGTCATGGTCAGGTGTCCGGGGCGGGAGTCCCGGAGAAGGACGTGGAATCCACTCCCGTCTCCGGGAGTCTCGCCCCTGGTGTCCCCCGGGGGGGACAAGCTTTGCTCCGGTGGTTGCCCGATTGGCACTTGGCAAATTTTGACAATCACCGCGCGGAGTTGCCAGAACCTCCCCCGGGAGTGTGGGAGGCAATCCCCTTGCGCATCGAACCTCCCGAAGGGTATGAATACTGGCCGGAGGACATGTTCAACGCAGCGAGGCGACGAGCTCGAATCTTGTACCGGGACATGGTGAGGACTTGACGATGGGCCTAGGAGATGCTGGTTCTCCGCATTAGACGTAGGTAGCCTCCCATATGCCCACCGGGAGTAATCAACTCCCGGTTGTGCCCTGTAAGCCTACCGGGAGAGCCTGTCTCCCGGCTTATTTTCCATGGAATAAAAAAGATCGCACTTTTCGTTTATTTTGTGCTTCTAAATCACCGGGAGAGAGTATTTGGGGTGTAAATTCCGGGGGAGAGAGGCTCCACTTCCGGAGACGATGTTTCGGGGGAGGTTCCTCCTCCGGAGACAACGACTCCGGGGGACGGAGGTCCGGGCAGCAAGGCTCCACCTTCGGACAAAGGTCCGGGGGAGAGGCTCCTCCAGAGAAAACTCCTCCGGGGGACGAGGATCCGGGGAGCAAGGCTCCACCTCCGGACAAAGGTCCGGGGGAGAGGCTCCTCGGGAGACAACTCCTCCGGGGGATGAGAATCCGGGGAGCAAGACTCCACCTCCGGACAAAGGTCCGGGGGAGAGGCTCCTCGGGAGACGACTCCTCCGGGGGACGATAATCCGGGGAGCAAGACTGCCGCCGGACAAAGGTCCGGGGGAGAGGCTCCTCGAGAGACAACTCCTCCGGGGGACGAGAATCCGGGGAGCAAGGCTCCACCTCCGGAGAAAGGTCCGGGGGAGAGGCTCCTCGGGAGACGACTCCTCCGGGGGACGAGAATCCGGGGAGCAAGGCTCCACCTCCGGAGAAAGGTCCGGGGGAGCGGCTCCTCGGGAGACGACTCCTCCGGGGGACGATAATCCGGGGAGCAAGGCTCCACCTCCGGAGAAAGGTCCGGGGGAGAGGCTCCTCCTCCGGGGGACGAAAGTCCGGGGAGCAAGGGCTCCATCCCCAGAGGATTCTAGATGCCTTAGATGCTCCCCGAAGGGAATTTAGCTAGGTATTTCGTCTCCTCCCCCTGCAGCGGGGGGTGACCTGAACAGGCGGCCCGCGCTGAAATCATAAGAAAATATCGCGGTTGTTCCCATGAGGGGTGGCACCCTTGAAGGGTTATCCTCGTGCAGGCGAGTGTGTGGTAAAAGATCTATCGGTCGCGCGACCTAGATCGCTCCCGGAGGAGGAAGAGCATAAAAGCAAGCTCTAGAGTGTATGGGGGGGGACTAGTCCCCCAAAGTGACTCGTTACCTCGGTTCCTTGAGAACCAGGTTGCCGCTTACGCCCTCAGTCCACGAGGGGATATTGTAAGCCGCCCAAGGGGGAACGGGGCTCCCGCCGTCGGGACTTAAGGCTGAGCTGGTGCCTGTAGCTTCCTCGCGATGAGGGCATCCTCAGGGGGCATCCTCACGGGGAGGGCATCCTCGAGATGAGGGTATTACCTCAGGGGCGATTAAAGAAGTCTGCACAAAAACACATGGAGAAAAACCATTTGCATTGATTAAAACAAGCTGTTACAATGCCTCCACCCTTTGCGGGATCGCAGACAAAGGGGCGGAGGGCCAAGGGGCCTTTGAGGCCGTTGTTACAACTCACCGCGCCTTCCCCTTGTGAAGTCCAAATAAGGGGAAGGGGGAGGCTCGGAGACTAGGTGTAAAATTTGCGGAGCAGGTCCGCGTTCCATGTGTGCTTCAGCTCTTGGTCTTCGAGAGTAGAGAGCTTGTAAGCCCCCGAGCCAAGGATTGTGGAAATCCTGTATGGCCCTTCCCACTTTGGGCTGAGCTTCCCTTGGGCTTGAGGGTCGGTGACGCGCTTGAGGACAAGGTCTCCCAAACGGAAGGCCCTCCCCCGAACACGCTTGTTGTAGGCGCGCGCCATCTCGCGTTCGTAAATGGCGTTGCGGAGGAGGGCTCTGTCCCGCTCTTCTTCGACGAGGTCCACCTCCAGCCTCTGGTTGTCTTCGTTGGCTTGAAAAGCGGCTGCCGAGACTCCCTCGAGGAGTTCGACTCGCAGCGATCGGAAATTGATTTCCGAGGGTAGCACTGCCTCAGCCCCGTACACGAGCGAGAAGGGGGCACGCCCTGTTGCTCGGCTTGGGGTCGTTCGCATGGAGCAGAGAATGCTCGGGAGCTCTTCCGCCCATGCCCCACGCCTGGAGGCGCTTTGCTCCAGGCGGCGACGGAGCCCCTGGAGGATAACTCCATTGACGCGCTCCACCGCCCCATTGCTCTTGGGGTGAGCCACTGAGGCGAAGTGGAGGGTCGTACCCAAGATTTGGCAGAACTCGCGAAAGATCGCTGAATCGAACTGGGTTCCGTTATCCACGGTAATCTTGCGGGGGACGCCGAATCGGCACACTATGTTCTTCCAAAAGAACCTTTGCACCGCACGAGACGTGATGGCGGCGAGGGGCTCGGCCTCCACCCATTTGGAGGAGTAATCCACGGCCACAACCGCATACTTGTATCCCCCCGACGCCGGGGGGAACGGGCCTAGGAGGTCCATTCCCCACCGCGCGAAGGGCCACGTGAGGGGGATTGCCTGCAGAGTTGCGGAGGGTAGGTTGGAGCCCTTTGCCATTTTTTGGCAAGCCCCGCAAGCAGA
This sequence comes from Pharus latifolius, assembly GCA_019359835.1. Classification (NCBI taxonomy): domain Eukaryota; kingdom Viridiplantae; phylum Streptophyta; class Magnoliopsida; order Poales; family Poaceae; genus Pharus; species Pharus latifolius. Next base: position 1,778,242 of record CM033328.1, read on the forward strand.
GACGAGGTCTCTTGCATCGCGGGCGACCGTTGGCCAGTAGAAACCCTGGCGGATGGCTTTAGATGCGATGGCCCGGGGGCCGAGGTGAGAACCACAACACCCGAGGTGAATATCTTCGAGGAGCTGAACTCCCTCCTCCCACGGGAGGCAGCGAAGCAGCGCCGAGGCTCCTCGCTTGTACAACGTCCCTTCTATCAGCACGTACGCTCGCGCCTTAGCGTGAAGGCGCTTGGCTTCGGCTTCATCGGAGGGCTCCCCCTCTCCCTTGATGCAAGAGATAAGGGGGGCCATCCAGGATGTGGCCCGGACGATTTCCGTGACGACGGGGTCGCGGGACTCAGAGTCCGGGTCGGGAACCGTCGCGGAAGGTCTTGAGATGACTTCCAAGAAGGCCCCCCCGGGGAGAGGCCCCCGGGCGCTTGCTGCCCTGGCGAGGGTGTCGGCTCGATCGTTGTCCCTACGCGGGATACGACGCGCCTCGAGGCCGTCGAAGTAGTTTTCCATCTTCCGGACCTCGTCAAGGTAGAGGCTCAAATTCGGGTCATGGCACAAGTAGGACTTGTCCATTTGACATACCACGAGTTGAGAATCCCCCTTGATGAGAAGGCGTCGGATACCCAAAGAGCGGGCGAGGCGTAGCCCTAGGAGAAGGGCCTCATACTCCGCGACATTGTTTGTTGCGGGGAACTCGAGCCTGGCTGTATATTCGAGGGTTCTCCCCTCGGGGCTTCGCAGGACTACTCCTGTGCCGGCTCTGGCCAGGTAGAGGGAGCCGTCAAAGAAGAGGGTCCAGTGGTCGTCGCGCGACGGGGATGCAAGCGCTTCTTCTTCCAGCCCAGGGACCGGAGCCCACTCGGCCACAAAGTCCGCAAGAACCTGCGATTTGATCGCGGTTCGTCCGGTAAGGGACAGCGAGAAGGGGGCTAGCTCAGCCCCCCATTTCCCTACCCGTCCGGTGGCTTCCTTGTTCCGAAGCACCTCTCCCAAAGGGAGAGAGGAAGGCACCGTGATAGGGTGGCCTAGGAAGTAGTGGCGGAGCTTCCTTGAGGCCATCAGGAGGGCATAACACACCTTCTCCATCTTCGTGTATCTCGTTTTAGCGCCTTGGAGAGCCTCGCTCACATAGTAAACGGGGCGTTGGTGCCCATCTTCTTCCTTGACGAGAACTACGCTGACGGCGACCGGAGTGGCCGCGAGGTAGAGGAGCAGGGGCTCCCCCTGACGCGGGCTCACGAGCATTGGAGGGCTCGTGAGATATTTCTTCAGGTCCTCAAACGCAGCTTGTGCCTCGGGGGTCCAATGGAACCCCTCAAGGCCGCGGAGGATCTTGAAAAATTGGAGACCGCGCTTCCCCGAGCGCGAGACGAAGCGACTTAACGCGGCCAAGCGGCCGGTAAGTCGTTGCACATCCTTGACAGAATGCGGCGGAGGCATGTCGAGGAGGGCCCGAATTTTTTCGGGATTGGCTTCGATGCCCCTTTGGGACACAAGGAAGCCAAGGAGTTTTCCTCCGCGAACGCCGAATGCACATTTTTCCGGGTTATGCCTTAACCCGTACTTACGGAGATTGCGGAAGGTTTCTCCCAAGTCTTCAATATGAGTGGCCGAGCGCGCGCTCTTGACGACCGCATCGTCGACATACACTTCCACATTGCGACCAATTTGATCCCTCAGGACCAAGCTCATCAGGCGCTGGAAAGTTGCCCCGGCGTTTTTCAATCCGAAAGGCATGTGGACATAACAGAAGGTGCCGAGGGGAGTTATAAAACTCGTCTTTTCCTCGTCCTCCTCCGCCATTCGGACTTGATGATAACCCGAATAGGCGTCCAAGAAACTCATCAGCTCGCATCCCGCGGTGGAATCCACTAGTTGGTCGATCCGCGGGAGCGGGAAGTCGTCTTTGGGGCAAGCTTTGTTGAGGTCGGTGAAGTCGACGCACATCCTCCACTTGCCGCTTGCCTTCTTTACGAGGACGGGGTTCGATAGCCATTCGGGGTGTAGGACCTCCCGAACGAACCCCGCCTCCCGGAGTTTAGCGATCTCCACCTTGATGGCCTCCTGCCTCTCGAGGGAGAGCTTCCTCATCTTCTGTTTCACCGGGGGGCGACCGGGTATTACTGCGAGCTTGTGCTCGATAATATCCCTGGGCACACCCCCCATGTCCGCGGGCTTCCATGCGAAGACGTCTGCGTTTTCGCGAAGAAAGTCGGCGAGTCGTGTCGCGTGTTCCTCGGGGAGATCAGCCCCGACCCTGATGGTCTTCCCCTTGTCCTGGAAGAGAGAGATTTCCCGGAGGTCCCCCTCAGGGCGAGGCTTGGGAAGGAACTCTTGGGGTCGGGGAGGAGCTCCCTCCCCCCGGTGCCTTGACCAGGTTAACGTCCCCGATCACTGCGGAGGCGCGCTCGTAGAGGGAGCGAGCCACACCTTGGTCACCATGCACTGAGATCACCCCGCTCGGCCCGGGGATCTTCATGCAAAGGTAGTTGTGGTGGACCGCTGCTCCTAAGCGGTTGATGATGGTTCTCCCCATTATGGCGTTGTAGGAGGAGGGGAGATCCACCACGTCGAACCGAACCATTTCGGTCCAGTAATTATCTGGGGTGCCGAATGTCATCGGGAGGTCGACCTTCCCCACGGGATGTATGGTTTTCCCCGGGACGAATCCTTGTAGGGGCCCTACCGCGGGTTGCAGGAGCTTCTCGTCCACCTGCATTTCTTTGAACGCCTTTAGGTAGAGGACGTCCGCGGAGCTCCCGCCGTCCACCAAAATTCGGGCAAGGCGGCAGTTGAACACGGTGGCTGAGACGATCAGCGCGTCATTGTGGGGGAAGCGCACCCCACTCGTGTCTTCGATGGTGAATGTCAACGGGACGTCCGACCATTTGGACGGCCGGGACGTGTTAACAGCCCCTATTACCTTCACCTCTCGCGCATACTCTTTGCGCTGGCGTTTGGAATCTCGCCCGGAGGCAGATCCCCCCACAATGACATTGATTTGCCTCTCGGAGGCTTGGAAGGGGAGCTCGTTGCTCGAACCCTTTTCCTGGCCTTGCTTCTGACGTCCCCCTGGGGGAGCGGGGAGCGCCGCCAAGACTGGTGATGGAAGGGGTAAGGAGGTAGAGCCTCCTCCTCCTCCCCCCGACACATGTTGCTCGAGGAATGTCGCGAAATGGTTGAGGAGCGCGTGGCATTCTCGGGTTGCATGGGAGTTGGACTTGTGGTAAGCGCACCACAGAGTGGCTCCAGGATCCTTGCCCTCTTGCGGACGGGAGGAGCGGCTTCCTCCATCGCCTTTGGGCTTGGAAAAGGGGCGCTGTCCCCGGTTAGGCTCCCGAGAGCCGCCTCCGCCTTCGAGGACAAAAGTGTCCCGAGGCCTTGGCTCGTTGCGGGGCCCCCTCCGGGGACGTTTGTTGGAGGGGTCCTTCGCGTCCCTCTCCCCGGGGACGGAGGTCCCCTGGTGCTTTTTCCAGAGATCGTCTTCTTCGGCTCTCGCGTACTTCTCGAGTACGTTGAAGAGCTCGTCGGCGGAGGACGGGCAACTCCGGGAGAGTCTTCGGTGGAGCTCTCCCGGGAGAATGCCACTCTTGCACGCTTCGATCACCGTCGAGTCGGGGACGTGAGCCACCTTGCTCTTGATCTGCGCGAAGCGTTTGAAGAAACTTCGTATTGTCTCCCCCGACCGTTGGCGAACGGTGTACAACTGCGACGAATCCAGGGGACAGATGTAATTCCCCTGGAAATTTGCGCAGAATTCGCGCTTCAGCTGCGCGAATGACTTGATGGACCCGCTCTTTAGGTTATAGAACCATGACCGAGCTATTCCCGAGAGGTAGAGGGGGAAGACGTTGCATTGGACGCTTTCGTCCCCCCCAACCGCCGAGATGGCCGTGGAGTACACCTGCACGAACTCGTAGGGGTCGGCCTCCCCGTTGTAGTGCTCGATATGGGGCGGCCGATATGGTTTCGGCCACCGAACACGCCGGAGGCGGCGGCAAAGGGGTTGGTTAGCCCCTTCCACTTCCTTTGGGGAGTTTGCATCGATATCCCCCTTCACGGGGGAAGCGCGTTCATTGTCCGAATCGGAGAGGGGTCCCAACGGACCTCCGGCCTTCCGGTATCGCCTTCGCTCTTCGGGGTTGGTGGAGCTCACCTCTTGTATCTCGGGGGGACCTCCGGAAGTGACGGAGGCCTCTTGCATGGGTCTTTTACCCTTGTCTGTAGGGACAAGGGGGGCGCGCTTGCGCGCGAGTGATTCCCGGCCGTACCGGGACGGGGCGCCTTCGGACCTTGCCGCGCGCATGCGCTCCACCTCCTCCCGAGTGAACCGCGTTTGGTTCACCGGGGGAGCCCGAGGAGGGGGACTCGGGGGAGGAGGCGGATATGCGCCCGTCACCGGCGCGGGAGAGGAATCGCGGGCCGGACGAGTCCCGGCCACGGAGACGGCCCGCGGCGTGGGAAGAGTTCCCCACGGGGGAACGGCCTGTAATGTAGGAATCACCCCGGGGATACCCGTTGGGATGGCGTAGTCCCAGGGGGGAGAATTCCTTCCGGGGCAAGGGATGGTTCGGGAACGGGAGAACCCCCGGAGAACGAAAGCCCTCCCGGCTGGGGGTAGCCCCCGGAGACGGGCTGACCCCCCGGGAGTGAAGGACCTCCGGAGGTGGGGACGCCTCCCGGGAAAGGGTAGCCCCCGGAGACGGGCTGACCCCCCGGGAGTGAAAGATCTCCGAAGGTGGGGACGCCTCCTGGGAAAGGGTAGCCCCCGGAGACGGGCTGACCCCTCGGGAGTGACGGACCTCCGGAGGTGGGGACACCTCCCGGGAAAGGGTAGCCCCCGGAGACGGGCTGACCCCCCGGGAGTGAAGGACCTCCGGAGGTGGGGACGCCTCCCTGGAAAGGGTAGCCCCCGGAGACGGGCTGACCCCCCGGGAGTGACGGACCTCCGGAGGTGGGGACGCCTCCCGGGAAAGGGTAGCCCCCGGAGACGGGCTGACCCCCCGGGAGTGACGGACCTCCGGAGGTGGGGACGCCTCCCGGGAAAGGGAAAGCCCCCGGAGCGAAGAAGGTTCCTGGGTGTCCCATCATGAACGGCGGTGCCATCCCTCCGAATTGGAATGGGTGCGGGTACGCGGGGGCCGGAGGCCGCGCTATGGCGCGTAACAACTCTTCCAGAGTACGTTGTGCGCGAAGCTGTCCCTCCACCAGCGCCCCGAGTAGCGGGTCACCTGAAGTTGAAGGCATTACCTGGGGTACGCTTGGTCCTCCCAAACCGGAACCTTCGGGCAGGCTCGCAGGAGTCATTCCCCCGCCAAGGATGACGGGAGAGTTGAGTGTTGCCTCCCCCCGAGTGTCCCCGGGAGGGGGTGTCGCGACGACGGCCCCTTGCGCGGGTGGTGCAGGGTTGCTAGGGCCGGCATCGTTGGAGACGGAGGTTAAGTGCCTCATCCTTCTTGGAGCCATGACTATTTGTCACGAGTCCCCACGGACGGCGCCAACTGTCATGGTATAAAAAATACCTCGGCAGATTTGATGACGTGCGCAACACGTGTTCCTCAACGCGAGCTGACCGTGCGACGGGTCACCCCGCGTTGGACAATCCCAGAGATTGACACAGGGGTTTATACAGGTTCGGGCCTCAGTGGAGGCCCTAGTCCTGTCGACGTGCTCCCGACGAGCGTCGGCTAGGGGGCTCTCTCCCGAAGAGAGGGCTCCAGAACACGCCTTTTTGTCTTTATGGATTGAGTACAAATGAATGTCTTAGGTTACAAAAGAGGGTTACAAGGGTATATATAGACCCCAAAAGACGCAAATTACTGAACTACCCCTGCTGCCACCGTAGGATCGGGGGCAAAACGGTCTTTTGACGAGGTCCAGGGCACCGATTTCTGACACGTGGCGGCCCTCGAAATCAGTGCCCACCTGAGGAGCGCCGGGGGAAACCTCTCCCTAGCCCGGAGAAGGTGCGCCGGGGGAAGTCTCTCCCGAGCCCGGGGGAGGGCTCCGGGAGACGTCTTCCCCGGCCCGGAGAAGGGGCTCCGGGAGAGGGGCTCTCCCTAGCCCGGAGAAGGTGCGCCGGGGGAAGTCTCTCCCGAGCCCGGGGGAGGGCTCCGGGAGACGAATTCCCCGGCCCGGAGAAGGGGCTCCGGGAGAGGGGCTCTCCCTAGCCCGGAGAAGGTGAGCCGGGGGAGTCTCTCCCGAGCCCGGGGGAGGGCTCCGGGAGACGTATTCCCCGGCCCGGAGAAGGGGCTCCGGGAGAGCTCTCCCTAGCCCGGAGGAGGTGCGCCGGAGGAAGTTTCTCTCAACCCCGGAGAAAGAACTCCCATGGTGACGTTTCTGGCGTTGGCTAGTATTTTCCCCCAACAGTTTACATGATTTTTATGGTTTTATCACCTGGTGACATTTGAGAAGGGACAATGGAAAGGTGACATATGTTATCTCTTTTTTTTAATGAGCTAATTAGCATTCTTAACTGCTTCAAAATCATATGAGTTCAGTAAATGTCTTGTTTATGGCTTTATGCCAGCTCCAAATGTATAGGATTAATTACTGGGCATCAAATGGATTTTTTTGGCCCAAGGCGACATTAATTTGACAAGGGCGGACAATACAAAGATGACATTTCTAAAACATAAAATAAATGGAAAATGAAAATGGATAGAATTCCTATTTTTCCTTTTTTTCTTTAAATCCAAAAAATTTCTTTTTTTTAATATATAAGTCATCAATTGAGCACCGGATAAAAAGGGTAGTGTTGGGGAAACTCCCAGTCCTCTAGTCCACAACTTCCCAGAGAGGACCCACATCTTCGGGCCGCGATTCCCTAGGGGTGGTCCTAGGCCTCTACGACCCGGGACCCCGGGTGGTTCTCCGGCAAGGCTCATGTCTCCGGGCCTCGTTTCCCTGGGGAGGTCCCTGACGTCCGGGTTCTGGTCTCTGAGTGGTTTTCTGGGGAGGTCTTAGGCCTCTGGGCCCTGGGTCCTCAAGTAGTTCTCTGAAAAGGCCTCAAGTCTATGAGCTCGGCCCAATTCCCTGAGTGGTTCCTTGAAAAGGTCTCAGGCCTTCGAGGCTTGGGTCTCTGGGTTGTTCTCTGAGAAGTGCCCACGTCTTCAGGCCTCAATTCTCTAGATGGTTGTCTGGGGAGGCCTTAGGCCTCCAGACCCTAGGTCCCTTGGTGATTCATTGGGAAGGGCCCAAGTCTCTTAGCTCCAATTCCCCGAGCGGCTTCTCAAGAAGGTCCTAGACCTCTGGCCCCAAGTCCTTGAGTGGTTCTCTAGGAAGGGTCCATGTCTCCGTGCATTGGTTCCTTGGAGAGGCCCTAGGCCTTTGGGTCCCCAGTCCTGGGTGGTTCTTGGGCAAGGCTATAGTCTTTGAGCCCTAGTTCCCAGAGCAGTTCTTGGGAAAGGTTTCGAGTCTTAGAGCCCTGGGTCCTTGGATGGTTCTCTGGGAAGGGCCCACATCTCCAAGCGTTGGTTTTCTGGATAGTTTCGTGGAGAGGTCCTAGGCCTCCACGCCTCGGGTCCCTGGGAGGTTACCTGGGAAGGGCTCAAGTCTCTAAGTCCTAGTTCCCCTAGCGATTCCTCGAGAAAGTCTCAGGCATCTGAGCCCCGGGTCTCTGGGTGGTTCTCCGGGAAAAGCCCATATCTTTGGGTCTCAATTCCTTGGATGGTTTCCTGGGGAGACCCTATGTCTTTAGGCTCCGAGTCCCTGAGTGGTTCTCTGGGAAGGGCTCAAGTGTCCCAAAGCCCAGTCCTTGAGTGTTTCCTCAAGAAGGTCCCAGTCCTCTGGACCCTGAGCCCTAGGTTCTTGTTCATGGAAAGGGCTCACGTCTCTGGGTCTTGGTTTCCTAGATGGTTCTCTAGAGAGGTCCTAAACCTCTAGGCTCTAGGTCCTTGGATAGTTCCCTGAGAAGGGCCCGAGTCTCTGAACCCTAGTTCTTAGAGTGGTTCTAAGGAAGGTCTTGGGCCCCTAGGCCCTAGGTTCCTGGATGGTTCCTGGGAGGGCCTCGGTTCCTGAGTCTCGGTTCCTTGGGAAAGACCTGGGCTCCCGAGAGCTAATGTCTCCATAGGCACCTCGAGGACTAAAGTGGACATGTGTCCAAGATCTATGCATCATACCTAGCAAAATGACCATCGCGCCCTTGATCTGACGGTCCAAGTTAGAGTAGTTTAGTAATTTTCATCTTTTGATGTCTATATATACCCCTTATACCCCTCTATTGTAACACACAACTTCATTTGCATTCAATACACTCCAAGCAATAGACGTGTCTAGGAGCTCTCTTCTTGCAAGAAAGCCTCCCCAACCGACTTATGTCGGGGGTGCGTCAATAGGACTAGGGTTCCCACTGAAACTTGAACGTATATAAATCATCCATGTCACTTCTCTGTGATTGCTCAATGCAGGATGACCTGTTGCACGATCAACTCACGTTGTTGTATGTGTGTTCCATGTAAAAAAAATTTGTTGTGGGGTTCGTAACACCACCACAAGCAGGATGCCCCTCTAGGAAATGGTTTAAACCATTTTATTGATATGAGTGTTCTATATCAGATAAATTCTTCATTAGTTAGTTTTTTCTTTTAAACCATTTTGGTACCAATACTAATGTAATTTGTATATAGTTGTAAAAAGAGTACCCAGCACTTTTGCTTGGACTTCAAACAGTTTAGCTTTAATCATGTTAATGGTCTCACATTATTGGTTTATAGAAAATTAAAGTTATTTTACCAATGAGTCGCGATATGCTATGATTCTTCCATATCATTTCTAAATTTATTCAAAATAATTCATGGAGATCATGCTCAACCATCCAATTATTATGATGAGAAATTAAAGTGGTTAATCACTTCGTGACAAATTTTAAACTTCATCTAAATGATTAATTTTTTATGTCACAGCCTAAACGGAAGAAGATTTCGTTTTGGGCACATTAGTTTCGAATGAGCGTCCTTCTGGGCTCGGACTCGGGTTTCTTTAAATGCCAAGCATAAGCAGATGATTCTGATTCTCGAGATAGTAATACATTACTTGATATTTGCTTAGATTGTAAGATTTATTATATTTGTGATTACATTTCTAAACCCAACATGAGTAATTACTGGCACTTCTACTTTTTTTTTATGAGCTAATTAGCATTCTTAATCTGCTGCATAATCATATGTCCACAATTTCTGAAGATTTATGCAGAAGATAAGGACTGTAGATGCCAGAAATGCACTGCATTCTTCAACTGCTGCATAATCATAGGAGTTCAGTACATTTGGCGCACAATATACATGGTTTTATTCTTGTATTTTCCATAACCTTTTTGAGGTTTAATTAAGTGTTGTGTAATCTTTTCATGTCATGTTCATCTTGTTCATGCATTGCCTTTCTATATATTTCATCAAATAGTACTGTTTCAGAGGGAATAATCTGTGTTAGCAATTCATAATCCTGGAAAATTATTACCACTCTTCGTAATGCACTTGGAATAATATGAAAATACAGTCATTGGTAAGATCTTGGTAGCTAAACAACAATCCATTCTTGTTTGCTCTCTGAACAAATAAGAATGGCTGTTCTACTGGATTTTCATCTGTACTGAACAATTCACCCACGGTGCAGTTCTTGACATCATCAAGTTTGAATATTATGTATGATATCAGATTTGTATATCCTTCCTGATAAGTTTAAACACTTGTTTTCTGATCTCTTCTGAAGAACAAATCCAGCTTTGCACTTGGCTGACAGGAAATTCTCAAGTCTCGCAAGAAGCTTCGGATGTCGATTCTCTCGACGATCCTGAGTGTTGATTTCAGATTGAGGGCCTGTTTGGAAGGCCAGGATTTGGCCCGTTTCCGAGTGGATTTCGTGGGCTAGAATTAGGATCCGGACCAGATTTAGGAATGCGTTTGGATGGGCCAGTATCGGGAATTTTAAACGGGCCGGGAAACCCAATCCGGCAGGGTTTGCACAATGGACACGGGAGGCCCGGCAAAAATTCCTCGCCATTTCGTATCGCGTCCTCACTCCTCCTCCTCACCAGCGTCGCTGCCCTCCACCTCCCTCCTCGCTCGCGTCGCTGCCCTCCACCTCGCCGCGCGTCGCCTCCTCTCCAGCGTCGCCGAAGTTGCGCTCCTCCTCGCCCGCGTCGCCGCCCTCCACCTCCCTCTTCACGCGTTGCCACCAGATCCACGCCCACACGCACCGTGCCGACCTCGCGCTCGCTGCTGATCCCGCCTGTCCTGCGTCGGATCCGCTAGATCTGGCTGATCCGCCCCTCCTCCACCATAGCCGACACCATCCTACGCCGCCTGCGCCGCCACAGCGCCGGATCCGCCGCCTCCATCTTCCCCAACTCCGGCGGCTGAGCATCAACAAGATCTTCGTTCTCGGCGGCCACCAGATCACCCACCACTCCCCAGTTGTAAGTACACACCACTATGATCAAGGATTTGTGATCTTTCTTCATAAATTTTTTCACTAAAAGCATCACTAACATTCTACAGTGTCACACGCTGATTTGAGCTTAAATAAGACATGAAATTCCCTATAATTTCAGTAACTTCAGATCAAATATGTTAGTGCATGTTACAATAGCCAGGCAGTATATCTGCTTTTTATCTTCTTTTCTCTCACGGGTTTGTGTGTTGAATTTGTTCGTATTTCATGCATTTGTTGTAAGGTTTGTGCTGTTCTTTCAAAGGAGGGATTTTTGTTGCAAATGAGAGATTTCTGGTTGCTTCGTAGGCTCTCAAGATGGTTGTTCATGTTCCATATGGTTCATTTTTTATTTTGATGTTTAGTTCACTTTCTTGGCCTGAGGTAGATCTACACTGTGTTGCTATCTTCTTCCAGTAGATGACATTTGTGATGCAAATGCCCAATTTCTTCAAGTTCTGGTTGTAAAGGACGGAGTTCTAGATTTCCAGTTGTTTCCCAGGTTATATGAGCTGCAGCTTGTGTGACTTGTGACTTTTGAGAATTCATGAAGGGAGAACTTAGCTTTCCATGTTTCAGATTTAAGCTAGACTTTGTTTCTTAGCTAAACAGCTTCCAGTCTTTGTTGCTTAGCTCCAGCCATATTTGGGTTTAACAAACATACATTAGTGAAGTGGTAGATGAGAAGAAAATCTAAAGCATATATTGATCAGCGTTACAGAGGGGTTGAGACTACTTAATATTGCTTTAAGAGTAGGAGGTGGTGAGGTTTCAGTGCCCTTCTTGCAAGGTTGGCACCATTTTGTATTTAGTTCTAGTTGTGGTTTGCAGTGTGCTGGAATTTGCCATTGAAAAAGTTAAACATTTCAGTGGAGTTACTCTCCAGCATTGAAATTTCCTATAACTCAATGCAGTTCTTTATTTCTACATTTTTTTAAAAAAATTTAATTCTTCAAGCAGTCAACTGAAAATTACTTGTATTTTCAGAAAAAGATATCCCTTCACATATACGCGATGAAGAGAAACTATCCAAACTAGCTTCTCTCAGCCAAGGATCAACTGGAGTAAGCAAAATCTCTCTCTCTCTTTCTCTTGATCGTACAATTGTGCAATTGCAACTTTGAAACTCGAATTTTATAGATTGAATCCTGTAAATGGCATCTCCATACATGATTTCGTTTGCTTAACCCCCTTATGGTGTCTAACTTGTTTGCATGGTTTACATGACATCTTTCTTCAAGTTTTTGGCTTTCCAACTTGGGTTAGCCTTGATCATTCGTTCATAGGTATCACATAATTTTGAAGAGTTCATCCTCTTGTTTATCAACTCAGGGCAACAATTATGACTAGAGTTGTGTATAGAAATATGGAATCACTGAATTTTGCTATTGTATGAGGTATTTAATAGTCATGGGCATCCTTTCCACCTACACACAGCCCAGCCTTTTCTTGTCATTCTTCTTGAATCTGATATTCATCTTGATAGCATACTTTTGTATGGCATTCTTTTTTCATAGGATTGAAGACTAATTTTGGAACTCTTTTTGATGCACCCATCATTGTGCTTATAATGGCTTGCTTCTTATTAAAATGGTATTTCAAACTGAACATTTCGTTTACTGAATATTTCTCTTTGATTGTTGGAGTAAGATTAGGTTACTATGTATGTATGCATGTAGCCAGGGCAGTATATATCTAATAATGTTAATGTTTAGTGGTAATGGTAGTTTTAATGTTTAGTAGTAAAATTCTCCATAGTCCAAGCTTGAGTTCCATATTATCTATGAAGTCTTTTCAAGAGCAAGATTCCTTTCTTCTTTAAATACAACAATGATTCATTCTTTGGATTATCTATTTATCCTTTTTCGGCTTCAGGGACACATTCTTATTGTGATCCATGCAAACTATAATCTATCTTTCTACTCTTTTTCTACATGTCCAATCTTTTTTCAGCAGCACTCATTAGTTAGTAACAATAGTAATGAATGTGACTCTGAATATGACCTTGAACCTCTAGAATGGATTTCGAAGAAGATATTAGTGATCATGAGGAGTCGGAAGATGACGAAATGATGTTGTTTGTTCTACCCACTCTATACCTAGCAGCAACTGAAGAAAAGAAGCCATGCTATACATCAGTCTTATCTGGTGCACATTGGATTCGTGAAATCATTGAGGGGCATGAGAATCGTTGTCGCACAGAACTTCGAATGGAACCAAAAATATTCCTAGATTTCTCATCCATGCTTAGGGAAAGAAATCTTTTGCAGAATACTAGAGGACTAAATGTAGAAGAGCAACTTGGTATTTTCATGTATATGCTTTCAAGGAATGCTAGTTTTCGATCTTTACAAGAAAGATTCCAGCACAGTGGTGAGACTATTCATAGGCATGTTAGAGTAGTCCTCAATGCTATCACATCATTGGCTTATGATTTTGTCAAGCTTCCATCCATTGAAACACATTGGAAGATATTGTCCAATCCAAAATTTGCATACTTTGAGGTAATAGCTACAACCTAAAAGCTTTTATCTATCTTTCAATTAGTGGATACATTTTTATATTTATTTATCCTTCACAGAATTGCATTGGAGCCATTGATGGAACTCACGTCCCAGTACTGTAGCAGATAGCAAATCCGCCCCATATACAAATAGAAAAGGGACCTTTTCTCAAAACGTAATGTTGGCTTGTGATTTTGATCTAAATTTTGTATATGTTTCAAGCGGTTGGGAAGGGTCTGCATCAGATGCCGCGGTCTTACAATCTGCCATCCAAGCTGGATTCAAAGTTCCTAGAGGAAAGTATTATCTTGTCGATGCAGGGTATGCTAATACTCCATCATTTCTTGCTCCATATCGAGGGGTGCGATATCATATCAAGGAACAAGGACGTAGTAGTTCTCGTCCAAATGATCATAAGGAACTTTTTAATCTCCGTCACGCTCAACTTCGAAATCACATTGAGCGTGCTATTGGCATCTTAAAAATGCGGTTTCCAATTCTAAAAATTGGGACATTTCATTCAATGGATACACAAGTTAAATTTCCAGTGGTGACGACTGTCTTACATAACTTGATTCGAGGTCAAAATGGTGATGAGCAATGGTTGAGTCGACGAGAAAATTTGATTCCGGAGAGCCACTTTGTAGAGGTACCAAATGGTGATGACATGTATGATGGTGATGTCGAGCCGATGAATAGTCAACGAAATGCTGGCAATTCTTTGCGAGATGAGATTGCTCTCAAGATGTGGGATGACTACAAGAGGTGGAATAGGCGGCTTCAACAACGAAGTGTTGAATGACTATAGGAGTCATCAATATTTAGTTAATATCTTGTTAGTTGATCTTTGTTGAATGTAATATGTATGACAATATTTTTGTATGGTTCACTTGAGAATTAAGAGATACTTGATTTGGTATGAATTTCAGTTTGTGGTTGTTGATATTGATTTGCTATTCGTAGGCATGTTCGAGGTATATAAATTTGTGAGGTACATAATTGGTTAATCTGTTTAATATGTAACTCATAATTAGGTTTCATGGCAACTCGAGCAAGATGGACGTTAAGACATGAAAGGGTGTTGGTTGATCTGCTCCATGAGCATAATGTACCAAGATATCGAACAAACAATGGATGGAGCTCCGAAGGATGGAACAAGATAGTGAAAGAATTCAATGCTAAGTTTCCTGAAACAAATTTTAGCAAAAGTCAAATCCAAGAGCATGAGTCGCAGATGAAAAAAGATTACAAGGTGCTAAAAGATGTTTTGCATAAAAAGAGTGGTGTGTCATTTGATAGTAAGCTTGGAATGATGATTACTACTGATGATGTTTGGGATGAAATATCGGCGGTAAGTTAAAAACTTATGAACCTTGTAGTTAGTATGGTGTAGCAACTACTAACAAAAGTCTGAATTGAATGTTCTTAACATGATTGTTTATCTTGAATTTGATAGGAGAATGAAAAGGTTCGAAAATTTCAGAACAAAAGCTTTCCATTGTTTGAGTCCTTAGATCAGCTTTATCAAGGTAATATTGCTAAACCATATTGTTAATAGTTAGTTTTGATTTAATGAAGTTTATCATAAAATTTATATGAATAATTGAATTGTCATTGTAGCAGGTCATATTGCTGAAGGTAAAAATCATTTGAGTTCTATCAGACCATTAATCACAAAGAAGAGACCTAGTAGCAGTATAGATGCACATGATATCGGTGGAGTAGCAATTGAGGAAAGAGAGGATAAAGATGATGATGAGAATTTAGTCCATGATATCGATGAGTCGATGCGAAGAAACAATGAAGAGAGGGAGCAAGTAGCAAGGAATGCATGCTCACATTCAAAAAGGCATGTTGAGAATGTTACATCAAGCTCTTCCATCGTACCATCGGGGTCTAAGAAAATCAAAAATAGCATTCTAGAGAGGATGGATTCTTATCTTGAATTTAGAAAAGAACAAGCTCTCATGAAACGTCAACCGGAACAAGGAGGAAATTTTTCAATTTCAAAGTGTATTGATGCATTACATGAAATGGGTGATATGACTGATGAAGAAAAAGTCTTAGCTTGTGATGTTTTCAAAGATGCTGCAAATCGAGAGATTTTTCTCTCCTTGCAGCTGAAGCTGAGATTGTTGTGGCTGAAGAAAGAGTTAAGAAAACTTGCTTCAAGTTAAATCGGTAAGACACCATTTCTTGTTCTATGAAAATTATGATAATTGTTGCTCTATTGGTTGTATTGTTTTGCTCTGATTGCGATTTCTGTTGTCTATTTTTGCAGAGTAAAGTTGTTGTTCAATTTCTCTATCAGGACCTAGGCTTTTAACTGGTAATGATCATAAGCTTTTGTTTTGCTCAGCCTCCTCTGGAGATGTTATGCTATGCTTTCTCTTGGCAAGAATTCCATGTTGCTTACGATGTTGCTCCTCTATTTTGATTTGCATACTTCATAGGAAACACTCTTTTTTACAAATGTCAATAGTGAATTTTGCATTCAAGGAGAAGAATTGTTTCTTTCATTGAAAAAAGAGAAACATGGATATTTTATAGTTTACATTGTTTTATGTCTCCTACAGTTGAGGGTGAGATTAAATGGTTCCTGTATTTCTAGTATTGGTGTAGTGATCGACAAAGAACCAAAATTTATTTCTCCTACAGTTGAGGCTGTCGTCAATCCTCTCCACAGCGCCGTCTTCGATAGCTTCACTAGCTCCACTGCTTCAACATCGACCCGAGTTCAACACAGCATCCACAGTTCAGCTTCGACCACTACTCGACCAATTCCTCCAGCAGCCTCGGCAGCAAGCAACAATGTGGTTCAATCCTTTGCCCCTTGCTTCTCAGTACTTGAATTTTGATGAATGATGTATGATGAATTGAAATGCCTGTCTGATTGTTGTTTCACAACTGAGTTATTGTCTGATCTGATTGCTGTTTCACAACTAACCACAATGGGTGTCTGATCTGCTGATGTTTGTATTGCCAACTCTCTTTCACAACTGAGTTATTGTCTCTGTAAAAGAAACTCGATTTGTGCAGCTATCCAGTAGAACTTGCTTCTTGTTTCTGAGTTTTGAAAGAGAGTTGGGACTATGAGCTAATTTGATTAAATAGTTTGTGTTTCCCTTGAAAAGTTTATTTGCTTTGAGATTTTAAATAGCTCAGAGTTTGTGCTGTTAGAATAGACTTTGTTAGAACAATCATTGTGCTGGCACAAAATTGCATGGAGTTATAGAATTTTGAACTTAACTTTCTAATCTTTTTTGTTGAAATTTCTGATTGCCCTAGTTGTGGTGCATAGCAGGACATATCTAGTGTAGAACTTAGTAGTACTCTGGTGCTCCAGGTCATATCTAGTGTAGAACTTACCAGACTGCTACTAGATATGACCTGCTATGACTACTACTTCTTCTATTCTGAGCTTAAGTATAAACTTGATTCTGAGCTTAAGTATAAACTTGATTCTGAGCTTAAATATGCTTTTACAATCCTTTGGAAGCAAAAATATCAGCAAAAGATTAGCATCTTCCAATGCTGAGTCTCAAGAACTTTCCATTTGGACATATTGTTAATGCCTAGAAAATGCCCAAGGTTTAGCTAGTTATACCGAAGACTGTATTCTGTATTTTTGAAGACCACGTGATTTGTCCTTCTGTTTCATTTGTAAATTGTTGCAGTTTGTGGTGTTTTGTCTTGAAAAGTTCACTTCAACTTTGCTGTGAAGAAAGAAGCATAGTTTATGGTGTAATGTTGAGTTAACATCACCTTATTTTGCTGCTGTCAGGTGTACAAGGTACCTGTTGCATCTTGTGATGTAATTGTTGCAGGAAAAGATGGATTTTTTTTTTGACAATTTGTGCAACAATGGGATGACAGGGCTTGTTGTCCATACAATCAGAGTTGGCCTGGAGCCTCAAGCAATAGCTCAGAAGATCGCTGTGTTCAGATGTTTATAACTTACTGTAGTAACAAATTAAATGAAAACTGCTTTGTCATTTATAACTTGCTGTTGCTATTTGTGTCATGGACGATGGCAATTGTTGATGATTTGGTTGCTGGGATGGTGGTGTGTTGGTTGTTGTTGGGAAATAATCTACTAGGACATGCTTTTCTCTTCTGATGAATGTATTTTTTTTTTGAATTTTCAGAATTTTGCTTATTTTTAAGAATTTTTTTGGATGGCTAGGATTTTTATCCTGTTTCTTCCAAACGCAGGCTAGGATTATTTTACCGGTCATATTTTTTTCTTGGGGGATTTTTGGATTATCAAAAATCCTGGTCGGATAAAAATCCCCCTAACACCCAAACAGGCCCTGAATTGTATGTAACGAAGCCAAATATTTGAGCGTGCCGGACCGGCTACAGGGCCTTGCAATGATTTACAACTACAAAAGTTCAGCAACAGAATTCTGTATCTAATCATAAACACAGTCATAGAGATCATGTAAATCCTCTCATGAACAGACTTACTCCTGTTTGACCAAACCACCCAGCAATTTAACAATTGGCAATTACAACTCTGTAGTAGAAATGTTGCCCCATTACTGATTGGATCAGCTTCAGAATTCAGATAAGTACCGAACCTGTACCTTGTTCCATAAACACACCGGGCTTCAGAATTTAGAATTCGCTCTTCTCGGCTCTCGTGGCGCTGATGAATAACCGGTGCTTCAGGTCATGCTTTCCGCTTCAGTCATCACATTGCTCAATCCTCTGAATACTCATTCTATATGCCCGATCAGATGGTGAAGATTCCATTCTGTATATGTTCAGCAGCTAATAGCTTTACATTTCTGCAAGTTCTGTTGTTGCAAAAACTGCAAAAACATATCCATACTCCAAAAGTAAGAAATCATTTCATTGCATAAGCTTCTGCTGTTCTAATTAAGATCAATATTTCTATTAACTAATCAACCATCAAGCTGAAATGACACTGCCGAGATGAAATGAAAAGCAAACTTTTCTTCTTCTGACAACAAAACCGCGAAACCTCATAATATGATCTCTTCCATCAGGTAACATTACAAGTATGTCAACTGAACTGAACTGAACAACAAAGTAAATTAACCAAACTGAACACATATAATATCTGAACACAACTATACTATACAAGTTTCCTTTCAGAAAGCCATTAATTATTACAAGCACGGAAGTGCAACATGCATATAACATACATATAACTCCAATTCAGAGAAACACATGCTCATGACACAAATTCTGCTGCTGCTGCACCCACCCAGCAACTCTATCTATCTAAACACAGGACATGACAAGAATTCGCAAGTTGGCGGTTGCATCAACGCAGAGAAGCCATGTCGATGATCAGCAGCTGGCAACGTCCATCACATCAGCAGCTGGCAGCGTCCCCAGGCTTCCCATCTCCCAGCTTCCTCTGCTTGGACCGGTGATCATCGGTGAACGCGGAGGCAGTGAAGTGCTTCCTCTTCCTGGCCTCCTCAGCGGCGTCATCTGCGGCGGCCATGTCGAGCAGGATGTGCACCTGCTCCATGGCGGTGGCGAAGCCGGGCACAATCTCCTTCAGCTGCTGGACGCAGTCGGGGCCCTTGCTCTCCAAGAAGTCCACCATCTCCTTCATCTGATTCCTCGACGCGTTCGCCAAGATCCGACTCATGTCCGCGTCAGGAACCCCCCGCCGGACGAGGCACGCGGCGTGGATGGCGTCCTCCAACCCGACGGGCTCGTTAGGGCCCGGGCGCCTCCGCGCCGGCCTGTCGGCGAGGCCCACGCGCAGCTCCCGTCCCCTGAGGAAGTGGCCGTGCAGGTTGCGGCAGGCGCTGCGGGCCGTCTCGTCGTCGGGGTACTCGACGAAGGCGTAGCCCTTGCGCTTGCCGGTGGCTGCGTCGACGGCGATGCGGAGAGAGACGACGGGGCCGATGAGCTCGCAGGCGTCGCGGATCTCCTGCTCGGAGGCATGGAAGGCGATGTTCCCCACGAACACAACGCGGCTGCAGCGGCAGTTGCTGTAGGAGAAGGCCGCCATGGACATGGAGCGTACTACGAATGGAGGATATGGGTGGGACTTTAGGGCACAGTAGATATTTATAATGGTAAGTAGATATTAATATCTATTCCATTAGGGCACAATAGATATTTATAAGGGTAAGTAGATGTTAATATCTATTCCATTAGGGCACAGTAGATATTTATAAGGGTAAGTAGATGTTAATATCCATTCCATTAGGGCACAGTAGATATTTATAGATGGATTCATGCTTCTTTCTTACGCGTACGTTCCTTCCGTCCGATTCTTGCATAGCATTTTGATCAAGCTAACTCCTAAGCAAATCAAATCCTTTCTTGGATATGATTTAGATCAAGCAAATCGGATAGAGATAGTGCAAAATGGATATTAATCCCTATGCAAATCGGACTGAGATAGGGAAAAATCGGAATGATATGGATGCATGCTTCTTACGTTTTACGTTGCTTCAGTCTGATTTGTTCTTCGCTACGATTTGGATCATGCTGTACTCTTTTTCTAGAATTTAAGGAGCGGTCAGATGAACCATGCATGCATATATAAGATATTTTTTACAGCACTTACAGGCTCGAGCTCAGTTTTAACATGGTTTTGAGCTCGAAAAAGCTTGAGTTCGCGATAGGCCAATAAGGTGTCAACATAAAAAGTTGTGTGAATCTCAAACTCAATTTAAATAGATTAAATAGCTTTATAAATTTAAACTCCTCTCAGTTAGAGAAGAATCTTTCATCCAACTATCTTTATGTGAGAACCCATGCCTCTATTATCAAGTTGATATGAGAGTATATTGATCTAACAGTAGAAAGAAAGATCCTTAAGTGAGGATCATATTGACAAGTGTTCTTTTTCCCCTCCACTAGCTACTTGTCTTATATATATATTCATTTTGTTTTTAAATTCTACTAAACTTCGATTTGTATATCTTGTTACACTATTTTGATTTTTGAAAACTAACATGAATTTAAAAAAGATGGCTATCTTAGTTGAATTAGGTTTCATTTTTTTTCAATTAGTTTTTACATACTCCTACACTTAAGGTTCGTTTTGAACATAAGAATTTTAAGAGGAAAATTTCATTATCTCTATAAAATGTTTCATTTTTTCTTTAAAATCATCTAAAATTCATGTATTCCAAACATATCCTTAAGATTGCTCTCGTCTGTAATGTACTGGTTAACCTAACCTATTCCAAAGCAAACTATCACAGATACATGCAAATATGATGAGATAAATCTTACTAAGCTAGTATTTTAAATAATAGAGCATACCAGCAACACAAAATATCCATAATGTTTTATGCATGAACCAGATTATATATGGAATAAGTATTTTATTTAATTAATTTTAAATTTTTTTTAATAAGTCTATTTTAACTAGTATTCGATTGAATTAGTCTTCTGAAATCGCTCTATTTCATTGTTTTTCACTTTTAAAAACAATTTTTGATAAATTGAAAAATTCACCAAATCTTTTGGGTATTGTGAGCTGTGTGGTAAAAGTTCCTAATATATACAAATGTTTTTATCTGGACCGTTCATCACAACGCCCTTGCAACATCCTAAGGAGGTCGATGACACCATTACTTGCAACGTTTGTAACAATTGACATGCATATGATGAAATTTTGTTAAAATTAGTTCTAATAAAACTCATGTGTCAGAGAGTGTGCCCTTACTCAAATGGATATCAGGCCAATTCTGAACTCCCTTCCTTGTCTTTTTATGCGTGAGCTTGGTTTGAGACTTGTGTTAGTCAGTGTGTGAGAGTCAGCACCTAATAGGTACTATCTAAAAAGGTTATTCAACCTAAAAGAGTGTGCTGGCAAAAAAATATGTACTGTCCAAAAAATTTGGAAGACGGTTCACAAGAATTAAGAGAGATGTTCTTAGACCTTGTCCAATAGGACACCTAAAAGGATTGATAGTCTAAAATTTAGGTATCAGTAATACCTTTCTTGCTTCAACAGAATACCTATCTCGATTCCTATTTTAGATATTACTGCAGAGAATTAGTAAATTTAGGTATTCTCTCTCCTCTACCTATTTGTTTTTGGGTTTAGAGATTCTGTTGGAGAGAGTAGAAATTTAGGTATGGAATCTTTTTAGAGAGATATGTATATGAGAATATAGAGATCCAATTCTGTTGGAGAAGGTCTTAGATAGAGTTTAAGATTAGGCTTATCTGTTTTTTTGAATTTATTTTTTTTTAAAAAAATTCAAATTCAGTTTCGTCAATGCAAATCAAACCCAGTTGATTTGTTTGAATTATTTTGGATGTAAATCCAACAACATGTATGCTTATGCATAGACATGAGCACAAGCTGGCCTGCTTGACCTGGCCCACGCTACCACGGAGTCTGGGTGGATAGGCTGGGTTTGGATCTTTTTATGCCTAGTGCGAGACCCTCCAATATTAAAAAAAAAATCTAAACCTATCTTGAAACAATTTTTTTAATGTGATTTGGACAAATAAACCTCAAACCCAGCAATCCCACCATGTGTTATTAGGTTGCGCAAGGCCGAACTCAAGTCGGCTTGATACACCCAGGCTTTTTGTCTGCCCAACGAGAACTCTGGCCTGAGCCTGAAAATATTCAGCCCTACGTAGGAGTTGCAACACAAGTGTAGCAAATCTAAATTTATATGTTGTGTTACTAGTATACCTATTATTTGGAACATACATTTCAACTCCTCACAACCAGAGAAGAGTCTTCCCTTCAAATATTTCTCATGTGAGGATTCACTCCTCTATCATTAGATCAGTGTAGAATACATTGATCCAAAAGTGAAGGATGAAACATAAGCAAGATTAGTCATAGTAAAAGTTTTTTTACCTTAACTAGCTATCTTGTCCAATGCATATTCATTTGTGTTGCTAAAATCTACTAAAGTTAGATTTGTATATCACATTACACTATTTTGGTTTTTGAAAACTAAGAACCTGAATAAAAAAGGGACTGTCGAGGAATAGGTATTTATTTTTTCTTAAAAAATTTACGCTAACTAAACTATATATTTAAATTTAGATCTAATTTTCACTCTCTATCTCTCCTCATCTTCCTCCTTCCTCCCTGGTTTTCTTCTCCTCATCATCTTCTCCCTCGCATGTCACCGCTATCCGCGGTCGGCGGCACCACTGTCACCTCACCGCACCACCTCCCTTTCCCTCCACTATTGCCTCCTTCTCCCCCATGACAGCCACCTCACCACCTCGCCTCAACCTATCGCCGCTAAAAATGCTAATGAGGCACCTAGGTAAAACCAAGAGGGAAAAGATAAAAAAGAAAAGAGGGTTATGATTCAAGGGCAGAGAAAGATATATGTAAGATAAAAAAATAGATATTTACCTAACTATTAGCAAAACTTAATAAAAAATATGGTTTTTTTATTTGAATTAGTTCCCATCATTAATTTTTTTCCCCGATTAACAAAGAGGCCCCTTAAATTTGTACTCGCATTTATGCCGACCAGCCTGTTAGTGTCACAAAATTCTGGGAAAAAGAAATATTCTTCCTCAATAGCACAACACAAGGCTCATCTCAATGCTCTGAAATTTTATAACACTACAAAGAGAAATCAGACCTTGATGGTACATACACAAACACACACACTCTAATCACAAATATGCACAAATTACGAGGAGTCAAATCTTAAGCTAGTACTTTAGGTAACGGAGTATACTAGTAATAAAATGGATGCATAATGCATAAATGTTTTATGCTTGGACCGGTTTATAAGCAATAAGAAGTTTGTAGAAGGACACCGGTGCGATTGCCCCGACAAAATTTCATCATATGCAGTTACGCATATAAATTATTACAACCGTTTCATGGGCGTTGTGATGAACGCTCGAGAATTAAACATTTGTTGGCCATTCACAATATGAATTTAAATATTTTTCTTTGTGAGGCATTCACGACATGCGTATCAACTACTTATTGATATATACATGATATGTGGTGTAACTTCAGTAAAATTGAGTGTTTGAGATAGCTAGTTATGTCTGGGCCGTTAATATCATGCTTGCTTGGATCTAAGTACTTTGGTCAATTACACGAAGAGCATTACACGTAAACGGTATCTTGAACCATTAATTAGTATTAATGCATGTGATATTTTTTGCATTATATGGGGCATGATGTTTGTTCATTTGTATGAGCATACATAAAATGCATAAGAACGTACACAAAAGTGTTTGTTCGGGATTGTTTTCCCTCGCCATAAAAAGAACACGAAAGAAAAAGTCACACGAGAGAAAACATCGTCCAAACGAAGCTTATATTATGAGGAGAAAGTATGAATTAAGAGGTAAGTTACAAAGGAAACAAATTAGAGTTGTTTTGGTTAAATCAAATTTGATATGAAACCATCCTTGATTTGAAACTTTTTCGCTCACAATTGTACCCTTCCCTGAGCCATGACTTTTTATGACCCTATTAGACATACAAATAAGTGCATGAAGAGACAATTTTTTTTAACACACAAGTTCTGCTTCTCTTTAGAAAAAAAAATTGGCAGGCAAACAGAATTCATGAAAAAAAAAGATGAAGTACAGCAATATATATATGTATGACAAAAGCGTAAAAACTGGATAAGCTTGTCGGTATTCGAATCTATTGGCTTGTTTCTCCCCGTATAAATAGTGTATTCAGGAACATATCATGTTCTAATGTCAATTCATCAATGCTAGCACACATTTCTTTTTTAAATTATGATTTCTTTGAGAAATTGGAGTAAAACAAATAAATACTATGACACGCCTAAAAGAGCCATCCTATACAAGCGTGGTTTAGTATCACACATTCCAACGATCAAATGTGCTTGGTATAGGAGAAGAAAGTCGCCATGAGTTCTTGATCGGAAGTGTTCGTGGTCTCTTAAGAAAATCGAGTTCTTCATCTCGATTGGAGAATAAGACCGCCACTTTTACTGATTTATAGCTAGCGAGTCAATCAAACCGAGTTCGTTGCATGGTTCCTACAGCTACATTGCTTCAGCCCAAGTGAAGTTCGAGCTTGAACCAAGCTCGGGCCTGACTCAAGCTTAATTGTAATAAGATTTTGTGTCCGAGACTGAACTTAAACTCAGATCAAGAAAAGCTCAAGCTCAAAACAAACTAATAAGATGTCAACATAAGAGCTCAAGTCAAGCTCAACCTCAATTCAAATTTGTTCGATAGTGTTAGAAATTTAATATGTATACATTTAAGCTTAATCAAGTTGGGTTTGAGCTCAGCTAGAATAAGGTATCTGACCTCGAGCTTGACTTATTTTGAGCTGAGCCTATGACTTGCTTGTTAAGCAATTACCAAATTCAATTGAATCCATTCTTGGATATGGTTTATGATTATTCTTATCCATTCTTGGATATAGCTATTCACCGTCAATATTTTTCATATATATATATATATATGAAAATGATTCTAAACTCCGCCCGATCTTCTGGTGAGAATGATAACTTCGATTTGATGGAGAGTGACCTTGGCGATCTGGCTACCAACCAAACAAGACTGGACGCCGTGGTAATCGCTAAACCACACTCATGAGTCGTTATCAACCGTGCCAAGACGCGGCTGACCTGATCACGAGGATCGATTCCTGCAAGCAACCGAAGAATAAGCAAGAACAAGATAAAAGCAATCTGAAATTGTAAATATGGATGAAGCACACGATAAATTTGAGGTTGTGTAACTTGTAGTTGTTGGTCTAGCCGACACAAGAATACAAGGATGAAGTTTCACACATGGGGAAAACTAATCTAAACAAAATCTGAGGAAGAACGGGAAGGGTGACGGCAATATGTAACAGGGGTGGCGGCCAAGGAGGTGGAAGTGAAACCCTATGGGTACACATACCTTGGGCCCAAATTAAAGGTGGCACAGCACCCGGCAGAATTTGTCTGTGAATTATTTCATCGATTGCGGGCGATCCAGACAGAATTTGGTAGTGAGGCTAGATCCATTGGAAAGGTGGCGTCGTGAGCTTCTTCGTAAAGTGCTCATTCACCCCAAATAGACTCCGTGCGTGGCTTGGGCATCAGTTTGAAGTTGGACTGCTGCTGGATGGTCGAGCTGGACTCGCGGATGAGTTGGGCTTGATGCGTCGTGAGTTGCTCCACCTTTGATTTAGCTCGCTGATCCTCCAGTGTGAGCGCAGTGAATGACTCAGCACATGGATTCATGCCGACTCGCAGTTCTCCTTGATCTTCTCGTGGCAGCGAGGAAGTAGTGGAAGTAGTGGAAAGAGTGGAATATAGCCTTGTTCATATCCGAGCTAGTGATGTCCTCGTCATTCTCCCCTTCTTGAATTTGAGTCGTCCTCGACTCAAACATAATCTCCTACAAAACGTTAGTACCAGCACAAGGCAAAGCAGCATGCATATACTTCCCTTCTTGAAAGCTATCATGTAGGTTCAAAGGAAAACTAGAGGAACTTGATGTGAAATGATTAGTGCTATGACAATCCTCTAGTTGATCACATTGTTGCTTGTTATCACTTTCCTGCAAAAGATTATTCACAAGTGGGGACACGGCAAGAGGCCGTTTTTCCAAACAAAATTCTTCACCCTTGTAATTATAGACATGAATTTCAGATATATGTCTTTCATGTTCGATTTGATTTTTAACCTCACAAGCAAGATTAAACAATTGAGACAAAGAATTATATTCCTTAGCAACAAGAATGTTCTGAATTTCCTTATCAAGCCCACCTATGAATCTAATCTCTTTAGCTTTCTCGGTTTCCTCTAAATCACAATGCAACAAGCATGTTTCTAATTCTTGGTAGTATCTTGTTACAGTTTTATTACCATGTTTTACATGTTGTAGTTTCTTAAATAAAAATTCAGCATAGAGTTTACTGACAAATCTTTCTCTCATAAGCCTTTTCATGTCTTTCCAAGTGTGAGGTAACTTATTACATGCACACAAATCATTCCACCACATTGATGCAAAAATAGTTAAAGCACTAGTGGCACTCCTAATCTTTCGTTTATCACAGATTTTATATCGAGCAAAAATTTTGTCTACCGCTTTTTCCCAATCAATTTATGCATCAAAACTAAATCCGTTATAAGAAAGATGGGTTGAAATGATTTTACCCATACTCGTGGGGAATGATGCGGCAATGCTGGTGTGGCTCTCTTGCAGTCTCTCCCTGTGGCAGAACATATCAATTTGTGTTTCAATCTCCTTCTTAAATTCATCACCTGCCATGATTAGTAGAAAACAAGAAACACACAAAAGTATATTTCCCTATCAACTACTAGGTGGCGGATAAGGAACAAAAGTCACTCTTGCTCAAGCTTCTTACCTAACTCTTACAAGTTCTTACCGAAGTGAACAGGCGGTGCAACCGGTGGCTGGTTCGTGATAACTTAAACTCGAGTGTGAGCAAAGCGATTGTAAGGTGCGTACCTGTATGGTTAGTAGATGGTGGAGTTTGGATAGGCTATTATATGTGTAGCAATAATTCAAGATCAATAATGCAAGATTGAAAATTAGTCCAAAATAATAGTCAATGTGCTGAAACTAGCCTAGACTCAGACCTAGTTCAAGCAAGCAACTAGCAACACAAAAGACTATAACCAAAATATGCACCACAGAAAATTCTCCTCTTTTGATACACACATTTTTCTTCTCTGATTTTTTTTTGTTCGGCTCTTTTTTTTTTGCACTTGCCTTTTTTTTACTTTTTTTCTTTTTATGAACAATGCGGCTTTTGTTGCACTTTGTCTTTTTTCTTTTGGACTGCACAACTAGGATAGAAAAATTGTTTAGCAATTTCAGGCCACAAGAACTCCGAATTAGAGGATTTGGTAAACACCAAAGTTGTAGAGGATCATTTTATCTTTCTAACAAGTATAAGAAAGTCAAAAATGGTGTTGGAAATAAAAAGATATGGCAATTTTACCGAAGCTGTCTCAGATTGAGTAATTTGACTCTGAATTGGACTAGAGTTTGAAGATTACACAACTAAATTTGCCCAAATTTTAGCGTGATGAAAATGGCCGAATTTGAAGATTACCCCAACTAACTTTTTGTGGGATTTCTCGTAAAGATTCTAGAAAGTATAAATTTATCCCAATCCAAGTTCAGATGAAAGAATTATGATAAAAATATCGAAACAGATCTATTAGATTCAAACTCTACGCCGTCGACATTAATGTCCCAATATCTCATAGATGGATGCCGAATCTGACTTTAACCTCAAGAGAAACATTGTAGAGCACGATCTGATGTTTTCAGCAAGTACAAGAATGTGAAAATCTGAGTTTGTATGAAGAAGATATGGTGAAAACAACAAACTGGACAGCGGCAGATTAGAATTGGACGCGACGACAAGGAGATTGATGTGGAATTCGACTCCGAGACGAGATGCAAGACTAAAACTAGGCCAAGACTAAATCTAAGAACCATCACTTGACAACGATGGACAAAAATTCAAAGATGCAAACTGACAAAAACGATGCAAGGCTAATGACGATGGTTTGGACAACGGAAAATAAATCTTTTTGTAGCGCAATTTTCTGGACTCTAGGTATGAAATCAATCTACTAAACTAAGATAGATAAATTCTCACCAGTCAACCGGAAGCTCTGATACCAACTGATGAAGACACGGATGCCCAATCTTCTAGTGAGAAGGATAACTTCGATTTGATGGAGAGTGACCTTGGCGATCCGGCTACCAACCAAACAAAACTGGACGCTCTGGCAATCGCTAAACCACACTCACGAGTCGTTATCAACTGTGCCAAGACGCAGCTAACCTGATCACGAGGATCAATTCCTACAAGAAACCGAAGAACAAGCAAGAACAAGATAAAAGCAATCTGAAATTGCAAATATGGATGAAGCACACGATAAATTTGAGATTGTGTAACTTGTAGTTGTTGGTCTAGCTGACACAAGAATACAAGGATGAAGTTTCACACATGGGGAAAACTAATCTAAACAAAACCTGAGGAAGAACGGGAAGGGTGACGGCCATATGTAACAGGGGTGGCGGTCAAGGAGGTGGACGTGAAACTCTAGGGGTACACGGGGCTTGGGCCCAAATTAGAGGTAGCACAACACCTAGCAGAATATGTTTGTGAATTGTTTCATCGATTGTGGGAGATCCAGACAAAATTTGGCAGTGGGGCCAGATCCATTGGAAATATGGCGTCGTGGGCTTCTCCGTAAAGTGCTCATTCACCCCAAACAGACTCCGTATGTGGCCTGGGCATCCGTTTAAAGTTGAACTGCTGCTGGATGACCGAGTTGGACTCGCGGACGAGTTGGGCTTGATCTTGGGCTAGGCTTGATGCGTCATGAGTTGCTCCACCTTTGATGTAGCTTGCTGATCCTCCGGTGTGGGCGTAGTGAATGGCTCAGCACATGGATTCATGCCGACTCGACGTTCTCCTTGATCTTCTCGGGGCGGCGAGGAAGTAGTGGAATGAGTGGATGGAGCCTTGTTCATATCCGAGCTAGTGATGTCCTTGTCACTTGGACCCTGAGGTGGTTTTACCTCCCTGTGGGGGACTCGAAGATAGCTTACTCTCCAGACCCTCCCGTCCTGGGCCGATCCTCAAGTCCCCCGTTCTTGAGGTGGACCTTGGAGGAAGGAAATGACTTTGATTGCCAAAATGGCGGGGGCCTGATCCCGGAGGAGCATGCGGGATATGGCCGCAGAACTAATAATGGTTTGCCTCAACCCTTTTAGCTGGAAGAGGCATGGTCTTGGGCTTGGCCTGGAGCTCCGGCCCCCATGGTTCCTGGTGTCGAGATGTAAGTGTTCAGGCGCCCGGGATGCTCGGTCCAAGACAAAGAGGTTTTCCCATCTAGGGGCTTCATCTGGGAAGGGAGGTCCCCTTACCGGGGAGGGGTTCGGGGGGAGGGAAAGTTTTGCCCTCGGGTAGACTGATCCATAACTTGGTCGATTTTTGCAGTGAGGTCTCCATCGATAATTGTCTGGGACGCCAAACGTCATGGGGAGGTTGACCTTTCCCAGGGGGTATACGGTTTTTCCCGGGAAAAAGCCTTGCAATGGCTCAGCTATGGCTAAAGTAACTTCTCGTCTACCTGCATTTCTCGGAATGCCTTTAGGTAAAGGATGTCTGTGGCGCTCCCACCATCGACAAGGATTCAGGCGAGACAACAATTGAACACTGTGGCGGAGATGATCAATTGTCATCGTAGGGGAAGCAAAACCCGCACGCATCCTCCACTGTGAAGGTGAGGGGGACGTCTGACCATTTCAGTGGTTGAGATGTGTTGAGGACCCCTACCGCTTTCACCTCCCACGCATACTCCTTACGTTGGTGCTTGGAGTCTCACCCAGAGGCAGATCCCTCCAATATGACATTCACATGCCTCTAGGTCGTTTGGAAAGGGAGCTTCGTCGCTTGAGCCCCTTTCTCGCGTTTGCTTTTGCTACCCCTGGGGGAGCGGGGAGGGCCGCTAGGGCCGATGGATGGGGTAAGGAGGTAGGGCTCCCTCCCCCTACCCATACTACTCGAGGTATGCTGTGAATTGTTGTAGGGGCGCGTTGCATTCCTGAGTAGAATAGGAGGTGGATTTATGAAGAGCGCGCCATGTGGTGGCCTCAGCCTCCTTGCTCCATGGCTTGGGGGTTTCCTGGGTGCGGGAGGATTGGCCTCCCTCGCCGCTCTTTGGCTTGGGGAAGGAGCAATTTCCCCGGTTAGCCTCGTGAGATCTGCCCCCACCTTCGAGGACAAAGGCATCCCGGGGCCTCGGCTCGTTGTGAAATCCCCTCTTGGGATGTTTGTGGGACAGGTCCCTTCGCAGGGGTGGATACCCCCAGGTTCTTCTTCCAGAGGTCGTCTTCCTCCGCTCTTGCGTACTTCTCGAGCACGTTAAAGAGCTCATTGGCAGTGGAGGGGCAGCTCCCGGAGAGCCTCTGGTGGAGCTCCCGGAGAGCCTCTGGTGGAGCTCCCCCGGTACAATCCCGCTTTTGCATGTCTCAATGACTGTAGAGTTAGAGACATGAGCTACCTTGCTCTTAACTTGAGTGAAACGCTTGAAAAAGCTCCGGATGGTCTCCTCCAACCTTTGTTGGATGAGGTAGAGCTGCAACGAATCCAGGGGTCGGACGTAATTCCCTTGGAAGTTGGCGCAAAACTTGCGTTTCAGTTGTGAAAATGATCTAATGGAGCTCGCCTTGAGGTTGTAGAACCACGATTGGGTGATTTCGGAGAGGTAGAGAGGGAAGGCGTTGCACTGGACGCTCTCGTCCTCCCTGACCTCCAAGATGGCCATGGAGTACACCTGCACAAACTTGTAATGATCGGCCTCCCCATTCTAGTGCTCGATGTGTGGTGGACGATATGGTTTTGGCCACCGAACGCATCAAAGGCAGTGGCACAAAGGCTGGTTGGCTCCTTCTACTTCTTGAGGGGACTCTCCGCCACTGTCCCCTTTCACGGGGGAAGTGCGCTCGTTGTCTGAGTCAGTGAGAGGTCCTAGTTGACCACCCACCCTTCAGTAGTGTCTCTTCTCCTGGGGGTTGGTGGAGCTAACTTCCTACACCTCGGGGGACCCACCAGTGGTGACAGTGGCCTCGTTGGCTGGTCTCTTTCCCTTGTCCGCTAGGACGCAAGGGTGAAGGTCACACTTCGGGGGCGGTTTTGAACAGCGGCGGGATAGAGCCCCCCTGGGCTTCGCTGTGCTCATTCACTCCACCTCCTTCCGGGTGAAGTAAGTCTGATTCACCGGGGGAGCCCAGGGAGGCGATCCCGGGGGAGGGAGCTGATGCACATTGAAGGCTAGCATGGGAGAAGCCTCCCGCACGGGAGAGGTTCCCGCAAAGGGGACAGTCCTCGGTGTGGAAGAAGTTCCTGGTGCTGAGATGGCTCCTGTCACAAGGACGATCCTGGACATAGGGAAGACTCCCAATGTGAGGGATGCTCCCGCCATGGGAAAAGTTCAAGGTGTGGGAATGCCCTCACACATGGGGAAAGTCCCCAATGCGAGGACATCCCCTGGCACGAAGGGGGCCTCCGGGACGGGGAAGGTTCCAGGCTTGCGAAAGGCCCTAGCCATGCAAACACCTCCCGGGACAGGGAAGGCCCCGGGCCCAGGAGCGCTTCCCGCGACGGAGAAGGCCCCCGACGTGGGAGCACTTCCTGGGATGGGGAAGGCTCAGAGGCGGGAGTGCCTCTCGGGATAGGGAAGGCTCCCGACGCGGAGGCACCTCCCGGAACTGGGAAGACCCCCTGCATGGGAAAGGCCCCGGACACAGGAGCGCCTCCCGAGATGGGGAAGGCCCCCAGTGCAGGGAATGCTCTCGGTGCATGGAAGGCCGCCGAATGCCCCATTAGGAATGGGGACAACATTCCCATGAATGGGAAGGGAGACGGGTATATGGAGGCCTGAGGCCGCGCTAGGATGTGCAAGGTGTCACATGGGGGCACTTGGCCCCGACAGCATGGTCGCATTCAGTTGAGTCGGCGGAGCGGGGCTCCCACTGGGAGAGGCTGGCGGAGGGGGCACCACTTCCCCCCTAGAGACCCCGGGGGGCGGTGCCACGACGATGGTCCCCCTGCGTAGGTGCCGCGGGGTTGCTAGGACCGGCGTCATTGGAAAGGCAAGAAAGGTTCCTCGATCTTCTTGGAGGAGCCATGAAAAATTGTCACAAGTCCCCACGAATGGCGCCAACTATCGTGGTGTTGCGAATCCCACAAGTTTGAGAGCATGGAACACGAGTACAACAACGCGAGCTGACCATGCGGCGGGTCACCCCGCGTTGGGCCATCACAAAGATTAACAGAAGGGGTTTATACAGGTTCAGGGTCCAGTGTGGACCATGGTCCTGTCGACGCGCCTTCGACACGAGTCGGCTGGGGAGATTCTCTCACTGGGAGAAGGCTTCTAGATGATCCTATTGTTTTGAATGTGTTGAGTGTAAAAATGAAAGACTTATGTTACAAGAGGGAGGTACAAAGATATATATAAACCCCAAAAAGCGTAGATTACTAAACTACCCTCGCTACGACCGTCGGATCGAGGACATAGCGGTCTTTTCACAGGTCATGAGGCCCGGATTTCCGACAGTTGTCCATTTCAATTTCCGATGAGGCGTCCAGGACGGGGAGGGCCCTTGTCCCGGATGGGTTCCTGGGACGGGGGACCCTATCCTGGAGCAGCACCATTCACCGCTATGGTTTCTCCCCAACAATTTCAGTGCATAAGCTTCTGGTGTTCTAATTAAGATCAAGATTTCTATTAACAAATCAACCATCAAGCTGAAATGACACTGCAGAGATGAAATGAAAAGTAAACATTTCTTCTTCTGACAGCAAAACCGTGAAACCTCATAATATGATCTCTTCCATCGGGTAACATTACAAGTATGTAGACTGAACTGAACTGAACAACAAAGTAAATTTACCAAACTGAATACATATAATATCTGAACTGCACTAACTCCATTCCATGCACACAACTATACTATACAAGTTTCCTTTCAACGCAGAGAAGCCATGTCGATGATCAGCAGCTGGCAACGTCCATCACATCAGCAGCTGGCAGCGTCCCGGCCCAGGCTTCCCATCTCCCAGCTTCCTCTGCTTGGACCGGTGATCATCGGTGAGCGCGGAGGCAGTGAACTGCTTCCTCTTCCTGGTCTCCTCGGCGGCGTCATCTGCGGCGGCCATGTCGAGCAGGATGTGCACCTGCTCCATGGCGGTGGAGAAGCCGGGCACAATCTCCTTCAGCTGCTGGACGCAGTCGGGGCCCTTGCTCTCCAAGAAGTCCACCATCTCCTTCATCTGATTCCTCGACGCGTTCGCCAAGATCCGAGTCATGTCCGCGTCAGGAACCCCCCGCGGGACGAGGCAGGCGGCGTGGATGGCGTCCTCCAACCCGACGGGCTCGTTAGGGCCCGGGCGCCTCCGCGCCGGCCTGTCGGCGAGGCCCACGCGCAGCTCCCGTCCCCTGAGGAAGTGGCCGTGCAGGTTGCGGCAGGCGCTGCGGGCCGTCTCGTCGTCGGGGTACTCGACGAAGGCGTAGCCCTTGCGCTTGCCGGTGGCTGCGTCGACGGCGATGCGGAGAGAGACGACGGGGCCGATGAGCTCGCAGGCGTCGCGGATCTCCTGCTCGGAGGCGTGGAAGGCGATGTTCCCCACGAACACAACGCGGCTGCAGCGGCAGTTGCTGTAGTAGAAGAAGGCCGCCATGGACATGGAGCGTACTACAAATGGAGGATATGGGTGGGGCTCTAGGGCACAATAGATATTTATAATGGTAAGAAGATATTAATATCCGTTCCATTAGGGCACAATAGATATTTATAGAATTCATGCTTCTTTCTTACGCGTACGTTCCTTCCGTCCGATTCTTGCATAGCGTTTTGATCAAGCAAATCTAATCCGTTCTTGGATATGATTTAGATCGAGCAAATCGGACTGAGATAGTGCAAAATGGATCGGACTTAGATAGGGAAAAATCGGACTGATATGGATTCATGCTTCTTACGTTTTCGGTTGCTTCAGTCCGATTTGTGCTTCGTTACGATTTGGATCATGCTGTACTCTTTAAATAAAATTCTAGGAGCGGTCAAACGAACCATGAAGACATGAGATGTTTTAAAACTTTTTTTTTCTCCTACACTTAAGGTTCATTTTGAACATAAGAATTTTAATAGGAAAATTTCATTATCTCTATAAAATGTTTCATTTTCTTTAAAATCATCTAAAATTCATGTATTCCAAACATATCCTTAAGATTGCTCTCGTCTGTCATGTACTGGTTAACCTAACCTATTCTAAAGCAAACTATCACAAATATATGCAAATATGATGAGATAAATCTTACTAAGCTAGTATTTTTAATAATAGAACACACCAGCAACACAAAATATCCATAATGTTTTATGCATGAACCAGGTTATATATAGAATAAGTATTTGATTGAATTAATTTTAAAAAGAAATTTTAATAAGTCTATTTTAACTATTCGATTGTATTAGTCTTCTGAAGTCGCCCTACTTCATTGTTTTTCACTTTTAAAAAAAATTTTAAAAATAAAAAAATTCACCAAATCTTTTAGGTATTGTCAGCTGTGTGGTAAAAGTTCCTAATATATACAAATGTTTTTATCTGGACCGTTCATCACAACGCCCATGCAACAACCTAAGGAGGTCGATGGCACCATTACTTGCAACGTTTGAAACAATTGACATGCATATGATGAAATTTTGCTAAAATTACTTCTAATAAAAATCATGTGTCAAAGAGTGTGTCCTTACTCAAAGGGATATCAGGCCAATTCTGAACTCCCTTCTCTTTTTTATGTGTGAGCTTGGTTTGAGGCTTGTGTTAGTCAGTGTGCGAGAGTGCAGTACACCTAGGGGTGGAAATGGAACCTAGTTGGGTCAGGTTCAACTCTAATTCAGATCCGGACAAAACGATGGGGATAATGAAATTCAGATCTCACCCAGGTTCGTCTATAAATACGGATCTAGTTTTATTGGAACTTCCTGGTTCGGGTTCGGATTCAGGTTTGCCTGAAATGTAACCTCACACAGTCACAGCCACTGCTCACCAAGTCAACGCTGCCACAAACCCTAGAAACCCAATATCCAAATCCAGATTCTCCGCAGCTCCGCCCCTTCGCCGTCTTCGCCTTCGGTTGACGCTGACAAGCCGCACGAGTACAACAATGTGAGCTGACTATGCGACGGGTCACCTCGCGTTGGGCAATCACAAAGATTAACACGAGGGGTTTATACAAGTTCAGGCTCCAGTGGGGACCCTGGTCCTATCGACGCGCCCTCAACACGACTCGGCTGGGGAGATTCTCTCGCTGGGAGAAGTCTTTTAGATGCTCCCATTGTTTTGAATGTGTTGAGTGTAAAAATGAAAGTCTTACATTACGAGAGGGAGGTACAAGAGTATATATAGACCCTAAAAGACGTAGATTACTAAACTACTTTTGCTGTGACCGTCGGATCAAGGACGTAGTGGTCTTTTCACAGGTCATGAGACCCGGATTTCTGACAGTTGTCGATTTCAATTTTGTCCAAGACGGGGAGGGCCCTTGTCCAGGATGGGCTCCCGGGACGGGGACCCTATCCTGGAGCAGCACCATTCACGCTATGGTTTCTCCCCAACAATTTCATTGCATAAGCTTCTGCTGTTCTAATTACGATCAAGATTTCTATTAACTAATCAACCATCAAGCTGAAATGACACTGAAGAGATGAAATGAAAAGTAAACTTTTGTTCTGACAACAAAACCGCGAAACCTCATAATATGATCTCTTCCATCGGGTAACATTACAAGTATGTAGACTGAACTGAACTGAACAACAAAGTAATTTACCAAACTGAATACATATAATATCTGAACTGCACTAACTCCATTCCATGCACACAACTATACTATACAAGTTTCCTTTCAACGCAGAGAAGCCATGTCGATGATCAGCAGCTGGCAACGTCCATCACATCAGCAGCTGGAAGCGTCCCCAGGCTTCCCATCTCCCAGCTTCCTCTGCTTGGACCGGTGATCATCGGTGAGCGCGGAGGCAGTGAAGTGCTTCCTCTTCCTGGTCTCCTCGGCGGCGTCATCTGCGGCGGCCATGTCGAGCAGGATGTGCACCTGCTCCATGGCGGTGGCGAAGCCGGGCACAATCTCCTTCAGCTGCTGGACGCAGTCGGGGCCCTTGCTCTCCAAGAAGTCCACCATCTCCTTCATCTGATTCCTCGACGCGTTCGCCAAGATCCGAGTCATGTCCGCGTCAGGAACCCCCCGCGGGACGAGGCAGGCGGCGTGGATGGCGTCCTCCAACCCGACGGGCTCGTTAGGGCCCGGGCGCCTCCGCGCCGGCCTGTCGGCGAGGCCCACGCGCAGCTCCCGTCCCCTGAGGAAGTGGCCGTGCAGGTTGCGGCAGGCGCTGCGGGCCGTCTCGTCGTCAGGGTACTCGACGAAGGCGTAGCCCTTGCGCTTGCCGGTGGCTGCGTCGACGGCGATGCGGAGAGAGACGACGGGGCCGATGAGCTCGCAGGCGTCGCGGATCTCCTTCTCGGAGGCGTGGAAGGCGATGTTCCCCACGAACACAACGCGGCTGCAGCGGCAGTTGCTGTAGGAGAAGAAGGCCGCCATGGACATGGAGCGTACTACAAATGGAGGATATGGGTGGGGCTCTAGGGCACAATAGATATTTATAATGGTAAGTAGATATTAATATCCGTTCCATTAGGGCACAATAGATATTTATAGAATTCATGCTTCTTTCTTACGCGTACGTTCCTTCCGTCCGATTCTTGCATAGCGTTTTGATCAAGCAAATCTAATCCGTTCTTGGATATGATTTAGATCGAGCAAATCGGACTGAGATAGTGCAAAATGGATATTAATCCCTATGCAAATCGGACTTAGATAGGGAAAAATCGGACTGATATGGATTCATGCTTCTTACGTTTTCGGTTGCTTCAGTCCGATTTGTGCTTCGTT
Organism: Pharus latifolius; assembly: GCA_019359835.1. Taxonomy (NCBI): domain Eukaryota; kingdom Viridiplantae; phylum Streptophyta; class Magnoliopsida; order Poales; family Poaceae; genus Pharus; species Pharus latifolius. The sequence continues at coordinate 1,814,627 of CM033328.1, forward strand.
ACGATTTGGATCATGCTGTACTCTTTAAATAAAATTCTAGGAGCGGTCAGACGAACCATGCAGACATGAGATGTTTTAAAACTTTTTTTTTTTCACACTCCTACACTTAAGGTTCATTTTGAACATAAGAATTTTAAGAGGAAAATTTCATTATCTCTATAAAATGTTTCATTTACTTTAAAATCATCTAAAATTCATGTATTCCAAACATATCCTTAAGATTGCTCTCGTCTGTCATGTACTAGTTAACCTAACCTATTCTAAAGCAAACTATCACCAATATATGCAAATATGATGAGATAAATCTTACTAAGCTAGTATTTTTAATAATAGAACACACCAGCAACACAAAATATCCATAATGTTTTATGCATGAACCAGGTTATATATAGAATAAGTATTTGATTGAATTAATTTTAAAAAGAAATTTTAATAAGTCTATTTTAACTGTTATTCGATTGAATTAGTCTTCTGAAGTCGCCCTATTTCATTGTTTTTCACTTTTAAAAAAAATTTAAAAATAAAAAAGTTCACCAAATCTTTTAGGTATTGTCAGCTGTGTGGTAAAAGTTCCTAATATATACAAATGTTTTTATCTGGACCGTTCATCACAACGCCCATGCAACAACCTAAGGAGGTCGATGGCACCATTACTTGCAACGTTTGAAACAATTGACATGCATATGATGAAATTTTGCTAAAATTACTTCTAATAAAAATCATGTGTCAAAGAGTGTGTCCTTACTCAAAGGGATATCAGGCCAATTCTGAACTCCCTTCTCTTTTTTATGTGTGAGCTTGGTTTGAGGCTTGTGTTAGTCAGTGTGCGAGAGTGCAGTACACCTAGGGGTGGAAATGGAACCTAGTTGGGTCGGGTTCAACTCTAATTCAGATCCGGACAAAGCAATAGGGATAATGAAATTCAGATCTGATCCAGGTTTGGATATAGATGCGGATCTAGTTTTATTGAAACTTCCTGGTTCGGGTTCGGGTTCGGATTCAGGTTTGCCTGAAATGTAACCTTACATAGTCACAGCCACTGCTCACAAAGTCAACGCTGCCACAAACCCTAGAAACCCTATATCCAAATCCAGATTCTCCGCGGCTCCGCCCCTTCGCCGTCTTCGCCTCCGGTTGACGCTAACACGCCGCACGAGTCCTCCACGACTCCGCCCCTCCATCGCCTTCGCCTCCAGTCGACGCCGACACGCCGCACAAGTTCTCCGCCCCTCCGCCGGCAGCGCCTCCAGTCAACGCCAACACACTGCACGAGTCATAATGGCACAAGTCGTCTGCCTCCTTCGTCGTCTCCACCTTCCGTCGACACCAGCACGCGGCTCCGCCCCTCCGCTGCCTCTGCCTCCTGTCGACGCTGACACACAGCTCTGCCCCTCCACTGCCTGCGCCTCCAGTCGACGCCAGCATGCATCCTCCGCCTCCTCCTCCGCTGTCTTGGTTAGTTTCTTGTCAAAATTTAGTCTATAATTAGTTGTTGTGAGTCTTTTAGCTCCTGTGTATTAATGGTGTATAAACCATCTATAATATTTCAAATGGGAGATCTTTTAGCACTTGTGTATTTCAATTTCTTGAAACAATGGCCAAACAAAATCTTTTGGTTTGAAACATGACGTATCATATATGATATGAAATTAATAAAAAGTTTGGGCAGATTTGTCTATTTGGTTGGGATCATCAAATAAACTTGTAGTTTGATATTTTGTTTGTAGTGATGCTAATGGCGCCAGGCTCATTCCTGTGTATGATACCAGTAATATTGTTTCTATGTATTTCAATTGTTGATTGGGAGATCTTTTAGCTCTTCTATATCTCAACTGCTGGAAGAAGTCTTCTAGATCCTCCTATTGTTTTGAATGTGTTGAGTGTAAAAATGAAAGTCTTACATTACGAGAGGGAGGTACAAGGGTATATATAGAACCCAAAAGGCGTAGATTACTAAACTATCTTTGCTGCGACTGTCGGATGGAGGACGTAGTGGTCTTTTCACAGGTCATGAGGCCCGGATTTCCGTCAGTTGTCCATTTCAATTTTGTCCAAGACGGGGAGGGCCCTTGTTCCAGATGGGCGCCCGGGACGGGGGACACTATCCTGGAGCAGCACCATTCACGCTATGGTTTCTCCCCAACAATTTCATTGCATAAGCTTCTGCTGTTCTAATTACGATCAAGATTTCTATTAACTAATCAACCATCAAGCTGAAATGACACTGCAGAGATGAAATGAAAAGTAAACTTTTCTTCTTCTGACAACAAAACCGTGAAACCTCATAATATGATCTCTTCCATCGGGTAACATTACAAGTATGTAGACTGAACTGAACTGAACAACAAAGTAAATTTACCAAACTGAATACATATAATATCTGAATTGCACTAACTCCATTCCATGCACACAACTATACTATACAAGTTTCCTTTCAACGCAGAGAAGCCATGTCGATGATCAGCAGCTGGCAACGTCCATCACATCAGCAGCTGGCAGCGTCCCGGCCCAGGCTTCCCATCTCCCAGCTTCCTCTGCTTGGACCGGTGATCATCGGTGAGCGCGGAGGCAGTGAAGTGCTTCCTCTTCCTGGTCTCCTCGGCGGCGTCATCTGCGGCGGCCATGTCGAGCAGGATGTGCACCTGCTCCATGGCGGTGGAGAAGCCGGGCACAATCTCCTTCAGCTGCTGGACGCAGTCGGGGCCCTTGCTCTCCAAGAAGTCCACCATCTCCTTCATCTGATTCCTCGACGCGTTCGCCAAGATCCGAGTCATGTCCGCGTCAGGAACCCCCCGCGGGACGAGGCAGGCGGCGTGGATGGCGTCCTCCAACCCGACGGGCTCGTTAGGGCCCGGGCGCCTCCGCGCCGGCCTGTCGGCGAGGCCCACGCGCAGCTCCCGTCCCCTGAGGAAGTGGCCGTGCAGGTTGCGGCAGGCGCTGCGGGCCGTCTCGTCGTCGGGGTACTCGACGAAGGCGTAGCCCTTGCGCTTGCCGGTGGCTGCGTCGACGGCGATGCGGAGAGAGACGACGGGGCCGATGAGCTCGCAGGCGTCGCGGATCTCCTTCTCGGAGGCGTGGAAGGCGATGTTCCCCACGAACACAACGCGGCTGCAGCGGCAGTTGCTGTAGGAGAAGAAGGCCGCCATGGACATGGAGCGTACTACAAATGGAGGATATGGGTGCGGCTTTAGGGCACAGTAGATATTTATAATGGTAAGTAGATATTAATATCTATTCCATTAGGGCACAATAGATATTTATAAGGGTAAGTAGATGTTAATATCTATTCCATTAGGGCACAGTAGATATTTATAAGGGTAAGTAGATGTTAATATTCATTCCATTAGGGCACAGTAGATATTTATAGATGGATTCATGCTTCTTTCTTACGCGTACGTTCCTTCCGTCCGATTCTTGCATAGCATTTTTATCAAGCAAACTCCTAAGCAAATCAAATCCATTCTTGGATATGATTTTGATCAAGCAAATCGGACAGAGATAGTGCAAAATGGCTAGTAATCCCTATGCAAATCGGACTGAGATAGGGAAAAATCGGACTGATATGGATTCATGCTTCTTACATGTGATCTTTTGTTTGCAGTGATGCCAATAGCGCCAGGCTTATTCCTGTGTATGACACCAGTAATATTGTTTCTATATATTTCAATTGCTTGACGAGATCTTTTAGCTCTTTTATATGTCAACTGCTTGAAGAAGTTTCGGATTGAGTTTTGATGTGTTCTAACAGAAGTTACTTATTGATCTTTTCTTGCAGTTCTCAAGCTAATTTGGCACTATTAACATTGTTCATTTGTTTCTGTTCAACAAATTTGAAACCTGAATTTGTAGATAACTTGAAACCTAAATTTGTAACTTACACTGAAACCTGTACACTTATACTGAAACCTGAATTTGTAACTAAAATCTGAAACTTTTTGCAACTATGAAACTGAGTAGCTTTTGCAAATTTGAAACTTAAAACTTTTGCTAATCTGAAACCTGCAAATAACTTGAAACTTTTTCAAATCTAAAACTTGAAACTTGAAAACTAAAACATTTGCAAATCTAAATTTCAGCGAACCTGGAACTTTTGCAAATCTGAAATTGAAAAATGGATACCTGAAATCTGAAAACGAATATTTTGTTATTCTTGTTTGTTTTTTTTATCATAATCATATTAATTTTACAAATATTCGTGCTTGTATCCGCTCCGAATCTGTTTAATATCCGTGCCTGTCTTCGCAAAACATCCACTCAGTATCTGATATTCACACGCCTTACCTTAAGATGCATGCACGTAGTTTGATCCCAATCTTCCGTCGTAGGAGAAATTCGTGGATAAATGCGAGTTGTGACCTTGACGAAGGGGCGGCTAACCACGATCAAACACCCGACCAGTAACGTCATAATCGCTAAACCACTCCTCAATTGGTTATCAACCGAGAAAAACTAGGTTGACCTGTTCACGAAGAACAACTCAAGCAAATCAATAAGAAAAGCAAGGGCAACAGCGGAAAGATAACACTCAATAATCTGAATTATGAATTGAACATTGAGACTCCAAATTGTACATGTCGGCAAATGCACGAGTATACAATCTGTATATCAATGAAGTCTACCTAAAACTAATACCATGCCATCTCTTTTATAGAGGATGGTGTCTACAAAAGATAGAAGGTTTAAAACCAGAATTATAATCTTAAATTAATTCAAAACAGAATAAAATCCTAACATACTATAAGAGATAAAAGGAATCCGGAACTATTTCTCACGGATCCGAACATGACTCTTTTCTCTCGTGCACTTGACATTCTTTCGGGTCTCCTGGTTGCATATGACATCCGATTTTGATGATTCTTGATGCGTTGGAAAGCTCTTTCGAATACTTTTCCAACAAGTACTCATATGACCGATTCGGACATCTGTGCTGAAATTGGCAAATGGTCGAATTCTCTGAACAAATATCCGATCGTCGCTTGGTCGCCAGGCTGTTTGGTCTTCAGGCTGCGACCATGTGCTTCCGATCATGGGCAGCGACCTTGTGCAGTGCTGTGGCCTCGAGCCTTTCTGATCGAGCGTAGAGTTCTTCTGATCGATTTATCGTGCTAAGGATGTCCTCATCAGTATCCATATCCGTTTCTTTCATATCCATATCCATATCTGCATCTGCATCCGTATCCAGAAGAAAGATGCAGACGCAGATATGGGTTTAAGTTTTATCTGATGTGAACCCGACTCGTTTCCACCCTTAAGCACACCTGATAGGTACTATCTAAAAGGGTGATGCATCCTAAAAGGGTGTGTTAGCAACAAAATATGCACTGTCTAAAAAATTTGGAATACGGTTCATAAGAATTTGTGAGAGATGTTCTTAGATAGAGTTTAAGATTAGGCTTATCTGTTTTTTTGAATTTATTTTTAAAAAAATTCAAATTCAGCTTTATAAATGCAAATCAAATCCAGTTGATTTGTTTGAATTATTTTGGATGTGAATCAACAACATGTATACTTATGCATAGACATGAGCACAAGCTAGCCTGCTTAGCCTAACCCATGCTACCACCGAGTCTCAGTGGATAGGCCGGGTTTGGATTTTTTTATGCCTAATCCGAGACCATTGAATATTCAAAAAAACCAAATCTAAACCTAGCTTGAAACAATTTTTTTAATGTGATTTAGACAAACCTAGCAATCCCACCATGTGTTATTAGGTTGCGCAAGGCCAAACTCAAGTTGGCTTGATACACCCGACCTTTTTGTCGACCCAACAAAAACTTTGGCCTGAGCCCAAAAATATTCAACCCTACTTATGGAGTTGCAACACATTGTAACAACTCTAAATTTATATGTTGTGTTACTAGTATAACCTATTATTTAAAACATACATTTCAAAACCTCAACCAAAGGAGATTCTTCCGTTCAGATATTTCTCATGTGAGGATTCATTCCTCTATCGTTAGATCATTGTAGAATATATTGATCCAAAAATGAAGGATGGACCATAAGCAAGATCAGCCATAGTAAAAAAATTTTCACCTTAACTACCTACCCTGTCCGATGCATATTCATTTTTGTTGCTAAAATATACTAAAGTTAGATTTGTATATCACATTACATTGTTTTGGTAGTCGAGAAATAATTACCTATTTTTTCTTAAAAAACTTAAAACTAACTAAACCATATATCTAAATTTAGATTCAATTTTCACTCCATTTCTCTTCATCTCTCTCCTCCTCCTTTCTCCTTCCTATTGCCACCACCGCCTCTTTCCTCCTTGGTCTTGTCCTCCTCATCCTCTTCTGCCCCGCATGTCGCCGCTACCTACAGTCACCGCTACCTACAATCAGTGGTGCCACTGCACCACCTCTCTTTCCCTCCACTACTGCCTCTTTCTCCTCCATGGCCGCCACCTCCTACTGCCACCTCACCGCTCTACCTCCACCTATCACAACCAAAAAAACTAAAGGGGGGCTAGGTAAAACCAAGAGGGACAAGATAAAGAAAAAAAAAAAAGAGGAGTTTGATGCAAGAGCATCTCTCTTTTCAACTCAATACCAACCCAATAAAAATCTGCCATACATGAAACCATCAGAGTCAGGCAAGATACCGACGGAGCTCCGTACTTGAGGAGCAAACCAAACATTCGCCATAATTCGTTTGGTATGCAAGTTCCTGTCATTTCAAGAATAGTACTAACAAGCAACACAATGTCTGCTCTGTAAAGCTCTTGTGATCAATGGAAGAAATGGCATCCATGCAAGGCTGCTTTACCAACCTCTCTCTTCCGTGACCAAACTAAGCTAAGTAGAATCTTTGCTAGAAGACCATAAACATTGCAAGCTTAACACAGAACAAAGGTCAACCAAGCGAGATTAAACAAACATAAAAAGCTCTGAAGTACGCTAAGTTGCATTCAGAAGCCCATGTCCCAGTTTCATATGACAGTTCTAACCAATTCTAACCAGCAAGTTGCATTCAAAAGGTGGAACCATTCCATCCAAAGTCTGAGCGCTGCATAATCAAATAAGGATTCATCAGAGATTATAATTAGCATGGGAGGGAGCAGAGATATGAGTATATACTGTGGAGACGATAAACACTACTTAATTTCTTGATGATGAATCCCAAGAGAAATAGCTTCAATTTAACAAAATCAACTGAAAACCAGAGATCATATGATCTAATTTTCAGTAGTTTGGGTTTGACAATGTGCAATAGTATATCACAACCCCAAATCTAGAGAGCAGAAATATGAGAGTAACGTTACATTAAAAAAGATGACTTGGATATCAAAAATAATCATACAAGAACCTAGTTCATTAACAAAAAAAGCAAGTAATATCAAACAACTATCTCTATTATGGCTTTTCGAAAATAAAAGCATAGTTAAATATAAAAGCAAACATGGAATTTACAGGTGCTTTATGTACAAGGTAATCAAAGAAAGATTAGAAGGGTGTAACATCAGAACTCATGCACAGGTAAAACATATGCCATCCATGGTCCACAAATTTAACAGTACATGACATCTTTTGTATAATCAGGTCACCAGGATAATAAATTATAGAGAAAAGCATCATAAGACAGCTATAGCTTGTAATATCTAATAGTTCCACATTGGAAAGACAGGAAATTACCAGGTTAAAAAGAAACTTTTTACTACTTAGCAGTTTCAGCATTTGGAGACTTACATATAAAACATGCTTTAACTTCTCCGGACAGTTCCATCACATTTTTGTGCCCCATTCAGCTAATCCATGGGGGAAATGGAGCAGTTGCAAGTTAGATCAAGCTTATATGATCCTGATCAGCTCATATGAAAAACATCAAAGTTACTTACAAGACTAGAGTGACTGCATATGAGATCACAAGTAGACTAATCAGAATTTATGATTCATCTATATATGTTTAAACTAGAATTGAACTAAATTTTAGAATTTTATTATACCTTCTTCATTTTGAAACTCAATCAACCAATCTTTTGTGCATATCAGAAATTCAAGCGTTTATGGTGTTAGAGAGCTTCGAGACTTGCCAAGAAGTCTACTAGCAGTGCTAAAAGCAGATTCTCAAGATACTGTGCTAACTGGAATCGCTAGAAAATCTCGTGTCATAACTGATAAAATAGGATATATATCAGCATTTTTCTTCCACCAGGTCAAAACATCAAAGTTTTCGTCACCCCTTATGAAGACTAGGTCTTCTTCCAAGATGTCTAGTTTAGATCGTCGTGGACATCTCACTTTAGTTTGGGAGTTGTACTGGGCAAATTCTTACTCAACTCTTCTTTTACCAAGGAGTGATGAACACACATAACTACTCCCACCTTGACTAGCATAAAGTACCAGACATTAATCAACTTGTTTGACAATTTTTTCATATTCTTCAAAATATTTCTTAATCCAATATTGAACCATATTCAGTATATGCTCAAAGTCATCAGTTGTTTTCTTGAAATAAAACTCCAAGAAATCAAATTTTTTGGTTGGATCTAACACAACAACAATGATAAGCACCATGTTTGGTTTGTTCCAATACCTTTCAAACTTCCCATGCATTACTAGAGCTAATTCCTTTAATGACTCATCAATTTGCCAATTCTCATACAACACATTGGTCAGGTATTTTAACTAGCTCACGTATTTTGTCAATGGTTAGATGGATCACACTCAATCCATCCTAGATTAGAATATTAAGGATGTGCGCACCACACTACACATGAAAGTGTTCGGCTCCAAAAAACATCTCACCTCCTATAGTATCCCATATATCCTTAACAGCTCGATCATTAACACTTGCATTGTCCAATATCAGGATAAACAATTTGCTCATAAAACCCCAATCTAATAGACATGTGGTAATAGCATCCTGAACAACAAATGATGTGTGGGGATATCGAATCTTTTTGAAAGATATTATCTTTTTCTGTATTTTAAAATCATTATCTATGTAATAGGCAGTGACATAAATGTACCATAACTTCTGGATTGAGATCCACAGGTCGAATGTCAAACAAACATAGGAGTTTAGGCTCTCAAGTTCAATAAGCAATCCCTGCTTTTCCTTTTTGTATATTTGGAGGCAGTCATCCCGAATGGTTTGGCGCCTAAATGTTTTAAAAGAGGGTTGAAGCGAGCGTATTAGCTCTCTCCAGAAGATGCCATCACATTTCTGGAATGGAAGCTTGGCACTAATGAAAAATTTAGCTATTAATTCACGAGTTTTCTCTGGCTTAAACACAAACAAACTTCTTCCACTGATTGTTTCTTCCAACTTCAAAGGAATCAAAATCTGTCTGTTTCTGGGATTTGTTGGCACACTACTGCAACATGATTTTTAAGGCGATTTGTGTCCATTCCAACTGACAATTTCAATTTGCAATATTTGCAAACATCCTTAAGTTCACCATCTACTATTTCTTCATCTAGATAACCCCAAACTTCTGCCCTTCTAATTCTTTTCTGGTACGTGTTGGCACATCTGTTGTGGGATCAATAGTACCTATGGAACTCTCGGACATGATTGTGGATCTTTTTATTACCTAACATTAACAAATTAATACAAGATGCCGTTCTAGTTCAGAAATAAAGCAAGATAGGATTTTAGTAGTAACTAATACAGAACATTGCAACCATGATGATATATGTTCCTCATGATTGACAATAGTAGTAGTAACCACATAAGTTCAATAATTATCCACATAATTTATCTTATCTGATTGCTTATTGGAACTGAAAATTTTCAATAGTCCAATCAAAAAATAGGCCAGAAATCAGCAGGAGCAGTATCAAGAATATACTACGAACAGCATAACTATTCAGATGAGGCCATCTTAATCAAGATATTACCAATTCAGATGAAGCAGCATTACTATTCAGATGAGGACTGTATAAAAGAAGCAAGAGAGCAAGAGAGATGCATTTAACAAAGATAGATTCAAAGACCTCTTCTTGTTGCAGAGTAATTCCGAGGAGTAGATGCAGCCGTGCCAGGAGGCGCGGAGGGGGCCGCGCTGGGAGGAGCTCGTGGACGTGGATCTTGTGCCCTCGTGGAGGATCTGATGAGGGGCCGTGCGGAGGAAGCGCGGAGGAGGGGTCGCGCGGGAGGAGCTCGTGGTTGTGGACCTCGTGGAGGCGTGGAGCAGTGGAGGTGTGAAGCGACGGAGGCCGTAGGGAACGAGGCGAGCGGGGCGGTGGAGACTTGGAGTTGTGGACCTTGTGGTTTTGCTGAGCGGAGACAACGAGGCTACTGCCTACAACCTACTGGGCTGTCGCCTGTGGGCTGAGTCGGCTGCGCTGACCTGCGAAGTGGCGAGCGGCAGCTGCGGCCTGCGGCCTGCGGAAGTTTATGGGCTGACTTATTGGGTTGAACCCGGGTTGAATCCAATATCAATCTAAGAATTTTCCACTCAATCTCAATCCAATTCAATTCAAATCATTTCTCAACCTAAATGATCCAATCCAAAGTCAACCCACTCTAAATCCAATATATTTAATCTATTTTAATCCAATCCATTATCACTCCTATTTTTGAGATGACAGATAGTGTGACATTGAGTCTCAAAAATACCCCTAGTTGTATAACATATCTTATGACCTCATAAAAGCGTAGCAGCGATCTTTAATAAAGGTTTCGGGGAGGTTCAATTCCGACGTCCGCTATGGGGGACGCTTTACAGATATGGACAAAGGTACAAGACGTGTAGTTTTATATCTTTGTCGGATCAACCTAATCGAGAAATCAGGTAGCTTCATAGTTCGTACTACGTATAAGTTGCTAATCCTGATGGGAGGCTCTCAACCAAGAAGGGGTTCTGAAAGATGAAAATTCCTCTCAAAGATAAAATCTTTCTTTGGTGCCTCTCCACAGGAGTGATTCTTACAAAGGATAATCTAGTGAAGAGAACTTGAGAAGGTAATACAACTTGTGAATTCTGCTTTTCATAGGAAACAATTGATAACTTGTTTTTCTCCTACCCTCTAACACATTTCGTTTGGGCAATTGTAAGGATAGCTTTTGGTTTTTAGAATACACTTGCGTCTGTCCCCTGTATATTGGGGATTGAATGAATGGTTTTGCACATATGATTGTGAAAAATGAATTTGTGGGGGTAGCTGCACTTAGGGGTGTAATCTCAGATCGGATTCGGTCGGATAATGGTCATACAAAATCCAAATCCTATTAACTTTAATCGAATTCGAATACGAATTCGGATATACTCTGATTCGGATATGAATCGAATAGTTACCGAATTCAAATTTGAATAGGATTTTTACTCCATTCGGATCGAATTCGAATATTATTCGGATTATATTGCTATTTTAAGGAGACGGCCGTGGGGAGGCAGCTTGGACGCGATGGGAGGAGGAGACAACCACAGGGACGCGGGGAGAGGGCCGTGTGGACGCGAGAACAAGAGGAGACGGCCGCGGGGGCATGGCGTGGACGCGGGAGGAGGAGACGACCGTGGGGACGCGGAGAGACAGCCGTGTGGACACAGGGACGCGAGGAGACGGCCGTGGGGAGGCAGCGTGGATGCGGGGAGACGGCCGTGGGGACGCGGGGAGACGACCGCGTAGACGCGGGGATGCGGGAAGGCAGCGTAGACAGGGGGAGACGGCCGCGGGGAGGCGGCGTGGACGCGGGTGGAGGAGACAACAGCGGGAAGGCAGCTTGAACGCGGGAGGAGACAGCGCCAGGGAGTGATCCGTTTGAGACCTAGCCTTGGTTTTCGCACTAAGCTCGCCCAGATTCTAATATGCGAAATAGCGGGATCCTACTCGGAAATACCGAAACCCAAAGTAATTGCACAACTCTTTATTTCAAAGAGGGCTTACACGTCGAACGTTAGACACACTTGTCTACGTCGATGAACTATAAGTGTCTAAAACTCAAATAAGTTCTATGACTTTTCGATTATATTCGATGATCTAAAATAGACCTATTACAAGGTATTTATAGTCCAATCGTATGAGTACGTATCAGACTCAATAACCTAAACGTATTAGACTTATATAACTAACTAATCCTAGAAAGATAAGCTTAGTTATACATATTTGAATCGGATTACAATTCCGAACAGGGAACGAATTCCTTTTCCTGGTCGCGAACTAATCCATGGTCGCGAAACCTTTCCGAACACGGTTAAGGTCGCAAAGCCGTATGTGATCAGGACTTGGTCGCACATCCATATGCGATCAGGACTTGGTCGCGAATCCGTATGCGATCAGGACTTGAAAATCCTCCCGGATCATGACTCCCTTGTTGAGAAGGAGCCAACCCCTGTTGCGACCTCTCGATCAAACTGGAGATGTGGAAACTGGGTTTGTCCATGTTCTTTGGTGTACCACTTTGCCACACGTGCTCGTTGATCTTTCCGACGATTCAAAAAGTCTCTTTGTGTCACTGCGGGTGGTAGTCACCTTCTTCTCCAGAATCACATCTTCGCGTAGAGGTTTGTCTCGTTGATAGACCAAGTCTTCAACAGATGGTACTATAGTATCTGGCTCATCATCCAGCATTGAAGGCTCGAAGAGTTTGAATCCTTCCCAAGGTCGCAAACATTTCCAAAGTCGTAAACCTTTTCGTGGTCGCAAATCCGTTGCGAACTCGACCTGAGATCCTCCCGGATCATGACTCCTCTGTTGAGAAGGAGCCAACTCCCGTTGGTGACCAACTGTGAAGTTATAGAGAACGACTGGGAGTTTTGGAACGAACACACGATGAGCAATGCTATAATCGTCGGATCGAATGTATAGATAGGCGCTCATGGAGTTTGGCACCTCCGTCATGGATTGTGGCCTTGGCCACTCGCGGATAGCCTTCCCCTTGTCGAGGTTGATACCATTACCGATCCCAAAGTTAGGATTGCAAAGTTTGAATAGTGGCGCCGTAGAGATAAGTTGCATGTCGTTTTCGACTAGTCGTTGTGGTGATCGACTATATACCTCTACGAATAGCACGTTGTTTTCTTCCGGCAAGCTTGCTAAACAACCACCACTTGCCATACTCGATGCAACACAATCCTCTTGGCTAATTGGACGCATCACGCTCAGTACACACTTTGAGCATGCATTGACAATCCGTTTCGCCTGATTTGCTATCATCAAGTTCTTGGTGTCGACGTGGTCATTTTTGCTGATGATAAATTTTGTCCCATCCTTTGTGAAGTCGTATTCTTGAGCTCTTCCGTGGTAATGGGCGTCACGATCGTACAAGTACGGACTTCCAAAAATCACTTGGCAAATATCGATGGGGATGACATCGAATTGAACCTCGTCGATGTAACGAGCAGATATTGCAAATTTTAGAGTATACTGACTCTTGATTTGCTGATTCACGTCGGAAGTGAACCATCCCAGAGGATATGGTCGAGGATGATGAGTCATCTGCAAACCAAGTTGTTGAACCAGCTCGGAGGTGACTAAATTCTTTTGGCTTCCGGGGTGGAAGATGGTTGCGACCGCCTCGTGCTTCACCTATATGTTAACAGTGAACAATTCCTCTGTCGGGTTGTGATCAATTGATGAACCCGAACCTTTCTCCTTCGGCATTGCCATTAGAGACAAGGTCATGTCCGCCTTTTCAACTGAATCCAACTGGATAATTTCCTCTGCGAGCGGAATAGAAGTAACCATAGCTGTTCGTGTGCTTGGTTCATCCCTCCTTTTTCTTTCTAGTCACAGTTCAGGATGAAGTTTATAACACTTCTCTTTTGTGTGCCCAGCAACATGACAATGCTCACAAGTATTACCCGTATCGTGGGTACCCTCTCCGGAGCTCATCGTGGTTGAAATCTCCCTCAAGTTCTTGTCGTTGCGGGTCTTATTCTTCTTCTCAATCGCCAAAGCAGTCGTGCTCGCGGTTGAGATGCCTTGAACTCTGAACAGACTTAGCTCAGTACTGATCGATTTCTGAAGTCCAGATGTGTACTTCCGAAATACCTGAGGATCAGACAATGAGATGCCGATGACCATTGCTTGTCGCCGAAACTCTGTCGTATAGTCTTGGACGGTCTGGTCGCGCCGTTGGTACAATCTGTGCCAACGCTCCCATTTCTCCTCAAGGTAACCCATTGGATAGAATTCTTGTCGCAGAAGTCGTTTGAATTGACCCCACGTAAGGTCGTCAGCTTCACCACTGGCGACAAGGGCCTTCCACCATATCTTGGCGTGGTCCTTCATCTTCAAAGGTGCAAATTTGACCTTTTGAGCGCTACTAAACCCTTTCAGGTCAAAGTAGGTCTCAAGCTGATCGATCCAAGAATCCAGCTTCTCAGCATCGATCACCCCATCATATATGGGTATATCAATCTTAGCGTCGACTTTAAAAGATCCGACAGCTAAGGAGGTGTTTGTGAGGTCGTCGGTCTTGTGGTCGCTTTCGTCTTCATCTTCGTCTGCCCTGCGCAAGTCTTCACCAGTCTTCTCACCTATAACCTTCCCTACTTCAGGAGGTACAATCATGGCCTGCTGCTTAATCCAAGCAAGCACGGTTTCCATGTCGGTAGAGAGCTTAGCCACTTGTTTGACTAGGTTAACTTGAACGGAGGTATCGTCAGACATTGTCGGAGACGCGGCTGTAGGAACCATCAACTGATCGCCTGGAGTTTCGCCGGAAGTTTTATAACCCTGGCGAGTCTTCACCATCCACAGGATAGGAAAGTTGCTCTGATACCAACCTGATCCATTTGAGACCTAGCCTTGGTTTTCGCACTAGACTAGCCCAGATTCTAATATGCGGAATAGCGGGATCCTACTCAAAAATACCGATACCCAAAGTAATTGCACAACTCTTTATTTCAAAGAGGGCTTACACGTCGAACGTTAGACACACTTGTCTACATCGATGAACTATGTGTCTAAAACTCAAATAAGCTCAATGACTTTTCGATTGTATTCGATGATCTAAACTAGACCTATTACAAGGTATTTATAGTCCAATCGTATGAGTACGTATCAGACTCAATAACCTAAACGTATTAGACTTATATAACTAACTAATCCTAGAAAGATAAGCTTAGTTATACATATTTGAATCGGATTACAATTCCGAACAGGGAACGAATTCCTTTTCCTGGTCGCGAACCAATCTATGGTCACGAAACCTTTCCGAACACGGTTAAGGTTGCAAAGCCGTATGCGATCAGGACTTGGTCGCGAATTCGTATGCGATCAGGACTTGAAGATCCTCCCGGATCAAGGAGGCAGCGTGGATGCGGCAGCGGGGATGAGCTGGCGGTGGGGACGGGTGAATGGAGGCGGCGTGGAGGCGGCAGACGGGGGACGAGGTGGCAAAGACAGGTTGGGGCGACGATGGGGATGAGGCAGACAGGGGACGAGGAGGAGGCGGCCGGGAGGCAGCCAGGACGGGGGATGGGGGTGGCGGGGAGGACGTGGGGACGAGGAACGAGGGCGGCAGGGAGGTGGCACCACCGATAGGGGACGGGAGAGGAGGAGGAAGGACTAACGGCTAGGGTTTAGATACACCTAAAATCGATGCGGATATTATTCGAATCCGAAACAGAATCCGAATCCAATATTCTATACCAAATCCGAATCCGAATCCGAGAAAATAATCGGATGTATATCTGAATCCAAATTCGATTATATAATCAGATATCCGAAAAGACATTTGAATCCAATTTTTTTGGATTCAGTATTCTGATTATCCGATTACATCCGGATCCAATTACACCCCTAGCTGCATTGTGCTGATCAATTTGAAAAACTCGAAATAGGACATGTTTTTATCAATAGCTAGTGCCATTATCTTCTCAATTTGCAACTAGATTTCTTCCTGGGAGATTCTGCATAAAGACGAAGCCAAGATGACGCTGCTGTTGGGTGCCCGGCTGCTTTGGCGAGTAGTAGATGAAGCCTCAAGAAAGCATATGGATGGTGGACGTGCCCAAGGATTATAAGCTCCTAAAAACTTGTTAAGATATTGTTGCCATGGAACTGCAATCTGTTGCCGATGATACAAACTAGAGTAGTTTAGTAATTTGCATCTTTGGGCACTATGAGCATATATATCTTAGGCATGTGTCTACTTCGATCCCCGAGGTCCTTGCGGAGACATCAACTTATGGGAACCCAGGTCCTTCCTGGGGAACCACCCGCAGACTTGGGGCCGGAGGGCCCTGGATCTGCCCAAGGAACTGCCCAGGGAGCTGGGGCTCAGAGACTCGGACCCTTCCTGGGGAATCACCTAGGGATCTAAGGCTCAGAGACTCGAGCCCTTCTGAGGGAACTACTTAGGAACTCAGGGCCCAGAGGCCAAGGACCTTGTCGACGATTCAGACTCAGGGTCCTCAGCCGAACTTATGCAAAAATTTATAATAATGATACCTTTCAAGATGACCCTCAAGGAAGGTATGTAGGAATACGGAGAATAGGAGCACAGAGAGGTTTATACATGTTCAGGCCCTCGATGGTGGGAGTAATAGCCCTACGTCCTGTTGGGATTTCAATATACGTGGTAAAGATTTACAAGATGACGAGAAAAAATCTTCACAGGCGAAGGTTTTTCCTCTGTAAATGTACAGAAAGAAGCCAGGGAGGCTTACGAAAGCTATCCAATCTAGGCCGTAGACTTGGCTGTTTGAGTGGTTGAGATGCGTTGTCTCTCGCTTTGATCAGAGACGTTGATCTTTTTCCCTCTTCTTTTTCTCTCTTTTGTTTGATGCATCTTGCCATCCTTTTATACTAGTCAAAAGGGTGCCATGTCGTAACTGCATCAGATAGTTGCTTGGATGCTGTTTAGAGAACCGCTCTTAACCCCCACGCAGGTTTAACACGTGTTATTCATCGATAACTGCACGTATTAACCACCTGACAGTTGGTCCTCTACGTAGAAGAATTTTTGGGATACTTGGGATATTCCTGCTATAGGGACAGGTGAATCCCAAATACCATGGTCGAAAGTGCTCTGACCGCGGGATGTTGGCTGATCGCGCAACATCTCCAACATTCTGTTCGCGTATAGCACACGAACTCCTGACCGGGCACTACCTGCGGTCTGATCGCGCAAAGCCTGCGACCTCGGGCTAATGCTTCTCAGAATGACTTGAGTTCGCACCGCCAGGCACGTGTCTTGGCTTGAATCTGTCCTGAACCAACAGTGCATTTATTTGAACTGACTCGGGTGTCAATCCTCGTCAGACCTCCCCAGGGAATCGAGGCCTGTAGATGTGGGTCCTTCCCGGGAAAACAACCAACAACTCAGGGCCTAGGGGACCGGGACCTTCCCAGCGAACCGCTTGGCAAACGAGGGCTCGAAGACTTAAGCCCTTCCCAGGAACTATATGGGGATCCAGGGGCCAAAGGCCTAGGATCTCTCCAGAGAACCATCCAGGGAATCAAGGCTCGAAGATGTAGGCCCTTCTCAGAGAACCACCTGAGGACCTAAGCCCTAGAGGCCTGGGACCTTTTGAAGGAACCGCTCTGGGAATTGAGGTTTACAGACTTGAGTCCTTAATGGGAAACTATCCCGGGACTCGATATATATATATAACAAAGAAAATAAAAAAAAACTTCTCTTTTGGTTGGGCCTGAATCGGCCCAACTCCTCCCTCCCTCGGGTTGGACCCAACCCGCCACACACCGGCACACACTCACACACGTAACTCTCCCTCTCCCACACTCACTACTGCCTTCACGGTCACTCTCCACGCTAGCTGTCGGCCCTTTATTAGGAATGTCTTGCACCACACATGCTCAGTCCTCTAAGAAACCCCTCCTAGCCAAAATGCGCACGTGCGCACACGAACATGTACACAAAACCCTAGCCTCACTGCCATTAATCTACGACTATATCACCAACAATCGGG
Source organism: Pharus latifolius (assembly GCA_019359835.1). Lineage (NCBI taxonomy): Eukaryota > Viridiplantae > Streptophyta > Magnoliopsida > Poales > Poaceae > Pharus > Pharus latifolius. The sequence continues at coordinate 1,832,457 of CM033328.1, forward strand.
ACCTCACTGGCAATGATCTAACTCCAGATTTGCAATACTGCCTCCTCCACATGTCTTGGGCACGAGCTCTCAAAATAATCCTTGTGGCCCAAACCCTAGCCAGTCTCGAAGCTCACTGCCATTCAGGCAATCACCTCGATGGCGCTGTCACTTCATTCTTGTCGTTGCCTTCTCTTTGCTAGCCTTCTCAGGACTTGGCTCGTCGTCTCTTGGTGCACCTCGCCATGGTGTGCCTTACTTTGCTGCTCACATGTTGCCATTCTTGCCAGCGACATGCCCTATGCTACACTCCTCAATATGCTCGCATTGGCGATCAATCGTAGCCAAGACCGTGCTTGGCCACGCCCTCACGACATGGCCACACTGGTAGCCCACTACCTTGTGGATGTCGCACTGATCAGGCCATCAGTTAACCAGCTGTCAAAACAACACCCAGATAAGGCTCTCACTCTTCCTTCTCTCTGGTCTTTGGATATAGCACCATGTGCAAGACTCTGGGTTGTGCTCAATTTTTGTGTCCTATTTCTATGATGTTGTGGTGACAATGTGCTTCTATGTTGGCTTGCAATGTGGTTTGTGATGGCTGTGGTATCGGAGGACTTGTGTAGGAATGTGATACTAGAGGTTTTACGTTTTGATTATTACCTTGCTACTCTGGTTCTAGTGTTCTTCTCTGTTCTTCTAGTGTCCTAGCTCCTGTTGGTGTTCCTGTGAAACAAACAGAGGTAAGGAGAAATGAGAATTGTTGGTGTTGGCTTGTGGTGCTATGTTGAGATGATTCCTATGTGAAAACATACGTTAATGCTTATTGTTTGTGAGCTTAGGTTATGTGTGTGTGTGTGAAGAGAAGCTTACATATTGTGCTTCTTGTTGTTGAGGTCACCCACTATTGGGCTGAGGTGGTTGTGATTACTATTTCGATGAATAGATTGTCGTGGGCATGTTGTGCCAAGTATTTTTTTGGACCTTTTTGAAATTTCAGAAAATTTCAAGGGACATTGTGAAAAAATGTAGGGGATAGGCTAGAAAATTTCTAAAATGTTGGATGAAGACAAGAAAATACAGAGGTGAGCAATGGTACTGCTATTAAGCTGAGAGGTACTTGTGATGAGACCCTAAATAGATACTGCACGAGTCTGGCAGCAAAAATTCTAAAAACTCAACCATGTTTTTGGTTGTGTCAGCAATGTGACCCATAGCTTGCTCTGAGTCTCAGAACCAACGACCAGCTTTGTGGTCCTCACACACACCCATTTGAGAACCCAAAGATCTACTTACCTGAAAATACAATGAATATGATTAATTAATTAATTAATTAATGAAACCAACAAGGCAACCAAGTGTTGTTCTTCCTGGAATGGAATTTATATATACTTGAGGACCCCTTAATTAGTACACAAAAACCATGGAGAAACATGTAATGGTGATAGGCTTAATAGTAGGTCTATTTGGTCTCTTGGCTATCATCTTGGGATTAGGTGGAGAGGCCACACAACTCCAAGGCATTTAAGCATATGTTCTTGTATATGCATATTGTTACGAGCCTTAGCTAAGGAACGAAGATAGTAGTCGTGGAAAACACTTGAACATTCGTCTTTGGTCTTCCGGTTGGGCACCTCTTGCCCTATTGTGATGACCAAGCCAACCGGCGAGGGAAGAAGAGAGTGAGGTAGAGTTTAGAGGAAGTTTTAATTTTATTTTTGCTTAATTCCCAAGTGTATCCCAAACCCTCATTTATATAGAGGAGTCCTAACAATCTAAACTAGCTAAGATATGGAAACTCTAAATAAGAAATTTTTCCCTAACCAATCCTGGAGATACTAAATATCCAAACCTAACAAAAATAACCAAAACTTCCTAAATTAGGTGATGTTTCCACCTGCAACCTTCTTGGCCTTGCACACCTCCCTGGACGAGTGTTGGCTGTAGGTGTGGGCCCAAAATGAGTCCATAACATCTCTCCCCTCTTGAGAAACATCTCATCCTCAAGCTGGAATTGAGGATAGTAGCAACAAAGGTCTTGAATAGGTGCCCATGAAGCATCCGCCTTAGATAGTCCATGCCATTGAACCAAAACCTACCAAGTACCACGGTTCAGCCTAGCGCGTGCAACCCTCATTGGGGTGGGAACAGGTTTTCCATGGTGTAACTTCAGTAGAGCGGGAATAGAGGAGGGGGCTCGCCATGATAAGGTTTTAGAAGAGCTACATGGACAACATCATGAATCCTGGCCTAGATTGGCTGGATAAGAAGAATCGCTAGGTCAAATTATATCTTACACCAACATGTATTACCACAGAAACAAACATCCAGGACAGCACATCACAGACGATTATGAACAAAACCTTCTGTGAAGGCCTATCGGGAGAAAATGTTTAGTTATTACAGACGGTTCTAAACTCAAAACCGACTGTGACGTCAAAACCGACTGTGATATTCTAATTATCACACACTACTATAGAATTGCTTTTCACTATCGGTTTAAAATCGTCTCTACTATCGGTTCTCTTACCGCTAGTAATCGGCACGATAGAAAAAACGTAGCACAACTCTATCGGTTGCAAACCGATAGTAAAATACCTATATTCCAGCATGCACTAATCGTGAATGATAATTTCTTCTATCGGCTTAGTGAACTCAACCGATAGTGATGTTAGATTTCTTGTAACGGTTCTACACTGGAAACCGATAGTACTATATAGTTTTCCTATCGGTTAGTTACTCGACACGGTTAGTACTGGAAACTTTCTTCTATCGGTTGTAGGATATGAACCGATAATATTACAAAGGATTATTAACAGATACAACAATACAGAGAGACACACATTGGACAGATTGAATCTAATTATTCATAGATTGAATTTATTCACAAATACACTAATACAAAGATATACACATGCATTGGACAGATTGGATCTAATTATTCACATATTAAGTTTATTCACAAATACACTAATACAAGTACACACATACACCAATTAACACATTCAATGTATATTACACAAGTCATTTACGGTCGATCGTTGATAGCCACTTCATCCATCATATATTGAGCCCAAATTTGTCGCATCTGCTCCAATTGAGGCAACTCGTATTGGTCTTTCAACATGGCGCTCTGCATGCTTGTATGAAGTTAAGAAATTGATTTCATTTCAATTACTCTTTCCTAAAGACTACCTGGTTCAAATCGCGTTCAGTATCAATTTAAGAAATTGACATGAGCGGCAAGAACAATTTTAATCGGGTTGGTCAAGAACACTTACAGTTCGTGGAGTGGCCTACGATGGCGCGATGCAGTGACCGGCGGCGGTGGAGAACCCAAATGCGAGCGGCAATGGTGGTGCAGGAGCGAAAAAGGGGACGTCGGGGAGGCTATGGTTTTCCGCGCGCGAGTAGAGACTTATTTGGAAATGTGTTTGGTTGGACTGGAGGGAAAACTCCCGCGCGTTTAACCCATTATAGGGGTCTTGTACTATTTTACTATCGGTTCAAAAACACAACCGTTAGTGAACTTTCCTCTCTTCTAAAGGTCCCCACTGTTATAATCATTATTATATATGACGTCCTTTTACTATCGATTGAATAAACAAACCGATAGTAAAAGTTCATCTTTACTATCGGTTCGTACACTAATAACCGATAGTAAAAATGACGTAATTTTACCATCGGTTCAAAAACACAACCGTTAGTGAACTTTCCTCTCTTCTAAAGTTCCCCATTGTTTCTTTTACTATCGGTTGAATAAACAAACCGATAGTAAAAGTTTATATTTTCTATCGGTTCGTACACTAATAACCGATAGTAAAAATAACGTAAATTTACTATCGGTTCAAAAACACAACCGTTAGTGAACTTTCCTCTCTTCTAAAGTTCCCCATTGTTTCTTTTACTATCGGTTGAATAAACAAACCGATAGTAAAATAAGGTCCCCACTGTCATAACAATTAGTTTATATGACGTCATTTTACTATCGGTTTGTTTTATATAACCGATAGTAAACTTTACTATATTATATCGGTTAGTACAGTAAGAACCGATAGTAAAAAGTCAGTAATTTCACTATCAATTACGCAAGAAAAACCGATAGTACTATTTAATATATTATATCGATTGGTACAGTACGAACCGATAGTATAAAGTGAGTAATTTTACTATCAGTTACGAATGAAAAACCGATAGTACTATTTCATATATTATATCGGTTGGTACAATACGAACCGATAGTATAAAATGCGTAATTTTACTATTAGTTACGAATGGAAAACCGATAGTACTATTTCATATATTATATCGGTTTGTACAGTAATGACCGATAGTAAAAAATGTTTGCATTTCACTAACGGTGTACCAGTGTATAACCGATAGTAAAAAGTCTCTTCTCCGCCGCTATCGTCCTATTCTATCGGATTTTTCCCAGATTGCTTATAACCGTTAGAAGATATGGGTTAGTGGAATGCATTTCTGTAGTAATGACAGACAGTTCCGAGCTCAAAACTGTCTGTGATAATCCAGCACTATAACAGTAGGTTCTGACCTCAGAACCGTCTGTGATATTCTAATTATCACAGGCGGTTCTTAGCTTAAAACTGACTGTGATAGTTTACAATCTAAACCACGCTCTATAAAATTTAAGGCAGGTTTCGTCCCGCTCATTTCCACACTTTGCGACTTTTCACTTCACTTGCCCTAGCTCTCCCCACCTCCGGCGCCTCCTCCTCCGGCTACTCCTCCCTCCCTTCCGCGCCTCCTCCCTTCGGCGCCACCTCTGGCCACCTCTAACCCAACCTCCATACCTCCGACGTCTCAAGTGCCTCTCCTCCCTCTCCCTCTCCCTCTCCTCCTCCTCCTGTATGTTAGCAACTAATACAATTCCGTATGCTAGGTTTGTGTACTACAATTCAGGTGGTGGAGACTTTGAGTAAATTAGGGTTGAAAGTTTTAGGATTTGGGATGCTGATGACTCGGATGACGAAATGAACCGGTTGGGGACTCAAAGCGATGTATCTGGCGATGAGACTCATGTCTTGTTTTCTAAGTGCATCTTGTAATATGTTATCTTGTCATAGATTTGTAAATTTCTTCCCAGATTATTGAAATGTATATATATACTGAAATTCTTGAAATGTATATGTGCAAGTGCTGATTGTGTGTATATATATATGAAATGCTGAAATGTATATGTGCAAGTGCTGGTTGTGTGTGTATATATATCTGAAATGCTAATGTACAAAGGGCATGGCAAGCATGATTCCTAAGACTAGCCAAGAAAACAAAGCAATCATAAAAAAAATATCAACATCGCAGACGGTTCTGAGTTTAGAACTGTCTGTGAAGATAAGTTATCACAGACGGTTTTGAGCTCAAAACCGTCTGTGATAGGCAATATCACAGACGATTCAAAACTATCAGTGATAGTACTCGGATTATCACTGACTCGAATATCACTGACGGTTCAGAACCGTCTATAATGACTGTTTTGAACCGACTGTGATATTGTATTCTGTAGTAGTGATAGATGTGCATTACTTCTCAAGTTCATCCTTCTAAAGTTGAGGATAGTGGTAAGGCCGCACCACCACCGATGTTGTGCCTAGAAGAAGATGAATTTAATGGACCTGACTTCATTCGGGTGGCAGACCATGCAACACTACGAAGAGCCATCAAATTTAGCCAAAAGCTCACCAATAAGTCTCATCTATCACAAGTGAGCACATGCACACATGAAACCTTCGATGCAGCCATCCCTGCATGTCATGCGGTGATCGAATCGCCAAAAAGATGTGGTGAGATGGAAGAAATCCCACAAGATAGGAAAAAGGTGCAAATCCACAGTACACCCAAGACAACATCAGATCCATCCAAAGGAATAACATAACAATCGATGGTGAAGTTTTCTTATCTAATCCAAAGCGCCATCCCTCATCAAATACCGACACTCGGAAGCCAATCGCCATTGATTACCGCAACCTTGAGACCATGGCGCACTTGTAAGGTAACGCCTATGTGACTCACCACTCCACTTATGAAATTGTGAGTCAAGCCCAAGTCAACAAGTGCGACGAGCTCCATCCCCTTGACATGGACCTTCAATTGCATGGTTTTAGTAGTGTTGATACCAATTAGAGCATGGAGGGAGATCTCAGGCAGCAATTTAGATCCTTCATCCACATCATCACCACCTTCTGAGTCATCATCAGCGACTTCTAGCCAAAACAACCGCTTGCACTTGTGTCTATGACTATACTGCTTGTCGCAGTTGAAGAAAAGTACCTTCTACCTACGCTCTACCATCTCTGCAGGTAACAGCCAACAAAAAATCAAGTAGCACCAATTGTCTTGGCTGGCGTGGCTACCGATGGTACCGCCTTAGACCCTGGCATGGACAACACAGAAACCCATGCAGAGGGAATAGCTCGAGCCTAATTGGCTGGGGGCTTTCCTAATATGAAGTGTGCCACGTAGTATCACTTCTCATACGCCTTGGCCAAACTCATGGCCAATTGCAAGCTTGAAGGGTTTTGTAACTCGATGTCGGTGTGGAGGGGGTTTGTAAAACCAGTAGTAAAATTTGCACTTGTTGTTGCAGAGTAAGAGAGTCAACATGGTAGAGTAATGCACCGAACTACTCTTGATACTCCTCCACTGTGGTTGTAAGACAAAGCCGCATTAACTCACCCAAGGGATTGCTCTGGATTGGCGGCCCGAAGCGAAGATGAAAGTATTCCTTGAAACATGGCCATGCCAGAACACCTTTGTCACATTCCAGTTGGCAATACCATTGTTGGGCAACTCCCTTCATATGGTACGATGCCAACCAGACCTTCTCCACTTCCATGATGCGCTGACCCCAAAAGAACTATTCACAACGGTTCAACCAACTCAAGGGATTCTCTTTCCTATCATATGTTGGAAACTCTAACTTGTGGTAGTGCAGAGCACCCAAAGGCGAGTCTAGAGATGGCACGGTTGCCACAACCAGGTCGCTGGCCTTGCCCCCATCGGTGTCGAGTAGCGGCGCCATCTCCAAGGTTGCTAGGTGTGCTACCAGTGCCATATGCTATATTGACATTTCTTCTTGGTTATGGCAGAGGGACTCCTGCACTTGGAGCATTTGCTCCATCATTGTTTTAAGTTTGGATGTCGTGATGCCAAAAGACACAGCGGTTGGCTCTGATACCAATTTGTTACGAGCATTAGCTAAGGAACAGAGATTGTAGTCGTGGAAAACACTTGGACGCTCGTCCTTGGTCTTCCGGTTGGGCACCTCTTGCCCTGCAATGATGACCAAGCCAATCAGTCAGGGTAAGAAGAGAGATAGATAGGGTTTAGGAGAAGCTTTAACTTTATTTTGCTTGATTCCCAAGCATGTCCCAAACCCTTCTTTATATAGAGTCATCCTAACAATCCAAACTGAGATGTGGAAATTAAACTCTAAGGTATTTATCGCTAACCAATCCTGGAGATACTAAAGATCCAAACCTAACCAAAATAACCAAAACTTCCTAAATTAGGTGTTGCTACCGCCTGCAGCCTGCTTGGCCTCGTGTGCCTCCTTGAAACCCATGCTGACTGTAGGTGTAGTCCCACAACAAGTCAGTAACACATAAATAGATATTTCTTTACTTCTTTTCTTTAAATCTTGCAATGAATGTATGGGCGGACCTCATCGACAAGTGGAGCTTCGGGAGGCCAGCATGTTGGTGCATGATCATATGGGTTTAGTAGTATGTGTTTTGTATATAAATGTTAGTGTGCATTTCTTTACGAAAACCCTCCTTTAAATCTGCTGACAGGTGAGGCCCACTAGCAGGTAGAACCTAGGGTTAGGTCTATCTGTTGATGTGCAATAGTTGGAATTTTATAGTATGTATTTTTATAAGTAAATGCTTTATATGTATTTATGACTAACCAATCTTGGTGCATGTTGACATCGCAGTCTTTTGTCGGATATGATGGGACGAGCCGCATCTAGTGTAGCACTCCAATGCTGGGTAATGGGATTGTAGGAGCATCATGAGTTAGATCATCGTCACCACCGCAGCACCCGGTTGTGCCAGTTGTCAAATGTCATCTAGATCCAAGGCCAAGTGCATCATTGATGTCATCTTGTCTATCATTTCAGGGGGGGGGGGGGGGGGGGGTTGCATGAATATTTTTATGGACCACTACCAATCTAAGACTTGATCATCGGTCGTTTGATTGGACCAGATCGTCCGATCAGGCGGCCAAGGATTGGGTCTCAACTCGAGGACAAGCTCCATATAAGTTTTTAAAGATAGGGTATCAACTAGTTTGTGTGTGTGTGTGTGTGTGTTTGTGTAGGATCCTGGTGGTCACAGCGATGGCAATGTTCTAGGCGGGTGCGGAGTGGAACACCAGCAAGGACCAGAAACTAGCAAAGGCCAACTCCGGCGAATGTTACATCCTCTAGGCGGGGTTTTTGCAACGGCGTCGGTGCTATTTCACATTGTGATTGCCTAGGCGTCACCTCTTACGTCCTTCTCGAGATGGCAGCGGCACATGCATCGATCAACTCACCCAAACACATAAGCTACTGAGGAAAGAGGAAAGATGACCAAATCTACTCATACGTACTTCAACACCTCTCCTCACATCTAAGTTAGATTAAACTTACGACGTGGACTGACATGGAAAAACCTGGTCCAAACTTGAAAATTTTGCCAATGCCATAATGTGCATATAATGACCTAATCTGCTAACAAAGAAATCCTGAAATTAAGCACAACAAAACATAGACCATCGTTCAATCTTACTTTACAAATATGCAGATGATAACCGCCAAGAAAGGTTAAAAAAATTTCCACATTCTATGAGACATTGTGGCAAGATCATCACATTCTAGCATGATTCCAATTAGACATAAGGGTTCAAACAATCCAATTAGGATTGATAATAATAATAATAATAATAATAAAGAGTTCTACTAGTGGAGACATCAAACTGAATATCTGTTTTGTAAAAACCCATACCAAAATGAGCAAATCGCTTAAGCAAGTAAAGTTCACTAGACATATATAACACACATGACACAGTACTCTTCCCATGAAGTGATCAAAGCTAAACAAGGAATCACTACATGGCATCATGAGATATAGGAAGCAATAAAAACACACAGATTGTATATCTGAAATCTAAAGTATGTAGGATCAGGCCAATCAAACCATGAAGACTAATGCATAAAATCAATTTGTTTTATTGCATTATATGTTTTTCCATGCTGAATCATTTCATGTGAGTTTCTGCAACACCTAATGTATTGCAATGGGATGAACAGATTTCTACACTGGCATAACACAGGAGATAACAACAATAGGCAGGCAGTAAGCTACTTCATCTGAACAACATACATATTTAATTAAAAGAACATGATTCAAAATCAAAGGCAAAGTTATTTCAAAACTGAACAGTGTCAATCCATTCGAGTATAGTCATTTTCAGAATTTTTAAGCAAAAAAGGAAGTCAACACAGTGTCAATCCATAAAGAATTATCTTTCTCTTTTAACATGAAAAGGAAGGCAACACCAAGCAAGAGATCCTAACACATGTAAGAGGAAGATGCGGGGTTTTGTAAAGCCATATATTAGCTTCCTAATCATCGACTGATATCAAATCAACAAGATCGAGGCACATATGAGGTAACCAAGATTCGATGTCCCGATTGCAGGTGCATGAGAATCATATAGTATGAACAATGAGCATGAGAATCATATAGCATGAACAATGAGAAATAAAGCTCAAATTGTTCTATTTCCTTATATTTTTTTCTATGCTAACTCATTTCATGTGAATTGCTGCAGCACCACATACAAACAAATAAACATCCGTGCATATTATGCTCATATCAAACAGCAGATATAAAACATGAATATTATAAGCTAGCTGCAATCCAAAACATGCAACACCAAGAAAGAGAACCTTACACATGTAAGAGGAAGAAGCAAGGTCTTCTAAAATTAGCCATATTGTGCTGCCTAATCATCAACTAAGATCAAATCAACAGGATGCATGCAAATATGCAGTAACCAAGATGAAATCTTTCTAGATATTCCTATTGCAGGTGCATGAGAACCATATAGTATGAACAATGAGCATAATCATCTATGCCAGTTCTGTACAACAATTCACAGTTATCATGTAACAGAAGTAACCAATTTGCCAAACATCTCACCATATGAACAAGACGACCTCCCCAAGCCCGTTGCGCCATCAATTAGCTCATAGATGCTACCTTCCTATGAAGATTTTGCGGCAGAAACCTTACTACTTAACCATCAATTTACACAATCCATGTCAATCAAGAAGCAGTGCTACACATAAAAAGACCACCAATGCAATTCCCATCTCTTATAAAATACAAGACAGTAAACAAGAAATGGTACGGCAGACTTCCATTTCTGGCAACAAGAGATTATGCAAAGAAACAAGCATGCAAGACATAAATCAACTCGTCCAAAAACGACTCTGGAACTCCCATTTGGTTCGGAATTTCCAAATGCTTCATGATAACAAATTCTTAATAACAAAGTTCTCAGCACAAACTGTAGCATTGTTCTTGAGCATGAAAATAAATATGTCCGCGACGGTAACAATGGGTGATTACAGACAGTAAAACTATAAATATTTGATGTGAAGACTTTGAGAGAGAGGCTCGAAGTCCTGCATAAACATTGTCGTCTCATAGAGCGCTTCCTCGAGGCAATCCCCAAGGTCTTGGATCATAAGGCAGTCCAGCACCTCTGCCTGTACCAGAAAAGCCCTGATAAGACCAAGCTCAAACTTACCCCCACGGAAACCTTCGAACGTCAAGCAGTCGAGGGATCCGGTCACACAGTCGATGTCACTCAAAAGGTCAAAATCGTACAGTTCACCGTCTTCTCGCGATATGTAGCCTTCTGCGACATTTTCCCTGCGCTGTGAGAGGAAAGAAAACAACTTAAATCGGATGCAAGGCCAAAGCATGCAAAATTGCTTTTCTCTGAGCCATTTTACCAAAATTGTCAATCGCTCCAGGCAAGGGAAGCATTGGAGAATTTCTCTAAGCAAGCGCGCTCCCAAGTTGGCCGGCACCAAGTAGTGCATGACTACGACGAGGTCAGCAAGGGTGGGAATCTGAGGGTGCCCGTGCATACCAACCTACACATGAACAAATACACAACACAAGTTAATCCACACAAATAGAACACAATACTTGTCAAATCTTGTGAAACCTCAATGGTTTGAGCAATACGGTATACCCAAATTCTGATGCCCTCGATCTCGATGAACTCGACTCTTCTGAGGTCCAGGTACATGAGATTGGCGAGCACGGGCACTTTACGGATCTTGAACACTTGGGCGCTGGTGTCGGCCACCAGCTTCTCCATGCAGGGCGCCTCGATGGAGAGGGAGCGCACGGGGGAGCTCCACAGCTTGAGGTTCTTGAGGCTGTTGGACCTGACGCAGATACCGCTGTGATCGTTGTAGCCGATGGTGAGGGCGTCGAGGTTGTTGCAGGCGAAGACCAGCCTCTCGAGGAAGCCGGCCTCGTACGTGCAGGAGCTGAAGCCGAGCTCGCTGACGTCGAGGAAGGCGGGGAGGCGGCCCCGGCGGGCACGGCCCGGGATGTTGAAGAAGGCGAGGTAGAGCTTGTCCAGGTCTGCGAAATCGAGGATAGTCTCCGGGAGTTCCATGATCGTGACGCCGGGGAGATGGCGGTTGACGAGCATGAGCTCCCGGGCCTGTCTGCCATGGAGGGCGTCGCACCAGCGGCGAGCGTCGGCGAGATCCCAGGTGGTGGAGTCGACGCGGAGGGAGGGGAAGGGGCCCTGGTGGAGGTCGAGGATGTGGGTGATCTCGGCGGCCGCGGTGGTGGTCGGCAGGAGTTGCTCGTCGTGGAGGACGAGCGGCGCGCCGCGCCAGATGTCGAACCAGCTGTCGGAAAAGAGGAAGGTGAGGCCGAAGATATCACGGATGGAGAGGTGGGAGAACATGCCCTCGAGGACGTCGTCGGGGAGGTCCCGCCAGTTGGCGAGACCGGCGCAAGGGGGCGGGGTTATCCGGGTGACGGGTCCCAGGTAGATGTTGAGGGTGGACGGCGGCGGAAGAGGGAGGCATTGGTCCACGATGTCCACGGCGATCTCCTCCATCCGCTCCGGAGTTGCCATGGTCGCTCGAGCTCACCGGAGTTTGAAAAGAAGAGACGGCGAGTGGACTAGGTCTAAGTGAGTCTTTCTATTGTCTCCTATTCTTCTCTCCTTGATAAAGAAACTGTTTAGTGGGCCATATATAGTCATTTTTACTCTTCTCTTCTATTCAAGACACTGTTTGGTGGGCCATAGTTTTTTTTACTCTTCTGTTCTGTTTGGTGGGCCATGGGCCATGGTTAATTCTAGCTTATTTTAGGGAATTTTTTAAATAACCCACTTAAAAAATCAAATTTCAGAAATAGTCTTTTGAAGAAAAAAATTGTATAAATGATTTTCAATCCTTGAGTCAGCTAGTGATTGAATTTCTGACACTGATAGAACCCGCAACTAAAGATGTGATACTCCCACACGTGCTGTGCTGACCAACAGAGGCTTGGTTGGGTGGCACATAGTTTTCATTCACTAACCTGCCCCTTTAGGTCGCTAGCCGATTGAGTGACTAAAAGCGTTATTTAAGCCGTTCAAATATTGTTTGGAATCATTCACTTCATTTTGAACTCTAATTGTCGGAAAAAAAAACATTTCAAAGAGGAATTAAAAAGAGAGAAAGAAAAGAGGAAGAGGATAGAAGAGGAGAGGGAAGGTGAGAATTTTCTCACCAATTTTATCATTAATTGTCATATTTTTTAGTGAAAAATCGTGAATTATCTCATAGAAGTAAGAGTCAATAAACTCTAGCTCTTGAGAGACTAAAGCTAAAACTAGAGAGTATTTATTGTTATAACATTATGAGCAAATAACATCTTTTTATATTGGTTCCAATTTCTCTTATGATCCAAAGAAATCGAGACATGGAGTTAAGATGTTTGGTCTAACAACTCTAATTTTTGTATAGAAATTAGAATTCAAAAGTCGACTAAACCTCTACTAAATTTGTCTTTGGGACAATTTAGCGAGATACGAGGAGTACTTATACAATTTTTAAGAGAAATCTTACTCGAAGGGCACAAAATTTGGCCAACAGCAATTGATTTCGAGGGGTATGTATACAATTTTCTTGTTTTATAAGGTAAAATTGAATTACTAGGTGTTCTCCGGGGTTATGGTGAGAATTTCCTGAACCAGAGAAAACACAATTATGTGTGGACCCACTCTTCAGCAGTCGCGAAAAACCTTCAAACGTTGGGGCTCGAAGAAAAGCATCTCGTGCACACCAGAGTTTCCGGAATATTTGTGTAAATTATCTGACTGACAGTAGGCCCCACAGCCGTCAGTAGAGAAATTTTCATCACCTCAAAGGTAAAACCAACTGTGATCCATTTTTTTTTTCAACACAGTTAGTAAATTGCTTCAAATACACTTGAAACCAAAATCGCTTGTAACTATTTTGGTAGATAGTTTTAAGAATCCAGTACGGTAGCGATGAAACATTTGAATTAGTAGTAGCCTCTACCACACCTACAAATTATGTTTTCTTAAATAGTGCTAGATCTACTTATTTTACAAGTCAAAAATTGTTGGATTCCACACATATATAGTCAAATGTTTAATTCTATTAGATATAATTGTTTTATAAGGCATAATTATTTAAATCATCACTGGATGATTTGTTAACAATGTACAATATGTACAAATGTCAACTTATTTACGACAAACTCATTCATATTAAGCCCAAATCTATAAAAACCATGATATATCACTAATTTTACAACACGTCCTGGTGAGTAGTGCCACTACGGATCAACCTATAAGATGAATCAAAGTGATTTCTCAGTTACGTTAAAACCACTTTTGTAATGAAAAGTTGAAACCCCTCCCCATAAAACTTATACAAGAAACTCTAAACCTATCAAACTAGAATCATAGTACTAAATCCCAACCTTCCATGTCCCATTGATTTTTCTTTAAAAATACATGTGCTAACTGTGTCAAACATGTTAATCGTGTCAACTTGCTTATGGCATCAAACTCATTTGTAATAAACTGAAATCTATATAAACCACGATATATAAATTTTAACAGCTATATTCCATATCCTACTAACACCACAAGCTTATCTATAAGTCTCCCTACTCTAAACTGTCGTTCTCTACCGGCATGCTTTAAAACCAAGACCCTTTTTTATGAACTTCGGCTTCAATTTAGTTAAAAACCACCAAAAACTTAATCTATCCCAAACAATGTGCAAGTAAAGTGGCTTGCTTCTACATATTCACATATGCACCTGAATAGTTAGAGTATATACCTAAGCAAAAGAAGATTTTAGATTCAACTCCCGATCTCCTTATTTTTTTGTATGTAACATACATAGTTGGAGTATTGTGTTGGTGTGTATATTAATATATGGCGAAGTAGGGGTAGGAGTAGAGGCAGGATGGTAGAGTGTGTCGTGTGTTGTCAACATAACAAATACCATCATTTGTAAACAAAATTTTCTCAAAAACATAAAAAAAAATTGCTTACTTCTTAGATAATTAAAATCCCTTTTATAATGAAAAGTTGAAGCCAATTTCTATAAGAAAGTAAACCTACCAAAGAGATCCATAGTATCACATCTTTTTATAAAACTAACCATTTTTATAATAGAAAATTGAGGTCAATTTTTATAAGAAAACTAAATCTGCCAAACCCATGTATCCCAAACTTTCATTCCCCACAATTCTTTTTAAAAAAATATGTACAACTGACTTGCCAGCCCAAACTACATACTTGTAGCCCCAATTGTCATCCTCCACCACATCCCATATGTCTAGTTGCATAATTAATTTTATTATATCTAATTGTTTTATATGTCATAAATTTGAATCTATCACTAGATGATTTATTAAGTGTGTCAAATGTGTAATCATATCAACTTTTTTTAATTAATACACATACTCATTCATAATAAACCAATATTTATAAATTATATCATATTAACAGATCTAATCTGTAACCTAGTGAAATTATGGACCCACCTTAGAGTCTTCTCACTCTACATCAGTACACTATCTTTGATGTCATGTCTTGGACTCTATTATAGACTCCTTTGAAAGAAACTTAATCTGTCTCATGCAATTAAAGTGGCTTTCTGTTAAATTAAAACCCCTTTTTAATAAAAAGTTGTAACTCCTCTTTTTAAAACTTATTTTCATAAATTAGTTTTTGGAAGAAACCAAACATTCCAAATAGACCATAATATCCATGTCCTACTGGATGTAGTTAAAGTGGTTTTCTTTTAAATTAAAACTCGTTTTTAATAAAAGTTGTAACTCCTACGTTAAAACTTATTTTCATAAACCAAATTTTTTGAAAGAAACGAAACATGCCAAAACAAACAATAGTATCCATGTCCCACTTTTTTTCAAAAAAAAAAAATCATGTGCCACCTGCCATGCTTTAGACCCACTCTAGACTCTTTATTTTGAACTTCAACTTCAAGTTTAATTAAAAACCATCAAAAACTTAATCTCTCCAAAACAATGTGCAAGTAAAGTGGCTTACTTCTTCATATTTACATATGCATCCGGATAGTTAGACTATGTACCTAAGCAAAGAGATGTTATGGGTCTGACTCCGAATCCTCTTATATTCATGTATGTACTAAGTTCAAATATTGTGTTGGCATGTACACTAGTATGTGGTGCGATGGGGGATGGGGGTGGAGGTCTGGCGTAGAGTTGTCGTGTATCGTCAACATAATAAGAACTACAAATTATATAAACAGTTTTCTCAAAAACATAAAAAAAAAAAAAAGGCTTACTTCTTAGTTAAGTTACACTCCTTTTATAATGAAAGTTGAAGTCAGTTTCTATAAGAAAATAAACCTGCAAAAGAGACCCATAGTATCACATCTTTTAAAAAATTAACCCTTTTTATAATGTAAAGTTGAGGTCAATTTCTATAAGAAAACTAAATCTACCAAACTGGCTCACAATATCCTCAATTTCCATTCCCCACAATTCTTTTTAAAAAAAAAAACAAGTGCAATTGACCTGCTAACACAAACTATATCCTCGTGGCTCCACTTGTCATCCCCACCACATCCCACATATGTAGTTGCGTATTTAATTTTACTATATCAAATTGTTTTATAGGTCATAAGTTATTTGAATTACTAGGAGATGATTTATTAACTATGTCAAATATGTAATCATATCAATATGATTAATTATGACTCATGCTTATTCATAATAAACTAATAATTATAAACTGTGACATATTAACGGCTCTACTCCACAACTAATGACAATATGAACTCACCTAGTAGTTTTCCCACTCCACAACAGCACACTTTTTTTTGATGTCATGTCTTAGATTCTATTATAGATCTCTTTTAAAGAAATTTAATTTGTTTGACGTAGCTAAAGTGGGTTTTCAGTTAAATTAAAACCCTTTTTATAAAAAGTTGTAATCCCTCTCTTTAAAACTTATCTTTATAAATCAAATTTTTTTGGAAAAAATGAAATATGTCAAAACAGGCCATAGGCCATAGTATAAGTGTCCCACTGATTTTTTTTTTTAAAAAACCATGTGCCACTGGCCGTGCTGGCCCAATCTACAGAGTGGTGGCCCCACCTGTCATCCCCTCCTCACATCCCGACGACACCCACCCCTTCGTCGTCTTGTACCTCCCTCTCCTCCTTAAGAAACAAGAAAAACACACACACAGCTCCACCATTCATCTCTCTCTCTCTCTCTCTCTCTCTCTCTCTCGCGAGCTCGCGAGCTACTCGCCAATGGCCATGAATGAGGACTCGGACTCGGACGGGGAGGTGGTTGACGTGAAGACAATGGTGACGCTGCGGGCGGCCAACGGGGACGAGTGGGAGGCGGAGGCGGCGTCGTGGTACAAAGGCGACTACGCCATCGACGTCGCCAAGTTTCAGTCCAAGGCCGTCTTCGACAAGGTCTCCGAGTACATCGACATGCACAAGAAGTTCCGCGACCTCGCCGTCTGGGACCACAACTTCTTGGACGGCGTCGACACCGACACCCTCTACTATCTCATCAGGGTACACACACACTATATATATCTTAGTTCGTTCTTGGCTGGCTGATCGATCGAGTTTGTTCTTGAGATGTATCCATGATCGATAGGTTCTTCGTTTATGTTTTGGGTTTATGTGTGTGTTCATGCTCATTTGATTGTGTTTTCAAAACTTTCTTTTCCAATTTGCTAATTTTTTTAAGAAAAAACAGGTACGTTTTGGAATGACGCATAAGTTAGCATATGATTTTTTTTTTACTATCTGCAGGGAAGGTGTTTGTTCTTAGAAAAAAACCTCATACTATGTAAATCACATATTAAAAATCAGTTTCAATTTTATCATTCATCTCTCCTCATCTTCCTTCTTGTCGCTCTCCCCCACTGCCAGTCTGTTGCAGTCCTGCTATATCATCTCCTCTCTCCCAGGACGCCGACTTCCCCTTCTCTCTTGCGGCCGCCATCTACCACGGTTGCCACACCGCTGTCTCGCCACTCTGCATCCTCCGCCAGCGATGGAGAAACTAATGCGGGTTAGGTGAATTCTTAATAGTTAGATTTCAAGAGAAAGTTTGATTCAACGATGAAAATAGATATATGTAAGATAATAAAAAATAGATATTTGCTATTAATAATTCTTTTTTTTTCTCTTTTCTCTTTTTCTTTTTAACTTTTTTTGCTTTTCGCATTTTTCTTGTGTTATAATCAACTTTTATGCCATTAAAAAGGTTCTTTTCTTTGGAAAAGTTTGCTTTTTGATAGAATGTAGTTAAGTGGAGTAGATCCGGATAATACAAAAAGATTTTGGCATGTCCATTTGTAAACTTTTGAACATCCAAATAAAGCTTTCCACACTATCGCCTGTCTTTTATGATTTCAGTTTTCCCTTTTTTTTCTTGCTTTAACTTGTCATGGTTGATGTTTCCGGATAAGATCGAATCACATTTGCTTTAATTTCATGACGTATCTCCAATAAATTTATTTTCTGCAGTATTAAGTGTAACTTAATACTTTACCCTTTAGGGACCAGACCTTTTTCTAGTTATTTTTTCATACTAAATGTGATGGATCAGTATATTTTTGTTTATCTGCTAAGATTTTAGAAATTGTATAAATGTATTGTCTAATAGTTGTTAAATAATTAATGTACAAATGGATTAATTAAGGAATTTTTTAGCAATGGCTTTAAGATATTAATAGTTGATACTATAAGGATATGATGTCATGCATTTCCAACCTTACATCACCTTTGAAAAGAAAAGTAGATTGGTCTCTCACTTGCATGTATTTAAGCTAATATACTTTGTATGCATGTTTATGTCCTTAATTAGTAAGTATTTCATGCAATATCTCAACAATAATAGTATATCCTGTTGTGGTAAGCTCATCTACCACAATGCAAGACATGAGTGAATTCTTTTTTTCTTTGAAATTAGACATGAGTTTTTTCATTAAATGAAACTAGACATTTTGTGTAATTACAGTATTTCTATAAAATAATAATTTTAGATAATTTTCTTGAAAAAACTCTATTTACTTTCGTCAAATAGACTCAAGCAGCAACGCCATAGGTTGAGGCGTTGCTGTAGGACTGGTGGTTTCTCACTATACAATGTTGGTGGTTTGGATCCTTGTTGCCATACACCTATCCTAGCTGGCCAATATGGCATCCATATTGTCGAAAGGCAAACGCCATAATTACAGGCATTGGTCAAGTTGGCTCCAACACCTAAAGTTGTTGTGTTATCGATCTTTTAACTATTTGGAAGTGAGGTAATTTTATTGTATTTTTTTTGTATGGACTAGAATTAAACAAACTACATTTTCCTGTTGACTGCAGGCCAGTAGGTTGTAAATGGATCTTAAAAATGAAGCTTAGGCCAGATGGAACCGTTGAAAAGTTCAAGGCCAGGCTTGTTGCTAAGAGCTATACTGAATAACACGACCCCTTCCTCAGTTTGGCTTCCTCGAAAGAAGCACGAGCGTCACGCCTTCAGTTAGTAGCGAGTAGTCTTTTGATTTAGTAGAAAGCCTGTTAAAGCCATCTGAGTTGTTATGAGATACTAGAGGTCAATTCAATGCTCTAATAAGCTTTCTCGCAAGCGTTTGAAAGAAGTTCAGTCTCTTTTAAAGTCTCTTTACAGTTGTTCAGCAAGTGAGTTTTCAATCCATAGGGCAATGGAAAGATCTGATCTGGAATAGGCCCTGTAGGTTGCAACTCCTTCTAAGATAAGACAACTAAACAAGTCTTTGTTTTTTTTCTTAAAAGGAGCCCTCATACCCGCTCTCCCCCTCCCCACCCCTTACCTTTTTATAGATATGGGGTGGCCTCGCCTTCGAAGGTTACTGAAAGAAAAGAAAAAAAAGGTGAAGCCCGCCTTTCCGGGGCTTTCCTCAGACCTCTGTCCGGCCTAAGGACAGTCTCTAGCTTTGGGTTCACCTAGGTAGGAAACTACAATAGCTTAGTTTATGGCGCTTGGCTTTCTGGCTATCGTAATCATTTGATAGCATACTTTCTCGACTGAATTAGCTGCTGCATCAATAGCTTAATAAACTCGTGCTGGAGGATCTGCAACTAGCTAGCTGTCTTTCTTGCTTTTAGTCCTTGCTTTAAGCCAGGTTGCCAGTCTGAAAGCGGCTAGGAAGGCTGCTAGTCTGAAGGCAGCGGCAGATGGTGTTCTCCTGCCTTCTTCTGGAAATCGTCTTTCCCTCACCTAGCTAATGGCGAAGCAAGGTATGAGCAAGCGCGTGCTATAGATATGAGTTTCCGCGGTTAGTTCAATGAAACCCACATGATTGTTGCAATTCGTTCTTATAGCTATTCTAGGTCGGTCATAACAGCTAAATGACTATACTCTAGCCTTCTCGATATCGAACGATTATCCCAAGATAAGATGGGATGAGGGGCTGGACCAATGCCCGGAAATGACTATTGCCTCGGTATTAATCCTCCTGATATGGGATTGAATGAATGCTCACTAGAACCACTTCATTCATCATCAACCCCTTTTTTTTAATAATACATATATATTTTATAATAAAAATAAAAGTAGTAGCCTTTGGACATCGAGTCATCATCTTTCTCTCTTTTAGCAGGCTGCTCGACAACTATGGCTTGTAGATTCGCAGAACAGAAGAAGAAGTTCACTCTGACTTGCGCACTACAAAAAGGCAGCCAACGACTTCGGACGTACTCCGTCTTTCGAGCCTCTGTTTAGCTTCAAAAGATAAGGCGCTAGTACAACGAACGCTGCTTTGGTGCGTCCCACCCCAACTAACTAGTGCTTGACTTGACTTTCCCCCGCGCCCTATCCAATGAATAAGGAGAAGGCCGGCCTATCAATGACCGAGCCAGTCTGATCTCCTTTATACTTACCTCAAACAACGAGCGAAGTCGAGATGTTGATGAGAAAGGGGCGAGTCTCAAGGCCAAAGAGTGCTCTTTGAAGGCTACTATGCATCCTTACGAATACAAGAGTGGTTTTTTTTGGGTATAGCAGGACTTGAACCTGCGACCATTAGGTTAAAAGCCCAATGCTCTACCAACTGAGCTATACACCCGATTTTTTAAGGTGCGGAAAAGAAAAGAGGGCGGCCTGGCCCCTTTTCTTCTTATCATATCACAAGGGCGCGGCTCTGTATGGGGCTCGTACTGCGGAGCAAGTCTGGGAGTCCTTTCCACTCATTGAGGATTCTATCTAAAAAAGAAGGTCAACGGGGGAGACTACAGTAGCTCGAACTCAGACTATCTACGAAAAAGGTAAAGTCGTCTTTCCTAGGGTTCGACCGAAAGGAGCTGTGTTCTATGGTTTGATGTTGTGGAGGTCGAGCACTCTTCTAAATGAAGAAAGAGGGGATTCACGCTACCTCCTACTCCTATAGAAGATTGATTGGAGCGAACTTCCGATCGATTCCTTATTGTTGCCGAACCTTACATCATCATAAAGAGAATCAAGATATCCCAAGAAACCAGATAGGGATGAATGACTAGCGCTCAAGAACAAGCAAGGGATGAGCGGACGAGAGCGTTGTTTCTTTATTATCACATTAGATAAGCGGAACCTCCAAGCTCAGACATCTCGAACTCAGAAACTACCCTTCTATCCCACCCTGCTCCTCCGGCATCGGAAGCAGAACTACCTGACCGAAGGAGATAGACAGGAAGGGAAGACGGTCATACAAAGGCCGAATAAG
This sequence comes from Pharus latifolius, assembly GCA_019359835.1. Classification (NCBI taxonomy): domain Eukaryota; kingdom Viridiplantae; phylum Streptophyta; class Magnoliopsida; order Poales; family Poaceae; genus Pharus; species Pharus latifolius. The sequence goes on from CM033328.1 coordinate 1,853,764, forward strand.
GTAGAATCTATAAAAGGCTCCTGCTTGTGTGCTTCAAGAGGAGAAAAAATTCATAGTAAATGGAACTGAACCCATTTCATTGGCCTCGGGAACTTATCTACTCATATTTGCATTTGCTGTTATGCGAAAGCAATTCATCTAACTAACTGCACCATCTCTTTGATATCCCTCCCTCGACCTGTTACCACTACTGGCTTCCGAAATTACCTTCCAACCGCGGAAAGCTACTTATTTTATTTACTATGAAGGCGACAAAGCAAGGAGTTTCTACGACTACTTGCCCTATCTCTGACAGCTCACTAGCAAAAATTGTGAACTGTTTCATTTCTCCGCCCAACCTTGAGTCGAGAGTGACTAGGGAACAGCCTACTTCCCATAGTCACGGGAGGGGAAGTGGATTCCTTATCCCGATCGAAGGGAGGGTTCTGTCCTCCCCCAAAGACTGGGGGAGTCCCGAGGGGGTTTGAAGATAGGATGTGTTTTACCCGCAGTTCAAAAACATAGGGTAAAAGGCACAGAGCGCTTAGCTGCCAACAAAGGGGGGAATGAGGATGAGATGACGATTAGTAACCGAACCTCATCGGGGGGGGGGGGGGGGGGGACCTATGCCCCCTTATGAGCTTAAAAAATACGAAAAAAATTGATGAATTTTTTTGCCCCTTTTCCCTGATCTTTTTTTGTCCCCAAATTAGAAAATCCAGTAATAAATAGTTCTACTAAACCAAAAGGAATTGAGGAACTGACCACTTCAATAGATGACTATCCAAGTAGAACAGTGCAAATCCCATACCTACAAGTCTTCTACCTATTTTTTAATATTATAGTTTTGTAATACTACAATATTCAAATAAGAAGTTGTTCAATATGACAATTAGCTATAGAGACGTTGTAGACTACGAGCTAAGAAAACTGTATCCCGAAGTCTGCAACGAGCCAAATGTCTTGCAATAAAAAGCAAATTAAGTAAAAAAAAAGAGATACTTTTGCTATGAGATTTGCCACCGTCAATCCTCCATTAAAGAGGAGACTCTGAGGGGAAAACGTAGTTTTTAAAAAATCTACTAAGCAGTGGAGGTTTAAAAAACAATAGAAAAAACTATAGTATATAGGCAGAATCATCATTACTAAAACTATAGATTTTGTTACAACTAAACAGCTTATAGTTTTATATACTACAATCTTTTCAAATACTTTGATTTTTCATCAAAATTACATTAGCTGAATGACAGCACTAGTTGCATGCATGCGGGGGATATGAGCTACCAATGCTGTACCTCGACTTGTTACCAAGCATATGTGAACGCCTTGCCATTAGGGAATGTAAATAGGGTTCATTTTTTTCCTAAAAAATCTAAATTGATTTTCATCCGAATGGCTATCGTACAACTGTGCTTCTAATTTTTTGTTGTCTTTTTTTTTTTTTATTTTAGGTTATCGTATTTCTTTAGTTAAGTTGCAGTATTTTCTCATTTTAACTTGTCTTTTTTTGGATTGTCACATTTTTATTTTATGTTGTCGCATTTTTTAAGTGAAGATTGTCATATTTTATAATTTTAAATTGTTATATTTTATGAGTTAAAATTGTCGTACTTTATTAGTAAAAATTGCACATTTTCTTATTTTAGGTTATCATATTTTATCATTTTAAGTTCTCATTTTGTCTTATTTGAAGTTGTTGTATTTTATCATTATATATAAGAATTGTTAACACCTTAACCACGTGCTTATTAAATAAATAGGGTTCAAGACTTACATGGCTTTGCCTCACCAAATACATGCAGTTAGATGCTACTTCATGCAAGATCTCAACAATAATATATTTTTTCTGTTGCCTTCGCTGACGCTGTTAATTAGATGTATAAGTTATCAGAGTTTATGCCTGTCTCTCTTACATTACCTAGATGCAAAGCAGTGAAAACACTGTTAATTAACTTCTTTCAGATAATTAACACTACAAAGTAGAGTCATAGTTTGTGATATGTCAAATTAAAAATACGATTTAATACAATGTTGTGCCTCCCATTTGATTAGTAGTTCATGCAAGATCCCTTCTGCTGTTAAGTAGATATGCAAAGCACTGCTAATTACTTATTTGAGATCAACAATACAATTAATGTTAATTAATTTGGTTCAACTTGACAGGCTGCAAGGCTTGTGAAGCAGGATGGTTTGCTGCAGCTGATCTACCAGAGGATGGCTGACATAATCAAGGGGAGGAGCATTGAGGAGATCCACAACATCTTCAACATCAAGACTGGCTTGACACTGGAGCAGGAGAGGCAAATCCAGCAGAAGAATGTGCAGATGCTTAAACCCAAAAATCCAGCAGGAGGACATCAGGAGGCAAACCCTCCAGCAGAAGGAGATAATGACCCAATGGTTGTTGAATGAACTCTCAAGTCTTAATGTTGATTAGTTCTGGTGGACATCTAGCTTAATCAAGTAGTAGATGATAGACATGATGCTTTGGACTGCTGCTAGTACTATATGAAGATGCTTAAACTTACATTGGAGTTTGAATTCTGAATTCTGAAGTTGCTGTTGACTTATCTAGTTTAATTTCTCTGAATGTGATGCTCTTGGCTAATTAATTATGTTTGGCTTTTACTTTGGTGGTATGATATACTTGCTGGTTTGATCTACTATATGAAGATGTTGCACTTGTTATTTTTGATATGTTGCTACATGTATGTATAGAATCCAAGCATGCATGCAGGGTGGACCTAAAAAATATTTTGGGTGGGGCCATCTTTATAATTTTTGAAATTGTGTGGACTCCTTTGTAAAATATAAAGGACATATGTGGAAATTTATAAAGCTGAGTGGGGCTTGTCTCCACTCAGCATGACGTGGGTCCGCCCATCAATGCATGCATGCATGTACCTGCGGAGTTCATTTGCTGCATGCATGGTATTCTTTGTCTTTGGAAAAATAGCATTAGAGGCCTCTATTATCATATTTTATGTAATTAAATATTTATATTTAAAATTATAATAGATAAATTTCTCTATTATTCAAATAAGAGCAATTAAAGATCTAATTACTTCTATTTGGATTATAGAGGAATCAAATTACTTTAATTTTAAATAAAGGGATTTCATAATACAAAATAAGATAGCATAAAAAAATGGTTTTATAGTGCTATTTTCCTCTTTTATACTGTCCCTCGCTCCAAAATACTTATCATCTTAGCAGAAAAAAATGGTTTTATCTTGCAAATACTATGGTTTTACATTTTCTAGGTGACCATTTCTTAAATACAGACTTTTGTTAAATGTTGTTGAGAGCAAGCATGCATGTCAAATTTTGATATAGTTAATTTTGCTTTAATACATGTGTTGATCCACCTAGAATCATAAGTATTTTAGACAAGAGATAGTATAGATATATGCATGTACAAGATTAATTTACAGGTGAACGGTATACTAGTTAGAGTTATGAATTAACATGAACTACAAATACACTCCTAGTACTATTGCATGCTCAATCGACAACTGTTGTTAGTTGTTACTACTCTGTTTTCGAATAATTATCTTTTTTTAAATCTAATAATTAAAACAATCATAATTTTGATACTACATGTAAAAAATATTCCATAGGTAATAACTCCTCACAAAAGATTCATCTACCTCATCAATAAATAAAAAATCAATAAAATTGCTATCTATATTTTTTTGAGAGTATTGAATAAGAGTAATATATAAAGATATACTTAAAAATTGCAAAACTACAACTATTTTTAACAAAAATTGTTGGCTATAATGATAACTATTCAAAAAGTACATAATGCTACATAAATCAAGAGGGGGAAGTGATCAATTTAAGTGGCAATCTCTTTAATGTTTACTCACAAATGAGGCAGTGGATATGGCCCCCGCCTAGCAATTTAGCAAGAGACTGATACATGGGATCTCCATCTCAGTAGTGAACAGAATGAGACAAAAGAAAAAAACTGGTGTTTCTAGAAATTTGCAGACCACTTGGGAAGAAGAAAGCAAATAGTAGGCATATCAAATAGTTGGGACCTATTTTGATGTTACAGCATTTCAGAACTATAATATTAAAAAATCACAGTTTTTTCCACTTTTACTCAAACTACTATGATTTTCATTGAAGAGAAGAGGTCAGAAGAAAAAAACGTAGTTTTTGGAAAATTTGATAATAAGTGGAGTTTCAACTTAACCAAACAATTTATAGTTTTCTATACCATAATTTTTTTAAATAATATAATTTTTATTTAAAATTATGTTAGCCAAACAGATCCTCAATCCCCTCGGTGTTAGTGCCAGACAGGAAACAATTGTTGGTTTGTAAAAGCAATACTTTTGAACAAACCACACCATACTAGTAGATTAATTACACCTAGAATATTAATACATACATGTATTTTACAATTTGTAAAAATACATATTCCGTATATTTTTCAACTGTATTTATGATTTTGACATTTTATAGTTTGCATTTCTAAATCATTGTAGTTTAACAAATGTATTTTTTGGTTTGGCAATTTACTGCTGGTACTTTGTATCCAAAATTGTCCATGAGCGCGGCTACATAAGAAAAAATAAATTAGCACACGATAGATTTTAATGATTAGATAGTAAATAGTAATTTTCTTATGGCCAGATGTGTGAAATTGCAACAATATACAAAATATGGAGCGGTAAAATGTTACAATTAAAATTAAAAACATGTTATTGCAACAACTTTTAAAAAATAGAAGTTTTACTAACAAGTATGTATCTATTTTTTTATCTTACATACACATTTCTCTATCTTTAAATCAAACCACTTTTTTTAGATCTAGTCTTTTAAGATTCACCTAATCCATTTCTTAGTTTCTCCGGTAGTAGCAACTTGGTGCCGAGGCGGTGGTTCGCAGGGGAGAAGGAGGCGATGATGGAAGAGAGAGGGAGGTCATTCGATAAGAAAGTGATGGCTGATGGGGGAGAGGAAGAGGAGTACGGGGAGGCACGGATGCGGCGACAACAATATGAAGGAGAGAAGAGGAGGAGGATGAGGAAGAAAAAAAAAGAAGAGATGGAGAATAGATATTGAATTTAGTTTTAGTTGTATGGTATAGATGATATAATATTTTTAAGAAAAACTAATACTAGCTATAGATAGCCCACAAAATATATAGCCTGGCAAGTAGATATCCAATGAAATTAACTTATTGACTCCCCAAACAGTAATATAGGAATCGGTACTAAACATGTGAGATTTCACAAGTTTTCATTTGAAAATACATAATGATAAATACTGTACAACTTCCTCTTACACACGACAAAAAAACTGATGCACCCGCTTAGTCGAATGGCATGTGGGTCCCATAGCCCACAAATATATAGCCCAGCAAGTAGATATTCAATAGAATTAACTTATTGACTCTTCGAACAATACTATATGAATCGGTACTGAACATGTGAGATTTCACAAGTTTTCTTTTAAATATACATAAAGATAAATAGAGTACAACTTCCTCTTACACACGACAAAAAAACTGACGTTCTCCACTCAGCCAAATGGCATGTGGGTCCTATATGTCAGACTAATCCCAGCCCCAGCTGTCATCCACACTCTCCTGCTTCCTGAGGTGCTATAAAAGGCATCCTCCTCGTCTCTCTCTAAAACATTATATCTCTAGGGCTCCAATGGCTGCGACCGAAGGGATGGTGCGAAAGCAGCCGGTGATGCTGCGGCTGAGGACGGGGGATGGGGATGTGTGGGAGATTAGGGCCAGCAAACTAGTGAGGCTCTTTCCAGGCTTCGTCTTACCCATCCCCATCTACTACTCCAAGGCTGTCTACGACATGGTCGAGGAGTTCCACAAGAAGCACACAGCCTTCGACGCCGGCGAGCTCGGCGAGGCTGAGATGGAGGCGTGGGATCGCAGCTTCATCACGGGCGTCGACATCGACACAGTCGGCCACCTCGCCAAGGTTCGTTAATTGTGTCATCTTCTCTTCCTTCCATGCATCGGGTGTACCTAGTTTACTTGTTGAGATCTATGTACTTGGTTCGGTTGGAGAAGATGAGAATGGTGTGATCTTATATGGCCTTCATCAATTGCTATGAGATTTTTCTATTGTGGGCAAGTTTTTGTTTGAGGAAGTTTTCTTTTCTTTTATTCTTGCAGATGTTGTGATGAACAAGTTGCTCTGTTTCTATTTTAAAATTTTTGTTTGGTTTATGTTTGGATCTGGTGGTGATCTAGCAGTGAAAATGGATCGCATATTTGTCAAATCATATCTGCATCAATATTTTTAAGTTAGATTCAGATTCAGATTCAGATATGCTCATATTCCTATTCGGGTTGGATACATGTCAGATATGAATTCAATATTCTTTTGATTTTATTTTTTAGTTGTAGAAAATTTAAAATTATCTCATTTTTAATCAAGAAATAACATATTTGAATGAATTTGTACAATATTTCTATTTTTCATGTAATAATTAATTAAAAGTTGATATCCTGCAAAATTAGACAAATATTATTATAGATTAGGAATTTAGAATTCAAATTTAAATACAAATGTATCATTTAGTCTGATTGGAATATGACTATAACTATTTTTGTCTAATTTTGATACGGATCCTGATAGAGAAAAAAATGTTATTCGAATACAAAATTCCTAATCATATCGGTATGTTGTTTGATTCAATAATCGGATAATTTGAATAATCCGTAATCGTTTTTCACCCCAGGGACTCTCTCCTTTCTTTGATAGAAAGAGTAAGTTATTTGTAGAAAAAGGAAGTGGGAAAGGTTGATATGATTTTGGACTAGGTTAGCAAGGAAATCTTACATGCTTGTCAACTTGCTAACGGAGTAATTTGTTACAGTTTTAAAAAGTTGTCAACTTGAAGAGCCCCAGCCTAAAAGTCAAAAATGGTGAAGTTATCACACTATTAGTTTGGTATTATGTTTTTCTCTCATCTCATCTTGCATTATACACTCCAAACTTTTCCTTGTTTGCAAAGTTAACATTTTGCACCCTCGGTTAGTCGATCGGTTTTCTAGAAAGTTCTTTTCCAACCATGATTTTGCAATTCACATGGCATCCACATTTGGCATGCCTCATATGTTCTCCAATTCCTATTGATACTCAACCACCCGCAGTTACCACCAAAGTTCAACCAAGCATAAAAATAGAAGTGCATGCGATAGATTAACTGGGTGATTCCCTGACCTCCTTGATCACCAAGACAATCCAACCAACTCCTCATTTTACTGTCCATATCTATAGGATTACCAATGGAAATTTTCATGATATGAGGTCTTGTTACAAAGAAAATGTTATTTTTTATACAAGCATGTGCATGCAGTAGAGCATGGATATGGTAAAATCTTACTTTGTGCAGTTAATCTAGATGTATTTTTCTAGTTGTTTTTGGCATTTGAGTACAGTTTGCTGAGTGTGATTTTATGAATTGGTCATAGTTTACAGTTTGTATAGCTGATTTCACAACTAGGTTGGCATTTGGTGATTTTGTCAAGTGCTTATATGTGATGATAGAATGGTCTCTATTCATTCACATAGCTAAGGGGTGTTATGTTAGAGCTTCTTGGTTTTTCTCGTGAGATTTTGAATGTCACGCCATAGTACCATTTGTTGTTGTTCGATTGCAAGAAGGTGATGTAGACATCAAGTGTTTAGATTTGTACAAGAAATCACAAGCATTTAGTATTACAGAATGTTTTGTTCTCCACGCAAAATTCTATGATCATACAAAGTGGATTGTCTATTTGTGCGTCACTCTTTTAATGAGTATATTCTTGCAATAGGATATTTACTCTTGTTGATGATCATCTTCTTGCACTTACGGTGCATGAAAATAAACTGTCTGATTTCATTCATATGGAGATCAATTCTAATATTGTTTGTACATGCATGATTTCTTTCTTGGATGAAGTAGGAATCAAGGTTGTTTTATTTTTCTCTTTAGGAAAATCGTGCTCTAGGAATTTCACATCGATTTGTACTTTTCCTGATTCTGTTAATTAGATGTGAAAATGAGTTTGCTTCTACCTCTAAGACGTATATCTGGGCATCCATTTAATTTGCTTCTTTATACGTGAACATCTCAACTGTGTTATGTGTGTGCAATTAACAATTTTCTATCATTCATTTTACAGGCTGCAATGGGTTTGAAGAACAACGATTTGTTAAAGTTGTGCTACTCATCCTTGATTGACTTGCTACAGTCAATTGGACTTGTGCAGATCTACCGCATTTTGAAGATCGAGGAGGAGAGTGAATGCATCTTGGGATGAAGTTTCCATGAGTACCTCAATATCCTATATGCGGTTTAGCCTTTTGATATATCAGATATGCAGCTGGGCATAGACTAATAGCTCTATGTGGTTAGTCTTTCATAACTAGTTAATGGAGATGATATGGGGCTAGATTCTACACTAGTTAATCTCTAATGTTCCTATATCCTCAATTTGCAGCTAATATGAATGTTTGAGTGATAAAGTCTTGCTTAAGTTTTTAGCTTTTACTACTCTTCTCTTCTGCCATATGAATGTTTGATATTCACTAGTTTGCCTATTTGTTATCTTTGATGAGCAATGCAGGAAAATGTCCATCTTGCAGAGGTTCTGCAAGGATGTGGATTGTGATATTTATCTGTTCTTTCTTGTCAGGATGTTGACTAAAATATGTTATTTGATTAAACATTTCTGTTGGTTTAACAGAAGATGATTATTGTCAGAATTCTTATGTTCCAAAAACTCCGAATTCATATTAATGAGCTGTATAAAAATGAGTTGATGGGAGGGAGGAGGGGTTTCTCATATAGAAAATTACAAGAAACTGCTAGTGGGACCAAACCTTATTCGTAAACAGTTAGAATAGGTGGCACGTCAGTAGAAAAAAAAAAAGATAAAAATCTTGCATGGGACCCCTCAAACTACTCTCAGTGAGACCCCTCTCAAACTCTTCACATGGCCCCCACAGAATCTTATCTTAAAGCATCTACAACCAAAAAAAGAAATAAAAACAGAAAAGGAAGAGTATGTGCAGTGATCAAGATGGTTAGCAATGAACTAATTTCTTGTTCTGACAATTATTTGGTTGTTTAAAATTTGTATTTCTTTGAATTGGAATTTTATCTCAAGATTGATTAGATTGTGTTCTCTTAGTTCTACTATTTTCATGAACTAAAAATTTTAGTTTGACAATCAAATAGTTTTTCAATGCACCATAGAGAGATCCATTTTGATCTCCGAATTATCAAGTGGTGTTTGGTTCGTAATCATAACCATAATCATAACAGATTTAACAATCCCGTCTAGAGGTATTGTGGGCTTTGTTGAGATGCATTCAACTTGGCTCATATTGCGATTATAGAGTGGCCTAACATAACAATAAGTAGTGTATTCCATTGACTACTTTATACACCATGTGTCAATGAAAATAATAGTCAGCTTATAATTTATGATATGTGTGTTCAAAGAAACAGAGATATATAAACTATACAGAAGGGAAAGAGGTTGAAATAAAAAAAAACAAAAAGATAGACATGAGAAGAATTTTGCCTAGCCAGAACTTGAATAGGTGAGGCAGGCCTTGCCTAGCCCAAATATTTCAACATAACTCATTTGAACCCTTCCAACCTAAGCCCAACTAGCCTGTCAATGTTTATTTGGTTGGACTTTGACTACAATGTCTACTAAAAAGAAGTTGAAGTCATATAACTCTAATTCCAACTATAAATAGACTAAAAGTTGGAGCTTTGGAAGTGTTTGAGAAAACAAGTTTCGATTTCTCTACTTTATACTTTGAAATGAAATTTATACTCTATGAATATATTATAATATTAACTGTTTTTTATGGTTAATAGTAGGAAAGCGACCTATTGTGAAAATATTATAGCAAAGAAGTTTATATACAATGCTAGAGAAAAGAATATGAAAAGACCAAAAATTTACAAATGTTTACAGTAAAGAATTAATCCATCTTGTAATATTTTTCTTTTGCACTTTCGGAGCTTTTTCTTCCACTAATTTCAAATTAGTAGTAAAGTCTCTTAACCAAGTAGAAAGCTTCACATCTTGCTGTTGAAATATAACTTTATTTCTTACTTTCCAGATATTCCATAATGCAAATATGATTGCCTCCATATAGAAAGTGCAAATATGGTCATTGTGATTTTTACCCAATACCAATCTCTCATGAATCGGCAGATCCAACAGCTAGGATACTCCAATCATACTCCAACATTTCACAGTTATCGAATATGATCATCATTGCCGTCCATGTGGTAAACATCCAACTGTTAAACATGATCATGGCCGCCGTCCACGTGGCGAACATCTAGTGCACTCAAACCGTCACAAGAAGGGCCCCTCATCACGGCACATGTGGTGAGGATCAGGCCAAAAAAGAGCTACCAAGACCCTGACATTACAGCCCCACTTGTCAATGAAGATAGTAATTCTTAGCCCACATCTCTCTGCAGATAAGCCACTAAAACCACTACCCCTGGATTTGCCGCCCGAATGGTAACCATCCGGCGGTTACATGGTGAAATTTTAGGAGATTTGATTCATCAGTTGAAGGCTTTAAGTAGAGAGGATCAAGTCAGTAATAGGGCGGACTCAGCACGAATGAACGGAGAAGTTGGATAGACACTTCATATTAGCGCTCGAGAATAGGACTTGTTTGTTCCAGCGCTCAAGCTATACAATTCCATCACTCAGAAAAGAACCGGCTCCTTTCCAGCACTTGGCTATTGCTGTAACCCCTTTTACAGTATAGTCTCGGTACCCCTGGACATTTTGACTCCTCCATAGAACCTCAGGATAGTACCTTAAGACGTAGGGAAGGATCATTTCCATCCAAACCTGTAAAAATTCCTTTGCATCATTGTTTTTCTTCACTCGGGCTAGCACATGCATGTTCTGTCACATAACAAACAGATCTACTTGCTGGGGCAATCCCTCTACAACCGCGAAAACACAATGAAAAAAGAGATGTTGGTGAGTTTCGGACGAAATTAAGTGACAAAATTCATAGTTATAAGATGAGATGGTGAAGTGTTTTCTCCTGAAGATATCTCTTGTATGTAATCTTTCACAAAGAAACACCTAGAAAAAAGCTTTGTGTTTCTTCATACATCTATTCTTCCAACCCAGTTTGAATATGATGGGGTCCAAGAACTCCTGATCAAGTACTTATATATTTGTTTGGTCGAAAACTGATCTTGATTCACACCAACTATCATCCATTTATCTTCTATATGCTCATTATATCTGTTCTCATTATGCATCCTTTGTAATAAAAGAAATTGATGATAGGTAATATCTAATAAAGGTAAGTGAAACAATGTGGATATTGAGTCCCTATCCCAGGAGTCTCTCACTGAGATATCAGTTGTAAGGAACGAAAATAGTTCAGGCCATTTTTGCGCTAGAGGCTCTTGAATCCAAAGATCATTCCACAAAGCACAAGTTGAACCATTACCAATGTAGCAATTAGCTATTCCTTTGCAATAAGAAGAGAGTTTTAATATATCTTTCCATCAGAATGAACCTCTGGGAGGTGCGAATTGAGGAAGTCTATTCTGATAAAAACCAGAACCTGATCATCTTCACCCATCGCCTTCTTGTTGAAAAATTTAAACAGAAAATTCAGAAGAAATGCTATATTTTTGAGTTCTGATATTCAGAATCCCCATCCCACCCTTCTTTTTAGGCCTACAAATTTTGTTCCATGCCACCAAATAATTACCTCGAAGGTAAAACACTTGTCTTTTCCAAAGAAAAGTCATGCATATTTGATCAATTTTATCCACAACAGTCTCTGGCAATTTTAACGTGGACACATAAAATATTGGAAGTGATGATAGAACTAAGTTAACCAACGTCAATCTTCCTCCCAAGGATAAAAATACATCTTGCCATCCTGCAAGTTATTCAATTTTAGCTATCAGAGGAGCAAAATCCACTATCTTAGGTTTAGAGGTACCCAAAAATAGACCAATATAGGTAAAAGGGAATGTTTTTGTTTGACTACCCAAAATTCTCGCTAGATAAATAGTCCTGATCACAATTGATAGAGACAATAAAATATTTCAAGTAACTCACTTTAAGCTCAGTAGAAGTGGAAAAAGTTTGACGTAGAGCTTTCAATATGAGTACTTATTTAGCTTTTGCTTGTAATATTATTAATGTGCCGTCCGCATATTGAATAATTGGAAAATCATTGGAATGATATTCTAGCAAAGGCGGTGAGAGAAGACCTTTATCTCTTGCCGCATTTAGAATACTTTGTAGTAGATCAACTACCAAAACAAAAAGTAAAGGAGATAAAGATCTCCTTTATAAATATGAAAACCCAATTTGCTAAAATACTTTGACCTCAGATTGCAGCCATCCAAACTGTGGTTATTTTCTCGCCCAATTTCAGTTTGTTTCAAAGCTAACAATTCATTTTCTCCTTCCTTTTCATACTAGTTCTTTCTCCTCCTTTCACTTACACTTAAGTTCTTTTTCCCCTCTTCACTCAAACTCACAGACATATACCAAATATACATATACATACACACATGCATACACATATACATTCCAAATCCACTTACATAGTAAAACACACACTTGTATACATGTACATACAGATATACAAATACACATCCCTCACACTCACAACATAACTATATATTTATTTTCAACAACATAACACACACTTGTATACATGTACATACAGATATACAAATACGCCGCCCTCGCACCAACAGCATAGCTATATATTTATTTTTCAACTTTATGAACATGTTGTAAGAGCTATTAGAGCACCTCAAATCTTGTTTTAGTTTTTTAGTGTAAAGATGGCTCCGATTCTATCTCGACTCCAAAGAAATTAGTTGTGCAGTTTGGCTGAATTGCTTCAACTCTAATCCAGAAGTTAAGAGTCGAAGCCTGATCAAGAAGATCCTAGTTTTATTTTGTGGCCTCAGCATGGGCCTAAAAATGCGAAGAAAACAAAAAATGCAGCCCATTCCAATGATCCAATTTAGCACAGCCCAATCCAATCCGTATCCTAAGATAAACCCTAACCCTAACACCCAAATTCCCCAACCCCACAGCGAAAAGCCTAGATGCCATCGGCGAGAAGCGAATCCCCAAATCTCCAAGAAATGGTACTTCTCCCTTCTCTCCCTGATTCCTTCGATGAACCCATCAAATATGTAACGAATTCATCAATCGCTGTCTTTTTATTTTCTTATTTTTTCCTCTGATTTTTTTGATCAAATTTGCGATGGATTTTGAGAAGAGTCAGGAGGCGGTGAATCCGAAGGCATATCCGCTGGCGGACGCGCAGCTGACCATCTCCATCCTCGAGATCATCCAGTAGGCCTCCAATTACAAGCAGCTCAAGAAGGGAGCCAACGAAGGTGCTTGATTGATTTCTTGGCTGCTCTAATCTTTTGATCTGATATGACATATTAACAACTCTACTCCACAACCTAGTGATACTGTGGACCCACCTAAAAGGTTTCCTACCTACACCAGCACACTCTCTTTGATGTCATACCTTGGACTCTATTATAAACTCCTTTGATAGAAACTTAATTTGTTTGATGCAGTTAAAGTGGTTTTCTTTTAAATTAAAACTCTTTTTTTAATAAAAAGTTGTAACCCTTCGTTAAAACTTATCTTAATAAACAAAATTTTTTGGAAGAAACCAAACATACCAAAACATGCCATAGCATCCATGTCCCATTTTTTTTAAAAAAAAAAACCATGTGCCACTGACCAAGCTTTAGACCCACTCTACACCCTTTATTATGAACTTCAACTTCAATTTTAGTTAAAAACCACCAAAAACCTAATCTCTCCCCAATAATGTGCAAGTAAAGTGTCTTACTTCTACATACTCACATATGCACCCGGATAGTTAGACTATGTACCTAAGCAAAGAGATGGTTATGGATCTGACTTCCAATCCTCTTATTTTCATGTATGTACTTAGTTGGAATATTGTGTTGACATGTATGTTAGTGTATGGTGCGGTGGGAGGTGGGGGTGGAAGTCGGGCGTAGGGTCATCGTGTGTCGTCAACATGACAGGAACTACCACTTATATAAATAGTTTTCTCAAAAACATGTAAAAAATAGTTACTTCTTAGTTAAGTTAATACCCCTTCGACAATGAAAGTTGAGATTAGTTTCTATGATAAAATAAACCTATCAAAGAGACCCGTAGTATCACATCTTTTTAAAAAACTAACCCTTTTATAATGTAAAGTTGAGGTCAGTTTCTATAAGAAAACTAAATCTGCCAAACAAATCCACAATATACTCAACTTCTATTCCCCATAATTCTTTTTTAAAAAATCATGTGCAATTGACTTGCTAGCCCAAACTACACACTGGTGGCTCCACTTGTCATCCCATCACATCCCACATGTGTAATTGCATATTTAATTTTTACTATATCTAATTGTTTTATAGGTCATAAATTATTTGAATCATCGAGAGATGATTTATTAACTATGTCAAATATGTAATCATATCAAGATATTTAATTATGACTCGTACTTATTCATAATAAACTAATATTTATAAACTGTGACATATTAACTGCTTACTTCACAGTCTAGTGGCAATATGAACTCACCTTATAATTTTCCCACTTCACAACAGCACTCTCTTTGATGTCATGTCTTGGACTCTGTTATAGACTCCTTTTTAAAGAAACTTAATTTGTCTGATTTAGCTAAAGTGATTTTTCAGTTAAATTAAAACCCATTTTTAATAAAAAGTTGTAACCCCCTCTTTAAAACTTATCTTCATTAATTAAATTTTTTGAAAAAAAACAAAACAAAATGTGTCAAAACAGGCCATAGTATACATGTCCCACTGATTCTTTTTAAAAAAACCATGTGCCACTGGCCGTGCTGGCCCAATCTACCGAGTGGTGGCCCCACCTGTCATCCCCTCCTCACATCCCGACGACACCCACCCCTTCGTCGTCTTGTACGTCCCTCTCCTCCTTAAGAAACAAGAAAAACACACACACAGCTTCACCATTCATCTCTCTTTCTCTCTCTCTCGCTCGCGAGTTGCTCGCCAATGGCCATGAATGAGGACTCGGACTCGGACGGGGAGGTGGTGGACGTGAAGACGATGGTGATGCTGCGGGCGGCTAACGGGGACGAGTGGGAGGCGGAGGCGGCGTCGTGGTACAAAGGCGACTACGCCATCGACGTCGCCAAGTTTCAGTCCAAGGCCGTCTTCGACAAGGTCTCCGAGTACATCGACATGCACAAGAAGTTCCGCGACCTCGCCGTCTGGGACCACAACTTCTTGGACGGCGTCGACACCGACACCCTCTACTATCTCATCAGGGTACACACACACTATATATATCTATCTAGTTCGTTCTTGGCTGGCTGATCGATCGAGTTTGTTCTTGAGATGTATCCATGATCGATAGGTTCTTCGTTTATGTTTTGGGTTTATGTGTGTGTTCATGCTCATTTGAGTGTGTTTTCAAAACTTTCTTGTCCGATTTGCTACTTTTTTTTTTAAGAAAAAACAGGTAAGTTTTGGAATGACGCATAAGTTAGCATACGATTTTTTTTTAACTATCTGCAGGGAAGGTGTTTGTTCTTAGAAAAAAAAAAAAGCTCATACTATCTAAATCACATATTAAAAATCAATTTCAACCTTTTCATTCATCTCTCCTCATCTTCTTCCTTGTCTCTCTCCCCCACTTCCAGTCCGTTGCAGCCCGCTACACCATCTCCTCTCTCCCACGCTACGGACTTCTCCTCTCTCCCTTGTGGACCACACCTACGCCTTGCCGCTCCACATCCTCCGCCACCGCTGGAGAAGCTAATGGTGGGTTAGGTGAACAATTAATGATTAGGTTTCAAGAGAACACTTGATTCAATGATAAAAAAGATATATATAAGATAATAAAAAAATAGATACTTGTCTATTAGAAATTCTCTCTTGTTTTCTGTCTTTTCTCTTTTCTTTTTAACTTGTGCTTTTCACATTTTTCTTGTGTTATAATCAACTTTTATGCCATTAAAAAGGTTCTTTTCTTTGGAAAAGTTTGCTTTTTGATAGAATGTAGTTAAGTGGAGTAGATCTGGATAATACAAAAAGATTTTTGGCATGTCCATTTGTAAAATTTTGCACAACCAAATAAAGCTTTCCACACTATCGCCTATCTTTTATGATTTCAGTTTTCCGTTTTTTTTTCTTGCTTTAACTTGTCATGGTTGATGTTTTCGGATAAGATCGAATCACATTTGCTTTAATTTTTCATGACGTATCTCCAATAAATTTATTTTCTGCAGTATTAAGTGTATCTTAATACTTTACCCTTTAGGGACTAGACCTTTTTCTAGTTATTTTTTCACGCTAAATGTGATGGATCAGTTTATTTGTTTATCTGCTAAGATTTTAGAGATTGTATACATAGTATTGTCTAATGGTTGTTAAATAATTAATGTACAAATGGATTAATTAAGGAATTTTTGAGCAATAGCTTTCAGACATTAATAGTTGATACTATAAGGATATACACACCTAATAGATATTGTGATGTCATGCATTGCCAACCCTACATCCCCTTTGAAAAGAAAAGTTGTTTGGTCTCTCAGTTGCATATATTTAAGCTAATCTACTTCGTATGCATGTTTAGGTCCTCAATTAGTAAGTAGTTCATGCAATATCTCAACAACAGTAGTATATCCGGCCTGTTGTGGTAAGCTCATCTACCACAGTGCAAGACATGAGTGAATTCTTTTTTTATTTGAAATTTGACATGAATTTTTTCTTTAAATGAAACTAGATATTTTGTGCAACTACAGTATTTCTATAAAATAATATATATATTTTAAAACCCTATTTACTTTTGTAAAATAAACCCAACCAGCAACACCATAAATTTGAGACGTTACCGTATACCTAGTGGCGTCTCACCGTCTGATGTTGACGGTTTGGATCCTTGTTGCCGAAAGGCAAACGCCATAACGAAAGGCGTTGGTCAAGTTGACTCCAACGCCTAAAGCGGTGGCGTTGCCGATCCTTTAATTATTTAGAAGTGGGTAATCTTATTATTTTTTTTTCTGGACTAGAATTATAACACGAAGAAGTGTATTGTAACGTTTTTATAGTTGACTATCATGTTGAACAACTTCTTGGTTGAATATTGTAGTATTACAAAACTATAATATTAAAAATCATAATTTTTCATGTAACGCCTCTAAAATACCAAGGTTTTCAAATTTCTTTATTTTTTTCAGTTTTGAGAAATGCTGGGGTATGTTTGGAGATTGATATATTTAATACAGTTTTGAGAAACCTTCGGCATGTAACCACAAGAAAATACATTATAGCTTAACATCTAAAGGCATGACATTGGCAAGCAACACTACGAGACACTAGAAAAGAATATCAAAGAGCTAATTTCACAAGCGTAAGTATATCAACAAAGCGTAAGTACATCAACAAACCTTTCTCTCTCTCTCTGTCTCTCTCTCTCTCTCTGTTTTTAAGAACATGGAAGACTTGCATGTTTCCATTCATTTGGAAGGAGAGAAAGCAATTAAAGAACATTGGGCATCCAGAAGAAAACCCCGATGGCAATAAAAAGCAAAGTAAAAGAAAAGAGATATTTTTGCTACGAGATTTGTTGAGTTTTCCATACGGATAACCAGTATGTAAAATAAAAAGTCGGAAATAATAGAGAATAAAAAGTAATAAGAGAATTGACAAAAATTGTCAAGCCGATTGATGATATTCGGGAAATTCGACCAGTCAATATTTGAGCTGGCGACTTAAACCACCTCATCAAGATGGCGATTGGCCGAGTTCACCACCCATTTTTTTTCTCCCTCAACATTTTTTTGGCTGTTTGAATCTTTCAGTTGTCAGGGATCGGATTTGTGGTCATTATATAGCTCTATCAGTCGCTAACTGGTCTAGTGACCAGTTGGTTGTTCTTCAGTCGACCACCCGACTGGCGACTAAAACTCTAAATCGCTATCTGGTTGGGCGACTAAAGGCCTTTCGAGTAAGTCGCCATCGAGTCTGGCGATTTTTGCCAGTTCTCTAATCACTTTTTATTCTCTGCTATTTTCAAATACAAGATATCTTTAAAAAAATTCTATATTTGTCACTGTCAATCCTCCCTCCATTAAAGAGAAGAGACTCAGAGGAAAACGTAGTTTTTAAAAAATCTACTAAGGAGTGGAGTTTTTAAAAACAATAGAAAAAACTATAGTATAGACAGAAACATAATTACTAAAACTATAGATTCTGTTACAACTAAACGGCTTATAGTTTTATATACCATAATAATTTCAAATACTTTGCTTTTTAATCAAAATTACAGTAGCTGAATGACAGCACTAGTTGCATGCATGCGGGGGATATGAGCTACCAATGCTGTACCTCGACTTGTTACCAAGCATATGTGAACGCCTTGCCATTACGGAGTGTAAATAGGGTTCATTTTTTTTCTAAAAAATCTAAATATGATTTTTAATCCGAATGGCTGTCGTACAACTGTGCTTCCAATTTTTTGTTGTCTTTTTTTTATTTTAGGTTATCGCATTTCTTTAGTTAAGTTGTGGTATTTTTCATTTTAACTAGTCTTTTTTTAGATTGTCACATTTTTATTTTATGTTGTCGCATTTTTAAGTTAAGATTGTCATATTTTATAATTTTAAGTTGTTACATTTTATGAGTTAAAATTGTCGTACTTTATTAGTAAAAGTTACACATTTTCTTATTTTAGGTTATCGCATTTTATCATTTTAAGTTCTCGTTTGTCTTATTTGAAATTATCGTACTTTATCATTGTAATATAAGAACTATTAACACCTTAACCACACGCTTATTAAATAAATAGGGTTCAAGACTTACATGGCTTTGCCTCACCAAATACATGCAGTTAGATGCTAGTTCATGCAAGATGTCAACAATAGTATATCTTTTCTGTTGCCTTCGCTGATGCTGTTAATTAGATGTATAAGTTAACAGAGTTTATGCCTGTCTCTCTTACATTACCTAGATGCAAAGCAGTAAAAACACTGTTAATTAACTTCTTTCAGATAATTAGCACTACAAAGTAGAGTCATAGTTTGTGATGTGTCAGATTAAAAATACGATTCAATACAATGTTGTGCCTCCCATTTGATTTGATTAGTGGTTCATGCAAGATCCCTGCTTCTGTTAAGTAGATATGCAAAGAACTGCTAATTACTTATTTGAGATCAACAATACAATTAATGTTAATTAATTTGGTTCAACTTGACAGGCTGCAAGGCTTGTGAAGCAGGATGGTTTGCTGCAGCTGATCTACCAGAGGATGGCTGACATAATCAAGGGGAGGACCATTGAGGAGATCCACACCATCTTCAACATCAAGACTGGCTTGACACTGGAGCAGGAGAGGCAAATCCAGCAGAAGAATGTGCAGATGCTTAAACCTAAAAATCCAGCAGGAGGACATCAGGAGGCAAATCCTCCAGCAGAAGGAGATAATGATCCAATGGTTGTTGAATGAACTCTCAAATCTTAATGTTGATTAGTTCTGGTGGACATCAATCCTAGTTCCTAGCTAGCTTAATCAAGTAGTAGATGATAGACATGATGTGCGCTTTGGACTGCTGCTAGTACTATATGAAGATGCTTAAACTTACATTGGAGTTTGAATTCTGAATTCTGAAGTTGCTGTTGACTTATCTAGTTTAATTTCTCTTAATGTGATGCTCTTGGCTAATTAATTATGTTTGGCTTTTACTTTGGTGATATGATATACTTGCTGGTTTGTTCTACTATATGAGGATATTGCACTTGTTATTTTCGATATGTTGCAACATGTATGTATAGAATCCAAGCATGCAAGCAGGGTGGACCTAAAAAATATTTTGAGTGGGGCCCGTCTTTATAATTTTTGCAATTGTGTGGACTCCATTATAAAATATAAAGGGCATATGTGCAAATTTCTAAAACTGGGGCCTTGTTTCCACTCAGCATGACGTTGGTCCGCCCATCAATGCATGCATGCATGTCTAGTGTCCTGGTGCCTGCATAGTTCATTTGCATGCATGGTGTCCTGGTGTCTGCATGCATGATACACTTTTTATTTGGAAAAATAACATTCCAGATCTTTATTATTATATTTTATATAATTAAATCTCTCTATTTAAAATTAAAATAGATAAATTCTTCTACTATTCGAATAAAAATTATTAGAGGTCTAATTACTTCTATTTGAATTATAGAGGAGTCAAATTATTTTAATTTTAAATAGAAGTGTTTAATTGTACAAAATATGATAGTAAAAAGGCCTATAATATTATTTTTATTTTTTATTGTGATTGTTACTGTCCCTCAATCCAAAATACTTATCATCTTAGCAGAAAAAAAATTGTTTTATCATGCAAATACTTATGGTTTTACATTTTGTAGGTGACCGTTTCCTAAAATACATACCTTTATTAAATGTTGTTGAGAGCAAGCATGCATGTCCAATTTTGATATAGTTAATTTTGCTTTAATACATGTGTTCATCGACCTAGAACCACAAATATTTTGGACAGGAGATAGTATTGATGTATGTACAGGATTAATTTACAAGTGAACAGTATTACTACTTAGAGTTATGCATTAACATGGATTACAAATGCACTTCTAGCACTGTTGCATGCTCAATCGACAACTGTTGTTAGTTGATACTACTCTGTTCTCGAATAATTGTCATTTTTTAAATCTAATAACCAAAATAGTCATAATTTTGATATTATATGTAAAAAATGCTCCACAAACAATAACTCATCAAAAAAGACTCATCTACCTCACCAATAAATAAAAAGTAAATAAAATTGCTACCTGTATTTTTTAAAGAGTATTAAATAAGAGTAATTTATATAGATTTACTTAAAAATACAAAATGAAAAGTATTTTTAACAAAAATTGTTGTCTATAATGATAAATATTCGAAAACGGACATATTAATGCTACATAATCAAGAGGGGGAGTGATCCATCCAAGTGGCAATCTCTTTAATGTTTACTTACGAATGAGGCAATGCATATGGACCCCGCCCAACAACTTAGCAAGAGACTGGTACATGGGACCTCCGTCTCAATAGTGTACAGATTGAGACAAGAGAAAAAAAAGTTGGTGTTTCTAGAAATTTCCAGGCCACTTGGGAAGAAGAAAGCAAATAGCATGCATGTCAAAGAATCGGGGTCTATTTTGATGTTCCTGTATTTCAAAACTATTATATTAAAAAATCACAGTTTTTTCTGGCTTAACTCAAACTACCATGACTTTCATTGAATAGAAGAGGTTAGAACAGGAAGATGTAGTTTTCGGAAAATTTGATAATAAGTGGAGTTTCAGCACAACAAAACAATTTATAGTTTTCTATATCATAATTTTTTAAATACTATAGTTTTTATTCAAAACTATGTTGCTCAAACAGACTCTCAGTCTCCTCAAGTGCCAGTGCCTGACTGGAAACTACTGTTGGTTTGCAAAAGCAATGCTTTTGAACAAACGACACCATACTACTATTAATTACACAGAAAATATTAATACATAAATGTATTTTACAATTTGTAAAAATACATATTATTTATATTTTTCAACTGTATTTCTAAATTTGACATTTTATAGTTTTTATTTCTGACTCATTACAATAACTTTAAAAAACTATAAGTTTTGCTAATAGGTATGTACCTATTTCTTTCTTCTCTTGCATACACATTTCTCTATCATTAAATCTAACCACTCTTTTTAGATCAAGTCTTTCAAGATTTACCTAACCCCTTTTTTAGTTTCTTCGGTAGCAGCAGCTTGTGCTGAGGTGGTGGTTCGCAGGGGAGAAGGAGGCGATGATGGAAGAGAAAGGGAGGTGATACAATAAGGAGGCGATGGCCGGCAAGGGAGACAAAGAGGAGTATGGGGAGGCACAGATGCAGTGGCAGCAGTATGAGGGAGAGAAGAGGAGGAGGAGGAAGAATAAAAGAAGAGATGGAGAATAGAGATTGAATTTTAGTTTTAGTTATATGATGTAGATGATATAATTTTTTTAAGAAAAACCAATACTAGCTATAGACAGCCCAAAAAATATATAGCCTGGCAAGTAGATATCCAATGAAATTAACTTATTGACTCCCCAAACAATACTATAGGAATCGGTACTAAACATGTGAGATTTCACAAGTTTTCATTTGAAAAATACATAAAGATAAATACTATACAACTTCCTCTTACACACGACAAAAAAACTGATGTTCCCGCTTAGTCGAATGGCATGTAGGTCCCATAGCCCACAAATATACATCCCAGCAAGTAGACATTCAATAGAATTAACTGACTCTTCGAACAGTACTATATGAATCATTACTGAACATGTGGGAATAGAGTACAACTTCCTCTTACACACGACAAAAGAACTGACGTTCTCCACTCAGCCAAATGGCATGTGGGTCCTATATGTCAAACTAATCCCAGCCCAGCTGTCATCCACACTCTTCTACTTCATGTGGTGCTATAAAATGCATCCTCCTCGTCTCTCTCTAAAACATTCTCTCTAGGGCTCCAATGGTTGCGACTGAAGGGATGATGTGAAAGCAGCCGGTAATGCTGCGGCTAAGGACGGGGGATGGGGATGTGTGGGAGCTCGGTGAGGCTGAGATGGAGGCGTGGGATCACAGCTTCATCACGGGTGTCGACATCGACACAGTCGGCCACCTCGCCAAGGTTCATTAATCGTGCCATCTTGTCTTCCTTCCATGCATCCGATGTACCTAGTTTACTTGTTCATATCTATGTACTTGGTTCGGTTGGAGAAGATGAGAATGATGTGATCTTATATGGCCTTCATCAATTGTTATGAGATTTTTCTATTGTGGGCAAGTTTTTGTTTGAGGAAGTTTTCTTTTCTTTTATTCTTACAGATGTTGTGATGAACAAGTTACTCTGTTTCTTTTTTAGAATTTATGTTTGGTTGATGTTTGGATCTGTTGGTGATCTAGAGGTGAAAATGGATCGCATATTTGTTAAATCATATCCGCATCAATATTTTTAAGTTAGGTTCAGATTTGAATTCAGATATGCTCATATTCCTATTCAAGTTGGATACATATCAGATATGGATTCGATATTCTTTTGATTTCATTTTTTTAGTCGTAGAAAATTTAAAATTATCTCATTTTAATCAAGAAATAACATATTTGAATGAATTTGTACAATATTTCTATTATTCATGTAAGAATTAATTAAAAAGTTGATATCCTTCAAAGTTAGACAAATATTTTTATAGATTAGGACTTTAGGATTCAAATTTACATACAAATATATCATTTAGTCGGATTGGAATACGACTATGGATATTTTTTGTCTGATTTTGATACGGATCCTGATAGAGAAAAAAATGTTCTTCGAATACAGAATTCCTAATCATATCGGTATGTTGTCCGATTCAATAATCGGATAATTTGAATAATCTGTAATTGTTTTTCACCCCGGGGACTCTTTCCTTTCTTTGATAGAAAGAGTAGGTTATTTGTATAAAAAGGAAGTGGGAAGAGTTGATATGATTTTGGACTAGGTTAGCAAGGAAATCTTACATGCTTGTCAACTTGCTAACAGAGTAATTTGTTACAGTTTTAAAAAAGTTGTCAACTTGAAGAGCCCCAACCTAAAAGCCAAAAAGGGTGAAGTTATCACACTATTAGTTTGGTATTATGTTTTCTCTCATCTCAGCTTGCATTATACACCTCAAACTTTTCCTTGTTTGCAAAGTTAACATTTAATTTGCACCCTCAGTTAGTCAGTTCTTTTCCAACCATGATTTTGCAATTTGCATGGCATCCACATTTGGCATACCTCATCTGTTCTCCAATGCTTGTTGATGCTCAGCCACCCGCAATTACCACCAAAGTTCAACCAAGCCAATCCAATCAACTACTCATTTTACTGTCCATATCTATAGGATTACCAATGGAAATTTCCAAGCTATGAGGTCTTGTTACAAAGCAAATATTATTGTTATACAAGCATGTGTATGCGGCAGAATACGTATATGGTAAAATCTTACTTTGTTCAGTTAATCTGGATGTATTTTTCTAGTTGTTTTTGGCATTTGAGTACAGTTTGCTGAGTATGATTTTATGAACTGCTCATAGTTTATAGTTTGTATAGCTGATTTCACAATTAGGGTTGGCCTTTGGTGATTTTCTCAAGTACTTATATGTGATGATAGAATGGTCTCTATTCATTCACATAGCTAAGGGGTGTTATATTAGAGCTTCTTGGTTTGCTCATGAGAAATTTTGAATGTCACGCCATAGTACTATTTGTTGTTGTTCTATTGCAAGAAGGTGATGTGGACATCAAGTGTTTAGATTTGTCAAAGATATCACAAGCATTTAGTATTACAGAATGTTTTGTTCTCAACGCAGAATTCTATGATCATACAAAGTGGATTGTCTATTTGTGCATCACTCTTGTTAATGAGTATCTTCTTGCAATAGGATATTTACTCTTGTTGATGAGCGTCTTCTTGCATTTACGGAGCATGAAGATAAACTGTACGATTTCATTCATATGGAGATCAATTCTGATATTGTTTGTCCATGCATGATTTCTTTCTTTGATAAAGTAGCAATCAAGGTTGCTTTATTTGTCTCTTTAGGCAAATCGTGCTCTTGGAATTTCACATTGATTTGTACTTTCCTGATTCTGTTAATTAGATGTGAAAAATGAGTTTGTTTCTACCTCTAAGATGTATATCCGGGCATCCATTTAATTTGCTTCTTTATACGTGAACATCTCAACTGTGTTATGTGAGTGCAATTAACAATTTTATGTTGTTCATTTTACAGGCTGCACTGGGTTTGAAAAACAACATTTTGTTAAAATTGTGCTGCTCGACCTTGGTTGACATGCTACAGTCAATTGGACCTGTGCAAATCTGCCGCATTTTGAAGATCGAGGAGGAGAATGAATGCACCCTGGGATGAAGTTTCCATGAGTACCTCAATATCCTATATGCGGTTTAACCTTTTGATATATCAGATATGCAGCTGTGCATATACTAATAGCTCTATGTAGTTAGTTTTTCATAACTAGTTAATGGAGATAGTATGGGGCTAGATTTCGCACTTGTTACTCTCTAATGTTCCTATATCCTCAAGTTGCAACTGATATGAATATTTGAGTGATAAAGTCTAGCTTAAGTTTTTAGCTTTTACTACTCTTCTCTTCTGCCATATGAATGTTTGATATTCACTAGTTTGATTATTTGTTATCTTTGATGAGCAATGCATAAAACTGTCCTCTTGCAGAGGTTCTGCAAGGATGTGGATGGTGATATTTATCTGTTCTTTTTTGTCATGATGTTGACTAAAATATGTTATTTGATTGGACATTTCTATTGGTTTAACAAAAGACAATTATTGATGGAATTCTTATATTCCAAAAACTCCAAAATCATATTACTGTGTTGTAAAAAAAAGAGTTGAGGAGGAGGAGGGGTTACTCATACAGAAGATTACAAGAAATTGCTAGTAGGACCAAACCCTATTCATAAACATCTAGAATATGGGGCACATCGGTAGAAAATAAAAAATAAAAATCTTGCATGGGACCCTCAAACTCCTCTCAGTGAGACCCCTCTCAAACTCTACACATGACCCCACAAACTCTTATCTTAAAAAGCATCCACAACCAAAAAAAAGAGGGCAAAAAGAAATAAAAAAAGAAAAGGAAGAGTATGTGCAGTGATCAAGATGGTTAGCAATGAACTAATTTCTTGTTCTGACAATTATTTGGTTGCAATTTAAAATTTGTATTTCTTTGAATTGGAATTTTATCTCAATATTGATTAGATTGTGTTCTCTTAGTTCTGCTATTGTCATGAACTAAAATTTTTTTTAGCAGTTTTGCTATGCACCATACACTAATAGAGAGATCCATTTTGATCTTCAAATTATCTGTGGCGTTTGGTTCGTAATCATAATCATAACAGATTTTACAATCCTGTCTAGATGTATTGCGGGCTTTATGAAGATGCATTCAACTTGACTCATATTACAATTATAGAGTGACCTAAACAAACAATAAGTAATGCATTCCATTTACTACTTTACAGACCATGTGTCAATGAGAATAATAGTCAGCTTATAATTTATGATATGTGTTCGAAGAAACATAGATAAATAAACTATGCAAAAGGGTAAGAGGTGGAAATGAAAAAAACAAGAAAAGATAGACATGAGCAGAATTTTGCCTAGCCAGATATTGAATAGGTGAGGCAGACCTTGCCTAGTCCAAATATTCAAACATGACTCATTTAAACCCTTCCAACCAAAGCTCAACTACCCTGTCAATGTTTATTGGGTTGGTCTGTTTTCAACTCTAACTAGTCTAAAACAATCTAGACTCTATTTGGTTGAGCTCTGATTCCAATTTCTACTACAAAGAAGTTGAAGTCATAGAACTCTAATTCCAACTATAAATAGACTAAAAGTTGGAGCTTTGAAAGTGTTTGGTAAAACAAGTTTTGGTTTCTCTATTTTATGCTTTGAAGTGAAATTTATACTCTATGGATAGAATATAATATTAACTATTTTTTATGATAAATAGTAGGAAAGCAACCAACTGTGAAAATATTATAGCAAAGAAGTTTATATACAATGCTAGCGCAAAGAATACGAAAAGACCAAAAGTTTACAAATGTTTACAATAAAGAATTAATCTATCTTGTAATATTGTTCTTTTGCACTTTCGGAGCTTTTTCTACCACTAATTTCAAATTAGTAGTAAAGTCTCTTAACCAAGTAGAAAGCTCAGCATCTTGTTATGAAATATAACTTTGTTTCTTACTTTCCAGATGTTTCATAATGCAAGTATGATTACCTACATATAGAAACTGCAAATATGGTCATTGTGATTTTTACCCAATACCAAACTCTCATGAATCGGCAAATCCAATTGCCAGGATACTCCAATCATACTCCAACATTTCACTTCTATCGAATATGATCATCACCGCCGTCCACGTGGTAAACATCCAATTGTTAAACATGATCATCTTCGCCGTCCACGTGGCGAACATCTAGAGTGCTCGAACCGTCAGAAGAAGAGCCCCTCATCGTCGCACACATGGTGAGGATTAGGCCGAAGAAGAGCTACCAAGACCCTGGCATCACGACCCCACTTGTAAGCAAAGATAGTAATTCTTAGCCCACTATCTCTCTGCAGATAAGGCACAAAAACCACTACTCTTGGATTTGCTACCCGAATGGTAACCATCCGGCTGTTACTTGGTGACATTTTAGGAGATTTGATTTGTTGGATGAAGGCTTTATGTAGAGAGGATCAAGATAGCAATAAGGTGGACTCAGCACGAACAAACAAAGAAGTTGGATAGACACTTCATATTAGCACTCAAGAATAGGATTTGTCTATTCTAGCGCTCAAACTGTACAATTCCAGCACTCGGAAAAGAACCGGCTTCCTTTCCAGCTATTGGCTATTGCTGTAACCCCTTTTACAGTATAGTCTCGGTAGCCTTGGACATTTTGACTCTTCCGTAGAGCCTCAAGACAGTATCTCAGGACGTAGGGAAGGATTTGTTCCAGCCAAACATGTAAAAATTCCTTTGCGTCATTGTTTCTCTTCACTCAGGCTAGCGCATGCGTGTTCTGCCACATAACAAATAGATCTACTTGCCAGGGCAATCCCTCCACAACCGCGAAAACACAATGAAAAAAGAGATGTTGGTGAGTTTCGGACGAATTTAAGTGATAAAATTCACAGTTATAAGATGAGATGGTGAAGTGTTTTCTCCTCAAGATATCTCTTATATGTAATCTTTCACAAAGAAACACCCAAAAAAAATCTTTGTGTTTTATCATACTTCTATTCTTCTGACCTAGTTTGAATATGATGGGGGTCCGAGAACTCCTGATCAAGTACTTATATATTTGTTTGGTCGAAAACCGATCCTGATTCACACCAACTATCATCTATTTATCTTCTATATGCTCATTATATCTTTTCTCAGTATGCATCCTTTGTAATAAATGAAATTGATGATAGGCAATATCTTATAAAGGTAAGTGAAACCATGAGGATATTGAGTTCCTATCCCAAGAGTCTCTCACTGAGATACCAGTTGTAAGGAATGAAAATAATTTAGGCCATTTTTGCGCTAGAAGCTCTTGAATCCAAAGATCATTTCACAAAACCCAAATTGAACTATTACCAATGCAGCATTTAGCTATTCCTTTGAAATAAGAAGAGAGTTTTAATATATCTTTTCACCGGAATGAACCTCTGGAAGGTTCAAATTGAGAAAGTCTATGCTAATAAAAACCAGAACCAAATCATCTTCACCCATCGTATATCCTTCTTGTTGAAAAATTTAAACAGAAATTTCAGAAGAAATTCTATATTTTTGAGTCCCGATATTCAAAATCTCCATCCCATCCTTCTTTTTAGGCCTACAAATTTTGTTCCATGCCACCAAACAATTACCTCCAAGGTAAAACCCTTGTCTTTTCCAAAGAAAAGTCCTGCGGATTTGATCAGTTTTATCCACAACAATCTCTAGCAACTTTAACGTGGACATATAAAACATTGGAAGTGATGATAGAACTAAATTAACCAACATCAATCTTCCTCCCAAGGATAAAAATACATCTTGCCATCCTGCAAGTTTTTCAATTTCCCCTATCAGAGAAGCAAATTAAAATCCACTATCTTAGGTTTAGAGGTACCCAAAATAGACCAAGAAAGATAAAGGGGAATGTTTCCATTTAACAACCCAAAATTCTCACTAGATTCAACAAAAAAGTGCCGATCACAATTGCTAGGGATAATAAAATATTTCGAGTAACTCACTTTCAACTAAGTAAAAGTGTCAAAAATTTGACATAGAGCTTTCAGCATGAATACTTATTTAGCTTTTGCTTGTAATATTATTAATGTGCCGTCCGCATATTGAATAATTGGAAATCATTGAAATGATATTCTAGTAAAGACGGTGAGAGAAGACCTTTATCTCTTGCCGCATTTAGAATACTTTGTAGCAGATCAGCTACCAAAACAAAAAAAAAAAATAAAGGACATAAAAGATCTCCTATACGAATCTGAAAACCTAATTTGCTAAAATACTTTGACCTCAGATTCCAGCCTCCAAACTGTGGTTATTTTCTCACACAATTTCAATTTGTTTCAAAGCTACCAATTTATTTTCTCCGTCCTTTTCATACTAGTTCCTTCTCCTCCTTTCGCTTACACTTAAGTTCTCCCCCATCCCCTCTTCACTCAAACTCACATACATATACCAAATATACACTCAAACTCACATACATATACCAAATATACATATACATGCACAGATGCATACACATATACATTCAAAATCCACTTACACAATAAAACACACACTTGTATACATGTACATACAGATAAACAAATACACAGTCCTCACACTCACATCATAACTATATATTTATTTTCAGCAACATAACACACATTTGTATACATGTACATACAGATATACATATATACCGCCCTCGCACCAACAACATAGCTATATATTTATTTTCAACTTTATGAACATGTTGCAAGAGCTATTAGAGTACCTCAAATCCTGTTTTAGTTTTTTAGTGTAAAGATGGCTCCGATTCTATATGGGCTCCAAAGAAGTTAATTGTGTGGTTTGGCTGAATTGCTTCAACTCTAATTCGGAAGTTAAGAGTCCAAACATGATCTCGAAGAGCCTAGTTTTATAATGTGGCCTCAGCACGGGCCTGAAAATGCGAAGATTTATCATCAAAACAAAGGAGAAGAAAAAAAAATTCGGCCCATTCTAATGATCCAATTTAGCACAGCCCAGTCTAATCTATATCCTAAGATAAACCCTAACCCCAACACCCAAATCCCCCAACCCCACAGCGAAAAGCCTTGACGCCACCGGCGAGAAGCGAATCCCCAAATCTCCAAGAAATGGTACTTCTCCCTTCTCTCCCTGATTCCTTCCGCGAATCAATCAAATCTGCAACGAATTCATCAATCGCTGGCTTTTTATCTTCCTGTTTTTTCCTCTGATTTTTTTTTGATCAAATTTGCGACGATTTTTGAGAAGACTCAGGAGGCGGTGAATCCGAAGGCGTATCCGCTGGCGGACGCGCAGCTGACTATCTCCATCCTCGAGATCATCCAGCAAGCCTCCAATTACAAGCAGCTCAAGAAGGGAGCCAACGAAGGTGCTTGATTGATTTCTTGGCTGCTCTAATCTTTTGATCTGATATGTTTATTTGTGTTGCTGTTGTGTTGTTGTTGTTGTTTAAATGTAATTATTCTGGGGGTGTGTTTGTGTTGTAGCGACGAAGACGCTGAACCGGGGGATATCTGAGTTCGTCGTGATGGCGGCGGATACTGAGCCCCTCGAGATCCTCCTCCACCTCCCGCTACTTGCTGAGGACAAGGTTGATTTGCTCTTTATTAATTTTAGGTTATTCTTGGTGCTGTGGCATTGTGTGGTGTAGCTAGGTAGGGTCTAGGACTCTGCGGTAGCAAAGAAAGAACAAAAAGAAGTGATGGTTTATTTAGTGAAAAATGTTTGGATTGTGGATGTTCATAAAAATGTGTGCCTTATGGTGCTTTTGCTTGATCTAGTATTGAGTGGTTTGCCCACAATACGCGCCGAGTAAAAGGTCAATTAGCTTACTGTTATTTCTCTTTTGGTAATTGTAGGCACTTGTTGGTGCTGTAGTAGTATAGTGTAGTGTGGTTAGGTAGGCTCTTGAACTTTATCATCGTGATTGCTAATATTCATTTCTTTTGTTATTGAGCTACCCTGTTTTATATTGTTTCTTCTGTTGATTTGTTGTGGTTGCTAGTATTTTCGAACCTATTCTTACTGATGTTGCAATTTTGACAATTTGAGTGCCTCATTCTAATAGAAGATTGTCAATTTGTTATTATAATATAATCATGTAAAGATATTTTGAACAGCCAATCCTGTTGCTTGAGTGTAATATGTAGGGGAGTTGATAGAGTGTGTCCATCCTGTGTGGATATTGCAGTAGTATTCTGTAATTAGCTCTTTCTTAATCTAGTGATAAATTTTGGATTGTGATGGTTCATAAATGTGTACTTCATGGTTCTTTTGCTTTATCCAATATTGAGTAGTTTGTTCTTGCTGATGTGATGGCTTATACTTTATTTAGCTGTGATAATGATTTTTGATGGACAACTTGACAGTTGACATGAACCAAGTGGGGTGGATCTTTAACTTTACTGTTTTGTGTGATCATTTGTTGTTTGAGTTGTGGGTTCATCCTGTTGCTGTGGTGTACTGTAGGTTGATAGGTTGCAGGGTAGCACAAATAAAGGAAGAAACAGCTCATTGATACTTAGCTGTAGAAGTTAGTTCTGTATCAAACATAGGTTTTGCAGAGCTTTGGTTCAGATTATTTGTTCTGTTGATCTGCTATTTTATAGTAGTTTGTGCAATCCATGTTTCTGGAAAATTTGGCAACTTTGTTGATACAAGCATTTTTTTTGTCCACGTGCGTCTGGAAGCATACCACTGCTATGGGTAGGGAATACTTATTGGGTATTCTCAAGTTCGCATTTGATGTTCCCCTGTTATCTATGTTGGGTAGTAATTGTTTTATCTGAGCATTTTGATAAATATCTTGGTCCATAGATCCAATGATGGGCAGGTTAGTACTAAAGAACTGGATTGCAGTTGAGTTAAACCATTAATGAAAACTACTGATATGGGTGTCCAGATGTTGATGAAAATTATGCACACTGTCTGTCTGCAATTTGCATTCGTAAATGTGGCGATTTGTTGTTTATGACTATAACTTATACTGTTATTTAGATGTCTATTTGTTGGTGCCCTTGATGTATCATTTTATAGTTATATAGCTGTTGCCAATCATTCTTAAAATCACTTGTGTTTGCTAATGTGAAATCCCACCAATATCACTTCCATTCTACTTTTAGCACATGAAAGGTATACTAATGCTATGTGCGTGTTCTGATCTTTTGATGCTTTCTTATCTAGAATGGTAGACAGCAGAACCATTCCATGGCTTTGGTTTCTTTGCTATCATTGTTTAATACTTGTATGTCGCTGAGATATTGGAATTGTTTTTGAGTAGTTTTTATCAGCTCTTCAATGGTAGTTCTTGTCATTTGGTAGTAGAGTATGATAGGTACTAGCATGAAACTACCACTTGGCTCATATGAAAGTTTGTGGTATTTTGCCAATGTTTCCGTACTGAACATATTTTTGTTCCATTATGCAGAATGTGCCATATGTCTTTGTTCCTTCGAAGCAAGCTCTGGGTCGCGCTTGTGGGGTGACAAGGCCTGTTATCGCTTGCTCAGTGACCAGCAATGAGGGTAGCCAGTTGAAAATGCCGATACAGAATCTCAAGGTGATTATTTTATACTTCCTGATTAACATCACTTTCATCTTGTTGCTTTGCTTGGATTATCCAGTAATTTAATCCAATAATCTGCAGGATGCCATTGAGAAGCTTCTCATCTAATTATCAAGACCTTTTTCGGTGTGATGGGCCTCGGAATGACCCAATGTTTTCAGAGGCTTGGACTGGTGATGGTGTCTTGCGTTATAGATTTCTGTGATTTTCGTACAACGTTTGCGGGACAATTTAGTTAGCCATAATGCAGTTTGTCATGTCATTTAATACTATGTGTAAGTCATGTATCACTTAAGAGTTGAGAGAACTGTATAATGGCAGATGAAGTTTTCTGCTTACAAGTTCACGATCTTAGACCTTAAAACTTTTAGTTTTTGTCTAACGGATTGTTAAGATTGTCATGCGGCTCTTTTTTGTGATATCTGTGCACGCCGCAATTCGTGCGAGAAAACATTCTCTACTGTATGATTTGTTCACAGATCATCAACTTAGTTTACAGAGTGTGTTTTTGTGGTTGAAACTTACATGTTACAGTCAGTGAGTTTTTGGCTGAGATTTTTAAGCAGTAAGACATGCTGATAGGAACGTGAACGAACTGTGACCCGAGCATAAGAATTTAATTAATATCACTTGGGAAGAACAAGCGTAATTGGGGAAGGTAAAAGGCAAACTATATGATTTAACAAAGCGTAAAATGGAAGTATGCTTGAGGAGTAATCTTGAAGTAGGTTCCGATGGGAATGCAGATGCTATAGGAGGTGAATAGATCACCCCGTCTTCCCATTCCTAAGTTGCAAAGCCTCGAATACCCCCCTCGCTCCTCCATCCTTCCCACCCTAGGAGATGGTCGGCGGTGGCCGTAGCATTGCACGATAGACGAAGGCCGCCTTCTATGGTTGTTGTGGTGGTGGCCGTGTGTAGTGCGACGATGACGACCTCGCACAGTGGGGCAGCGAGTCAGTAACACAGAATTTGACGTCGTCTCTTGCAGCTTCGACATGGTGCTGGGACATTCACACCTGCGATAACCCCTCTACCCAACTTGACGAAATACATCAGGCAGCTCCCTCTTGCATGACAAGCCCATAAATATTTCCCTCAAGTTTAGGCTCATGATTATTTTCCCTATGAATTATATGGAAAAGAAATCCACTCCTAAATAATTTTGTGCAATCCATCATTCTAAGAGAATTTTTTTTTGTTCCACTTCTTTTCATATGTTTCCATTAAATCCCACTTAATTTCAATTTTAATATGATGTTGTAAAGTTTTAGAAAAACATGTTGCAAATTAATAATTTGTTAGTGGGTCGTTAATGATTATATGATATTTTTTTGTAATTTTTTGGAGCTTTTATGCCAAACTAGTTAGTGGACACATGCAACAAATGTTACAACACACTAAGTTAGAATGAAATTGTTATATATTTCACAATCATACTCAATGACACATCATTAGACATTACACCTAATCTTTTTAAAGAATTATGCCTAACTACAAACTGAACAGTAGTACAAGACTGACATAAGAAAATTGGTAATACATACAACAAAACTGCATGGAAGGGCACCCAATCGGGCAACTTGGTTTAATTAAATGATTCAATGTAGGGATCAATAGTACTGACAAATAATAAATGCAACTGAAGATAGAAGCAACTCAAAATATTATCTATTTGATCCATCAAATCAATATTTTTTAATTAGACAACCATAAAAGAAAATAATATTTGTATGTTTAAAATTTATACATTATATAATAATATAGATTAGTAATCACTTATCGTACCACACTAATGTTTAATTAGACAAAGTAATATTGGTTGGTTGGCGGAACATAACTTAAAACATTGAAAAAGAAGTGGAACATTATTTTCAAAAAAAGACTAGGCATGAACTTTTTTTTTCTATAATTTGTGCTTCTTATTTGTTGTCATATTTTTTTTATTTTAGGTTATCTCATTTTCTTAGTTAAACTTGTCATATTTTTATGTTTTAGGTTGTTTCATTTTTTGATTTTTAGGTTGTTATATTTGTTTATTTTAAGTTGTTGTTTTTTTTACTGGTTTAAGTTATTGCATTTTATGAGTTTAGATGTCACATTTTATTAATAAAAGTTGTCATGTTTTATCATTTTAGGTTACATATTTTTTTAAAAAAAATTTTATATATAAGAATTGTGAGCACATAGTCATGTCTATTTTCAAAATAAAAAAATAAGATTTAACTAAAATATTTGAGGAAGAAATGTGACCATTTGTGCCTATTTATTCTAAACAAATGAACCAAAACAAAACCCACGTGAAATTTATTTGCTTTTCCAGAGATTTTCCGCAAATCATACAAAAAGTGGGGCCATTCAAAATAGGGCATTAACTATGGTTTAGTAATTATTACATATTTATATAAATGTCATAGTGTATTTTTTTATTATGGAAACATTGGTTATCACATATATATTTAGCTAGACATATCTGATGGTACACAAAATTTATTGATGTCCTATCCAAATTAATTAGACATCTTCAGTGACAAATTCTATATAGACAAACTATGTAGGCATCTCAAGTATGACTAATTAGGTATCTTTCGTGATATGAATCTTATGTAGAAAAAAATTTATTGGTGTCTCATGTAGACCTAATATGAATCTCATGTGAAGAAATCTTCTATATTAAGTTTCCTATCTTAAAAAATAAAAAAAATTGATCCAATCATATGTATAAAACACTCGACCAATTTGATGCAATGATATTAACAATCTTTATTTGACATCAACTATATCTAATTTGAATATCCATCCTCATGATCGGAAAAAAAAAAACCTTCCTACACTCCCCACAAAAAAATTGATTTGACTTAACTATCTTATATAAAATGGTCGGTTGGTTGATTAAATATGATATTATTAGTGATTTTTATTCATCAACTGTTATAACTAATCTGAAGAGTTTTTTTTACTGTTAACCCAGAATTAAAAAAAAATTTCGAAATTAACCCACAGTTGCGAAAATTTGCAATATTGGCCTGCCACATCAGCTTGTCGAGCTCCCAGAGCTCGACAAGCTGCAGCAGCCTCTTGTCGCGCTCCCCAACCGCGACAACGACGTGTCGCGCTCCCCAAACACGATAACAGTGTGTCGCCGGTCCGGAACACGACATGTCTGCCACAGTTGTCGCACCTGGAGCATTCGACAACTTAAAAGATTTTTTGCGAAAACGGGGATTCGAACCCGGGCCAGAGAACACAGCAGCGAGCGCACAAACCAGTTGGCCTAAGGAACTTATCTGTTGTATAAACACTGGACATTTTAATATTGTGTATCTTCTTGTCGAATTGTGGAAACTCGACAAGCTGCGGTCCCCCCTTTATTTCCTTGGTTCAGTGGTCCAGTACACACTCACACACACACTCATTCAAAAAAACAGAACAACCAGCAGTTCACACACACACATTTGTAAAAACTCCGTCCTAGATCTAGCAAAATCCGTCCGATAAATTTATTCAGTGTAGAAGAGAAAGTTGTAGAGAATTGCGAGTTCTTCGAAAAGAGGTAAATTTTTTCGAAATGCATTTAAGATTCTGTTAATTATGTTGCTAATGACGTGATTAGGGTTTATATTTATGTTTATGTGTATATAAGAGTAGGTATTATGTTGTTTTTAGAAATATGTTTAGGAAATATGTGCATTTGTATATATGTTTGTAAAATAGATTTTTTTAAATGTATGTGTGTATGTATGTTTGGAAATGAATGTGTATATGTTTGAAAATAGGGGTTTATAAATGTGTGTGTGTGTTTGAAAAATAGATTTTAGAAATATATGTGTGTATGTTTAGAAAAATAGGGTTTTTAAATGTATGTTTGTATGTTTGGAAAATATGTTTTTGAAATGTATGTGTGTATGTTTAGAAATATATGTGTGTATGTTTGAAAAAATAGGGTTTTTAAAAATATGTTTGTATGTTTGGAAAATTGGTTTTTGAAATGTATGTGTGTATGTTTAGAAATATATGTGTGTGTATGTTTGGAAAAATAGGGTTTTTAAATATATGTGTGTATGTTTGGAAAAATAGGGTTTTTAAATATATGTTTGTATGTTTAGAAATATATGTGTATATGTTTGAAAAAATAGGGTTTTTAAATATATGTGTGTATGTTTGGAAAAATAGGGTTTTTAAATATATGTGTGTATGTTTGGAAAAATAGGGTTTTTAAATATATGTTTGTATGTTTAGAAATATATGTGTGTATGTTTGGAAAAATAGGTTTTTTAAATATATGTGTGTATGTTTGGAAAAATAGGGTTTTTAAATATATGTTTGTATGTTTAGAAATATATGTGTATATGTTTGGAAAAATAGGATTTTTAAATATATGTGTGTATGTTTGGAAAAATAGGGTTTTTAAATATATGTTTGTATGTTTAGAAATATATGTGTGTATGTTTGGAAAAATAGGTTTTTTAAATATATGTGTGTATGTTTGGAAAAATAGGGTTTTTAAATATATGTTTGTATGTTTAGAAAAATATATGTTATTGTTTGTATGTTTAGAAATATATGTGTATATGTTTGGAAAAATAGGGTTTTTAAATATATGTGTGTATGTTTGGAAAAATAGGGTTTTTAAATATATGTTTGTATGTATAGAAATATATGTGTGTATGTTTGGAAAAATAGGTTTTTTAAATATATGTGTGTATGTTTGGAAAAATAGGGTTTTTAAATATATGTTTGTATGTTTAGAAATATATGTGTGTATGTTTGGAAAAATAGGGTTTTTAAATGTATGTGTATTTCATTTTAGAAACTATGTGCACACAATAGAAAATATAAAATTAGGTTATTTTTAATTGTGCACATGCATACTGTATGTCTAAAAATTAGGTTTTGGACATATATGTGTATGTATTTAGAAATTATGAAACTAGGCTATTTTCAATTACATGCATGCATGCTCTATGTTTAGAAATTATGTTTTTTAAAATTAGGTTATTTTTAATTGTGCAGATGCATACTCTATGTTTAAGAATTAGGTTTTGTAAAATATATATGTGTATGTATTTAGAAATTATGAAACTAGGTTATTTTCAATTACATGCATGTATGCATGCTCTATGTTTATAAATTATGTTTTTCAAATGTATATGTGTATGTATGGTTTTAGGATCTATGTGCATGTGTGTAATGGTGTCATGTTATTTACGCGTGAGATGAATGTGTGTAGGGAATGGATAGTCCGAACAAAATTTCCATATTTTATGGTGACGGCATAATTCGCGAGGGGCAAAGTGGGGTTGATATGAGTCGTTGCCAGTATGTGACGGGCGAGCTGAGTGTACATAACACCTCATTTCTAGACCTGAATTTGTGGATCCTGAATATGTTCGGGAAGCGGCCTCGCGATGAAATGGCTCTAATCGAAGGGCTCATCGTTCGTGAGGTAGATAATGAGCCATACTGGGTGCTGCGCGAAATTAAAGGGGACAAATCTTGGAGTTCTTTTATTCGAAGAGTGGAAGACCCCCATGGCGGACTGCTCGGCCAGTTCGCGATGTATGTGCAGTTCTGCAACGTACGAGCAGCCGAGAGTGCGGTGGAGGGTGAGCCAAGCGTCATGCCCGGTCCTGCGAGATTCAGGGCTAGCGAGTGGTCGGATGTATTCTGCCATACTCGCGTAGATGTGTGCGAGGTACTGGATTGCCTTCCATCAGTGTCCGACGAAGATGATTCGACGGACTCGGAGGCATCCGATGGCTCTGATGATGATACTCCTGGTCCTCCGCAGGAGTGGCTAGATCACTCAGCATACAGTCAAGCTGTGTTGCCAACGGATCAGGGTTCGAGGTGGTCTTTCGAGCGCGGTGGCTTACAAGTAGAGCAGGAGTTTCAAAGCAAGGAAGATCTGAAGAATGCCGTGGCGAGCTGGTCCCTCGCAATTAACAGGCAATATAAGGTCGTCAAGTCAAACCCCAACCTTTTTGTAGCAGCCTGTGTAACAGCAGGCTGCCCATGGAAGATTCGTGCGATGCGGCCGAAGGACGACATCGGTTTTGTGGTGACAAGGGTTACCGCACACACATGCCTGCTCACGGAGGCGCTGGACAGACACAGGAACCTGACGTCGGCGTACGTCGGTAATATCATCCAGCCGGCTGTGCGAGAGAACATTTCGATAATGCCGAGAGAAATAATGAAGCAAGTTGCCGATAGGTGTGGGTACACTATAAGGTATGGAAAGGCCTGGAGAGCAAAACAGAAGGCAATTGAGGGCATGTTCGGCACATTCGACCACGGCTACAACAATGTGATGCGGTTGCTGCGCAAC
This sequence comes from Pharus latifolius, assembly GCA_019359835.1. Lineage (NCBI taxonomy): Eukaryota > Viridiplantae > Streptophyta > Magnoliopsida > Poales > Poaceae > Pharus > Pharus latifolius. The sequence goes on from CM033328.1 coordinate 1,892,560, forward strand.
ATCGCTCAGACCAACCCAGGCACATTTTTAGATTTCTTCGATCAGCCAGCTACACGTCGAGATGGTAGCCCCATACAGAACACTCGGGTACTCCGTCGATTATTCTGGTCATACCGCCAGTGCATCGAGGCATTTGCTTATTGTCGTCCAGTCATATGCGTGGATGGTACGTTCCTGACTGGAAAGTACAAGGGCTGTCTCCTCATTGCTGTTGCTGCGGATGCTAACGACCAACTGCTTCCATTGGCGTACGCCATCGTCGAGTCTGAAAACTCGGAAAGTTGGTTGTGGTTTCTGGTCAACGTGAAGCGGGCGGTTGTTGGTGATCGAGAGAAGGTGTGCATCATATCGGACCGCCACCGAGGGCTGCTCCATGCCATTGAGGTAATGCGCGGAGCCCCAGATGCTCCGTACAAATGGGAGGACGTGCGCAGCCGTTGGTGCATGCGGCACATTGCAGCAAACCTTTTCACACAATTCCGCAGTAAACAGATCATGGATTTGTTCAAGCGGCTGTGCATGCAAAATCAACCGAGGAAGTTCCAGGCTGTGTTCGACAAATTGGAGGCGCTGACAGTGAAGTACTCCACGAGGAGGGCCAGTAATGCTGCCGATGATGTAAACGTCAGCAAATTTTCCCAATGGATTCAGGACAAGGACATCGAGAAATGGTCCTTGCTGCACGACGAAGATGGCGCCAGGTTTGGGATAATGACGACGAACCTTTCAGAGGTGTGCAATTATGTGTTGAAGGGAGTCCGGTGTTTGCCGGTGACTGCTGTAGTGGAGATGACATGGTACCGCACAGCCGAGTACTTCAACAACAGAAGTGTAGCCGCCAAAACGCTAGTCGACGATCCCATGAGAACCTTGCCAGATGTTGTGCAGTCGTACTTGACTGCCCGCATAGACAAGGCCCAGCGGCACGAGGTGACAGTTATAAACAGACTGCACCGAATCATTCAAGTCCGCCTTCGGCAGAAGAACGTGAGCGGCCAACTGAGACCTGGACGGGTGCACGAGGTCATTCTTGGGGATGTCGCTGAGTGCTCATGTAACAAACCGAAGCTACTGCACAAGCCCTGCTCTCATGTCCTTGCTTCATGTGCGGCGCTCGGTGTGAGCCCTGCGCCTTACCTTTCGGAGTACTTCAGCCTCGACAACCTTTCAAACACATGGAGTGGCGTGTGGAGAGTTTTTATGACGCTCGGTGACTACAGAGTTATCCCTGCTGGCGAGACTACCTGGATCCCAGATGTAAATCTAAAGCGAACGGGTCCAGGGCGACGGAAGACACGCCGAATACACAATGACATGGATGAGTCACAGGGGGGTAGCTCACGAGCTAGGAAATGCTCGATCTGTAGGCAGCCCGGACATAGCAGGAAGGATTGTTTGAATGCACCCGGACCATCGACATAGCCTTGTAATAAACTTTGTAATATGCTTATCATTTGCATCGGATTGTTGTAATCTGTTTGAAACCTTGTAATATGATTCATGTTATGTTACTTTCATGTCGTGTGCTATCCATGGGTATGATACTTTCAATAACGGTTCCCGATGTATGTTATGTTACTTTCAATAATGGTTCATGTTTTATGTTTTGACAGGCATGGCTGGCGGAGATAGAGATCTTCCTGAGCTACTGAGCAGTACATGTGATCGTGGCCATCGCGGCCGCATCTTGTCCGAGGGCAGGGACTTGGAGCCGCTGGTAGTCCGTGCTCCCTTGGAGTACTGGCCTCTGCATGAGGGCTATATCCCCATCCTGCGGGCTGCAGGTTTATTGCCGTTCGCCCGTATGTTGCAGATAGGTCAGCATCTCACACTGGACAGGTCGTTGATCACCGCATTGGTAGATCGATGGCGTCCGGAGACCCACACTTTCCACTTCCCCTGGGGGGAGATGACAGTCACGCTGGAGGATGTCAGCATGCTGCTTGGTTTACCTGCCAGTGGACATCCCATCGTCCCCCGGCCAGCACGCTTGGATTGGCGCACACAGATGCACCTTCGATTTAACATCGTTAACCACGCCGACGAGATCCCGGCATCCAGGCGTGGTGTCCCCCACCGATTTCTGGCACGCTACCGTGAGTGCCCCGATGATGCCCCCGCCGATGTAGTTCGCCAGCATCTCTTCGCGTACTTGCTGGTGACGCTGCAGTATATTTTGTTCCCTTCCACGCACGGTGACACTGTGTACACGTGGTTCATTCCTCTGGTCGAGAGTATCGTCGATGCCGACGCAGGGGCCATGCCGCGTTACAACTGGGCGATGGCAGTGTTGTGCGCGACGTACAGGGGCCTTTGTGAGGCATGCTGCAGGACCGCAGCTGGATCGTTGCTTTCCGCATGCCCTGTACTGCTGCAACTGTGGTCATGGGAGCACTTCCCCGTTGGTCGCCCGCGTTTACAGCGGCCCATCCATCCGTACGTTGCGCCAGCCGACTATGATGATTGGGTGGACCGGCCGACCATGGGAGCCCGTTGGCTGGGAGGTCGGCCGAGGTGGTCATCATCACAGATTCACCGCTGTTACTTGGCGTACCTGGGAGAGTTTGATCTCCTATCGGACGCGCGCGTCATATGGCGGCCATGGACACCGGAGCACATCTCGCAGGTTGCACCGCATGGCATTTCCTCGCATTGCACCGCGGGCCAGGACTGCTGGCTTACACGCCGGCACATGGTGTTCTCACATGTGGTGGAGCCGTATTTTCCGGAGAGGGTGATGCGCCAATTCGGCCTACATCAGCAGATACCGCCCCCGGAAAGAAATCGACAACGCCATCTCCCGCGGCAGATTCACGTGTATGCCTCGAACATTTTCTATATCTCATGTACACACTCATATTTTTTTATTTCTTTGCTTTATGTGCATCGCGTCACCTTTTGCAGACAAACACGTAGAGGAAAACACTCTGACAACTGGCAGATCAAGAATTCCAAATGGGTCGACGAGTGGGAGAACCACGCGGCGACGGATGTTGTTGTGGAGGAGCGCCCGTATGACCCTGGGACGTCCCAGGCCTATCTTCAGTGGTACGTGCCACGCACCCGCACGCGACTCGCTCGTGCGGCCCCCCCATCGCCGACAGAACTATCACATCAAGACAGTCTTCGACTCGGCCTTGATGTTCATTTCCCAGGCCAGATACATCGCTCGGTACGTTCGTCTTCGCTGGATACTTATGTTGGTCTCTTATCTTATCTATTTTTCCATAGTTCCCATATGAGTTTCGCATGTGCAGGGTGACTTAGCGTTCGGCATCGACAGTCAAGCGGCAAACCTGTCGTCTCGCTTGGAAGGTCCTCCACGCTTCAAGGCGATGGCGCGTGCTGTCCTACATTCCATCCGTGTAGCAGCACAACGAATCTTGTTCGACGCTACTTGTGGCCGAAAGACAGATGCATCGGTTCCACACCGGAGAGGGGCCCGGCCGCCCAGCCCGATGTCAGCCCGGCCTAGCCTGGGTGGTGCTCGACAGAGCACTTCGTCAGCACGGCGCAGTCATCGTGACACATCGCCGACCTGGGGAGGTGACATACCAGGGACGTCCGCCGGCCCATCTCGGCTTCATCGTTCCTCGTCAACGCACAGTGCTCGACGCAGAGATCTGCATATTGGGGGCCCGTCGACACATCGCACTCCCGATTCAGATGACTCTGATGACGACGACGGCATCCGTCGTCAACACGAGGACGACATTCGTCGTCAAGACAGGGACGATGCGAGTAGAGCCTTGGCAGAGCGGTTTGCGGCTGACAAGGATTGCGGCCAGGCTCATATTGAACAGGCTCTCCAGGGACAGAGATACTCAATCCCTTGGAGGTCTACTTGGGACAGTTGGGGGGATTCCGCCCACGACCACATGCATGTGGATGACGATCGTGGGTACTACGCTCCGCAGGGGGCCGACCCCAGTGGGGTGGCACCACAGGAGGACAACCAGGAGTGGATCTCCCACATGTTCGGGTTGCACGACCCTCATGCACATCAGTACTACCAACCGGATCAGTTGACGCCTACCGAACTCCAAGATCACCCTCCACCGACACAGCCATCTCAGGGTCATGCAGGTACTGAGCGACATGGTCCTTCTACCGCAGCTGGACAGCGATCACATGTGCCACCTGATCCGTACTCACCATCGCCTTTTCAAAGAGATAGGCATGGGCATGGTCATAAGAGGGGTCGTCCGAACCCATAGCGGACATGTACTAACACTTTTATTTTCCAGTGTGTTACATTCAAAATGAATCATGCAGTTCACTAGATTTCTTATATATTTTTATTATATGATACATACTTACGTATATTTCTATAGATATAATACATATACATATACATATATATATGTGCATGTGTATATATATATATATATATATATATATATATATATATATATATACAGTATGTATGTATTTATGTATGTACAGTATGATGGGAAAAACTCCTAGCCCAGCTGGTGGGAACTCTCTTCTACCTCGTTGTCCACCTGGGTTCGAATCCCCACTGATCTTGATTTGGGTTCACAGAATAAATTTTGATATTTTAGGGTTTGAGATAGATTAGGGTTGAACTGATCTTCTTACTGCCAAACATAAAAGTCTTTACAAGCCAGATTCAATTCCATCTCTAAATCTCAGATCTATCAATCCTATTCTGTTTTCGAAAACAGGATTCTAATTACCCTAAATACTCATAACTCATATTTAGCTAAATCTTGCCCTAATCCATATCAGATTATTCTTGGATTATGATCATGGGTATGTCAATACCTTAATCCAGAAAGTTGGCAGCCAAATCGTATCATCTAAGCCGTTTTCACATATCAGTCCAAATTATATCGTAATTTAGTCTTTTATTTGATATTTAGAAATCCAAAAAGGCTAAAATCTTCAGATTAATTCCAAATTCAAAATTTCTTTAGCAAATCTTTTTCAAATGCTATTTGATACAATTTTCTCTTCTGTGCAGATTACAAAATCACATTTTAAAGGCCATAATTCAAAATCGACAAAACTCAGACTTATTTTACCCTAAAGTACCCTATTTTCAGTTTATATCGAAAATCATCAAATCAAGTCGTATTTTATCAAATCTCTTGTTAGATGAGTATAATATATAAGTTTACATTTATTTATGAAATCAGATTACAAATAAATCAACAATGTATAAGTTTACATTTATTATTTGTGAAATATTATAAGCCCTTGTCGAACTCTGCACATACGAGCAGTTGAGCTGGTCTTGTCGTGGCCGTGGAGCACGACAAGAGCTTGTCGTGCCTGTGAGGCACGACAAGCCCTAGTCGTGCTCCACGGCCACGACTAGTAGCTATCCGTGCGACTTGCAGCTTGTCGAGCTCCCAGAGCTCGACAAGCTGACGTGGCAGGCCGTTTCTGCAATTTCTTACAACTGTGGGTCAGTTCTGCAATTAATATTTAAATACGGGTTAACAGTAAAAAAAACTCCTAATCTGAATGGTCTATTCTCACAAATCATAGTCGGAGGGGCAAGAAACACTAGCTAGTTTGCTATTCTCCCCCCAAACACAAATTTTCGTGAGCCGACCCCACGCCTCGCCCCCCGCGGGGCGCGGGCGCGACATACCGGCCCAATCTCTGACCGACAAGGAGACCCCACCGAGTCAGAGACTGATACCGTGTGGGCCCAAGCAGTTCCACCTACCCGACTGGGTCTCTCACCTCCCCGGCCTATAAATACACACCCCCCCTCCCAATCCCTCTACCCTCGAGACCGAACTAAATTTCCCCTCTCTCTCGCAAACCCTAGCCGCCGAGAGAGAGAGAGAAAAAAACCTAGAATTTTCGCCGGTCGCAAACCCTAGCCGCCGACGATGTCGAGGTGCTTCCCGTACCCGCCTCCGGGATACGTGCCGAAGGCCGCGGCGGCGGCGGCGGCGGGGGTGCAGCCGCCGGCCGATAAGGTTTGTTCGCTCGCGTGTGCCAACAAATCATTATCGTTTGCTTGCTCCTATAGGGGGATTCAAAGCAGCAAATCTTGCATGGCTCGAACAAATTTTGTGATGACTAGCAATCTAGCGTGGATGAGATTTGTTTTGTGGTTGTTGATGGCTTCTTGTTTTGCTGGATCTTGCTTCTCACATCCATCTAATCGCGCGGCCGGCGCGAAATCTTGGTTTGGTTAGCGAGTGGGATCGGAGATTTGATGTGGTTAGCATCGGTATTTCCCTATTGGGATCGGAATCGGCATCGGTGATGAGCAGATTGCGTTTAGTTTGTTGAATTAGAACTTGTAGATTGGCTATCCATAAACTGTAATCAGAAGAGGAATTTTGGGGGAGGTTTAAACTTTAGATTTTGATTCCAGCTTGGCTAAGAAGAACTGTTGCTTTTAATTTAGGTGCAAAATCTTGATTTGGTTAGCTGGCAGCATTGGAGATTTATGTGTTTAGAAGCAGTATTTCCTGACTGGGATCGGAATTGGTGGTGGTTGGGTCAGCGGAGTGCGTTTTGATTGTGCTTGAATTGCGGCTTGTAAACATAAGAATTGGAGCTGTCATAGGTGGGGAGGAATGTGTGGGTGGAAGGGGGAGATTTATACTGTTGGTTTTGATTTGCAGCAGAGTTAGGAAGAAGATCATCCATTAGGGGGCTGAAATATTTGCAGGGATTAACTTGGGGTAATTGAGAGAATTCTTATGTTTTTTGGTTTCAATTATTTATGTGTGTGACCCCAGGACTAATTGAGAGAATCATCATTTTAAAAAAATATTGTGGAATATGGGGAATGAGATGGATTTGTCTGTGAGGTTAATTTGGCTCTGTTCTAGGTGAAGTTGTGAAGCGCATTTTTCAAGTGAAGACTTGTGAATCCCTTGAATGATACTAACACAAGTTGAGAATAAAATCTGCAGCCATCCGTGACTGTGTTCTTAGCTTTGAGTGTCTTTTTTTCAATGGACGCCTCTCTTCTGTTCCAGCCAAATTTTGCGCTGTCTTTGGGTACTTCCATTGCTTGGCAAAAGCCAAAATTTGTTCTTAATAAATTTACTCTTTTCCTGCTATAGATTCTGAGCATTGCATAGGATGTTTTGCCTTGTGACGGTAGAAAAATTGTATCCAGATTAAAAGCTGATCATAAGTGATATAGTTGAGTTTAGGGTAATTGGTTGCTGACACATTTGACAGTCTATTGGCTGGTTGCATTAGTTTTTGTTCATCAAAATGTTTTATCACTGTTTTGACAGAGTTTATGGTGTTTTGGTCTGATTGGCCGATCTGTAAACATGTGATTGATTTACTTCTCTACTTGTTTTGAATGGGGGTGTTTCTTTCTACTTATCTGTTTTTTTTTTTCTGTTCCTTTTTCTGGTTTTAGCACATCTTATGATTTGTACATGTCATGCTCACATGTCATCTGAACTTATATAATGTTATCTGATGATCAATGTGCTTTGTGGAACTAGGGTTTGATACTCTGGTAGTATCTCTCTTATTTTGTATCCAGAACATCAAAATTTAATCCAGAAAATTCATTGTATAATACTTCTTGGGAACTCTTTTGTGCGATACAAAATTGGCTTTATTTTGTGAGCTTGGCTTTCTTTGCATGTTTTCTTGATATACTAAATTTGTTCAATTTGCCTTCATTTTTCTTTTCTTAGTCTAATATGCTGGATACCTTTTGGTTTGTGAAGAATAGCGTACAGACTAAAGAATTGCCTTCAATTTGGTATCTGGGGAACGATTTGTATGTTGGATTTGTTTGTGTGCCTCTCTGATTTTTCAATGACATCAACTTACTGGATTTATCGCATGTGGGGTTTGCTGTAATTGTGGTGTTCTTCAGGTTTTAATTTATCACTTTGCTGTTATTGGGCCTGGAGGGATAGAAAGGAAAAGGATTTTCTATTATTTGTGGGGGCTAAAGGGGAGTAAGTCCAATGCAATTCTAATTACTGAATTGTTGTAGTGAACATTGTTTGGCCTGTTTTGCAAAGGACAGATGTTTACTGTTAATTACTGATAGAACATGGGTGCATTGTACATTTGATTTCTGTTGTAAAATTACATGTGTAAAGCTTGAATCTGGATGCATTGTAGTGTTATGATTTTTTACAACACATGCTGCTTTGCATTCCCGTCGTCTGTTCTAAATTGGAACTGACGATTAATCTGGTGGCTGAAGCTCCAGAAAGAAAGGGAAATGTTGCAAAAGAAGGAAAAAAAGGAAAGGAAGAAAGAGAAAAAGAGAGAAAAGAAAGCCACCCAGCAGGCTGAGAAGCTTGATATATCTGGACCCAGTTCAAAGCATGATCATAAAAAGAGAAAGCATGAGGATGATAATGTTGCTGCCCAGGTGACAAGGAAAGCTTCCAAAGATGTGAACGAGCAATTGGAGAAGAGTGCTCTCTCTGAAGAGCATGGGGCTCCTTGCTTTGTTCAGACTTTGTGCGGTTCTCCAGAGAGTTCACAGAACAGCAATAAGAGACGAAAGGTTATTGTATCAGCTAGTCCTAATCAAACGAGGAATGGTTAGTGGTTCTTTCTGAATTTTTTTTTTGCTGCAATCTCTCTTAAAAGAGTGCAGTGTGTGATGCTGATTTTTGATTGTATGCTCTTGTAGGCATTGTTCGTATCAAGCTACATCCTATGAATCAAAGAAGAGAGTCAGAGTCACCTGAGTCCATGCCAGTGAAACCTAGAGTTTTTGAACAGCAACCAGTCAAAAATGTGGGATCAGATCAATCTACGATCAGGAGGCAAAGTGAGGTCCAACCCCGCAGAAATGCAGTGAAACCATTTGTTGCCCCAGTGCAAAACATCATGACTAAAAGGAAGTATGGTTCTCCAGGGTTGCCAGTTGAAACACAACAACAGTGTGTAAAGATCATGGGCAGGGCTGATAATGGGGTGCAGAGACTTGGACATCAGTTGACACTGAAGGATGATTCCCCAGGCATGCCAAAACAAGTCAATGTGCAGCAACGTCTAAAGGTCATTGACAGAGTTGATAATGCTGTGGAGAGACTTGGACCTCAGTCGACACTGAAGTATGATTCCCCAGACAGGCCAACACAAGTCAATCTGCAGCAACAACATCCAAAGGTCATGCAGAGAGTTGATAATGCTACGGAGAGACATGTACCTCAGCTGACACTGAAGGATGATTCCCCAGGCATGCGAAAACAAGTCAATTCACAACAACGCCCAAAGGTCACTCAGAGAGTTGATAATGCTGTGGAGAGACTTGGAGCTCACTTGGCATTGAATGATGATTCTCCAGGCATGCCAAAACAAGTAAATCTGCAGCAACATCCAAGAGTTGATAATGCTGTGCAGAGAAGACTTGGACCTGAGTCGACACTGAAGGTTATACCCAGAGTAGATTCTTGGTCATCTGAAAAGGTGGTAAGAGAAGTTGATAATCCACCGGTAAAGCAAAGGGTTGAACCAGCACTGGTGAAGGTGGTGCAAAAAACTAGTCCTCAGATGTCGTCGAAGGTGATACAAAGGGACAGCTGTCAGTTTCCTGCAGAGGCATTGCAAATAATAACTGTTGCTGTTCCACCTGGCCAGATAGCCGCAGAGCAACATGCAGTGCTGCAAAAACCAAAGGTGTCCATGGAGCCTTCTGTTGTCAAGCAGCAACAGAAGGATGCCACTGCTAAAGAAGAGCCTTCCTTCTCTGGAAGGAGCTCAGAGGGAACTCCAGTTCAGGAGGTGCAGAAGTCCAGCTTGGACCGGAAGAGCCGCAAGGCTGAGAAGAAAGAGAGGAAGTTCGCAGACCTGTTTGTTACCTGGAATCCATTACCCATCCAGGTGGAATGTGCAATTGATCGTGATCAGGACTGGCTGTTTGGTAGCAGTGCAAGGATACCTGATTCCAGCACAAGCAACTGCAGAGTCAGTGACGGCTCGGTGCCTTGTCAGTTGACCGAGCAGCCATTCTCGCTTCAACAGGGAGCTTTCCATTTGCCGGACGTCGACTTGTTTCAGTTGCCGTATGTGGTCCCTTTTTAGTTGTCGGCATGTAGTGCAGTGCTTGGTGTAGCAACCAAGCAGTATGAGTTTAGTGTTGGGAGAGGGGAGAGCTGTGAGGTATTGTGGGAACTAATGTTTCCTGACCTCAATTTTCCAGCTTTGTACTGTCATTGAAATTATCTCAATGGATGATGAGATTCGAGCATATTTGTTAATTTGTGGAGTGAGCATTTGAGCCCATTTGAGCATATTTTATTTGTAAACAGCTCATTTAAGCCTTCAGGTCATACAGTGTAAAAGCCAACTCGAAGGCTAAAACTTTGTTAATAAAATTAAGTCCTAATTTGATCTAGACTTACAAAATATGCAGTGCAGCAGCATCGAAATCTCCACCTGTGTCATATTTTGTAAATTTAATCACTAATATCTTCATAAATATTCAAAATATTTTAAAAATATTTTTATGATCTAATGAGTAAATGATATGTGAATTTAAGTTTTCACATGAGATATCATTAGGTTAATAGTCTCAAGTTTTTGTGAAAAAAAAAAAGAATTTATGGAAGTCTCAGGTCATACACGTGCATACTACCGTGTTTAGCAAAGCGGGTGACTTGTAGCAGCCTAGTGGGGACGATGGCAAGAGCACGACCATGATTGTCATACTATCGACGTTCATGTATGAGGGCGAGGCCGAGGTGGTGGACTATGCTGTGTGCGTTGGACAAGTGGAACACGGTGACAAGGTGCACCGGATGTCTGAGTGCACGCATTGGTTCCACATTGAGTGTGTTGATGTGTGGTTGTGCACGCAGTTTGTGCGACTGTCATGTTGTTCACAACCACAGATAGCCTTGCTCGAGGCGCCAACGGGCTCGAAAGGGGATGACAAGATGGCATATACATGCGTGCAAGTTCGACAGTTTTTTTAATAAAAAACATGTACACATAAGAAACTCATGTATGCTTTGGAGTCCAAGTTGGCATCCATCAAGTTCCATGTCAAGTATTCATTCGTCATACTAATAGAATGGGACGATGAGACAAATCAAAATACTGCGGGAGATCAAATCAACAAAATTAGAGTATAAGGTCTTGGTTGTAACAAATGAATAATAGAGGGGTTTCTAGTGTAATTTTACCTTATTAAAAACACGTTCATCTTTTTGAGCTATAATAAGAATTGCTATGAACAAGAGACATATCATGACGAGTCAATTGCACAAATATAATTAAAACTTGTTCAAATCTGTGAGTTATACTAAGCCATGGCATGTTCAAGAAGACATCATGATAAATCCTCGCACAACTTAAACTCAAATTTATCAAAATTGCCATAAACCAAAATACGAGAGTGGATATAGTACTTGATATGCACCACAAGATTGTAAATTGAACTGGGGAGAGCACGGGTACACTGGTATCTGTTATCTCTTATCCAAGATGCACAGAGCTAAAAAGAAAGACACATATTTATACAGGTTCACGGACAGAAGACTATCCTCTACTTTCTATTGGAACTCCCTTTTAGATCATTCCAAAGGAAGTCACTAAAGGGGGTATCAGTTGTCTTGTACTATATCAACAGATGATAGAGTACAAATGATGATCATAGGGTGGGTGTAAAACGCTTGGGAGCCTTTATGACTAATTAGGTGACTCACTTATACAATGAATCTACCTCTGAATGAGTGATTCTGGGGGCATGTTGGCGAAATGAATATGAGGTGGTCATCGGCTTTGTTGTTCTTCTGTTGAATCAAATCTTTGATTGTTAGATGGGATTGGCTCTCTGGCCATGACGAGACAACTTTTTATAGCTTGCCACCTCGTCGTAATCCATTAGAACTAGTAGATGTCCTTCCCAGATTGTATTAGGATTTTGTCTTTGGGTTCCTTCTTTATGATAGTTACCAATTAAGAATTTCTTTTGAGGTATATGAATTCCCTTTTGGATTGGCATTAGGAATGCAGAGCTCATTCTATGACAGATAGCCCCCCAATGTCGACAGAAATTGAGTGTCGCACACTATCGAGTGGTTTTTGGTTGACACTGTACTACTGATTGAGAGTCTAGGAAGTACATAGAGCAATATTCTTTCATCGACCTATTATTTCTCATAGTCGTTCTTAACGCTGTTGATCATGCAAACTCTTATGCCAAGCAAAAAGGCAAAATGACTGCAAAAAAATCTCGAGAAATGGAACCATTTGATGATTTTAGCAACTGTTAGTGCTAATGGATGCACCTTTTCATGCAAAAATGGTTGAGAAATTGAGGCGACACTTCTCTTTTGATTTAAGTGAAGGCCTCCTTCTCCTATATGCCATTAGCATCCCTTTGTGAACTCATTCCAAATCTTGCCCTTGCTCATCTTTCATGCCCTTCGACACTTCTTGCCTATGGTCAATTAAACCTTCTTCACGATCACTCAGAGGTAAATTGACGCCCTCTTTCGAGAGTGGCTTCCCCTTGCCGACGTTGTAGTTGACATTCTTGGGCATTGCGAGCTGCCACCGTCGACAGGCTTGGGCCGAATCGTGGGGTATGAAGCACAAATGTGGACTAGGCTTTGGTTCCCAGAGCACCAATTCCTTGGGTGTACCTTTTCTTACTTAGTCACCTTCGTCTTCCTCTACAAGGGGTATCTTAGCATACAGGCTACCATCCCAATGCTGATGCACTTCTTCACCATCCAAGCATCCAGATGGGAAAATCATCACACGGGCCAAGCATACTTGAAGTTATGTTAGGACATGGCGGTCAAATTCCTTGTGACTGTAGGGAAAGATAGCTTCGACTCATGGAGGGAAAAGTGGTTCTTCCTGTACCGGCAATCAGATAGTTGTTCGGTCTTTGATGGAGCATCAATAATTGGCTGGAACTTCCCCAACAAGCCCTTCCTATCGCTAGAGTAGGGATGGGTGAAGGCGATCGCCAACCTTAGGTCCACAATGATGATGTGGAAAATTATCGAGGAGTACCTCAAGGTGCATATCTCTCCGCTGTGGGTGCGATCTATGGTTTCTTATTTGCTGAAGTTGCAGCATAATTAGAATTTTGAGAGCATCAATGGTAAGCGACTAATTACTCTGCTGCTTTCTTGCTTCTCTTCCTATTTAGGGAACCCTTGCTCATCTTTTCTTGTCTTGGTAGTGCTTATTGATGAAGAGGCTTGAGTGAAGGCAAAATCATTGTTGGAAACCCCACCCCCAACGAATTTTCTTTGACTGCTTCTGCTAGGACACAAGTAGTCAGGTCTTTCTTGGTCATCAAGGAAGAATCGGCCCTTGCTTTTTCTTGGAGATCGGTGGGGCCAATTGTTGATTTAGGAGCGGCCACAGTTTATTGTAGTGTCGGTCAAGGGATCAGTATTGTTGGGGACAACTGTTGCATCTAGGCCCCTATTATTGTGGATTTTGATTATTGATAACATTAAGTATTTTTATCTAATCATGTATTTGAGCTATATGTATGCAGAGACCTAAGAACTATTTTACCCAAGGTCACAGTATTGCCCAAAATCGCAAGCACAAAGTTGGCAAGAAGAAAGCTGCAGAAACCTAAGCTATCCGGAGGATCTACAAGTCGCAAACACAAGGTCGTGAGCCGAGGTCGAAAGCACAAGGTCGCAGTGTTGTCCGAGGATGCAAGTCCAAGGTCGCGAGCTATGGTCGCAAACGCTAGGTCGCCAAGAATGAAGCTACAAAAGACTTAAGGTAAAATGCGTATTTATTTTACCGGTCTCGGTGTTTGGAGTTTGATCGGTTTATAGAAATTTGTTTTTAGTTTAAACCGTACTATTAAGAGGGGTTGCAAGTCCTCTCTACATTTCCAACATAAACCGAGAAACTCTTAGGTCACTGCATTGCATTCTTTTCGGTTGGATTTGTTTTGAAAAGATTTGGTTTTTCAAATGAGTTTTTGATATATCCCTTTAAATTATCTTTCAAACGAGCTATCAAAAACTTAAATCGGACCTCTAGATCAAAAGTTATAATTATTTTTATCTATGCTGACTGTCAGTATTCTATGTTGATTGTCAGTCTGTTTAAACTGACATTTGTCCAAAGAGTGTGTTTTTTGTGCCAAAAATCTTTTGAACTAAACTGACTGTCAGTATGCCATGCTAACTGTCAGTATGCATTTCGACCTCGAGCTGATTGTTTTGAGTTTCTGTTTTAACTGGTCGATTTTGTGGTCCATACTGACTGTCAGTATGTGATGCTGACTGTCAGTATGAGATGTCAGTTTCCATATATGACCAAAAACAGCTAGCAATGTTTTATCCGTGATTTTTGTTGAGCTGTGATTGTGGACACTAACTGTCAGCATGACAAACTGACTGTCAGTTTGTGCTGATTTGTTTCCTTTTTCGACCTCAAACGGCTAGCTGAGTTTTCTCTGATTTTTACTTCTTTCTTGTCGTGACCCATGCTGATTGTCAGCATGTCATGCTGACTGTCAGTATGCACTGTCACTTTTACAGCTCGTGCACAACGGCTCTTTTGTTGCTTTGAGCTATAAATTGAGGATTTGAGCAGATGTTGTCAACAACAAGCAGCCTCCTTCTCATACATACACTTGAGCATTTGTTTTAGAGTTAAAAATCTTGATCTGTTGATCAAGTCTTGAACTTTGTGATCCACTGAGTGCTTTCGTTCATATCATCTGCATACTTAGAGCTTCTCGGTGCGTGTTGGAGGTGTAGAAGAGACCTTGCAGCTTGTTACTCTAGGTGAACGCCCTCACCTAAACGGTTTGGTGGCGTGGCCGTTGACCTCTTCTGTGCGGAGATTGTTGAAAAGGCTCGGCGTGATTGTAAAAGGCATCGGTGTTCGCCTTTCCGGAGTGGACAAGGGGCAACCACTAGTGAGAAATATTCTTCGTGGATATTGAAGCAAGACTCATTCATTTGAGTGCTTCAACAAGGAGTAGGGGAGACCGGGCGAGTCTCCGAGACCTCGGGAAAAATCCTTGTGTTTGTTATCTTTATCTTTCTCTTTTAATTGTGCAATATTAATTTGTTGTTTCTTTGCAAAAGTTGTTTTAAATTAAAGTTTTTAAAGCCTCCTATTCACCCTCCCTCTAATCGGCATCCTCAATCCTTCAACAACGATGTCATTCATGTTCTTCCTGCCATTCCTATCCTTGAAGTGAGGATAGGGGCAAAATCCTATGATACTCGGATGACTTGGAGGACATGTACCGTCTCATTAAGCACCACCGGGTTTCTCAAATTTCCATGTACCTAGATCTAGTTGTGGGAGCGAGTACTTTTGCGAGCTTGGGCTGCATAGTTGTCTTGGAGGTCTTGGAGTATCCAGCCGGTCAATCTGATGGAGGAAGTTGGCTTGCACTCGTAGGTGACTTCTAAAGCATCTTTGGAGATTGTCGGCCAACAGAATTGGCGCCTGCAGAGATAACGTTCGCTCTGACACTTGGGGAATTGGTCGTGCACCAAGTGTCTGGTGATGTTATAGTTTTCTTGCTCCAGTGAACAAAACGAGTCTAGAAGGTGAAAGGACTAACCTTCCCCCATCGCAGGGTGTGGATCTCGACACCATTGTGATGAAAACCGCTGTGGAATTGGCACAATTGGATGAAGAGACTGATCCCCCTACTTCGCATGACAAGAGTCCTTGCATTGATGTGCTAGTTTTAGAAGTGGCACATGATGACGAGGGGGCTAATATCCTCTCTGGAGTAGCCATGGGTATTGGCACTGTAGAAGGCACTGAGCCTTTGAGCTTTCGGGAGTAAATCCACCCGAGGACATCATCGTGTTATGATGCATGAGTTGTCCACTCGCCACAAGCACCTTATAAGTCATGGCAATTCCATCAACCAAGTATATTGTCGAGAAGGTCTAGCTTTAATTAAGAAATTTGGTTTTTACTGTTGAATTTAGCTCTTGACTTTTGGTCAGTTCAAATTCTCAGCAAGGTGGTTTCTTCTTTTGGCCATCTTAGGGAGTGGGATGGTAATTATCAGCAGACGAGGGACAAATCTCATGCAATGGTAAAATGCTTAGTGACAACTCTTGCTGACATTCCCTGTTACATTGTGATTTCTGAGCCTAATGAAATTCTTGGTCGAAGCTGGACGGTCCAAATTGTTATTTGTCATGTTAGGCATACTGGTGCTCTGGATGGTGATGAAGATGAACCTAAGGATCCACACCCTCCTCCGAAAAATGAAAATGAGAATTTGGATGATCAAAATGATGAGGAAGACAATGCTGGGGATAATGATATTAATGAAGGAAATGGAGACCCCATCGGGATGCCTTGGTTCCCCAGCAGTCGGAAGTCTGGGATGCTTGGTGCCATCAAGATTTTCCTTCTGACTCGTCATCTTCTAAGTCTTTGTTATCGTTAGAGATTTCTCCTGAGGTTTGATTCAACTCTTTGCAGTGGTTTCAGCTTGACTTGGGGAATGTCCAAAGAATGCTTAATACCTTAATTTGTTTAAGAGTTTCTTGGTGTCTTTTCAATGCTGCTGCTCCTAGGAGATCTTCCTCCTTTGGTTTCTCACTTACTTTCAAGAAGCAATCTAACTTAAACTCTCTCAGGTAATGCAAGGGCAAGACTCCTTTGGTGGCCCTAGGTCTTCGTTGAAGCTCGAGGCTGGCGGCAAAATTAAATTTGTTACAAGTCTGGGTCCTCTTCTCAAATTTCTCTAGAACTCTCTGTGGAAAATGTTACAAGCTTTTGGAGTTAGTTGTGGAATTCCCTTGGAGATGATCTCTAAGGAGATGTTACAGCTCCTCTGATAGTTGACATTGATGATTGATTTTGATTTGTGCTTTTGTGGGTGTGGATGTTGTTTTTTGTTTTACCTTATGATTTGTAATACTATTAATCCTTTTGTAGTTCTGATTGACAATGATCCAAATACTATGACCTAGCTTGTCATGGTATGTTGTGTTTTGAACCTTTGGAGTTTTTATGGATAGTTTTAAGCATTTTAACATTTTTAATTGGAACATTAGAGGTCTTAATACCTCTAATAAGAAGATTGTAGTTCATAATAAGCTTTTGGAAGACAATTGCTCTATTCTTTGTTTACAAGAACAAAAATTGAGGAGTTTGACACCATCTTGATTAAGTCTTTTTGTCCGAAAAGCTAGAATTGTTTGAATTTGTGCCTTTCAGGGGTAGTTTTGATGGGATTTTGATAGTTTGGAACAATGTCTTATTTCAAAGAGGAGTTGTCCATAATGATTATTGTCTCACAGTTATTCTTAAGAATAGATTCTGGTAAATCTTGGATGATTTCTAATATATATGGTCCATGTTGCTCTTAGGAAAAATTGGAATTTTTGTCATGGTTCCATAATATCTCTGTTCCTCCCCATATGTTGTGGCTGATCATGGGAGACTTTAATCTCATACGTTTTCCTGATAACAAAAACAAGGGCTTATTTCATAATGGTGAAGCTGATTTTTTCAATGCAGCCATCAATCATCTTCAGCTTGAGGAGATAACCATTAAAGGAAGAGAGTTTACTTGGTCAAATATGCAATCTCAACCAA
Organism: Pharus latifolius; assembly: GCA_019359835.1. NCBI lineage: Eukaryota > Viridiplantae > Streptophyta > Magnoliopsida > Poales > Poaceae > Pharus > Pharus latifolius. The sequence continues at coordinate 1,910,080 of CM033328.1, forward strand.
TCTTGGAGAAACTAGATTGGTTTTTGTAAATGAAGAATGGTTAAATGTCTTCCCAAATACTATTGTTAGGCCTTTATCTGATCATATTCCTTGTATTATTCAGATTTCTTCCCTCATCCCTCATGCAAAATTATTCAGGTTTGAAAATTTTTGGTCTTCTTGTCATGGTTTTCATAAGGTGGTGGCTAGCTCTTGGAATAATAGGTACATTGATAATAATGTTGCTAGAAAGATTGGTCTTAAGTTCAAACTACTAAGAAGGACATTGAAACGTACCATTGGTGCAAGCAATTCAAGATTTCTAATACTCATATGGATAACTCTAACTTTATTCTGTCCTTGTTGGATGGACTGGAAGAACAAAGAGACTTATCCCGACAGGAAATTAACTTTAGAAATATTTTGAAGAAGCATATTAAAACTTTGCTAAGAAATCTGAATGAGCACTGGAAGCAACGAGGTCGCATATATTGGGCCAAGCTAGGGGATAAGAATACTAAGTTTTTTCATTCAGTAGCCTCCAATATTTTTCAGGTTAATCCTATTGTCTCTATGAGGGATGAAGCAAATTTTGAACTCCTTAATTATTCAGATATAGCTCAATATCTTTGGTTATCTTTCAAAGATAGATTAGGCTCCTCTAATTTTAATAGCATATTGTTTAACCTTCATGAACTTATTAGGGATTTGCAAAGGGATTTATCTCAGTTGGAGGATAATTTCTCTAAACAGGAAATTGATTCAGTTGTTCTTCACATGCCAAAGGATAAAAGTCCAGGCCCTAATGGTTTCAGTGGGTCTTTTTTCATGCTTGTTGGTCCATTATTAAACAATATTTCTATGAGTTAATCCAATAATTTCATAATGTTCAAGTGGATATTGGAAGAATTAACTCTTCGTTTATCACCTTAATCCCAAAGAAGGATGGTGCTTGTAAAGTTTCAGACTTCAGGCTGATTTCTTTACTTAATTGTTCTCTGAAGATTATTACTAAAATCCTAGATAATAGACTTCAGCAAGTGATCACTTCAATCGTTTATCAAAATCAATGTGGTTTAATTAAATCAAGGTCTATTCAAGATTGTGTTGCTTGGGCTTTTGAATATATTCACATTTGCAAGTCTTCTCAAAATAGTTATGTATTGCTTAAGTTGGATTTTGAAAAGGCCTTCGACAAGATTGAACATGGAGCTATTCTAAATACTTTAAAAGCTAGGGGCTTTGGTGATAAATGGACTGGTTGGATCCAACAATTGTTAGGATCTGGTTCTTCTAAGGTTTTGTTGAATGGTATCCCAGAAAAACAGATTCACTGCAAAAGGGGTGTGAGACAAGGAGACCCGTTGTCACCTTTACTTTTTGTATTAATAGCTGATTTACTTCAGTCCATTCTGAATTTGGCAAAGATAGAGGTCTTCTTACCCTTCCTATTCCCAACTATTTTAATAGGGACTTTCTAATTGTACAATATGCTGAAGACACTCTTATCATTTTTAAGGCTAATGTTAGGGAAATCTTTCTGGTCAAAGTTTTGTTACACTCTTTTGCTAATTTCACGGGACTCAGGGTTAATTTCTTTAAATCCTTCCTGGTTCATATCAATTGTTCTAATGAATTGGTTACTGATTTGGCTGGTATCCTTGGCTGTCAAATTGGTACTTTCCTATTTACTTATCTTGGTCTACCTCTTGAAATTGCTAAGCCTAAAATTGTGGATTATGATACTTTGATATGGAGAATTGAAAGAAGACTTTCTGGTTGGCAGTTTTCTTTTCTTTCAATGAGAGGAAGACTTACTTTAGTCAATTCAGTGCTCTCTTCTCTTCCGATGTTTTTTATGTCTTCTCTCAAACTTCCTTCTACTGTAATTAGTAGGATTGACAAGTTAAGAAGGGGTTTTCTTTGGAGGAGTCAAAGTGGTTGCCATGGAGGACATTGTTTGGTTGCTTGGAATAAAGTCTACAAATCTAAATCAAATGGTGGACTAGGGATTATTAATATTCGAACTCAGAATCTGGCTTTGCTCACAAAGTTTATTTTTAAAATTTTCAATAAGGAAAGGACTCCTTGGGTTCAAATGCTTTGGCATTGGTATTATAGGTTTGGCCCTCCTTCTGATTCTCAACCGGAAGGCTCTTTTTGGTGGAAGGATATTTTACAGATTTTACTTAAGGTATCTCTAAGCATTCGATTGGTATAGAAGAAACATGTGATATGTGGAATGACCTTTGGCACCATGAGGTATTAGCTCACAAATGGGCTAAATTATTCTCATTTTCCTTGAGGGATCTAACTGTTTATGACTTTTGGAACTTGGAATCAGTGGAGTCACTCTTTCAACTTCCTTTATCAGAAACTGCTTTTCATCAATACCAGCAATTACTTTTACTACCGCAAGATTCTAGTGAAAATAGGCTCTTGGAAGATAGTTGGTCTCTTATTGGAAGTAAATCTGGGAAGTTTGTGTTGGAGAACGAGTTGCTACTCTAGCAATAATTTCAAAATTTTAACTCGAAAACCCAAGAATTATGCAAGCATAAAATCATAGATTAGAAGTTTACCACTAGACGCGCGGATGCGACAACGCAGCAACGAAAAAGAGTCGATGTCGCAACCGGATTGTAACCAGCAATGTACACTATTACAGAAGTGCATTCCACTAACCCTTATTTTCTAACGGTTGTAAGCAATCTAGGAAAAATCCGATAGAATAGGACAACAGCGGCGGAAAACCATCATTTTACTATCGGTTACACACTAATCCAACGTTAGTGAAATGCAAATACTTTTTACTATCGGTCATTACTGTACAAACCGATATAATATATTAAATAGTACTATCGGTTTTCCTTTTGTAACTGATAGTAAAATTGCGAACTTTATACTATTGGTTATTACTGTACAAACGATATAATATATTAAATAGTACTATCAGTTTTCCATTTTTCACTGATAGTGAAATTACTGACTTTTTACTATCGGTTATTACTGTACCAACCGATATAATATATTACAATAGTACTATCGGTTTTTCGTTCGTAACAGATAGTAAAATTACTCACTTTATACTATCGGTTCATACTGTATTAACCGATATAATATATTGAATAGTACTATCAGTTTTTCTCGGGTAACTGATAGTGAAATTACTGACTTTTTACTATCGGTTATTACTGTACTAACCGATACAATATATGAAATAGTACTATCGGTTATATAAAACAAACCGATAGTAAAATGACTTCATATACACTAATGATTATGACAGTGGGGACCTTATTTTACTATCGGTTAGTGTTGTTGAACCGATAGTAAATTTGGACAACTTAATTAGGTCGACCCCTGCTCTGCGCTCTACATGTTGGAATCATTTCAGCCGCGCACAACTCCAAGCTAGAGTGATCTGGAGAAGCTAGCTGAGAGGTTGATCATATTTCCATCCCCCTCGGTATTGTCATCTTCTCATCACCTCTCTCTCTCTCTCGATCACTCTTTCACACTCTCCCTCTCTCTCTCTACTTGCAATTCATTAAACTAGATACATGTATCTCCAAGCTAGCTAGAAGGCTGGGTTGGCTAGCTAGCTATAGCTTGCTGAATTTAAGCAGCTAGCTAGTTGGCTCTTCCAATTAATGCATACATCAAGTTAATTAGGGTTTCATATATACAAATCCATTTAATGTAATTAAAAAGCTCATGTACACACATATGGCTTAGCTAATTATGTTTCATTCATATATGCATGCCCTGAGTCATTAATTATTTATTTGAATTTGTCAATTTTGTGAAATAATTGTAGATGGACCGAGAATATTGGATGTATGGAATAAAACGTACTACTGTTGAGTATTTGGAGGGTGTGAATGGATTTATTAAATTTGCTGAGCAAGAGAAGGCGAAGAAGGGAGAGAAAGATATGCATTGTCCTTGTATAGATTGTATGAACTTAAAAAGGTTCGGCAACTCTGATCAGATTAGGAATCATTTGATTCGTCGTGGTTTTAACGCACGCTATACCCGTTGGATATGGCATGGTGAAGATCTGGAGGAAACGAGCACTACCGCTACCACTCAGCAGCACCCAGAAGTGGATTGCAGTAATGATGATCATGATCAAAACATTGATAATGTTCATTCGGAAGTCCATGTAGATGACGACAATTTAGATGAAATGTTACGTGATGTAGAAGAGGACTACAGCGAAAACAATTTAGCTAAATTTCAGAAATTAATTGTTGATTCTGAGAAGCCTTTGTTCCCCGGATGTGAAACATTTACAAAGTTGTCTTCTGTGTTGAGATTATATAACTTGAAGGCAAGCAACGGTTGGAGCGATAAGAGTTTCACGGCGCTATTGGATCTGTTAGCGGACATGCTTCCAGAGGGAAATGAGTTGCCAAGATCGGTTTACCAGGCCAAAAAACTATTGTGTCCGTTGGGAATGGAAATCGAAAGAATACATGCATGCCCAAATGATTGTGTTCTGTACCGTAACGAGTACGAGGATTTGCATGTTTGTCCAAGATGCGGTGCATCGCGGTATAAGCATGGGGACAGAATTTATCACAATGGATGTGATGAGGTAAAGAAAGGGCCTCCGGCCAAAACTGTGTGGTATTTGCCTGTGATTCCCAGATTGAAACGGCTGTTTGCAAATCCGAAAGATGCGAAGTACTTGCGTTGGCATGTTGAAGGTCGGAAACAAGACAATTACAAAGCTATGTTATTTCTTCAACACAATATCTGGCAAGGTACGTAAGCGTGTACTCCTAGCAAGTTAATTAGCTCCATTCGTGGAACTTGTCAGATTTTTTGGATCTGAATATTTGATGCAACTGTGTCCTTGCAAGTAATTGATATGGATGGACTGGACGATTTGCAACGCGATGTGACTACCACTCTTTGTCAGCTGGAGATGTATTTCCCTCCATCCTTTTTTGATGTTATGGTCCATCTAATTGTTCACCTTGTCAGAGAAATTAAGTTTTGTGGACCCGTGTTCCTGCGCTACATGTATCCATTTGAGAGATTTATGGATATCTTGAAGGGATATGTAAGGAATCGATATCGGCCTGAGGGCAGTATCATTGAAGGTTATGCCGCCGAGGAGGTGATCGAATTTTGCACCAACTATATGGCCGGGGTTGACCCAATTGACGTTCCTACGTCTCGGCATGAGGGCAGGCTTCAGGGCATTGGAACAATTGGATTTAAAGCAGTCGTCCCCTCTAGTGATCTGTATGCAAAAGCTCATTTTTGGGTCTTACAGCACATGACGGGGGTGGAGCCATACATACACGAGCACAAGGAAATGTTACGAAAACAGAATCCCTCGAAGCCAGAGATTTGGGTCACCAGAAAACATAATAGGAAGTTTGCTGGGTGGATCGAAAATAGAGTCCTGCAAGCTTCTGAGGGCGATGTAGATGAAGATGTTACATGGTTGGCCAGAGGGCCTAGATTTACTGGAGGGACTTGGCAGGGGTATGACATCAACGACTATTCGTTTTACACAAGAACTCAGGACGAGAAGAGTGCTATGCAATGTAGTGGAGTGACACTACTTGATATTTCGGAGGATGCCAGGGCAGTAAGAGCACTCGACTCATATTACGGTGTTATTGAGGAAATATGGGAGCTCGATTATGTATTACTTAAGATTCCTCTGTTTCGATGCCAATGGGTCGAAATCCCTCGAGGTGTTAAAGTCGACAATTATGGGTTTACTCTAGTCAATCTCAGTAGAGTCGCACACAAAGATGATCCATTTATACTTGCTGAGCAAGCCACACAGGTGTTCTACATCGTTGACCCGGCCAACCCAAAGTTGCACGTTGTCCTTCACAGTAAGAGACGTATTGTTGGGGTCGAAGACGTTGTGGATGAAGAAGAGTACGATCAGTTCGACGAACTACCTCCATTTTTAGATGGAATCTTTCAATCTGTCCCTACCGAAGATATTGACGAAACAAGTTACCTGCGAGACGACCACGAAGAAGGATTATGGGTGGACAACCATTCTTGACTAATTTGCAATATGTAAGTGACGTATATTACTTGGATCGTAGAATGTTCAAATCATTTTTCAAAAATTCATTGGGAAAACATACGTGATGCATTGAGAATCATTTCTGCAAATTTTCATTTCAATTGGAGTATATACTTGATTTGAGCAATAATTGATTCTTTTCACAAATATATATGAAAACTGCAAATTTTCATTCCATGATTGGTCTTTACTGTTATTTTATTTCAAAATTATTGCAAGCCATTTGCATGGGGTTTCAGGTGCCTTTACAAGTGCAAAATGATGTACTGAGACCCATCTGTATTTGTTCTCAGGAAATACCTTTAGATCAATTTAACAGTATTATACTATCGGTTTCAACTTCCAAACCGATATGAAATTAACATATACTATCGGTTTATTGTCATAACCGATAGTAAATACAATACAAAATGATGTACTAAGATCCTCTGTAATTCTTCTAAGGGAAATCCTTTAGGGTCAATAGCATTGTATTTTACTATCGGTTATAACTGTGAAACCGATATGAAATTAAACTATACTATCGGTTTATCTTTCACAACCGATAGTGATTTACACTGTGTTATGAGCCCATGTTCTTAGTTTACTATCGGTTTACTGTTCATAACCGATAGTGATTTACACTGTGTTATGATCCCATGTTCTTAGTTTACTATCAGTTTACTGTTCAAAACCGATAGTGATTTACACTGTGTTACGAAAACCCTAACTTACATGTTTTTACTATCGGTTTTGTGTGTTGGATCAGGATGTCGACTAGAGGGGGAGGGGGTGAATAGGAGACTTTTAAAATTTGTTTTTGCAAATGAAAATTCAAATTAAGGTAAAACAAGTAGTAGTAAAAGATAAGAGATTGAAACCGATATATCCCGAGGTATCGGAGACACGCCCAGTCTCCACTAGTCCTCGTTGAAGCACTCAGTCCTTGAGTATAGCTTCAGTATCCACACAGGACACTATCTACTAAGATTGCTCCTTGTCCCCTCCGGAAAGGCGAGCACCAAGCCTTTTACAAGTAATCGCGTCTCTCCGACAATCTCCGATTTGGAGAGATCAGCGATTTCCGCCTCCGAACCGTCTAGGTGAGGGCGCTCACCAAGAGTAATAAGAAGCAAGGTCTACTCTAGACCTCCAATGCACACCGAGAAAAAATATCTAGAAATGGGAATGCAAGAACAATATGCTCGATGTGGCTAATACTCTCACGACTCGATCAAAAGATCAAGTTTTAAGTAAAACGAAAAAGCACTAGTGAGAAAGTATGAAAGGCTATGTTGCTGTGTTTGCTTGTGTTAAAACAGCAGCTCAACACCTCTATTTATAGCCTTCGTGGTCAAAATAGCCGTTTGTGCTCGAGCTGAAAATTAGTAACCAAGACTGACAGTCAGTCTCACAAACTGACAGTCAGTCTAGTGTATCACCAGAAAGAGTAAAAACAGGATCACAACAGCTCGAACGTTGTGGACTAAAACGGTAAAAAGAAACAGTCCAAACTGACAATCAGTTACAAAGACTGACAGTCAGTGTCCACAAAATCAACAGTGAAAAGCAACGGCTAAAAACTTTATAACCGTTGAAGCAGATAACAGCAAAAATTTACTGACCAAACTGACAGTCAGTGTGTCAAACTGACAGTCAGTCTCAGAGAAAAACAGAATAAAAAACCAACTCAAAAACTCTCTGTGGTCGAAACCCACACTGACAGTCAGTATACTCATACTGACAGTCAGTTTAGTACAAGAAAAATCTGAGACAGGAAAACATGCTCTCTGGAGATTTGTCAGTTTGCACTAACTGACATTCATACTGACAGTCAGTTATCAACACTGACAGTCAGTCTAGTACAACAAAAATCAGCTCAATAAAAACATACTCTCTGGAGATTAGTCAGTTTATCAAACTGACATTCATACTGACAGTCAGTTATAAACACTGACAGTCAGTCTGGATAAAAACAGAGAAAACTCAAAATCCAGAGATCTGATTCAAATGATTTCAGTCTTGTTTTGAAGATATTTTCGAGAAGAACCTTTTTGACAACAGCAACAAAAATTAGATCTTTTCAGATCTTTCTCAAGAAGTAAAAACCTCAACTGTTGACAAAATTCAATATATCAAAACAAATTGTCGAAAAACCACAGATAATGATATGCGTGCATTGACCTAGATTTTTCTCGGTATAATTGGAGATGTAGATAAAACTTGCGTCCCCTCTTTATAGTACGGTTTAAACTAAGAATAAAATCCTTAAACCGATCGATCTTCATGCACCCTGAGATCGGTAAACCTAGAAGTATAACATACCTCAATGCATCAGTTTAGTCCAGCAAAAACAATTTCTTTTTGCGTCTTCTTATGCTTTTGAACAACTTAAATTGAACTTCAACATCTTGATTACCAGCCCTCGCTTTTTGTGCGGTTGTCTAAAATCTGTAACACTAACTCAAACACATAGTTAGTCCAAAAATACTTATTGTCATCATCCATCAAAATACATCAGGGTTAGGCATGAAAGGCCTAGATGCAACATTGTGGTGATGAACCGATAGTAAATATTCATTTATTAGGTTATAACCTGCACGATTTTCCCTCCAGTGCAACTGATCACATTCCAAATCGAAAAATAATCGCGCGGAAAACCCTAGATTCGCCGACGTTCGCTTCTTCGCTCCTCTGCGCCACTGGTTCTCCACCGCCTCCGGCATTGCATTGCGCCACCGCCTCCGGCCACTCCACGATCTACTGTAAGTGTTCTTGAACAAATCGCTCGCGTGTATTGCTTAATTTTGTATGCAATGGTTCATATCCCGTTCCATGGATTACAAATAGAAACCTAGAGTAAAATTCATGAACTACAAACTTGATAGCTATGAGAATGACAGAATTGATGAAAATCACTAGCAATTTGTCATACAGTGTAGTTCACTATCGGTTTCTTACTCAGAACCGATAGTAAATACCCTAAACTGAATTTTCTGTTAATTATTTCCCATTTCTAATTTTCATCTGAAATTTTGGTCCATTTATATTTTAACATACCTTATGTTCCTGCTGAGCAATTACTTTATGTTCCTGCTGAGCAATTTTGGAAATTTTTCCTAATTCAGACTTGATTACTATCGGTTTGACTTAGAAAACCGATAGTAAATAGTAGTGCCATCATAGTTTGCACTGCTAATTTGAATTTTCTGTGAATTACTTCCCATTTTCTAATTTTCATCTCAAATTTAGGTTCATTTATTTTTTAACATACCTTATGTTCCTGCTAAGCAATTACTTTATATTCCTCCTGAGCAATTTTGGAAATTTTTCCTAATTCAGACTTGATTACTATCGGTTTGACTTGGAAAACCGATAGTAAATAGTAGTGGCATCATAGTTTGCACTGCTAATTTGAATTTTCTGTGAATTACTTCCCATTTTCTAATTTTCATCTCAAATTTAGGTTCATTTAAATTTTAACATACTTTATTTTCCAGCAGAGAGATTAGCATAGTTTGCACTGCTAATCTTTTAAATTTTCCTGAATATAGACCTTAGTACTATCGGTTTTCCTTTCAAAACTGATAGGAAATATAGTATTTGTTAGTTTGCACTGCTCATCTGAACATTCTGTGAATTACTTTGTCATGTACCTTTCTTCATATCAATTGGATGGTTTGTTCATGGTATTTTAGGTAAAGCCATGTCGGCATCTTCCTCGGCTGATACTAGTGATTCGGCGAGGGCGAACGTAGATGGCGCTGCCTCGTCCCAGCGCAAGAGGAAGGCGCGAGGCGCGACGATGTTGGGTCGTTTGGCCAAACGCGCGGATCTTTCGTGTGAGTTCAACCAGTTCGGGAGACCGATCGGGAAGAACGCCGGGCACTATGCTGCCTATATTGGCTTGTTGGCGAAGGAAAGGGTGAAGATCACCGTCCAGAGCTGGAAGGACGTCAAGGCCGACGAGAGGGATAGGCTGTGGGCGGAAGTGAAGGTAAAATTAATCAAAATCACTGAACTCTTAAGTAATCACATTCCCTTGGTTTATCCTAGAGATTAGGTAAGTCCTACTTATATGCACCATTTGAAACAGGCCAAGTGGAACATCCCGGACGATGGTCCTAAGATAGCTTGCTTGAAGGACATGAACAACACGTGGAAAACCTTCAAGAGCGTCCTCGTCAGTACCTTCCTCGCTAAAGGCGAATCTCCATGCGAGAAGTACCCCTTCATAACGGAGGAGGTATGGGGGCAATTCGCCCAACAGAAGGGGACTCCTGAGTTCAAGGTATGAATGGTTCCTTTGCTTGGTTACACCATTGTATGCAGTAAGCAGTGGTGCATTAATTTTCTTGTTTTTGGTACGAAGGCCCTCAGCGAGAAGAACAGGGCAATCCAGAGGAGGAACGACCACCCACACCGGCTCGGCTCTCGCGGCTATGCGGGGAAGGAGGAGCAGTGGAAGAAGGGTGAAGACGAGGCGTCGCATTTCGTCGACTCCCCTGACCTACCACTCTCCGAGATCCGCGATCAGCGATGCAAGCGCTGGTGGCTGGCCAGAGGGACCGTGTCGGCCACGGGGACTGTGGCGTTCCCAAACCCCAGGGACGTCGAGGTCGTGCAGCGACTCGTAAGTTGGCTAACTATGATCACTAGTGTGCGCACAAGTTTGTATATATTTCTTCCTCACAATGGAGAGCTTTCAATGTAACAGATCTCTTGCTTGAAGGAGGCGACCGAGGGATTGTTCAGTCCCCATAGGGAGAACGACATCCTTACCCGGGCTCTAGGGAACAAGGAGCATCCAGGGCGGACGCGAACCGTGGGGGCTGTGGTGCTATGGAAGGAAGGCTTCTCGGACCCCGGGCAAAAGGCGAAGAAGCCTAGCAGCTGGAAGGAAAGGGAAGTGGAGCTATCTCAGAAGATACGGGCAGATGTGACTGCACAATTCGCGGACATGTTCGCTCAAATGAACGAGAAATATGAACGCCTAAGCCGAGTTGTGCAGTCCAAGGGTTTAGATCCAGCTGCCGAGGTCGACGCTGCCAGGCCAAGTAGTGTTGGCTCGAAGGTTCACGTGGATCCGGTGGACCTGATCGAGGTATTGCAACTCTTGAGCTATATATGCAGTTCGGCTGATGCCACTCCCGTTATGTTAGAATTGTTTCGCTAACCTGTTATAATTGTTGCAAATTGCAGAAACCGGAGAGCTGTACCCTATTGATCAACATAGGCGACAAACCTGTTGCGGTTGCAAACGGGGTCGTATACCAGTCTTGGGAGGATGTCCGGATCCACTGCGTACCTTTGGAGCCTGGATTCGCAAAGGTACAGGTGGACATGGCCCTCCCGGGCTACAGCTCTTTTCCGTTGCCCGTCCCAACGGACGAAATGCGGACAATTGGCGAGGCATTGGGCTCGTACATATAGTGGCCCAAGAAGGGTGTTAGACTACAGGAGGTAAACCCTAGCCATTCTAGCTTACAACTCAGTTAATATACTTAATTTGTAAAATCTAATTTAAGCGTTTGTACTTAAAGTGGACGATGGATACCAGCACACTTCCTGAGGACACCACCCCCGCCACAACGCATGAGCGAACTCCTTTGGCCCCCATGCCTCCTCCGACGGCCTCAAACCCTTCGCCATCAAATGAGGCCGACGGCACCACACCCCAACCTTCGAAGGTATACACTCGCTCCCCGCCCAAAGGCAAGGGCAAGGCCAAAGGCAAGGCCAAACAAAGCCAGCCGGGTACGTTCAAGAACGGGTCCCCACTTGTGTCGGAGTACCTTCTGCGCAATATGGATCAAATAACCAGAAGTCTCCACGAGTGGTACCTGACCCGGTCTAGGCGCCACATCAACTTCTTGGTTCACTTCAGGCCAGCCCATTTTCACCGTGAGCCCGGGAGCATATCGGTGGCCCACAAGGATTTGTTCGACCTCCTCAACTGGCGGGAGCTTGATATGTCCATCATACGGACTGGAGTCCTGTGAGTGTGCTGTTGTCTGAAGTTATCACAGTTCGTTTCATAAATCTAATCACTTTTTGTATGCACTACTTACTAATGTCTACTTTGCATCCAGGTGCATGTATAGGCTGGCGTCGATGAGGGCATGTGACAAGGTGGGTTTCCTCGACCCAGAGAAAATAAGCCTCACGATGCTAGAGCACGACCAAGCACATGCGGAGGAATACATATCAAGGGCACTACTAGCGCAGCAGGACCGAGAGTTCATCCTTGCGCCGTACCACCAAAGGTTAGTGCATTTCCTACTAATTTAACTCATTCTTGTATGTTACGCCTAACATATGTATGAAACGGTTCGTTTATATATGCAATGTAGGGGCCACTGGGTCCTCGCCGTCATTTGCCCATGGATGAATGAGGTCTATTACCTCGATTCGATGAGCGACAAGGTGGCGCATGTTTTCATCCTCACATGGCACATAGACGCGTAAGTAACATAGTTGTTTTAAATTTTTCTCTGACTAGCTAATTAATGATAAGATATTAATCGGCAATGCTAAATTAAATACAGGGCTTTCAAAAATTATGCTAGTGCTGGAGGGAGGCATGACGCGTCGAAGGGCACAACAATTTCTTGGAAATAATATGAGGTAATTAATACGGATGGAAGTACTCATGATGAGTCTTTTAATTTAAGCTTAATTAGTTCTTTCGAGTTAATGTGGGTTTATGTCTTTGCATATGCAATTTTTCCAGTGCCATCAGCAGCCACAATCGTGGGAATGTGGCTTCTATGTCATGAGATTCATGTATGACCTGATCAGGAGAAACTTTGCCCAAATATTTTTCCTGACTCAAAGTCGAACTTTAATTGGATGTGACGTACGATCCTAACTTCATACACGCATATATGCAGAGCACCATGTTGAAAGAGCAATATGAGTTGCCTCAATTGAAGGAGCTGCGAACAATTTGGGCTCAATATGTCATGGAAGAAGTGGCTATCAACGATCGATAGTAACTGACTTGTGTTGATTGTTGTATTTGTGAATATATATTGAATGTGTTGATTCATTGATTTGTGAATATATGTGAATATATGTGAATAGATTCATTGATGTATTTGTGAATAAACTCGATCAATATGTGCATAAATTCAGTCTGTCCAATGCATGTGTATATTACTGTATTAGTGTATTTGTGAACAAATTCAATATGTGAATATTGGTGAATATTTGTAAATATTGGTGTATTTGTGAATGATCCAATGTATCTCTGTATTGCTGTATATATATTGCTGTATGTATCTCTGTATTGCTGTATGTATATTTGTAAATATTTAGTACTAACCGTGCCACTACATAACCGGTAGGAAAAACTAATATTACTATCGGTTATATACTACAATCGATAGAATAAAGTTTCCAGTACTAACTGTGTCCACACAATACTATCGGTTCATATTCAGAAACCGATAGAATAAAGTTTCCTGTACTAAACGTGTCTACAAAATACTATCGGTTATATAATATAACGGATAGAATAAATATTTCAGTACTATCGGTTATATACTACAACCGATAGAATAAAGTTTCCAGTACTAATTGTGTCCACACAATACTATCGGTTTATATAAACAACCGATAGAATAAAGTTTCCAGTACTAAATGTGTCCACAAAATACTATCGGTTTATATAAGAGCCGATAGAAAAAAACGTTTAGATTACTATCGGTTTAGATCCTAGCCGATACAAAAGGCCTAAACAATACTATCGGTTTATATAAGAGCCGATAGAAAAAAATGTTTAGATTACTATCGGTTTAGATCCTAGCCGATACAAAAGGCCTAAACAATACTATCGGTTTATATACGAGCCGATAGAAAAAACTTATACAATACTATCGGTTTAAAACCGAGCCGATAGAAGAAATAGTCGATAGCGATTAGTGAACGTTGGGATTGTAGATGTTTTACTAACGGTTTTTGAACCGATAGAAGTGTGCTGCCCTCTACTATCGTGGCGACCACTATCGGTAAGAGAACCGATAGTAGAGTGGATTTTTAACCGATATTGAAAAGCATTTCTGTAGTAGTGGTAGCAGTAGCAGCCGCATCTCTACGGAAGTCCACACGTCCAGGGAAGGAGTGCCGCGTGTTCGTGTACTAGCACCAGCACACGCGGCTAGGGTTTTATGAGATTTATCTCATAGATGGTGGTGGCGGCCAAAATAAATCAGATATATTTTGCGTGCCCACCTCACCTCCTTTTATAAGGTCTTGCAGATAAGTCCTACTCAAATGCGAATTCTAATCCCAATGGTAAACCCATTATCAATAGGGGATCTGTTTTGGATCCATCCAAATTAATGCTCAAACCCGTTAAATGTGTGACCCTATAGGCTCATGTGTATTTGGCCGCGAATCACAAGTCATAAATAGTCTCTTGTAAGACATTATGACTGCCTACATATACACGAAGATCATATCCAACGAATCTATAAAACTTATCATGGATTATCTTTTTGCCTCACGATACCAGATCGAACTCAAGGTGAGAAATGTGTCATCCTTGAATAGCCTGGTCCTTTCTCAATCTTGTAATGGACTAACTTTTATCCATAGTTAACTCTCAACTATGTTCGCCACAACCATTGCGCTTTTTTAGTCCAATTACATCAAGAGGCCCAGAGATATCTCTCTCAAGATATGATAGGGGCAAATTCTATCTTGATCATTCACTTTCAATAACATGATTTATAACATATCTGTATGTCACATTTATGACTACTCGGTTAAGAGCAACGGTTGATGACATCAAGGTATACTACTACGTATGTATGAAACTGTGATGATCTCATATCTAAAGATAAACTAAAATAACTATTAGAAACAAACTGATGACACATAAAATCTCAACAGTGTCTCAAGTTGGATCAATCTGACCAACATGTTCTTCAACATGTGTCCACGATATTGACTTGATATCTCATATCAATGATCTGTGAAACTTGACTATCAATTAATGATTGTACTAACTTATCTTGCATTTTTATTCCATGTAATGCCAAAAGTCAGGGTATTTAGAATAAATATCACTGTGATGACGTAAGTAAATTGAGACAATTTATATATCATTATAAAGAATTCTACAAACAAGTCACATACTTGTTGATCGATAAAAGTGATATTTTTTCAGGAAATACAATAAGAATTCATAAACATGACATGATACAACCATCTCCATGATTACCTCTATGACATATCTCTATCAGTTTGGGACTAAGAAGGCTTATAAAAGTTTGGCCGGTTCTATAAATATTCATTCTATTTTTAAGTTCTGCTAGAAGAATCACTGTATGATGAAGTTGAAAGTATTTTTCTGGCTGTTACTTTGGGAAAGACTTAATACCAAAGACATCTTAGGGAGCAAGAATTTTGATATTCCTTCACTCATATGTGAATTATGCAGTTATGGGCATTTAGAAACGCATCAACACATTTTCTTTGAATGTGAATTTGCAGTTCGATGTTGGTGGCTTATTGGAATCAATTGGTCAGATAATTACTCTTTACATTGAAATCTTTGGAAGGTTAAGGATCTTAATCTTGCTTTTCATGCATTCTTTATAGAAGTAATTATTCTGATTTTGTGGAATATTTGGAAGGCCCGAAATAACATGATTTTTCAACATCAAGTTGTTAATATCATCTTTTGGAAAAGGGTCTTTATTTCTAATTTAAAATTAGTGGTTGTTCAGGCTCTTGAAAGGATTAGAATGCAAATTTTAAGATGGGTTGATATCCAATAATTTTGTTTGTTTTTCCTTCCCTCATTGTACTTGAGCTTTATTATAGTTAATTTATTTAACAATAGACGTCATGCCTACCGTCGTTCTTCAAAAAAAAAAAAAAAAAAAATAATGGATCCGTTACTCCCGACCGACGTCCTCGAGGAAATCATGGCACAGTGCGATCTTGCCACCATCATCCGATGTGCCTCCACATGCAAGCTCCTCCTCCGCCACGCCACGCCCTCAGCCTTCCTCCGCCGCTGCTTTGTGCCCTCCCTTCTTGCTAGCTACTTCTCCAAGAAGTTTGACTCAAGCTGGATCATAAAGACACCCCAAGATGTCTGATGAAAACCATGTTGTCCTCCTCAACAAACCTAATTACCTCTAATGACATAGCTCTCCCTGTCAGCACAATAAGCGGAAGCAACTTGTCCAATTCAACAGTCTTCCGCAACACCCATAATGCAACACCATTGATGGCCTCCATCGACTAGCAATGCATGTTGCATGTTGAATCCATGTATACCGGCAAAGCTGATCCCACCATCATCCTTTACTGGCAAAGTATAAACAATTTCCCTTTCATAAAGAGAGTAGACATCTAATGACACCTCAATTAAACCTAAACTGTGCCTTTCCGGATCAAACTGAAGGATGATGACGTCAACTTCATGGTGTAGCCACCTCCCTACAAGGACGCTAGACTTCGGATAAAACTGACATGGAAACCCTATCGAGACTGCATCACCCCAAATGCTGGTCTCGAAGGAGTAGACACAAGCATATGTAACACCTCCTTCTTCTTCGTCAGTGAACAGGAAGACCACACAGAAGGGGCTCAAGTGGCAGTTGCCGTGGTGGTCGTGCCTGACTAAGAAAAGCATCGAGGCGTGGCTGAATGCCCCTCATTTTTATGCTGGAGACATGCACATGTAGCATTGGTCGCTGGTCATGGGGTCCCAGGCCAGAAGGTCCTCGTCACCACCACAGGGCCTTATGTTGAATAGGAGGACGCAACTATCGCGTTAGTCGACGACCAGCTAGGAGTGGCTGGGCGGTTGGGAGAAGCTTGTGGTGATGGTGGTTGGTACAAAGGAATGGTGGAGGTGGTCCTCGTTGTGGAAGAAGCCGAGCACGGGAGGTGTTCGATGGGATGTGCGCAAGAGGCGGAGGAGTGGGGGTTGGTGATGAGGCGGTGCCAAGGCTTGTAGACGAGGGAGGTGCGAAGGAGGCAGGTGTAGTCCGGTGGGAGGCGGAGGAGAATCTCGGTGATGTGGTTGTGTGGCTGGGAGGAGAGGCTACAACGATGGCAGGCGGCGGGCTGAGTGTTAGCCATGGGAGGTGGGTCTCGAACTGGTTGCGATATAGTTTATTCAGGTCTGATTCAGACTTGAATCTTCTTTTTAGAAGTGACAAAGGCTCAAAGCATCAAGAGGAAGGCGTAGGAGCTGTCTGAACAAGATTGGACGGCTCGAATAAATTCAAGCATGACTCCTTTCAGTTATGTGACGAGTTAGACAAATTTGAACCATTTGTTGCCGTGTTATTCCGATCAGACTGTTTTGAAAGATTTCTTACATATATTCTCTATAAGAAATTTTTTATGTAGTTATTTGTCTGTTTGGGAGTATTGCGGGTTTTTTTAATAAACAAATAAAATATGTTTTTCAAATTTTTGTTGGGAAGTATATCTTTGTTTTTTTACTTTTTATTATCCCTCTTATTACATAATATAAGACACATAAACTCTTCAATCTTGTTGAAAAACATTTCGGTAAAGTGTGCGTATAAATTTATTCATAATTATTTTTGTTTTATTTCTATTTATATCCTCATTAACTCTTTACCATTTATGAGTTATGACTAATTTCTTATGTTAAATATTTACTTTCTCTCTTTTCTGGGGTATTAAGTATGGACAGATTATTATTTTCTGTTATGATTCTCTTAAAGTTGAAACCACTTTAACACTCGTGTATTGTCTATTTGACAAATTTTTGTAATAAAATTTATTAAAAAGTTTCATATGACTAGACAATTAAAAAAACATATACACCGTTGAAAATATTCAAAACCACAAAATTGATCACTAGTCGAGTTGGACCTAAATTATATATGATCAAAATCGAACCAAACTGAACTGGTCGCACCGACAAACTGGTCTGGTCGCACGATGGGCCCTGTTGCGTTTGCTTGCCAATTTGACTTCATAGAGATTTCGACGGCTCTCGCGACCACCATGCGCCAGCCCATCCGATTCCTCTAGACGCAGGGGCATCATCTTCGAGCTAACACGTACGTGCGCATTGTGTGAGCTCCCAGGGTGTCGCACGGGAGCTCCTCTCGTCCGATGTCTTCTCATGGGAGTACTGTGGACATCAGGTGGGTCGCCGACGGTGGGTTTCTTGGGCATAATTGAACACTAGAAAAGTGTTCGACGCCAAGCATATGGTATCTACTGAACTTACCTGGGGGCCTAAAGAATGTGGTTGGGATGCTCGATGTGCCCCCGCTAGTGCCAGACTCGCATCAAGTTCACGTCCCAGGCCTTCATGGCGATATGTAGATTGTGCTTCTCATAAGACGGCAGCGTCTCCATCAAGCATAGACGGGCCTGTGCAATAGTTTTTGCGTAAACAGGCTCGTGCCATAGCTTTGAGACATTTATAATGTATTGCAGTTTTGCAACATTGTATCAACTGTTGTTAGGTTTTCGAACGGAACATATGTATGGATGAAAATTCTATCACTTTTCTGTCTGTTTTTTCTTTCGTAATATTATACATAAATTCTATCATTTTTGTTTAATTTGTTCATACAATTCCTTAATTCTTATACATAACTTGACTAGGTCTTTTGCGATTTGAAACATAAGGAGTGCAACTATAAGACTTTTAAAAGATTAAGTCAAAGACTCAAAGTACTATGAATTAGTTAAAATGATAAATTATATTTCAATTTAAGAATTTTGATCCGGATAAACAAGATGACACAATATCTTTTCAGCTAACTGTAAAAAAAAATTATCCAACATAACAAATTAATAGGAAATAAAGGAAACCAGGGTCCATTTGAACACAGATAAGATTATAACATTATTTCAGTAGTTGCAACCAGCCATTTGTGAGCTAATTTGTACATTTTGAATGATGCCATTGATTTTTCTTTGGATTTTTACTGCAAAAATATGCATGTATTTCTTCTTATAGTGTCTATTTTTCTCCGTAAACCACGACATTTTTATGTTTATTATGTTAAACATACAGAAGTGCATGATGAGATTCATCTTTTTTATATGAGCACACAAGTTTTGCTTCTCTTTGCAAAAATTGACAGGAAAAAGAATGCATGAACAAAAGATAAAGCACAATGATATGTGCGTTACAAAAAAGCACAAAAAATGGATGAGTTTGCTAGTATTTGAATGCATTGGTCCTTTTTCCAAGTATAAATAGTGTAGTTAGGAATATTTTGAACATCAATTCATCAATGCCCTTAGGTATTTTCCTTTTAACTTATAGTGGTAGTGAGATATTTGAGTAAACCAAATAAACACAAGTGAAGTGAAACTATGATATGCCAAGACATGACCATTTTATCCAGATAGTTTGGCAAAAAGGCTCTCCACCTTCTTAACATAACACGCATGGCTTCTTTTAGTTCTTGCACGACTTGGCCCTTGCCAATCTACCTTCATGCCAACTAGACCATTATCATGGACCTAAATAGTCTCATCTTGCTCATGCTTCAACACTACAAAATACCATGTCATGGTTCAACATTATCCGTATCTGTCTCTTTCGATCATGTGTCATATTGTCTGGTCTTGAGGGTGCTTAGAAGCCAGATGTAATGAATGTGAAGCGCAAGGGAAGGCATTTCCCGGTGATCCTGCATGTTGTCATGAAGCATATGGTGGCAATGCTTGGTGTGTGCCACTGTTGCCGAACTCACACCAGGCCGCTCGGCAACTTCACATCCTGAGCCTTCCTAGCTATGAAGAGGTTGTACTTCCCACGAGACGGTGGCACCTAGTATAATAGATTTATTATATGTTAATGAAACATATTCATAGTTGAAAATGGCATCATTTATTCTGTTTTATATGCTTTTGTTTTAAGGGTAAAAGCAGATCGTATACGAGCAGAAAGTGGTATATATAAATGAAACCATAATTTTTTTTTGTTAGATATGAAAGCAAATATATATATCAATCTGTACAGATACAAATCTGGATATTTACTAATTTAAATATGGAACATATATGAATCTAATATGAATATGGTTCTAGACTTAATATGGATATTACCAACAATAAGAATACATATTATGATTTAGGAAATTCTAAATATGAAAATTTTATATTAATTTATAATTTTTTTTGTTTTACTTTATAATTATTATTGATATATTCAAATATCTATAAGAAAAAAATAAAACATATAGACATACTGATAAGATGCGTGGTTTTAAGACTAAAATGGATATATGTTTTCTTATTTTAGCGGATATCCATAAGATATCCATCGAATATGTATACGGAATCGAATACGCTCTTCTCAAATCCTAACCCATGTCCAAAAGAAAATAAAAATCGGATTCAAATTCCGATATAGATATCATCTAAATCTTAAAATTACAATTCATATTAAGAATTTTACGAGAGAATTGGATCGGGCAGATATTATCTACCCCATTTTCAATCTTGTTTTGTTTGTTTCAACAATATAATATTAGCTAAACAAAAAAATATAAGGCCTACAACAATATCAATACCATATTTAGTAGAAATTTGAAATTGCATGATCCAACTTTGCTTCGCTTTGCTTTTCTTAATTTCAACTCCTTAATTCTTAGTACAGAAGGCCACTACGTCTTTTGTTTTGAATCAGAAGTACCACCACTATAAGACTTTATAAAAGATTATTAACTCAAAGTACTATAAATTAATTAGGAAAATTTTCTTCCATTGGATATTGTGGTTTATAAAGTTGACATGATAGGATCAGACCGACATATCAATCTCACATCCAATGATAAAAATAAAATATCCAACTTTTGTAGTGTGATGAATTAAATTCTCCCAATTAATTAAAATGATATATTCACTTTCAATTTAAGAATTTTGATAGAGATATGTACCTTATGATTGCAAAACAAACAGCAAAATAGTAAAGAAAAAAAAAGAATATATAAACAGACAGTTTCACCACAATAAAGATTTTTACTGAATTCCGTTATGTCTCTAGAGCTTCAACCTCAATTCCCAATCTATGACGGATTTAAAAAAAATTAACAACGTATTTTTTTTTTCGGTTAACGTTAAAGAAATAAGATTACACAACATAAAGAGTTAATGTGAAAAAAATTAAAAAAATTAAGAAAAAATCTATTTGTGGATTTAGAACAAATTAACATGGAAGTAAAAAAAACAGAGGCCATTTTGAAGAAAAATAAGATTGTGATATTAACAGAGACATGGAGGCAATTTGACTACAATAAAGATTTTGCTATTTCACTTGAATTAATAAAGATGCACTGAGATGGTGTAAGACCTTCTCCAACAACAAAACTCAAAATTAGATCTCTATATCTCCATATGCATATCTCCCTAAAAATACTTCATCCCTATATTTTAAACTACTCCAATAACAATTTCCAAATATCAACTGTGGATTACTAAATATCAACTGACATACCTTTTTTTTCACGTGGGGAGGGGGGCGCTGGCGCGCGGGCCACCGGCGACGCGGGGAGCGAGGAACGGTGACGTGGGGTGGGGCCGCAGGGGGGAACGGGGGAGAGGCGCCGCGGGGGAGCGGGGGAGAGGCACCACGGTGTGGGGGTGCCGCAGGGGAGCGGAGGAGCTGTGCAGCGGCGGCGGGGGAGGACCGCTGGCGTGTGGTGGGGCGTGGCAGGGGAGCGGGGGAGAGGCGCTGCGGGGGAGCGCCAGAGAGGCGCGGCGGGGTGGGGGCGCCGCAAGGGAGTGGAGGAGCTGGGTGGCGGCGGCGCGGGAGGACCTCCAACGTGGGGTGGGGCCGTGGCAGGGGAGTGGGGGAGAGGCGCCGCGGGGGAGGAACGGAGAGGCGCGGCGGGGTGGGGGTGCCGCAATGGAGCGGCGCCATTGGGTGGCGGCGGCGCGAGAGGACCGGCCGGGGTGGCGCCGGCGCGGGGGAGTGATGTAGGAGGGGATTTTCTTCAGCTGTTCCAGGGGCTGGTACTGGTACATATAGAAACAGAGAGGGAAGGTAAAAACATCTGTGCACCCATTGAAAACTATGCAAATTTATGATTTCTGATGATCCAAGAACCAGAATTTCGGAGCTAGTGTTGTGTTCTTGTGTCATGAAGTTTCACTTTTTTTTTTGTAAAGAAGGGTTTACATGAAGTTTAGTTGTTGATTCTTCTTGGCCATGGGAGAAGGAAATATTGTCATTTACTCAAGTGATTTCTTGGTCATATGAAGTATTGGTTGTTGGATGACCTCTTGGATGCAACCATCAATCAAGAAGTGAATTTAACTGGAATTTCACCTGTGTTGACTTGATTAAGACGACAGCAAGATGAATGACTCGATTGCTGGAATTTTGTTGTTGCTGGTACATGTTGGAACGCCTGTTGACAGACCAAATTGATGGCTGACATTGTGTTTGTTTGATGTGTTTGATCAGCCGAACGGCGTAGTCGGGAGATCACACGCAAGCCTCGTGTTGGCCATTCGCAATGCGTCGCCGAGCGCTACGCTCATTGGCCCTCGGTGGCGACAGGTCATCCAGTGAGGACGACGACTTCGTTGTGGAAGTTGCATGTGCTGGGCAGGCTGAGATAGAAGCTATGAACTCGGGGAGCCGCGGCGGTTCTGTTTTCGGCCACAATATCGCCAATCGTGATAGGCAGGACGGCTTTGCTAGTCTCCATAACGACTATTTTGCTGACGAGCCGGTGTACAGCCAAGGTACTTCAGGCGGCGGTAAGACTTGAAAGTTGGAAGCTGTTGAACTACAACATATTTTTCATATTATTGCTGTGATATGGTCGACTTCTGTATCATGTAGGTTTAGGATGCGCCGCACAATTTTCCTACGCATATTGGAAGTTGTTGAACGACATGATCCATACTTCAGGCAAAGAAGGAATGCAGTTGGAACCCTGGGGCTGTCGTCATTGCAGAAGGTCACAGCGGCTTTAAGGATATTAGCATATGGTGTCCCTACGGATGCTATCGACGAATATTTGCGTATAGCGGAGAGCACTGCTGTAGAGAGCTTGAAACGCTTTGTTCGGACTGTACTGGAAGTGTTTGGGCCTGAGTACCTTCGAGCACCTAACGAAGAGGACATTAGGAGATTGCTTACCATTGGCGAGCAAAGAGGTTTCCCGGGCATGTTGGGGAGTATAGATTGCATGCACTGGAGGTGGAAGAACTGTCCAAAGGCATGGCAAGGGATGTACACCGGGCATGCTCGCAGGCCTACCATCATCCTAGAAGCCGTAGCATCGTACGATCTATGGATTTGGCATGCTTTCTTTGGTCTACCAGGATCTCACAACGATATCAACGTCCTGCACCGTTCTCCTTTATTTGCTCAGCTTGTTGAACACCAGGCGCCAAGGGTGCGTTATTCCATCAACGGCCACGGGTACAACATGGGATACTACCTTGCCGATGGGATTTACCCTGAGTGGGAAACATTCGTCAAGAATATTCCACTCCCGCAGGGCAACAAGAGGAAACTATTTGCGCAAGCTCAAGAGTCGACCCAGAAGGATGTAGAGCGTGCGTTCGAGGTGCTCCAGGCGCGATTCGCGATTGTGCGAGGGCCTGCGCGGTATTGGGACCAGGAAACTCTTCGAGACATAATGACTGCTTGCGTGATATTACACAACATGATAGTGGAAGATGAGAGGGACGTCGGCTACGTCGATTATAACTACGACGGCATGGGGGATACTGTTAACGTGTCCCACGAGCATACTCCGTCCGTGCAGGAGTTCGCCCGCGTCCATCATACCATACAGAATCGTGAAACACATAGGCAGCTCCAAGAGGACCTTGTCGAGCACTTGTGGCAGTTGCACGGGGCCGAGTAGTGTAAACATATGCAGTGTAATGATTAGTTGGCATGTACTGATTGTAACCATCTGTAGAAGACAAGCGTGTATGCAATGTATTTATTGTAATCGGAAGTATGTAGGAGCCAAGCATGTATTAAAAGATGGAGATTAGTGCACTACATTCTGGTGCTCTGACATCATAGAACATCCAAATGTTTTACTACAAGCACACATCATAGTTCGTTGCATAACTAGAACTGAACAAGGCTGCAATTAGAGTCCGAACGTTGCTACAAAGTACATAAACAAACAATACATAAAAGCACCCAACTACCCTCATTTTTCCACATTGTCATGGTCGATACCCATAATCTCCCTCTGCTTTCGCATGAAGTAATATTTCTGCCACTCAAAGCACTTGGTCAGATCGACCGACATGATCTGCTTCTCATACTCCTTCCTCTTCAAGTCTTCTCCTTTTCGTGCGCCATCCTCTCCTTCTCGTGCGCCATCATCTCGGAGTACCAGTAGTCCATTTTCTTCTCTGTCTCCTACCTACTCAGTGTCATGTCTCGAATGGCACTCATGTATGGGCTGTCGGAAGATGAATGTTCGGAACCATTTCGGAGCCGAGACCTAGCCTTATTGCGGCCTATAGGCCTAATCAGCTCATTAGTAGGGCCCCCCGTCGAAGCCTCCGGCGACCCCCCCTCGAAGCCTGGCTGGGTCGTGTCTATTGGGGCCGAAGAGGTCCTTGGGCTAGCTCCGGCCAACGTCTTCTGCCGCTTATGCGAGAGCTTCTCACTCCATTTTGGGTGCACTCGAAGCTCAACCCAGCAATGGAGGAAATTGAAAGCACGGTTTTCCTCAACCGTGTAGAGTGTCTTCGCATCCACGATCTGCATCATGATTTGCACAAAGAGGTCATGTCGTTCGTAGGGATGACAACAGTACAATAGTGTTAACGCAAATTACCTTGTCACGCTCTGTCTTCCCACTTTGGTTGCGGCGCTCTATGCGGTCGTAGCATCCGCAGAACTTATTGATGGACTCTTAGATGGACTGCCACCTATGCTGCAATGCGTTCTATGTACGTACCGAGTTGAATGTCTTTTCCTTGTGGTAGTACTCATGGATGCGTGGCCAATAGCTTGATCCCTTCTGATTGTTATCTTGTACCGGGTCAATGCTGACATTGAGCCAAGCCGACACGAGGAGCTTGTCCTCCTGCTCGGAGAAATTCTTTGATCGTCAGTTGTTTGGCCTTATCCCGAGATCCTCTTCAGTCTATGTTGCCTGCTCCGGAATTGGGCTCTCGAAGGGAGTCAACTGAGTCCTGGCCCAGTCGAAACCGTCGTCCCCCCCAACCAAAAGGTTAGCCCTGAAGGGATCCATCTTCACAGACCTAAGAATAAATGATCAAACAAGTGAGCACAATTAGCCAATGTAATTAGCAACAACACAGGGGCATGTCACAACAAAAGGAATGCGGATGGTGCGTGCAAGAACTCAGGTTATCAATTTGAAACATACATGATCTCAGTTTACAAAAGAAGGCCGTATGCCTTACATAGAACATGTAATGTAACTGATCAACATTCCATATGGTACGCTTGACACACAAGTAATGAAACATTAAAATGCCTACATCATGGCGGACCGATCACTATTGTAGTCTATTCCGTTTTCCTCGCAATACGTCCGGAAGTCTACGGTCGCCTCGTCGTGGGACTCGTAGTCCACGAGAAGGCATAGATCGGGGCTCACATCTCTGTGGGGATTGTAGTCATGGGCCACAGTCGGCATCTCATTCACCACTTCAGAGCACTGCAGAGCCACTTCATCAAGGGAGGTCAATATAGCATCTATTTCTAGAAGCACCATGTTAAACGCAAATGCTGGACGGATCGGTGCCTGGGTCGAAGTTGTCATTGCAAAGTTTCTTCAGAAGGGCAGCCGTGCTCTCCATCTCTTTTATGGCCCAAGCCAACAAGTCCGTCGCTTTGTTCGGATCTGAAGACATCTACATATAATGCACAAATGTGAATTAAAATACAAGTTTTGGCAACATCTATTGTCTACCTTGATAGTGCTGAAGAACAAGCTAGGTTATGCCTAACAAGAGGGCTCGGTATGGAATTCAAAATAAGATTATTCAACATATTAGCATGGCGAATTGGAATTAATCATGCAGTGCCGCACAAGAAAATGCTCTATTTATATCAACATGAACAGTTCAACGCATGCAAGGTCTAACGCAACAGTTATATCGTCAGTGTATATCAGTGTACCAGCTATTCATTTGTTCATCAATATACTAGATATTCTTCAATCTGATAATTTAATACACGTTTTACTACATAAAAGCAAACGTTCTTCGATCTAGAATAAAACACAAACAAAGAGCTAGTACCTCTGGCACTTATAACAAATACCAACAAACTAGTATTTTTCTGTCAGTTCAAACCAACAGAAGATAAACTGATGCAACATTACAGCAGGGGAAGCAGTACAATCCACAATAACAGGATAGGAATTCACTTAGTTGCTCTATTTAACCACCATCTTATGTCGATTTTAAACCTCAACCTCCATACAAACACTGACTCACCCAATATGCTCAGGACCATTAAATGAGTCTATCCTCTAGCCATCTAGGACAGAATATCACCAGTACACTTCAAAGACAAGCTAGAAGTTTTCATGTGCGTGAAAGAATCCATACTTGACACTAGTGTCCTGCCAAACATCAGGTGACACACATATTGTTGAAATAGCACACATTACACAGAAAATATGATCCTATTTGGAGCAAGATATAGTCATGCTTTTCTTCTCCTTCTACTCCAATCAAACATATGCCTCTTGACTCATCACATAGCACCACATTCTGGGACAAACGATACAATGGCATTCATTCCAATCTTGATCCATCTCAACAAACATTGAGGCTGTAAAGAAAAGAAAAAAGAAAAGGAAAAAAAATTGAAGACCTTGTCATTGCTGCTATGACTGCGTACTGCCTACAAACCATAGTGTCTACAAACCCATTCATGTGTAGAATTAAATCAAAATAGGCTGAAGAAGAGGCCATGGTTGATATTGCTTCTATGACTGTTCAAAAAATGTTACAAACCATACAGATTGGAACGAGGAAACAGGTAATTGGTTCTTTGATTGTCTACATTTCAATTCAAACAATCTGAACTGTGAGGAACTGAGGAACAATGTGATGCATAAGGAACTGAGGAAAGATTTTTTTAGAGGCTCCTCAGTGATGCATTAAACTCTGAGACTAAGTACCAAACAGATTGAAATGCCTGATTGGATGAACTTCTTGAGCAGAACTGAGGGACTGAGGAAATGCTTGTGATGTGGGATGAACTTGTATTGTCTGGATTTCAATTCATACAATCTGAACTGAGCAACAATGAAATCAGAGGCAGTTCAACAAGCCTACAAGTTCATCCCGCATCACACATAAATCAAACACACACAAATCAGGCATTTGAACAACAACACAAATTCATCCCGCATCATACATAAATCAAACACACACAACCATATCACAAATTGCCCCGAAAGAAAAAAAATCAGACATATCTGCTCAAGAATTTGGGGAAAATTACCTGAAGCAGCCGGACGAGGAGGAGCCCTGGCTTGATGGGGGGGATTGCCTCGGCGCCGCAGGGGAGTCTGGATCTGGTGGGAAGGCAGCCGGATCTGGTGGAAAGGCAGCCGTGGACCTCGCGCTCCTCGAACCCCTCCGGCGCAAGAACCTCTCGGCTGGTCCACGCCGCCGACGGGAGACCTCGCCTCTGTAGGGTGCAAACCGCCGCGCGAAGTTTTGTCGGTTGGGAGCGGCTTCTCGCGGGGGAGAGGATACCAACCGGAGAGAGAGATGTCGAGATTTGACGATTCTCTCTCCCATCTGTATCGTGGACACAGCGTTTGGGGTTGCTGTTGGAGCGGCCGAAACCTCCCATCTCTCGTGCGTAGCCGAAAATATAGCGATGAACAGTACTTTGCGGGGGTTGTTGGAGACGGTCTAAGGGAGAGGGGAGAGGAAGAAAATCTTTAAAAAGAGATTCACATGTCAATGATTGATGACTGATTTGTGAAATTCATATGTCAATGACCAATATTTAATTGTTATTTTAATGTTAACCATTAAATCTAATAGGATTAGCTTCTTTGAAACAAAAAAAAAATAGTTGAAGAGGGGCATGCAGAGACACCTTCCATGAACCATAAATGACTATTACAGAAGTGTATGAATAGACACTTTTTTTTCAAACCGCAAAGTTATGCTACTTACTGCAAAAACCGGTAAGCAAAAGAATTCATGAATAAAATATAAACTACAATAACGCATGCATGATAAAAGCACAACTGGATGAGCTTGATGGTGTTTCAATGAATTTGTCTTTTTTTCCGAGTATAAATAGGGTAGTCAAAATTATATCATGTTTTAATGCAATCCATTGATGTTTCGAGATATTTCTTTCTTAAATTATAGTTGTTATGAGATATTGGAATTAACCAAATAAAAACTACTGAATTATGACATGCCTATACATAACACATCCATCTGTCCTTGTAGTAACTAGTTATAGCACAAGCAAAGTTTCTTCTGGACAATCTCACCTATAAGGTGGTCCTTGTCCAATCCTTCTTGGCATTTGTCCCCTTAACTGTCGTCGACACAGCATTCCCAGGCACCATGCACTTCTCTAGCAAGCAATACAGCCTACTCACAATACATCTGCAATTCTAATATTGTTGGATCACAAATAGTGTATTTAGCATGAGAATTAATATAAAAAATCTATGGTATACCACAATGGTGGTTACTTGTGAAACTATAACCACCGGAATTAGTGGTGGCTAAAAATTTGATAACTAAAGGTTTTGTATCAGAGGGAAGGACAACTTCAAACTCGATCTCATGCTTTGTAACGCTCCTTGTCGGCTACACCCCAAGAGATAAAAATTTACTTGGAAGCGTCCTAGCCGACATCTCACAATGAGGGTTCGTTTGTAAGCGGACTGTAGCACAAATCTAAAAGCAACCAAGTTTAGATTGAAAAATTTTGAAATGGACCGTACATCGGGACTCGGCAGCAACGAGCCTTCCTTCTGTCCAATTTCCCCATTCTCAAGTGTTAATTCCCATTATTTGTTAAGCTCAGTGACATTCAGAAGAGATAAATAAGAAAGACACTATTAACCAAGTTTTATCTTTCTTATTTTTGAAAGAATTTCTACTTGCACGGTTGTGTCACGTAGATTTCTAAACTTACTTGATCATTTTATTTATGTTCATATACATCAATTTTTTTTAATATAGTATTGTGTCGCATGACATGCTATGTCAACATTTAATGACATGATATATTCAAATGAAGATTAAAATTGTAGTATTATTTTGATTAAATATTTAAAAATTTATATAAAAGAGATAATAAAATTAAAGAATAAAAAATATATGACACTAAAAGGGAAATTTTGCATTTAGTTTCAACAATTCACTGATGGAATGACAAAATTGAGTAATATTGACAAATTTAGGGACTAAATTGACCAAGGAAGATAAGTTATGAAACTTCAAGTTAAATTTCAAGTTTAAAAATCTAAGCAATATAACTACACAAATTTAGAAAAACAGAGTGCGATTTACTCAATGAAAAAGTTTTAGAAGAGTTTGCGCCTAAAAGAGATTTTGTACTTCATATTCTCGCTGGTCAATGTCGCTGGGGTATATCTATGGCAAATCACTAATGAGTAGTACCTGGTGTTTTTGATTATCCTGCTACAATTTGGTTTTGGCTGATGAGAGGTTGGGATATATTGTTATTTGACGAAAAATTTACAAGAGTTGCTTTTCATCGGGTAGTAGGGGAAGTTACAAATGCAAATGCATACAACTGTACAAATGCTAAACAAGTCCCTGTCGATCCAGCTTGATGCGAATTGCTACAAGCAGCACGGTTATACAAGCTCTTGACTCTTGAGGAGTTCCAATCCAATCCAAGCTGACCACTGGAACTGATTGTTCCACCAAAGGATTCCTCCTTCACTACGAGTACTTAATTAATTAAACTACGACCCAAATCCTTCTGATCCCGTCTTGGTTAATCAGGACTCTTTTAATCTAACATAATCCAATTTGAAGTTTCTAATCTAACCTAATCCGATTTGAAGTTTCTGAAAGAATAATTAATCGTATACATGGACGTCTATAAAAGCAAAGCATCTCAAAAATCGTTACGACACGCTAAAGGGATTATTAGAGATACAAGTTGTAGTTACAAACACCAAAGAGATTAATAGAGCTGATCATGGCGCCGAGCAGGCGCAGATACATCCCCCACCCGCCGGTCTACGTCCGGACGGTCCTGCCGGCCACCCTCGTCGCCGAGGTGCAGTATATCCGCTCGCTCCTGCCACGATTCCCGTTCGCCGCCATCGACACTGCATTCCCGGGCACCGTCCATGGCTCGGCTGGTGGTATGCCATATCACCTGCTCACCGCGGACGATAATTACGCCACGATGAAGGCCAACGTCGACGAGCTGCACGTCATCCAGCTTGGCCTCACGCTCTGCGACGCCTATGGGAGGCTCCCCGTAGTTCCAGGCCCGTCGGGGGAGCTCGTTGCGATGGTTTGGCAGTTCGACTTCAACGACTTTGACGTCAGTCGCGACCGTCATGCGCCTGAGTCCCTTCGGTTCCTCCGAGCGCAAGGCGTTGACTTGACGCTGACACGCGAAGTCGGCGTGAGCTCTCGGACGTTCGCCCAGGAGCTTCACTCGTCCGGCGTGGTCTCACCGGATATGGGCATAACATGGGTTGCCTTCGGTGGGATGCACGATTTCGGGTACATGCTGAAGGCTCTCACCGGTGGCAAGCCGTTGCCGGAGACGAGGGAAGGGTTTTTGGACGCGCTCAAGGGCTACTTCGGAAGCTATATATTTGATGTGAAGTACATGGCGAAGCGGTACTGCCCCGATATCATGCGCGGTGGCCTTAAGAATATTGCTGGGAAGCTCGGCGTACCGCCGCTGTTGCCGGAGTTGCACCAGGTGGGGCGGGTTAGCCTCCTCACATCCAAGGCCTTCATGGCCATGAGGAGGTTGTACTTCCCATCAGATGGCGGGGTAAGGCATGCTGGGCATATAGATGGGTTAGTATAATAGTTGGTCTTGAAAGTCTTATGTATGCCAAGATCTGTATATTTGACAATGCGTTTTCGTTTGTCTCACAATATTTTTGTTTTGTTTCACTCAACTTCTTAATTCTCGTATGATCTTATAAAAGATTAATAAGTCACAAATATCATAAATGATTAATTTAAATTTAAGGATTTTGACATCGATATTGTAGCTGATGATATATGGTTGAGATAAGGATTAAAAAAACAGTGAAAGAAACCAGAGCAGAGAACAAAGGCAAATTGAAAAAAAAAAGATTTACTATTGCACTTCTGCTGTGTCGCTAGAGCTCCTACTTTAATCAATTGTAATCTATTTAAGGATTTATAACAGATTTAACATCATATTTGATCCCAATATAAAGATTTTACTGTTGCACTTCTGTTGTATCTCTGTATCCTCTACTTTAATAAATTGCCACTCTATTTAGGGAGTGTGCTAAATGATAATATCGAGTTTAAAGCAACTAATTGATGAATCGGCTTTTAACACCCATCTGGTTGCTATTAGAGCAACCATCATAAACTTACAGCAAGTAAAAAGTAAATCCTTGCATAGATTGGCGGTTAAAAGTGCCAAGACATGGCCTTAATGCGCAAACTGCAAAGAGAAGCAGATACTACATGGAAGACATCTTCTGTCTGTAAAACCCTCTCCATGTTCTTCACAGGATACGATACATGTTAGTAGCCAGTTTGCCACGTCAAAAGTAGTTTGTTTTGGCATTACCTAATCTAAAGACTCACGTAGGCTTAGTTGAGATTGTTAATCACTTTTTCAGGTGTTAGTGGTGTTGGTCCCTGTTTTTTTTCTTTCTTTTGTTGGTGTTTTCTGTTGTTATGACTAGCAGTCTTTGCTACGAAATTAACTCAGATTTACAGCAGTAAAGTTCATTATCCATTTGTCTTTTCTTCCTCATATAGCTAATCTCTCCACCTTATTAGTTATCAGTGGTATCGGAGCAGTAACACCCTTTAAACATGTCTCCGAGGAATTTTCATCAAAACTTTAACCCTTTTTCTTAGACTCTGAATATACTTCCTTCCAAGTACATATGTGTCTCTGTATGTTTATAAGTGCACATAAATATATATTTTTTCTTTCTTCTCAAAACACCACCTCTACCTACCCCCCCCCCCCCCCCTCTTCTCTCTCTCTCTCTCTCTCTATATATATATATATATATATATATATATATATATACACACACACACATTTCCCCCAAAAGATTTTCTCTTCCTATAAAATTAATGCTCTGTCTCTACATAGAGAAAATTTCTCTTTTTATATTTTAACTCTAAAAAATCTCTAAAACTCTAATTTGTATTAACTAAACTAACCACTAATTATTTTGCCTTTTTAGAAACTCTAATAGGCTACAGTAGCCCATGGCATTTCTTTTGCCTTATTTTGATTTTATCCAAACATATAATTCAGCCTCATTTATTCTTGGACATTTACAAATTAGTCTTTCCTCTTATTTTCCAATTCGGTCCTTTATGCCCCAAAATTAGCCAACTTCTTCCACACAACTCAGAATTCATATTTGTCTGAACAGCTATGACCTCCTATATAATTCATACAAGTTTGTTTTCTGCA
Organism: Pharus latifolius; assembly: GCA_019359835.1. Lineage (NCBI taxonomy): Eukaryota > Viridiplantae > Streptophyta > Magnoliopsida > Poales > Poaceae > Pharus > Pharus latifolius. Next base: position 1,942,746 of record CM033328.1, read on the forward strand.
ACCAAATCATATTCGATCCCCAAAGTTAGATTTTCACCTCTCTAACTAAATTCACAAAACACTAGTCGTTTTTACCCTAATTATCATGTTTTCGAAACCCAATCTGATCAAATTCTGAGTAATTTTCTTCTAGATCTCTCAGAAACCTTGAATTTTATTATGCTTACATACCAGTCCTAAAATTCATCAGCCAAACTAATTCATTTACCTACTTTTCATAGTTTTGTCCAAATTTCATCACAAATCAATCTTTTTTGTTTTCAAAGCTCAGAAATGACTAGATTCTCCAAATCACCTCCAAACTCAAATATGATTAAATAGTCATGTCCCTGTCGCTATTTAATATGAGTTTCCCTTTAACAGCTAGTTCAGATTCAGCCCCGAAACTCAATTAATTGCATATTCAACCGTTTTCAGGAAAAATACTATTCACTCTATTTTCATTTTCACTCAAAAATGTTCTTTTCCTTCAACCTGTCTGTTGAAATTGACCAATGCTTAACCCCAATTGCAAATTAGTCCTTTGAATATGGATGATTGCAATTCAACCCTGATTTTAAATGAAATCCTCGAATTTCAATCTTTCTACAATTTCCTTCTCTTCACCCAAATTTCCTATCTGAATTGGCCCTGAAGTCTGACCAACAACTCAAATCAATACACCAATGCATGTACCCATGTTCATATTGCACGCAGCCTAAACCATTGCCTAAATACATGTAAACATAAGCATGCAAACACATGCTCCAGCATATTAAATAACTTTTTACACACATTCTCAGACAAACATACATAACACACACAGGTGTACATGCATGCACATACAGCACACATACACCTGCAGGCACACATATGCAAATATGCTAACACACACTTCTTCTCAGACAACCCACGTACACAACACCCTCTTGCTCCCACAATGACAAATTGGACTCCGATGACCTCTCCCAGAAATCTCCAAATCGTCTCACCGCACATTCATGGCTGCGCCGCCGCGAAGCCCACCGGCGCCACCATTTTGCAATCAATCACAGCCACACCTAATTGGAACCCAAGTGAACCTATCCCAAGTGTTTTCTTTCCGTTTCATCACTCGTACCAATCCAGTGGCAGCAAAGCGCCTGTTTTACTAGTCGTTCTCAGCACAACTCGCGGCCAGTTGTTGTCACGTCGCCGTCGGCCAAGACAATTGTCCAGTCACATGTAGAATAGTACTAGGAACCTTCCAGACATCCCAAAAACTGACTCCAAAGAACTAGTCGTTAAATCACCATTTGTCCATGTTTTGCTGTGCCGGCTTGCCGCCTACGGCCGAATCCGGTACCATCGCCTTGTCCCACAGGTTGGCCTCTCCAAAGCATACATGGTTCACATACTTTGGCTCCACTGAAGTCCATTGGAACTGCTCAAAAACGCTGTCGTGTTGCCGCCGTGTCGCCGCCGCACCGTTCCGCCATCCCCGGCCACTGAATCCTGCAAAACTTTGTCAGTAAAGTCCGTCTCGCCGAGACGCACCGACTGACACGAGCGTCGCCGGCAGCCGACCACGAGAACGCAGTCGCCACCGTTGAGCGCCGCGAGTGGCATTGCCAGCACTACTCCGAAAGAGCGCCGTGCGCGTCCAAACGCTTGTCTAAGACAATGTCACTCTGCGCCCTGACATTGTCTGGCCGCGTCCAGATAGTGTTTGCAGACGACGTTCAACCGTTCGTCCGCAAATGTGCGTGCGAGTGAATGCAAGCTGTACCAAGGGACAATTGTAAACCTTCGGCACGTGTATCGTCCGAGGCACACCCACAAAAGTCCTCGTTCACAGCCCGCATGCAAACGTCGATCGTGTCAAATGTCATCCGTCGATGCTCGTACATCGCTGTGTCCGCATGCGATCTAATGATCGAATCCGCCTTCATCGCTCAACCGTCCCATCACTGCCCTTGAAGCACTTCAACTCATCCACAATCTCAAATCATAATCCATCCATATGGAGCCCAACTTAGCAACATCAATCCTCATCCAATGTCACTCTCGTTGACATAATTATGTCATTCACAGCCTTAGAAACATCTAATCAAAAATTCGTTTGCATCATTTTTGTCTGCCTTGCTGTCTACCTTCTAGATATGTAATTTATTTCACCATCTAAACTCTACATTAGAGTTTTCTCGTTTTCTGAACCAGTCTCTATGCTGGTCGAGCCATCGATCGTTCCAACCACAACCTTCCATCCTTCACTTTCATGTTTTGTGTCTTATGCAACATTCAATACATGTTTCCATGGGATAATCTAAATTCCCTAAACCCTAATAGTGCCTTATCAAGGCCCTAACCCCCGACTGAGTCGACCACTCGACTCGCATGTCCGCAAACATGCTGACACGCAACCTAATGACCTTAGACACCACACCTGCAACTCACCAGCTCATTGTTCAAACATTTCACTCTATTCAATACAAACACCCATCTTCTTGACCGTGCTCCCTACACCCGATGAAGTTCGACCTATCCCTTACTTAGATCTACCCACTGTCTACCAATCCTATATCAAGTTCATTCAGTGTCTTCTATGTCATCACGTCACCTGATATCTCTCTCATCCGAGCCCATATGCATCAAGCATGTGCATATATACATATACTAGTTATTTTTAGTTTGATGGACTTATGTCCAAATTGTGTGTCGTCATTATTAGGTTTTAGACGAATCAAGTCCGAGGACCTCAACCCTTCGACTCTGACAACTGAACAGATAATGCTTCAAGCATGTCAAGTCACTATTTCTTGATTATGTTGAACTCATATGTTTACAATCCTTAAGTATGTTGATTTGAAGAATATATGCATGCATATGAATGAAGAATCACATGTAGCTAATGATGAAAAAGTGATATGTTTAGTAGCATTCAGCTCCACAAATTAATATAGTCACCCAAACATCATGCCACGCTAGACGAAACAAATGTTGTTTAAAACCTCAGAATGTGATAAGATCCACAGCTTGACATTTCTTGATATTCTATTTAGAAATGAAACGTTCTTGACTTGAGTGGATTAAATGGCAGACACTGTATAGTGCATAGCTATGTGGTTTGTTTCTTATTATGGACATATAAGGATTAGAACTTATGTTGTGATTCTATATGGCACGAACTCCGTACTGTCCACAAGTCAGGTATGGAATGGACATGGACTGGTAATATGTGAAATATACATAAACCCCTTATAGGCGGAGTCTTTTTCACATACTCACTTATGTACACTCCTTTCAGAGCTTTGCTCCACACACTATGCATATTGACCCAGCAATAGGAATATGATCGTCGGCATGAGGGTTAAGCTCGTCACAACTGTGGTTAGTGTGACTACTGGACAAAGGCGAATCATATGGGAGGTATAAACAAAGTCTTTGTTTTCTCAACCTAGTCACATGCAAGATATGCATGAGAATTGGCTTGACAGTAATACGTTGAGAAATCTTGTGAATAAATTGGTACACCTCTGTAGGGTTAAAAATGTATTCGAATACTCCATACTTTCGGATATTTAGGAGATATTTAGGAGCTGACATGCAGTGGATTAAACCCACATTGTTGCGACACAAGTAGTGTTGATAATTAAAACTTGGATGGTTAAGGTGTAGCCATCATGAAAAGATGAAATATTGATAATTGAGTTCATGCAACTGCTAAAAATTACTATTTCTACTAACCTAAGTACATTTATGCAAATGTGTTCAATGTGAGATGAACTTACTCTCCATTCCATTGATTATCTCATCATGTGCATATGCAAATATATAAAATACTAGTTACTAATGATTTGCTGAATACGTTGTAGTTATCGTTATTTAAAACAACATTTAATTATAAAGGAGTCAGAACTTTTGAAGGAATATGATCACCCGGAGTTTAAATGGTTATTAGCTGCACTTGAGCTATCGACTGTGGATGAGTCATAAAACTCCGATATAGCCCTTTTGCTAAAAAGTATCTTTTACAAACACTACATACTTGCCCGTGTTGGCCCATATGTATCTCTTGTGGGTTTAGGCCGGAAGGCCCTGTGTTGTACTCATAATGTATTGATTTGTTCATGTAATATGAGTTGAATGTTTGTTACTGTTTTCTGCACAACTGCATCCTGCTCATTCGAAGTATGTGCACACCCAGGAAAAAGAGGTGGAAGCAGTGAAGCTGAAGGATCTCAAGGCCAAGAACTACCTTTTTCAAGCCATTGATCGTGCAACCTTGGAGACAATTCTTAGCAAAGATACCTCCAAGCAGATTTGGGATTCCATTAAGAAGAAGCATTAGGGGAATGCCAAGGCCAAGAGGGTGCAGCTTCCAGCGTTCCGGACTGAGTTCGAAACTTTACTCATGAAGTTGGGTGAGTCTGTTGCGAATTCCTTCGCAAGGACGATGACGATTGACAACAAGATGAGGATCCATGGAGAGAAGATGGAGGACATCACCATTGTCCAGAAGATACTTGGATCAATGACACCAAAATTTAACTTTTTTGTGTGTTTTATCGAAGAATCAAAAGATACTGATTCACTGTCAATTGATGAGTTGCAGAGCTCTTTATTAGTTCATGAGCCGAAGATTGTGCAGCAAGAAAAGAGGAGGCATTGGAGGCTTCCATTGGCAACCACCAACAAGACCTGCAGCATGCAGGGAATCAATCGCAAGAAAGGGCGCGAAGTGGTCATAGACCAAGGTTAGTAGACAAGTCAATCATCGAATGCTACTGACGTCATAGGTATGGCCACCATAGGTCAAAATGTTGTACTAATTTGAATAGGCGACATGGAGAAAAAGCTAACATTGCAGAGGAAGAGGAGCTGTCTCTTCTAATGGTATGCCACATGAGTGAAGAAACTGTATCAAGCTTGTGGTGTTTGGATACCGGCTGCGGCAATCACATGTGTGGAGACAGGACGTTGTTCTCTAAACTTGAGGAATCTATTCGCAACACGATCAAGTTTTGGTGACGACTCTAGCCGTCATGGGCAAAGGAGCAGTAACTCTGCGGACAAATGAAAACATTAACCATACTATTTCTAATGTTCTTTTCGTCCAATATTTGAAGACCAACTTGCTTAGTGTTGGTCAGCTGCAAGAGAAGGTGTATGAAATCAATATCAAAGATGGAGTATGCCGAATCCATGATGCTCAGATGGGCTTCATTGCTCAAGTCAACATGACTGCAAACCACATGTTCCCGCTTTACCTTCACAGCACCAATCAGCATGGTTATGGAATTTTTGTTATGGCCACTTGAACTTTGGCGGATTGAAGACTCTGCAGGGGAAAAACATGGTACTTGGTCTTCCTCTATTTATTTCTCCAACTCAAGTTTGTGAAGAGTGTGTCGTTGGTAAACAGCATCGTTGTTCATTTCCTCAAGGGAAGTCATGGAGAGCAAAGAATGCATTAGAGTTGGTGCATTCTGACATCTTTGGATCAGTAAATCCGTCTTCCAATGAAGGAAAAAGATATATCATTACCATCATTGATGATTTCAGTCGAAAAACTTGGGTGTATTGTCTGCAGGAAAAATCTGAAGCATTTGAAGCTTTCAAAACCTTGAAAATGCTTGTTGAGAAAGAAATGGGAAGTTCAATCACAGTTCTACGATCAGATCATGTTGGTGAATATAGCTCATGGAAATTCGTAAATTTTTGCGAGTCCCATGGAATCAAGAAGCAGCTTATAGCAGCATATACAGCTCAGCAAAACGGAGTTTCTGAGGAGAAGAATCACCATTAATATGGTGCACAGCCTCTTGAAGGAGTTTTTTTTTATAAATAACTCACAAAAAATAAATAATTATAAAAATAACTTACAGTTCCAAAAATTTTGCAAAAATAGTCTGCCACATCAGCCTGTCGAGTTCTGAGAACTCGACAAGCTATTGGAGGGACTTGTCGAGTGCCCAGGACTCGACAAGCCGCTTATCGAGTGTTGGACACTCGACAAACTTGTACTCGTGCTCCCTGATGGTCGTTAGTCGCTGTCGAGACGAGACTTCACTCGACAAGCAGCTTGTCGAGTCCTGAGCACTTGACAAGTCCTTCCCACGCGACATGTAGCTTGTCGAGTTCTCAGGATTCGACAGACTGATGTGACAAGTTATTTCTATAAAATTTTGAAAATGTGAGTTATTTTTGTAATTATTTATTTTTATGAGTTATTTATTAAAAAAAAAACTCCTCTTGAAGAGAAGTTCTATTCCAAGGACCTTTGGGCCTGAAGCGGTAAATTGGAGCGGTCATATTTTGAATAGAAGCCCTACACTTGCTGTTCAAAAGATGACGTCGGAGGAAGCATGGAGTGGAGGAAAGCCAAATGTTGATCATTTGAGAGTTTTTGGGTGCATCGCATATGCCCATGGGCCTGACCAGATGCGGACAAAGCTGGACGACAAAGGGGAAAAATGCATCTTTCTTGGTGTAAGTAATCGCTCCAAAGTATATAAGCTTTATCATCCTATCACCAAGAAAATTGCCATCAGTGGTGACGTGGTTTTTGATGAACAAAGTTTTTGGCCATGGGATTGAGAATGTTGGCACACAACATATATCCATCAACTTTGATGTCGCCAGTGAAGAAGACGGGCAGCAGCAGACGGACAAAAATCAGCAAATTTCTGATGATCTAGCAAATGTCCCAAACCCACCCACAGTTTCAGAAACTCAAGGTCGGCCTAACCGTGTTCGAAGAAGACCTGCATGGATGACAGATTATGTGATAACCGGAGTCGACCAATCTAGGGATCCACCCACACATTTTGCTCTATTTTCAAACTGTGATCCTAGAACCTTTGCTGAGGCTGTCAAAGAATCAAAATGGAGAAAGGTCATGGATGAAGAAATTGCTGCCATTGAAAGGAACAACACATGGGAATTGATGGAACTCCCTGTATTGCTCAAAACAATTGGTGTCAAGTGGGTGTACAAGACAAAGCTGAAGGAGAATGGTGAAGTTGACAAGTACAAGGCACACTTAGTAGCTAATGGCTATTAGCAAGAGTTCGGAGTGGATTACAAAGAAGCTTTTGCTCCTGTTGCAAGGCATGATACAATCAGACTTATGATTGCATTAGCCGCGCTACATTCTTGGCCTATCTTCCTATTGGATGTGAAATCGGCTTTTTGCATGGCGAACTTCAAGAGCAGGTATTCATTGACCAACCTCCTGGTTATGTGAAGCTTGGAAATGAACATAAGGTTTATAAACTGAAAGGCATTATATGGGCTAAAACAGGCAGCCCGTTTTATAAACAGAGAAAGGCATTATCTGAGTCGTGTCTGTGTGTTGTCTTTGTTCTGTTGATGTCTTCCGCCTCTTCGGATCTTACTGGTTCCTCTCTCCCGGTCCCTCCACCCGTCATTATGGCTCCTCCAATTTCTTCAGGTGGTTTCTCCATGCCATTTTGTGATGTGAAGCTGAATGGCACAAGTGATTACAACCTTTCTTTCTTCTTCCTTCTTACTATTTCTCCCTCTTGTTTTGGTTTTCTTCATTTTCATCCGATCTCAATTTAATTCTAATTTTATACGCTTACTTTTGATCTAGTGTCCGTACAAGAATGACAGAATATTCGCTCATCGCCGCGTCTCCATTCTCTTGTGGAACTCGCTTCTAACTTTTATCAGCAGGTGGGATACGGTGGGAGATGGAGGACTATCACCAAAAGCATGTCGTCCGACAGAAGCTCCGACGAGGTCAGCTCAGCCATGTAGTGGAGACGTTGCTTGAGCAAGAAATGGGTGCTTGTCAAGAGGCAGCTACACACGAATGTTTGATCAAAATTCATAAGTTCAGGTCCAGATCACGCTCGGACATGGGAGTATGGGACCTGTTTGGTTTGTCTGGAAAAGTAAAGGGTTGTTTGTCTGGGTGTTCTCACTTTAATTTGTAGGTTAGGCGTGTTATTTTAGAATATGTTTGGTTGGTGTTCAAAAATCTAGTATAAAAAAAATACACTTTGGTTAATATAAGAAGAATAAAAATCAAAACATACTTTAGAGTATGAGTAGTGACTCAAAATATTTTTAATCCAATATATTTCCTTACGACCACACAGGCAAGCTTAGATGGCAGCAAGCTTTGTCATCCTTCAGCTTCGTCCTTATTAGCTTCGGCATTGTCAAGCGGTCGTCCTTGCGTGAGTCATCGAGCGGCATCACGTGACGAATGGAGCTTCATCGTCAACGGCGGTTGTGCTTATGAAAAGTGGCGGCGGTGGCCATCCTCATGACGATTAGAGCGGTGACGGCAACTAGTGCTCCCTCGCTTCGAGAAATTACGCAAAGGAAAAAAAAAAAAAAAGCACACACCAATGCCTAGGAGGCAGGAGCTAGGTGAGCAAAATTGTTCACCTTGGGCAGGTCATATGGATACCAACCAAACAACACATAAATCACACCATACAAGTTCTTAAGGAGGTAGTTGGCTGCAAAAGCGCATGATTCCAATCTGGTTCAGTGGGACAGTTTTATATAATTAAGACAATTTGATTGGTGACATGAACTGATGCATACTAAAATACTAAAATGAAATATTATTTGATTGATTGCAATAGTGTTGCAAGTGAGAATTTTGAGGTGAAAAAAATTATTCAAGTCATTTATCTTTATTTCACTTAAACAACTACCATCTACCTTGATAATCTTTAATTCGCCTTAATTTACCTTAAAAATTCTTATTATGCACTAATCATTACCCTAATAACATCATTATTCGAGAATGGCCAAGTTTCTAACTTCTCTTGGAGCCGTACTCAAATCACCTGTTTTTGCATCTGTCAATCTGACTCAATCATATAACTCAGCCAATCAAACAAATAGTTCTTTAAAAGATTCTACATAAATAGCCTAGACTGAAATTGATGTAGGCAACCAATGAGACCCTAAACTTAGCAAATGTGCTACTTAGATTAATGAAGCATCTATATCGTGTCCCTGAAAGGGTCCGTTCTTAAACTTATTTGGGACTTCTAAACTTATATTTTAAAAGAATTTCAGTTTATAAACCCTAACTTAAATTGGTGTAAAAAAAAACCTAAACCCTAACACACACCACCCCCACCTCTACCTATCTCGGCTTTAATTTATCTAAGAAACTAAAACCCCGCTAACTTAGAGATATCTTTGATTGATAATCAGAATTTGTTAAAGTCAATACTTGACATTACTGATATAATTTGGTCACTTTTTGATTTATTACCAAATTTTGGCCAACCATGGTTACTTCGCAACCTTCGACTACCATCTATTCACACCAGTAAAAGAGCCAAATTTGTAGCATGCATTTTGTCCGCCAATGAACTTGAACATTTTTTTCTAGTCAAAATCACTCTATTTATTCTTTTATTTGTTAATGATGGTAGTGAAGCAATCCATCGATTGATTCATAATCCCCACCCCTTCGCCCATCACTCATGAAATTGATTCATTCTTATAAAGCAACAAGAAAGAAGGGATCAATGAGACATTTTTTTCCGAAGTGGAAGCCGGAGAAGCTGCTTGCAAATGCATTAAGGAGAAAAACAGCTTTACATCAGTTTTGCTACAAGTAACTACAGGAAAGAAAACTGGAAAAAAAAACACGTTACTGTTACTTGAGCTAATGCACTACTTAAGCTATTTTGTTTAGACCAAACACTGTTACTTGAGCTATTTTATTCCCCTGACAAGGCCAATGTCCTTTTTATCCCAGAAAAACATTGCATCTTTTGCAATTAGCCCAAGTCAATTCATCATCTCTTTTTTCTTTCTTAATAGTGGTAAACCCTAACGGAGATAACGACAATGGCATATGCCATAGAAAATATATTATTCAGTACCATACACAAAAGCTCTAATCTTGAGTGGCATAGACAAGATTTCAATGGATGAAATTTCTAGTGCAGCCGTGAGTAACACAAAAGTTATCTATTAACAGCTTTGCAATATTTGTGGCTGGTACGCTATGAAATGCTTTGGAAAATAGAAAATGGCATTATCTTTCAGAAGTTGATAATATTTAAGACGCTGGCTAGCAGAAGATAATCTGGATACTTCCAGCCAACACAGCAGCCCAGCAGATCGTCATCGGGTGACCTCATCTACTGGTTTTCAGTTCCATCAACACAACCACCGAAAAGCACAAGACAAGAGCAATTAGGTCCAAAAATCAGAAAAATCAAGCAAGGAAAGAAAAAGGACAACCTGCCGCTACATGTTCATATAGCTTGCACAAAATTACCATTCATTTGAACAATAGGAATATATAAACTAATTTGGCTAAACTATATTTAGTACCAAAGTCATGCAAAATTCCTCAAAACAATGTACTAGCTAACTCGACATGCATTCAGACCATTTTACCTCATGTCCCTGATTAAGAAGAGGGCAATCATTCAGATTTACTCCAAAGCTAGCTCATTCCAGTCACATTAAAAGAACATAGATTTGCAGCTAAATTTACGAATATAAGTATTATTGTGACAGAAAAAAGAAACACAACAAGGATCTAAGCAACAGAAAATTTTCACCTAACACCCCACTGAAACACATATGGCAATAGAAATAGAATCAACTCAGGAATTTTCACCTATCACCATGGTATTTTAGAAACGGAATCTCCAACCTGAAAGAGCAAAAGATAATAGAGTACTCCCACGTTCAAAGTATAAACACCAAAAACTGCATGAGACACTTATATCTCCTCAGTTACCAGTAATTCGTTATAATCAAAACTCCAACATAAGCAAAATCACCCTCACAAAAAGCTAGTATTCAACTGACACAACTGCAGCTCAACTTCTACTTCTAACATTGTTATAGCCCTTTCATTCCTCTATTGTTCTCTTTTCTCCTCTTTCCCATTGCCCAGATTCCTTCAGTAGGAGATGGGGGTTGCCAGAGACATGCATGTCATTAAGAAGTTTCAATGGTTTAAGCTATGTGTCCTTGCTCAAAATGAGAACTAACATTAGGCCTTCAAATGCACCAAGTTACACTTTTCCAATGGTATAAACAAACTGGTTTTACAGTCCTTTTTTGAAATGTTATGCACTTATGCAGCTCCTGATTTTAGAATAAAGGGCAGACATTTGCTAGTGGCTGAAAAGATCATGCTCTAACTGGCATGAATAGTATAGCATAAATTTATGCTTTGATAGGCAAAGGTAAGATAACATTCTATACTGTATCTATGCATTTCCACAGAATAAATTAATCAAATCAGTGAGCCATCTCTGAAGAGAACTATAAAATTCATTGAGAACATGAGAAACAATATTTTCATAAGTCACATTGGCACAGCGACAACAGAATGGTTTAGAGATGGATAAATTTTTTAGTGAAGTGCTTCTATGCTTTCCTAAAAAAAGTTTACACGAACTTTAAAACCAATGAATGGCCCAGATCAAATTTTGACTGTTTCTCTAACTATCTATTAGAAAGGGTATTTTGGAGATTTTTGGTCCACCCAGAAACCATATGAAGCCCATATCCCTTCTGACTCAGTAACTACCCCCCAATTCTCCAAGTTCCCAACCTAAAGACGCCGCCTCTTCCTCTAATTGTGATCCATCTCCTCCTCCTCCAACAACACGGCATCTACATTACCACCTGCCACAACAGGATGATACAAAAAAATCCTAAAGTCGTATTGGACACTGCAAAAATTCCTAAACCCTAGAGTGAAGTGGAAAATTTTAAGGTAATACAAAATATCTTAAAACCATATCAGATGTTGCAAAAAACTATTTGTTCTATATCCTAGGATGAAGTAAAAAAATAAATTTTTATCTGTCCTAAATTATATGGTGATACAAAAATTAAATTTCTAGTTGTTTTTAACTCTAGAATAGTATAAATAGTTAAATCTAAATATTACCTATGAGTTAACAAATATTCACCTGAATAATCGAATAGTCGTCAAAATACTGTACGTTCTGAAACGACGAAACCTTCCTCTTCCTCCTTTTTTTTTTTCCTTATCCCCTTCCTCCTCCACTTTCTTTCTCTCCTTCCTTTTCCTTTTTTGTGTACTTGTTTGCTGTCAGATTTAAAAGTGATGTTTACACTACCCTTCTCATTAAATACAGTCTTCTGTTGCTCACCCGTTAAGTGACTGAAAACTGAGATAGCTGTGTTGTTGGGCCAGCAAGACAGTTGGGCCATACTGACTCTTTAGTCGTTGGCTCAGTAAGCGACGGAAGTCCAGTCATTGTTTGGGTTCAACGACCGAAAGTTATTTTTATTATTTTTTAAAATTTTGAGTTAGTTTTGAAATTATTTTTTTAATGAGTTATTTCAAAAAAAATTTCCAAATTTAAGAGCCGGCGTCTTCATGACAGCATGAACCAACTCATATTTGCTTGGGGTAACTTCAGTCTTTCAGTTTTCCATCGCTTTATATGTTGTCTTACTTTTATTTTGCCATTAATTATACTTTTGTGGACTTCTAATTTCTAAACAGTGTGATCCTGCTTTGCACTTTTTGAAAGTTTGAACAGCTTAACAACAAACAATTAGCAGATTTTGAAACTTCTTTGTTCTTTTATGCAATATTTGCATTATTTTTAGAGATTGGAATAGTGCGTTAGAACATTATCCTAAGAAATAGACAACAATAAGTCATGAGATCAAATTTCATAAAATACAGAAATAACCTGCACAAATATATAGTTGATATTAATCGAATCTGACGTTTAACTAAACAATCTAGATATCACAGTGATTAACATGTTGTCGGGGCGTACTGGATATTTTAAAAATCTTGTTACAAAACTAAAATTCCCCTAGATAAAAAAAGATAAATGATGAAAAGAAGAAGAAAACATTTTACATTTTATATGGAGAAAGAATATTACATCATGCTTGCATCGGCTAACACCTGAAATTGATCTGTTGCACAGCCACATGTACTTTTTTGTGACCATCCACTAAGCAATTCATGAATTTTATATTACCAGAATAATATAGATAATTGCTGAATTTGAATAAAGCTACTTGTGATTTAATTGGTCTTTTGGTGCATATGTGGTTCAATTAATGTTGTTGCAATATAGTAGTCCATTGCGTTTTCAATTGTCTTTTCAAAGCAATTTTTGCTTAGTATACTGATAGCTTCAAAGAAATTTAATTTGCTGTAGTAATGCCAGTATTATAAATAAATTATTTTATTTTATACCTTCTTTACTAGATATTCACATTTATTCATATTATAAAAAACAAACTATTTACATAATACAAATATATATTAAGACGATTAAAATATATATCTAAAAAAAAGAGATTATGAATTTAAAATTTGATCATTTTACTTTTATGGGTGTTTAATTAAGATATTTATGTTGATGTATAAAGTGTGCGACTCGTATAACGGACTTCTCCTAATTCCAATTCTGATATAAAAAAGACCGGTTTTTTTTAATCTCCCGCAGCCAGCCGTCGCAGCGAAAAGCACCCCTTGAGCCTCGAAACGTCCAAACCCTTACTTGTAACTTCAACTCACTCCTCTCGTCTCCTCCAAATTCCCATTCCTTCCTCCCGAAGCAATCTCAGCCATGGTGCTCGAGGTCAGTCCACATCTCTCTCGCTTTGGAACCTTCTAGAATCTGATGGATGCCTAAGGCTAATGGCTTGTTGTGGTGGTTTCGTTTGCGTCGCAGGCGACTATGATATGCATAGACAACTCGGAGTGGATGCGGAACGGCGACTACTCGCCGTCGCGCTTCCAGGCGCAGGCCGACGCCGTCAACCTCATCTGCGGCGCCAAGACCCAGGTATATTCCCACCTTCCTCTTTCCTAAGATGTGTGTGTGTCTGGTTAGGGTTTGTTTTTGGGGTTCAGAAATCTGATGTGCTTTTGGCGTTGGGGTGGGTGTAGGCGAACCCGGAGAACACGGTGGGGGTGATGACGATGGCGGGGAAGGGCGTGCGCGTGCTCGTCACGCCCACCAGCGACCTCGGCAAGATCCTCGCCTGCATGCACGGTAACCCACTGATAGCAATCTTGTAATGCGAGGCACAAATTGAGTTCTTTTGTTGATACAACATAAGAGTAGTGGCTAGTGGCTTAGATCAAGCTCCAGGAGTTGTTCATAAGGAATTGATGGTTTCTTCTAGGGTGCTCATCTGATCGACTTGCCAAATGTTGTAAAAAAAAGTAATAGGGCAAAAATAAAAAAAGGAAAAATCTCAGCTTCTTGTACAGAAAAGGAAACATTTTTTTTTTGTTCATATGAAGTAACTACATCCTGATGTATATGTATTGACAACTTCTTACATTGTATGGAACCGGAAAGATAAAAATGGAGCGATTGGGATGTTGGGAATCCATCTACCTATCCTTGATGCAAAGGTTTTGTGTGGTAGAGGACTAGCTTAGCTGCACCAAACCCACGGGGGGTGGGGGGTGTTGGGGGGGGGGGGGGGGGGGGGTGTGGTTGTAGTATGCAACCGAAGCACAAAATATTGAAAAACCTCCTTGTGGCATTTAGACAGGGAGTAGAACATTTATGAAAGTGCATGTCACATCTGGTGATCTGTGCTTGAGGCATTGTGCCTTACTATGGAAATATATTTGTCATTTGTGAATTGAAGTCAATGATATTTTTTGCAGGCCTGGAAATTGGTGGTGAAGCAAACTTGACTGCTGCCATCCAGGTTGCTCAACTGGCACTTAAGCATCGGCAGAACAAGAAGCAGCAGCAGAGGATTATAGTTTTTGTTGGCAGGTAATGCATGACATTGCATGAACAGAGCGTTCAGATCACCAATTTTTCTGCTTGAATTGCAATTTTGTTGCAAACTTTCTCTTTGCAGCCCAGTAAAACATGAAAAGAATGTACTAGAGGCAATTGGAAAGAAGTTGAAGAAGAACAATTTTTCTCTTGATGTTGTTGACTTTGGTGAATCTGACAATGAAAAGCCTGAGAAATTGGAAGCACTTGTCGCTGCAGTGAATAGTGGTGACAGCAGTCACATCGTTCATGTTCCCCCTGGGGAAAATGCCCTTTCTGATGTCCTCATCACGTAAGCATCTGTTATACTATTCAGGTTCTTAGGCAATGCAGCAGCATATTATCTCAAATAAATTTTGTTATTGTTTTACAGCACACCAATTTTTACTGGAGATGAAGGAGGAAGTGGCTTTGCTGCTTCTGCTGCAGCTGCTGCAGCCAGTGGTGTATCTGGATTTGAATTTGGTGTGGACCCAAATGTGGATCCAGAGTTAGCACTAGCACTTCGGGTGTCTATGGAAGAAGAGAGGGCAAGGCAAGAAGCTGCTGCGAAAAAAGCTGCAGAAGAATCCTCTAAAGCCGAAAACAAAGGCCAGTCTTCGAGCTCAAACAGTGATTCTGTTATGGCTGAAGTAGAACCTGCTTCAAATACTTCTACTGAAGATAAAAGAAATCAGCTGACGGTATGTGTGTTACCCTATTCCTGCAGTTAGTTAGCAAAGGATTATATATCTTTCTTTGCGCATGTCCAACTGCTATTAAAGCTGTTTAGTGACGGACCTTTTGCATTAATTTCCCCCCTGATTGCACATCAGTTAACACTGTTCTTTCTGTGCTCCATAGAATTTCGCTTATCAAGATATGTGTTATTTGAGTGAATATAAGTAAACCAATATAGACTGTTACATGCATTTGGTTGTTACAACGCTAATTTATGTGAAGGACATTGCATGTTCTATGCTCTTTTATGCTTTGATTTTTCCAGACGCTGCTAAACATCCACTTGATGATATTTGCCATCATGATGGCATAGATAAGAGGTGACATATAGAACCACTTTCCAATAATCAATAATATGGACTTAGTTCACTACCATATTGCCTGGACTTCTTACATCAGTTGATGAAAGACATTGCTGAAATTGGTCTCTTTGGTCTGGAACAACCTCAAACATATGCTTGCAAGATGACTTCTTTCATCAAGCATACCTTTTATTTGGGTGAGGTGCATCTGTTTTCCCCAATAGATACACCCATTCCTTGAAGGCTCACAATGTGTAACCTATTTCCAATGCTCTGCACATATCACCTGGTTTAGTTCAGTATGATTTGTGTTGTTTCGTCTTGATAGTGCATCTGCCGCCCTTTTGTTCACTCCCTTTTTTTACTATATAGAAAGCCTTTGCTCATTCCACTTTGCTTGCCTATACAAGTCGTACTCCTACTAGTCAATAGCAGTTTTTCACTCCGATCACTCTTCTCATTGGTGATTTGGGGTGGGTGGGTGGAGTGTAGAATAGTGGAAGTGTTATGCTTTGGTTATGTTTGACTTTATGTACTGCTAAACTGTGATGCTTCTTTTCGTACAAATACCTTTAACCTTCCAGACACAACTTTAGTTCAATTGCATTTATCATTAAACTGGAGGGATTAGGCTATTAGCAAAATTAAACTTCAGCTTGAAACTCAACCTCTCATGTCAGGTCTCTGCTTTTTCCATATCCAGGATTATCAGCTATTTGCTCCCGTTTCTGTCTGCAAGCCCCTGTAGCTCAATTTAAAAGTCCTCCTCGCTTGCTCTTTCCTTGTATCTGTTAGTAAGACAGTCCATGTCTTGATTATATGTGCTGTATACTATAATACTTGATTAAGGTGAAGAAGAGCTTTATGCTGAATGGTAATAAAGTTTCCTAATGTTCCAAATAGCGAACAATAGTGCAGCTGCCCCTAAAGATCTAGTGTCATCCAGGTCATCCCCACTTTGTAATTTGTATGTTATAGATCCTTTCATTCGACTTAGTAGGAATGTTCTGATCAAGCTCTAAGCGTTTGAAGCTATCCCAACCATGAATAGCCAAGACACATTGACAGAAAAGGTGATCAGTATCTTCAGTTTTCTTGCAGAATTTCTGATCCTTGCCATTGCCTTTTCCTCAGATTAGTTTTAGTTAGGATTTTGCTATGATATAATAAGCAAATGAAACCCTTAATCATGAGGCACAAAACATCCCCATAATTTAGTAAGTTGCTTAGGTATGCATTGATCTTCTATTTTCAACCATCTGTATGCTTATTGCTGCACCAGTCTAAATTTAAGTTCTACATCTGCCTCACTTTGGAGCTGGTAGGTTGGGGACTCTTGTCTAAAATTTATTATATCTACAGTTGACAATTTACTATATTTCAGGGGTTTATTTGATAAACAGGTTGGATGGAGGAACTTTGTGTCCCTTCTAACAAAGATCTAGTTTTTCATAGTTGGTGTTTGTAAGAACTAAGGCCATTGTTGCAGCTGAGATGGCCAACAGATAAGCTAATATAATTTATGTTATACAGGATGATGAAGCTCAACTACTACAGCAGGCACTCGCAATGTCAATGGAAGATGGTAATCCTGGAGCTGCACCTGCAGCTGACACTGATATGTCAGATGCTGCTGTACATGACCCCGATCTGGCATTAGGTCTGTAATTTGGTTTGTTGCAGTATATTACATGCTTACACTTTGCATAAATCCCTGCACGTAATTGCAACCACACCTGGCCATCCCCCACTACCAATAGAAAAGCACCCATGGTGAGAGGTAACCGATAGCTAGTATTGTACGAGGGACCTATATACAGTTTACTTCATGACTATAATATTTGCTGTACAAAAGTTGGATCCTTTGTGTTGGGTCACTGTTATAAAACACAAGATCTTTACTAGTGGCTTGCATTAATTATCTCTCCATTATATACATATTACCAGCATTAGTATTTTCCTTTAGTAAATTATTCCACAACCTACAAGTGGTTTGTTAATTGTACGAGTGATGATGCTGTGATGCTATCCACTTTAGGAGGTTTGTCTTTATTCAACAGAAATGAATCAATTGCAATGGATAGGGAATGGGTTGTATGGCTTCTAATATCCATTTGTGTAATTAGCTAGAGAAGTTGGGACTAAAAACATGAAAACATCACTGTTCTATTGCAAGTAACCATAGTTAATGCCCTAAGGTTGGTTCTTTGCTCATTGGTTGACTGATGTAGTAGCAAAATTTTCATGCTTACCCAAGAAGCAAGCTCATCTTGAGATTATCCTTGTGATGTACTTATCCTGCATGCATCTTGGGGTTCATCAATGTTTACTGGCATCTTTTGTAGTCTTTAGGATCTATAATTCCTTCAAATGTGTTGTGCAGCTCTTCAAATGTCGGTTCAGGACTCAAACACGGGCACTCAGTCTGACATGAGTAAAGTGTTTGAGGATCAATCATTTGTGACATCTATCCTTAATTCGGTGAGACTTAAGACCTGATATTCTTTCAATAATCACAACGATTACTGTCTTTAGCATTGTCAATTAAGTGTGGCACATTAAAAAGACTGTTTTTTTTAACTTACAGCTTCCTGGTGTGGACCCTAATGATCCATCTGTCAAAGATCTGCTGGCATCATTGCATAGCCAGGGAGAGGTACGATTATACTAATACTGAAATTTTAATGTGTATAAGTGTGCTTTTGACCCCTAACATATCTCATCTTTCCCATTTCTGAAATTTTAGTGTGTTAGCTCTTTAAAGCACATTGTTAGCATGTGATGGGAGTTTAGTCAACAACTAAATTCTTATTTCTGAGTGCAAATCTACTTTGACTATCAATTATTTCAACATTCACAAAGTAGCCTTTCAAAAAAATTCCATTCTAATTTACAAAGTTTTGACAACAATGGTGTTTCTGTTTGAGTAAAGTTATGACTGAGCCCACAGAAGTTACAAGTTTCATATGATTGTGTGGCTCAAGTTCAAATTACATCTAACTTTTCTGGGACAATTAGGAGTGCAAAGCTATTTCATTTTTATGACTGCATCCCACATCTTCTAACCCTATATGATTTGTCAGTTCTAACCACCTTTTTTCAATGCAACCGCTGCTTGATAAAAAAGAAAGAGACGTTTACTATTTAGCAATTGTTTGTTTATAATTTTTGTTGTTGCTGGACAAAGATGTTTTTCTGTTGTGTGATCCATAATGTCATGTTCATATAGCTGTCATGTTTTCTGTTAATTTTGGTTCACTGATGCTGCTGCTTTGTTTGCTGTAGCAAGAGAAGAAGGATGACAAGCCAGAGGATGACAAGAAGTAACTGATTTCAGTGTTCTAATCCTTTCTAGCTTCATTGTAAGATTTGACAAACTTGTGACTTCATCCCTGTCTGTGCGGTTCTGGAAAGGACCTTTTGATATCTTTTTCAATTGTTTCTTCATACCAGCCACTTCCAGCTTGTATCCTTTGTTAAAATATAAAACAACATGCTTGCATGCCAATTTTTTTTTTTCTTGTGATAATAACATAGCATTTGCATACTGAGTGTTAGTACTTACTACACAAAGAAAATTGAGGTTTTATTTCCTTCATTTTACTTTAAAGGGGAGGAATGAAGAGAAAATACAATTTTAGATGGTTTCGACTATTTGAAACCAAACTGCCAGATGTGTTCAGTACCTGTTTGGTTATTTTCCTCACCATAGATGCATGAGCTGCCTAAATTCTCTCTCTGTTTGGATTTTGGCTGGCCTTCAACAAATTCATTGATTCATGTTAAACTAACAACTTTACCTTGCCTTTATTTTTTTTTTTACAAATTCATTATATCTCATGTTAAACTAATAACTTGGATTAGTCTTGTGAAGCTTGTTTTGCGGCAAATCTGAGGTGATGTCAAAATCTGATGATATCATACAAACAATGTCGTAGTTTTCATAATATGCAACTAAAATGAAGCAACTTTTTTTGTGATGTGAGGTCAGGGAAGCTATGGGAAACTAGCTAGAAACAGTTCTCAATTGAACCAACCTTTAGAATGTGGTTTCACTTATTATTTTTCTTGTTTACTTTTGCATGCTATTCAAGCTTAGGGAAAAATTCATGGAGTTTAATATGCAAAAAGTTTTTGATTCTTTCATTTGGGTGGGTTTTTAGAGGAGCAAGACTTTGTATTTTACCTTTTGAGTTTCGAATGCATTGAGTGGAACTATCCTGATTTCTGTTGCTGCAGGTACGTGCGATGCTGGCAATATCTGATGATTGGCACAAGGAATTTCCTTTTTTTTTTTTTTAGTATTTTGTGGATTAAAACTCCAATTAATGGAGAGCTTAATGACAATGACTTTACAGCTAGCTCTATTTAAACATAATTTGTGGTGTCTGAAAAAAAAAATCCTGCTGTACTGTAGCTGACCATTTTCTTGAGGTTCACCAGTCACTTTATCCATTTGTTGAAGTAACTTTATGCGATGAGCTCATTGTTTATTCTGGGTGATAATAATTACTATCTTGGAGGTAAAATTAAACATCATCATGGTATCTCCTGGATGCCTCTGACTCGAATGTTAGGACAGCATATGTAGAAATGAGTTCTCAAGAAAGATTGAAGCAGCATTTGGGATTGAGGTGCTGTTTTATGTGTTGTGTGAGATGTGATAGATATGGAACATATTTGTCATATATATTGGAAGATATTATTGTTATCTTAATTTTTATTAAATGACACCCAAAAATGGTATGTTACAAACATGGTATGTTACAAAGTTTTGAGATCAAGAGTTTATACGGAGCTTGAATGTTAGGATATCTCAGGCAGCTACAGAAATGCTGTTTTAACTCATCTTTCACTGGCTAATTGTCTGTGCATTGTCAGGACGCTAGTCTCACTAGATCACCACAATGGGTAATTTATCAGCATCGTTGCATGTAGACTCTAGTATCCAATTGGATAACATGCTGGAGAGGCGACCCTCCATTGTGGCGTTCAGTTGGCGTCTGTTAGTGTTTGTACATTTTAGATACAAAAGATTAGTTGTTCTTCCATCGATTTTTTGTCTGATGATGTCTTGTGCTGCTTTTGGCCTCTGAATCTGATACCAGTCACGCTGCTGCGTCGCTGTTTTGATACTCATGTCTAATCACAAATTGGAAAGGTTTTATACTCTGGTCAAATTTATGAGAAGTGCCAAAATGTTGACCACGAACGAAACACTCTTATATCTTCGGTCAAATTCGCCAAATTTTGATCAACAGTGAATTGGCAAGTTGGGGTGTCCAGCTGTGATAGGTTCCGTTTGACTTGTACACCGGCCGGCCGCTCATGCCAAAATTAGCGACAAAAACGGGGTCGGCGTAGAAAGAAGTTTGTGTCATGTACTGTATTGGATTCGTATCTTCCCCCTCATTAAAGTAAATGCACGAGCCTTCCTCTATTTGGACATTGGATTATAAATTAATAATCTAGGTCAAAATGGAGAAAAAATTTATAACTTCTTATAGAATAATTGACCATTTCAATTTCGGTCGGAGACTCACACTTTTCATTTTCAGTGGGGTGAGATGACAGTCACTCTGCAAGATGTGTCTATGCTATTTGGATTGCCAATAGGGGTACATTTTGATGCCACCAATAGCGTCGGCGGATTGGCAGGCGAGATTTCATTAGAGATTTGGTCTTGTACATGAGAATGACATGATCTCTGCACGTAGCAAGGGTGTGCCGATGTCATGGAAACGATGATATCGGGTGTGCCCTAAATATGTCCTAGATGATGTTATGTGTAGGCATATGTTTGCTTATATTCTGGTGCTATTTGGATGGATTATGCTCACTACAACCCAGGATGATAATCCATTCTATGTACCAATTGTAAAGTCTATTGTGGACGCACAATCCAGAGAGATGCCACAATATAGTTGGGCGACTGCAGTCTTGTGCGCGACCTACAGGGGTCTATGTGATGCATTTGTGTGGTCCACTGCCAATGATCTAGTGCTGTCTGGATACTATATATTAGTGCAGTTGTGGTCTTGGGGCACTTTCGGATTGGTTAGCCATGCATCGAGCATCCCATCTACCCATACCCTGTAATGCATCATCTCTATGGTGATGGAAACAATGACAGACAGGCTTATGATGGGCACTCATTG
This sequence comes from Pharus latifolius, assembly GCA_019359835.1. Taxonomy (NCBI): domain Eukaryota; kingdom Viridiplantae; phylum Streptophyta; class Magnoliopsida; order Poales; family Poaceae; genus Pharus; species Pharus latifolius. The sequence goes on from CM033328.1 coordinate 1,964,667, forward strand.
GGCCATATGGACACTCAGATGATTCGAGAATCATGTCTTATGATGCTACACAGCCTATCAGACTGAGTTTGAGATCCTACATGAAATTCATGTTATATGGAGACCATGAACTGATGAATTCACCTCAGAGATTGCATCCTATGGTTTATCGGTATAGTGCACACAAGACTTAATCTGGTGGCTCACTTGGTGCCACCTTGTGTTTGTTGGATCAAGGATGCCGACTAGAGGGGGGGGTGAATAGGAGGCTTTTAAAACTTAAAAACTTAAAGCAAATAAACAACAAATAATATAAGCAAAGGGAAAAGAGAACGAACACAATGATTTTTACCGAGGTATCGGAGACTCGCCCAGTCTCCACTAATCCTCGTTGAAGCACTCAAATCACTTGAGTCTCGCTTCAATATCCACAAAGGATATTATCACTAATGGTTGCTCCTTGTCCACTCCGGAAAGGCGAGCACCGATGCCTTGTACACACTTGCCGAGCCTCTCCGACAATCTCCGAACGGAGAGATCAACGGCCACGCCTCCGAACCGTCTAGGTGAGGGCGCTCACCAAGAGTAACAGGCAGCGAGGTCTTCTCTAGACCTCCAAACACGCACCGAGAAACTAAGTGTATGCAAAAGCAAAAGAACTGAAGCTCTCGGTGGATCGAAAAGCACTCGACTTGATCAAAAGATCAAGATTTTATATATGAAACTAGAGCTCAAGAGTGTATATGAGAGGAGACTGCTTGTTGTAGAAAACTTATGCCCAAAGCCCCTTTTTATAGCCTCAAGAAGCAAATGAACCGTTGGAGCTAGGGCTGAAAATCAGCAACCCAAACTGACAGTCAGTTATGCAAACTGACAGTCAGTTTAGTGCACAACGGCCGACAAAATTTACGGATAAAAAATAGCTAGCCGTTTGCAGCCAAAACAGGAAAGCTGAAACCCACAACTGACAGTCAGTTATACAAACTGACAGTCAGTCTGAACAAAAACAGCTATAACTTTAAATTCAGAAATCCAAAAGAGGTGTTTAATAGCTCATTTGAAAGATATTTTAAAGGACTATATTTTTGTCAACAGAAGAAAAAGCCAGATTTCTCTAGATCTTTCCAGAAAATGCAAAAACTCTTCTGCTGTCAAAAACTAAACTGAAAAACCAAATAACTGACAGTCCGATAAAAACATCCATAACTTTTGATCCAGAAATCCAAATTGAGTTTTTAATAGCTCGTTTGAAAGATAATTTAAAGAGCTACATTTTTGTCGACAGAAGCAAAAGCCAGATCTACCTAGATCTTTCTGAAAATTGTAAATACTCTTCTGCTGTCAAAAACTGAACTGAAAATCCAGATTTTTCAAATAAGTTCAAAACCAAATCCAACCAAAAAGATGCAATGCAATGACCTAGAATTCTCGGTTTGTGCTGGAGATAAGAGGAGGACTTTCGCCACCCCTTTTTATAGTACGGTTAAAACTAAAAAAGAATTTTTCCTAACCGATCATCTCCACACGCCAAGATCGGTAAAATATAAAAACTCGTAATACCTGAGGTCTTTCGCATCTTCACGATTTTCGTCCCATCTCTTGCTCTTTTGCGTCTCGTGCTTCACTTTAAGTTGGGTTCATCTTGATCATCTTGCATTTCTTCCCAACTGATCCTGTAACAATTAATCTCAAAAAGCACGATTAGTCCGGAACACTTTGTTTTCATTAATCATCAAAATCAGGGTTAGGCATGAAGGCCTAGATGCAACAATCTCCCCCTTTTTGATGATTGATGACAACAAGTGTTCAATAACAAAATAAATGAAATAGCTCCCCTGAGTATATGCATCTCATCATACAAGATCATAAACTAATACATATACATCAGGGGCATCTCATACATAAGTAAGTCACGGATGTGCAAATATCCACAAGACATATCAAAGCATACACATGCACATCAAGACATCATATATATCAATGTATCAGAGCTATAATCACATATCAGAGCTCAGGAGCATCATCTCAAGAAAAACAATGACATCATGTATATCAGAGCAAAGCACAAGTCATCATATGTATCAGAGCTAAAAAGATCTAAAAAGATAAACACATGACACACAGACATATATGATGAACAAAAACATCTCCATATATATATAAAGACCATCTGTTCAATACATCAAAAGACAGACTCTAATATCCAAAATAAAATACTATCCAAAATACTTCTCCCCAATCTCTGCCCTAAGCATAAACAATGTCAATAATGAAGCAAGAAGACTCAAGAATCTCTCCCCCTTTGTCATCAAGCACAAAAAGGCGGGAGGACAGGAAAATCAGACAGTTATTTTAGATCAACTAGCATTTGATATATCAATAATGTTCAGTTCACCTCTTAGAAAGCAAAATCTTGATTCATCTAAGGGTTTGGTGAAAATATCTGCTAGTTGCAAATCAGTTCTAACATAATTCACATCAATATCTCCTTTTGCCACATGATCTCTAATAAAATGGTGCCTTATTTCAATATGCTTAGTTCTAGAATGTTGAACAGGATTATTAGCAATTTTAATGGCACTTTCATTTTCACATAATAGTGGCACTTTATCAAAGATAATCCCATAATCCAAAAATGTCTGCTTCATCCATAATAATTGAGCACAGCAACTACCTGCAGACACATATTCAGCTTCAGCTGTGGAGAGAGTTACAGAATTTTGCTTCCTAGATGACCATGATACTAACGATCTCCCCAACAGCTGACAACTACCAGATGTGCTCTTACGATCAATCTTACACCCAGCATAATCAGAATCCGAATACCCAATTAATTCAAAATTTGCATCTTTCGGATACTAAAGGCCTAAACTGGGATAGCATTTTAAATACCTAAGGATTCTTTTAAGAGCAGTTAAGTGACATTCCTTAGGATCAGACTGAAATCTAGCACATAAGCACACACTAAACATGATATCAGGCCTAGATGCAGTAAGATACAAAAGACTACCAATCATAGACCTATAAAGTTTAGAATCAACCGATTTGCCGCTTTTGTCCATGTCCAAATGTCCATTGGTTGCCATGGGAGTTTTGATTGGCTTGGCGTCTTCCATCCCAAAGCGCTTGAGCAGGTCCTTCACGTACTTTGTTTGACTCACGAACGTACCGTTCCTGAGTTGCTTGATTTGAAGTCCAAGGAAGAAGCTCAGCTCACCAATCATGGACATCTCGAACTCCCTAGACATCATCTCTCCAAACTCATGACAGAAATGTTCATTAGTAGATCCAAATATAATATCATCAACATAAATCTGACAAATGAACAAGTCTTTTTCAATTTTCTTTGTAAAGAGAGTTGTATCAACCTTCCCAATTTTAAAACCTTTTGATAATAGAAAGTCTCTAAGTCGCTCATACCAGGCTCGAGGAGCTTGTTTGAGACCATAGAGAGCTTTCGACAATTTAAATACATGGTTTGGAAATTTAGAATCTTCGAAACCGGGAGGTTGCTCAACAAATACAAGTTCAGAAATTTCACCATTTAGAAAAGCACTTTTTACATCCATTTGAAAAAGTTTGATATTAAAGCATGATGCATAAGCAAGAAGAATGCGAATAGCTTCAAGTCTTGCTACCGGTGCAAAAGTTTCACCAAAGTCTAAACCTTCGACTTGAGTGAAGCCTTGAGCAACAAGACGAGCTTTGTTTCTGATTACAACACCATTTTCATCTTGCTTATTTCTGAAAACCCATTTTGTTCCAATTACATTATGATCTTTGGGTCTTTCAACTAGAGTCCAAACTTCATTTCTAGCAAAGTTATTAAGTTCTTCATGCATGGCATTAACCCATTCAGGATCATTTAAAGCTTCATTAACATGTTTAGGTTCTAAGGAAGATACAAAAGAATGATGTTCACAAAATGCAGCAATACGAGATCGAGTTTGAACACCCTTACTGACGTCACCCAATATTTGGTCTAGAGGGTGATCCTTGGTGATCGTTTGATGTTGCCTTGGTTCTTCATCTTGTACTGCTTCATCTTGACTTTGTTGTGGAGGATCAACATGAGATGATGATGCGTCTTGATCAATATTTTCAACGTTGACATCATCTTCTTGATCTTCCTCTGTTGGCTTGATGTCTCCAATGGTTATGTTCTTCATTGCTTCTTGAAGATCTTCACCTGAAACTTCATGAGATACTTGCTCCTTTTGTGAGCCATTAGTTTCATCAAATTCGACATCACCCGATTCTTCAATACAACTTGTATTTTTATTAAAAACACGATAAGCTTTACTAGTGGTGGAGTATCCGACTAGAAAGCCTTCATCTACTCTTTTTTGAAATTTTCCACCAAAATTTCTTTTCTTAAGAATATAACATTTGCAACCAGAGACTCGGAAATAAGAAATATTTGGCTTGCGCCCAACAAGAAGTTCATAAGGAGTCAAATTCAGAAGAGAATGCAAATAAAGCCGATTTATAGAATAGCAAGCTGTATGCACGGCTTCAGCCCAGAAGCGAGTAGGAGTGTCATGCTCACTTAGCATAGTCCTTGCCATTTCTATAAGTGTTCGATTTTTCCTTTCAACGACTCCATTTTGCTGTGGAGTGTAGGATGTGGAAAATTCGTGTTTAATTCCAAGAGAGTCACAAAAATCAAATAGAGTTGAATTAACGAACTCTCCACCATGATCACTACGGATTTTCTTGATGGATAATTCGAATTCAGTAGAAACACGTTTTGCAAAACTTTTGAAAACATCGGGGGTTTCGGATTTTTGAGAAATAAAGAAAACCCAAGTGTAACGTGTAAAATCATCAACAATCACAAAACCATAGTTGCTACCCCCGATACTCTGGAACTCAGAAGGTCCAAATAAATCCATATGAAGGAGTTCCAAAGGTTTGCAAGTCGAAAGAATGCGCTTAGTTGGATGTGAAGTAGCTACTTGCTTGCCCGCTTGACAAGCGCTACAAGGTTTGTCCTTTTCAAAATTCACATCCTTTAAGCCAACAACCAAATCACGTTTTAAAAGTTTTCTCAATTGATGCATTCCAACATGTGCAAGTCGTCTATGCCATAGCCAACCTTTTGAGGTTTGAGAGACAAGACATGTTGAAAGAGATGCATCTTTTGAATGAAAATCAACCAAATAAAGATTTCCAAAACGAAAGCCTTTAAAGATCAAAGATTTATCTTTTAAACTTTCAACCAAAACTTCTTTTGGGAAGAACGTGCAACTAAAACCAAAATCGCAAATTTGAGCAACGGAAAGCAAATTGAAATTCAGAGATTCGACCAATAAAACATTTGAAATAGATAGATCATTTGAGATTGCGATTTTACCCAAGCCGACCACATTTCCTTGACGGTTGTCGCCAAAGGTAATCTTTTGGTTCTCGCTTGAGTTGTCTTCTATTGAGGTGAACAACTTCTTGTTACCGGTCATGTGTTCGGAGCATCCGCTATCTAGCACCCAATGCCTCCCACCGGTCTTGTAGTTCACCTGCATAAAAAGAATTAAGTTCTTTTAGGTACCCAAACCTTTTTGGGTCCTTCAATGTTAGCAATCAAAGCTTTGGGCACCCAAATAGATTTCTTCTTTTTGTTTAACATGGGTGCACCAATATACTTTGCTATAGCATAACCTTTTCTCGATTTTTGAAGCATGTAGCAAGTATCAAAGTAATTTGGAGTCATTAAGGGACATGCTTCATGCGAATGACCGGTTTTATGGCATTTATGACAAAATGTGTTGCATGCTTTAACAAATATAGTTTTAGAATTTTGTTTCCTTCCTTTCTTTTGAAAATATCCTAATCCTTCTTTTCTAAAAGAACATTTTTGTTTACTAAGGATTAGATCAAGAGATACTTTACCTTTAAAGCAATTTTCTAAGCCTTTTCCAAGTTTTTCAACTTGTGCCTTAAGTACATTATTTTCATTTAAGATGTTGTCATTTGAAACACATGGAGTGTGATGACTACTAGAGGGAGATTCATTCAAGTTACATGAAGTTGAAGCATCTACCTTAGATGAAGCATTTGTAACATCTTTTATAAGCATGCTTTCATATGAATCTTTAAGTTCAGAGTATTGAGCGCGTAGAGAAGAATGCTCTTCCTTAAGCGCCTTATACTTCATCTTAGTTTTTCCAAAAACTTCATTTAGTTCAGTTATCATTTCAACTAAGTCATCATATGATGGATCATTGGAATGTACCTTTTCATCGCCTTTGGCCATAAGGCACATGGATGAACTAGTTGAAGTGTTGTTATTGCCGAGAGCTAATCCGGCCATCTTCTTTGAGCAACTTCTTTCGTTGTCGGAGTCGGAGTCGGAGCTCTCTCCGCCGGACATCCATTCTCCAAAACAAGCTTCTTTGATTTCTTCATTCTTCTTCTTGAAGAACTTCTTCTTTTTGTTCCACGCCTTGTTCTTGTTTGGGCATCTTGAAGCTATGTGTCCCTTCTCATGACATCCATAGCAAATGATGTCCTTGAAGTTGTTTTGCTTTTGCCCCTTCGGTCGTGTGTCAATGTTGACACCCTTCTTATGTAACCTGCGAAGAAGTTTTTGGGTGTTCTTTACCATAAGTGCGAGGTCTTCATCGGAGGAGCCTTCGCTTGAATCGTTCCTTGCATTAGCTTTGAAGGCCAAAGCTTTCTTCTTCGTCTCCGTGGGTTCGGCCGCTTCCTTCTTTTCCTTCTTGTGCATCTCATGGGTGATGAGGTTCCCATAGAGATCGGTTGGAGTTGTGGTTGATAGGTCGGAGTTTGTGAGAACCGTGACCAAGGTGTCGAAGCTTTCCGGCAAGGCCCTAAGCATCTTTCTCACAAGCTCAAGGTCAGTAAACACAACGCCAAGACCCTTGAGTTCATTCACAATGTTATTTAACCGAGTAAACATGGAATCCACGGACTCGGTTCATGACATGGTGAATGTCTCATATTTTTGCCTCACCATTAGCAATTTTGCCTCTTTAACCTTTGTAGTGCCCTCGTAAATTTCTTCGAGGGTAGTCCAAACCTTATGAGCAGTCGTGAGATTGCTCACACGGTTGAACTCATTCAAAGATAAACCGGCAAAGAGTGCATTTTTTGCACGGGCATTTAAATGCAACTTTCTCCTATCGTCCTCAGACTGACTTGCCGGATCAACCGTAGGAGTAAAGCCGAGTTTAACAATATCCCATACATCAAGCCCCATTGCTTCTAGGAATACCGACATGCGCACTTTCCAATAAGGATAGTTTGTCCCATCAAAAATAGGCGCACGACCGGTATGACCGAGAAGAAAATCTCTACTTGACGACATCCTCTCTCTAGGCGGTAAAGCCTAATGAATCGAGAGACCAAGCTCTGATATCACGTGTTGGATCAAGGATGCCGACTAGAGGGGGGGGTGAATAGGAGGCTTTTAAAACTTAAAAACTTAAAGCAAATAAAGAATAAATAATATAAGCAAAGGGAAAAGAGAACGAACACAATGATTTTTACCGAGGTATCGGAGACTCGCCCAGTCTCCACTAATCCTCGTTGAAGCACTCAAATCACTTGAGTCTCGCTTCAATATCCACAAAGGATATTATCACTAATGGTTGCTCCTTGTCCACTCCGGAAAGGCGAGCACCGATGCCTTGTACACACTTGCCGAGCCTCTCCGACAATCTCCGAACGGAGAGATCAACGGCCACGCCTCCGAACCGTCTAGGTGAGGGCGCTCACCAAGAGTAACAGGCAGCGAGGTCTTCTCTAGACCTCCAAACACGCACCGAGAAACTAAGTGTATGCAAAAGCAAAAGAACTGAAGCTCTCGGTGGATCGAAAAGCACTCGACTTGATCAAAAGATCAAGATTTTATATATGAAATTAGAGCTCAAGAGTGTATATGAGAGGAGACTGCTTGTTGTAGAAAACTTATGCCCAAAGCCCCTTTTTATAGCCTCAAGAAGCAAATGAACCGTTGGAGCTAGGGCTGAAAATCAGCAACCCAAACTGACAGTCAGTTATGCAAACTGACAGTCAGTTTAGTGCACAACGGCCGACAAAATTTACGGATAAAAAATAGCTAGCCGTTTGCAGCCAAAACAGGAAAGCTGAAACCCACAACTGACAGTCAGTTATGCAAACTGACAGTCAGTCTGAACAAAAACAGCTATAACTTTAAATTCAGAAATCCAAAAGAGGTGTTTAATAGCTCATTTGAAAGATATTTTAAAGGACTATCTTTTTGTCAACAGAAGAAAAAGCCAGATCTCTCTAGATCTTTCCAGAAAATGTAAAAACTCTTCTGCTATCAAAAACTAAACTGAAAAACCAAATAACTGACAGTCCGATAAAAACATCCATAACTTTTGATCCAGAAATCTAAATTGAGTTTTTAATAGCTCGTTTGAAAGATAATTTAAAGAGCTACATTTTTGTCGACAGAAGCAAAAGCCAGATCTGCCTAGATCTTTCTGAAAATTGTAAATACTCTTCTGCTGTCAAAAACTGAACTGAAAATCCAGATTTTTCAAATAAGTTCAAAACCAAATCCAACCAAAAAGATGCAATGCAATGACCTAGAATTCTCGGTTTGTGCTGGAGATAAGAGGAGGACTTTCGCCACCCCTCTTTATAGTACGGTTAAAACTAAAAAAGAATTTTTCCTAACCGATCATCTCCACACGCCAAGATCGGTAAAATATAAAAACTCGTAATACCTGAGGTCTTTCGCATCTTCACGATTTTCGTCCCATCTGTTGCTCTTTTGCGTCTCGTGCTTCACTTTAAGTTGGGTTCATCTTGATCATCTTGCATTTCTTCCCAACTGATCCTGTAACAATTAATCTCAAAAAGCACGATTAGTCCGGAACACTTTGTTTTCATTAATCATCAAAATCAGGGTTAGGCATGAAGGCCTAGATGCAACAGTGTTCTCACACATGATGGAGATGTACGCACCGGAGTATGTCATGTGATAGTTTAGTCTTTATCAAGAGATACCCCTCATTCCACCTTGACAGTTCCCAAGAGATGTCCATGGGTACGTCAAAGTTGTGGTATATATTTACTTAATATAAGAATTCATTTTTGTTGGATTTTAAACATAATATTAGTATATATTTACTTAATGCAGGCAGACAAGAAAGGGTCACAAAGAAAGTAAGGAGTGGGTGAACTGTCAAAGTCAATGGGTAATAGAGTGGGATGATGAGGCACACACAAATCGTGTGCTTGAGGATTAGCCACATGATCCAAGCACTTATTGCAGGTATCTTTAGTGGTATCTACCACATACACATGCGAGAATTGGCCATGCAACGATAGATTGATCCACTGACCTTCCTTATGACGTTAGTGCTTGCACAAGTTTTGATAGTCCCATGATCGCAAGGACTCATTGTTTGGTACACATCTTTCCTAACAATTTGGCATTTTTTCATGCTTTTCCGAAATATTAACACACATTTTAATTTGTTTTGTCAGTATGACAACACAAGGGACATCAACATCATTGCATCATCCGTTTTGTGAAGATTTGGCCAAGCAATACAAGCAGAGGTTGCCACTGCTCTCCAGACCATGCAATCCACGGCGTGGAGTATCATGACTAACTTGGGTTGCGGATGATCGAGCGATGTTGTTGTCCGTTAGAATCCACCGATGCATCATCCTACGTCACCACCACTCTTAGCGTGGCACAGTATGTCGGGCAGTAACCCTCCAAGTATACCAAGGCCTCAGTCATCGCATCCAACTGGTCTTACACGTTCATACTCCACATGCCATACTTTTGTTTTAGATAGGCCATCGGCTTCTATTGCCCCACTACTAATTCTGTGCACATTCTCGAGTAGCCATTGGGCTCACCTTCCAATGCCACCATATTGTTCAGGGTCACTTCGCATACATGAGAGAATAGAGGGAGTCACCCCAAATTCTAACGAAGACAACGATTCAGATGAGGATCGCAAGGAGGCCCAAGAGGCTGCTAACACTATGATGGCCTCCTAGCTAGCAGCTGATGAGGGCCTTGACTAGGAGGAGATTCAACACTTCTATCGCTAGCTGCAGTACTATCAGGGCATCTTAGATTACTAGCCATACTATCAGAACCCTGTGGCACAACAAAGAGATACTAATGATTGGGTATTGAACATACTAGGGATGTCCGACCCATATACACATTAGTACTACCCCCTGATAAGCTTGGACTGACCCAGTTCAAAGAACCTTCGCAACCGACACAACCATCTTAGTCTGCCGAGCACGTATAGCGATACGGACTTTCTGTTGCTGCCAGGTTGTGATCACATGTCCAGCTGGATACATATTCCGCATTGCCTTTTTAGAGAGACAAGCCAGCACATAAAAGGAGACGTCAAAATCCTTAGCGGCTATTGTATTCTGTATTTCGAACAAGTACGAACAGCTATCATTCTTTAATGTTTGCTACTATTATCCTAACAACCCCCTAACCCTAACCCTAATCCTAACCTCCACATTCTCTTCTTTTATGCCCTCTCGTTAAATTTTTTGTATGGATGACTAACTGAAAAAAATCGCATAATAAGCTAGATATAAAAGAACTCGCGACTAATAGCTCACTATAAAAAGTCTGCAACCCCCCTGGTGACTGATAGGATTGCAGAACAAAAAAAAAAGGATAGGATTGTAGAACTAATATTAATGATTTGTAGACAATATAGGTTACAAAAATATTATTTATTTGAACTAAGAATTTATGGATTTTATGAAATTATTAGATTAGGTATGAACTAGGGGTGTAATTGGATTCGGATGTTAGAGCATGCATTTTCAGCAGTTTTTCCCTAAAGCCTCATTTGGTCTTAAAAGACTGCCCAAGTTGTTATATCTGGTTACAAATGAAACTTGCCTCAAATCCTCTTCTGACGTTCGTCACTCCCATCTATAAATATGCACTGTTCTCTCATTCAGTTGCTCACTAACTCTCAATACATCTACATTGCGAACTCTAGACTTCTTCCTCTTCATCTGAATTTATGGCTACATGGTTCATCATCTAGAGGAGGAGTCAACGAAACATTTCAACCACCACCATTATGTCACTATAACAAGCCATGCGATAAGTACAGGTCCAGGGATGAAGGAACGCTCTAGCGAAGGTACTACGACTACGCAGAGGTTAAGGTTTTCATGAACAGAGATGTGAGTGCTCTACCATGTTTATAATATCATTTTTAGTATTCAATTTATTGATTGATCACATTTTCTCTTTAGAAGGTCGAGCTCAAGTATGACTTTGTTCAGTAGATTGATAATGGCATGTTGAAGGAGGCTAAGTCATATTGCAAGTGGTGGGAAAAGTGAAGCCTCACCAGAGGATGTTTGGTCTCCTAGTGACGCCACATCTGAACGAGGTCAATCCTTACCGTGAGGTCAAATGACATTCAAATCGGGACCAAAAGATGGAAGAAGAAAAATTAACTCACCCTAGTACAACTACCTTTGTGGAAAAACCACAACAGGGTCGAGCATGAACCGTTATTTTCCTTTATGAATGTTTCATCGAAAGTCATGAATTTTCTTAAATGTTATTCACTCAAAAATGTACTTTACCCATTTGTAAATATATGTCATTTTAACTAAATGAATATGAATTAAGTTGTGACTCAAAAACGAATTAGGGTTTTGGGTTAGGAAAAGTGTAGGCTAAGTGTAGGCTAGCCGAGGTACGTGTTACATTCGGTCTAAAAAGTCTGATATGCTGATGCATTTAACTAAAATTTGATAAAAGGTAGTAGGTTCTAAGCTTTACAGGGCCAATACATCCAATTAAAGCCAACAAAATATAAGGATCTATCACAACACAAAGGAGTCCATCTGGTTCTACCCCTAGTTTATCACATGGAGTTGTCTTCTACTCCTGAGAGGATGTGCATGGTTCCTGTTCCTTCTGTTCGAGTTTTTCTCTGTCCTCAATGAGTATGTACTTGTCTTCCGACTCGGCCTCTTGGATTGGCTCGGTCTCGATCATTATCTGTTTCCCTTAGTGGTTCGTAATTTGGCTACTCTTACCCTGGCAAAAAATCTGGGGGTTTTGGAATAGCTGGTGATACTCTTAGCCACACCCTACCCTATGGGGTATTGGACTCAACCTATGAATTGGACCTGTTGTTGAAGGTTTGCAGGACTGGCTCCTAATCCTCTTACTCGATAGCTTAGAGACGCTGCTAGAGTTGCATGTCACTGATAGCCTAGATTGGTCGATTTGGCCCTGAAGCTCGTGATAACGATGCCTCAGTAGCAAGTGTCCGTGCTCTAATCTGGCATAACAATTATCATGACACCTCAGGAGTTTGGCCGTGTTTCCAAACAATGGTCCTAACACTCGTTTATGGCAGTTGAGGGTCTTGTGGAATTGCCCAGGCTTTTTGATGGCATAAAGTGGAATGGAGAATCTCTACAACGCCTTGCCTATTATGGGCACAGAGTCCTTACTGCTCCTCTAGTGGCGTCTTGCACAACATTTTTTTGTTCTGCCCGATTAGTTATGAAACGAATGGGGTGGCCCTTATGATTGTTGATGGAATAAATTAGGATGTGTTAACTATATACATACTCTGGCTTGACTTCCGCGATTGAGTGAAATTTGGCTCCAAAGAATTATAACATAAGACATAGTATAGTGCATCTTCCTCCAATACGTTTTTAATAAGTATATTTTGCCTTTGCCATGTACAAGCTACAAGATTAAGATCAAAATTACATCATATTTATAAAATATTATTTTAAATTAAAATGAAATATTGGATATGGCAAAAATGAAATGTTTTCAAAAACATCTTTTTATATCAACATAGATTATTGATAATTTTTTTTGCACAAAATATTTTCTTTTTCGAACTCCACACCTAATTATTTAGACTACTTCAATCTTAGACATACCATTTTAGTCTATCAAAAAAATCTTGTCAAAATAAGGAGTATAGTATAAACTATTTTTAACAATGTGTGACAAAAAGTTGCACTAAATTCTCTCACTAATTAAATGATTAATTTCACAGAAGATTTAATTCTATCTTGTAAATGAGGAGTCAGATATATATTTAATGATGATAACTTAAATAAAAGTATGTTCTATAAATTATAAAGTCATAATCTTTTTTAAACAAAAAATTCTTTTTGTGTGATACTTGTTTATTAAATAGAGATAATATCAAAGTAATAACTCAAACTATACCAAACAAGTAACTTATTTTCAGGTTTTAACTCAGAGGTTTAAATTCATTCCATGATGAAGCTAAGGAAGTGGACAAGAAAATTATTGATCTAATCCACTACTCTGAATAAAAGATTGGTTGTACACATATGCTCTTGTCAAGTCCAATGTGTGCCACATAGATCATCATATGTGAAGGAAATCAAAAGAGTATATATTATAATTAAATCATGTGATTAACAACAATATAGTACCTCAACATATCCAAATCAAATAGCTATTAACCATGTCATTAGCAGTAAACTAATGGATTTTTAAATTACTTACGTAATCTTGTAGATTTCTTTGTATTCTTCAACTTTCCCTTCTTGTAAACTCCTAAATTTTAAACTTAAATAACTCAAAATTTTCTTAAATTCTCCTTCACTTCTCTTTTCTCTGATGTGTTATGTTTCTATTTTGTTGCTTCTTCTATGCCACCAATATATATAAATGGCACCATGAGCGTCACGGCATGGCTTCATAGCATGAGAATAACAGCGTGTGAGGTCGAAGGATTCCTACTGCACAACTAATGTGTGACAGATGTTTCATTCCCGAAAAAATGTGACGTAAAGCTGTTTGCCGTAGAGGTGGCTCCTCCTGCCACACACTAGGAGTGTGGCAGAAATTATACCCTCCCGAAAAAAGTTATTTGCCGTAGAAGGTGAAGTCCTGCCGCATGATGGGAGTGCTGTAGAGACTCCAGTCCTCCTGTTGCACATTGGTTGTGCAACAGGTCCTTGCCGTACAAAAAATTGCCACATGTCGCCACTCAGATCAACTGTATTTTTAAAATGTGTTATTTTTGCAAATCCTTCAAACTATGGATCACATTTGCAATTTTTTTAAAAGGTTATTTATATAAAAAGTTATGGATTCAAATCATGTGTTGCGAGTGCATGGGTTATCTGTTATTTATAGGATTTGATCTCTAATCTCTTAAGATCTGTTTGGACGTAAGAATTTCATAAGAATTTTAGAAGAAATATCACACCCGATGAGGATGAATATTTCTTTTTCCCCCAAAACTTTCTACAGAACTCCCAAATTTCGAACAGACCTACAAGTAGGTTTTTAGTTACACGCACTAGATATTCTCACAAAGATGTAAGGAAAAAACTATAGTACCGTAGTTGTATGGGTGGTGCAATGGATTAAATTAATGATGGTGATTGGTGCAATAGTAGTCGACGACGGAGGTGGACAGGGTACCTATTATTATTAACTAAATTCCTCAAGAACTATAAGAAAAGAAAAAAATGGGTAATGCGCTAATAATGTTGTGCTGGTGGACCATCATCTTCTCGTATTATTGCACAGAAGAATAATGCACTAATATATGTCGCCGCTTTGCATCTTCTTACTGTAGTATCTCACTTTAACATGCTGATTACTGTTGATCTAGGTGTGTGCCTTACATATGCTTTATCTCGGTGTTCGTTTATGTTTTTTCTTTATAGGATGTGGAGCATTTTGGTGTAGATTATAGGGGACATAAGTCACAGAAAAACAAAAAAGAAATATAAATCTCAGCTTTTGATCTACATTTCTGCCACAGTATCTTGAGAGTACCAAGTAGCCTATTCAGGAGAGAATCCTACACCTGCACAGCAACCAAACCACTGTTTGGTTGGAAGCCTCATGTATTCCCACCAAAATCTGGCAGAAAAACAAATCTGTGCCTCCCTTCTATGATTTCTGTGTACAATAAGATTGTGTCACTCATATCTATATCCTTGTCCGTCTCTCTTCCGAGATTTTTTAATTCTATCCTTAAGCCTATTTGTGAAATATGACTCAAATCTACCCTGACAACCACAGAATTACGCTAAACGTCTCATAGTATCTCGGATCATTGTATCATACCTCATCATTTATTTGTGATCTTGTGGGCCAACAACTAACCCTATTCAAGAAATATAAGTCAAAACTGCCTAAGCAATCACATAATCAGCATACTGATAACTAGTTAGATTTAGAAAAAAAAACATCAAGATATATTTTATTGTAGATCAAAAGACCTATATATAGACTAATACAAAAGAATCCTAATCAAATATAAAATTAGAATCCAAATCCTATTAGGAGTCCAAATCCTATTAGGAAATCTAGTCCTTATCCTATTACAACACCACACTCCTCCTCAAAATGAGTTGAAAATATTAATCATATCCACCTTGATATATACTGTAATGTTATCTTTAGATCTTAATCTTTTTTAATACAATCTGCTAATTGGTACTAGAATGAATATAGTCTAGCTTTAGCATCCCACCATCCATATGCTTTGTACGATCATGCTATATTGGGTTATGACAATATTGATAGTAGATCTGTTATCACAATGCAATAATGGTGGACCCTCTCTTAACACATATAGCTCAGAAAGCAAGCTCCTCAACCATATCATCTCGCATAAAACTATATCCATAGCTCTATACTCAGTCTCTGCAGTAGATCTAGCCACAACCTCCTGTTTCTTAGTCCTCCATGACACAAGATTACCCCCAACAAAGACACAGTAGCCAGATGTAGACCTCCTATCATCCATACAATTCGCCTAGTCTGCATCATAGTACCGTTCCATCTTCAGACACCCATGTCCTTTAAATCAAAGACCTTTTTTTGACTCCTTTTTAAGTATCTCAGAATCCGATAGACTGCCTTCATATGCTTTGTCCTAATTAAGATCATGCATATATCTATTGACCACACTCACTGTGTATTTAATATCATGTCTTGTGTGACAAGAAGAGATAAGAAGCCCAACAAACCTTTGATAGGACTCTCTGTTCACTGGATCACCTGATTGAGCACTTAATCTATGATTCTGTTCAATTGGGGTAGAAGCTGGTTGACATTCGAACATTACTGTCTCAATAGGTAAATCAAGAACTACTTCCTCTAAGAAAGAGCTATATCTCTAAAAGACTAAGCAATTTCAATTCCAAGGAAGTACCTTAATTGTTCAAGATCCTTGACTTCAAACTTCTTCCCCAATTTGACCTGTAGGAAGCTTATCTCTCTTGAATCATCACCACTAATCACAATATCATCCACATGGACAGTTAAAATTGTAATACCCGAACTGATATGCTTATAGAACACAGTGTGATCTCCACTACACTATGAGTAACCTTCACTATATACTGTACGTCTGAATTTGTCAAACCAAACTTTTAGAGATTACTTTAACCCATATAGAGACTTTTTCAACCTACATACCTTCCCAACAGTTTGCTCAGTGTCAAAATTTGGTGGAATATCCATATACACCTTCTCCTACAAGTCTCCATGCAAGAATACATTCTTAACATCGAACTGATGTAGAGGCCACTAAAGTTTGCTGCAAGAAGTATCAAGGTTCTCATAGTGCTCATCTTCACCACAGGAGAAAAAATCTCATCATAGCCAATCCCATATATCTGACTATACCCTTTTGCAACAAGTCTGGCCTTATATCTATCCACCTTGTCTCCAGGAGTTTGCTTTACCATATACACTCATTTGCACCCCACAACCTTCTTCTCAACAGGAAACGAAACAAGTTTCCATGTCTTATTCTTCTCTAAAACCTGAAGCTCCTCCAACATAGCACCCCTCCATTTAGGATCCTACTTTACCTCTCTCCAATTATTCAGAATTGGCATTAACTTTAGAGATGCAATAAATATTTTATATGCAGAAGAAATATATGAGTATGAGATAAAGTTAGTAATATCATGTTCAAAGCTAAACTAGATTGGAGATTTTGTAGCATTGACTCGAGATTCCCTTCATTGAGCAAGTGGCAATTCAGATATAAAAGGATTAGAAATAAAAAGCACATTGCCACCATTTGTCTCAAGAGAAGACAAGGAAACAGAGTAAGAAGGAACCGAGGAGGGACTTGGGACATAAATAGATAGTGTAATGGACTGTTCTACTTCAATCAAATTAGGCTAAACTCATTCCTCCCCCCTGAACTTATTACTCTCCTAGAGATCTTCTCTAATCAGGCATCTAAATGCTTCCAACATCAAAACTCTCGATAGTATATATATATATATATATATATTGAATATTTAAATTTAAAGATGTGTATTTTTTTAGTTATATATATGTATACTTCGAATCATTTGCGCGTACATTTATATTAGATTGTAGTTTGGAGCTGTCAAATTATGAAAAAAAAAATTCAAATTTGATGGAAACAACTACTTAGGTGATAGAAATAAGGCAAGCAACTAAGTAGGGGTTGGAAACAAGCCAAATTTGAATCTTTCGTATTGATTAAACTTGAATCTCGGTAGCATTTAAGAAAATAACGCAAATTAAAGTTTTTAATTTAAGCAAATGTGTTATTAACCTGTCAGGGATTGGGGGGGGGGGGGGGGGGGTGTCATTAAGCCAGAGAGAGTCGTGGTGCTTGACCACGTCCCATCGATCAAACAATACTGGTATCTATATATTTAAATCATTGCTAATCATCATTAAATATCCCTAATTAGTACTAAATATCACTAATTGCCAATAACAATCACTAATCAATAGATTTTTTTTATGAATAACCTATTAAAAAAGAAAAATACAAAACTAACTTCTAGTATTAGTAATTTGTAAAAATGACTTGTTTCCGATGTGGCATGTTGCACACTCGGTAGGTCATTTATAGGGGACCATAGTCATCTTTAGAGTAGGATGTTTGCAAAGAATTGACCAACAATAAGTGTACGATAGATAATTAATCTATTATAATATAACATCCCAACTATTTGTGCAATATTGGAGCAAAACTAATTTCATGGTCAATTTAGACACTATCCCAACTCTCTCTCTCTCTCTTTCTCTATAACACATATGCTCCTCTTTCTCAATCTTTCTCTCTCATTTATGAGCCACAGCTCAACTCCCCCTCTCACATGTGACACCTATCTCTTATAAGGCACATGTCGTGTATCTTTCTTTTACTCTACTCTTCTACCATATAGGTCCCAACAATTACTACACATACCACTTTAGAAATATGATATATGAAAATGACGCAGATATAAATGAAGATGTGCACATACATAATTCAAAAAGTATATAAATGAAAATGAAATAAGCGTATAAATGAAAATGTACATATAGATAGTTCAAAATGTACATATATAACTAAAAAATATACATATATATATCATTTCTTTGTTCTTCAACCACAACGTGAAAAAAACACAAAAAGTCTCAAAAAAAAGGGACTACTTTTGGATCTCACATAACCAAACTTTATAAAGAACAAACAACAACAAAAACCTAAACTAATTAGGATTCTAGATCATCATTTACAAACACATACCAAACCTTAAATTAACAACAAAGGAAAAAAATCAACAAAAGTTCCTAGAAGTAAAGTAGTCCATGCGAGGCTGCTGCCATACATCGTGCCAGGCCGCGAGCTTGCCTCCTATGAGGTCTCTGTTGCCACCATAGCCGCGTGAGACCTTGAGGCGCCACCATGTAGCGGTCATGAGGCCACTGAGGAGGGCTGTGTGCCCCTCATGGGTAATTTGTCGCCGTCGTCCATGGCACGAAGCACGCCGCCGTCCATCGCACGAAGCAGGAAAGACAGCCACCGTGCACCTCCCACACTAGGCCGCGTGGTCACAAGCCACCTGCTCGTGAGACTACATGCAGGTAGTATCTCGGCTTGAAATGGTATGATAACACATATGCCATATTTGCCATGGTAGTATTGGTTTTTGCTTGTGCACCATGGGCCATGGGATCCACATGAAAGAAAAAAAAAAAAAAAAGCTAGAGACAGAGATGGGAAGATGACATACTGGCATGGGAGAGAAGGTGGGAGAGGAAGAGACATTTGTGTTATATCTCTCTTATATTGGAAAGAGTAAAAGGTGGAGAGACAAAAGTGGATGAGATTTAACTTTTTTACACCATCTAGTATTAATCTATTTTGAATGACATGCAGACCACTCTTTAAAAGATCTCATAATTTTGTGACACACACAATATGAATTGTATATCATGTATAACTTCTCTTTCTTGTCTTAAGAAAAGAAAAAAGTGAAGAGATTTAATTTTGATACCAATTATTATTATTCTGTTGTGAATAACATCCTGATCACAGTTTATTATGACACTATTTTGTGACAGACAACATGTGCTATCTCTCTTTAATAAAATTTTCAGATTTTTACGTATATGAGTTGACATACAATATAGTATATAGCCAAAAGAAATACAAAAATACCATACTAATATGCACAAATGTTGAGAGAGGCTCTAATAGTCTTGATTGTGGGAGTATGTTTTCCTTGGGAGTATATTTATCTTCTTCTGTGATTCTCAATAGAATAAATTAAGTTAATGTCTTAAAAATCATACAACAGTCGCAGAGGATCTACCCATTACTCTAACTCAATTAGGTGTAAAACTCCTTCCAATTCTTAGATTAATCAGTAGAGTACAACAGTCGTGTATTGCCCTAAAATACTAATGTCGATCATCTCATAGAGTATGAACGATACCACAAATGAAGCACAAATCCAACGTTTAGAGTATAAGAATAAATGGACAATCATTTGAATAGACTAGAGACAAAATCATATCCTTCGGATTGAGTCATCTCTAATCCTAGAGAGAAACTACTTACATAGATCCATAAAACAAATAATAGAGAAATAAAGAAAACATATCAAATTGAATTAATAATTGAAAAGTGGTTGTCCAGATCGACTTACAAATTGACGCAAAACCAAACAAAAAACTAGACTAAAACTAACCCTAAATTAGAGGGAGCTAAACTAGATCTTCTAGAATGATAAACTACAACAGCAACCTGTTAATTTATAGCCTAAAAAGTCCCAAACTAATACAATTCTAATCCTCTCAAACTTTCTAAAAGAAATTAATTCGAATTTCAGCTCAAAAACTGTGCAAAATCAGCTAAGTGGTGAAATTGAGTTAGGCACGAGCTCTAGCATGTCTCATGCTCGGTTGTGGGCACAACAGTGCCCTAGCCCGTGCCAACTTTGACCTCGGTTGGTGGCATGGAGCATGCCCGACTCATGGCACACAAGTGATAACCCCAGTGCCTGCCTTGATTGTGTGTCTTTGACCCATTTCTTTATGTCCTGCTTTTCCGAATCCATTTCATTCCAAAGTTTTCCCAAATTGTCGTGTTTTGAATGATTTTGAGATAAAAAAATACTTAACTCGAGACATTTTGTGTGTGTATATATACAAACGCACATCATAAGCTAGACCACAATATTAATCCCCACATTGATTAGTGATTTTCTAGGTCCGGCAAAGAGGCTTCAGCCCATTTGTGAATTTTAACTCAAAACCTATCTACGGTCCTTCACGATCATAGAATTACCATATACACCTCGTAGCATCTAGGAACCACGGTATCAAATCTCCTCTTCATTGATTAGTGATTTGCGAGATCCACCACTTAATCCATTCATAAATTATAACTCAAACCTATATAGGGATTAGGGACCACGGAATCATCGTATATACCTTGTAGCATCTGTGATTTTTCATAGAAGGATACGAAAAATATGTACGTGGGATGCAACAAATCCACATCATAAATGCCATCATTTTCATCGGTTCTCACGTCCTTTTCTACGCTTTCCGCTGTTTTGACCCATTGATCACATAAAAAAGACACTTAAAAAAAGAAGACAAGAATTGGCCCATTGATCCCAATAAAAAAAACACATAAAAAATACAAAAATCCTTTGCATTAAGAAACAAAATACACATTGTATATTATCATCTCTCAGGAACCATCTAATCGGAAAACGAGTGTTTACTATGCTTGGTGGAAGGTTGAGAAATTGAGTTTCCAATTTCTTGTGTGGAAATTACAATTTTTTGTCTGAGATTGATCATGACCGCTGTTTCTTGATGGATCATGAAGATAATAATACACTCGTATTTAGATAAAAAATGCAATGCCCCTCAGAAAAAGACCATTTGAGAATTCAGACAGACTAGCTGTATACATATATCCACACATACACTGGCACAGCACACACTGCAGGGAGTGAGTGAGTGAGAGAGAGAGAGAGAGATGGCGTTATGGCCGAAGCTGGTGGCAATGGTGGTGGTGCTCGCGGCGGCGGCCGCCGCGGCGGAGGCGTACGTGGCATACAACACGTCGTCGGGGGCGGTGGTCGGCGGCGGGAAGGTGAACGTGCACCTGGTGGCGCACTCCCACGACGACGTGGGGTGGCTCAAGACCATCGACCAGTACTACGTCGGTTCCAACAACTCCATCCAGGTCCCTCGCTGAATCGTCTCGTCTCGTCTCGCCTCTCTGTGTGCGGATTTGATATGGTTTGATGTAATTGTGGTTGCTTTGATTTGATTCAGGGGGCGTGCGTGATGAACACGCTGGATTCGGTGGTGGACGCGCTCGTGAAGGACCCCGCACGCAAGTTTGTCTTCGCAGAACAGGTGTTTGTCGAAATTCATTCACTCGTGTCTTCTTCATCTTTTGATGAACTTGTTTTGTTCTTCTGATGTTCCTGTTCTTTCGGGGTGAGGTGATTTGGTATGATGGTCCATGCTCACTAGCAGAAAACAAATCTAATTTCTTTTCTTTTTTCGTTTTTTTATTGCCATGCAATTAGAGATGTCAGCCTGTCATGTCGTATTGGATTCATGTTGTGTTATATAGTGTGTCAAAAGTGTCGACCAGGTAAACCCAAACCCGACACATTCCTGTTGACCGCCTAAACTCATCGTGTCTTCTTCATCATCTTTTGATGAACTTTTTTTTTTTGGTTCTTTTGATGTTCTTCTTTTGAGGATTTTGGGGGGAGGAAATTTGGTATGATGGTGTTCAGGAAGCTGATAAAAGCATGGATTTTTTTTTTCTTTTTCATATTGCCATGTAATGTAATTAGAGCTCTCAACAAGTCGGTGTCATCTTATAGTATGTTAGAAGTGTCGAATAGGTAAACCCAAACCATGTTCAATCATGTATTCATGTTTTGTTACATTTACTAGTTCTATGTTTTTTTCGTTTTATATGCTATAATTTGTACGAATCATCATGACACGATTTGTGTCTCATTCATGACCGAAATCCACTTATGATAGACCAAACACACAAAAATAGTGTTGTATTGAAGTTTGAATGGGGGATTATTGAATGGATATTATTGGGAGTTGGGAGTTGGGAATTTGGGATAAGGCAGTTGGACTTTGAAGGGGATTTGAAAACTTAAATAGGACCCAATCTTATAGAAGTGTATGAGATTTATTTTCTAATCATTAATTCACATGATTTGTACTTAGAATCTGAATACAACTATCTGATGTAGACTACAATCCTATATAATATAGATCATGAATATATTTAACCACCTATTCATAAAATCTAATAGGTAAAAAATGAGTCTTATATTTCTTATGTAAGATCGAGTTTTATAAAATTTTCTTGTGCCCTATACATAACAATATATTACAAAAAAACTCTTGAGTTTAGTGAGAGGTTTAATTCTATCCAATATGTGAGAAGTTGAGAGTATCTAGCAAGCGGGTTGGGATTCTCTTCTTTAAGAAAAGGTAGAGGGTGCTTTCTTAGTATCTTAACCGGCCAATCAAAATTTGAATAGTCTAGATTGATGGGAAGGGGAAATTGAGGTAGTTAATCATATCAAGAGATGTTTTAAATTTCTTGTTCACCTTTATTTGGATCAATGTTACAAATAGTCCGCTATAGAACTATGATAGCATTTGCAAGTCATAAGAGTTACGCTATGAGATAGAAATCCACAACCTCTGTGAATGCCGCTATAGCCTATAGTCCACAGTTGTTGTAGTGGTTCACTATGTCATATATGTCTTATGAGTTATTTTTTGATTAGAAAGCCCTAAATTGCAAAAATAAAATGAATATTACTTGATTGACTTAATAATTTGAAATTTGAAAGTGTTTTGAATATTTTTGTTGCTATAATTGGTCAACATAGACATAATGTGAAACGGTTTTGATTATTTGTAATCTTTGGCACTTCAAATGACCAATGCTCATGACATATTTTATCATTATGGTGTCAATTTTTGCATATTTATATATCTAACACTTTATATATTTATAAAAAAATTTATTTAAACCACAACATGTAGTGAAGCTTATGTGATAGCCGATAGCCCGCAATAACTGCTATAGCTTTTTGCAAGCTCTTGCCGTGATGGCCTGCGGCCCTCAATTTAAAACATTGATTTGGATTACTAATTTCTGAATTAATAGTCCAAATAGAGAGAAGGCACATGCCTTTTATTTTGTAAGGCAAAAGATATGAAATTATGAATCCCTAGCAAATAGTCAGAGAAGGTTCAAAATATTTGTTGCTTAAGATAGATAATGTCTACCAATACAATAATTTTTTCAACAAATTATGACAAACATTATGAACCAAAGAAGTATGCCCCTCTTATACTCATTCTAGAATGCTAGATTTATGTGTTGAGCACCTTGTTGCCACATGATGACCATGTACCACATTCCACTTTCTAGATCAACATGTTCACACTCCTTCAATTTATCTCGTTGAATTTGTGATGTTTCAAAATAATTTCATATGAGTTCATAGTATAAAGTGGTGCAAAGTGGGCCCCAAGATGTTGGTGGTTGCTTTTTATAAGTATTTTCAATGTTTACCATTTAATTTGATTATCAACTAATGGTGCAGTGTTTCTGAAACAAGAGAAGACTCGTAGAAAGGTGACTAATACAAATTAACTTGTAAGGTGGTTTTTGGGACCACTTCTTTTCCTATAGTTTCTACTTTAGTTTATTTTCTCCTACAGGAATTTGTTTGTTGGGAGAAATTACATAAACCTCTGAGTCAGGGGGTCTTGGATGTACCTATGATGGTTAATTTTGAAGCATTCTAGTAAGTTTTTTCAAAGATCCCCTATTGTCAAAACATTAAAAAAAATATTTAAAATGATAGTCATTGACATGGGGCTATGTGCCCATTGTATTTTTTTTTCTATATTCTTCATCCCTCCTCTCTCATTTGTCCTACCATTGCTGTCAACTCCTCCTTTCATCCTATCTCACCCCACTGCTGACAATCGCCATTACCGATGTTATTTGCCACCACTTGTCGTCATCGTAGCATTGACAGAGAACACTTGCGAAGAAGGGGAAAGAATGAAATATTACAATTGATATGTGGGTCCTAGATGTTAGTGGCTGTAATTTATTTTTTTAACGTTTTCTATTTAACTTTAACATAAAGTAACAATAGGGGTTTTTGACACAGTAAAACACTTGCATGTGTTAGGGGATGCTCTAGATTAACTTGACTTTTCTTTCTTTTTTTTGGGGGGGGGGGGGGGGGGGGGGGGGGGGTGTTGGTTTACGGAAGTGTAGATGTGAGTCTGAGGCCCCCTGGGAGTTTTATGTAATTTCTCCAAATTCCTTAGACTATTTTGTGCAAAGTAGATGTTAGCTGAACATGCAGACTAAGCAATAGAGACAAAACAATTTCATCATTTGTTTGTTTTGATCACGATGCAACACTACTTACATTCTTCATTCTCATGAATGATTATGTCAAGAAAAGCTTAAGTAGCTAGTGAAGGGCCGGAAAGCAAACATTTCTACTCATATTCAACGCCCCTCCTCCCTTCTAGGATTGATCAAACCTAAAACATGGATCACCAAGGTAACCAAGCTGCAGCAACACAAGTGGTGACGGGCATGAGAATAGTTCAGTCTAGTCATATAGGTGCCACTAATTTTTATTCTATTTTTTCTCAAAATTTCTATAAGTTTTAGCAAATATGTTCAGACATTTTTACTCATATTGAGTAACTTCCCATGTTACATTCATTCCCCTCTGCAGATCCTAGCCCCTTTTGAAGCCTATCTAGGTATTTATCAGATTTAGGTGTTATTTGTCCTGTCTAATGTATTAGTCAAACACACAGCATCACTAGAGACTAAACTTTTTTATAGTAGCTCAAGGTGCTTAAATATATTTCAGTAAAAAGATAAAGCATTCATAAGTGCATATGATCATTGTTTTTGGATGGAAGACTTTCAATGCGAATTCGATGAATCGTTTACTCATGTGTGCTCCACATACTAACTTGTTTCTGTTATTTGTCAGGAATATTGGGTTGTGTAAACTTTGATGAATGACTTGTCTTATGTCTGTTGCTTTCAGGCTTTCTTCCAAAGGTGGTGGGCAGAGAAAAGCCCAAAAGTTCAAGCCATAGTTCGGAAGCTAGTTGCTTCTGGTCAGCTAGAGTTCATGTATGAAACATGATTTCCTTATTCCCTCAAATGCAGTATCTTATATTTCAAAATTTAGAAAATTTGGGAATTTTGATTCAGAAATGGCGGGTGGTGTATGCATGATGAAGCTGTTGTCCATTATATTGACATGATTGATCAGACCACGCTAGGTCACTGGATGATCAGGAAACAGTTCAACAAGGTGCCAAGAGCTGGCTGGCAAATTGACCCTTTTGGACATTCCGGGGTTCAAGCTTATTTGCTTGGAGCAGAGGTAACACCAAACTTCCAAATTTGCGGACATGTTGATGTTTCCGAGCATTGAACTATTACTATATCATGCTTCCACTGAATAGAAGGTACAAATAATTTAATCATTGTCAATTTAGCTGTATGCATGGTTATGGGAACATTGAACATTAAACATTGACCAGCCAAACCCCAATTCAATGGGGTCACAGCTAATGTAAATAACCATTTCAACAGTATACGTTCAATGTATAAGCTCATTACACCTTTTTGAACTTGGACTTATGCCACAATTTGTAATTATGCAAACAGTAAGGTAGAGCAGGATGGAGTGGTGTGGTTGACAATCTTCTGTCCACTGCCAGGACATGGCAACTTGGGTCTTAAGAGCTGTTCGGATGGTATCCTTACCACCATGATGCATGCCTCATGCTGCCTCAATTATGTCTGAAATTGCATCCCTTGGATTTTTTTTTCTTCAAAATTTGTTAGATTACTCTTCGTAAATTTCCTCATGTCTCACAAGACATGTCTCAAGTGAGGCTCAGGATTTTTTGGTCTCACACAAGACGCATTTTTAGTCAAATCTGGAAGCAAGGCCAAAATTTGAGGTCACTAGCCAAACACTGCCTTAGTAGGATTTTAATTAATGTCTAGTATACCAGGCCTCAAACCAAATAGATGAGGCCAGGCCTTCTTTTGTGAGGTCTCAAACCAAATACCCCTTAATTGTTTGAAGGGGATCAGGTGTTGGGCTGTCATACTGGTATACTGGACATTAATTAAAATCCTACATAGCAAATCAGAATTCCATTGGTGATAGATTTTTTGTCTTTATGCTGAATCGACAAACTACTATGTGAGGCTTTTACATGGTTTGAAACTTTGAATATATCCAAGAAACTAAAACATGCAGATGCACTACTTCATACAGAAAGAAAGTTTACTAACAATTTGTTATTTTGCTTAAATTGCAGCTTGGATTCGATTCTGTGCATTTTGCAAGAATTGATTACCAGGACAGGGCAAAGAGGAAAGTAGATAAAAGCCTTGAAGTAATATGGCGCGGCTCAAGAACTTTTGGTTCTTCTTCTCAGGTTCTAAAACTTCTATAATTCTTTTGTGCATGATTAGTTTTTTGCATTCTATTTATTGACATGCATGATTAAATTGCAGATCTTTACAAATGCTTTTCCTGTCCATTATAGTCCTCCAGATGGTTTTAGCTTCGAAATTTCAGATGACCTCATCCCTGTTCAAGTATGTGGCTGTAGTCAAGAAGTTCCAATGCTCTCCACAGAACCTTACACATGTTAATTCATTGCACAACCATTTGTAGGATGACCTATTGCTGTATGACTACAATGTTGAACAACGTGTTGATGATTTTGTTGCTGCTGCCATAGCTCAGGTACACCTGTCATTTGCTTAACCAATTTGCAAGCAGACTTTGTAGAATTGAAACTGAGATCTCACTTTTAATGTTTTTTCATCAATCAGGCAAACGTCACACGTACGAACCACATAATGTGGACTATGGGTGATGATTTTGTATACCAATATGCTGAATCTTGGTTTCGGAATATGGATAAACTTATCCATTATGTAAACAAGGTATCGTTGTTAAAAGGATCTAAACTATCAGCTGAGGCTTTCAAGTTTCCAATTTTGATCTAAAATTTTCATGCTTTCTTATTTTTCTTTCCGGGATCTTGCAAACTATCGTACTACGAAACATTTATCATCTTTGTGAGCTTTGCATGATGTCTCCTATGCTTCATAGTCTGAGCTCTGGCCACTGCTGGGCCACTAGACTGCATCCAGCTCAACAACATAAATAATTAACTAACTTCTTAAACTGTACCAGAAGATGACACTTAGTGTAAACTGTCTATGTTATCAAATGACATACATAATTAACTAATGTCGCACTGCAGGATGGCCGAGTTCATGCATTGTATTCTACTCCATCCATTTACACAGATGCAAAATATGCAGAAAATGAATCTTGGCCGCTCAAATATGATGATTATTTCCCGTAAGTTTTCAAAACTACGAAGATGTTAATAATTATTCCCTATTCTATGCTCTTATTCTATTGCAAATTGCAGCTATGCTGATCGAGCAAATGCTTACTGGACTGGTTTTTTTACCAGCCGTCCCACATTCAAGCGATATGTCCGAATGCTCAGTGGATATTACCTGGTATAACAGTATTGCAGTACAACTATCAGAATTGCACTGATGTTCTAAACCAGATTTTGAAAAATTCTGGAATTACTTTTGGTAACTTGACTTATCCTGATAGGCTGCACGCCAAATAGAATTTTTGGTGGGTAGGAGTCTCTTAGGATTGTTCACTGCAAGCTTGGGAGATGCACTGGGAATTGCCCAGCATCATGATGCAGTCACAGGTACAGCAAAACAACACACAACTAATGACTATTCAAAACGCCTTGCACTTGGAGTGTCTCAGGTTCTAATTTCTCTTGTATACATGATTTAGTTACAGTGCTCTTTCATTTTGTAAAAAAAAAAAAACAATGAATTTGTGAGTAATAGATGAGCTATTCTTATATCTTGCTTTTGCTATTTTAGTCTGAGCAAGGTGTCAATGATGCTCTAAATTGTCTGGCAAGTTCCAAAGGAACATGTACATCTTCAGCAGTAAAATTTAGCCAGGTGACATACTTTGTACTTTATTTGTGGTGCTAATACTTCTTGCTCTTCAGACTGACTCTTGAGACTTGGTCTATATAAGCTACTGTATTTGGCAATACCATTTGCTTAATCTCATTTAAACTGTTATCATTTTTCAACATATGTAAAATGTTCAAAATTTTCAGTATAGTTTGAGAACATATTACCCGGAATAACTGTTTCTGTTGTTGAATTAATTTTTAGTGCCAACTGCTCAATATAAGCTACTGCCCTCCAACTGAGCAAGAAATTTCAGCAGCAAAAAGTTTAGTAAGTACTGTCTGTTTTCATATTATACTTCTATGATCTATTTGATACTTACATGACCTCTCTCTGCAGGTTGTGGTTGCTTATAACCCTCTTGGATGGAAACGGAATGACTTCATAAGGATTCCAGTAAGTGCTGAAAACTGTACTCATGATTATTCTTCAGAATTTCTGCTGCCTTATAAAATAAGTTGAAGGATCCAACAGTCTTGAGGTGCCATGTTGAGAAAGATATACCCCTATTTAATTCAAATCTCTTTGGTAATTTGTCAACATACAGTAAGAGAAGAGTTTGTTTGTTTTAGTTCTTGATGCATCTCACTAGCAATTCGCATGATGTTCCATTGGGCAATGTGTTGATTATTTGTTCTTACACTGATGAGTTAGGCTAATGGGTAGTATATGGATTACAATTTTAATAGAAGTGTACATCAATCAATGAATGCAAACAAGTTGGACTAGCAACATGCTTTTTTGAAAAGGTATCCTCTACCAGTGACAGAAAGGATATTGGTTATCATTTTTGTAATTTGGAAACAAATGTAAAAATATGACAAAAATAAAAGAATAGCCAAAAGGTGAGCGAATTGGAAAACTTAATGGAATATGCTCTGATCAGGACCAAGAAACATGCAGGGATCTCGTACATATCACATGCCAAAAAATGAATGATTTAATTACCTAGTATGCATACTAACCATACTTATGCACTGTGCCATTATTGTGGAAGTGGCAGCAGGAGAGCTGCAGCCATTTCATTGAGGAGTAAGAATAGATTGTTAGTAGTTACATATCAACTGCTTCTAGCACGTCTGTATTAATGCGGAAGCCTATTGACCCTCTCCTACTCTAAACTGTTACATGCCACCCCTTGCCATAGGAAAACAAATTACACCAGGCAACTACCAACCCCAGTCCCTTTCAGACTGTAGTTCTCACTCGCCTGGAGTAAGATGACCCCTGTGTAGCACCATCACTGTGCCATTATTATCATTAAACTTAAGCATAGGAAACAGTTTAGCCTTTGGTTTCTCTTATCAGTGTCTTTCATGGATGATAAGTATCCTTTTGCCTCACTCATCTTTTGTAGTTCTATTATTCTTTCAACAATTTCAGGTCAATGATGATCACCTAGTTGTAAAAAGCTCCGATGGAACTTTTGTCGAGTCACAACTCGTCGAGATTGATAATGTGACGAGCAATTTAAGGAAATTGTATGTGAAGGCTTATCTTGGAGTTACAGCAAACAAGCCCCCAAAGTATTGGCTTATATTTCAAGCTTCTGTACCACCAATGGGATGGAATTCTTATTTCATTTCAAGACCCACTGGAACAGGTAAAACCACCTCAGCTCGAAAGCATGCACCTTGAGCACCATTAAAACAAATAGTTTGTCAACAAGGACTGCTAATATGACCTGTTCTTATTGGGGCATAATGACATGTCGTCAATAAGGAGTAGGGAAATAAAAATTTTGGTGGAGGTGCTGAAATGGATAGCAGGATAGAATGAGAAAACAAAATTGCACTATGTTTTTTTTATGAGATTGATAGTATGGCATGAGTTGTACATTTAAGAACTGGGTTTCAAATGGTGACCTCAAACTACCGTACTGCACCTGCAAACTATAATTTAGTTATCTTCTGTAACATGAATTGAGATCTCAAAGATAAAATCAAATTAATGATGCCTGATACTGCAATATGGTTAATGCTGATTTTCTTTGCTAGGTTCATCCAAAAAAATGTATGATTTTATACTGACAGCTCTGTTACAAGTTTCTTGGGTTGTATATACATCATTTGCATACAAACCATGCAGGTTACAGCAAAGCTGCACATGCTTCGACCTTGTTTTCTCCCAAAAACGACACGATTGAAGTTGGACCAGGGCCTCTAAAGATGTCCTTTTCATCAACAGCTGGACAACTTAAGAGGATGTTCAATTCTGTCTCAGGAGTGAGTGCTTCACATACATTTGGTTCTGCATGAGAAGTAAAAGCAATGACGCAATTCTATTAACATTTTACTATGCAATCGATATACAAATAAATCAAAATCTGCCATCAGCAACATTAGATTTCAACTATCATAATGTTCATTTTGATGGATGTAACCTTTGAACTTATTAGGGCCGGTCTTAAGATTTTGTAGGCTCCAAGAAAAACAGAAACTAAGAGGCCCCTAATTCAAACATATAACAACTAATTTTTATTTTGCCAATAATTCAAATTTCATAATTATAAAATGGAACATTTGTAACATAGATAGACTTGTTTGACAAAACTAGAGTTCAAATAACACACCACAATTATCCTGGATTACTCAAGTCCAAAAATATCAAATAAATACAAAATGAGCCGAAGTGACCTCCTAAAATATTAGAAAGCCACAAAATTGGATCAACTAAAAAAAATGTATTGCAATGATTTATCAAATACTCATATAAAACTTTGAGTTGTGTCATATTGTGAATCATAGGTTGTGTGTCAAACTACCATGCCATTTAGCTTGTGTGAAATTTTGATTTTCTTGTGTGAATATGTTCTATCCGATCAAAGGTCTATAAACTTGTCCAACTGTGCAATTTAGCTAACTAAATTTGAATTTTAGTTTGTTAGGTCTCAAACTTGCTTAATTGTACAAGTCAATTAGGTACATAGGCCAATTAAATAATGAAAAAAAACGATGTGTCAGGACACATTGAGGCCCTAAATTTATTCAATTATGCTACTTAGGTCATTAAACTTGTTTAATTATACAATTTAAGTGCTTGTCATATCATATTTTATCATCTACTTGACATATATCACTAAATAGCATAATTAAACAAGTTGAATGACCTGGCATATTAAAAATTTAGGTTGAATGATTTAAGTGACACATCCAAACAAGTTAGAAGACCTATGATGCATATAATTTTTTTTGTTTTGAATGGTGCAGTTGTAGTTTCATGGCGTATTGGTTTTTAAGAGTAAATCAGTCAAACAAAAATTGTGGCCATAATTGCTGGATGGCAGAGAAATCATAGAGTTGACGGTTGAAACAATAAAAAAGTTGGCTAGGTATTGAAAAAAAAAGTTGCATCATCCTTTATTGATGACATTTTCTTGGGAAAGACCAAGAAGAAGCAAATTACAAGAGGCCACTAAAATGCAGTCAAATCGGTGTAAAGGCAGTAAAGCACTTCATTTTTTTATTGCACTGATGGTTGTTGCATATTGTCTGTAATATAAAAATGGAATATATACTGCTAGGGCTGGACCCCCTTACTATTCATGGGCCTTGGCAGGTGCCCTGATTACCCTAGTCCAGGGCCTGTCTAGTACTGATCTAATTTCGGATCCATGGTGGTAGGTACAAAATTTTGCCAAATATATTGTAATCTACTCATGATATGTCGATATGCTTGATCTAACATTTGATTTGAATTGACGTAGTATATCATATTTGCAGGGTGAAAACTCAACTATATACCAGTCATGAATCTTGATGTAGATTAATGCCTCCACCCTTGCTCTAAAAGAACTTGATGTAATATTTGTACGATGTTCTGGGATTAGCAATCCTGAAAAATGATAATACTTTAAATTTAGAAATTGCAAAAAAAAAAATGAATATGTTTTCTTAGAAATCTGACAACCTAATAATTTGTCCCAAACATTGCTTTATTATTTTTTCACATAGAAATATATGTTTTTTACAATGTTGGCTATTAGTTTAGTGCACAAATAATGTTGGCTATTAGTTTAGTGCACAAATTATAATGTTGCAACAAATTACATTAATGTAGTAGTGGTTTTCTGCATTACCATATTTTGCAAGGTAAACAATATGCTTGGCATGATCAATTATTCTGCAAAGTTTCTTATTATTGTCAGGAAAATAACTAAGCAACAATGGATCTATGTTCTTTTTAGCAATTCATTTTCATTTGTAGTGTTTGAACATTGTGATTATGTTGACAATTTTTATCATAAGCATATTAATCCGTTTATTCAATGTCAGAAAATTTAGATCATTTGTTTCAGGTGGATTTGCCAATTCAACAAAGCTTTCTTTGGTATGGTTCAAGCACTGGTGATGTCATGGATTCTCAGGTTTCACATGGAAGTACAATTTTCTTGACTAAAGAAAACCAATTCACATATTTGATTGTTGATGCATCTTTTATTTGCAGGCATCTGGAGCTTATATTTTTAGGCCAAATGGGGCTACACCAACTAGTGCTTCAAGATTGGTGATTCAATTCCTTCGGTCTTCTTTGCTTTTGTTTATGTTTTATGTTTCTCTAAATATCTTCCCATGACATTTTCTTAGATCTATATGAAAGTTTTTTATTTTAAATAACTTCCAAATTGCCTTTTGTGCAATCAAACCCTTCTAATACTTGAGATTCGAACAAATAAGTCCCTCTGCTATTTGTATGGGTGCAATCTCCCCCCTTGGTCCAAATTTTCATTAATATAAAAAAAATGGTAGTCAATGACATGTGTATTGGACCTAATAGGTTAGTCCCATAACTCATTGACTCAATATATTAATGGAATTAATGGAAATGGGCAATGTTTTAAGGGGGAATGGCATAGATGTCTTTTTTGAGACTCAATATTTCACAAATCCCATCCTAACCCTAAAATATTGTAAATGCCCATCTAACGTAGTATAAAGAGTCTTTTATGCCCTTCTTAGATGATTAAGATGTTATTAATTGTGTTTCAGCGTTTTAAAATCCTAACTATAATCTTGAGTTATTATTTTTGTTAAAAATATATCCAAAATACCATTGTAAGCATTAAGTCACTGTAAATGTTAGTCAGATCTAGTAAGGACCTCATACTCACACAGTCAGATATCTTCTCGCCTGTGCGGCCAATCCTCTCGTGCACACAACCAAGTAGGGGTTTTGCCATATGGATGTCGGCTATACCTTGCTAGTCAATGTGTTTGCTCCGACCTCTTAAAGGTACAATCTGGTGGTGATTGTGGACAGAAAACTGGTGCACTTTGATGGTTTGATGTTGTTCACGGCTATGCAACAGTGTCCAAATTTGCTAGCATCAAGAGCATATATTACTTGGGGCCAAGGGAGATATAAGCTATTGGTATTTGATTTTATGCCCAACGGGACAAGAGTGAGATTGTTTATCCTAGCTCATTTGCCAGATTTGATAACCAAGGGTAGAAAGGTAATATTGCATCTCACTTTCCATAAACAAACTGCTAAATATGGTTATAGGCATAATTAATGTTTTAGACTCTTTTAGATGGGCATTTGTGATATTTCAGAGTTAGAATGGGTGTTTATGTAATATTAAGTCTCAACAAGAGCATCCAAGACACTCCCCCATGTTTTAAATAGTTATTATCACGGCGTTGCAGTGACACCTTAAACTATCGCGGATTGCGGAGGCTATTATTGAAGCTATCCTACATCATGATTTCATACTTTATATTCATAATTACTTGTATTTTAGTATTATTTTGTGGTTGTTATCTTGATTCAAGTGATTATATGTGAGTATTTGCTTGGCAATTAAATTACATTAACAGTATTGGAAGAAAAGATATTGTGCATTGAAGAAAATAGTGCGATCATATTTATATCTAAGAAAGTTTATGTATAATATACATGCAAGAACGTTATAGTCTCTCGAATGCAATACTTTATTAAACTTGAGACAAATATAATTTAATTTGATCCTAATTCATCCTAAGCGTTAAGCCATCAACTATCACTTCCAAATATGTAAATCACAAACTAACATAATAGAACATAAACTTAGAGTCTGTTTTGTTAGTATTGAGACTAATTATGGATGAGAGAAAGTGAGAAACCACGTTCCTATCTCTAGAGAATATTATGGATGAGATTTAGAGTTTACTTGGTATTTAATATTTGTAAGAGCTAAATTTAATTGAAGGGGTAATTTGCTAAAGGACACTGCAAAAATAATGGTTTAGTTGTAGGACACTAATGTTTTAATGATATGTGGACCCAGGACCTACATGTCATCCTTGCAATTAGTGTGCTATAGCAATATCCTATTTTTACAGTGTCCCACAACTAATTTTCTTTTAATTAAACATAACTATTACACATATGAATATAGAAGAAAAGTACAAAGGAAAGTGGTCATATTCCAAAAATTCAAAAACAATTAACACATGTAGCACAGTGGGAAGTTATATGACTATCGCAGCTATACAAATTGAAAGATTGCGTAGTCCATATAGAGGTTGTAGTTGTATTCATGGAATTTTATTCAATCACATAGTATTTTACATCCGGAAAAGCTATAGCGGGCTATTTAAAACACTGAAAATTGGCATTAGGGATAAAAATTAATATGAAATTTTAAGTTTGAAAGTGATAAAAATTAAAAATAAAAGTTAACATTGTTTCAAATAGAATATAGAATTATTTCTGAATTTAGAGTTATATAATTTTGAATTCAACTGAGTCTCATATAAATTGAATTTTGAATTTGAAAATATTCTCAATTCTATGTGTCAAGCTATTGTCAGACTGTCTTGTCATAAGGAATTGAGCATAAATAGATGAAAGAGATAGTGTGAGGAAGATAAATAGAATTGAAAATTTCCTATTTTAAATGGTACCAGGTTACTTGCAATAGCAGGTTGCTTAGTAATAAGCCATTATTACCCTTTCTCAATCAACCTTCTGGATTTAAGAACTGTTTACCTTCAAGGAGGTAAGAGGTGTTCTATAGAAGCACTCATAATAAAATGGAGAGCTCTAAAGTACTTAGTTATCTATCTAGTATTTATTATCTAAATTATTTATTATTTAGATACTTTTTTCTATATGACCTTTTGATTCTTGCTTTCTTCTTTTTTTAGGTGTCACTGAAAGTTATCCATGGACCTCTGGTTGATGAAGTACATCAGCAATTTAACTCATGGATTTATCAGGTCAAGTCTAAAATTGACTAATTTAAATTCCCCAAAAGGTACAGTATCAGGAATAAGTTTGATGTCTTTCACATGATTGTCGGGACTTATAATAAGAGGAATATGTGGGATTCAATTGCTGTCTGACCTTTGCTAGCTCACTCTTTCTTGTTCCTCCTACATTTTTAGTGTGTTGAGGTTTTTAATAAAATGGATGACTAAAGTAATGTTGAATATGAGATTGCATCAATATGTGCAAATATGTTTTAGATAAACAACCAAATTGAGCTTTGATCGAGTTTGCAATATAAAAACTAAATTAGCCAATACAAAGATTAACTATTGGGCATTCATTTGTACATTTTTCAACTTATGGGCTATTTGAATATTTTTACATCCTTAAGACATTCTTGAAAAAGTATTATAACATTGCTACTAGTTAATTATAAAACTAAATTAAATGTAAAATTAAAATTCTTATAAAGGTATATATGAATATTGCACAAATTGTAGTAAAATTGTGCATTAATTTGACTTAAATGTTCTGCATTTTATATCAGCATTGAGATAGCATTTCCTCTAATCTAACATAACATTTTGTATGGAAATCTTAATTTAGCTAGTTCGAATATGCATGTATTGCATGGTTTGTAAGTATTACTTTTCATTGATATCATCTTTGATTTTACCTTCTTAGAATAGTAGACAAATTTGTTGGCCGTTAGACTAAAATTTACCATTTTCTAGGTTACAAGACTCTACAAGGACAAGGAGCATGCTGAAGTTGAATACACTGTTCGTAATCTTTTCTGTTTCTGAAAGAAAAACATTCTAGATAATACTTGTTTGGTTTAACCAATATGATATTAAATTTGATTCTAGCATATGTGGAAAAATGTTAAGAAAAATGTATTATTCAACATTAACTTAACATTTTTTTCTCTCTTGTATGTGAAAGATTGGGCCAGTCCCTGTTGATGATGATATAGGCAAGGAGGTCATCGCCCGACTTACAGCAAATATGGTCACAAACAGTACATTTTATACTGATTCTAACGGAAGAGATTTCCTCAAAAGGGTACTTCCCGATATAGTTCATCATAGATATGATAACTTATGATCATAGCAAATATCTAACTTGTTACTTGTTTTCAAAATAATTTATTTATATAAGAGATTTCCTCAAATAGATTTGTGTCCAACCTTTTTTTATCTACCTGAGTTTAATAACTTGAATTTTTAGAAATATTTGGTGTGTATCCCTGCTTCTATACCAAAGCTCACAGTGAAATTCATTTTTAGGTGCGAAACTACAGGGAAGATTGGCACCTTCAAGTGACTCAACCAGTCGCAGGAAATTACTATCCAGTATGTATAACGGCATGCACTTTTTAATCATGAATCTTTGGTTTATAGGACACCGTAATAGTATTTTAACCACGACTTGCATAACATTGGAATCATTTTGCACCTGCTCTTAACAAGATGTTGGAGTAAAAAAAAAAAATTATATATCAGAGCAGACATTTCTGTCTAGGTGTAACACATGTGCATTTTCCGAAGCTTTGTTGTGCAACTTCTTATGCAATGTTGAAGGTTAATATATTGTATGGTGAGCATTTGTAACCAAGTCACTTGATATAAAGAAAACAAATAGTAGAAGGGGTGGTTTGTGCGTCCTACTATTTCAAAAAAAATCAACATGAAATGGAAGTAGTTCTAATTAAGTTTGATACAAGAACCAACTTAAATTGTTGTTTTTCTTCTCTCCTCACTAAATTTGAACTGCTTTAGGATTCACATTATTTTATCTTTCATAACAAGCAGATTTGTTAGCATTGGCTACTGAGTGAGGAGATTTGTGGGTTGGGACCATTTCAGCATGCAGATAACCAGGGTCTAGGTTATCATACATATGAAAGTAGATAAAAAAACATGCCCAACTCAGATTTTACTGACAAAAATTACATACATTTACTTTGCACAACTAATGTAGACAATGATTTTTGTATATGTACGAGACTAACTGAACTACTGAGATGATAATGTACACAAGTCAAGTGGGCAGGTTTTTGGAGATACAAATCAGCTTATGTGTAATGTGTTGTTGGCTGCAGTGTTGGTCAGCCAAGATGCAAGCAAGCAAAAACTACTATTATGGCATCATAATAGTTATTTGAACTGTATTGACTTATTCTGGTCCCTAAAAGGAAGATTAAATGTTTTTACTGACACAATTTTTGTTTCAGGTCAATCTAGGAGTGTATGTAGCAGATGGAAAGTATGAACTGTCTGTTCTTGTGGATCATGCTGTTGGAGCTTCGAGCATTCAGGATGGTCAAATAGAAATTATGCTCCACAGGTATCAATTTTATTTTGGAACTTCTCTGCATTTCGGTACAATGCTGTTCAGTGTTTTAAAGAGAGTGGAGTGCAGATGCGTAATAGTGAAGTGTTTTTTAGCGTATAGAGGCGATATAGCTGGTGAAACTCGCTTGACTTATTCTTGCCAGATTCTGAAAAGACAAATAAGGAGATCAAAGGCAATGATCTACATAAAAAAAAAAAAGATGAAACTTGCACCTACAGTTTGTAATTCATGATTGTGATCTGATTTAGGCTGTTTAGTGCTTCATAGGTGCAGGTCTTGGACATTCGAGAATTTGAGATGACTACATTGAAAAGTCATAGTATGTAGAGGAAAGGATTATGAAGGCCCCATGGCATACTTAGTATAATAGTATTATGTATTGACATATTACAGATAGTCAAGTAGGAGGTGCTATAAGAAAAAATTTGGGAAGTCAAATATGCAATATATGGCCGGCAAAGAAAGCTAAAATGTCTTTATACAGAAGTGCCCACTACACACTACACTACAGTGTTTGTTGCAGCCTGCTATAGCCCCGCAACTGTACATACAGACCACAACAACCACATCGTGGCTGCCACAATCCATACTTCACTATTGCACTACTATGGGCCTATGGCACCACTAATATAGTGCACTATTTGGTACACTGATACTATTAAATTGTTTGATTAATTGTGAAGTATTTCTAACTTCGCCTACTGTCTCTCAAACTCAATCATAAATTTGTGTGACCAAGTTCTTTTACGATGGAAACATGTGAAGTTTGGAACCCTGGTCCTAATTGCTTTTAGTATGGAAACTTGTATTCTTCAATGGGTACTTCCCTTGTACACTAGACCTCTAAGCAATGCATTTTGTGAATCTCAGGCGCATACTTAAGGATGACAGCAGAGGTGTTGGGGAACCACTTGATGAAGTTGTTTGCGTGGATCAGAAATGCGATGGGCTTGTGGTATAGATTTGCATTATTGTATCTGACTATCTGTCTATACTTCCCCTATCAATCTGTTACATACCATGCTCACTACAGCTATGGTAATTCTGCTTTTTCAAAATTTTACAGGCCAGAGCAACTTACTATGTGAACATCAACAAGGTAGGAAATGGAGCTCACTGGCGACGGACATATGGCCAGCAAGTCTACTCACCTCTTCTTCTTGCTTTCGCTCATGAGGTATATTGTAATACTATTGCCACTTGTCTCAGACTAGTTATTGTCTCTAAAGTCAGTAATTATTTTTCTCGCAGGATGAGAAGAGCTGGACATCATTGTACACCACTGCAAAAGCAAGCATGATGGATTCAAACTATAGTCTTCCTGATAATGTTGCAATCATCACCCTGCAGGTTTATCATAAGCTTTCCTTCTCACACCCTTGAAACTCTAGCATCATGTTAGTTTTGGCGTCATTAACCGAGCCCACTCCGATGTTTCAGAATATGGATGATGGTACGACACTCCTCCGCTTGGCGCATCTGTTTCAGGTATATGTATATGAATAAACTTGCTCTTTCTATATACTTATCCATGACGCTGATTAAAATTGTCACTGTGTTGAAGGCCGACGAGGACTCTCGATATTCAGTAATGGCAAAAGTTGAATTGAGAAAGGTGTTTGGAAAGAAACATGTAAGTAATTCTGTTGTACCACATGTTTTTGCACTGGGAAAAGTTGTAAAATAGTAAGTAATTATCTAGCATGAACTATGTCATCACGTAATAAGTCATCTATCATTATCTACCATATCAAGAACTAGCTCTAAATGCATAATGCTGTTCCATTGTGCAGATCAAGGAGTTGACAGAAACAAACCTGTCCGCAAATCAGAAGAAATCCGACATGAAGAAGCTCACTTGGAGGGTCCACGGCGACACCGAAAACGGTCCTGCCCCGATAAAAGGAGGCCCGGTTGACAGCCAAGTTCTAGTTGTTGAGCTGGGACCCATGGAGATACGCACATTCTTGCTGAAATTCTGAAACTGCATACATTCCAACTGCAAAATGCTTTACATTGATGAAGTTTCGTATGTGTTATAGGACATTTGTTCTACTGGATGTTGTCTCTATTTAATAAGCTCTCCTCCTCAATAATCTGAGGCATCCATTGTAATAATCTGATGGTTCCAATAAAAGAAATATAAGCAAATGTTTTTCCTTCTTTGTTGGTAAAAAAATCACTACCTTTCAGGAGATTTGAGAAGTTTGAGAAGGTAAAGTTGAAGGTTTGGTGGAGACCTTAGAGATTGCTTTTGACTTTTACATAAATAAAATACACAGATTTGTTGAATTCTGAAAAAAGAAGAAAAGAATCTATGTAGAGACTAAAAAACAGTGGTTTGAGATATGTAGCTCTTAGGATAAGAGAGATGGAGAATGCGACACCCTGGCCCGTGTGAGATGGCTCATGTAGCTCATGTGGATGTTTAATACCATTTTGAGAATTTTGAGAGTGCAATTGTAAGCTAAGAAAGACGTGAATATAATGTCTAGTAGATCAAATTGACTATCTTTGGGTTGACTTGTTTGCATGAATTGACGATAAAAGTGCAAGCGACTAAGAGTTTGTGCGTAGTTTATCGTGAGTGGGTAGGTGAAAATGTGTTGGACACTGGTGTTAGATAGTAGCAGGTATGATTGAAAGGCATGCAGCTGATATGAGCTCTCATATGTGGACAACTGGGTTTAGGCAATTGCGTTGTTGTTCATGGTTGTCACTATATGATACATTTCGTTCATTAAAAACTACATATTTCGTTTCTATTTATAAACAAATCTTTCACAAACTACTTGTATGCCAGTGTCATTCCTTTTCATTTACCTTTAGAATGAAAGGTGAGGAAGAAACTATAAAACTGTTTTGCATGCTCTACAATATGGGCTTTATCATTTTGCAAGTTTCACACCGTAGATTTACAAGATTGCAACGAGTCAATGAGAATATTTTCTCGATTTGTTGGTGGTAAAAAAGATAGCAATACAGAACACCTTCAGTATTGTTTAATTCACAAGAGTACTGACCTACGGTTTTCACCTTTGAAAAACTCTAAAATTGTTTACAAATATACTTGTGATACCAAGGATTATGGTTTAGTTATGGAAATTGAGGGGAAATGGAAAGTAAGGTTCATGAACTCCCACCGTCGAATGAACATAATGAGAGAAAGATACGAGCTGAATATGAGATTGGCAATTGGTGGGTTATCAATTCTCATTTCTATTCCCAACTACAAAACCAAACCACCATAAATTCTACTGGCACATCTGCACGATAAAATAAATACATAAATAAATAATGAAATAAACAAACAAAAAAAAACTTAACATCCTCCATGCATATGAGCAGAAGTACAGATTGAGACTCGGATGATATATGTATCTGTATTCAGACCTAATTTTTATTTTTTTTATTTTTGGATATATGTTAAGATACCAGAAGAGTAATATCTAATTCCGTATCCATATCCAATGGATACCCACTAAATCGATAAAACGAATAGTTGTTTTAGCCAACCCACATATCTATCTTTTTAATCACTATATTACAACTATATAATTAGATTCTATCTTTTTTTTTTACTTTTAGTACATACTTCATTTTTTTAATGATAGTTGTTGCACCTGTTTAATAGTACAGAAGGAATTTACAAACTACTATAAACTCTCCAAATTTGTAATTCCATAAATTGTAATATGTTTTCTTACTGTTAATAATATCCGGATTATTTCCGAAACTATATTCACATCCGATTTATATCTATTTTGTATCTAAATTTGTCACTGACGAGAATTATTACCCGAGTTAAATCGCTCATATGTTTTCAAGGACGCGACATATCATTCCATGGTCGCACATATCGTTCCATGGTCGCGTATGCCGCTCTTTGATCGCACATACCTTTCTATGGTCGCAGAAGCCATAGTAAGAGATTTAAACCACTTGACAATACCTTTTCATGATCACAAAAGATTAAGAAAAGAGGTAATGGGATAATTTAAGGATATTCTGGATATACTCAATCAAGGGTACTTGACTCCAATAATTTTACCTATGAAACCATATAGTCTCAACACCTATCACACAGAGTCCACAGTCTCATATTATACCTGCAAGTATTTTGATCGTAAAGATATTTGCCTATGATCATACCATATTGCAGAGTCAAAACCTGATACTCATACATGATCACAGATCTTACTTGACCATAGTGTTAAAGACTTATACTGCATAATGTTAAAAATTCGAGAATTTCGCTCAATCCAGATTTTCCATCATGTCAATATAATTAAGGAGTTACAGTCGTTCCTTTGGTCTGATCCCAACGCCTGTGCTCTGGCATACCGGGCAGCCTCCAAACTGGTTGCATCTCTAAGCCCCGGCAGAAGCCATTGGAGGCCAATTCTTATTGAGTGTCCGAGCCTTGTGCTTCATTGTCCACGTCATTTTATAGTTTATTTGATACTCATATTTGTTTGCCATATGTGCCATGTTTTCTTTCGGTGACACGGGAGTATTTTTCTTCACAATTGATAGTATCATGCTAGCAATAAAAGCGGAGATAATATTTTTATGCTACGGTAGCATGTCCTCTGTCAGACATATATCGTCTACCACTCTAATCACTTAGAAGAAAGGCTCCTCCTTCGGCAGTGTGACAAGAAAGCACTTGACATCTTATAAGTATAGATTTAACTTAACCATCCAAAAGGATCTATTATGCGAAACAGTCCATGTGGTGATGACTTTTTTGGCATATTTATTACTCCTAAATAACTGCCAAATCTATACTATGCTTTTGTTGAAAGACCATGTGGAGTTTAGATTTGCAGGAACCACAGCTAAGATAAGTGCTGATACATCGGTTCATTCACTTATAGGGTCATGTTTTTATGTTGACTTCTTAGGAGAGTCATACATATTTGATGAGTCAGTATATTTCTCTTTGTTAAAATTCTCCTCTAACTCAGATAAATTATTGGCTAGGTTTGCTTAATAATTGTGAAAAACATTTTGGAGTGTAGTGCTAAGAATCTACATGGCTCGTTGGTGCTAGCGCCTAATGCCACTAGCATCCGCCCCTGAACTACTAGCGACAAATGTCGCATTCTCTACCACTACTATCAAATGGTTGCCTTCAAAATTGACTGCAGAAAAATTTTTCACATAAAATATAAACACACTTATTCTATGAGCAAAGTTTTTCAATATCCTCACAAATGAATCCATGACTTCTCACCTTTCAGTTTTCCGAGAATCCAACCAGTAATAGACATTCCATCCTAAAACTGTTTATGATAGGATTAAGTTATATTAATTCTAACACTCACATCTTTAAGTCTTTGAAACACATTGACAGTGGTTCTAACATTTAACCATACACACTTACAAGCACTGAAATCATCACCATATAATATTATTACGAACTACATCGTCCCCATAATACACAAACTACATCAAATTGCGCCATAATCTAATCCATGAAATTTACGAGTTAGTATTAGACTTAAAAAAATTTAACATATCTCAAAATATCCATATGGTGAAATTATGGACAAAATACGAGGGTGTATGGTGAAACTATATATCTTCAAATTTGTTTAACTAACATATCTCCAAATAGGTTGAAATCCCAAATCCTAAGATTCTTTAATGAAGAGGTTCATATGATGAAACTATAGTCAAAATTTGTAAATTTCCTAAAATTATATAATAAAAAACATGTCCAAAAAATATCTCTAAATAAGTCATTATAGTTCAATCGAAATAACATGTTTAAAAAATATCTCAAATCTTAGGTTGATATGAGACTGGGTTGACGCAAAACTAGGTTGAGGTGAAACTAGATTTATGCAAAACTTGGTTGATGCAAAACCCGTAGAAAATTTATTCAAAACTAGGGTAAAGAAAAAATTTGAATTTCTATCTATCTAAATCTTAGTGTGATGCAAAAATTTGACTAAATTTCTACATACCCTAAACTCTAGGTGATACGAAATATTAAATTGCTACATGTCCTAAACTCTCGG
The DNA here is from genome assembly GCA_019359835.1 of Pharus latifolius. Taxonomy (NCBI): domain Eukaryota; kingdom Viridiplantae; phylum Streptophyta; class Magnoliopsida; order Poales; family Poaceae; genus Pharus; species Pharus latifolius. The sequence goes on from CM033328.1 coordinate 2,008,678, forward strand.
GCGATGAGAAAAATTATATTTCTATCTATCCTAAACCCTAGAGTGATACAAAAAATTGATTAAATTTCTACTTGTCTTAAACCATAAAGTGATGCGAAAAGTTATATTTCTACATGTCTTAAACCTTAGAATGATGTGAAAAATTGATTAAATTTTTACCTATTTTAAATTCTAGGATGATGTAAAAAATTAAATTTTTATGTCTTAAGTCTTAAAATGATGCAAAAAATTGATTAAATTTCTAGCTATCTTAAACCCTAGGATAATATAAAAAATTAAAATTTTGTACCATCTACAGATTTACAATTTTTTAATCTGAAAACAATGATTGAAATGTACTATCTCTTTCCCTTCCACCTCCATCCTTTGTTCCCTTCTCTCTTCTTTCTTTCTCTTCCTTTCTTTCCTTCCCTCTTTCTTTTCTTTTCCTTTCCTTTCTCTTTTCTTTTTGGTTGACCGTTAGATTTCAAATGAGACAAAAGAGTAGCAGAAGGCCATCCGACCACTTTATATAAACCTTTCAGTCATTGGGTGATTGGGCGACTTAAGTACCACGTATTGAGTTGTTGACCGATCCAGTGACAGAAATTCAGTGGCTGGGTCGACTGGTGATTGAAGATTATTTTTATATATTTTTTTCAAAAGACTAATTCTAAAAATTGTCTTTGTACTGAATTATTTTTTAAAAAATCATATAGATCGTTATGAAAGGTATTTTTTAGTATGCAAAGTACTTCTGATTTGTATTAGCACCTAATAAAAGCTTCAACCCGAACCGAGCAACCCGACATACACAATAGAGGCGCTATTTGAGTAGTGGGATTCACAACAAGAAGTGAGGCCTCGTCCATTCCTATCAAATCAATACCAAGAGAACGGATAATATCACAAAGTGAGATTGGAAATTGAGGGGTGTCGGACGAGTTCATTTATAACTTTAATTTCTCTAAAAAATTTTATAATCTACTAAATCTTGTCAAATAAATTTTGAATTTATCATATAAACCTGTCTTTCGGGTTTACAAACTAAAAAACCAAAAAACTAACTTATTGAATAAACTAAGCTGAACTCTGGAGATACACTCGAAATATATATTTCTACCAAGCCAAACTCAAGGTTTTCTTTTCCATTAATTTGGTTGGCTAGGCTTAGTTTGCATGTAAGCAACCAAATATGAGTATATCCCCAGATTATGTCAAGCCCAAGCCCAAATGCAGATAACCAAAATCACTTTTAATGATTTTAGATTGTATCATAGCCTTTAAGTCTAGAAAGTATAGTTGTCATTTTCTTTTTATTTCAGTTGATGGATTGAAATTTGAACAATTTAGATTGATGTCGAAGAGAAATTGAGGTACCTATTCGACGTGAGAAATTTTTTTGATTTTCTGATCAAACCGTGAAAATAGAGAAAGAAAGGCAATTGCATTTTAAATGAGAAGACAGAGGATACGTAGGATCCTCCATATAAAAGAAAACACAACGAGACCAACGAGGATAATTTTTTATTTTTTTCTCAAATTCTTTTGTTCCTCGCGAAGCACACAGCCAATCATTTGATTGTTCCAACTCATAAGCACGAGGCACAGACAAGCAATATGATTGTTCTAACTTGTTGCACGAAGCACACACAAACACTGTATAAATAGGGTTGGGAGTTAAAACCACAGCCCAAGCAACCAAGAAAGAAACAAACAAATGGAGGTGATCACCACCGCATCTGCATGGCTTCTCCTTCTTCTGGCCCTTCCCCTCCTTCTGCTACTCTGCCATGGCAAGAACGACACTAATGCCAAGAACCGCCGGCGCCTTCCGCCGGGACCGTTGGCGGTGCCGCTCATCGGCAACTTGCTGTGGCTTACGCACTCGGCGGCGGACGCCATGCAGCTCTTCCGCCGCCTCCACGCGAGCCACGGCCCGCTCGTCACGGTCCGCATCGGCTCCCGCGTGCATGTCACCATTGCCGACCGCCGCCTCGCTCAAGCTGTCCTCGTAGAGCGGGGCGCCACACTTGTTGACAGGCCGGCGTTCGCGTCCCGCCACCTCTTCGGGCTGAACAGCTCCACCATCTCTACATCCGACTACGGCCCGCGCTGGCGACGGCTCCGGCGCAACTTCGTGTCCGAGGTGGTGCAACCGTCCCGTGTCCGCCTGTTCGCGCCTGCGAGGGCGTGGGTGCTCGCCGCGCTCACTGACAAGCTAAGGCAAGAAGGCGGTGACGGCGGCGGCGTCCGCGTCTTGGACTTATTCCAGCATGCCATGTTCTCCATGCTCATCGTCATGTGCTTTGGCGAGCGGCTGGACGAGCGCGCCGTGCGCGACATCGCGGCTGCAGAGCGCGAGCTGCTGATCTACTCCTTCAACAAGCTCGACATCTTCGCCTTCTTCCCAGTCGTCACAACGCGCCTATTCCGCCACCGCTGGCAGGCCACGGTCGCCATGCGACAACGCCTCATGGACATGTACGAGCCTCTGATCAATGCGCGTCGTAGCCGGCGGCTACAGGAGGCAATGGCGTCTTCGGAGACGACGTTTGCGCACTGCTATGTCGACACACTGCTTGACATGAAGCTCCCTGACGAGGCCAACCGTGCGCTCACATACCACGAGATCGTGGCGCTTTGCTCAGAGTTACTGAGCGCAGGGTCCGACAGCGCGGCCACAGCGTTGCAGTGGATCATGGCTGAGCTGGTCAAGAACCCGGCCGTCCAGGATAAGCTCCACAGCGAGATCAAGGCCACGTGTGGATATGACAAGACAGAGGTTCCCGAGGATGACGTTCACAAGATGCCGTACCTCCGAGCGGTGGTGCTCGAGGGCTTGCGCCGCCACCCGCCGGCGCACCTGTTGCTACCACGCGCACCGGGCGAGGACATGGAGATCGGCGGCTACCTGATACCCAAGGGCACGGTAGTCAACTTCATGGTGGCCAACATCGGGCTCGACGGGGAGACGTGGGACCGACCGACGGAGTTCCTGCCGGAGCGGTTCTTGGAAGGCGGCGAGGGCGAGGCGGTGGATGTCACCGGCACGAGGGAGATAAGGATGATACCGTTCGGGGCCGGGAGGAGGATCTGCCCGGGGATCGGCATTGCGACGCTGCACTTGGAGTATCTGGTGGCCAACTTGGTGAGGGCGTTCGAGTGGAAGGAGATGGAGGGGGAAGAGGTGGACATGGCCGAGGCCACCGAGTTCACCGTCGTCATGAAGAAGCCTCTCCGGGTACGGCTCATGCCGAGGAGTTAGGGTGTCATGCATGCATGGACAACTAGATTTGTGTAGATGTGTTACCAACCGTGGTTGCCATTATGCGATACATACCTCCGTGATTAAAACACCACTACATATCTTCTCTTGTGACAAAATATACCTTAATGTATGTTATTAAGGACCTGTTTGTGTAGTTAAGTATTATATAGTTTCAATGAAAAATTGTGATATTTTTAAAAATTCTAAAATAAAAAATTGACGTGTGTTTGGATGAAAAAAAACAGAGTTAAAAGACCACAATTTACGCTCAAAACACAGTTTTTCCTCTGTATCAAAAACTTTGCTCGATCCAACCTAAAGTTTTCCAAACCGAGACGCAATGCGTGTGTGAGAATGAGTGCAACAAAAAGAAAAGGGAGCGCCATCTCGCACATGGATGGCAGGTGGCAGGTGGCAGACGGCGCGGGACAAGAGGCGGCGGACGGCGGATGGCAGGCGGCGGGCGACACGAGACGAGAGGCGGCGGACAGCGGACCGGCAGCGCGGGATCGACGATGACGACGGGTGACGTGGGACGAGCCACTCGAAATTGACGTCGGGTGTATTGTCAAACTTTTTTTTTTGTTCAATTTAGGACCTGATACTGCAGTATCCTTTTTTCAACCCAAACACCCCTAAATACTTTAGTTTCAAAAAATAAAGTCTCAGTATTCCCTTTTCAAATCTTTAGTTTCGCAATATTCTAGTTTTGAGCCACTGAAGTACCCAAACAAGCCTTAAAGTTGTAACCTTGGTATCTTATAAAGTTTATAATTCCAATACTATGAATTTGTTAACTCTATGCCAATCACTCATTGTAACTCCAAAGTATCGTACTTTAGTATTTTATATCTTTTCATATCCTTTAAATTTGTCTGTGTAAACATTAGAATCACAATGCATAAGAAGGGTTTTCTCATTATCTTTATATTTAGTCTGTGTTTTATATTTTTTAGTTGATTAATACACTTTTTTTCATAACATATCTCTATTTATAAATAACTCTTTCACAAACCCCTTTACTGGAGTGTCATTGAAAGCTGAAATTTTCTTAACTCATTTATGTTTAGATGAAGAACATTAAAAGTTAAAACCATCTGCCTTCGCCATTTGACCTTTTATGCTGAATACAAACCTTTTGACCTTTACTTATAGGAAATCAACATATTTGTGGATTCTGAAAATGAAAAGAAAACAATTATATACGGACTTTAGAAAAACGAAAAAAAAATTAGTTCCAGACCATCCAAAATTGATCATCGACATCATGCACTGCATGGCTGCATGCATTCCGGAAGGCTCAGCCGCATCACACGGCCACGATCATTCCCACATCCGTCAATCTGCATGTCTTCTGGTTGTTGAGTTCGCCATTATAAATACTTGTTCATTTGTAATACAAAATAGTAGGAGTTTGAGTAAGGAGTTGTGTAATTTTGTATTCCAAATATAAAACAATGTTTTGCCACTCAAAATTTATGTTGTTTTGTGTTCGGGTCTTGTCGTCTTATTTTTTTTTTATCACGATCTAAGTCCAATTTTCCTCTATCAAATTCAGATCAAAGATGATCGCTTTAATAAAATATCACTTAAATATCATTATTTAGTAAAATATTATTCAAAATTTGTACCATTTATTTTTTTTTTATCACTTTTGAGTTATAAAAATTAGTTTAGACAATTTTTACTTTTCTTCTTCCTCCTTCAACCTGTTAGACTCTATTCCGTTAATAGATCCACAAAAATCACCATGAGTTTCTTCAATTCCTTCTAAAGAACACCAACTTTGCAAACTGTTTAAAACCATGTACTTAGCTACATAGAGTTCTAGATGAGTTAGGGCGGGGCAGATTTTGGCATCACCAATATCCACTTGACCTAGATTGGAGTGAGGTGGGGTGAGATTGACTAGTCAACATGTATCTATTATGATGGGATGTGTTTTAATATTTGGAAAATAAAACAATTTTCAAAATAAAAAATAATTTTCTAATAAATAGTTTTATGGAAGTATCATTATAAAATAAAGATATCTAGAGAGTAATTAATGAAAACTATATGATACTAATACTAGTTAAATATAAGATACTACAAATTAATTAAATTGATGTATTTATATTTATAAATTATATTAATACAATAAAGAAATATATAATTATATATAATCTCCAAGTTGAGTGGGATTATATGAGATAGGATAGAACATCTTCAGATTGGGTTAGATTGCCCGAGACAAAGTTGGGGTAGAATAAAATCTAGAACTCTATAACTGCAAGTGTGGCCCACGCCTAATCTCTGAGACTACTTGGATGACCCGAGCTTGCGAGGAATCATTGAGAAGCTGTCACCAGAGCAAACCTTTTCTTGAGGTTTTGTAAGATAAAACTTCCCAACAGTGGAAATTCTTGGGACATCAGCATGGAGAAGACTCCAGGAAGAAGATAAGCAAAATAAAAAGGACAATTTCTGAAATCCAGATGAGGGAACGACCAGTTGAGAAAATTTCATCTGCAGGAAACGCAGAACAAGAGAACGAGAACAACCACTGAACAAACCAAAAATCTCTCAACTCAGCAGGAACCTTCTCCATGTCGAGGGGAAGGAAAGATTAGCCCGAATGCCGCTTCAGAAAGGATCATGGCTCCTTCCTCCTTTGCCATGTTGTCTTGCGGCCCCAGTCGGACACTGAGATATTTTACTGACTCAGAATATTTGAGTGGTGTTTTATTAAATTAGTCATTTTTGAGTTGTATGAAACAAATTTTTTCAAAAAAAAAACCTGCATTATAAAATATGTAGTTCTTAGTATAAGAGAGAGGAGTGTGTGATACTTCATTCCATAGGGATTGAACCAGAATTTAATATGAAAGAATCAACTAGTAAAAATTAAATAGTTGAGAGCTAGATAAAAATTTTACAAATTTTATATGATAAAAAATCATGTATATATAAAGTATGTTCCTAGAATGAGGGGCTAGGCCTCAGCCTGCCTCTTCTCTCAGTCTCTACTGCCATGTACCAATTGGTTTAAGTAGTCTATAAATATTTAGTTTCATCTTAAAAATGTAAGATGAGAAAATATATATATATATATATATATAGATATAAACCAAATACAACAACTTCATATTAACTCTTTTGTACAAAATAAGATTGAAAGTGTAAGTAAGTTATTACTGGTATATAATTTATTGCATAAGAGAGGAGGAGAAATACGCTGAACACTGGGATGTCACAGATCAACAAGGTGCTAATAAGATTAGGGACTTGTTTGATAGCACATTAAAATATTCCTAGAAGAATATAAGTCCGCCATGGATTGAGGTGCACCTCCGGGATATCCAAAATCCCTCTTGTGGAGAATTTCCACCATACAAAAAATCCATTGATGTGTTTAGATGACCTTGGATAAAAATCCTTCCTTGGCCTTTTTTTTTTTTTTTTTTTTGCGCTCACTGATTTGTGCTATCATTCTTTTCTTTTCTATTTTATTGCTCAAGTTGAAGGTTGATCCATGCAAGATAAGTGCCAAAATACACCACAACTTGATGTATGTGGACTAGTCAATGTAGAACACCAAGGTAGATATGTTGAAAAATAAAAATACTTCAAATTATCAGAAACCATTGGCCTAGACGGACGCAACATTACAGTTAACCACAAGTTCATCTGACACAAATATACAATTATGAAAGACATTACAGTGCTAAGAATACTTGCTCAAAGAATGTCCTAAAGAACTACAACTATTAGTACAACACTTCAAAACATTTCAGTGAACTAACACACTACTATCTTTCTATTCCGTGCTCGAAATGATTTCCAAGATGATCTGCACTGGATGACATGAAAGTAATGCTTCATTAATAAATGGATTGAGAATATACCATTGGGTGACATCGAAGACACCCATGAGTTGTCCAATAACTTTTGGAATTTTATTGCATTTGCTTATATTGAATTCATTCGATAGATCCAAATACTATTTTGTAGAATTTCAAAAAGTGAGATTTAATGAAATATATCTCAAATAGCATTCTCTTGTTCCTAACAAGACATGACCTTATTTGAATTTATTTCTTCGGTTTAGGTCATAAAAGGAGAGTTTATACTGACTTTAAAATCTAAATTATGTTTGATGTTTAAACCCTTCCATTAGGACACACACACACACACACACACACACATATATATATATATATATATATATTTTATAACTTAATTGGATGAAAATATTTTTCATAACTCCTTGTTTCGTCAAATCTCCATTTTAACATACCTTTTATTTGTGTTGTTAGTGTTTACTGCCAAAAAGAGGAAGAATTTTGGTGAGCCATGATCTAAGAGGAGAATTTGGTTTAGTATCAATTGTTATTTTTTGAAAGACCCTGTATTTTTCAAAACTCCACCTTAGCATGCCTTTTGTTTGTTTTTTGGTGATTAATGACAAAAAAAGAGAGAATTTTTTGTGAGCTAAGCACCCCTATATTTGTTTTGGTGTTTCCACAATTTGGTGTTAAATTTGATATCTCTTATTTGTGGTTTCATCTTTAGTGCATAGTTTGAGGGGGAGTATCCTTGCATATCTAATCTCACCCATCATATGCACCATCATGTCATGATTTAATTACTTTGTGCTTAATTGCTACATGAAATGCTAGTATAGATCAATTGCACTTAATTCAAATCTCTTGTTGATCTATATCATTGATAAATGCATCTCTTATCCAAATGTTCTTATTGAAAATGGGTTTGACATCAATCACCAAAAAGAGGAGATTGTTGGTTCAACATCCATCATGTTGATTATTTGGTAATTAATAACAAACATAATCATGAGACTAATGTATTTGTCGTGAATATGTCTTTTAGTCTCAATTGGATTGCGAGATGACGGTGAAGAAAATTACCTCAAAGAGGATGCATGATCGAGTTTTCTCAAGCATGGACGAGTTTAACCAAAGGTAAAATTGAAGATTAAAAATCTATTTTTTTAGAATTTTATCGGTCTTGGTGTTTGAAGACGGACGAATTATTAGATTCTTATTTCCTAATTTTGGTCATACTATAAAGAGGAGCTCAGAGTTAGTAATTTGATGATATCTTGTGTAGGAAACTCAAATGTATGCATAATTCATACACTAAGTTATTAAATTGTTTTTGAGTTGATTTGGATGGTTAGTAAAGGTATCAGTGCTTTAATTTGCAAAACTCAGCTCGGGTAGAGCCTTTAAAGTGGCTGCACTGAATGTTTTGTATTTTCTAGAGTACTCTAGGCTGAACTAGGTCTTTCTCATATTGAGAAAGATTCACGAAATGGCTCGTCGATCCAAATGAATCATTCTTCTGGTCTCTCTCTGCCCCCGCCCCAAAACTGACCCACGACACAGCGCCCATTCGTTTCGCGCGCGGGAAGGCTACGAAGTTCAGTTCAATTGTAGTTCTTCGAGTTAGCTTTCTAATAAGTCAAGGATCACCTAAATCTAATATCTAGGTAAAAAGTCATACATATTTTATTGAAAGCTGCACAGACTCACCCAGACTGTCCGTTTGAATGTCTGGAATGTTCGGACTATCCGAATGATTGTCCTTGACATTTTAACAATAGAGCGTGTTTTTGAGCCTCGTGAAATTTGCATGTATCGGATTGTCCGTTTGTGGATCGGACTGTCCGGATATATTTTCAACTATCCTTAATGACTAGTTCTATGGTTTATTAGTAATCATCACAATTGCTTTGGACTGTTCGGCTGTTATCTTAGATTGTCCAGTGTGGCTGTTTTCAACCTATTGCTTTTGCAACAATAGTTCTGGTTTGGGGACTATAAATAAATGGTTTGAAGCTTTCATTTGTAAATTTTGATATTAGAATTCATTGACATATAGGCTAAACATATTCTAGAGCATTCAATCTCATAAATTATAGAGTAAACACATTTAGTGAGTCTTATACATTCATTGAGCATATTGTGAGTTAAGAACTTCTTATTGGTTTTTCCTCGTGTATTTGAGTTTTTTGACATTTGATTGATATCAAGTGAAATGTTCCGACCTATTACTCTTAGTGGTCGCCACCACCTAGATGACTGTGGGAGACCAGTGATCTCTCTACCGACGAAAATTGTCATAGACTCAGAGAGGAGTTGTGAAGGCTTGATACTCGTCTATTCAGAGTGGAAAAAGACCAATCTTAATAGATATCAAAGCAAAACTCAAGGAGAGATGTGGCAAGTCTTTGAGACATTGGGAAAAATTCTCGTGTCTTTGGTTTGTTTTCTTACTCTTTCATTTATTGCACTTAATTTAGTTTACTAATTTTCATTTAGAGTATTTGCAAAAGAATTATATTTTCATTTGTGCAAAAATCATATTTGACCCAAAGATTTTAAATGACCTATTCACCCCCTAGATCATCCTCCTTGATCCTACAATGCTACAAATGTCACTTTGATAAGATCAAATGAGTTGACTCCGATTAAAAAAACATTTTTATGTTTTCAAAGGGCCTTTTTTTTTAAAGTAAAAGCAACATGTCTCTCAGGCAATTTATCAAACATCTTGTGGATGTGTTACAGTCCTGCAACACCCTGCCCTCCAGCCCTTCAGGGTTTGACAAAGCACTACTAAACCATAACACTACTACTGCACTAACCAACCTTGGGGAATGATTCAACATTTTTACATAAACTTGATGCATCTAGCAAGTCCCTAACAAATACACGTGCCTCATACACCAAGAGGCCACAAGAGGCAAACAACGCTTCCATTTAGATAAGGCTCCCAACAAGAGTGAACGTTCTTTGATCATAGTAAGTTGATAAAATTTTTAAACCCTGCAAGACCCAAATTTACTAACTACATGATTAACATAACTAGGGGCTCGATGGTCACATCTTAGTCAACAAAACAAGTATTCTAATTGAATTTATTCTAAAATTTTTGCTAGGCATGAGTCATGTGTGTGTATTCTATGTCATTCCTCCCAATGAATGCAGGCTGAAGCACATCTTTCACCTGATCTGCAAACATTTACGTGCAAGAGTGAGACTTGAAACTCTCAGGAAGTAACAGTTTGAATAGGCAGTAATTTCACATGAAAATAGCATAAGAACAAGTGAGAATTTCTTCAACTGAAATCACTAGCTTGAAGGCTTTTTAGAATACATTCGTAATAGCGAGAACAGCATATAATTCTTTCCATGAGTATAATTTCATATCTCAGCTAATAAGAATAGTATGAACCCTTACACCTTTTATAACTACAATTCTATTCACAAATATCTACATTTATAGGATATCCTTATCCTTGAACACCATGACATACAAGTATCATCATCACAATGCATTTCAAGATATGAATGCTTGCAAGTATTGGTGCATTTCATGCACTTCATGAGCCATATTGTGTGTGGTTGAATCGCATGAGTCCCTTTCAGACCTTGGACATGCAAATCGGTGCACACTTCATTGTATCAGTAAAGCACTACATGTTTCCCTCACGGAATATTGTAGTCTACTCCTTTGGTGCACATTGGGATTAGTCACCATCTCAATGATTGATTTTCTCCTCCCAGACACCTACATTATGCGTTGGTGTGCATTGTGGGATTAGTCACCACCTCAATGGTTGACTTCCTCAACCCCCGGGCACATGCAGCACATGCTTCATGCACTTCAAACATGTATGCAACTTTGACTACAATAAGCATTTATCAACATGTCACTACTCAAACACATTTCATCAATCACTTTTTTTCATCCAGAAATCATGTCTCATATATTGTATGAATAATAGATTGTCCTTCATGAATAAACCACAACTCACATCATGTATACAAATAGTTATCATTTATGCATATCCATAATAATTCATAACAAGGGTTTCCAGAACTTAGTGCAGTATATGCATAATAAATTGTCTTTATGTTAATATCGTCATGCAACCATGCATTTATGTCATAACAATTGTGAGAATGTAATCATAGTCATATCACTTCCCAAACATACCATGCCAGAATAGACTCTATAACAAAGGACTCAACTTCAATGAAACATTCAAATGGTGGACTAATAACCATGCATATAGACATATAGCCACTTTGTAGCGAAAATAAGTTTGTTACTTTTCTCTTAGCTCGATGTCTCAAAACCAGGGGTGTACAGCATTTGAGATGCACATGCCCCTGTTATAGTAGTACAATGGTATTCAATAACGCATCAAAGTCATCACAATATAATGGAAAATGGCGAATATTCACTCCTACATGATTTTCCACACGTTCCTATTTACCAGGTGTGTTGTCCATCGTTTAAAAGGACACAACTCAAGTTATACCAATCCAATACAGGAAAAATAAATGCATTTTGGACATTTACGCTTGATATACTAACCCCATTAGTTCATGAGATGGTTTGATTCCGTCTCATTCTAACTCTGATTCAATATACAGACGTGCTCGAAAAACATATACGCTGCAGCATCTTTCGGAAGCCATAACTTTCAAATTACAAAGTCAAATCATACGAAAAAATATATTTAGAGCATACTCGACATAATATACAACTTTGTACTTCAAACTTTTGGCCAATTAGGCCCATATTAATACCAGAATTCAAAACAAACTTTCAGCTACACATGCACTTGATACTGAAATTTCATAGATGCATAACTTTCACCAAACAAATCCAAATCATGCAAAAAAGAAAATTACATTTGGAGCATCTACTGAGAATAATCTACATGTTTCTAGTTCAAAGTTTCCTCAAATTATGTATGGATTGCTCTCAGATTTGAAAATAAAGTTTCAGTTTACAGAAATAACGGTTTTCCCTGACACAGTCAGCTTCCAATGATCATAACTTTTACCTCCGACCTCGGATTGAGGATTTCTTTAGTGTTCTAGAAAGCTAGAAACATTTCCCACAACTTTTGTTTAGACAACTTGAGCGAACTCTGCCTCTAAGGGTCCTGAAACTACACATCTATACACTGACAGCACACCTTTTGTTCTAAAACGTGGCAAAAATCCACTTTTTTCCCCAAATCAACCCATTCTAACCTCAAATTATTCATCTACAAGGCCATTAACAACATCCCTCACATATACAGAGGTATGGATCAAGATTTTACTAGTGGATCGGAGAGATCGGGCCAAAACTCAGGAAAAAACCGGTTCTTTCCTTCTCTGTTCTTCTTTCCTCAACATTCTTGGACAACACCCTATTCTCCCCTAGCTAGATCGTGACAGCAGCAATAGCAGCTCTCTTCCTCTCCTCTCTTCCTTCTCCTCCTCTTCTTTCTCTTCTTTCTATTCTTCTTTTCCTCCTTCCTATTCTCCCTCTCCTATTCCTCTTTTTTTTTTTTTCTTTTGCTATGCAGTAGCAGCAGGTGTTGCTTATAAAAAGAGAGGTATGTGAAGGGGGAGCGGTGGTTAAGATTTGATTGGTGTTTGTATAGTTTCACTATCATTAATTTGAGTCGGATTTACATCCAAATTTAATTGATTTGTACTCATAACTTCTCACTCCATCCTTCAAGTTTCACCTCAAACAAAAAAATTATCGAAAAGCCCCCTATCCTCCCTAAGTTTCTTTCAATCATTGATTCTAGCGTGAGGGGTATTACAAGTCCGACAACCATGTGTGTACAGTAGCCACATAAGCACGGCCACACGATGTAGGCAACGCATGGAAAAGGTGCGGACACAGCTACGACAAGTGTGTGATGCAAGCATAGTGTAAGAGACACGATGTGTGAGTGCAGACACATTGGTTATGAGGGGTGTGGGCACAACTGTTACGGTAGGCGTGGGCATGCGCAGACATGATGACAGGCGTTGGTAAAAACTCTTAGAGTAGACATTGACGCCGATGATGCCATTGCATTGCGAATGAAGATGGCTCAACTAGCGTATGATGTAGGCAAACGCCAGTCAATGTTGAGGTTGTATCATGTGTGTTGTCTCAGCAACACAACAAGCATCCATAATGTTCTCTAAGAAAACAAACATCCATCCATAATAGCCAACACATGTGTAGAAGAAAAAGACTGGGGTATTCTTGGTATTTTAAAAAAAATAAAGTCAGAAATGACATATACAATATGAATTTTTTAGTGGTAGGGACGATATGGCCCATATGGCACCACTACCTCTAGTTTGAGTCAGATTCACGAATTTTTTTTTGAAATAACCCTATAAAAAAAAACAATTGCAAAACTAACTCTTAACTTTTTAAATTTGTAAAAATGGCTTTCAGTCGCGAAAGCCCTTTCGCGACAGACTTCAGTCGCTATACGGTATAGCGACTGAAGACGTGGCACGGCACAAATGCCCCGCTGGCACCTGTGCCGTGCCAGCGAGGTTTCAGTCGCTATACGGTATAGCGACTGAAAGCTGCGGGTTTCAGTCGCTATACGGTATAGCGACTGAAAACTGGCAAACTTTCTCTGCTCCCTCTTTTGCCCTGTGGTCGCAATCGAAACACTTCATAATAATTTCATTTGAGAAGTAGGACTTGTTTGTAAATTCTGAAATTGGGATGGCTGATTTGAGATCTAATCTCACACACAAGTGTAACTTTATTTCTGGAGCATATTCAGCAGAAGTTTGAATGAAATTTGGCAAGATTTGATGATTTTGTGATAATTCGAAAACAGGGTACTTTAGGGTAATTAGAATTTCAAAAAATGACGAGACTTGAAACTAAGGCGTCGGATGAGATTTTGAAAATCTTACAGAAGGGAAACTTGGTCAGAATAGTGAATGGGAGATACTCCTTGAATTAGATCGAAGTTTGGAGATGAGATGTGGGTTTTAGCCTTTTTAGGTTCCGAGGAAAATCTTTAAAAGGTATAAGCCGCGATAATTGTAGGCTGATTTGCGAAAAGGAGTAAGACGACAAAGTTTTGCCATCTGGACCGTACAAGTACATACCAATTTCGCATTTATACCGTGCTTTTGATACCTAGTTTTGTCTCGTTGGTTCGACGCATTTGTACGAAACCAGACGTCTCGGCGCAAAAGATGGTAGGTGCAAAAGTCGCAAAGATTAATCATACGAAAACGAGCATCAGATGAATAGGTAAAAGCTGAAAAGTAGAAACACAAAGTCATACAAAAGTAGAACAGTAGAAAACATAAAACCCCAAAAAGTTGGAAACCTAACAAAAATATACGAAAACTGAACAGTCTGAGAAAAGCATACATCGGACTAGTGCCCCCTCCTGCCCCTCTGTGGGGAGGGCTGATACTCTGATGGTGTGTACCGAGAGGGGGGCTGACGATCCCTGACGCGCCGCCTCCTTACTGGTGGTGTCTGCGCAGCTGGCGTAGACTGGGAAGGCTGTGTCGGCTGCGTAGGCGGCGGAGCATCGGGAAGGAAGCTAGGAAGCACATGTGTCGACTGTGTAGGATGCTGCTGTGCCTGGTCAGGAGGCTGGTGCCATGGAGGAGTATCGAGCTCGTCATCCGAAGAGCTGTCGGCAGGCACGAAACCCGTGTGCAGTGGTGGAGGGCGCGACGACGACGGACGGTCCGCTGGTGGCACATGCGAGGAAGGACCTGGCGCCGACGGTGATGGTGGGGGAATCACGGTCAAGTGAGGTGGCAGCAGCACTCTGAAACCGACTAAAATCTGATCGACCCGCCGCTCAACCTCTGAACAATATGCGTACACATCGTCGCTGGGCATGGTGGGTCCGCGGCGGGACAAGACCATCATGTCTCGTGCACCAGTAGAGATGCCGCCGAGGATGTCTAGCTGTGCACACGAATTAATGCAATTATAGAACGACAATCCATGTGAAAGTAAGGTTTCAAAGAGCTAAGGAACTCACAGAAGAGTGGATTCGCCCAGTTAGGCGTCGGTCGTAGCCGTCATCGAGGGTGGCGGGAGGGATGGGCTCATCAGGCGCGGCGGGTGGACCGCCCGTCAATCGGTAGATCGTGCGAGGTCGGTACCAGGACAGATAGGAAAAATGGATGTCGTGGCTGTATGGCCTGTGCTCCTCGACCGTGCGTGTGTGCGCCCAATCCATCCACTGTTGCACATAAGGCTGCTGTCGACGAACGAAATCGTCCCTCACTCGACCCTTCCTGGATTGCCTGCGGACAAAGAAATTAGGTTGTGATGGAAATTATGTATAAAATAACATGTGAATGTAATGCATATTTGACGTACTCGTGGATATGGTGCTGGATCTGTCGAGGAGGCGGCACGGGGACAGCCTGGCGTAGGCCAAACTGGCGCATAACTCGCTCAAGCGAGTAACCCTCAACCATGTGCGAGAAGACGAGTAGAACCTGGGTGCGCCAGTACGGCTCATCCTGCGTACAAAAAGAAGAAAGGCCGGCTGGAGCGACGGATTGGAGGTTTGCGGTGGTCCACGGATCCCAGATGACGCTGTCGTCGAGAAGCAGATCAAAGTCTGTGGCGTACGAAGGATAGCAGAGGTGCGCCTGATCTGTGGCCCACCTCAAACTCTGGTCACCCGAAAGGACGGGTCATCTCGTGGCCGCCAGACACGTACGTACCATGGACAATTCTGGATTAAGCACCTCACAGTCCACAGGCTCCGATTTGATCTGACCACCCGGAATGGCCTATTTAGTGAGACAGCCCAGGCAGTTATGGCTTTCTTTGCATCCTTTTTACTCCGAAACAACTGTCCAAGCTGGACGGTTGATTCATTATAAGACCATCGCGAACCCAGCTCATCATGAACCACAGCGTTATTCAAGGATGACGGATCAGTCCACTCACTCATAGGATTATGCTGTTCCGTGGGTTCATCAGGAGATTCGTACATTTCCGACGGATCAGTATACTCCTCTTCATTAAAATTCTCCTCCAATTCTGGTAATTCTTCAGCTGCATCTACTTGATGGCCACCAAATTGAGTTGTATTTCCTACACCAGTTGTGTTAGGTACACTGCCAGTTGCACTGGCATTGGTACTGGCACCTGCACCAGTATCGACATCGCCACCGCCATCGCGACCTCCTCCAGTACAGATATTAGTGTTTTCTCTTTCAACCGAATGGCTGCCCTCCGAACTATGTACTGACATTTCAACGTACAGTATGATGGTTCCGACAGCATAGCCTGGATTTGTCACAATTCGTCCAAACGAACCCCATGATTTGTCACCTTTCAGTCTCTTCAGCACCCATTTGTTTCCATCCGGAACCATGCCTTCCACTTTGAGATTATCCGTCGTAACATTGAGTTGTAACAGGTGAACTAACCACATCTTCAAATCGTTGAAAGACATTGACTGTGGTTGTCTCATTTGACTGCAAACATACATACAACCACCAAGATCATCACCGTTTGGTCCATTACGGATTACACCGGCTCCGTAATAAACGTACACTGTATTGGGTTGCTCCATAGCTGTACAAGAGTGTATAATTAGAGAACTCACATTGCTCATTGTACTAAAAAAACATGATTTTCCAAACAACAGAAATTTTCCCCTCCCTCTAAACCCATGCGGGAAAGGCCAACACGTTGAGGGCGACAGCGGTGATGACTACGACAATGAGGCCGCGATTCCTAACCCTAACCCTAACCCTAACTGATTGACAACCCTACCCCTAAATCTAACAAAAAAACCAACCCTTCTCTTCTCTTCTCCTCTCCTCCTCTTCCTTCTCTTATCTTTTTCTCTCTGCCAATTTCAGAATTTTTGGAAAAATGAAATGGCCGTACTGTGTGAAAGCGACGCACGGTGTTTAAATACCGTTTCAGTCGCTATTGTTTGGTTCACGATTTTTCCCTACAACCCTAAAAAAGATAACCCCTAAACCCGTGCGGGAAAGGCCAACACGTTGAGGGCGACAGCGGTGATGACTACGACAATGAGACCGCGATTTCTAATCCTAACCCTAACTGATTGACAACCCTACCCCTAAATCTAACAAAAAAAACCAACCATTCTCTTCTCTTCTCCTCTCCTCTTCTTCCTTCTCTTCTCTTGTTCTCTGTGCTAATTTCAGAATTTTCGGAAAAATGAAATGGTCGTACTGTGTGAAAACGACGCACGGTGTTTAAATACCGTTTCAGTCGCTATTGGGGAACACGATGTTTCCCTACAGCCCTAAAAAAATAACCCCTCTCGCTCTAAACCCGTGCAGGAAAGACCAAGACGGTGAGGGCGACAGCAGTGATAACTAACCCTAACCCTAACCCTAACCCCAACTAAAAGAAGCGACAGCGGTGAACCCTAACCCTAACCCTAATAATAACAATCATTTTAATATACATAATCACAAATGTTTACATCTACATATTAACAAATATTTTAATCTACGTCCATACTAATAAAATTCAAATTTGAAAAACATCACATTTTTTAGTGGTTCTTCAAATTTTTTAATCTGCGAAATCCTAAATTTTTTAATCCGCGAACATACACTAACCCTAATCTGTGAACATACACTAACCCTAACCCTAACTCTAAATTTTTTTTCATCACATTCACGCATTTACCATCACACTAACCCTAACAATCACACTAACCCTAACAATCATTCTAAATCATATCTAAATACTACGAGTTTACGATCTAATTAATTTAAATACACGAGTTAAAAAAATATACCTCAGCGATTTGAAGAATCTCCGAAAAAGAATTTTCTGCTCCTTTTTCTTCTCTTCCTTCTCCTCCTTCTCTCTCAGTAATTTCTGTAAAATTTCGGAAAAATGAATTGAACTGTACTCTGAGAGGGACGGCTGGGGAATATAAAGCGTTTCAGTCGCTATACCGTATAGCGACTGAAAGCTGCGGGTTTCAGTCGCTATACGTATAGCGACTGAAACCTGGCTGGCACGGCACAGGTGCCAGCGGGGCATTTGTGCCGTGCCACGTCTTCAGTCGCTATACCGTATAGCGACTGAAGACTGTCGCGAAGGGGATTTCGCGACTGAAAGCTATTTTTACAAATTTAAAAAGTTAAGAGTTAGTTTTGCAATTGTTTTTTTTTATAGGGTTATTTCAAAAAAAAATTCCAGATTCACACTCAAATACAATTGATTTGTACTCATGACTTCTCACACCATTCTCCAAGTTTCACCTCAAACAAAGAAATTAATCAAAAAGTTTCCTATCCTCCCTAATTTTGTCTAAATCGTTGGTTTTTGGCATGAGGAGTATTACAAGTCTGATAACCATGTGTGCATAGCAGTCACGCAGTCATAGCCACACAATGTAGCCGCCGCATGGACAAGGTGCGGCCATAGTGGGTGTTGGTGTAGACATAACTACGTCGAGTGTGTGATGCAGGTATAGTGTGACAAACACGATGTGTGGGTGCGGGTGCATTGGCTACTAGGGGCGTGGGGACAACTGCTACTGTAAGCGTGGGCATGGTGACAACATTGGTAAAAACCCTCAGAGTAGACATTGACACCGACAATACTGTTGTGTTGTGAACGAAGACGGCTTAGCTTAGCTAGCGTATGATGTGGACAAATGTCAATCGACGTCAAAGTTGTGTCATGTGTGCTGTCTTAACGACACAACAAGCATCCATAGTGTTCTCTAAAAAAACAAACATCTATCTATAACAGTCAACATATGTGTAGAAAAAAGGGTTGGGAAATTATTGGTATTTTTTTTTAAAAAAAGTTAGAAATAACATATACAATATGAATTTGCCAATGGTTGGGACGAAATTAAATCTCTACAGGGATAGAAAATTATACTTCTTTTTGGGGGTAAAAATATTATTTACTTCATTGATTAGTAGTTAACCAAACAGTAATTACAAATATAAAATACTAGTTCATGTTTCAATGATACATAATAAATAATTGATTTTTTAATAATAAATATAAATATACATACTTTTCTTGTTGTACCGACAAAATTTCTCCTTAAAACTAAATTCTCGTAGATCCCTTGTATTCCAGTGTCATTGAAAACCAAATTTCCTATTCATTTATGTTTATTGGACGGGCTTTGAAACCGTACTGTATGTTCCATGCTATGGATTTCATAGTTTCGCAAGATCGACTTAAAGAAGCCCTTACTGAGGAAGCCAAGGAGTATTTCCTTGATTTATTGTTGATAAGAAAGAAAACATATGCATGTAAAGCACTTCATAATATTGTGTAATTCATGAGGAGTACGCAGCAACCAGTATCTCATATAAATAATCCTCACAAATAAAATCAAAGACAAGTGAGTCACAAAACTGTTCCATACGCATAACTCATAGGAAAAAAAATTTAATAAAATCTAACACAGTACGCAGCAAGCATAGCTTCCTACCTTGCTTCTTAGAACGAAAGAAGAGGAAGAACATTAAAATCATTTTTGCATGTTCCATGGTATGGATCACATTATTTCACAAATTCCACGTCATGGACTTAAGCCTTTAATAGGCAGCAGCAAGCCAACAAGAATATTCTTTGGATTTGTTAGCGATAACAAGGGTAACAAGTGCAAAGTACCCATAGTATTGTTTAATTCACGATGAGTGATGAGTATCACCTAAGAAATATCAGTAATTCTTTTATCTTCAACAACATATTTGAAGTGGTTCATATGTACAAACTGTTTGAAATAAGTATGGGTTTCCAACCTTTTTCCTTAATAAAAGAAAAGGAAGAACTTTAAAACCGTTTTGAATGATCACGGTGTAGATTCCATCATTTCACAAGATTCGTACCATTGACTTAAAAACCTTTAACAAGGTTGCAATAAGTTAACAACAATATTTTCTTAATTTGTTGGTGATAACAAAGATAATACATGTGAAATACATCCCGTACTATTTAATTCATGAGAGTATTGACCACTGAGTATAAGCATTTTTTTAATCTCCACCAACATGCTTAAGGTGATGCTTATGCAATCTATGTGGAGCAAGCATGGGCTTCCGGCCTTGTTTCTTAGAATGAAAGAAGAGGAAGGACATAAAAACCATTTTGCATGTTCCATGTATGTGAAATTCCATATCATGACTTAAAAAGACTTTAATAGAGCTGCATCAAGTCAATTAGAATATTTTCTTAATTTGTTGATGATAAGAAATACAACATATGTGAAGCACCTGCAATATTATTTAATTTATGAGAAATATTGACCAATGAATATCTCGTATAAGTAATCTTCACAAATATATTAAGACACAACTGAAGCACAAATATTAGCAAGCTTGCCAAGAATCACCTATATGAGATGGAAAGGAGCAAACAACCATTTAGAGGCTATTGATTTATCTGATCTGAGCTGTCATATATGGACAATTGGGTTTGTGCAAATATGTTACTTCTGTTGGTTGTCACTATATAATACATATCTCATTAATCAAAACATTATATATCTCATCTATATTTGTAAAAAAAATCTTTCACAGATCCCTTGTATTCTAGTGCCATTGAGAACTCAATTTTCTTAATTGTTTACGTTTTATAATGAAAGGAGAAGAACTTTAAAACTGTTTTTGCATGTTTCACACTATGAACTTCATCATTTCATAAGTTTCATACTATGGAGTTAGAATGCTTTAATTGGATTATAGCAAGTCAACGAGAATATTTTCTTAATTTATTAGTGATAAGAAAGGTAACATATGTAAAACACCTATAATATTGTTTAATTCACGAGGAATACTGTCTAATAAATATAAGTATTTTTTTATCTCCATCAGCATGCTTGAGGTGTACCAACTTTGCTTCTTACAATGAAAAAAGAGGGATTACTTTCAAACCATTTTACATGTTCCACAATATGAACTTCATCATTTTGTAAGTTTTATGCTGTGGACTCAGAAGTCTTAAATAAGGACGCAACAAGTCAAGAAGAATATTTCCTTGATTTATTGGTAATGAAAATAATAACACATATCAAACAGCTAAAATATTGTTTAATTCATGAGGAGTGAATGAATATAAATATTTTTTAGCTCTTGTATGAGACCACATGCTTGAGACACAATGGTGCACATCTTCTAAACTTGCTTGTAATAAATAATGAAAGAAAAGAAAGAATTAAAACCGGTGTGCATGTTCCATTATGGACTTCATCGTTTTGCAAGTTCCACGTTATGGACTTAAAGGTCTTTAATAACAAAAATATTTTCTTGATTTATTGGCGATTAAAAAAGACAACACTTACATTTGAAACACGAGTAACACTATTTAATTCATGAGAATATCTCACAAATATATTATTGTGTCATGTAATTAATCTTCACAAATAAATTAAAACAGAAAAAAAAAACACAAAATAGAGTTGTGAAAAAAAAAGTAAAAGAAAATCAATATGGTTATGAATTATTACCTAACTTTTCAAATATATATTTTTTATCAAACTTTTTTATAAATACTTGTCACTTTATTAATTCTACACAAAGACTCATCACATTATCTTTGTTAAATTAGATTGTTAAATTTTGTATGCATGTGTTGTTGGAGTTAAAAATTGATTAATTATAATAGATAGACCTAATTAATACATGTATTTTTTAGATATATTATTGGTATGCTCTATTAAAAATATGATTATATTAGTAACTATAATTTAACAAAAAGGAGAATGTATTATTAAAAAGAAGAAAATTTCTCATATTTTTTTTAAAATAAAACTTCTAGAGTTGAGATAAAGCAACTCTATTAGCCTTAGAAATCGCAAGGCGTCCGGGAAAGAAGAAATCGCAGATCTCTGACGGAAAGAAAGCTTCGCATCAGATCCTCCTCGTCGACGGCGGTTGGGATTTCGGGTAGGGATTTGACTGCCTAATTGATCTGCCGATCTAGCGCCTCCTCGTCGTTCTTGCTGCTAGTGCTGCTGTTGTTCTTGGATTTGGATTTCCTTTTGGGCGGTAGGGTGGGTGGTTGGAGGAGGAGGAGGAGAAGGCGATGAGGTTTTGGAAGGACTCCGGCGGCGGCAGCGGCAGCAGCGGCCGGGAGCTCAACGGCGGGCCTCCCTGCGGCCAAGTCCGCGTCCTCGTCGTCGGCGATTCAGGTCAGCCCACCACCCCCTCGTGTCAAGTTTTTTAGTAAAAGTTGTGAGAGATTAGTACGAAATGTTGCGCCATTTCTTGGTTGTGATGTGATACTTGCTGTTTGGGTACTGGCTGAGATTTTGTTAAGTTGTTGGTGGTTAAGTTTGGTTGAAAAGATTGCCATTTCTTGAGCTCTTAAGTTGTAAGGTGTCAATAAGGTGAGGGGATAAGAGACGTAGTGATCATCTTTGGGAATTAGAATTTTTTTTTTATAGAAACAGCAAGGGAGAGTTCTACTTAAATGAATTCTCGAAGTTCTTAAGAACCAATGCAAGAACTAACCTCAGGTTTCTCTCTAGTAGCTATGGGACTAAAATTGTAAATTAACTCCCTTTTCCCGTCTGAATAGATTGGGAAGCACACCTTCGATTCACCAATGTACAATTATTTGCTGTCTTGAGGGTAACCAGCAGCTTACATTACAGTACAATAACCATCATCTCATTAAGATCCAAAGAAGTTTCCCTAGAGTTTTGCAAGATTAACTAAAGGGAGAAGCGAAAAAGAGAAGCTTCCAATCTTTAAGCTCAGCAGGCTTTGCTACCTTAAACACACAAACAAACAAAAAACACCTTAAGTAAAAGTTAAGCATGTACCTGACTATTTTCCATAACATCTAACACTCAGATATGAGAGGATAATTGATTAGTGTGCATTGGGCCACCTTTTAGCGAACTCTGTAATGGTGTTTCTGGGGAAACAGGGGAATGAATTCCTTTTATGGAAAAAAAATATGAGAGGATGTCTAGGAGAAATGTAGAACAATAAATTCCATGGTTATTGGCTGGAATGAAGTGTTGTTGCATTCCTCACCCTGAAATGTACCTTAATATATGTTCCATTCACCCTGTTGATGGATGGATGTTCAATTGCCCTTTGATCATACACATTGGACTACTAGATTAAATATGCTTCTGGAGCAGTGTGAGTTGAAATTACTAAGTGATAACTGCTACTTATGCATATCTAGGCGTTGTATTCCTGTGCAACATGTAGAGATGGTCTGATAGTGACATAGTGTTGCTTGTTATTCTTCAAGTGTGTGGGAGTTGATCATTTTCCTGATAATTGTCTTTTCAGGTGTGGGGAAATCTTCATTGGTGCACCTCATTTTAAAAGGTTCTGCTATTGCTCGACCAGCCCAAACAATTGGATGTACTGTTGGTGTTAAAGTAAGCAATATGGCATTTTACTTTCCTTGTTTACATTGTTGCAATATATTCCCACAACTTTTTACTGTATAGCTTAAAAAAAGTTTTTATTCTATCATTTCAGCATATTACTTATGGAAGTCCAGGGAGCTCGTCTAACAGTATTAAAGGTGATTCTGAAAGGAATTTCTTTGTTGAACTTTGGGATGTTTCAGGACACGAGCGCTACAAAGAGTGTCGTTCACTTTTTTATACACAAATTAATGGTAAGTTCTTTATCTCTCACTTTCTTATTCAGCATACTTACCTTGCATTTTGCAGCCACAATAAAGCTTGATTCTTCAAAATAGTAGGTTCTTTTCTCTACATCATCATTTTGTATGGTACATTGATTCATTTTAGTTGTTATTTGCGTCTGGATTTTTTTTTGACCAACAAATTGCTTATTTGCTACTGCAAATTGTGTTGACAAGAAACTTGCATATATGCTACTTCTGGTTGTTTATTTGCTACTGCCAATTGTTATTCATAGCTCACAGCTCGCGCACAACTTGTTGCAATCCTGTGACTTCAATTAATTTGTGCTTTGCTGTTCCAGTTTAGTCATGTCAGCTGCAAAATTTCATAAATATAGACTTTACTTGACTGAAAGTTGTTTTTTTTTCCTTTTCAGATTCTTGAATTGAGAAAGTTCATGCTTCTATTCTATCATTTCAAAGTAATATTAGATATTCAGTTCATGTTTACTTAATAAGAAAATATTGCAAATCTTGTATTCACCTTTTCCAATATTATTCATCAGGAGTCATATTTGTTTATGACCTCTCTCAGAGGAAGACCAAGACAAATTTGAATAAGTGGGCAGTGGAAGTTGCTGAATCTGGGACCTTTTCGACTCCTCTTGGATCTGGTGGCCCTGGAGGCCTTCCAGTTCCTTACCTAGTAATTGCTAACAAAGTGGACATTGGCCCAAGAGATGGTAGAAGAGTTAGCAGCGGAAATCTTGTTGATGTTGCCCGTCAATGGGTTGAGAAGCAGGGCCTTCTTCCATCTAGCGAAGAACTTCCACTCGTAGAGAGCTTTCCTGGAAATTCTGGTCTGCTGACGGTATGCTTTTATAGTAACATGCTCCTGTTCGCATCCTGCATTACTTGCAGTTCAGTTCATGTAATGGTACAATAATGATGTGGTGTGTCTGTAGGCAGTCTGGCTAGTTGTGAAACAATGTTCTACTTGATTGTTATTTGTGGGTATGTGCATTGTAAGTGGCTTTTACATATTCTGGGTTAATAGATTGACATTTGAATACAGGCTGCAAAAGAGGCAAGATATGACAAAGAAGCTGTGGTCAAGTTCTTCCGCATGGTTTGTATAAAAGAATTTTTTTTCTCATTTTTCTCTTATTATTTTTTTCCCAAAAGGAAATACCTTATCAGTTTCCTCAGAACCAACATTACAGAGTTCGCTCACTCTGTATTATGACTTATTGTTTTTCTCTGATTGTGTATTATTACTTAATAATACTGTTGACATGCATCTTTCAGTTGATCAGGAGAAGATATTTTTCAAATGAACTTCCTGCCCCGAGTTTGTGGTCGCTCACTCCTAGGAATGACACCATCCTTCCTGTAGAAACTGTGCATGATGATGATCTATTCCAAAGGAAAAGGTGAGTCCATCCATCTGTTGTCTTATTGCGAGCATACATTTGTGGTCATTCATCTGAATTGCTTCATGCTGATTGAAGTTATGAGGGAGCATAACAGCAATAATAATTTCATAGTTAGTTGTTTTAGCAGCATCAATTGTGATCACATTGTGTAGTTACACTATGCCCTACCATCTAGCAGCTACGGTGGCGAGAGCTACAAGTACAATGTTGCAGCCCCACTGCCGTCGCAGCGCAATCTCACACCACCACCAACTCTTTATCCACAGCAGCCAATGTCTTCCACAGAGAACTACAGATACCACAGATTCTCCTCATCTTCGCTTCCCGACACGACCAGTACTAGAACAAGTCGAGCAGACATCAATATATGATGATCCATGAGCTCATGCGAGCATCTTACTTGCAACATGGAAAGCACATGCCACTGGAGCATCACATTCCAATTGGTATAATCTGGAGCTGCAGCATATGGATTAATGGAAATGGATGGTGTCAGGATTGGCTTTTTGATTAGTGTCCTGTTTGGTGGATGACTACTGACTAATTCTTTTGTATGTTGTTCTTCATCTGTATCTCTTGAATGTATGTGATTGAATGGAAGACGTACAACACATGTTATACAAATCAATATGAGCATATTTTTGGGTTACTTTTTAGAAGCCCAAGAATATGGGTCATGGTGTTCTTGTAACGGAGCATGCGCGTCGAGTGCAACTTGACTGTGCTTGAAGGTGTGTTGGTTTGTGCTCTTCACTCGCCGACACATAAGTCTCTGATTATGAAAGGAGGTATGTGGGATCACAGAAAGCTACTTTATTTCAATACTTTGCTTGGACCAATGGCGTAAACTTACATCAATCTTTTTTTTTTTTGGTTCGAGATGATTGTATCACAATCGATAATATTTGTTTTGTTGATAACACATTCTAACTCCATCCACCTGAACACCACACATGTGCACATGAGTAGCACTTACATTAACATTTAATCCAAATATAGTACACATTAAAAATCGAATCCACGATCTCTCCCAGCCTAAACACACACTATCACTCTTAAAGAAGCCCTAATAATACACATCATAGAGGTTATCACTTATCAAATCCTCGGTGCTTTTTGGTTGGTGGGTTTTTATGTTGAGACTTCTCCAGTGCAAGTTACAATAAACTGAACAAACCTAGTGTAAGGAGGTATCCGTAATTCCCATGCCACTAGCTCAAACTCCTCCTTGGATAGAATAGTGGAACCTTGTACTATTAAGTCTCCAAACATCACCTTGAGAGAAGCCCCTTTTTGAAACCCTCTCTTTCGCTTTGAGGATGCATGAGGCGTAGCAGAGCAGCGGATGATGAAGTCAATTTGCTTACATCCGTTGGAAATTTTTGTCAATTCGTTGTTTTGGATGTTCACCGTATATTAAAAAGTTATGCTCTACTACGCTTCTGATCTTTTTTAAAAAGTGGAGCCAAAACTGAACATTTTGATTCTTTCTCAACACATTAGCATACACATTTTCTGTGACGAGTGATCCTCCCAACAAGATTGCTAGCTCTTTTGCTATTGATGCCAATTGTAGGTGCTCCTTGAGGTTGGTACTTCCAAATGCGAGCACCTCGAAGAAGTAGTTATACTCCTCATATGACAAAGTTGTTTACACAAATTGATTTTACTGTCCCAAACCTTGATAACTTCTTGATCCTACTTATAATTATGATTTTACTTCCTCTCCCCATATTTGTTGTTGTTGAATAAAGTTTCTCCCAATCATTGTCGTCCATGTCTGAAATAAACTCAACAACCACTGAAGTCCTCTCGTGCTTGAAATTTTCATGGTAAATCCTCCAAATATCTCCTCCATTTAAGTGCAAAATGGAAGAGAAGTGTAATCGGACTCTCTCATTGTTGTATATATATGTGCAACTAAAGTTTTCTTCCCAACTCTGCAACCACCTATGATTGGAAGTACAGTTGGACCATTCAGAGGAAAATTATCTTGTAGCAAGATGTTGATGACCTTCTGTTTTTCGATATGACGGCCAAACATTAAGTTATTGATGTAAAGATATGTGTTATAGGAGACATGGAACATGCGCTTGCATCCCCGCAAAAGTATAACAAGCTCAATCATATCAGAAACAATGGTTTCTAATCTATCCAATGTACTTTGTAGCTCATGACTGGAAGTATTTCGCATAAGTGGTAGAAGACAGAGCATAGGAGTTACTCACATCCTCTTGAGCCCTCAAATCATGAAGGATCCTATTATACTTGTAGGTGTCTAGGACATCATAGCCTTGGTTCATGGCCTCCATGAGCTTCTTAAATTGTAGTAGCATCCTGGAGTTGGTGATGTATCATCCCTCTGCCTCCTCGACGATTGTGTGAACTCTTAAGTAGGAGATGCTCCAGCCTTTCCAGCTTCTTTTTGAAACATGCTTGATTTTTGTACTTCTTGATCAGAAAAGAGATGAATCGATTGACCAGATCACCTGTAATGGCAGATACAATCACCTCCAGCTCAAATTTGTGTGTGTGTGTGTGAGAGAGAGAGAGAGAGAGAGAGAGAGAGAATTCTTAATGGTAGAAGGGATTGAATATTTTGACGTGAGCATGCTTTGTTTTCTGATGCTGTTGTAGTCCATAAGCGTGCAAGACCAATTGTTGATGCGTTTGAAGTTTGACTAACTAAAATCATGTCATCAAACTTAATTGGGATACATGCCAAAGATAGATAAGCTAAGAAGAGAAACTAATCTCCGTGATTATCTCTGGTTGATCTGCTGGCGTCGGCGGGACGTGCATGCATGTTACATGCATGAGTAACGTGCCTGCCTACCAGTCATCATATTATTTTCGAAGAAGGAAGTGTAAATATATATAGATGTTGATTTAATATTACATATAAGATATATGTGCACTACATATAATGGGTTTGCGTATATACAAATTCTAGAAAATCCTAAAAATATTATAAAATATAGAGGAAGCAATGTTACAAAAACCCATAAAATTCCATGATCAAGCAAGACCTTATATATGAGAAACAAAAAACACCTTTTGACCGACATATATATTTGCTAGTTGTTTATATATATGGTTATGTTTACTTACTAAATTTTGTGGGATATTATAATATATTTTATAATATCCTAAGAATCAATTCTAACATATCATTATTGGGTTAGACAATTTTTATCATATGATAACAACCATTATGATGGCGGCGGTGATGGGGATCTGATTCAGATTATAGAGTTAGCGGCACACGTGACTGTCGGTTAGGTGATGATTGTTATCATATGTCCATAATGGTTGTTTTTGAATTTTTTGAATTATTTTTTTTTAAATTCAAAGGAATATTAACAACAAGGAATGTTTGGAATTAGACGTAACTTGCATGGAGGTTAAAGGGCCTATTTGGTTCATGATCACAAATTGCCACACTTAGATGCGCCACATCTAATTAGGCTATTAGTTGATTCACTACTATAATTAGACATAGCAAATTTTGTTAGACAATTTTTAATATCTTGCCACAAATTTTTTTTGCTAAACATGCGGCTATCAAATTGAGTACCACACTATTAAGCATATTTTTGCAACACTTTATCTTAGGTATGGTCATAAACCAAATGTGTGGTAGTGCTATATGTATGTCATGTGTTTAAGTCAATGTGTGGTGACTTATGACATCCAATCAAACAGATTTATAAAAATAATTTATAGAGAGATTATTAAAACTGCCGTTGGCTTGTGAGAGTATTTATGAAATTTCCCCCTAAAAATATTGCAATCTCTTGGTCGAGTGTGAGACGATTATCTCGTATAATTTATATGAGGTGTTTTAGGTGCTTCTATTTTTTAGAAGTATTATATACATTTTCTTTATATGGAAAGTGTAAATAGAATGTACACCTGATGAATATGGAGTAACTTTCCAAGATATATTCCTTGGGATTCTCCCAAGATTCTGGAAGTTTTCTTTCAGAATGGAGGTGGAAAGTGCACATGGAAGCTATAATGTGTAAGGTCAATTGATCTCACATATTTTTATAAAATAGTCTAGTCTATATTAATATTTTTACTCTAAAAACTTTAAAAGAATTGACTTATTATAAGACTATAATATGCAAATTTTAAAAGATAAATTATGATGAGTCTAAAGTAAAAATTTTGGATCCATTAGTATCAATGGGTGGACTGACTAGATAACTCCCAATCTAGGGGAAGACTTGATTTATACGTGTTTAATGAGGGTAACTTTGCAATTCCTAATTCTTTTCTGCTCTTAGATTTCTCCTTGTGTACTCTCATTACTTGGAAGCCATGGAAGGAGAAATATAGGTGAATATTTCATTGGTAGTTCAAAGCCTGTGAACGGGTTGGAGGATAGACCTAGAGAGATGATTGAAGTGCTACTATCGAACACCTTATGATATTATTCCTCTAGCTGTCTTTCTCCTTTTCATTATCCACATTCCTCTCCACTCTATGCCCTATGATGTGTCATGAGTGGATGGAGAGGAAGGGTGATAGATAAGCGGGCGAGTAGATCAGCTGAGGAGGCTGATCTTGGTTATTTGTCACTGTAGGTGGTGTATGTGGACCAACGAGAGTGCCGTGCTCTTTGGAGTGGGGGTGGAAAGTTTGGTTTGGTGGTTTGAATATGACACTTGATCCACTATCGTTTAGCGAGAGCTGCTAGGACATGAGTTTAATCGCATATGAAAAATATTGTGAAAGTTTGACTAATATATAACTGGGAGTAGGGTGAAGGTGTTATATTGACAAAAAGCTCACCATCTTTTTCTTGAAAGGAGGTACACATATGGGGCCATAGAAAATAACATTACTTGAATTCATGCCACGAAAATAGAACTCATAATCTTGGTTCTGGAAGAGAACATGTGGACTCTCACAGAAACCACCCTTGCTGCAACGAATAATTTTACATGTAGACATATCATTGATGCACAGTTATGTATCTAGTCCTCGGCGTTTTTTTCTCTGCGGAGCTGTCTTCTCTTCAATGCAAGTTGCGACATACTTAGTAAATGGGGGTATCCGAGATTCCCACATCACTATTTCAAACTTCTCCTTTGGCAAAACAGTGCTAGAACCAGCTATTAGGTCCCTCAGTGTCACCTTAGGTATCTTCCTTCTGCAAACCTCACTTTCACTTCGAGGAGGCAAAAGGCGTAGCGGAGGGGCGGACGGCGATGCAAATTTGGTGATGTCTGCTGGATGGCCCTTCTCAAGAAGAGCTTTTGGATGCTCTCCAAACAAAGAGTAGTTGTTATTTACCGCATTCTTGTATCTTTTCAATATATGAAGCCAGAGCTGAACATTCAAGTTCTTTCTTAGCATGTCGGCGACAACATTTCCACATATGAGAAATCCTCGCAGCAGCGTCACTATTTCTATCCCTATTGCTGCTAGCTGAGGGTGGTCCTCTGGATTTGTACTTCCAAATGCGAGAACCTTGAAGAGATAAGTATACTCCTCATTTGACAAATCATTGAGGCGGATTGGCTTTACGGTTCCAAACCGTGCTATCTTTTCAGGCCTACTTATGATGATTACTTTGCTTCCTCTACCCATGCGAGTTGTTGATGAATAAAACTTTATCCAATCCCCATCATCCACATCTGAAGTAAACTCAATAACAACTAAACTTCTCACACACAAGAACAATTCATGGTCCATTCTTCCAACATAATCTCCTCTAAGATGCAAAATTGAAGAGAAGTGAGACCGCATCCTATTATCATTACAAACATATCCAACTAGAGTCTTCTTACCAACAAGACAACCACCCATGACTGGAAGCACGGTTGGAGCACCAAGAGGGGGATTGTCTTGCAACAAGACATTGATGATCTGCTGCTTTTCGACAACACGACTAAACATAAAATTGTCAATGTAAAGATACATGTCATATGGGTTACGAGACATGCGTTCACAGCTCCCCAAAAGAATAACAAACTCGTTCATATTAGCCACAACAGTTTCTAAATTTTTCAATGTGCTATGTAACTCTTCAGTAGAGAGCATACTCTTAGTTATAATTTTAGAAGAGTTTCTCACCTTCTCTTCGAGATTAACCTTCTTAAGGGTTCTGTACTTGAAGGTGTCGAGCACATAATACCCTCGATACATGGCTTTCACAAGCCTCTCAAGTTGTACCAGCATTCCAGAATTGGTGATGTATCGTCCCTCTGCCTCCTCGACAACTGTATAAACTCGGAGAAGGATATGCTGCAACCTTTCTAGATTTTGTTCACAACAGGCCTGACTTGTGTACTTCTTGTGTAGAAAGGAGACGAGTTGGCCCAGCAGTTCACCCATGACAGATGCTATGATAACCTCCATATGAATGTGTGTGTGTGTCTGTAGAGAGAGAGAGAGAGAGAGAGAGAGAGAGAGAGAGGATATGGAAGTGTTTTGAAGCCTTGAAATGCATGAGTTCCCTATTTGTGGCGGCTTATTTTTGACTTTCTGCAACGATAGCGACTGCATGAGAAGAGTTTGAAACGGCAGAGAGACTGTGCCATATTAATCTGAATAATTTATGAGCTATAAAATAACAGAAACTTATAAAATTTAAAACGGCGATATTAGAGGTAGGTTGAATCTAACTACTATAGCTTATAGAAAAGGCATATTTAGGCTTTGTTTAATTACAAAGTTTTTTTTTAGAGTTTTTGTCTAATATTATGATTTTAAAAGAACTGTGATATTAAAACCAAAAATGTGTTTGGTTCTAAAATGTTTTATGGTTTTTAAAATCATGATTTCTTCATAATCATGATTTTTTCTCAGTTTTGTAAACTTTGGTTTAGTCCAAAGTTTTGATCCAAAACTTTGACCACAGGTGATCACCCACACCCGAGTCTCCTCCCTCCCTGACGCACCCCCGTTAGTTTCTTATAACGGCTAATTCACTAAGGTGAAAGATTGCATTAATTACTAGACTTAAAACCAATAGCCTAGCATTAATTAATCTCATAACGGCTAATTTATTTAAACAATAAACTTAAAACTTAAAAAAATACTATGGTCTTCAAATATTGTTGAAAAAAATCATGACTTTTTAAATACTGTGTTGTATTGTATAAAATTATTGAATATAATTTGTCAAACATATACTTATTTGAATAAAATATTATATTAAAAACTATGATACCCAAACACCTGTAGAAATTATCGAATCGTTACTTTTTTTAAATTCTCATAACAATTAGTTCATTTAAACACCAAACTGAAAATTTTGAAAAATAATTATGTATCTAAACACTTATAAAGACTGTAGTTTTCTCAAAAACTATGGTTTTGTAATACTACAAAATACTATGATTTTAGTTGCATTACAATTTCAAAGTCATAATTTTAAAATACTGCGGTTTTCAAATACTGTGTTTCCAAATAGGGCCTAGTGTCAAACCTCAATTAGGTGTTCACGTGCCAATCATATTGGTTAAATCATCTAAATTTCACAAAAAATTCTTAAGAAATTTATGTAGATAGTACTAAGGGTGCCTTTGGTGCATTGTATCATTGATTATATGTAGTCTCTCTTTGCAATCCTTTTCCTTATAATAAGATAGCATGTAATTTAGGATACTGTGTTTTGTTGAATTAGTAATATTATTAGAACATTACTGGGAATATTAGACTATCGTGTTTGATGTTATATGGTAATATTCCATGTAATTACTGTTAATTAGTTAAGATTTGCATGCTGTAGCATGTACAAACTATGTATTGGAGTATAACATAGGCCTTATTGCCAAAAAATTTGTTACATAATCATATATCGAATATATTTGGAGGAAAAAGAGATATAACAGTGGCACATTAAAAATACAGTGAGTTCATATTATAAGATACACACCTCTTAGACCTTTAATCTTTTAGACAAATTATCTAATCTTTATTACTGGGTAATCTAATATTACGGTTTTATATTACATGATCTTTTAGTTAAACATGAGAATCCTTTAGAATTACATCAAGATTTCATGTAAACATCAAACAAAATGGTGTACCAAATGCACCCTAAGAGTAATATAACATTTTATAAAATGAAATTCAACTTGATCAAAGTTGAGAAAAGAAAAAAAAAGAGAATTTGCTATTAATAGTGACTTTTTTTTTCCTATCTATTTTTTTCTTATTTGTTAGGAATTTTTATTTTTTTTGTTTCTTATAGTACCAATCAAATTTGGATTGGAAATTTTATATGATGATATATTAAATGTAGGACTATTTACGTAAATATTTAGAGAATTTTTTATGATGATTTAGTGATTTAACCAGCCAGTGTTGTATTGCCCAATTGAGAGTTTACGTTAGATGTCAAAATTTAATATGACACAAATACTCAAAAAAAATTATGTATATAAATCTGGATTTATGACAAATAAGTTTAGACTATAAACTGGTCAACACAATTGACATGTTAAATGGTTTGGACTCTTGATCGGGACTTTTTGGTAGATGTCCAATCTTAATAAAAATAGGATAAAAGATATTCTCAACAAGTCTAATTGACTTCGCAATTCTAAATCTAACTATTTTGTTAGGTCTACTTATAATAATCACCTTATTTTTTCTATCCATATGCGTTGTCGATGAAATAGATAATATTAGTAGATTTGTCATTAGAATTACTCACATACTATTATTTGATTTTTTTGTTATAAATATCTTTATATGGATATTACCTAAATATCCTTATGTTGTCCTATTTATATATTTTTAAGATTGTTTATCTGTTCCTTATATATATATAGATGTATTACGTAAAGAGAAAATCAATATAATAAGAAGAGCATATATGTTCTTCTATATTTTGATGTGTTCATATATTATTATCTATATTTGTGATTCGAGTACATGTGGAAGCAATAGGATAATTTATCAAATTACAACATGTTATTAGCATGAATCATTACAAATTGATATGCTTATTCTATTATGATTAATACTCAATTATATGTGTTCTATTTTTCGCATATGAGATTTTATATTTAGATTTATTTTTGTTTTGGATAATTTTGTTAATCGCACAGTGACCAGAGGCCGGATTCGGCGACTCTGGCAGGGTGGTGATCTCATATCTGTGATTCGAGATTAGTGCAGTACTGGTACCAGCAATTTAGATGAATCTTTTATTTTCTGTTATTTAACTGGTCTCAGCAGTGGTAGGATTTGGGAATTCGATTCCCCAAATACAAAGAACTCTTAGTTCTTGTGAGGATGCAATAAGTTTCTGTATGGTATTTTTCATGGGGGATGTCTTTTTTTGATGAGCCGAAATGTGATAAGATTAGTTTAAGCCAATCATTCATCTAGGGACACTAACCAATTAATAATCTCTCACACACACTATTAGCTGTAAAATTTGTTTAAGAGGAAATTGCATCCCTACTTTTTCATAGAATTTTGTACGGATAACACAGATATAAAATAAAAAGTTAAAAATAACGTGCAATAAAAAATATTGTCAAATTCAACCACAGTCGCCAGCCCGTGCGGTGACTTTACCCAGCTGCCCTTCAGTCGCCATTTCAGTTGGCGATTGTAAGCCACGTCAGCAGTCGCCATCCACAGTCGCCATTCTGGATGGCGACTGAAGGCTTTCCCCCGAGGTGGTCGAATTTGCTGTACAAATTTGGTTTTTTTTTTTTCGAAATAACCCAAAAAAATGAACATTCAAAACAACATAGATCACTTTTTTTAAATAAAAAAACATTAGGTGGTCGACCGGCCGACAAATTAAGGAGGAAAAGACTCATAGTTGGCTGCGTTGATTGATTTGTATATTTCGTGGTTGGTTCAATCTGTCGGGTTCCCAAAAACCAAAATAAACATCAAGGAGTTAGTGAAAACGTAAGAGTACTGATGCAATCGAAAATAATACAAACATGAGAATCGAAATCATGTTCCATACAAGGAGAACATAAAAAAAATTACTGTTGGCCCCTCTTCGGACGATGTCTCCGGTCGCGCTGAAACGGCAATGGCAAAAAGGTGTTGTGCGGATGCACTGTCCTCTGCGATGGCTGTCGACCGGGGGGCTGAGCACTCGGCTGACCGAGGTCTGTATCAGGAGTGTCCATCGGGTCCTGCGACGGTGGAGGCACCCCAACAAGCTGTTTAGATGCCAACTGATGTTGGCTCTGATCGGCGTCGTCTCTCATCTGCAACATATCGGCATACTCCGCGTACGATGGATCGAGGACCACCTGCGGGTCGGGACGGATCGACCGACGAGAAATATATGGTGGGTGCGTATCAGGAGACCGAAGCGGACCAGCCGACGAGGTAGCCGAATGCTCGTGCACCGTCTGCTGTGACATAGCGACGTACTTGTCCTCCGAGTCGAACATCGTGAGGAAATTTTCATTTCTAAGTACCTTTGTACTTCGTGAGGTAATTTTGGTGGTGTGACCTGAAGCAATGCTCTTGCAGCTGTACCTCTTTCATGGAAGTATTTAGCCGTGCGATGCCATGTAAATTCCACAATTCCAGTGAATGGCAGACCTCGCACCCCCGTCAACACAAAATTGTACACCTCCGCCATGTTAGTTGTTATTATGTTGTATCTGGCACCTCCCTCATCGTGCAGTAGAGACCACTTCTCAGGAGCTTTGTCACTGATCCATTCACTAAATTTCTTTGGTCTTGATCTCCAGCTGCATCGTCTCGGCACATCTGTAGTCCCCACAACATTTTCTTCATCTTCCAGCTATTGCGAACTGCTTGCCTCTGACCTTTGAGATTTACCTAGATCTGAAGTTTCTTGTTCTAACTGGTCCCAAAGTTGTTGGAACTTATGGCTTTGGTTCTGATCGCACAACCGCTTAAACTTCTTCATAAGCCATACGCTTGTGTAGTGTGTGAAGAAGTTCGCCGCAAGATGTCGTTTACACCACCGACTGATCAAGTCATTTCAGCTGTACTGCGGGTTCTCAGTGGACAACATAAACTCAATGGCACTTAGCAGACCTTTGTGTCTATCATGGATTACACATACATTCCGTTTGTCCTTCACGACGGTTTGTTTCAGGTTTGCAAGGAACCATACCCAGCTGTCTGTGCTCTCGCCTTCCACTAAGGCGTATGCCATGGGAAGTAGCTGGTTGTTTGCATCTGCAGCAACTGCTGTCATAAGAGTTCCCTTGTACTTTCCAGTTAGAAATGTGCCATCCACGCAAGGTACTAGCCGTATGTACTTGAATACAGAGATTACTTGACCGAATGAGCAGAATATATGCTCCATGTACTCAGCTCAAGGAACTATGTCACCGTTTCTGTTGACAACTGGGCTATGAACCATATTCATCACAGTGCCGGGGTTGGTGTCAACGATTTGTTTAATCAATCTGGGCACATAGTTATATGAATCATAGAAAGATCCAAATAACATATCAAGACCAAGTTGCTTGGTTCTCCATGCCTTCCCATACTGAATAATATACCCAAATGTGTCGTTGATTTGGCCGACAATTTCTTTTGGTGAGATTTGCATGAAGGTTCGACAAAATTACACGTGCCACAAATGCGGACGACATATTCCTATGACTCTGTGAGACTTCTGTAACTGAACAGTCATGTTCGGTGACTCTGGAAACAACGAAGTGGTCCTTGTCCTTGTACCAAGCAATAGGAACATAAAATCAACATCCTTCCACCTTCCACCTCACTGCGTAGAGTCGTGGATTTGTTCTATCAACCTTGAAAGACCGATGTAGTGTCATGGACCACATCGCCACATCTTGCTTAGCCTCCTCCTTGCTTCGGAAATGTTGTCCCAATGTTAATCTGTGCTCACTCTGTGCCCACTCCGAACTGCGATCGTCGTGGATTCGCGCATGCTCAAAACCGCTAGGATTTAGCCATTGTTGGCACGGTAATCTTCTTCACTAGAGGAATCCGCATAGTCTGCGTCCACCTCTGACCCTTCGCTGCCTGAGACTTGCAGACCCTCGTCTTCACCTTCGTCGGCATAAGCCTCATCCCCAGGCCAAAAATACCTGCCCATGAATTCTGCGTTGGGGATATCCGCATAATTATATGCCATAGTTGGATCAATGTTCATATGTTGTCCTCCAATTAATGATTCCGGTACAAGTTCTGCCGCCGGTTCTAGTATATTGTCTACCTTGGTCACCTACAGTATGCAGTCATCTGACCCATAATTGGGATTTATCACCCTCCTAACAAGAGATCCCCAGGATCTATCGCCTCTAAGTTTACACAATTTTCAACAAGATGTCAAACCACTAGA
Source organism: Pharus latifolius (assembly GCA_019359835.1). NCBI lineage: Eukaryota > Viridiplantae > Streptophyta > Magnoliopsida > Poales > Poaceae > Pharus > Pharus latifolius. Next base: position 2,046,062 of record CM033328.1, read on the forward strand.
CACCAGTGCTTCTATGACAATTTTGTGTAAGCATGTGTCAATATTTAGGATGTCCATGACTCGGGTAAGGTCCTCAAAATTGAGAACACTAAGATCATTCAATTCCATGTCTAGATGGTGACAGTCACTTAAGTCATCTCCATATGGTCCGTTTCTAATAATTTGTTCCCCGTGGAAAACATAGACTACTCTAGTTTCCGACATTGTCTACAACATAAGTATTACAAACATCAGTTATCATATCTTCAATTTATTTTGCACATTACTCTATGCTCATCCTTAAGACATGTGCGACTTATTTTTTAACATCTCAACTAATCTAAGGACACTGAATTAACGACATCGCACACATCTAATCTACAATTCATATATTCTCATCTCACATATCAATAATTTAATTATTTACTAATCTTAATTAATACACATCTCACATCTCATTCATAAACATATTAAACTTACATAATATTACACAACAAATCAAAATTATATATACATTATATTCATAAATGTCCAACATATTTAAATAAGGCACAAATAAGATCTGCAGTTCTGCACATTTTCTACGAAAGAAGCGTATGTCCTAAATTATCGATTCACTATTTATTAATCTAGTTTATTCGCTTAATATATAAAATTTCTACATAACAGATCTATATTTACAAGATAAATGTATCTCATATCTAATTATTCTACAACACATCTATATTAATAACAAAATTTCTACGCATTCCTAAAACAGATCTGCATTCTACAACACATCTATATTTTAAAATCCACTTTACACTAATTATCACTACAAGTTTATAATTATGCCTTTTTTTTATGCTTTCTTCCCTTCTCTTCTTTTTCTTCTTCTCTTCTTTTCTCCTCCTCTTCCTCCTTTCTTTTCCTCTTCTTTTTTCCCCTTTTCTCCTCTCTTCCGTTTCCTCTTCTCTGCTGTTTTTTTTGTTGGATTGCAATGCGGTAGTCGCTAGGGGCCCCAAATATATAGTACCTATCAGTCGCCCCATGGCCCGGCGACTTATGGGAATTGCGCAGTCGCCAGATGGGCTGGCGACTGATAGCTTTTTTTATTGCTTTTTTGGGTAAATCGCCACACGGGTTGGCGACTGTGGTCAAATCTGACAATACTTTTTATTGCACACTATTTTTAACTTATTTTATATCTGCGTTATCCGTACAAAATTCTCTACTTTTTCATGTTACTTTGCGGTGATTTGCTAGCTGTACCTATTAATTGGTGCAAATTATCACCCATATTTTTTGTTTTTCAAAATTTCTTACCTTCCCTTGCGCATGCTGTATTATATATGCTTTGTTGATTTATTCATATTTCTCAAACAAAATATTATAGGAAAAATTAAATATATCTGATATTGTAAAGAGAGAATTTGCCAAACTCATTCTAGATGAAAGTAATTATTTGACATGAGCTCTTGATGTCTCTCAATGAGTTAATTGTTCCTGGTTCCAAGAATACCAATGCCCAGAAGGCGAAAATTCTAATTTTTCTTTGACATCATCTGAACAAAAGTATGAAAAATGAGTATCTCACTTAGAAGGATTCACTTATATTATGGCAATTTCTGAAGAATCATTTTCACCAACCAAAGACCATTATTATTCTCATACGTAGTTTCTCAATTAAAACTCTATAAGCAACAAATTACAGATAATGAATTGATAGAGAAGACTTTATTTATGTTTCATGCTAGTAACCTTGTACTCTAGCAGTTATATAGGACTAAAATTATGCTAAGCACTATGAGTTAGTTTTCACATTATTAGTAGTAGAAAAACACAACTAGTAATGAAAAATCATAATGCTCGACCAATTGGTTCCCAGCAAGCACCTGAAACACACGCTATTGCTTAGATGTTTAATAACTGGCGTGGATGAGGGAGAGGCTGGGGACGAAGAAGAGAAAATAGAAATTACAATGAAAAATCATGGTAAACATCAAGACAAAGAAAACTCTTATGCCGACGAGCCAAGTGAGCAAACTAAAAACCTGAAGCAAGTCTGTTATATGTGTGAATGTGATAGTTATTGGTCTCACATTTGTTGTACAACAAATCACATGGTTGAAACTTATCAAAGAATGATGAAAGATAAAAAAACAAGGAGATCAAAAATGAGTCACATTATAAAAGTTTGCTTGAAACAAACATTACTTCACATTTTGATGACGATGGCGATGATGATGATGATCTATTGAAGTTAGGGCTCAAGTATTATGGAGATCATGAATAATTCCATTTAGACATAATTATTTTTTCAGTTTTCTTTGCAAGGTTATGTCGAATATATATATTGTGTTTCCTTGTTAAACTATTTAGTTATATTTTTGAGCAATGTTTTATTTTAATTTTATTAATTTGCATACTTTGTTATTCTTTTACAATACCGTGTATTTACAACTCATGGAGAATGAATGGGACCTACGTTTGGTAAACAATTGTACCACACAAGAATTGCAAATGACAATGTATTAATCATGGGTTCTGGATGAGTTTTATTGATCTTCTCTATGGATACAAAAATAATTATAAAAGATGCTTTATTGTAGCTTGAATTGAAACAGACCCCTTTATTTTTCAGGACATCCAAGAAAATGCTTTTCATATTGAAACCGACATCGAGAATGATACAGAATATCTTCTTATCACAAAATTAGTCGAATGTCGAAAATAAGTTATTGAAAAGCTCTTGTCTTTCTCCTCATAGTTGTATTATACCTTTATTCAACTTAATGATCAATATGTTGCAATAAGTTTAAAGTTTAAATATCCAAATTCTTTCAAATAATAGCATGAGTGATTGGGTCACTTCAAGCAAAATATGATGCGCCGGAATCACTACTACAGAAATACTTTTCACTATCGGTTAAAAATCCACTCTACTATCGGTTCTCTTACCGATAGTGGTCGGCACGATAGTAGAGGGCAGCACACTTCTATCGGTTCAAAAACCGTTAGTAAAACATCTACAATCCCAACGTTCACTAATCGCTATCGACTATTTCTTCTATCGGCTCGGTTTTAAACCGATAGTATTGTATAAGTTTTTTCTATCGGCTCGTATAAAAACCGATAGTAATCTAAACATTTTTTTCTATCGGCTCTTATATAAACCGATAGTATTGTTTAGGCCTTTTGTATCGGCTAGGATCTAAACCGATAGTAATCTAAACATTTTTTTCTATCGGCTCTTATATAAACCGATAGTATTTTGTCGACACATTTAGTACTGGAAACTTTATTCTATCGGTTGTTATATATAAACCGATAGTATTGTGTGGACACAGTCAGTACTGGAAAATTTATTCTATCGGTTATATTATATAACCGATAGTATTTTGTAGACTCGTTTAGTACAGGAAACTGTATTCTATCGGTTTCTAAATATGAACCGATAGTATTGTGTGGACACAGTTAGTACTGGAAACTTTATTCTATCGGTTGTAGTATATAACCGATAGTAATATTAGTTTTTCCTATCGGTTATGTAGTGGCACGGTTAGTACTAAATATTTACAAATATACATACAGCAATACAGAGATACATACAGCAATATACATACAGCAATACAGAGATACATTGGATCATTCACAAATACACCAATATTTACAAATATTCACCAATATTCACATATTGAATTTGTTCACAAATACACTAATACAGTAATATACACATGCATTGGACAGACTGAATTTATGCACATATTGATCGAGTTTATTCACAAATACATCAATGAATCTATTCACATATATTCACATATATTCACAAATCAATGAATCAACACATTCAATATATATTCACAAATACAACAATCAACACAAGTCAGTTACTATCGATCGTTGATAGCCACTTCTTCCATGACATATTGAGCCCAAATTGTTCGCAGCTCCTTCAATTGAGGCAACTCATATTGCTCTTTCAACATGGTGCTCTGCATATATGCGTGTATGAAGTTAGGATCGTACGTCACATCCAATTAAAGTTCGACTTTGAGTCAGGAAAAATAGTTACCTTAGGGAATTGGGCAAAGTTTCTCCTGATCAGCTCATACATGAATCTCATGACATAGAAGCCACATTCTCACGATTGTGGCTGCTGATGGCACTGGAAAAATTGCATATGCAAAGACATAAACCCACATTAACTCGAAAGAACTAATTAAGCTTAAATTAAAAGACTCATCATGAGTACTTCCATCCGTATTAATTACCTCATATTCTTTCCAAGAAATTGTTGTGCCCTTCGACGCGTCATGCCTCCCTCCAGCACTAGCATAATTTTTGAAAGCCCTGTATTTAATTTAGCATTGTCGATTAATATCTTATCATTAATTAGCTAGTCAGAGAAAAATTTAAGACAACTATGTTACTTACGCGTCTATGTGCCATGTGAGGGTGAAAACATGCGCCACCTTGTCGCTCATCGAATCGAGGTAATAGACCTCATTCATCCATGGGCAAATGACGGCGAGGACCCAGTGGCCCCTACATTGCATATATAAGCGAACCGTTTCATACATATGTTAGGCGTAACATACAAGAATGAGTTAAATTAGTAGGAAATGCACTAACCTTTGGTGGTACGGTGCAAGGATGAACTCTCGGTCCTGCTGCGCTAGTAGTGCCCTTGATATGTATTCCTCCGCATGTGCTTGGTCGTGCTCTAGCATCATGAGGCTTATTTTCTCTGGGTCGAGGAAACCCACCTTGTCACATGCCCTCATCGACGCCAGCCTATACATGCACCTGGATGCAAAGTAGACATTAGTAAGTAGTGCATACAAAAAGTGATTAGATTTATGAAACGAACTGTGATAACTTCAGACAACAGCACACTCACAGGACTCCAGTCCGTATGATGGACATATCAAGCTCCCGCCAGTTGAGGAGGTCGAACAAATCCTCGTGGGCCACCGATATGCTCCCGGGCTCACGGTGAAAATGGGCTGGCCTGAAGTGAACCAAGAAGTTGATGTGGCGCCTAGACCGGGTCAGGTACCACTCGTGGAGACTTCTGGTTATTTGATCCATATTGCGTAGAAGGTACTCCGACACGAGTGGGGACCCGTTCTTGAACGTACCCGGCTGGCTCTGTTTGGCCTTGCCTTTGGCCTTGCCCTTGCCTTTGGGCGGGGAGCGAGTGTATACCTTCGAAGGTTGGGGTGTGGTGCCGTCGGCCTCATTTGATGGCGAAGGGTTTGAGGCCGTCGGAGGAGGCATGGGGGCCGAAGGAGTTCGCTCATGCGTTGTGGCGGGGCTGGTGTCCTCAGGAAGTGTGCTGGTATCCATCGTCCACTTTAAGTACAAACGCTTAAATTAGATTTTGAAAATTAAGTATATTAACTGAGTTGTAAGCTAGAATGGCTAGGGTTTACCTCCTGTAGTCTAACACCCTTCTTGGGCCACTGTATGTACGAGCCCAATGCCTCGCCAATTGTCCGCATTTCGTCCGTTGGGACGGGCAACGGAAAAGAGCTGTAGCCCGGGAGGGCCATGTCCACCTGTACCTTTGCGAATCCAGGCTTCAGAGGTACGCAGTGGATCCGGACATCCTCCCAAGACTGGTATACGACCCCATTTGCAACCGCAACAGGTTTGTCGCCTATGTTGATCAATAGGGTATAGCTCTCCGGCTTCTGCAATTTGCAACAATTATAACAGGTTAGCGAAACAATTCTAACGTAACGGGAGTGGCATCAGCCGAACTGCATATATAGCTCAAGAGTTTCAATACCTCGATCAGGTCCACCGGATCCACGTGAACCTTCGAGCCAACACTACTCGGCCTGGCAGCGTCGACCTCGGCAGCTGGATCTAAACCCTTGGACTGCACAACTCGGCTTAGGCATTCATATTTCTCGTTCATTTGAGCGAACATGTCCGCGAATTGTGCAGTCACATCTGCCCGTATCTTCTGAGATAGCTCCACTTCCCTTTCCTTCCAGTTGCCAGGCTTCTTCGCCTTTTGCCCGGGGTCCGAGAAGCCTTCCTTCCATGGCACCACAGCCCCCACGGTTCGCGTCCGCCCTGGATGCTCCTTGTTCCCTAGAGCCCGGGTAAGGATGTCGTTCTCCCTATGGGGACTGAACAATCCCTCGGTCGCCTCCTTCGAGCAAGAGATCTGTTACATTGAAAGCTCTCCATTGTGAGGAAGAAATATATACAAAGTTGTGCGCACACTAGTGATCATAGTTAGCCAACTTACGAGTCGTTGCACGACCTCGACGTCCCTGGGGTTTGGGAACGCCACAGTCCCCGTGGCCGACACGGTCCCTCTGGCCAGCCACCAGCGCTTGCATCGCTGATCGCGGATCTCGGAGAGTGGTAGGTCAGGGGAGTCGACGAAATGCGACGCGTCGTCTTCACCCTTCTTCCACTGCTCCTCCTTCCCCGCATAGCCGCGAGAACCGAGCCGGTGTGGGTGGTCGTTCCTCCTCTGGATTGCCCTGTTCTTCTCGCTGAGGGCCTTCGTACCAGAAACAAGAAAATTAATGCACCACTGCTTACTGGATACAATGGTGTAACCAAGCAAAGGAACCATTCATACCTTGAACTCAGGAGTCCCCTTCTGTTGGGCGAATTGCTCCCATACCTCCTCCGTTATGAAGGGGTACTTCTCGCATGGAGATTCGCCTTTAGCGAGGAAGGTACTGACGAGGACGCTCTTGAAGGTTTTCCACGTGTTGTTCATGTCCTTCAAGCAAGCTATCTTGGGACCATCGTCCGGGATGTTCCACTTGGCCTGTTTCAAATGGTGCATATAAGTAGGACTTACCTAATCTCTAGGATAAACCAAGGGAATGTGATTACTCAAGAGTTCAGTGATTTTGATTAATTTTACCTTCACTTCCGTCCACAGCCTATCCCTCTCGTCGGCCTTGACGTCCTTCCAGCTCTGGACGGTGATCTTCACCCTTTCCTTCGCCAACAAGCCAACATAGGTAGCATAGTGCCCGGCGTTCTTCCCGATCGGTCTCCCGAACTGGTTGAACTCACAGGAAAGATCCGCGCGTTTGGCCAAACGACCCAACATCGTCGCGCCTTCCTCTTGCGCTGGGACGAGGCAGCGCCATCTACGTTCGCCCTCGCCGAATCACTAGTATCAGCCGAGGAAGATGCCGACATGGCTTTACCTAAAATACCATAAACAAACCATCCAATTGATATGAAGAAAGGTACATGACAAAGTAATTCACAGAATATTCAGATGAGCAGTGCAAACTAACAAATACTATATTTCCTATCGGTTTTAAAAGGAAAACCGATAGTACTAAGGTCTATATTCAGAAAAATTTAAAAGATTAGCAGTGCAAACTATGCTAATCTCTCTGCTGGAAAATAAAGTCTGTTAAAATTTAAATGAACCTAAATTTGAGATGAAAATTAGAAAATGGGAAGTAATTCACAGAAAATTCAAATTAGCTGTGCAAACTATGATGGCACTACTATTTACTATCGGTTTTCCAAGTCAAACCGATAGTAATCAAGTCAGCATTAGGAAAAATTTCCAAAATTGCTCAGCAGGAACATAAGGTATGTTAAAAAATAAATGAACCTAAATTTGAGATGAAAATTAGAAAATGGGAAGTAATTCACAGAAAATTCATATTAGCTGTGCAAACTATGATGGCACTACTATTTACTATCGGTTTTCCAAGTCAAACCGATAGTAATCAAGTCAGCATTAGGAAAAATTTCAAAAATTGCTCAGCAGGAACATAAAGTAATTGCTCAGCAGGAACATAAGGTATGTTAAAATATAAATGAACCAAAATTTCAGATGAAAATTAGAAATGGGATATAATTAACAGAAAAATCAGTTTATGGTATTTACTATCGGTTCTGAGTAAGAAACCGATAGTGAACTACACTGTATGACAAATTGTTATGATTTTCATCAATTCTGTCATTCTCATAGCTATCAAGTTTGTAGTTCATGAATTTTACTCTAGGTTTCTATTTGTAATCCATGGAACGGGATATGAACCATTGCATACAAAATTAAGCAATACACGCGAGCGATTTGGTCAAGAACACTTACAGTGGATCGTGGAGTGGTCGGAGGCGGTGGCGCAATGCAATGCCGGAGGCGGTGGCGCAATGCAATGCCGGAGGCGGTGGAGAACCAGTGGCGCAGAGGAGCGAAGAAGCGAACGTCGGCGATTCTAGGGTTTTCCGCGCGAGTATTTTTCGATTTGGAATGTGATCAGTTGCACTGGAGGGAAAATCGTGCAGGTTATAACCTAATAAATGAATATTTACTATCGGTTCATCACCACAAAACCGATAGTAAAAACATGTAAGTTAGGGTTTTCGTAACACAGTGTAAATCACTATCGGTTGTGAACAGTAAACCGATAGTAAACTAAGAACAGGGGGTCATAACACAGTGTAAATCACTATCGGTTGTGAACGATAAACCGATAGTATAGTGTAATTTCATATCGGTTTCACAGTTATAACCGATAGTAAAATACAATGCTATTGACCCTAAAGGATTTCCCTTAGAAGAATTACAGAGGATCTCAGTACATCATTTTGTATTGTATTTACTATCGGTTATGACAATAAACCGATAGTATATGTGAATTTCATATCGGTTTGGAGGTTGAAACCGATAGTATAATACTGTTAAATTGATCTAAAGGTATTTCCTGAGAACAAATACAGATGGGTCTCAGTACATCATTTTGCACTTGTAAAGACACCTGAAACCCCATGCAAATGGCTTGCAATAATTTTGAAATAAAATAACAGTAAAGACCAATCATGGAATGAAAATTTGCAGTTTTCATATATATTTGTGAAAAGAATCAATTATTGCTCAAATCAAGTATATACTCCAATTGAAATGAAAATTTGCAGAAATGATTCTCAATGCATCACGTATGTTTTCCCAAAGAATTTTTGAAAATTGATTTGAACATTCTTCGATCCAAGTAATATACGTCACTTACATATTGCAAATTAGTCAAGAATGGTTGTCCACCCATAATCCTTCTTCGTGGTCGTCTCGCAGGTAACTTGTTTCGTCAATATCTTCGGTAGGGACAGATTGAAGGATTCCATCTAAAAATGGAGGTAGTTCGTCGAACTGATCGTACTCTTCTTCATCCACAACGTCTTTAACCCCAACAATACGTCTCTTACTGTGAAGGACAACGTGCAACTTTGGGTTGGCCGGGTCAACGATGTAGAACACCTGTGTGGCTTGCTCAGCAAGTATAAATGGATCATCTTTGTGTGCGACTCTACTGAGATCGACTAGAGTAAACCCATAATTGTCGACTTTAACACCTCGAGGGATTTCGACCCATTGGCATCGAAACAGAGGAATCTTAAGTAATACATAATCGAGCTCCCATATTTCCTCAATAACACCGTAATATGAGTCGAGTGCTCTTACTGCCCTGGCATCCTCCGAAATAGCAAGTAGTGTCACTCCACTACATTGCATAGCACTCTTCTCGTCCTGAGTTTTTGTGTAAAATGAATAGCCGTTGATGTCATACCCCTGCCAAGTCCATACAGTAAATCTAGGCCCTCTGGCCAACCATGTAACATCTTCATCTACATCACCCTCAGAAGCTTGCAGGACTCTATTTTCGATCCACCCAGCAAACTTCCTATTATGTTCTCTGGTGACCCAAATCTCTGGCTTCGAGGGATTCTGTTTCCGTAACATTTCCTTGTGCTCGTGTATGTATGGCTCCACCCCCGTCATGTGCTGTAAGACCCAAAAATGGGCTTTTGCATACAGATCACTAGAGGGGACGACTGCTTTAAATCCAATCGTTCCAATGCCCTGAAGCCTGCCCTCATGCCGAGACGTAGGAACGCCAATTGGGTCAACCCCGGCCATATAGTTGGTGCAAAATTCGATCACCTCCTCGGCGGCATAACCTTCAATAATACTGCCCTCAGGCCGATATCGATTCCTTACATATCCCTTCAAGATACCCATAAATCTCTCAAATGGATACATGTAGCGCAGGAACACGGGTCCACAAAACTTAATTTCTCTGACAAGGTGAACAATTAGATGCACCATAACATCAAAAAAGGATGGAGGGAAATACATCTCCAGCTGACAAAGAGTGGTAGTCACATCGCGTTGCAAATCGTCCAGTCCATCCATATCAATTACCTGCAAGGACACAGTTGCAGCAAATATTCAGATCCAAAAAATCTGACAAGTTCCACGAATGGAGCTAATTAACTTGCTAGGAGTACACGCTTACGTACCTTGCCAGATATTGTGTTGAAGAAATAATATAGCTTTGTAATTGTCTCTCTGACTTTGACTGGGAGAATGCCTCTGATAGCAATGGGAAGCATTTGTGACATCAGTACATGACAATCATGGGACTTCATACCAACCAGTTTCAAGTCTTTCATGGACACAAGTTTTTTCAAGTTCGCAGAATACCCGCATGGAACTTTGACACCATGTAGGCACTGACAGAGTTCTGTTTTTTCTCTTTTTGACAAAGTATAGCAGGCCGGGGGGAGGTATGTCCGCTTTCCCTTCTCCAACGGTGCAAGCTCAGTCCTTATGTCCATGTCGAGCATGTCACGGCGAACGTTGATGCCATCTTTCGTCTTTCCTGGAATGTTCAACAACAAACCAATCAAACTGTCACAAACATTTTTCTCTACGTGCATGACATCAATGCAATGTCGAACTTGTAAGTGCTCCCAATATGGCAGATCCCAAAGAATCGATCTTTTCTTCCAAACATTTTTTCCTGGAGGTTTAGAACATTTACCGAACTCAACTTTGATGTCCTTCACGCGCAAATAAAGCTCCTTACCAGTCACAAACACTGGGGGTGATCCTTTCTCAGGCTTCCCATTGAATGACTTCCTCTTCTTACGGTAGGCGTGATGCATCGGAAGGAATCTGCGGTAACCCATGTACACTGTTTTTCTGCAGTTCGATAACCACATGCTTTCAGTTTCATCCAGGCAAATAGGACAAGTCTTGACTCCTTTCGTACTATACCCCGACAAATTTCCATAGGCCGGGAAATCATTTATGGTACAAAATATCATGGCCCGCAACATGAAATTCTCTCGCTTATGTGCATCCCACACCCGCACCCCTTCGCTCCACAATTTTTGTAAGTCCTCGACTAACGGTGATAGAAACACGTTAATATCATTCCCGGGTTGTCTGGGTCCTGAAATTAGTAACGACATCATGATGTACTTCCGCTTCATACATAACCAAGGAGGAAGATTGTAGATGCATAAAAGAACCGGCCAAGTGCTATGTCGACTGCTCATATTTCCGTGTGGATTCATACCATCCGTACTCAGCCCAAACCTTATATTCCTCACTTCGCCGCCAAACTCACCGAATGTTCTGTTAATGTTTCTCCATTGAATGGAATCAGCTGGATGTCTTAGTTTTCCGTCTTGTTTCCGACCTTCAACATGCCAACGCAAGTACTTCGCATCTTTCGGATTTGCAAACAGCCGTTTCAATCTGGGAATCACAGGCAAATACCACACAGTTTTGGCCGGAGGCCCTTTCTTTACCTCATCACATCCATTGTGATAAATTCTGTCCCCATGCTTATACCGCGATGCACCGCATCTTGGACAAACATGCAAATCCTCGTACTCGTTACGGTACAGAACACAATCATTTGGGCATGCATGTATTCTTTCGATTTCCATTCCCAACGGACACAATAGTTTTTTGGCCTGGTAAACCGATCTTGGCAACTCATTTCCCTCTGGAAGCATGTCCGCTAACAGATCCAATAGCGCCGTGAAACTCTTATCGCTCCAACCGTTGCTTGCCTTCAAGTTATATAATCTCAACACAGAAGAAAACTTTGTAAATGTTTCACATCCGGGGAACAAAGGCTTCTCAGAATCAACAATTAATTTCTGAAATTTAGCTAAATCGTTTTCGCTGTAGTCCTCTTCTACATCACGTAACATTTCATCTAAATTGTCGTCATCTACATGGACTTCCGAATGAACATTATCAATGTTTTGATCATGATCATCATTACTGCAATCCACTTCCGGGTGCTGCTGAGTGGTAGCGGTAGTGCTCGTTTCCTCAAGATCTTCACCATGCCATATCCAACGGGTACAGCGTGCGTTAAAACCACGACGAATCAAATGACTCCTAATCTGATCAGAGTTGCCGAATCTTTTTAAGTTCATACAATCTCTACAAGGACAATGCATATCTTTCTCTCCCTTCTTCGCCTTCTCTTGCTCAGCAAATTTAATAAATCCATTCACACCCTCCAAATACTCAACAGTAGTACGTTTTATTCCATACATCCAATATTCTCGGTCCATCTACAATTATTTCACAAAATTGACAAATTCAAATAAATAATTAATGACTCAGGGCATGCATATATGAATGAAACATAATTAGCTAGGCCATATGTGTGTACATGCATGAGCTGATTACATTAAATGGATTTGTATATATGAAACCCTAATTAACTTGATGCATGCATTAATTGGAAGAGCCAGCTAGCTAGCTGCTTAAATTCAGCAAGCTATAGCTAGCTAGCCAACCCAGCCTTCTAGCTAGCTTGGAGATACATGTATCTAGTTTAATGAATTGCAAGTAGAGAAAGAGAGGGAGAGTGTGAAAGAGTGATCGAGAGAGAGAGAGGTGATGAGAAGATGACAATACCGAGGGGGATGGAAATATGATCAACCTCTCAGCTAGCTTCTCCAGATCACTCTAGCTTGGAGTTGTGCGCGGCTGAAATGATTCCAACATGTAGAGCGCAGAGCAGGGGTCGACCTAATTAAGTTGTCCAATTTTACTATCGGTTCAACAACACTAACCGATAGTAAAATAAGGTCCCCACTGTCATAACCATTAGTGTATATGAAGTCATTTTACTATCGGTTTGTGTTGTTGAACCGATAGTAATATGTAGTATATTGTATCGGTTAGTACAGTAATAACCGATAGTAAAAAGTCAGTAATTTCACTATCAGTTACCCGAGAAAAACCGATAGTACTATTCAATATATTATATCGGTTAATACAGTATGAACCGATAGTATAAAGTGAGTAATTTACTATCTGTTACGAATGAAAAACCGATAGTACTATTGTAATATATTATATCGGTTGGTACAGTAATAACCGATAGTAAAAAGTCAGTTATTTCACTATCAGTTAAAAATGGAAAACCGATAGTACTTTTTAATATATTATATCGGTTTGTACAGTAATAACCGATAGTATAAAGTTCGTAATTTTACTATCAGTTACAAAAGGAAAACCGATAGTACTATTTAATATATTCTATCGGTTTGTACAGTAATGACCGATAGTAAAAAGTATTTGCATTTCACTAACGTTGGATTAGTGTGTAACCGATAGTAAAATGATGGTTTTCCGCCGCTGTCGTCCTATTCTATCGGATTTTTCCTAGATTGCTTACAACCGTTAGAAAATAAGGGTTAGTGGAATGCACTTCTGTAGTAGTGAATATAAGTAATTCTATGGACCATAATGTTCAGCATAATAACTTCTCTACTCTTAAAGAGTTTATGTGTGATGTTTGTGCAAAATGCAAGATAATTGTACGACCTTCTCGGTCTAAAACAATGAAATAATCTTCTCTTTTTCTTCGAAGAATTCAGGGAGATATATGTGGATCAATTGAAACTTGCATTAGAATCATTTAGATACTTTATGGTTTTATAGATACTTCTACTCGGTGGACTCATATATGTTTATTTTCTACCCATAATCATGCTTTTGCAAAGCTAATTGTTAAAATTATAGAACTAAGAGCCCAATTTCTGAATCATCTGTCCATTCGAATGGAAAATGCTGAAGAATTCACATAAAAAATCTTTTGATGATTATTGTATGACTTTAGCTAGGCATAAAAGTGGGGCATCCAATACCTTATGTTCACACTTGAAATAATTTGGCAGAATCTTTGATAAAGTGAATTAAACTTATTGCTAGACCTTTATTGAAGAATTTCAAATTACCTACCTATAGTTGGAGACATGTAATCTTACATGCTGTTGCACTGATACAAGTCCAACTAACTACATGTCATGATTATTCTCCTTTGCATTTAGTGCATGATAGAGAACCAAACATTTCCCATTTGTGAGTTTTTGGCTGTGTAGTATATTTGCCAATACCACTATCACATCATACATCTATGGGCTCTCATCAAAAGATGGGTATATATGTTAGATATGATACTCTATCAATTATTAAATATCTTGAGTCTATGATAGAGGATTTTTTTACAGTTCGATACACTGATTGTATATTCGACGAAGATCTTTTCTGGCATTAGGGGGAGACAAAGACCCAAACTTAAAATTCCATGAAATTTAATTGGATGAAAATTAGATTTACACACTAGTGAAGTTGAACTGAAAGTTCAAAAGGTAATTAATTTGCAAAATTTAGCAAAAAAACTGGTAGATACATTCAATGATCATAACAGAGTAACTAAATCGTGTATACATGCTAAAAATGCACCGAAAGAATGGAGATACCAGGGAAAATAGTACATCCAATGCTCCTCTACACCAGAAGCGGGGGAGACCTATTGGTACAAAAGACCTAAATTTGCGAAAAATAAGATCTATCAATAATAGTAGAATACTCCTTAAATATCATAAAGAGACACTATAAATGTGACAAACTTTCTAAAGAGTTTCATCTTGAAGACGAGAACCCTGGTAAATCATTACGTACGCAATATAATTATAATAATGTTTGGGATGCGGAATAGTCATATTCTATCTCTTTGGGAAATGATGAAGAATCGGTAAATGTTAATATTGAGATAGCTATGAGTTTGGTGAATACGATAGAACTCATATTAGAAATACTATGGTTGTCGACAACTTCTTTGCCTCCATAATTGTTTATTCAATTTCAATTGTTAATCTGGATCCAGAGCCCAAATCAATAGTCGAGTGTAGGAATTGCTCGGATTGGGAAAAATTTAAAGAAGAAATTAAGACTAAGCTAAACTCGCTAAATAAAAAGTAAGTTTTTGGACCTGTAGTTCGAACATCACAAAATGTTATCCTGTAGGATACAAATGAGTCTTTATAAGAAAAAGAAATGAAAATAGTAAGGTGGTAAGGTAGAAAGTGAGATTTGTGGCTCAAGGATTCATCTAAAGACTTGGTGTTGATTTTGAACAGTCTTATTCTTCCATTACGGATGGTATTATTGTCTGCTACTTAATATTTCTGGTAGCATGTATGAATTTAAATCTGTAGTTAATAAATGTTGTGACCACAAATTTATATGTGTCAATAGATGCTGATATATACATGAGAGAGAAAATCACAACATTTATGCTACTATAAAATTGTAAAAGTCGTTATATCACTTGAAATAGTTGGGTAGAATATGGTACAACCCAATAAGTGAATTCTTCCTGAAAAAGGAATATGTCAATAATGATATTTATTCTCGTGTGTTCATAAAGAAGTCACATAATGGCTTTTGTATAATTTCACTATATGTTGATAACATAAATATTGTTGAAACCACAAAGAAAATTGAGGCAACAAGCTCATGCTTAAAGATGGAGTTCGAAATATAAAACATGGGTGAAACTAAATATTGTTTCAGCCTGCAGATCGAGTATCTCCCTGGAGGAATATTATCCACTAGTCAACCTACCTAAAAATGGTTTTAGATAAATTCTATATGAATAAATCTTATCAACTTAACACACCAATGGTCGTATGATTCTTAGAAGTAGACAAAGACCCATTTAGACAAAAGAAAACAATGAGGGTATTTTAGGACCTGAAGTTTCTTACTTGAGTGTCATAGGAATACTATTATATCTCGCGAATTACACAAACCTGATATTGTATTCCTGATAAATTGCTAGAAAAATATAGTACATTTTTAACTAGAAGACATTGGAATAACATTAAACATGTCATTGGGTACTTTCAAGGTACAAAAGATCATGGTTTATATTATTAGAAAAATGAAGATAAGACATTCGTTGGCTATTCATACACTGGTTACTTATCTAATCCCCATAATATTAGGTCTTAGATTGATTATATTTTTCTTTGTAGTGGTACAACTATTTCTTGGAGATTTGTTAAATAGACATTGGTTGCAACTTTGACAAGCCACTCAAAGATAATTGTATTATATGAGACCTCACGTGAATATATATATGATTGAGATCTTTTATAAAACACATTAAACAATCTTTGGCACAAAATATTCCATTCACAACATGCACAACTATATCTCTTAAACCAGATATCTGGTTTAACGATCCTATGATGTCATTTGATTTCTGTTGATAAGATGTCCAAAGTTAGATCATATGAAATATCTCTTGGAAATATATGAAATATATTTGCAAAAAATCAAGCAACATGGTTCGTATAAATTGCATAAATTAGAAAAACATCCATCATTAAGGGTAAACATGTCAACAAATAATTTCACAATTATGTTGAGTGACATACTTTCTCATAGCTCACATCCCCCTAAAGATATAATAAACTCCCCGTATATTAGCAACAACAGTATCTAGATTTTCTAATGCACTTTGTAGGTGATGATTGAAACCCTTGTTCTTTGTGGTACCAACACTTGTGCAAGCACGCTTGATAGGAGTGGCAAATGGCTACACAGATGAGACAGTCATCTCTTGTTAGTAGCCCCGGTACATTGTCTTCCCAAATTCTCCCTTATGTGAGGCAAACAAAGGGGAAGATAGTTTTTGGTCAGCTTGTGGCTAAAAATCATGAAGACCATTCCATCATATACAACTACTTGCACAAATTGTAGTCTCCCAAGTTTGTGATTTTTGTGGCACTTATTGGTTCCTTTTTTTACTAGGACTAAAAGAAAGAGACAATGGCCAATTTGTTTGGGTTAATTTTTTTAATATTACTATGAAGTTTTCATATATTTTTATATGAAAATTTTAGAATGAAATTAATTTAATATAGATCATTTTTTCCACTTAATCCAACGGTTGTAATTAACTATTACATTCTATGAGGTAATAGGTCACCTAACCTTACAAAAGATATAAATGTCATTATATCTTCATTTCTATCATTAATTAAGTCAGTAAATTAGGAAGATAATAATTTTGTATATAAGACATTTGTTGGAGTTAATGCATTGCTTTTAAGTTGTAAGACTTTTTTTTAAGTCAACCCGCAACAGTGTTACTCCGGTTTGGAGCATGAACATGAATTGCATGAAGTGTCAGTTTCAGATTTGAATATCAAATTCTGAATTTTAAATCTCATATTTAAATTTAAAATGTTTGAATTAAACTTGAATTATGAATTTGAAATTCGAATTTTTAAATTCAAATTTAAATTTAAATTTGAAATACAAAGTGGTATTAAAAAATTCGAATTTTAAATTTGAGTTTCATTTTTAAAATTTTAAATTAAAAATAAAATCTAGCGTTATTTTTAAATTAAATTATTTTCATATTTCAAATTTATATTTTATCTTGAAAGATCCAAATTTTAAAAGTCAAATTAAGTTCAAACTAAAACTCTAGATGGCTGCCATATTGCTTTGGAATGGAAAGGAAAATGAAGAATAGTGTAAAAGGCAATAATTAAAACATTCGAACTTTGTTTCTTTCGTGCATTGACCGGGTGACTTGTAATAATAGGTCACAGTACATACAACACCAAGAATACTCCTAATTAATTAACGATTATAATTGAAATTTGATTTTACCTCTAGAGGATAATAGTTGCACTCATTTTTATATTTTTTTGATGTCTCAGTAACCTATAGAATCAATGTTATCTTATCAACATCACAAATCATAATTTTAAAATTTTATAATAACATGAGAGAAAACTTCTCATTTATTTATAGTCTAATAACCGGTATGGCACATGTTAGTTTTGATAAATACCAAAATTATAGTTCCATCATCTCTATTTTTAGGGTTATTTGACAATAGGAATTTAGTTCCTCGATTTTTAATTAATGTCTATGTCCCTCGGGTTCGTACTCTAGTGAAATCTCCTCAGAATTGAAAACAGAAGGGAAAGAGAAACATATTGGTGTAAAGGAAGTTGGGCTGCCAAATTTGTTATTTGTTGGGGTTTAAGATACACATGGTAACTTTGAACTACTCGATCTTTCTTTCTTTTGCAATTCATTTGAAAAATGTTTCTGTACTTCAACAAAAAGAAATTACACAAATTCTAAAGTAAATAGAGAGTTGAAACGGTGATACTGAGTGGTGAGATTTAGAGAAGCGGCTGACGTTTGTATTTACTCTTTTTTTTAATATCAATGTATTCATTTTTATAGATATATGAGTCTCTATGATCTGAAATAAATATTCTAACCAATGAAATTGGATCTAGATTCTCTGTCTTTAAGAACAAAACACACATACTTGTCTTTCCCACTGTTTCAACCATCTAAAAAGAATTTGCTTGATTTAAATTGATGTGAAAGAGAAATTGAGATAATTAATTATTTCATTAGAAATTTTAAACTTGTCACCTATTTTATGTAGAATATTAATTTTTGTTCTAATATATGCTTTGTATTTTTAAAGGCAGATGATACAAATCCCTTGATAAAAAATAGAGAGTAACACAAATTAAACTCGCCCTTTAGTTGCATATTAGGATCTGTTATTAGGTTTCTCACTGTCACCGTAGGTAGTTCTCTTCTGGCAATGCTCGTTGTACTATGAGGACAAGGTGTCAGACGCAGTGGAATAGTAGGAGAAAATGCAAAGTTTGTTATATCTACTGGATGACCTCTGTCCAAAAGAAGTGTTGGATCCTCGCCAAAGATGGAGATGTTCTTCTCGAGTACAGTCCTGTACCTCTTCAAGATGCAAAGCCAAAACTGAACATTCAGATTCGTCCGCAACACATCGGCTAACACATTTGCTGAGGCCAATGACCCTCCTAGGTTTACCGCAAACTCACTCGCCATTGATACTAATTGCGGATGGTCTTCCGGATTTGCGCTTCCAAATGCGAGCGTCTTAAAGAGGAAGCTCAATTCCTCACTTGACAGAATATTGAGACGAATTGGCTTCACTGTTCCAAATCTCACCAATTTTTCAAACCTACTTATGATAATCACCTTGCTACCCCTATCCATATGTGTTGCTAACGAATAAAACTTTTCCCAATCCTCGTCATCCACGTCTGAATCAAATACAATAACAACCAATGTCCTCCCCTTCATGCACCTTTCATGCTCTACTCTCCAAAGTTACTTCCATCAAAGTGTAAAATCGAAGAGAAGTGAAAGCGGACCCTCTGGTCATTGCATACATGCGCCACCAAGGTTTTCTTCCCAATTGCACGACCACCAATAATTGGAAGCACAGTTGGAGTATCAAGATGGTTATGTTGCAACAAGACATTGATAATCTGCAGCTTCTCGATACGACGACCAAACATAAAATTATCAATGTAAAGATAAGTATCATAGGGTCTACGCGACATGCATCCGCATCCCCCTAAAAATATAACAAACTCCGTCATATTAACAACAACATATTCTAGATTTTCTAGTGCACTTTGTAGCTCATGATTGGCACCCTTTGTGGTTGTGCGAAAACGCTTGAGAGGACTAGCAAATGGCAACACAGATGAGGCACTCACCTCTTGTCTGATACCCTCCTTGAGGTGCTTGTACTTGAAGGTGTCAAGCACATGATAGCCTTTGTACATGGCCTCCTCTAGCATCTTCAGTTGCACTAGCATGCCAGAGTTAGTGATGTTTCGCTCATCCGCCTCTTCGACGACCGTGTGAACTCTCAACAACAGATGCTTTAACCTTTCCAACTTCCCTCCCAAACATGCTTGACTTGAATACTTGTGGACTAGAAAGGAGATGAATCGGCTGAGTAGTTCACCTGCAATTGCAGATTTGGCAAGCTCCATCCCAAATTCTCCCTTATGTGAGGCAAAGAAACGGAAGATACTTTTTTATCATTGTGGCTACAAGTCATGAAGGCAACTCAAATCAGATACAATTACTTGCACAAATTGAAGTCTCCAGTTTGTGCTACCTTTTGGCTTGGAGAAACACTTTTGGTTTCTTCTTTGACTGTGACTAGGAGAAAGAGAAGGGCTTTAGTTGGACTCTTGTTAAGTTTGTGCCAAAATCGTGGTATGAATGACTTCACCTTTCATTCCTTAATTTTTTGATCTGATTTAATAAAGAAGGTAATTACTAAAAGACAGATACCTGTTTTTTTTCGTTTACTAAAATTCAAACACAGTTCCTTATCGTCCACTTTACTCCATGGTTTGTGTACAGACCTAACTGGATTCAATTATTTCTAATTAAATCGTTAAAAAATCAAATTGCACAATTAGCCAGATGGAAAAAAAATCTCAAAATTGACCTTCAGTTGACTTCAGTCGCTCCCCTGATCTGCGATTGAGGAGTTGGTGTAGACAATTTACCCCATTAGCCCAGTCCAGTGCCACGCAGACATTGAGTCATGGATTGGGAGAGCGACTAAATCCTGCCACCTTTTCAGTTGCCCACTCATTGCACGACTAAAAGCTTTCTATATTTTATAAAGGAAAAACATTGTCCTCTTGCATCATTGATCATGTGCAACAGGCTTGCGATTGAAAGCTTTTTATATTTTATTGAATTCCTACAAAAGAAAAAATCAGAAATAACTTAAATCTAAAAGAAATAACACTTTGAGCAGTGTTGTTCCTCTAATTATATACCATATGAGAAATAAATTAGTTTTGGTACATCGAATATTCATAGTATCGTAATCCGACCATTTCATTGCTTTTGGTACATCGAGAACACATAACTTGTATTAATATTTGATAAGAAAAAAATAGAAAGTTATAAGCGTTGGTGGCAGTCACATGAACAATTAGAGCTAGTTCTACGGCAATAAAAAGTGACCAATTGTCAGAGTGCTACTTGATCTGTATAGAGATTGTCCAGTTCACTCAGGAGAGTATTTATAATATTCTTCTCTATTTCATTCCACTCAGGATTTGGCCATGACATTTATTTCTATTTCTCTCTCTCTCATCTTCTTGGCTAGAATGTACATACATTCTGCTAGCATTGTCGTAAGTCCAAGAAATATTCACTTTAATGTCACATCGACATCTGCACGTAAACTCATCTTCTTTGATCCAATCATCGTCCCAGTCGAAGTTCTCTGAAGGATGTGTTGTTGGGAACGTACGTCCATAGCAAGCAATAGCAAGGTCGTCTGCAACAACACTTGTGTTGAAGATCATGCATGTCGATTGACATGCTCTTCATGCAATCGACCTTCTCATATAGTGTCTTCTTTCTGCAAAGAAGAGTATCATACGCTTTACCTTGCAGTTCCACTTAGGGTTGAGCCAATGTAGAGAATCTTCTCTAGTACACTTTAGAAATTTTCTCCTATAAATTAGAAATAAAATCCAGTGTAAATTTTAAATCAAATTATTATTCATATTTCAAATTTATATTTTTATCTTGAAAGATCCAAATTTTAAAAGTCAAATTAAATTTCAAACCAAAACTCTAGATGTCTGCCATATTGGTTTGGAATGCAAAAGAAAGTGAAGGGTAGTGTAAAAGCAAATAATTAAAACATTGGAACTTTGTTTGTTTCATGTAGAGGTGTAAGTTGGGCTGTGTCAGGCTGGCACGACACTGGCCCGTCGGGCCAGTGGCTTGGGCCGTGTCGTGTCGAGCCGGGCCGTGCCGTTACCATGCCGGGCCAGCTCAATAGCTCGGCGGAGAGACCCGACATGGCACGATAGCCCGTGGGCTACAGTGCGTACCGGACTGGCACAAGCACGGCCCGTTTCAAAGTGGTGGTTGAGGTCGTCGTCTCGTCGACGAAGATCGTCGCAGACGTCGTCATAGTGGCAAGGCCGCGTTGTGTGGAGTGGGAAAGACAGTGGATCATCGGTGAGCACGCGAGATCTACAGCGTGTGAGGCGGTTTGCTGGCGGTGAGATAAAATGGGAAGAAGGAGGCGGCGGCGCTAGCAAAGAAGTGTGGCAATGAGGATTGAGGAATTACCAAATTAGGAGAGGCGTCGCTGTCCGAAGGCCTGACGCCAGCAACAGAGAGGACGAAGGAATGCTTGAGGGACCGTAGCAAGGAATTAGGAGAGGCGTCGTCACTCGAAGGCTCGGCACCGGCGACGGAGAGGATGAAGGAGGCGGTTCAGGTGGAGCAGATTCGATGGATTTGGTGACGAGCGGCGCGGCGATGATCCACTTTTGTTCCCACTCCGAGGCCCAGATCTGCGTCCCTCCTCTCCGCACGTGGCCCAAATCTGCGACAGCACAACGATGATCCACTGACGTTCCTACTCCATCGTGGCCCAGATCTGCAGCGACGCGGTGCAAGCACGCAAGAAGAGGGCATGCCAACAGGCCATGCCGCCATTGAGGAGGAATGAGGAGGGCGTGCTAACGCGAGACGGCAAGAAGAGCATGCCGGCGTGCGGAAAGGAGGGCAAGACGAAGGCATGTAGAGGAGTAGAGAACTGAGAGGAGAGCCAAGGAAGGCGTGGGCGCGTGGCGGCGTGCTAACGGGATGGGCCGGCCCACGTGCTAATGGGCCATGCCGGCCTAGGCACGGCCTACATTATTGTGCCGTGCCGTGTTGCCCGTTGGGCCAAAGCTTGCAGCCCAGAACAGCCCATTAGCGTTAGTGATGGATCGTGCAGCGTGTTGGACTAAAATGTCGTGTTTCAGGCCGACCCAGCTCAACTTACACCTCTACTTTCATGCATTGACCGAGTGACTTGTAATAATAGGTCACAATACATACAACACAAGAATACTCCTAATTAATTAACGATTATAATTGAAATTTGATTTTACCTCTAGAAGATAATAGTTGCATTGCAAAAAAAAAAACTCATCTTTATATCTTTTTTATATGATGTTTCACTGGCATATAGGCCCAATATCATCTTATCAATATCACAAATCATAATTTCAAAACTTTATAACAGCATGGAAGAAAACTTTTCGTTTATTTATAGTCTAATAACCAGTATAGCACAGGTTAGTTTTGATAAATACCAAAATACAAGCTCCATCATCTCTATTTTTAGGGTTATTCGAGAGATACTTAGTGACAATAGGAATTTAGTTCCTCGATTTTTAATTAATGTCTATGTCTCTCGTGTACGTACTCTAGTGAAATCTCCTTAGAATTGAAAAAGAGAAGGGAAAGAGAAATATATTGGTATAAAGGAAGTTGGGCTGGCAAATGTGTAATTTGTTGGGGTTTAAGATGCACATAGTAACTTTGAACGACTTGATCTTTCTTTCTTTTGCAATTCATTTGAAAAATGTTTCTGTACTTTAACAAAAAGAAATTACACAAATTCTAAAGTAAATAGAGAGTTGAAACGTTTATATGCACCAATCCATAACTAAAGTTTTACTACAATGTGAAAAAGGGAGCAAAACCGGCATTAGTGCATACTAAGCGGTGAGATTTAGAGGAGCGGCCCACGTTTGCAAGTCCTATTTTTTCTCTCTATATATTCATTTTTATAGACACATGTGTCACTATGATCTGTAATAAATGTTTTAAACAATGAAATTGGATCTGGATTCTCTGTCTTTAAGAACAAACACACCAACTTATCTTTCCCACTGCCTCAATCATCCAAAATAAATTAGATGATTTAAACTGATGTGAAGAGAAATTGAGATAATTAATGATTCCATTAAAAATTTTAAATTTGTCACCCATTTTGCCAAGAATATTAATTTTAGATCTAACACATGCTTTATATTTATAAAGGCAGAAGATACAAATCCCCTACAAAGTTACAAAGAATAGAGTCTAACACTGATGAAAGAAAACAACAGAAATATACTGTAGACAAAACAGTGCGAGCTCTATAAAATAAAAAACAAAATCAAATATTCTTCTCGAATATAACACTGAGCATAGTCGATCGGTACGACCTCTATAGTTATCATAGCTATGTTGCCGCACATTTGGGCAAAGCTATAGTAGTGCCATAGTTAGGACCAAAATGACAATTAAGAAAAAGATTTCATTGAATGCGTCAGGGAGAAGACAAGGCAAATGGAAGCAAATTCTATATAAAAAGTTTCATTAAATGGAAGCAAATTTTTTACAGCATTATTAGACTAGATCTCATAAAATTTTTCTTAGACAAACAATCCACGACGCTTCCTACTCGTCAAGGATGTTTTAGGTCCGTCATCAACAAAAGTTGTAACAAAATAAACAAACATAGTATATGGGGTTATCCGTGATTCCCATGACACTAGATTATACTCACCCTTTAGTTGAATATTAGGATCTGTTATTATGTCTGCCAGTGTCACCTTAGGTAGTTCTCTTCTGGCAATGCTCGTTGTACTATGAGGACGAGGTGTCACACGCAGTGGAACAGTAGGTGACAATGCAAAGTTCGTAATGTCTAATGGATGACATCTTTCGGAAAGGAGTTTTGGATGCTCGCCAAACATGGAGATGTTCTTCTCGAGTACAGTCCTGCACCTCTTCAAGATGCAAAGCCAAAACTGAACATTCAGATTCTTCCGCAACATATCGGCTAAAACATTTGCTAAGACCAGTGACCACCCTCCTAGGTCTACCGTAAACTCACTCGCTAATGATACTAATTGCGGATGGTCTTCCGGATTTGCGCTTCCAAATGCGAGCGTCTTAAAGAGGAAGTTAAATTCCTCACTTGACAGAATATTGAGACGAATTGGCTTCACTGTTCCAAATCTCACCAATTTTTCAAGTCTGCTTATGATAATCACCTTGCTACCCCTATCCATATGTGTTGCTAACGAATAAAACTTTGCCCAATCCTCGTCATCCACGTCTGAATCAAACACAATAACAACCAAGGTCCTTCCCATCATGCACCTTTCATGCTCTACTCTCCAAAAGTTAGTTCCATCAAAGTGCAAAATCGAAGAGAAGTGAGAGCGGACCCTCTGGTCATTGCATACATGCGCCACCAAGGTTTTCTTCCCAATTTCCCGACCACCAATAACTGGAAGCACAGTTGGAGCATCAAGATGGTTATGTTGCAACAAGACATTGATAATCTGCTGCTTCTCGAGATGACGACCAAACATAAAATTGTCAATGTAAAGATAGGTATCATAAGGTCTACGCGACATGCGCTCGCATCCCCCTAAAAGTATAACAAACTCCGTCATATTAGCAACAACATCTTCTAGATTTTCTAGTGCACTTTGTAGCTCATGATTGACACCCTTGCCCTTTGTGGTTGTGCGAAATCGCTTGAGAGAACTAGCAAACGGCAACACAGATGAGGCGCTCACCTCTTGTCTGATACCCTCCTTGAGGTGCTTGTACTTGAAGGTGTCCAGCACATCATAGCCTCGGTACATGGCCTCCTCTAGCATCTTCAGTTGCACTAGCATGCCAAAGTTGGTGATGTATCGCTCATCCGCCTCTGCGACGACCGTGTGAACTCTCAACAACAGATGCTTTAACCTTTCCATCTTCCTTTCCAAACATGCTTGGCTTGGATACTTGTTGATAAGAAAGGAGATGAATCGGCTGAGTAGTTCACCTGCAATTGCAGATTTGACAAGCTCCATCCCAAATTCTCCCTTATGTGAGGTAAAGAAAGGGAAGATACTTTTTTATCATTATGTGGCTAAAAGGCATGAAGGCAACTCAAATCAGATACAATTACTTGCACAAATTGAACTCTCTAGTTTGTGCTACCTTTTGTCTTCTTTTGACTGTGACTAGGAGAAAGACTTTTGGTTTCTTCTTTGACTGTGACTAGGAGAAAGAGAAGGGTTTTAGTTGGACTCTGTTAAGTTTGTGCCAAAATCGTGGTATGAATGACTTGACCAGTTGACCTTATTTCCCTTAATTTTTTTTATCTGATATAATAAAGAAGGTAATTACTAAAAGACATACCTGTTTTTTTTTTACTAAAATACAAACACAGTTCCTTATCATCCACTTTACTCCATGAATTGTGTACAGATCTGACTCGACTGAATTTTTTTAATTAACTCATTAAAAAAAATCAAATTACACAACTAACCTGATGGAAAAAAATCTCAAAATTTGCCTTCCTGATCTTGGTCTCAAAACACCATGGCAGCAAAAACACAGGGGGCAATAGCAGCTCAACAATAATTGCCAACAACTCACAATGGCAACTTTTATTTTTACTCATTGATAAGAACTGATAAGAACTCAAACTTTGGTCAAGCCAATCAAACATTTTGCAATGTATGTTCTAAGTCAACATTCAGAAGATTGTTTCACCAAATGTAGCTCCATTATGAACCAGAATTTTAGATCAAGAAATGGCTCCAGCATCCAGATCACAAGAATTATAGCAATCAATTTCCTTAATCCTGTTTCTCATCCCCAAATAAACTAAAATGCTGAAATGCTGGACCAAAATACCTCATACAACCCAACATAAAACATATCATGTGATCATTGAAATCAAGACAACAGGCAAGGGAATTGTCAGGATTACTGAACCCAGTTTAAACACAAGCTCATCAAATTCAATAAATGTGCCAAGTTCCAAAAGTTATCCAACCATTAAGAAGAAGATAACACTCAAATGTTCACATAGAATTCCTGATTCTTAAGGGAAACAATCAATTGATATTAGATACTACAGAAAAAATGAGTGGGAGTTAAAATTGCTAGAATTAAGTTCTCCAGAATCACAATTCCTCAATATCACCCAAGAGCAATGCTGTCAGGAACACAGAAGCAATTGAACTAACAAAAAAAAATTCATCAACCCAATTTGCACTTGCTCATTACAAAAATCAATCAGATTTAAATCTCAAAGTGAATCCAAATGAGCATTGGAATTGATCCTCCAGTGTCAATTCATTCAAGCGTCGCAAAATAATCATTCACACTTGCTAAACACTTCAAACACAGATCCAGAAATTACAGTAGAATTCAATTCATTTCACAGAAATCAGAGCTCAAAGTTTGAGAGAGAACTAAAGTACAACACTCACTCAGTTGATACAAATTAAACACTTGAGAAGAAGTGAAGACATGCCAATGAATCCCCGAGGCAATCCAACTCAATACAAATCTCACAAGAGCTATTCATCAATTTGTATCAACAATGCACTCAAATAGCAGAGAGAATAAATTTAATCACCAAGTCAAATTGATTCAAAAGGATCCACTACGAATTTTTGTTCATCACAGGGGATAAATAAAATCTCAAGTGCACTGGGCAATTGGAAATAACCACTCAAAACAGGATTACAGATACTAAATTGTGCTCAGATCATGAATGGATTAATAGCCAAATTCCAAAGCAATTCATTTTAATTGAGAATTTTCCAATTAGATGTGAAATAAGATCCTCAAGTCATCACATTTACATACAATTAAATCTCATACATCACATCTAGTTCATCGGAATTCAAAAACAGTGTGTGAGAAAAGTTGGCTAAAGATGTCGCTTGCGGGAGATGTTGTGGTGGTTGAAGGAGCTATGGTTATAGGAGTCGAGGTCAAGCTTTCGCCGGTTGGAGGTCGAGGTAGGTGGAGATGGCCCTGTCTCAACCCGTCAGTGCTTTGTCATAGTCGATGAAGAGGAAGCTGAGCTTAGGAAAGATGGCTAGGGCAGAAGCTCGTGGTAGACAACGCCGGTGCCGGTCCACAGGTGTGCTGGTGGCAAATTTGGGGCTAGGGCGTGGCGCATGGTAGATCTGTGGAGGGGCTATGCGAAAATGTCAGCAAATGGCACAGCCGTAACGGCGGTGAGCTTGGAGTGCGCAGATGGCACAAGGATTTTTCGGGTGGCACTGGTGGAAGCGGGCATCGCATGGGGCGGAGGAGACGGCGTCACGGAAGGAGAGGCACAAATGAGCGATGGCAGCACTGCATGGATCTAGGAATCTAAGCAAGCCACATCTTACCTGTGGATTTTTCTCCCAATCTATTCACACTAATCAGAGGCGGCTTCAGATTCATGGGGACTACACCATCGGAGCTCTACTGTGCCAGGCGCCGGCCCTCGCCCTCTGCCCCCCTCTACCGCATCAGTAGGGGTGTATGATGGAAGGGTCTATAAAGGATAGAAAGCATAACACACCAGCATTCAACAAATTTCAGCAAACATGTACACTGAAATCTAAAATTTTTAGAACTGAAATTCTTTTTAGCAAAATTTCATATTTAAATCACATACATGTAAATTTCGGCAAACATGTTATACAAAACTTAAAGAGGTTCTAATTTTTTTCATCAAACAAGTATACTAAAGTCTTAAAAAGTTCTTCAGTTTTTAATCACAAACATGCAATTTGAGCAAAACAATTTTTCAGCAAAAATTCAGCAAACATGCATACTGAAATCTGAGAATTTCAGAAATGAAAATCTTTCAGAAAGTTTCAGAACCACTGTTCTAAAAATCGGAAAAAATCACCGATTAATCGGCGATTAACATGTAGTCGGCGGGCCGCCGATTCGATTATGCGCAAATCGGCAAATTAATCGGTCAACGCGATTAATCGGTCAAAATCGGGATAATCGGCGATTAATCAGGAGGTTTGAAGAGATTTGAAGAGATTTGAAGAGGTTTGAAGAGGGGAATCGGGACTCAGTGTTGTGTACCGCTGTGAAGCGACGTTCGGCTAGGTTTGACGAAGCGATGAGCCGCTGGGTCAGCCGCCGCTGCCGGGAGTGCTTCCGCCGCCGCCGCCCAACGGAGGTACCGCCGTCCTCCCTCTCCTCTCCCCTTTGCTGCCCCACTGCCGCGGCCTCCCTCTCCTCTCCCCACCGCCGGCTAGGTTTGGGGAAGCAACGAGCCGCCGGGACCGCCACCGCCGCCAGGACTGCTGCCTCCACTGCCGTCCACAGAAGGTAACCGCCGTCCTCTCTCTCCTCTCCCCTCTGCTGCCCCAGCGCCGTCGGCCTCCCTCTCCTCTCCCCACCTTCCACTCATCCGCCGTCGCAGCAGAGGAACGAGACCTCCATTTGTCCATCCGCCGCAAGCCGAGGAAGGCGATCTCCCTCGGTCCCTCCACCCGTCCGCCGCAGCCGAGGAAGGAGATCTCCCCCGGTCCCTCCGCCCGTATGCCGCAGCCGAGGAACTAGGAAAGTAGGAAGTAGATCTCCCTCCGCCCGTCCGCCGCTGCCGAAGAAATCTTGCTCTACGTGACTGCTCCTCTACCCAACCCCGAAATCTTCTTTTAAGTCTTTATAGTTTATACAGTAACACTATGTTTTATTATGTTTTGTTTATAAGGCTTAAACATATTATATATTGCAATATTTTTGTTGTTCAATAATGTAAGAATATTTCTATATTGCATATGGTTAATTGCTTCTTAACTTGCTTCATTTATTATTGTTTGAGAATTTATTTGTTTGTTTGTTTGATTATGTATACTCTGTGATGCTGCCAATTTGTATGAATGTATGATGTAGGATCATGTTTGCTTGATGTTTGATGCTTGATGCTTGCTATCTTGCTTTAATTTCTTATGGACTGCTATTCAAGTCTGCCGATTAATGTCCACCGATTAATCCCCGATTCAACCGATTAATCCCTAGTCCCCTGCTCGCCGACCGACTAGCGATTAGCGATTTTTGGAACCTTGTTCAGAACTAAAACTCTTTTCAGCAAAGTTAAGTTATAAAATCAGAAACTTGCAAATTTTCAGCAACCATGTATAAAAGCCTGAAATTCATAACATTGTTTTGATATACTGAAATAAGAATTTGTATTTCAATTCTGAAATCAGTATAGGTGGACACATTTGCAAATCTTTACAATGCCACAATCTTAAGTTCAGGGTAGTGACATTAGGTTCTTCAGGGCAGTGACAATTTGTAATAAGGTAGTTCTATTATTGATCAAATTTGCTTAAGCAACAGGCAGATATACTCAGGAGTATTAAAAGCATCCAAGAGAGAATTTCTTAAAGAAATTTGATCAACAATAACACTCTTACTTGTATGCGCACAAACTAGAGGAAACTTTGGATTCACGGGTACTACAACCACCGGAGCTCTGCAGCGTCGAGCACCGGCCCTCGCCTCCCTCTGCCCCTCTGCTGCACCGGGCCTCACTAACCCCTTTGTCGCGCCGGGGCCACGACCCCTCGCCAAGCCCCCTTGTCGCTCGCCCGCGACCAACCTACCGATTTTCCGCGCCGCGCTGGGCCTACAATTTGCGTCCCCGTGCCAACCTCATGTCCGGCCGCTCCGCCTCCACCCTCTGCCACTGCCGCTAGGGTTTTGAGGTGGGGGTGCGGTGGGGGATTGGTGGGGGATCGACGGGAGAGTAGAGGTGGGGTGCGGGGGGGATCAGTGGGAGAGAGGTGGGGGTGTCGGCCGACGGTGGGGGAGAGCCGCAGTGAGGAGATTTCAGCGGGGGAGGGATCGAAATTTTGGATTGGGAAGGGAAGTGGTGGAAGAGGGTTTTGTGGGATGGTATATACGTGGGAGGAAGGTTTTTTATCTTATTTATTCTCTCTCAAAATAATACATATATTAGTTTTATGCTGAAAATTTTCAATTTTGTGCCAAAAAATATTCTCAAATGTCCCACAAATTTTATATATCTTTTTCCAAACTGATCTCTATAGTTTGCTATATATATTTTATTCCTAGCGGTGGATCTATTAAAAATAATCTTTTCCCAACTTACGCATCAGTGAAAAATCAAAATTATATTTTCACTTGAAAGACCACTTTTTACCTGTAAAAAATATACTCAGCTGTCCCATAGATCCTATATATCTTTTTCCAAACTGATCTACAGCTTGGTATATATTATTTATTTTAACAGTAGATCTGCTAAAAATAATAACTTTCCCAGCTAACATATCGGTGAAAAATCAAAATTATATTTTCACCTACATGACCACTGGAAAAAAAAATTTCCTAGCAGTTTTACAGTTTACGCTGGCTTACCGTATATTAGTGCATACAGAGACACTTATCTGAGACAAATCGATTTATTATTTACCTTCCTGTGCCTTCTTCTCCGCCCACGACTATTCGTGCTCTCCATATTCGGATAGGGGAATAGCAAAGAGTAAGTTCAACTTTGATAGTTGTATAGTGAAATCTATAGAACACTCGACGTGAATAATTGAAATGTTGATTTGACAATTCGGAGAAATGTTGCCTACATGTATCTATAAAAAGTTAAGATGTTATGCTAGAAAGACTGCTATAGTCGAAAAGGTTGAAAAGTTGAAAAAGCTGACATGCATTAGTAAACAAATAATATATCTTTTTCACCAGATATGAAAACTTGGGCCGACTTTTCAGACTGGAGTAGACTTTATGTAAAAGCTGGAATAGTTGAAAAGTTGAAAAGATGAAATATTGAAAAGTTGAAAGGCAAAAAACATGGAAAAACTTAAAAAGTTGAAAAAAAAATGAATCATTTTGGAAAAGTCTGAAAAGGTTTTGAAAGAAATGTAGCTTGAGTCGAGCCCGAAGCTTGGTTACAGCGAAGTTATGCAAAACAGACCAAAATTTTCCTTTCGTTGGGCCTTTGGAAGTGAATTGTCCCGTATGAGTTGGCAGTACCCAAATATAGGAAGAATGCAACATGAAATGGCCGAAACAACGTCTTGCACGTTTTGGAGTCTTCGTTCACAAGAACCCATTTACCCATCTGTAGAGGCAAGAGAGAGCATCCAAACCACTCTGAAAAATTTCAAAAAAAGGTATGTAGAGAGAGGAACAATAGAGGATGAAGTCGTGTGTAGAAACTTTTCTTGGATGAGCAACTGATGTGGAGATATGAAATGGCAAATCAGGGAAAAACCACAGGAAATCTGAATTTTCGGAGTGGATTTTCGTCTCGTCAAAAGGTCAAAACTTGATCAAATAAACTCAGAATGCTGCAAAAATTTGCATAGGATCATTAGGTAAGCATGAACATTTTGCAAAAAGAATCATTCGGAAAGAGGCTTCCAAGGGATAGTTATGACGAACTGTAGCCTGAGTCGAGCCCAAAGCTCAGTTTTGGCTACTTATGCAAAATTGGTCAAATTTCAATTTTCATGGGGTCTTAGGGCATGAATTGCCTCATATGAGTTGGCAGTATCTCGAGCCCAAATATACAAAGAATGCAACATGAAATGGTTGAAACGGCGACTTGCACATTTCAGGCTCTTCGTTCACGGGAATCCATTTACCCATTTGTAGAGGCACAAAAAAGCATCCAAACCACTCCGAAAAATTTCAAACAAAAGTACGTGGAGAGAAGAACATTAAAGGATGAAGTCACATGTAGAAACTTTCCTTGGACGAGCAACCAATACAGAAATACGAAAATGATAAATCAGGGAAAAACCACGTGAAATCTGAATTTTTGGAGCTAATTTTATTTTTGTCAAAAGGCCAAAACTTGATCAAACGAATTCGGAATGCTAAAAAGATTAGCAGGTAGAATATATAGGTGAGCACGAACATTTTGCACAAAGAATCGCTTAGAAAGGGGCTTCCAATGGAAAGTTACGATCAAATGTAGACTAAGTCAAGCCCAAAGCTGGTTTCCGGTGAACTATTGCAAAAGGGGCCAAATTTAGGTTTTCGTTGGGCTTTTGGGCAGGGATTGCCTCGTATGAGTTGGCAATACCCACTCGGGCCCAAATATATGAAGAATGCGACATGAAATGGCCCAAATGATGACTTGCGCGTTTCGGGCTCTTCGTTCATAGGAACCCATTTACCCATTTGTAGAGGCATGAAAAAGTATCCAATTTTTTCAAACAAAAGTATGAGAGAGGAACACTAGAGGATGAAGTCACATGTAGAAACTTTCCTCGGACAAACAATCGATGTAGATATACAAAAATGGTAAATCAGGGAAAAACCACGTAAACTCTTCAAACCTTCGATCCATCAAGTCAATATATACAAATGTTTTTGTTTTGCTGCAAATGATGAAAACCTCAAACATCCGAAATAACTCTGAAGTAGACAAGACATACCAACGTATTCCTGTACTACAAAAGATTGAATCCATAGTGTTCATGTACAAGGAAAAAAAATAGTACGTAAAAAAGAATGCGTGAACTACTATCTCCCCCCTCTTCGGCTGGCCTTTGTAGGATCGAGGACGTCGACTAGAGAGGGGTTGAATAGGAGACTTAAAAAAATTTTCGACTTAAACAATTTTTGTATGATATAAAAGAAAACCGAGTTTTTACAAAAAAAGTCTAAAACTATCTAAGATTAAGTTGCATTCAACAAGATAGAAAATGAAATACAATATACAACAAAGAGTAAGCGCAAGCAAATAAGGTAAGGCAAATATAAAGTGTACAAGAAAGAAACAAGTGACACAACAATTTTTATCGAGGTCTCAGAGACTCGCTCAGTTTCCCCTACTCTTCGTTGAAGCAATCATACGCGAGCCTCGCTTCTATATCCACAAAGGATATCTCCACTAGGGTTGTTTCTTCTCCACTCCGGATAGGTGAGCACCAATGTCTTTCACAAGTCTTTGTCGGCCGCAATCGCCAAGAGTAATAAGTCGTACACCTTCACTTGAATAAATCAAGTGCTAGAAGCTCAAATGATGCAAATGAATGCCCACATTCTAGCACTAACTTGCACAATGATGGGAGATATGTACTAAGCACTCTTAACCTCTCACAAATGGCTCAATTTGCTCTTCTCAAATGCTCTTAAGAATTTGACTCAACTCATAGCTCTAAATGCAATAGAGTGAATGTAAGAGGCTTGGCTAATTTTTGCAAAGAATTTTTAAGTTGTGAAGCTTACAAAATGCTGGCCAAGTCGAGGAATGTATAGCCCTCATAAAAAAAACTAGCCGTTTGCTAGAAAGTAAGTAATTTTTGTATAAACACGACTTTGTCCGACCATGCCGGACAATTTTTGGGCAGTGTGAGTCAATAGTGATTGTTGCAAACGTGTCAGTTACCGTTCAGCTACTTTTGTTAAGGCCGGACAAATCTCCTCTTGTCTAGACAAAAGTCCTGGACATATGTATGTCTCTGGTTCACTTTAGGATATTTCCCTACTCCATAGTTTGTATAGGGCGGACAAAGTCCACTCGTGTCCAGATGGATTCACCCGGACAATTGTATTTGTCCCAGGTTTGTTTTGCTCAGCACTTGAAACAAAGTTTGTGCTACCTTTTGGCTTGGAGAGACTTTTGGTTTCTTCTTTGACTGTGACTAGGAGAAAGAGAAGGGTTTTAGTTGGACTCATTTAAGCCTGTGCCAAAATCGTGGTATGAATGACTTGACCTTTCTTCCCCTTAATTTTTTTATCTGATTTAATTCTTCTTTTGACTGTGACTCGGAGAAAGAGAAGGGTTTTAGTTGGATTATGTTAGAGTTTTTTTATAAATAATCCACATAAAATAATTTATTACAAAAATAACCTATAGTTCGAAAATTTTATAAAAATAGACTGCCTCGTCAGCCTGTCAAGTCCTGGACACTTGACAAGCCGCTTGTCAAGTGCCCAAGACTCGATAAGCCACTTGTTAAGTGCTCAAGACTCGACAAGAAACCCGTTTTCATTTTGTACTGGTCAGAAAATGTCCGCTCATCACAGACATTTGTCCCAGGACTTCAACAAAAAGAAATTACACAAATTCTAAAGTAAATAGAGAGTTGAAACGGTTATATGCACCAATCCATAACTAAAGTTTTACTATAATGTGAAAATGGGAGCAAAACCGGCATCAGTGCATACTAAGCGGTGAGATTTAGAGAAGCGGCCAAGGTTTGCATGTCTTTTTTTTTTTTATATCTCTGTATTTATTTTTATAGTTATATGGGACTCTATGATCTGTAATAAATGTTTTAAACAATGAAATTGGATCTGGATTCTCTGTCTTTAAGAACAAACACACATACTTGCCCAGTTGCCTTTCCCACTGCCTCAATCATCCAAATAAATTTAGATGATTTAAATTGATGTGAAAGAGAAATTGAGATAATTAATGATGCCATTAAAAATTTTAAACTTATCACTCATTTTATCTAGAATATTAATTTTTGATCAAACAAATACTTTGTATTTTTAAAGACAGAAGATACAAATCCCGGCAAGGTTCACAAAAAATACAGAGTAACACAAATGAAAAAAAACAAAAACAGAAATAGAAAAGTTGCAATCTTCTGAAGCATGCTTTTTGGTTTTATGCTCAAATTTAATCTATACTACTATATAATATTATATATAAGTTTTAAAATTTTAAAGTTCTTTCTTTTTGTTTTTGTTTAGTCTAAATAATATTAACTATTGATTTGAGGTATCTAATATTTAATATTATTTTTTTTTTTGCCTCAACAATTAAAACTCACCGCACAATTAATTACATCAATAATATTTGTCTATAATCGCTCATTGAACGCACATCAAATAAGGTAAAAAAATCTCTCAAAAAATTTTTTTTTTTTTGACTCCAAGTATCAAGATGGACCGTCAGATTTCATACAACCAATGGACAAAACACGAACAGAGAAAGTGGACTAAATTAAAATTCAAAATTCATGTTTTACATTATACTGTAGACAAAACAGTGCGAGCTCTATAAAATAAAAAACAAAATCAAATGTTCTTCTCGAATATAACACTGAACATAGTCGATCGGTACGACCTCTATAGTTATCAAAGCTATGTTGCCGCACATTTGGGCAAAGCTATAGTAGTGCCATAGTTAGGACCATAATGACAATTAAGAAAAAGATTTCATTGAATGCGTCAGGGAGAAGACAAGGCAAATGGAAGCAAATTCTATATAAAAAGTTTCATTAAATGGAAGCAAATTTTTTACAGCATTATAAGACTAGATCTCATAAAATTTTTCTTAGACAAACAATCCACGACGCTTCCTACTCGTTAAGGATGTTTTAGGTCCGTCTTCAACAAAAGTTGCAACAAAGTTAACAAACATAGTATATGGGGGTATCCGTGATTCCCATATCACTACAGTAAACTCGCCGTTTAGTTGAATATTAGGATCTGTCATTAAGTCTCCCAGTGTCACCTTAGGTAGTTCTCTTCTGGCAATGCTCGTTGTACCATGAGGACGACGTGTCACACGCAGTGAAACAGTAGGAGAAAATACCAAGTTCGTAATGTCTACTGGATCACCTCTTTCGAAAAGAAGTTGTGGATGCTCGCCAAACATGGAGATGTTCTTCTCGAGTACAGTCCTGCACCTCTTCAAGATGCAAAGCCAAAACTGAACATTCAGATTCTTCCGCAACATATCGGCTAAAGCATTTGCTACGACCAGTGACCACCCTCCTAGGTCTACCGTAAACTCACTCGCTAATGATACTAATTGCGGATGGTCTTCCGGATTTGTGCTTCCAAATGCGAGTGTCTTAAAGAGGTAGTTAAATTCCTCACCTGACAGAATATTGAGACGAATTGGCTTCACTGTTCCAAATCTCACCAATTCTTCAAGTCTGCTTATGATAATCACCTTGCTACCCCTATCCATATGTGTTGCTAACGAATAAAACTTTGCCCAATCCTCGTCATCCACGTCTGAATCAAACACAATAACAACCAAGGTCCTTCCCATCATGCACCTTTCATGCCCTACTCTCCAAAAGTTAGTTCCATCAAAGTGCAAAATCGAAGAGAAGTGACAGCGGACCCTCTGGTCATTGCATACATGCGCCACCAAGGTTTTCTTCCCAATTTCCGGACCACCAATAACTGGAAGCACAGTTGGAGCATCAAGATGGTTATGTTGCAACAAGACATTGATAATCTGCTGCTTCTCGGTATAACGACCAAATATAAAATTGTCAATGTAAAGATACGTATCATAGGGTCGACGCGAAATACGCTCGCATCCCCCTAAAAGTATAACAAACTCTGTCATATTAGCAACATCATCTTCTAGATTTTCTAGTGCACTTTGTAGCTCATGATTGGCACCCTTTGTGGTTGTGCGAAAACGCTTGAGAGGACTAGCAAATGGCAACACAGATGAGGCACTCACCTCTTGTCTGATACCCTCCTTGAGGTGCTTGTACTTGAAGGTGTCCAGCACATGATAGCCTCGGTACATGGCCTCCTCTAGCATCTTCAGTTGCACTAGCATGCCAGAGTTGGTGATGTATCGCTCATCCGCC
This sequence comes from Pharus latifolius, assembly GCA_019359835.1. NCBI lineage: Eukaryota > Viridiplantae > Streptophyta > Magnoliopsida > Poales > Poaceae > Pharus > Pharus latifolius. The sequence goes on from CM033328.1 coordinate 2,083,223, forward strand.
TCTTCGACGACCGTGTGAACTCTCAACAACAGATGCTTTAACCTTTCCATCTTCCTTTCCAAACATGCTTGGCTTGAATACTTGTTGATAAGAAAGGAGATGAATCGGCTGAGTAGTTCACCTGCAATTGCAGATTTGGCAAGCTCCATCCCAAAGTCTCCCTTATGTGAGGCAAAGAAAGGGAAGATACTTGTTTATCATTATGTGGCTAAAAGGCATGAAGGCAACTCAAACCAGATACAATTACTTGCACAAATTGAACTCTCCAATTTGTGCTACCTTTTGTCTTCTTTTGACTGACTAGGAGAAAGACTTCAGGTTTCTTCTTTGACTGTGACTAGGAGAAAGAGAAGGGTTTTAGTTGGACTCTGTTAAGTTTGTGCCAAAATCGTGGTATGAATGACTTGACCAGTTGACCTTTCTTTCCTTAATTTTTTTTTATCTGATATAATAAAGAAGGTAATTACTAAAAGACATACCTGTTTTTTTTTTTACTAAAATTCAAACACAGTTCCTTATCATCCACTTTACTCCATGATTCGTGTACAGATCTGACTCGATTGAATTTTTTTAATTAACTCATTAAAAAAAATCAAATTACACAACTAAACTGATGGAAAAAAATCTCAAAAATTGCCTTCCTGATCTCGTTCTCAAAACACCATGGCAGCAAAAACACAGGGGGCAATAGCAGCTCAACAATAATTGCCAACAACTCACAATGGCAACTTTTGTTTTTACTCATTTATAAGAACTGATAAGAACTCAAACTTTGGTCAAGCCAATCAAACATTTTGCAATGTATGTTCTAAGTTAACATTCAGAAGATTGTTTCACCAAATGGAGCTCCATTATGAACCAGAATTTTAGATCAAGAAATGGCTCCAGCATCCAGATCACAAGAATTGTAGCAATCAATTTCCTTAATCCTGTTTCTCATCCCCAAATAAACTAAAATGATGAAATGCTGGACCAAAATACCTCATACAACCCAACATAAAACATATCATGTGATCATTGAAATCTAGACAACAGGCAAGGGAATTGTCAGGATTACTGAACCCAGCTTAAACACAAGCTCATCAAATTCAATAAATGTGCCGAGTTCCAAAAGTTATCCAACCATTAAGAAGAAGATAACACTCAAATGTTCACATAGAATTCCTGATTTTTAAGGGAAACAATCCATTGATATTAGATACTACAGCAAAAATGAGTGGGAGTTAAAATTGCTAGAATTAAGTTCTCCAGAATCACAATTCCTCAATATCACCCAAGAGCAATGCTGTCAGGAACACAGAAGCAATTGAACTAACAAAAACAATTTCATCAACCCAATTTGCACTTGCTCATTACAAAAATCAATCAGATTTAAATCTCAAAGTGAATCCAAATGAGCACTGGAATTGATCCTCCAGTGTCAATTCATTCAAGCGTCGCAAAACAGTCATTCATACTTGCTAAACACTTCAAACACAGATCCAGAAATTACAGTAGAATTGAATTCATTTCACATAAATCAGAGCTCAAAGTTTGAGAGAGAACTAAAGTACAACACTCACTGAGTTGATGCAAATTAAACACTTGAGAAGAAGTGAAGACATGCCAATGAATCCCCGAAGCAATCCAACTCAATACAAATCTCACGAGCTATTCATCAACTTGTATCAACAATGCACTCAAATAGCAGAGAGAATAAATTTAATCACCAAGTCAAATTGATTCAAAAGGATCCACTAGAATTGATTCACTAGAATTTAATCACCAATGCACTCAAATTGATTCAAGAGAATGCACTCAGGAGTATTAAAGGCATCCAAGAGAGAATTTCTTAAAGAAATTTGATCAACAATAACACTCTTACTTGTATGCGCACAAACTGGAGGCAACTTTGGATTCACAGGGACTACAACCACCGGAGCTCTGCAGCGTCGAGCACCGGCCCTCGCCTCCTTCTGCCCCTCTGCTGCACCGGGCCTCACTAACCCCTTTGTCGCGCCGGGGCCACGACCCCTCGCCAAGCCCCCTTGTCGCGTGCCCGCGACCAACCTACCGATTTTCCGCGCCGCACTGGGCCTACAATTTGCGTCCCCGTGCCAACCTCATGCCCGGCCGCTCCGCCTCCACCCTCTGCCACTGCCGCTCTGCCTCCTCACTCCGCCGCACGCCACTGCCGCTAGGGTTTTGAGGTGGGGGTGCGGTGGGGGATTGGTGGGGGATCGACGGGAGAGTAGAGGTGGGGTGCGGGGGGATCAGTGGGAGAGAGGTGGGGGTGTCGGCCGACGGTGGGGGAGAGGCGCAGTGCGGAGATTTCAGTGGGGGAGGGATCGACATTTTGGATTGGGAAGGGAAGTGGTGGAAGAGGGTTTTGTGGGATGGTATATACGTGGGAGGAAGGTTTTTATCTTATTTATTCTCTCTCAAAATAATAAATATATTAGTTTTATGCTGAAAAAATTTTCAATTTTTTGCCAAAAAATATTCTCAAATGTCCCCCAAATTTTATATATCTTTTTCCAAACTGATCTCTACAGTTTGCTATATATATTTTATTCCTAGCGGTGGATCTATTAAAAATAATCTTTTCCCAACTGACGCATTAGTGGAAAATCAAAATTATATTTTCACTTGAAAGACTACTTTTTACCTATAAAAAATATATTCAGCTGTCCCATAGATCATATATATCTTTTTCCAAACTGATCTACAGCTTGGTATATATTATTTATTTTAACAGTAGATCTGCTAAAAATGATAACTTTTCCCGGCTAACATATCGGTGAAAAATCAAAATTATATTTTCACCTACAGGACCACTGGTAAAAAAAAATTTTCCTAGCAGTTTTACAGTTTACGCTGGCTTATCGTATTGTAGTGCATACAGAGACACTTATCTGAGACAAATCGATTTATTACTTTACTTTCCTGTGCCTTCTTCTCCGCGACGACTATTCGTGCTCTCCATATTCGGATAGGGGAATAGCAAAAAGTAAGTTCAACTTTGATTGTTGTATAGTGAAATTTATAGAACACTCGATGTGAATAATTGAAATGTTGATTTGACAATTCGGAGAAATGTTGCCTACATGTATCTATAAAAAGTTAAGATGTTATACTAGAAAGACTACTATAGTCGAAAAGGTTGAAAAGTTGAAAAAGCTGACATGCATTAGTAAACAAATAATATATCTTTTTCACCGGATATGAAAACTTGGGCCGACTTTGCAGATTGGAGTAGACTTTATGTTAAAGCTGGAATAATTGAAAAGTTGAAAAGATGAAAAATTGAAAAGTTGAAAGGCAAAAAACATGGAAAAACTTAAAAAGTTGAAAAAAATGAATCATTTTGGAAAAGTCTGAAAAGGTTTTGAAAGAAATGTAGCTTGAGTCGAGCCCGAAGCTTGGTTACAGCAAAGTTATGCAAAACAGACCAAATTTTTGCTTTCGTTGGGCCTTTGGAAGTGAATTGTCTAGTATGAGTTGGCAGTACCCAAATATAGGAAGAATGCAACATGAAATGGCCGAAACAACGTCTTGCACGTTTTGGACTCTTCGTTCACAAGAACCCATTTACCCATCTGTAGAGGCATGAGAGAGCATCCAAACCACTTTGAAAAATTTCAAAAAAAGGTATGTAGAGAGAGGAACAATAGAGGATGAAGTCGTGTGTAGAAACTTTTCTTGGATGAGCAACTGATGTGGAGATATGAAATGGCAAATCAGGGAAAAACCACAGGAAATCTGAATTTTCGGAGTGGATTTTTGTCTCGTCAAAAGGTCAAAACTTGATCAAATAAACTCAGAATGCTGCAAAAATTTGCAGGTAGGATCACTAGGTAAGCATGAACATTTTGCAAAAAGAATCATTCGGAAAGAGGCTTCCAATGGATAGTTGTGACGAACTGTAGCCTGAGTCGAGCCCAAAGCTCAGTTTTGGCTACTTATGCAAAACTGGTCAAATTTCAATTTTCATGGGGTCTTAGGGCATGAATTGCCTCATATGAGTTGGCAGTATCTCGAGCCCAAATATACGAAGAATGCAACATGAAATGGTTGAAACAGCGACTTGCACATTTCAGGCTCTTCGTTCATGGGAATCCATTTACCCATTTGTAGAGGCACAAAAAAGCATCCAAACCACACCGAAAAATTTCAAACAAAAGTACATGGAGAGAAGAACATTAGAGGATGAAGTCACATGTAGAAACTTTCCTTGGACGAGCAACCAATACAGAAATACGAAAATGATAAATCAGGGAAAAACCACGTGAAATCTGAATTTTTGGAGCTAATTTTCTTTTTGTCAAAAGGCCAAAACTTGATCAAACGAATTCGGAATGCTAAAAAAATTAGCAGGTAGGATATATAGCTGAGCACGAACATTTTGCACAAAGAATCGCTTAGAAAAGGGCTTCCAATGGAAAGTTACGACGAAATGTAGACTAAGTCAAGCCCAAAGCTGGTTTCCGGTGAACTATTGCAAAAGGGGCCAAATTTAGGTTTTCGTTGGGCTTTTGGGCTGGGATTGCCTTGTATGAGTTGGCAGTACCCACTCGGGCCCAAATATATGAAGAATGCGACATGAAATGGCCCAAATGATGACTGGCGCGTTTCGGGCTCTTCGTTCATAGGAACCCATTTACCCATTTGTAGAGGCACGAAAAAGTATCCAAACCACTCTGAAAAATTTCAAACAAAAGTATGAGAGAGGAACACTAGAGGATGAAGTCACATGTAGAAACTTTCCTCGGACGAGCAATCGATGTAGATATACAAAAATGGTAAATCAGGGAAAAACCACATAAAATCTTCAAACCTTCGATCCATCAAGTCAATATATACAAATGTTTTTGTTTTGCTGCAAATGATGACAACCTCAAACATCTGAAATAACTCTAAAGTAGACAAGACATGCCAACGTATTCCTGTACTACAAAAGATTAAATCCATCGTGTTCATGTACATGGCAAAAAAAGAGTACGTAAAAAAGAATGCGTGAACTACTGCCTCCCCGTCTTCGGCTGGCCTTGTAGGATCGAGGACGTCGACTAAAGGGGGTTGAATAGGAGACTTTAAAAAAATTTCGACTAAAACAATTTTTGTATGATATAAAGGAAAACCGAGTTTTCACAAAAAGGTCTAAAACTATCTAAGATTAAGTTGCATTCAACAAGATAGAAAATGAAATACAATATACAACAAAGAGTAAGCGCAAGAAAATAAACTAAGGCAAATATAAAGTGTACAAGATAGAAACAAGTGACACAACAATTTTTATCGAGGTCTCAGAGACTCGCTCGGTCTCCCCTACTCTTCGTTGAAGCACTCATGCGCGAGCCTCGCTTCTATATTCACGAAGGATATCTCCACTAAGGTTGCTCCTTCTCCACTTCGGATAGGTGAGCACCAATGCCTTTCACAAGTCTTTGTCGGCTGCAATCGCCAAGAGTAATAAGTCGTACACCTTCACTTGAATAAATCAAGTGCTAGAAACTCAAATGATGCAAATGAATGCCCACATTCTAGCACTAACTTGCACAATGATGGGAGATGTGCACTAAGCACTCTTAACCTCTCACAAATGGCTCAATTTGCTCCTCTTCTCAAATTCTCTCAAGAATTTGACTCAACTCTTAGCTCTAAATGCAATAGAGTGAATGTAAGAGGCTTGGCTAGTTTTTGCAAAGAATTTTTAAGTTGTGAAGCTTACAAAATGCTGGCCAAATCGAGGTATATATAGCCCTCATAAAAAAACTAGCCGTTTGCTAGAAAGTGAGCAATTTTTGTATAGACCCGACTTTGTCCGACCATGCCGGACAATTTTCGGGCAGTGTGAGTTAATAGTGATTGTTGCAAACGTGTCAGTTACCGTTCAAATACTTTTGTTAAGGCCGGACAAATCTCCTCTTGTCTCGACAAAAGTCCCGGGCATATGTATATATCTCTGGTTCACTTTAGGATATTGCCCTGCTCCAGAGTTTGTATAGGCGAACAAAGTCCACTCGTGTCCAGACGGATTCACCCGGACAATTGTATTTGTCTCTGGTTTGTTTTGCTGAGCACTTGAAACAATGTTTGTGCTACCTTTTGGCTTGGAGAAAGACTTTTGGTTTCTTCTTTGACTGTGACTAGGAGAAAGAGAAGGGTTTTAGTTGGACTCATTTAAGCTTGTGCCAAAATCGTGGTATGAATGACTTGACCTTTCTTCCCCTTAATTTTTTTATCTGATTTAATTCTTCTTTGACTGTGACTAGGAGAAAGAGAAGGGTTTTAGTTGGACTATGTTAGAGTTTTTTTATAAATAATCCACATAAAGTAATTTTGATCCGTTTGAGACCTAGCCTTGGTTTTCGCACTAGACTCGCCCTAATTCTAATATGCGGAATAATAGGATCTTACTCGGAAATACCGAAACCCAAAGGTTGATCGAAAACACAGCTCAAAGTAGTTGCACAACTCTTTATTTCAAAGAGAGTTTTACACGTCGAACGTTAGACAAACTTGTCTACGTCAAGAGAACTATAAGTGTCTAAGAATTCAATCTAGACTTGATTATATTTGATGATCTAAACTAGTCCTATTACAAGGTATTTATAGTCCAATCGTATGAGTATGTATCAGACTCAATAACCTAAACGTATTAGACTCATATAACTAATCCTAAACAGATAAGCTTAGTTATACTCATTCGGATCGGATTACAATTCCGAACAGGGACATAATTCCTTTTCCTGGTCGCGGACCAATCCATGGTCGCGGACCCATCCATGTTCGCGAATCCGTATGCGATCAGGACTTGGTCGCGAAGCCGCATGCGATCAGGACTTGGAGATCCTTCCGGATCATGACTCTCTTGTTGAGAAAGAGCCAACCCCTGTTGCGACCTCTCGATCAAACTGGAGATATGGAAATTGGGCTTGTCCATCTTCTCTGGTGTACTACTTTGCCGCACGTGCTCGTTGATCTCTCCAACCGATTCGAAAAGTCTCCTTGATGCTGTTGCATCTGGGCCTTCATGCCTAACCCTAATTTTGATGATTAATGAAAACAAAGTGTTTCGAACTAATTGTGCTTTTGAGATTGATTGATACAGGGATCAGTTGGGAAGAAATGCAAGAAGATCAAGATGAACCCGACTTGAAGTAAGGCACAAGATGCAGACGAGCAAAAGACAAGACGCAAATCATGAAGATGCGAAAGACCTAAGGTATTGTGAGTTTTTATTTTTACCGATCTCGGCGTTTGGAGATGATCGGTTAGGGAAATTATTTTCTAGTTTTAACCGTACTATAAGAGAGGTGGCGAAAGTCCTCTCTTTATCTCCAACACAAACTGAGAAACCTAGGTCAATGCATTGCATCTTTTTGGTTGGATTTGGTTTTGAACTTATTTGAAAAATCTGGTTTTTCAGTTCAGTTTTTGACAGTAGAAGAGTTTTTCATTTTTATAGAAAGATCTAGGCAGATCTGACTTTTTCTTTTGTTGACAAAAATGTAGCCCTTGAAATTATCTTTCAAACGAGCTATTAAACACCTCTTTTGGATTTCTGGATTTAAAGTTATCTCTGTTTTTGTTTATGCTGACTGTCAGTTTGCTGAACTCACTATCAGTTTGAATGTCAGTTTGATTAAACTGACAATTGTCTAGAGAGGGTGTATTTTGGGCTCAAAATTTTTGTACTAAACTGACTGTCAGTTTGTCCATACTGACTGTCAGTTGGGGTTTCGACCACTGAGGTTTTAACTGAGTTTCTATTTGGTTTTAGTCGAGTTAGTGGTCGAACTGACTGTCAGTTTGCATAACTAACTGTCAGTTGTGGGTTTCAGCTTTCCTTTTACGACCACGAACGGCTAGCAAAGTTTATTCCGTAAATTTTGTCGGCCGTTGTGTATGTAACTGACTGTCAGTTTGCGTAACTGACTGTCAGTTTGCGTAACTGACTGTCAGTTTGAGTTGCTGATTTTCAGCCCTAGCTCTAACGGTTCTTTTGATTCTTGAGGCTATAAATAGGGGCTTTGGGCATGTATTTTATATAACAAGCAGCAGCATTTCATATACACTCTTGAGCTTTAGTTTTCTACTTAGAATCTTGATCTTTTGATCAAGTTGAGTGTTTTCCGATCCACCGAGCATTTCAGTTCTGTGCATTTTGCATTCACTTAGCTTCTCGGTGCGTGCTTGGAGGTCTAGAGAAGACCTCGCTGCCTGTTACTCTTGGTGAGTGCCCTCACCTAGACGGTTCGGAGGCGTGGCCGTTGACCTCTCCAGATCGGAGATTGTTGGAGAAGCTCGGCAAGTGTGTACAAGGCATCGGTGCTCGCCTTTCCGGAGTGGACAAGGAGCAACCACTAGTGATAATATCCTTTGTAGATATTGAGGCAAGACTCAAGTGATTTGAGTGCTTCAACAAGGATTAGTAGAGACTGGGCGAGTCTCCGATACCTTGGTAAAAATCGTGGTATTCATTCTCTTTGCTCCTTACTTATTTTTTTTGTCTTGATTTGTATTTATTTGCTTTGAGTTTTAAAGTTTTTAAAAGCCTCCTATTCACCTCCCCTCTTGTCGGCATCCTTGATCCAACAGGTGCCACTGCGGGTGGTAGTCACCTTCTTCTCCAGAATCACATCTTCACATAGAGGTTCATCTCGTTGATAGACCAAGTCTTTAATAGATGGTACTATAGTATCTGACTCATCATCCAGCATTGAAGGCTCAAAGAGTTTGAGGTGCTCAACATTAACAACTGAGTAAATATCCATGTATGGAGGTAACTCGAACTGATAAGCATTATTACCCACTTTCCGCAAAATCCGAAAAGGACCATAACGAATGGGTTTGAGCTTCTTACCTGCACCTTTAAGTCTCTCCTTACTCAGATGTAACCATACCATATCACCTTCTTGAAATTGTGCTTCAACTCGGTGCCGATCATGTCGCGCCTTGTACTTGAGTTGAGCTTTCAGTAAGTTCTGTTCAATCTCACGATGGAGTCGTTGAATACCTTCCAGGAACTTTTGTGCTCGATCCTGATCAGATGCTTCCTTGCTGTTTTGTGTTGAGGTAGGAATCACAAACGCCATGTCGTATGGACTCTGTGGTAGAAATCCTAAACAAACCTCAAACGGTGATTTTCCAGTCGAACCATGCACTGCTCGATTAAAAGCAAATTGCAGGTACGGTATGCTTTCATCCCAGGTCTTCGGGTGCTTCGAGTTATATCCTCTCAAAAGATGAACGACTGTGCGATTAACCACCTCAGTTTGACCATCAGTTTGCGGATGAAAAGCAGTACTCCTCTTCAGCTTGGTGTCCATCATCGTCCAGAGCGATCGCCAAAAGTGACTAAGGAACCGGGTATCGCGATCAGACACAATAGAGGTTGGCAGTCCGAAGTGTGTCCAAACGTGTTGAAAGAATACCCGAGCTACCTCTTCTCCCGTGATAGTCTTCCGACAAGGTATAAGAATAATTATTTTGGAGAACCGATCAACGACCACGAATAGATAGTCGCTGCCACGCCGGGTCTTAGGCAATCCTCCCAAGAAATCCATGGATATACTCTCCCATGGTCGCAATGGAACTGGCAAAGGAGTGTACAAACCTAATTTTTGGTTTACCGGTTTCGAGATGCTGCAGAGACCACAGCCTCGAACAAAACTAGCCACATCTTGCTGCATACGCGGCCAGAACACATGTCGGTGAAGATTTTGCAACATCTTTGTAACCCCAAAGTGATCAGCTACCTTCGATGTGTGCGCTCTCGCATCCATTGAATTCGAGGTGCTCCACGAGGTATGCAAAGTAAATTGCCCTTGTACAAGAGTCCTTCTCGACGAACGAACTCCGTAGGTTTCCCTGTTTCGAGCTCAGTCAGTACTGTTTGAAAATCAGGGTCTTCACTGTACATAGTGGCATAGTCATCATGACATGAGGGCTCGATCTGCATGAACGCTGATAAACAGAGGGCCGTAACTGGTGGTCGTGACAACATGTTCGCCAATTTGTTGTGTACACCCTTCTTGTACTTCACCAGATTGAACTGCTGCAGATACGACATCCACTTCATGTGCCGAGCTTGCTATAGCTTGGACTGAGTCTGCAAATATTGCAATGGTTGAGGGTCGGTGTGGACAACCGTCTCTTTACCCAAGAGATAACACCGCCAATATTTCACGGCCTGATGCAGTGCGCATAACTTCTTATCATAAGTCGGGTAGTTCTTCTGAGCTCCCTGGAATAACTGGGAGTGATATGCCACTGGTCGACCTTCTTGCATGAGCACTGCGCCCATCGCATAACCTGAGGCATCGGTTTCTAGCTCGAATGGCTTCTGGAGATTCGGCAAAGCTAACACAGGCGCCTCGCTGATCTTCCTTTTCAGCAAGAGAAACGTGTCCTCATGTTTCCCTGTCCACTCGAACTTATGATCGATCCTGGTTAATGTATGCAATGGAGAAGCCACAATCGAGAAGTGTCGGATGAACTTTCGAAGATATTGGCATGCTCCCACAAAACTACGCACATCCGTAACTGTTCGTGGTCGCGGCCACTCGCGAATTACTTTTACCTTATCTGGGTCGATTTGCAACTTACCATTGCCGACCAGGAATCCAAGGTAAAGTAGAGTTTGCTGGCTGAACTTGCACTTCTTACGGTTGAGGCGAAGTCGATGTTGCTGAAGCTGATCGAACACCTTTTCGACATGAATGAGGTGCTCATCCCACGATCGACTATAAACTAGTATGTCATCGAGGTAAACGATCACAAAGTCGTCGATGAACTGTCTCAAAACGTCATTCATAAGACGCATGAAAGTTGCCGGAGCGTTGCACAGACCAAACGGCATGACTAGCCATTCGAACAGACCTTGTCGTGTTTTGAACGCGGTCTTCCACGTATCCTCCTCTTGGATGCCGACTTGATAATATCCTGACTTAAGATCCAATTTGGAGAAGACAACAGCATGCTTCAATTGGTCTAATAGATCGTCACTACAGGGAAGGGGGTATCGGTTTTTGATGGTGATCTTGTTTAGTGCTCGGTAGTCGATGCACATACGCCAAGTCCCATCTTTCTTTGGTACTAACACCACAGGAGATCCACAAGGTGAACTACTCGGTTGAATGACACCATCGTTCAGCAACTCACCAAGTTGTATTTTGATCTCTTCATTCTCCAATACTGAGTTGCGATACATTCTCATATTGGGCAGTGTCGCATTGGACACAAGCTGAATTTCGTGCTCGACTGGACGTTTCGGCGGACGACCCTGGGTAGTCTCGAACAGATCACTGTATTTCTCCAGTAGTCCCGACAAACGACCATAATCCTCTCGGCACGCCAACGACAATGCTGGTCCAGTACCCTCACTTTGTCCAATGGGTCAAATCATGACAAGCACATACTTGTGACATGCATTAACAATCCGTTTGGCTTGATTTACGGTAATCAAGTTCGAAGTGTTGACGTGGACGTCTCTACTGATCATGAACTTAACTCTGTCTTTGGTGAGGTCGTACTCTTGCGCTCGCCGATGGAAATAAGCGTCTCGATCATACAGATATGGACTCCCAAAGATCACCTGACAGATATCGATAGGGACAACATCGCATTGCACCTCATCGATGTACCGTGCAGAGATCGCAAACTTCAACACACACTGACTCATAATTTGTTGGTTCACGTCGGATGTAAACCAACCCAGCGGATATGGTCGTGGGTGTGTGGTTGTCTTTAAACCAAGTCGTAGAACCAGTCCAGCGGAGACCAGATTCTTCTGACTTCCTGGATCGAATATTGCTGCGACCACTTCGTGCTTCACCTGGATGTTGATGGTGAACAAGTTCTCTGTTGGGTGATGGTCATTCGGTGGATCCGAACCTTTTTCCTTCGGCATTGCCATCAGAGATAAGGTCGTATCCGCCTCATTAACCAAATTCACTCGGACAACTTCTTCGTCGGGTGAAGTCGCAGTAGCCGTGGCTGTTTTTTTCCTGGTCCGTTTTTCTTTGGTCGAAGTTCAGGATGAAGCTTGTAGCATTTGTCCTTCGTATGTCCCGCGACTTGACAATATTCACAAAAAGCACCCGTGCCCGATTTTGAAGCGTTTCGGACTTGGCTTTTTCTTTGTCGAAGTCGCACTTTCCTTCGTGCTTTTGTCGCTGCGAGATTTATTCTTCTTCTCGATCGCCATAGCAGTTGTGCTCACGGTCGTAATGTCTTGGACTCCGAATAGACTTAGCTCAGTACTGATCGATTTCTAAAGTCCATATGTGTATTTCCAAAATACCTGAGGGTCAGATAGTGAGATGCCAATGACCATTGCTTGTTGCCGAAACTCTGTCATATAATCTTGGACGGTCTGGTCGCGCCGTTGGTACAATCTGTGCCAACGCTCCCATCTCTCCTCAAGGTAGCCCATCGGATAGAATTCTTGTCGCAGAAGTCGTTTAAATTGACCCCACGCAAGGTCGTTAGCTTCACCACTGGTGACAAGGGCCTTCCACCATGTCTTGGCGTGGTCCTTCATCTTCAAAGGTATAAACTTCACCTTTTGAGCACTACTGAACCCTTTCAGGTCAAAGTAGGTCTCAAGTTGATCGATCCAAGAATCCAGCTTCTCGGCATCGATCACCCCATCATATATGGGTATATCAATCTTAGTGTCGACCTTAAAAGATCTGACAGCTAAGGAGGTGTTGGCGGGGTCGTCGGTTTTGTGGTCGCCTTCGTCTTCATCTTTGTCCGCCCTGCGCAAGTCTTCACCAGTCTTCTCACCCGTAACCTTCCCTACTTCAGGAGTTACAATCATGGCCTACTGCTTAATCCAAGCTAGCACGGTTTCCATGTCGATGGAGAGCTTAGCCACTTGTTCGGCTAGATTAGCTTGAACGGAGGTATCGTCAGACATTGTCGGAGACGCGGCTGTAGGAACCGTCAATTGATCGCCTGGAGTTTCGTCGGAGGTTTTGTAACCCTGGCGAGTCTTCACCATCCACAGGATAGGAAAGTTGCTCTGATACCAACTTGATCCATTTGAGACCTAGCCTTGGTTTTCGCACTAGACTCGCCCAGATTCTAATATGCGGAATAATAGGATCTTACTCGGAAATACCGAAACCCAAAGGTTGATCGAAAACACAGCTCAAAGTAATTGCACAACTCTTTATTTCAAAGAGGGCTTTACACGTCGAACGTTAGACAAACTTGTCTACGTCGAGAGAACTATACTTGTCTAAGACTTCAATCTAGACTTGATTGTATTCGATGATCTAAACTAGTCTTATTACAAGGTATTTATAGTCCAATCGTATGAGTACGTATCAGACTCAATAACCTAAACGTATTAGACTCATATAACTAATCCAAAACAGATAAGCTTAGTTATACTCATTCGGATCGGATTACAATTCCGAACAGGGACATAATTCCTTTTCCTGGTCGCTGACCAATCCATGGTTGCGGACCCATCCATGTTTGCGAAGCCGTATGCGATCAGGACTTGGTCGCGAAGCCGCATGCGATCAGGACTTGGAGATCCTCCCGGATCAAATTTATTACAAAAATAACCAACAGTTCGAAAATTTTATAAAAATAAATCGCCACGTCAACTTGTCGAGTCCTGGACACTTGACAAGCCGCTTGTCGAGTGCCCAGGACTAGACAAGAAACCCGTTTCCATTTTGTACTAGCCAGACAATGTCCGCTCATCACAGACATTTGTCCCAAGACTCGACAAGCAACCTGTTTCATTTTGCACAAGCCAGACATTGTCCGGCCAGTACAAAATTATTTGCACATTGTGCAAAATAAACCAGAGACAAATTGATCCTTCTAGCTGTATCTGTCCAGAGCTGAGCGGACTTTGTCCGGTATGAGCGGACATTGTCCGCCATGTATAAATCCATGTTTGCAACTGTGTGTAATTGTTACTATTGACTCACGCTTTCCGGACATTGTCCGGCATGGTCGGACAAAGTCCGGCCTAACACGTTTGGTCAGCTTGTCAAGTCCTAGGCACTCAACAAGCCGGTTCCATGCGACAGGGGTCTTGTCGACTGTTCAAGACTCGACAAGTTGACGTGACGGTCCATTTCTGTAAAATTTTCGAACTGTGGGTTATTTTGTAATTAATTATTTTATATGGATTATTTATAAAAAGAATTCGACTATGTTAAGTTTGTTGCGTTGTGTGGAGTGGGAAAGACAATGGATCATCAATGAGCACGCGAGATTTACAGCGTGTGAGACGATTTGCTGGCGGTGAGAGAAAATGGGAAGAAGGAGGCGGCGGTGCTAGCAAAGAAGTGTGGCAATGAGGATTGAGGAATTACCGAATTAGGAGAGGCGTCGCCGTCCGAAGGCCTAGCCCCAGCGATGGAGAGGACGAAGGAGTGCTTGAGGGCGGCGCGGCAAGGAATTAGGAGAGGCGTCGTCACTCGAAGGCTTGGCACCGGCGACGGAGAGGACGAAGGAGGCAGTTCGGGTGGAGTAGATTCGGTGGATTTGGTGACGAGCGGCGCGGCGATGATCCATTGTCGTTCTCACTTTGTCAAGGCCCAGATCTGCGTCCCTCCTCTCCGCACGTGGCCCAAATCTTTGGCAGCACAACGATGATCCACTGACGTTCCCACTCCATCGTGGCTCAGATCTGCAATGGCGCGGCGCAAGCATGTAAGAGGAGGGCATGCTAACGGGCCGTGCCGCCATTGAGGAGGAATGAGGAGGGCGTGCTAACGTGAGATGGCGAGATGGCGAGAGGAGCATGTCGGCGTGCGGAGAGGAGGGCAAGACGAAGGCATGCGGAGGAGTAGAGAACTGAGAGGAGAGCCGAGGAGGGCGTGGGCGCGTGGCGGCGTGATAATGGGGTAGGCCGGCCCACGTGCTAATGGGCCATGCCGGCCTAGGCACGGCCCACGTTATTATGCCGTGTCGTGGTGCCCGTTGGGCCAAAGCTTGCAGCCCAGAACATCCCGTTAGCATTCGTGATGGATCGTGCCGCGTGTTGGACTTAAATGTTGTGTTTCAGGCCGACCCGGCTCAACTTACACCTCTTCTTTCATGCATTGACCAAGTGACTTGTAATAATAGGTCACAGTACATACAACACAAGAATACTCCTAATTAATTAACGATTATAATCGAAATTTGATTTACCTCTAGAAGATAATAGTTGCATTGCAAAAAAAAACTCATCTTTATATCTTTTTTATATGATGTTTGACTGATATAGGGGCCCAATCTCATCTTATTAGTATCACAAATCATAATTTCAAAACTTTATGACAGTATGGAAGAAAACTTTTCATTTATTTATAGTCTAATAACCGGTATAGCACAGGTTAGTTTTGATAAATACCAAAATACAAGTTCCATCATCTCTATTTTTAGGGTTATTTGAGAGATATTTAGCGACAATAGGAATTTAGTTCCTCGATTTTTAATTAATGTCTATGTCTCTCGTGTACGTACTCTAGTGAAATCTCCTTAGAATTGAAAAAGAGAAGGGAAAGAGAAACATATTGGTATAAAGGAAGTTGGGCTGGCAAATGTGTTATTTGTTGGGGTTTAAGATGCACACAGTAACTTTGAACGACTTGATCTTTCTTTCTTTTGCAATTCATTTGAAAAATGTTTCTGTACTTTAACAAAAAGAAATTACACAATGTTCTTTTTTTTATATCTTTATGTATTCATTTTTATAGACATATGTGTCTCTATGATCTATAATAAATGTTTTAAACAATGAAATTGGATCTGGATTCTCAGTCTTTAAGAACAAACACACATACTTGTCTTTCCCACTGCCTCAATCATCCAAAAAGAATTTAGATGATTTAAATTGATGTGAAAGAGAAATTGAGATAATTAATGATTCTATTAAAAAATTTAAATTTGTCACCCATTTTGTCTAGAATATTAATTTTAGATCTAACACATGTTTTGTATTTTTAAAGACAGAAGATACAAATCCCCAGCAAGTTTCACAAAGAATAGAGAGTAACACAGGAAAAAAAACAACAGAAATAGAAAAGTTGCAATCTTCTGAAGCATGCTTTTTGGTTTTATGCTCTAATCTAATCTATATTATTATATAATGTATACATTTTGAATTTTTAAAGTTCTTTGTTTTTGTTGTTGTTTGGTCTAAATAATATTAACCATCGATTTGAGATATCTAATATTTATTATTCTAATTTTTTGACTGAACAAATAAAATTCACCTATTAAATAATCCACACAATTAATTACATCAATAATATTTGTCTATAATCACTCATTGAACGCACATCAAAAAAGGTAAAAAAAATCTCTCAATTTTTTTTAAAATCCGAGTACCAAGATGAACCGTCAGATTTCATACATCCAATGGACAAAACACGAACAGAGCAAGTGGACTAAATTAAAATTCAAAATTCATGTTTTACATTATACTGTAGACAAAACAGTGTGAGCTCTATAAAATAAAAAAACAAAATCAAACAGAGAATGGAGAGTCCAATATAACACTGAGCATAGTCGATCGGTTTTACCTCTATATTTGGGCAAAGCTATAGTAGTGCCGTAGTTAGGACCAAAATGGCAATTACGAAAAAGATTTCATTGAATGCGTCAGGGAGAAGACAAGGCAAATGGAAGCAAATTCTATATAAAAAATTTCATTAAATGGAAGCAAATTTTTTACAGCATGATAAGACTGTATCTCATAAAATTTTTCTTAGACAAACAATCCACGACGTTTCCTACTCGTCAAGGATGTTTTAGATCCATCGTCAACAAAAGTTGCAACAAAGTAAACAAACCTAGTATATGGGGGCATCCGCGATTCCCATGCCACTAGATTAAACTCGTCCTTTAGTTGAATATTAGGATCTGTTATTAAGTCTCCCAGTGTCACCTTAGGTAGTTCTCTTCTGGCAATGCTCGTTGTACTAAGAGGACAAGGTGTCACACGCAGTGGAACAGTAGGAGAAAATACAAAGTTCGTAATGTCTATTGGATGACCTCTTTCAGAAAGAAGTTTTGGATGCTCGCCAAACATGGAGATGTTCTTCTTGACTACAGCCCTGCACCTCTTCAAGAAGCAAAGCCAACACCGAACATTCAGATTCTTCCGCAACATATCGGCTAACGTATTTGTTAAGACCAGTGACCACCCTGCTAGGTCTACCGTAAACTCACTCGCTATTGATACTAATTGCGGATGGTCTTCCGGATTTGTGCTTCCAAATGCGAGCGTCTTAAAGAAGAAGCTAAATTCCTCACTTGACAGAATATTGAGATGAAGTGGCTTCACTGTTCCAAATCTCACCAATTTTTCAAGTTTGCTTATGATAATCACCTTGCTACCCCTATCCATATGTGTTGCTAACGAATAAAACTTT
The DNA here is from genome assembly GCA_019359835.1 of Pharus latifolius. Lineage (NCBI taxonomy): Eukaryota > Viridiplantae > Streptophyta > Magnoliopsida > Poales > Poaceae > Pharus > Pharus latifolius. The sequence continues at coordinate 2,100,607 of CM033328.1, forward strand.
GCCCAATCCTCGTCATCCACGTCTGAATCAAACACAATAACAACCAAGGTCCTTCCCATCATGCACCTTTCATGCTCTACTCTCCAAAAGTTAGTTCCATCAAAGTGTAAAATCGAAGAGAAGTAAGAGCGGACCCTCTGGTCATGGCATACATGCGCCACCAAAGTTTTCTTCCCAATTTCCTGACCACCAATAACTGGAAGCACAATTGGAGCATCAAAATGGTTATGTTGCAACAAAACATTGATAATCTTCTGCTTCTCGAGATGACGACCAAACATAAAATTGTCAATGTAAAGATAGGTATCATAAGGTCTACGCGACATGCGTCCGCATCCCCCTAAAAGCATAACAAACTCCGTCATATTAGCAACAACATCTTCTAGATTTTCTAGTGCACTTTGTAGCTCATGATTGAGACCCTTGCTCTTTGTGGCTGTGCGAAAACGCTTGAGAGGACTAGCAAACGGCAACACAGATGAGGCACTCACCTCTTGTCTGATACCCTCCTTGAGGAGCTTGTACTTGAAGGTGTCCAGCACATCATAGCCTCGGTACATGGCCTCCTCTAGCATCTTCAGTTGCACTAGCATGCCAGAGTTGGTGATGTATCGCTCATCCGCCTCTTCGACGACCGTGTGAACTCTCAACAACAGATGCTTTAACCTTTCCATCTTCCTTTCCAAACATGCTTGGCTTGAATACTTGTTGATAAGAAAGGAGATGAATCGGCTGATTAGTTCACCTGCAATTGCAGATTTGGCGAGCTCCATCCCAAATTCTCCCTTATGTGAGGCAAAGAAAGGGAAGATACGTTTTTATCATTATGATACAATTACTTGCTCAAATTGTACTCTCAAGTTTGTGCTACCTTTTGTCTTCTTTTGACTGTGACTTGGAGAAAAACTTTTGGTTTGTTCTTTCACTGTGACGAGGAGAAAGAGAAAGGTTTTAATTGGACTCTGGTAAGTATGTGCCAAAATCGTGGTATGAATGACTTGACTAGTTGACCTTTCTTTCCTTAATTTTTTGATCTGATTTAATAAAGAAGTTAATTACTAAAAGACAGATACCTGGTTTTTTTTTTTTACTAAAATTCAAACACAGTTCCTTATCATCCACTTTACTCCATGATTTGTGTACAGACCTGACTGGATTGAATTTTTTTAATTAACTCATTAAAAAAAATCAAATTACACAACTAGCCTGATGGAAAAAAAATCTCAAAATTGGCCTTCAGCCTCTAGGTTAGAAGTGCGATGGGGCTTCAGTCGCTCCCCCGACCCGCGATTGAGGAGCTGGTGTAGACAATTTGCCCCGCTGGTCTAGTTCAGTGTCACGTAGACATTCAGTTGTCGATCGGAAGAGCGATTAAATCTCGCCACCTTTTCGATCACCCACCCATTGTGCGACTAAAAGCTTTCTATATTCTATAAATGAAAAACATTGTCATCTTGGGTCATCGATCATGTGCAACCGGCTTGTGATTGAAAGCTTTATATATTTTATCGATTTCCTACAAAAGAAAAAATCAGAATAACTTAAATCTAAGAGAAATAACACTTTCAGCAGTGTTGTTCCTCTAATTATATACTATACAAGAAATAAATTAGTTTTCGTACATAAAAAATATTCGTACTATCTAATACAACCATTTCATTACTTTTGGTACATCAAGAATACATAAGTTGTTATTAATATTTGATAAAAAAAAAAGAAAGTTACAAGCGTTTGGTGGTAGTCACATGAACAATTTGATCTAGTTCTATAATAGTAAAAGGTGATCAATTGTCATAGTGCTACTTGATCTGAATAGAGATATTTAGTTCGCATAGAAGAGTATTTATAATTTTCTTCTCTATTTCATTCACTCAGGGTCTAGTCATGACCTGTATTTGCATTTCTCCCTCTCATCTTCTCGACTGCAATGTACATACATCTTGCTAGCATTGTTGTAAGTCCAAGAAATATTCACTTTAATGTCACATTGACATTTGCACATAAACTCATCTTCTTCGATCCAATCATCGTCCTAGTTGAAATCCTTTGAAGGATGTGTTGTTGGGATCATGTGTTCTTGATAAGCAATAGCAAGGTCGTTTGCAATAATACATGTGTTCAAGATCATGCGTGTCAATTGACATGCTCTCCATGCAGTCGACCTTCTCATATAGTGTCTTCTTTCTGCAGAGAAGATAGAGTATCGTACGTTTTGCCTTCCAGTTCCACTCGGGGTCGAGTTAATGCAGGTAAGTGCAATTCTGAGAATCTTCTTTAGGACACTCTAGAAATCTTCTGTTATAATCGTGCTTAAAGGAAGATGTAGCAATATTCGACAACAAACTGTAGTTGCAATGACATGGTCCTGAGTTTTCGGTTTGATCCTAGAAACAAAAGAGAATAAGTAATATCATAAAAGCATCAGATAGCACTTCAATGCTAGCAGTAAAACAACTAGTAAAAGTTAGTATTGGCAGCACTTTAGCTGCTGGAAATAAGATTTACTATAGCTAGGAAAAAGGTGCTGTGAAAAGTTTTTCCCAATTGTAACTTTTTTACTCAACTATAGGTCTAATGACAAAGAGTATTTCCAATTGTAGGTTACTTTGACAGTTTGAACTTTTCCCACATGTATATTCACTTCTAATATATTATTTCAAATTGTATAACTATTTGAAATATTTTTTCCTCAACTGTAGATCCAATGACAAAGAGTATTCCCAGCTATAAGTAACTTGAAAAGTTTAAACTTTCCCACATGTATGTCTATTTGTAATACATTATTCTAAACTGCACAACTATTTAAAATAAATTATTACCAACTGATATGTCATTGAAAATTTAAACATTCAAATTTGAATATGTAAATTATTTTTAATAAATCTACCGTTGGAAATTGTGTCAATAATTAATTTTAAATATATATTTTTTCAGTAATTAGGCAACAATATAACAACTAAAACTATAATATACACACTATTCTAACACAAATCACACCACATTTTGCAACAAAATTATCAAACAAAAGATAATTGATACAATTATATATTATATTGAATTTTTTGCTTTATATAGCCATTGACAAGATTCGTAATGGTCACAAATTATTCAATTGGCAAAATCAACTTAAATAGATATAATACCTCTGAAACAATTGCGAGAAAAATAACACTTAAGAATTTTTTACACCAAATGTATGCCCATGTATAATTAATATTCTTAACTCTATATATTTTGTTCCAACTGTAACTATCAAAAGTAAAATATTTCACTTTCAAACTCCTCTTATGATGTAAAATATCTTCATTATTTCATATGCTTTTAATACCTTATTGTTAACCACCTGCATAAGAAAAGATATCGATTACAATAGTCTTGAGATAAATACAAATCAATAACTTTTGCTTTAAGTAACTTCTAGAACATATGACAATTATAATAAAAGATGGTTGGTCGATTGTTGTATAACAAATACAACTTGTTGCTTATGCGAATGAGAAAATTGTGTTGATTGTGACATGGCTTGTATACACTTGATAAAATAAATTAATCATATGACAGTGAACTATTAGTTCAATGTACAATTAACATACACTTAATATTTAAAAAATGAATAGCATGTGGATTGTGTTGATAACCTCACTTATATAAAAGTATTAAGTATTTCTACTTAGTTTCAACTAATTCTCTCGTCTTTTTCACCTGTAAGGATTGTTTTATTAAGAAAAAAATAAGACAAATGAAAAAATAATAACTAATCAGGTAAATAAAAAATTAAAATTATATATACCTAGAACATAAGATGAACCACCACCTATTGTAGTGTCATCTTGAATCTACAAGTAAAAGTTCACAATTTGTTTACTTGAATAGTATTAGTAAGTAAATAAGAGTGATTATATTAGATAGAATATACTACTTTTTCACGTGATCATGTGATTAACCTTGTGCCAACCCCATTTATGGGTGTCTGCATCACTACAACAAATATGATCTACTATGACAAAAATTTATAACAAAACATTATAATGTCAATCATAATAAATTACCTATGACAAATTTAGTTATTCGTCATAAATCTAAATAAGAATCCTATCTGATACTAGCCTAAAACTAGTCTCATAAGAGGACGAGGATGAAGCAGTTGACGAGTGCTATCGTTCTTTCTACAGAGTCTAGAATGTTGATCGAAGGATGCCCCGACTAGGGGGGGTGAATAGGCGGTTTTTTCTAATTTTAATTTTGATTGAGTGGTTTACAACATAAATTGCAATATCAATACACAAATGATATAGATGATAGTACAAAGTAAGTTTTGCAATACTAAAGAGACAAGAACAATAATTCAATTTCTAGAAGTATGAAGCAAGTAATAGAAGTAACTGAAAGAGATCAAATTTTTCCTGAGGTTTCGAAAATTTGCCGATTTCCACTAATCCTCGTTGAAGCACTCTTCACTAGAGCTTTTGCTTCGATTCCATTAGAGGTAGCCCTTCTCTCCGGATAGGCGAGCTCCGAGCCTTTACACCCAACCGCTGGGTCTCTCCGACACACACCGTCGATGAAGAGATCGCCGGACCTCCTGGGTTGTCTAAGTGACGGCAATCACCAAGAGTAATAGGCCTAGCACTTTGCTTGATCAACCTCAAGGCTTGAAGAACAAGTATGCAAATGCAAATGGCTCAATTTCAAACTCTTTCAACTAGCTCTCAATACTTTGCTAAAGGATTTGCTTCAAATGCAAGAAGATGTGTACGAGAGGCTTTGCAAGCTGTTGCACTGAGTTTTGGAGATGAAAATTGTGTGTGTATAGCTCCTCAAACAGTAGAGGTATATATAGTTTCAGAAAAACGGTCGTTTTCAAGAAAACTGGGCGAAAGTTGTACTGGCCGGACATTGTCCGGCCATATCCGACAATATCCGGTCAGTACAAAAAAAATGACCGTTACTCACGTGTTTTTCGATTGTCAGTAGCCGTTTAAAATATTTTGTGAAGGCCGGACGAAAGGAATTTGTCCGGACAAAAAGTCCGGACGAATGGATATGTCTCTGTTAACCCTCACGTTTAACAGCTGACAAAAACATATACAGGCCAGACGAGAGGGATTTGTCCGGACAAAAAGTCCGGACAAATGGATATGTCTCTATTGACACTCACCTTAACATCTCACTGAAAATATATAGGCCAGACAATGTCCGGCACGTCCCGGACAAAAGCCCCCGGACGGATTCATTTATCTCTGGTGTTTGCAACGAAACTTGCCACAGGAAATGTAGGACAATGTCCGGCTTATATCGGACAGTTGCTTCGGACAAGTCTCTTTGTCTCTGGTTTTGTTTTGCAATTTTTGGAGGAAGTTTGTATTGGCCAGACAACGCGAGTCTCGCTTCTATATCCACAAAGGATATCTCCACTAGGGTTGCTCCTTCTCCTCTCCGAATAGGTGAGCACCAATGCCTTTCAAAAGTCTTTGTCGGCCGCAATCGCCAAGAGTAATAAGTCATACACCTTCACTTGAATAAATCAAGTGCTAGAATCTGAAATGATGCAAATGATGCAAATGAATGCCCACATTCTAGCACTAACTTGCACAATGATGGGAGATGTGCACTAAGCACTCTTAACCTCTCACAAATGGCTCAATTTTCTCTTCTCAAATGCTCTCAAGAATTTGACTCAACTCTTAGCTCTAAATGCAATAGAGTGAATGTAAGAGGCTTGGCTAGTTTTTGCAAAGAATTTTTAAGTTGTGAAGCTTACAAAATGCTGGCCAAGTCGAGGTATATATAGCCCTCATAAAAAAACTAGCCGTTTGCTAGAAAGTGAGCAATTTTTGTATAGACCCGACTTTATCCGACCATGTCGGACAATTTTCGGGCAGTGTGAGTCAATAGTGATTGTTGCAAACGTGTCAGTTACCGTTCAACTACTTTTGTTAAGGCCGGACAAATCTCCTCTTGTCTAGACAAAAGTCCCGGACATATGTATATGTCTCTGGTTCACTTTAGGATATTGCCCTGCTCCAGAGTTTGTATAGGGCGGACAAAGTCCACTCGTGTCTAGACGGATTCACCTGGACAATTGTATTTGCCTCTGGTTTGTTTTGCTCAGCACTTGAAACACAGTTTGTGCTACCTTTTGGCTTGGAGAAAGCCTTTTGGTTTCTTCTTTGACTGTGACTAGGAGAAAGAGAAGGGTTTTAGTTGGACTATGTTAGAGTTTTTTTTATAAATAATCCACATAAAATAATTTATTACAAAAATAACCCATAGTTCGATAATTTTATAAAAATAGACCGCCACATCAGCCTGTCGAGTCCCGAACACTTGACAAGCCACTTGTCATGTCCTCAGGACTCAACAAGAAATCCGTTTTCATTTTGTACTAGCCAGACAATATCCGCTCATCACAGACATTTGTCCCAGGACTTGACAAGCGACCTGTCTCGTTTTGCACAAGCCAGACATTGTCCGGCCAGTACAAAATTATTTGCACATTGTGAAAAATGAAACCAGAGACAAATTGATCCTTCTGGCTGTATCAGTCCGGAGCTGAGCGGACTTTGTCCGGTATGAGTGGACATTGTCCGCCATGTATAAATCCACGTTTGCAACTGTGTGTAATGGTTACTATTGACTTACACTTTCGGGACATTATTCGGCATGGTCGGACAAAGTTCGGTCTGACACATTTGGTCAGCTTGTCAAGTCCTGGGCACTCGACAAGCCGGTTCCATGCGACAGGGGTCTTGTCGACTGTTCAAGACTCGACAAGTTGACGTGACGGTCCATTTCTGTAAAATTTTTGAATTGTGGGTTATTTTTGTAATTAATTATTATATGGATTATTTATAAAAAGAATTCGACTATGTTAAGTTTGTTACGTTGTGTGGAGTGGGAAAGACAATGGATCATCAGTAAGCACGCGAGATTTACAGCGTGTGAGGCGATTTGCTGGCGGTGAGAGAAAATGGGAAGAAGGAGGCGGCGGTGCTGGCAAAGAAGTGTGGCAATGAGGATTGAGGAATTACCGAATTAGGAGAGACGTCGTCGTCCGAAGGCCTAGCGCCAACGATGGAGAGGACAAAGGAGTACTTGAGGGCGGTGTGGCAAGGAATTAGGAGAGGCGTCGTCGCTCGAAGGCTTGGCACTGGCGACGGAGAGGACGAAGGAGGCAGTTCGGGTGGAGTAGATTCGGTGGATTTGGTGACGAGCGGTGCGGCGATGATCCACTGTCGTTCTCACTTCGTCAAGGCCCAGATCTGCGTCCCTCCTCTCCGCACGTAGCCCAAATCTTTGGCAGCGCGACGATGATCCACTGACGTTCCCACTCCATCATGGCCCAGATCTGTTGTGGCGCGGCGCAAGCATGTAAGAGGAGGGTATGCTAACGGGCCATGCCGCCATTGAGGAGGAATGAGGAGGGCGTGCTAATGCGAGATGGTGAGACGGCGAGAGGAGCATGCCGGCGTGCGGAGAGGAGGGCAAGACGAAGGCATGCAGAGGAGTAGAGAACTGATAGGAGAGCCGAGGAGGGCGTGGGGGTGTGGCGGCGTGCTAACGGGGTGGACCGGCCTACGTGCTAACGGGGTGTGCCGGCCGGGGCACGGCCCACGTTACTGTGTCGTGCCATGCTGCTTGTTAGGCTAAAGCCTGCAGCCCAGAACAGCCCGTTAGCGTTCTTGATGGATCGTACCACGTGTTGGACTAAAATGTCGTGTTTCGAGCTGGCCCGGTTCAACTTACACCTTTACTTTCATGCATCGACCGAGTGACCTGTAATAATAGGTCACAATACATACAACACAAGAATACTCCTAATTAATTAACAATTATAATTGAAATTTGATTTTACCTCTAGAAGATAATAGTTGCATTACAAAAAAAACTCATCTTTATATCTTTTTTATATGATGTTTCACTGACATATAGGCTCAATCTCATCTTATCAGTACCACAAATCATAATTTCAAAACTTTATACAAGCATGGAAGAAAACTTCTCATTTATTTATAGTCTAATAACTGGTATAGCACAGGTTAGTTTTGATAAATACCAAAATAGAAGTTCCATCATCTCTTTTTTTAGGGTTATTTGAGAGATATTTAGTGACAATAGGAATTTAATTCCTCGATTTTTAATTAACGTCTATGTCTCTCGTGTACGTACTCTAGTGAAATCTCCTCCGAATTGAAAAAGAGAAGGGAAAGAGAAACATATTGGTATAAAGGATGTTGGGCTGGCAAATTTGTTATTTGTTGGGGTTTAAGATGCACATAGTAACTTTGAACGACTTTTATCTTTCTTTCTTTTGCAATTCATTTGAAAAATGTTTCAGTACTTCAACAAAAAGAAATTACACAAATTCTAAAGTAAATAGAGAGTTGAAACCGTTATATGCACCAATCCATAACTAAAGTTTTACTACAATGTGAAAATGGGAGCAAAACCGGCATTAGTGCATACTAAGCGGTGAGATTTAGAGAAGCGGCCCACGTTTGCATGTCTTTTTTTTATATCTTTATGTATTTATTTTTATAGATATATGAGTCTCTATGATCTGTAATAAATGTTTTAAACAAGGAAATTGGATCTGGATTCTCTGTCTTTAAGAACAAACACACATACTGCCTTTCCCACTGCCTCAATCATCCAAATAAATTTAGATGATTTAAATTGATGTGAAAGAGAAATTGAGATAACTAATGATACCATTAAAAATTTTAAACTTGTCACTCATTTTATCTATAATATTAATTTTTGATCTAACAAATGCTTTATATTTTTAAAGGCAGAAGATACAAATCCCGGCGAGGTTCACAAAAAATACAGAGTAACACAAATGAAAAAAAAAACAAAAACAGAAATAGAAAAGTTGCAATCTTCAGAAGCATGCTTTTTGGTTTTATGCTCAAATTTAATCTATACTACTATATAATATTATATATACGTTTTAAATTTTTAAAGTTCTTTCTTTTTGTTTTTGTTTAGTCTAAATAATATTAACTATTGATTTGAGATATCTAATATTTAATATTCTAAGTTTTTTTTGCCTCAACAAATTAAAACTCACCGCACAATTAATTACATCAATAATATTTGTCTATAATCGCTCATTGAACGCACATCAAATAAGGTAAAAAAATCTCTCAAAATTTTTTTTTTTTTTGAATCCAAGTACCAAGATGGACCGTCAGATTTCATACAACCAATGGACAAAACACGAACAGAGCAAGTGGACTAAATTAAAATTCAAAATTCATGTTTTACATTATACTGTAGACAAAACAGTGCGAGCTCTATAAAATAAAAAACAAAATCAAATGTTCTTCTCGAATATAACACTGAGCATAGTCGATCGGTACGACCTCTATAGTTATCAAAGCTATGTTGCCGCACATTTGGGCAAAAGCTATAGTAGTGCCATAGTTAGGACCAAAATGACAATTAAGAAAAAGATTTCATTGAATGCGTCAGGGAGAAGACAAGGAAAATGTAAGCAAATTCTATATAAAAAGTTTCATTAAATGGAAGCAAATTTTTTACAGCATTATAAGACTAGATCTCATAAAATTTTTCCTAGACAAACAATCCACGACGCTTCCTACTCGTTAAGGATGTTTTAGGGCCGTCTTCAACAAAAGTTGCAACAAAGTCAACAAACATAGTATATGGGGGTATCCGTGATTCCCATGTCACTACAGTAAACTCGCCGTTTAGTTGAATATTAGGATCTGTTATTAAGTCTGCCAGTGTCACCTTAGGTAGTTCTCTTCTGGCAATGATCGTTGTACTATGAGGACGAGATGTCAAACGCAGTGAAACAGTAGGAGAAAATACCAAGTTCGTAATGTCTACTGGATCACCTCTTTCGAAAAGAAGTTTTGGATGCTCGCCAAACATGGAGATGTTCTTCTCGAGTACAGTCCTGCACCTCTTCAAGATGCAAAGCCAAAACTGAACATTCAGATTCTTCCGCAACATATCGGCTAAAGCATTTGCTACGACCAGTGACCACCCTCCTAGGTCTACCGTAAACTCACTCGCTAATGATACTAATTGCGGATGGTCTTCCGGATTTGCGCTTCCAAATGCGAGCGTCTTAAAGAGGTAGTTAAATTCCTCACCTGACAGAATATTGAGACGAATTGGCTTCACTGTTCCAAATCTCACCAATTCTTCAAGTCTGCTTATGATAATCACCTTGCTACCCCTATCCATATGTGTTGCTAACGAATAAAACTTTGCCCAATCCTCGTCATCCACGTCTGAATCAAACACAATAACAACCAAGGTCCTTCCCATCATGCACCTTTCATGCCCTACTCTCCAAAAGTTAGTTCCATCAAAGTGCAAAATCGAAGAGAAGTGAGAGCGGACCCTCTGGTCATTGCATACATGCGCCACCAAGGTTTTCTTCCCAATTTCCTGACCACCAATAACTGGAAGCACAGTTGGAGCATCAAGATGGTTATGTTGCAACAAGACATTGATAATCTGCTGCTTCTCGGTATAACGACCAAATATAAAATTGTCAATGTAAAGATACGTATCATAGGGTCGACGCGAAATACGCTCGCATCCCCCTAAAAGTATAACAAACTCTGTCATATTAGCAACATCATCTTCTAGATTTTCTAGTGCACTTTGTAGCTCATGATTGGCACCCTTTGTGGTTGTGCGAAAACGCTTGAGAGGACTAGCAAATGGCAACACAGATGAGGCACTCACCTCTTGTCTGATACCCTCCTTGAGGTGCTTGTACTTGAAGGTGTCAAGCACATGATAGCCTCGGTACATGGCCTCCTCTAGCATCTTCAGTTGCACTAGCATGCCAGAGTTGGTGATGTATCGCTCATCCGCCTCTTCGACGACCGTGTGAACTCTCAACAACAGATACTTTAACCTTTCCATCTTCCTTTCCAAACATGCTTGGCTTGGATACTTGTTGATAAGAAAGGAGATGAATCGGCTGATTAGTTCACCTGCAATTGCAGATTTGGCAAGCTCCATCCCAAATTCTCCCATATGTGAGGTAAAGAAAGGGAAGATACTTTTTTATCATTATGTGGCTAAAAGGCATGAAGGCAACTGAAATCAGATACAATTACTTGCTCAACTTGTACTCTCAAGTTTGTGCTACCTTTTATCTTCTGACTGTGACTAGGAGAAAGACTTTTGGTTTCTTCTTTGACTGTGACCAGGAGAAAGAGAAGGGTTTTAGTTGTACTCTGTTAAGTTTGTGCCAAAATCGTGGTATGAATGACTTACCAGTTGACCTTTCTTTCCTTAATTTTTTTTATCTGATATAATAAAGAAGGCAATTATAAAAGACAGATACCTGTTTTTTTTTACTAAAATTCAAATACAGTTCCTTATCATCCACTTTACTCCATGATTTGTGTACAGACCTGACTGGATTGAATTTTTTTTAATTAACTCATTAAAAAAAATCAAATTACACAACAAGTCTGATGGAAAAAAAAATCTCAAAATTGGCCTTCAGCCGCTGGGTTAGAAGTGCGATGGGACTTCAATCACTCTCCCGACCTACCATTGAGGAGCTAGTGTAGACAATTTGCCCCGTTGGTCTAGTCCAGTGCCACGTAGACATTCAGTTGTCGATTGAGAGAGCGATTAAATCCCGCCACCTTTTCGATCACCCACCCATGGTGCGACTAAAAGCTTTCTATATTTTATAAATGAAAAACATTGTCATCTTGGGTCATCGATCATGTGCAACCGGCTTGTGATTGAAAGCTTTTTATATTTTATCGATTTCCTACAAAAGAAAAAATCAGAAATAACTTAAATCTAAAAGTAATAACACTTTGAGCAGTGTTGTTCTCTAATTATATGCTATATGAGAAATAAATTAGTTTTTCGTAGATAAAATATTCGTAGTATATAATACAACCATTTCATTGCTTTTGGTACATCAAGAACACATAAGTTGTTATTAATATTTGATTAAAAAAAAAGTTATAAGCGTTGGTGGTAGTCATGTGAACAATTTGAGCCAATTCTACAGTAGTAAAAGATGATCAATTGTCATAATACTACTTGATCTGGATAGAGATTATCTAGTTCACACAGGAGAGTATTTATAGTTTTCTTCTCTATTTCATTCTACTCAGGGTCTAGTCATGACATGTATTTGCATTTCTCCCCCTCATCTTCTCGATTGTAATGTACATACATCCCGTTAGCATTGTCGTAAGTCCAAGAAATATTCACTTTAATGTCACATTGACATTTGCACATAAACTCATCTTCGATCCAATCATCGTCCCAATCGACGTCCTCCGAAGGATGTGTTGTTGGGAACGTGTGTTCATGACAAGCAATAGCAAGGTCGTCTGCAACAATACATGTGTTCAAGATCATGCATGTCAATTGACATGCACTCCATGCAGTCGACCTTCTCATATAGTGTCTTCTTTCTTCAGAGAAGATAGAGTATTATACGGTTTGTCTTCCAGTTCCACTCGGGGTCGAGCTAATGCAGGTAAGTGCACTTCTGAGAATCTTCTTTAGGACACTCTAGAAATCTTCTCTTATAATTGTGCTTAAAGGAAGATGATGTAGCAATGTTCGGCAACAAACTGTAATTGCAACGACATGGTCTTGAGTTTTCAGCTTCATCTTAGAAACAAAAGAGAATAGGTAATATCGTAAGAGCATCAGATAGCACTTCAATGCTAACAGTAAAACAGCTAGTAAAAGTTAGTATTGGCAGCACCTTAGCTGCTGGAAATAAGATTTGCTACAGCTGGGGAAAAAAGTGCCGTGAAAATTTTTTCCCAACTATAATTTTTTTACCCAACTGTAAGTTTAATGGCAAAAAGTATTCCCAACTGTAGGTCGCTCGGACAGTTTGAACTTATCCCACATATATATTCACGTCTAATATATTATTCCATACTGTACAACTATTTGAACTATTTTTTCTCGCCTGTATATCTAATGACAAATAGTATTCCCAACTGTAAGTAATTTGAAAAGTTTGAACTTTCCCACATTTATGTCTATTTGTTATACATTATTCCAAACTATACAATTATTTGAAATAACTTATTATCAGTTGATCTGTCATCGAAAATTTAGACATTCAAATTTGAATATGTGAATTATTTATAGTAAATGTACCGTTGGGAATTGTGTCAATAATTAATTTTAAATATATATTTTTTCAGTAATTAGGCAACAATATAACAACTAAAACTATAATATACACACTATTCTGACAAAAATCACACCACATTTTGCAACAAAATTATCAAACAAAAGATAGCTGATATAATTATATATTATATTGAATTCTTTACTTTATATAGCCATTGACAAGATTCGTAATGGTCGCAAATTATTCAATTGACAAAATCAACCTAAATAGATATAATACCTCTGAAACAATTGCGAAAAAAATATCACTTAAGAATTCTTTACACCAAATGTATGCCCATATATAATTAATATTCTTAAACTCTATATATTTTGTTCCAACTGTAACTGTCAAAAGTAAAATATTCCACTTTTAAACTCCTCTAATACTCCTCTAATGATATAAACTATCTTCATTATTTCATATGCTTTTAATACTTTATTGTTAACCACTTGCATAAGAAAAGATATCGATTACAATAGACTTGAGATAAGTACAAATTAATAACTTTTGTTTTAAGTAATTTCTTGAACATATGGCAATTATAATAGAAGATGGTTGGTTGATTGTTGTATAATAAATACAACTTGTTGCTTATGCGAATGAGAAAATTGTATTGATTGTGACATGACTTGTATACACTTGATAAAATAAGTTAATTATATGAAAGTGAGCTATTAGTTCAATGCTCAATTAACATACACTTAATATTTAAAAAATGAATAACATGTGGATTATGTTGATAACACCTCACTTATATGAAAGTATTAAGTATTTCTACTTAGTTTCAACTAATTCTCTCGTCCCTTTCACCTGTAAGCATTGTTTTATTAAGAACAAAATAAGACAAATGAAACAATAGTAACTAATCAGGTAAATAAAAGGTTAGAATTATATATACCTAAAACATGAGATGAACCACCACCTATTATAGTGTCATCTTGGATGTACAAGTAAAAGTTCATAATTTGTTTACTTGGATAGTATTAGTAAGTAAATAAGAGTGATTATATTAGATAGAATATATTATTTTTTCACGTGGTCATGCGATTAACCTTGTGCCAACCCCATTTATGGGTGTCTGCATCACTACATCAAATATGATCTACTATGACAAATTTATAGCGAAACATTATAATGTCAATCTTAATAAATTATCAATGACAAATTTAGTTCTTCGTCATAAATCGCAATAAGAATCCTATCTGATACTAGCCTAAAACTAGTCTCATAAGAGGACGGGGATGAAGCAGTTGACGGGTGCTATCGTTCTTTCTACAGAGGCTAGAATAGAGGTGGATCATTTAAAACTAAACTAAATCAAGAACAAACAAAAACAAACCAGATGAGAGGAGAGAAAAATCTAGGAGGAATAGGGTGAAAGAAAGAGGTCGTCCATCGGGCGATAATCGATCAGTGTAAGATCTGCATGTGTATTTGTGAGTACTAGCGATCTAATCGTAATCGTTCAGTGGTCTCGCAAGAAGGCAAGAACGACTAAGACAAATACATCCATCAACGATATCAACAAATAAACACATAAAGAGATAACACTTACCACCCCAATAGCCTCTCAGCACACCAGTGTCAAAAGACCAACAGAACAACCCAGAATAATGGCTCTAGAAGCAGCAATGCCAAAGAGCCCCGACTAAAACTCCTGATCTCGGTCTCAAAACACCATGGCAGCAAAAACACAGGGGGCAATTGCCAACAACTCAGAATGGAAACTTTTGTTTTTACTCACTGATAAGAACTCAAACTTTGTTCAAGCCAATCAAACATTTTGCAATATATGTTCTAAGTCAACATGAAGAGTATTTCAAGTCAACTTTCAGAAGATTGTTTCACCACATGGAGCTCCATTATGAACCAGAATTTTAGATCAAGAAATGGCTCCAGCATCCAGATCACAAGAATTATAGCAATCAATTTCCTTAATCCTGTTTCTCATCCCCAAATAAACTAAAATGCTGAAATGCTGGACTAAAAATACCTCATACAACCCAACATAAAACATATCATGTGATCATTGAAATCAAGACAACAGCCAAGGGAATTGTCAGGATTACTGAACCCAGCTTAAACTAAAGCTCATCAAATTCAATAAATGTGCTGAGTTCCAAAAGTTATCCAACCATTAAGTAGAAGATAACACTCAAATGTTCACATAGAATTCCTGATTCTTAAGGGAAACAATCAATTGATATTAGATACTATAGCAACAATGAGTGGGAGTTAAAATAGCTAGAATTAAGTTCTCCAGAATCACAATTCCTCAATATCACCCAAGAGCAATGCTGTCAGGAACACAGAAGCAATTGAACTAACAAAAAAAATTTCATCAACCCAATTTGCACTTGCTCATTACAAAATCCAAACAGATTTAAATCTCAAAGTGAATCCAAATGAGCATTGGAATTGATCCTCCAGTGTCAATTCATTCAAGCGTCGCAAAACAATCATGCACACTTGCTAAACACTTCAAACACATATCCAGAAATTACAGTAGAATTCAATTCATTTCACAGAAATCAGAGCTCAAAGTTTGAGAGAGAACTAAAGTGCAACACTCACTGAGTTGATACAAATTAAACACTTGAGAAGAAGTGAAGACATGCCAATGAATCCCCGAAGCAATCCAACTCAATACAAATCTCACAAGAGCTATTAATCAATTTGTATCAACAATGCACTCAAATAGCAGAGAGAATAAATTTAATCACCAAGTCAAATTGATTCAAAAGGATCCACTACGAATTTTTGTTCATCACAGGGGATAAATAAAATCTCAAGTGCACTGGGCAATTGGAAATAACCACTCAAAACAGGATTACAGATACTAAATTGTGCTCAGATCATGAATGAATTAATAGCCAAATTCCAAAGCAATTCATTTTAATTGAGAATTTTCCAATTAGATGCGAAATAAGATCCTCAAGTCATCACATTTACATACAATTAAATCTCATACATACATCACATCTAGTTCATCAGAATTCAAAAACAGTGTGTGCGAAAAGTTGGCTCAAGATGTCGCTTGCGGGAGATGTTGTGGTGGTTGAAGGAGCTATGGTTATAGGAGTCGAGGTCAAGCTTGCGCCGGTTGGAGGTCGAGGTAGGTGGAGATGGCTGTGTCTCAACCCGTCAGTGCTTGGCCATAGTGGATGAAGAGGAAGCTGAGCTCAGGAAAGATGGCTAGGGCAGAAGCTTGTGGTAGACAACGCCGGTGCCGGTCCACAGGTGTGGCCGGTGGCAAATTTGGGGCTAGGGCGTGGCGCATGGTAGATCTGTGGAGGGGCTATGTGAAAATGTTAGCAAATAGCACGGCCGTAACGGCGGTGAGCTTGGAGTGCACAGATGGCACAAGGATTTTTAGGGTGGCACTGGTGGAAGCGAGCATCGCATGGGGCGGAGGAGACGGCGTCACGGAAGGAGAGGCACAAATGGGCGACAACGGCACTGCACGGATCTAGGAATCTAAGCAAGCCACATCTTACCTCTGGATTTTTCTCCCAATCTATTCACACTAATCAGAGGCGGATTCAGATTCATGGGGACTACACCATCAAAGCTCTACTGTGCCAGGCGCCGGCCCTCACCCCTCTGCCCCCCCTCTACCGCATCAGTAGGGGTGTATGATGGAAGGGTCTATAAAGGATAGAAAGCATAACACACCAGCATTCAACAAATTTCAGCAAACATGTACACTGAAATCTAAAATTTTTAGAACTGAAATTCTTTTTAGAAAAATTTCATATTTAAATCACATACATGTAAATTTTGGCAAACATGTTATACAAAACTTAAAGAGGTTCTAATTGTTTTCATCAAACAAGTATACTAAAGTCTTAAAAAGTTCTTCAGTTTTTAATCACAAACATGCAAATTTGAGCAAAACAATTTTTCAGCAAAAATTCAGCAAACATGCATACTGAAATTTGAAAATTTCAGAAATGAAAATCTTTCAGAAGTTTCAGAACCACTGTTCTAAAAATCGGAAAAAATCGCCGATTAATCGGCGATTAACATGTAGTCGGCGGGCCGCCGATTTGATTATGCGCAAATCGGCAAATTAATCGGTCAACGCGATTAATCGGTCAAAATCGGGATAATCGGCGATTAATCGGGAGGTTTGAAGAGATTTGAAGAGGTTTGAAGAGGGGAATTGGGACTCGGTGTTGTGTACCGTTGTGAAGCGACGTTCGGCTAGGTTTGACGAAGCGACGAGCTGCTGGGTCAGCCGCTGCCGTCGCCCACCGGAGGTACTGCCGTCCTCCCTCTCCTCTCCCCTTTGCTGCCCCACCGCCGCCGCCTCCCTCTCCTCTCCCCACCGCCGGCTAGGTTTGGGGAAGCGACGAGCCGCCGAGACCGCCACCGCCGCCAGGACTACTGACTCCACTGCCGTCCACCGAAGGTAACCGCCGTCCTCCCTCTCCTCTCCCCTCTGCTGCCCCAGCGCCGTCAGCCTCCCTCTCCTATCCCCACCTTCCACTTGTCCGCCGTCGCAGCCGAGGAACGAGACCTCCCTTGGTCCATCTGCCGCAAGCCGAGGAAGGAGATCTCCCTCGATCCCTCTGCTCGTCCGCCGCAGACGAGGAAGGAGATCTCCCCCGGTCCCTCCGCCCGTCCACCGCAGCCCTCCCTCGGTCCCTCCACCCGTACGCGGCAGGCGAGGAACTAGGAAAGTAGGAAGTAGATCTCTCTCTCCGCCCGTCCGCCGCTGCCGAAGAAATCTTGCTCTACGTGACTGCTTCTCTACTCAATCCCGAAATCTTCTTTTAAGTCTTTATAGTTTATACACTAACACTATGTTTTATTATGTTTTGTTTATAAGGCTTAAACATATTACATATGAAAGCCCTTATTGCCATTTGTCAATATTTTTGTTGTTGAATAATGTAAGAATATTTCTATGTTGCATATGGTTAATTGCTTCTTAGCTTGCTTCATTTATTATTGTTTGAGAATTTATTTGTTTGTTTGTTTGATTATGTATACTCTGTGATGCTGCCAATTTGTATGAATGTATGATGTAGGATCATGTTTGCTTGATGTTTGATGCTTAATGCTTACTATCTTGCTTTAATTTCTTATAGACTACTATTCAAGTCTGCCGATTAGTGTCCACCGATTAATTCCGATTAATCCCCAATTCAACCGATTAATCCCCGATTCAACCGATTAATCCCTTGTCCCCTGCTCGAAGACCGACTAGCGATTAGCGATTTCTGAAACCCTGTTCCGAACTAAAACTCTTTTCAGCAAAGTTAAGTTCTAAAATCAGAAACTTGCAAATTTTCAGCAACCATGTATAAAAGCCTGAAATTCATAACATTGTTTTGATATACTGAAATAAGAAATTGTATTTCAATTCTGAAATCAGTATAGGTGGACACATTTGCAAATCTTTACAATGCCACAATCTTAAGTTCAGGGCAGTGACATTAGGTTCTTCAGGGCAGTGACAATTTGTAATAAGGTAGTTCCATTATTGATCAAATTTGCTTAAGCAACAGGCAGATATACTCAGGAGTATTAAAAGCATCCAAGAGAGAATTTCTTAAAGAAATTTGATCAACAATAACACTCTTACTTGGATGCGCACAAACTGGAGGCAACTTTGGATTCACGGGGACTACAACCACCGGAGCTCTGCAGCGTCGAGCACCGGCCCTCGCCTCCCTCTGCCCCTCTGCTGCACCGGGCCTCACTAACCCCTTTGTCGCGCCGGGGCCACGACCCCTCGCGAAGCCCCCTTGTCGCGCGCCCGCGACCAACCTACCGATTTTCCGCGCCGCGCTGGGCCTACAATTTGCGTCCCCGTGCCAACCTCATGCCCGGCCGCTCCGCCTCCACCCTCTGCCACTGCCGCTCTGCCTCCTCACTCCGCCGCACGCCACTGCCGCTAGGGTTTTGAGGTGGGGGTGCGGTGGGGGATTGGTAGGGGATCGATGGGAGAGTAGAGGTGGGGTGCGGGGGGGATCAGTGGGAGAGAGGTGGGGGTGTCGGCCGACGGTGGGGGAGAGGCGCAGTGAGGAGATTTCAGTGGGGGAGGGATCGAAATTTTGGATTGGGAAGGGAAGTGGTGGAAGAGGGTTTTGTGGGATGGTATATACGTGGGAGGAAGGTCTTTATCTCATTTATTCTCTCAAAATAATAAACATATCGGTGAAAAATAATCTTTTCATGCTATATATTATTTATTCTAGCGGTAGATTTATTAAAAATAATCTTTTCCCAACTGACACATCGGTGAAAAATCAAAATTATATTTTCACTTGCAGGACCGCTAGTAAAAAAGTTTTCCACTTTAAAAAATATACTCAGCTGTCCCATAGATCCCATATATTTTTTTCTAAACTGATCTACAGTTTGATATATATCATTTATTTCTAGCAGTAAATCTACTAAAAATAATAACTTTTCCCAGCTAACACATCGATGAAAAATCAAAATTATATTTTCACCTACAGGACCACTAGTAAAAAAAGTTTTTTCTAGTAATTTTACAGTTTACGCTGGCCTATCATATTGTAGTGCATACAAAGCTATTTATATGAGACAAATCGATTTATTATTTACCTTTCTGTGCCTTCTTCTCCGCACACGACTATTCGTGCTCTCCATATTCAGATAGGGGAATAACAAAGAGTAAGTTCAACTTTGATTGTTTTATAGTGAAATTTATAGAATGCTCGATGTGAATAATTGAAATGTTGATTTGACAATTCGGAGAAATGTTGCCTAGATGTATCTGTAAAAAGTTAAGATGTTATGCTAGAAAGACTGCTATAGTCAAAAAAGCTGAAAAATTGAAAAAACTGACATGCATTAGTAAACAAATAATATATCTTTTTCACCAGATATGAAAACTTGGGCCAACTTTTCAGACTGGAGTAGACTTTATGTAAAAGCTGGAATAGCTGAAAAGTTGAAAAGCAAAAACAAGGAAAAACTTAAAAAGTTGAAAAAAAAATGAATCATTTTGGAAAAGTCTGAAAAGGTTTTGAAAGAAATGTAGCTTGAGTCGAGCCCGAAACTTGGTTACAACGTAGTTATGCAAAACGGACCAAATTTTTGTTTTCGTTGGGCCTTTGGGAGTGGATTGTTTTATATGAGTTGGCAGTACCCAAATATACGAAGAATGCAACATGAAATGGCCGAAACAACATCTTGCATGTTTTGGACTGTTCGTTCACAAGAACCCATTTACCCATTTGTAGAGACATGAAAGTGCATCCAAACCACTCTAAAAAATTTCAAAAAAAGGTATGTAGAGAGAGAAACAATAGAGGATGAAGTCGGGTGTAGAAACTTTTCTTGGATGACCAACTGATGTGGAGATATGAAATGGCAAATCAAGGAAAAACTACGGGAAATCTGAATTTTCGGAGTTGATTTTCGTCTCGTCAAAAGGTCAAAACTTCATCAAATAAACTCAGAATGCTGCAAAAATTTGCAGGTAGGATCATTAGGTAAGCATGAACGTTTTGCAAAAAAGAATCATTCGGAAAGAGGCTTCCAATGGACAGTTATGACGAACTGTAGCTTGAGTCGAGCCCAAAGCTCAGTTTTGGCTACTTATTCAAAACGGGTCAAATTTTGATTTTCATGGGGCCTTAGGGCATGAATTTCCTCATATGAGTTGGCAGTATCTCGAGCCCAAATATATGAAGAATGCGACATGAAATGGTTGAAACGATGACTTGCACATTTCAGGCTCTTCGTTCACGGGAATCCATGTACCCATTTGTAGAGGCACTAAAAAGCGTCCAAACCACTCCGAAAAATTTCAAACAAAAGTATGTGGAGAGAAGAACATTAGAGGATGAAGTCAAATGTAGAAACTTTCCTTGGACGAGCAACCAATACGGAAATAAGAAAATGATAAATCAGGGAAAAACCACGTGAAATCTGAATTTTCAGAGCTAATTTTCTTTTTGTCAAAAGGCCAAAACTTGATCAAACGAATTCAGAATGCTAAAAAAATTAGCAGGTAGGATATTTAGGTGAGCACGAACGTTTTGCACAAAGAATCGCTTAGAAAGGGGCTTCCAAAGGAAAGTTACGACAAAATGTAGACTAAGTCAAGCCCAAAGCTTGCTTCCAGTGAACTATTGCAAAAGGGGCCAAATTTCGATTTTCATTGGGCTTTTGGGCATAGATTGCCTCGTATGAGTTGGCAGTACCCACTCGGGCCCAAATATATGAAGAATGCGACATGAAATGGCCCAAATGATGACTTGCGCGTTTCAGGCTCTTCGTTCATAGGAACCCATTTACCCATTTGTAGAGGCACGAAAAAGTATCCAAACCACTCTGAAAAATTTCAAACAAAAGCATGAGGAGAGAGGAACACTAGAGGATGAAGTCGCATGTAGAAACTTTCCTCGGACGAGCAACCAATGCAGATATACAAAAAATGGTAAATCAAGGAAAAACCACATAAAATCTTCAAACCTTCGATCCATCAAGTCAATATATACAAATGTTTTTGTTTTTCTGCAAATGATGAATAACTCAAAAACCAAAAACCTCAAACATCTGAAATAACTCTAAAGAAACCAAGACATACCAACGTATTCCTATACTACAAAAGATTAAATCCATCATGTTCATGTACAAGGCAAAAAATAGTACGTAAAAAAGAATCCGTGAACTACTGCCTCCCCCTCTTCGGCTGGCCCTTGTAGAATCAAGAATGTCAACTAGAGGGGGGTTAAATAGAAGACTTTAAAAACTTTTCGACTAAAATAATATTTGCAAGATATGAAAAAAAACTGAGTTTTCACAAAAAGATCTAAAACTATCTAAAATCAAGTTGCATTAAATAAGATAGAAAATGAAATATAATATACAACAAAGAGTAAGCGCAAACAAATAAGTCAAGGTAAATATAAAGTGTACAAGAGAGAAACAAGTGACACAACAATTTTTATCGAGGTCTCAGAGACTCGCCCAGTCTCCACTGCTCCTTTTTGAAACGCTCACACATGAGTCTTGCTTCTATATCCACGAAGAATATCTCCACTCGGGTTGCTATTTCTCCACTCCGGATAGGTGAGCACCAATGCTTTTCACAAGTCTTTGTCGGCCTCTCCGACAAACTCCAACGGAGAGATCGCGACTCTCTTCCAACAACCGTCTAGGCGATGGCAATTACCAAGAGTAATAAGTCGTACACCTTCACTTGAATAAATCAAGTGCTAGAAACTCAAATGATGCAAATGAATGCCCACACTTTAGCACTAACTTGCACAATGATGAGAGATGTGTACTAAGCACTCTTAACATCTCACAAATGGATCAATTTGCTCCTCTTCTCAAATGCTCTCAAGAATTTGACTCAACTCTTAGCTCTAGATGCAATAGAGTGAATGTAAGAGGCTTGGCTAGTTTTTGCAAAGAATTTCTAAGTTGTGAAGCTTACAAAATGCTAGCCAAGTCGAGGTATATATAGCTCTCATAAAAAAACTAGCCGTTTGCTAGAAAGTGAGCAATTTTTGTATAGACCGGACTTTGTCCGACCATGCCGGACAATGTCCGGGCAGTGTGAGTCAATAGTGACTGTTGCAAACGTGTCAGTTACCGTTCAGCTATTTTTATTAAGGCCGAACAAATCTCCTCTTGTCCAGACAAAAGTCCCGGATATATGTATATGTCTCTGGTTCAGTTTAGGATATTGTCCTACTCCAGAGTTTGTATAGGGTGGACAAAGTCCACTTGTGTCCGGACGGATTCACCTAGACAATTGTATTTGTCTCTGGTTCGTTTTGCTCAACACTTGAAACAAAGTTTGTGCTACCTTTTGGCTTGGAGAAAGACTTTTGGTTTCTTCTTTGAATGTGACTAGGAGAAAGAGAAGGGTTTTAGTTGGACTTTGTTAAGCTTGTGCCAAAATCGTGGTATGAATGATTTGACCTTTCTTCCCCTTATTTTTTTATCTGATTTAATAAAATTTGGTTTCTTCTTTGACTGTGACTAGGAAAAAGACTTTTGGTTTCATCTTTGACTGTGACTAGGAGAAAGATAAGGGTTTTAGTTGGACTATGTTAGAGTTTTTTTTATAAATAACCCACATAAAATAATTTATTACAAAAATAACCTACAATTCAAAATTTTATAAAAATAGACTGCCACGTCAGCCCGTCGAGTCTTAGACACTTGACAAGCCGCTTGTCGAGTGCCCAGAACTCGACAAGCAACCCGTTTTCGTTTTGTACTGGCCTGACAATGTCCGCTTATCACAGACATTTGTCCCAAGACTCGACAAGCGACCTGTTTTCGTTTTGCACAAGCCGGACATTGTCTGTGATGAGCGGACATTGTCTGGCCAGTACAAAATTATATGCATATTGTGCAAAATGAAACCAGAGACAAATGGATCATCTGACAGTATCTGTCCGGAGCTGAGCGGACTTTGTCTGGTATGAGCGGACATTGTCCGCTAGGTAGAAATCCACGTTTGCAATTGTGTGTAATGGTTACTATTGACTTACACTTTCCGGACATTGTCCGGCATGGTCGGACAAAGTCCGGTCTTACACGTTTGGTCGACTTGTCGAGTCCTGGGCACTCGACAAGCAGGTTCGATGTGACAGGTTGCTTGTCGACTATTCAGGACTCGACAGGCTAACGTGACGGTCTATTTCTGTAAAATTTTCAAACTGTGGGCTATTTGTAATTAATTATTTTATGTAGATTATTTATAAAAAGAATTCGACTATGTTAAGTTTGTGCCAAAATCGTGGTATGAATGACTTGACCTTTCATTCCTTAATTTTTTAATCTGATTTAATGAAGAAGGTAATTACTAAATGATAGATACCTGTTTTTTGTTTACTAAAATTCAAACACAGTTCCTTATCATCCACTTTACCCCATGATTTGTGTACAGACCTAACTGGATTCAATTCTTTCTAATTAACTCGTTAAAAAATCAAATTGCACAACTAGCTTGATGGAAAAAAATCTCAAAATTGACCTTCAGTCGCTAGGTTACAAGCGCGACTGGACTTCAATCGCTCCCCCAACCCTCGATTGAGGAGCTGGTGTAGACAATTTGCCCCATTGGCCCAGTCCAGTGCCATGCAGACATTCAGTCATGGATTGGGAGAGCGACTAAATCCCGCCATCTTTTCAATTGTCCACCCATTGCACGACTAAAAGCTTTCTATATTTTATAAATGAAACACATTGTCATCTTGCATCATCGATCATGTGCAACCGACTTGCGATTGAAAGTTTTTTATATTTTATCAATTTCCTCCAAAAGAAAAAATCAGAAATAACTTAAATCTAAAAGAAATAACAGTTTGAGCAGTGTTGTTCCTCTAATTATATACTATACGAGAAATAAATTAGTTTTGGTACATTGAATATAAATAGTATTGTGATCCAACCATTTCATTGCTTTTGGTACATCAAGAATACCGGAACTTGTTATTAATATTTGATAAGAAAAAAACAGAAAGTTACAAGCGTTGGTGGCAGTCACATGAATAATTGGAGCTTGTTCTACAGCAGCAAAAGGTGACCAATTGTGAAAGTTCTCTCAAGAGAGTATTTATAACATTCTTCTCTATTTCATTCCACTCAGGGTCTAGCCATGACATTTATTTGTATTTCTTCCTCTCATCTTCTTGGCTGCAATGTACATACATTCTGCTAGCATTGCCATAAGTCCAAGAAGTATTCACTTTAATGTCACATCGACATCTGCACGTAAACTCATCTTCTTCTATCCAATCATCGTCCCAGTCGAATTTCTCCGAAGGATGTGTTGTTGGGAACATGCGTCCATGGCAAAAAATAGCAAGGTCGTCTGCAGCAACACGTGTGTTGAAGATCATGCATGCCGATTGACATGCTCTTCATGCAATCGACCTTCTCATAGTGTCTTCTTTCTGCAGAGAAGATAGAGTATCGTATGCTTTGGCTTCCAGTTCCACTCGGGTTCGAGCCAATGCAGGTAAGTACACTTTTGAGAATCTTCTCTATGACACTTTAGAAATTTTTTGCTATAAATTAAAAATAAAATCTAGTGTTAATTTTAAATCAAATTATTTTTCATATTTCAAATTTATATTTTTATCTTGAAAGATCCAAATTTTAAAAGTCAAACTAAATTTCAAACTAAAACTCTAGATGGCTTCCATATTGCTTTGGAATGGAAAGGAAAGTGAAGAGTAGTGTAAAAGCCAATAATTAAAACATTGGAACTTTGTTTCTTTCATGTAGAGGTGTAAGTTGGGCCGTGTCGGGCTGGTACGGCACGAGCCTATTGGGTTGTGTCGTGCCGATCTGGGCCGTGCCAGGCCAGCCCGATAGCTCACCGGAGAGGCCTGACACGGCACAATAGCCTGCCGGTAGCAGTGCGTATCGGGCTGGCATGTTTTGAAGTGGTGGTTGAGGTCGTCATCTCGTCGACGAAGATCGTCGCAGAGGTCGTCGGAATGGCGAGGCTGCGCCATGTGGAGTGGGAAAGACTATGGATCATCGGCGTGCACGCAAGATCTACGGCATGTGAGGTAGTTCATCAACGGCGAGAGAAGATGGGAAGAAGGAGGCGAGGATTAAGGAATTACCGAATTAGGAGAGGTGTCGCCGTCCGAAGGCCTGCCACTAGAGACGGAGAGGACAAAGGAGTGCTTGTGGATGGCGTGGCGAGGAATTAGGAGAGGCGTCGCCGTTCGAAGGCCTACCGTTGGTGACGGAGAAGATGAAGGTGGTGGCTTAGGTGGAGCAGATTCGGTGGATCTGGCGATGAGCGGCGTAGCGATGATCCACTAACAGTCCCACTCCGTTGAGGCCCAAATCTGCGGCCCTCCTCTCTGCACGTGGCCCAAATCTATGATTGCACGACAATGATCCACTGCCGTTCCCACTCCATCGTGGCCCAGATCTGCGGCCCTCCTCTTCGCACGTGGCCCAGATCTGCGATGGCGCAGCGCGAGCACACGAGAGGAGGGCGTGCTAACGGGTTGTGCCATCATTGAGGAGGAATGAGGAGAGCGTGCTAATGTGAGACAGTAAGAGAAGCTTGCCGGTGTGCAGAGAGGAGGGCAAGACGAAGGCATGAAGAGGGGTAGAGGACTGAGAGGAGAGCCGAGGATGGCGTGGGCGTGTGGTGGCATGCTAACGGGGTGGGCCAACCTGCGTGCTAACGGTCCGTGTCAGCCTGGGCACGGCCCGTGTTACTGTGCTATGTCGTGCTGCCCGTTGAGCCGAGGTTTGCAACTTGGCATAGCCTGGTAACCCGTGCCGGGCTAGCACGGCCCATTAGTGTTTGTGCCAGACTGTGCCGAGTGTTGGACCAAAATGTCATGCTTTGAGCCGGCTCGACAATGACCCGACCCAACTTACACCTCTACTTTCATGCATTGACCAGGTGACCTATAATAATAGGTCACAATACATACAACACCAAGAATGCTCCTAATTAATTAACGTTTATAATTGAAATTTGCTTTTACCTCTAGAAGATAATAGTTGCATTGTAAAAAAACTCATGTTTATTTTTTTATTTGGTGTCTCATTGACATATAGGCCCACTTCCATCTTATCAACATCACAACTCATAATTTCAAAACTTTATAGTGGTATGAAAAAAAAACTTCTCGTTTATTTATAGTCTAATAACCGGTATAGCACATTTTAGATTTGATAAATACCAAAATTCAAGTTCCATCATCTCTATCTTCAGGGTTATTTGAGAGATATGTAGTGACAATAGAAATTTAGTTCCTCGATTTTTAATTAATGTCTATGTCTCTCGGGTACGTACTCTAGCGAAATCTCCTTATAATTGAAAAACAGAAGGGAAAGAGAAACATATTGGTGTAAAGGAAGTTGGGCTCGCAAATTTGTTATTTGTTGGGGTTTATGATGCACATAGTAACTTTGAACGACTTTATCTTTCTTTCTTTTGCAATTCATTTGACAAATGTTTCTGTACTTCAACAAAAAGAAATTACACAAATTCTAAAGTAAATAGAGAGTTGAAACGGTTATATGCGCCAATCCATAACTAGAGATATACAACAATGTGAAAAAGGGGAGCAAAACCGGCATTAGTTCATACTAAGTGGTGAGATTTAGAGAAGCCGCTGACGTTTGTATGTCTTTTTTTTTATATCCCTATGAATTCATTTTTATAGATATATGAGTCTTTATGATCTGTAATAAATGTTTTAACCAATGAAATTCGATCTGGATCCTCTGTCTTTAAGAACAAAACACACATACTTGCCTTTCACATCGTCTCAACCATCGAAAAGGAATTTAGATGGTTTAAATTGATGTAAAAGAAAAATTGAGATAATTAATCATTCCATGAGAAACTTTAAATTTGTCACCCATGTTATTTATAATATTAATTTTTGATCTAACACATGCTTTGTATTTTTAAAGGCAGAAGAAACAAATCCCCGGTGAGGTTCACAAAGAATAGAGAGTAACACAAATGGAAAAAAAACAAAAACATAAATAGAAAAGTCGCAATCTTCTGAAGGATGTTTTTTGGTTTTATGCTCTAATCTAATTTATACTACTATATAATTTATACGTTTTGAATTTTTAAAGTTTTTTCCTTTTGATGTTGTTTGGTCTAACTAATATTAATCATAGATTTGAGATATCAAATATTTAATATTTTAATTTTTTTTTGCCTCAACAAATTAAAACTCACCTATTAAACAATCGGCATTAGTTCATACTAATTGGTAAGATTTAGAGAACTGGTTGATGTTTGTATGCCCTTTTTTTTTTATATTGCCACGTATTCATTTTTATAGATATATGGATCTCATTTTTATAGATATATGGATCTCTATGATTTGTAATAAATGTTCTAACCAATAGAATTGGATCTGGATCCTCTATCTTTAAAAATAAAACACACATACTTGTCTTTATCACTGTCTCAACCATTCAAAAGAAATTTAAATAGTTTAAACTAATGTGAAAAAGAAATTGAGATAGTTAATCATTTCATGAGAAACTTTAAGCTTATCGCCCATTTTATTTAGAATATTAATTTTTATCTAACACATGCTTTGTATTTTAAAGGCAGAAGATACAAATCCCAGGTGAGGTTCCCAAAGAATAGAGAGTAACACAAATGAAAAAAAAAAAACAAAAACAGAAATAGAAAAGTTGCAATCTTAGAATGCTTTTTGGTTTTATGCTCAAATCTAATCTATACTACTATATAATATTAATTATTGATTTGAGATATCTAATATTTAACATTCTAAGTTTTTTTACCTCAACAAATTAAAACTCATTTATTAAACAATCCACACAATTAATTACATCAATAATATTTGTCCATAATCGCTCGTTGAACGCACATCAAATAAGGTAAAAAAAAATCTCTCAATTTTTTTTCTTGAAATCCAATTACCAAGATGGACCGTCAGATTTCATACATCCAATGGACAAATCACGAAAAAAGCAAGTGCATTAAATTTAAAATTCAAAATTCATGTTTTACATTATATTGTAGACAAAACAGTGTGAGCTCTATAAAAACAAAATCAAACAGAGAATGGAGATAGTCCAATATAACACTGAGCATAGTCGATCAGTTTTACCTCTATTGTCCTCATATTTTGGCAAAGCTATAGTAGTGCCATAGTTAGGACCAAAATGACAATTAAGAAAAATATTTCATTGAATGCGTCAGGGGAGAAGACAAGACAAATGGAAGCAAATTCTATACAAAAGGTTTCATTAAATAGAAGCACATTTTTTACAGCATTATGAGACCGGGTCTCATAAAATTTTTCTTGGACAAACAATCAACGACGCTTCCTACTCGTCAAGGATGTTTTAACTCTATCTTTAACAAAAGTTAGAGCAAAAGGAGCAAACATAGTATATGGGGGTATCCGCGATTCCCATGCCACTAGATTAAACTCGCCCTTTGGTTGAATATTAGGATATGTTATTAGGTCTCCCAGTGTCACCTTAGGTAGTTCTCTTCTGGCAATGCTCGTTGTACTATGAGGACAAGGTATCACACGCAGTGGAACAGTAGGAGAAAATGCAAAGTTTGTAACGTCTACTGGATGACCTGTTTCGTAAAGAAGTTTTGGATGCTCGCCAAACATGGAGATGTTGTTCTCGACTACAGTCCTGCACCTCTTCAAGATGCAAAGCCAAAACTGAACATTCAGATTCTTCCGCAACACATCGGCTAACGCATTTGTTAAGGCCAGTGACCACCCTCTTAGGTCTACCACAAACTCACTTGCTATTGATACTAATTGCGGATGGTCTTCCGGATTTGTGCTTCCAAATGCGAGCGTCTTAAAGAGGAAGCTAAATTCCTCACTTGACAGAAAATTGAGACGAATTGGCTTCATTGTTCCAAATCTCACCAATTTTTCAAGCCTGCTTATGATAATCACCTTGCTACCCCTATCCGTATGTGTTGCTAACGAATAAAACTTTGCCCAATCCTCATCATCCATGTCTGAATCAAACTCAATAACAACCAATGTCCTCCCCATCATGCACCTTTCATGCTCTACTCTCAAAAAGTTAGTTCCATCAAAGTGCAAAATCGAAGAGAAGTGAGAGCGGACCCTCTGGTCATTGCATACATGCGCCACCAAAGTTTTCTTCCCAATTGAATGACCACCTATAATTGGAAGCACAGTTGGAGCATCAAGATGGTTATGTTGCAACAAGACATTGATAATCTGCTGCTTCTCGATACGACGACCAAACATAAAGTTGTCAATGTAAAGATAAGTATCATAAGGTCTACGTGACATGCGCCCGCATCCCCCTAAAAGCATAACAAACTCCGTCATATTAGCAACAACATCTTCTAGATTTTCTAGTGCACTTTGTAGCTCATGATTGACACCCTTGCTCTTTGTGGCTGTGCGAAAACGCTTGAGAGGACTAGCAAACGGCAACACAGATGAGGCACTCACCTCTTGTCTGATACCCTCCTTGAGGAGCTTGTACTTGAAGGTGTCCAGCACATGATAGCCTCGGTACATGGCCTCCTCTAGCATCTTCAGCTGCACTAGCATGCCAGAGTTGGTGATGTATCGCTCATCCGCCTCTTCGACGACCGTGTGAACTCTCAACAACAGATGCTTTAACCTTTCCATCTTCCTTTCCAAACATGCTTGGCTTGAATACTTGTTGATAAGAAAGGAGATGAATCGGCTGATTAGTTCACCTGCAATTGCAGATTTGGCGAGCTCCATCCCAAATTCTCCCTTATGTGAGGCAAAGAAAGGGAAGATACATTTTTATCATTATGTGGCTAAAAGGCATGAAGGCAACTCAAATCAGATACAATTACTTGCTCATATTGAACTCTCAAGTTTGTGCTGCCTTTTGGCTTGGAGAAAGACTTTTGTGTTCTTCTTTGACTGTGACTAGGAGAAAGAGAAGGGTTTAGTTGGACTCTGTTAAGCTTGTGCCAAAATCGTGGTATGAATGACTTGGTCTTTCTTCCCCTTAATTTTTTTTATCTGATTTAATAAAATTTGGTTTCTTCTTTGACTGTGACTAGGAGAAACAGAAGGGTTTTAATTGGATTATGTTAGAGGCTTTTTTATAAATAACCCACATAAAATAATTTATCATAAAAATAACTCACAGTTTAAAAACTTTACAAAAATAGACCGTCATGTCAGCTTGTTGAGTCCTGACCACTCAACAAACAACCCGTTTTCATTTTGTACTGGTCGGACAATGTCCGCTCATAATAGACATTTGTCTCAGGACTCGACAAGTAACTTGTTTTCGTTTTCCATAAGCCGGACATTGTATGTGATGAGCGAACATTGTCCGACCAGTACAAAATTATTTGCACATTGTGCAAAATGAAACTAAAGACAAATGGATCCGTCTGACGATATCTGTCTGGAGATGAGCGGACTTTGTCCGATATGAGCGGACATTGTCTGCCATGTATAAATCCACATTTGCAACTGCGTGTAATAGTTACTATTGACTTACTATTTCCGGACATTGTCCGGTATGGTCGGACAAAGTCCAATCTAACACGTTTGGTCGGCTTGTCGAGTTCTGGTCACTCGACAAACTGGTTCCACGCGACAGGTTGCTTATCGAGTGTTCAGGACTCGACAAGCTGATATGATGGTCTATTTCTATAAAATTTTCGAACTGTGAGTTATTTTTATAATTAATTATTTTATGTGGGTTATTTATAAAAAGAATTCTACTATGTTAAGTTTGTGCCAAAATCGTGGTATGAATGACTTGACCTTTCATTCCTTAATTGTTTGATCTGATTTAATAAAGAAGGTAATTACTAAAAGTAAGATACCTGTTTTTTTCGTTTACTAAAATTCAAACACAGTTCCTTAGAATCCACTTTACTCCATGATTTGTGTACAGACCTAACTGGATACTCGTTAAAAAAATCAAATTGCACAACTAGCTTGATGGAAAAAAAAAACTCAAAATTGACCTTCAGTCGCTAGGTTAGAAGCGCGATTGGACTTCAGTCGCTCCCCCGATCTGCGATTGAGGAGCTGGTACAAACAATTTGCCCATTGGCTCAGTCCAGTGCCACACAGACATTTAGTCGTGGATTGGGAGAGCAACTAAATCCTGCCAGCTTTTCAGTTGCCCACCTACTGCGTGACTAAAAGCTTTCTATATTTTATAAAGGAAAAACATTGTCATTTTCATCATCGATCATGTGCAACCGACTTGCGATTGAAAGCTTTTTATATTTTATTAAATTCCTACAAAAGAAAAAATCAGAAATAACTTAAATCTAAAAGAAATAACACTTTGAGTAGTGTTGTTCCTCTAATTATATACTATATGAGAAATAAATTAGTTTTGGTGCATCGAATATTCATAGTATCATAATCCAACCATTTCATTGCTTTTGGTACATCAAGAATACAACTTGTTATTAATATTTGATAAGAAAAAAACAGAAAGTTACAAGCGTTGGTGGCAGTCATATGAATAATTGGAGCTAGTTTTAAAGCAGCAAAAGGTGACCAATTGTCATAGTGCTACTTGATCTTAATAGAAATTGACCAGTTCACTCAGGAGAGTATTTATAATATTCTTCTCTATTTCATTTCACTCAGGGTCTAACCACGACATTTATTTGTATTTCTCCCTCTCATCTTCTTGGTTGCAATGTACATACATTCTTCTAGTATTGTGGCAAACCCAAGAAGTATTTACTTTAATGTCACATCGACATCTACATGTAAACTCATCTTCATTGATCCAATCATTGTCCCAGTCAAAGTCCTCCGAAGGATGTGTTGTTGGAAACGTGCATCCATGAAAAGCAATAGTATGGTCGTCTGCAGCAACATTTATGTTGAAGATCATACATATCGATTGACATGCTCTTCATGAAATCGACCTTCTCATATAGTGTCTTCTTTCTGCAGGGAAGATAGGGTATCGTATACTTTGTCTTTCAGTTCCACTCGAGGTCGAGCCAATGCAGGTAAATACACTTTTGAGAAGCTTATTTAGCACACTTTACAAATCTTCTCCTATAAATTAAAATAAAATCTAGTGTTAATTTAAATCAAATTATTTTTCATATTTCATATTTATATTTTTATCTTGAAAGATCCAAATTTTAAAAGTCAAATTAAATTTCCAACTAAAACTCTAGATGGCTGCCATATTGCTTTGCAATGGAAAAGAAAGGGAAGAGTAGTGTAAAAGCCAATAATTAAAACATTGGAACTTTGTTTCTTTCATGTAGAGGTGTAAGTTAGGCTGTGCGGGGCTGGCATGGCACAGGCCCATCAGGCCGATAGCTTGGGCCGTGTTGTGCCGAGCCAGTCCTGTCCAGTCCGGTAGCTCGGCGGAGAGACCCAGCACGACACGATAGCCCGCGGGCCACAGTGCATACTGGGCTAGAATGGGCACGGCTTGTTTCGAAGTGGTGGTTGAGGTCATTGTTAAGTCGACGAAGATCGTCGTAGAGGTAATCATAGTGGCGAGGCCGCGCTGTGTGGAGTGGGAAAGATAGTGGATCATCGGCGAGCACTGAGATCTACGACATGTGAGGCGGTCTGCCGACAGTGAGAGAAGATGGGAAGAAGAAGGAGGCGGCGACGCTAGCAAAGAAGTGTGGTGATGAGGATTGAGGAATTACTAAATGAGGAGAGGTGTCGCCGTTCGAAGGCCCGGCGCCAACGACGGAGAGGATGAAGGAGTGCTTGAGGGTGGCGCGGCAAGGAATTAGGAGAGGCGTCGCTGTTCGAAGGCCCGGCGTTGGTGACGGAGAGGACAAAGGAGGCGGCTCGGGTGGAGTAGATCTAGTGGATCTGGTGATGAGTGGCGCGGCGATGATCCACTGTCGTTCCCACTCCGTCGGGGCCTAGATCTGCGGCCCTTCTCTCCGCACGCGGCCCAGATCTGCGGCGGCGTGGCGCGAGCACGCGAGAGGAGGGCGTACTAACGTGATACAGTGAGTGGAGCGTGTCGGCGTGCGGAGAGGAGGGCAAGACGAAGGCATGCAGAAGAGTAGAGGACTGAGAGGAGAGCCGAGGAGGGCGTGGGTGCGTGGTGGCATGCTAACGGGGTGGGCCAGCCAGCATGCTAACGGCTGTGCCGGCTTGGGCACGGCCCGTAGTACTGTGCCGTGCCGTGTTGCCCGTTGGGCTGAGGTTTGCAGCCCGATAACCCGTGTCGAGCCAGCACGACCCGTTAAGGTTTGTGCCGAACAGTGCCGCATGTTGGACCAAAATGTTGTGTTTTAGGCCGGCCCAGCAATGACTCAGCCCAACTTAACCTCTAGTTTCATGCATTGACTGGGTGACCTATAATAATAGGTCACAATACATACAACACCAAGAATACTCCTAATTAATTAACGATTATAATTGAAATTTGATTTTACCTCTATTAGATAATTGTTGCGTTGTAAAAAAACTCATTTCTATATTCTTTTTATTTGATGTCTCATTGACATATAGACTCAATCCCATCTTATTAACATCATAAATCATAATTTCAAAACTTTATAGTAGTATAGAAGAAAACTTCTCATTTAGTTATAGTCTAATAACTGGTATAGCGCACATGTTAGTTTTGATAAATACCAAAATTCAAGTTTCATCATCTCTATTTTTAGGGTTATTTGAGAGATATTTAGTGACAATAGGAATTTAGTTCCTCGATTTTTAATTAATGTCTATGTCTCTCGGGTACGTACTCTAGTGAAATCTCCTTATAATTGAAAAACAGAAGGGAAAGAGAAACATATTGGTGTAAAGGAAGTTGGGCTCGCAAATTTGTTATTTGTTGGGGTTTAAGATGCACATAGTAACTTTGAACGACTTTATCTTTCTTTCTTTTGCAATTCATTTGACAAATGTTTCTGTACTTTAACAAAAAGAAATTACACAAATTCTAAAGTAAATAGAGAGTTGAAACTGTTATATGCGCCAATCCATAACTATGTTTTACAACAATGTGAAAAAGGGGAGCAAAACCGGCATTAGTTCATACTAAGTGGTGAGATTTAGAGAAGCCGCTGAGGTTTGTATGTCTTTTTTTTCTATATCCCTATGGATTCATTTTTATAGATATATGAGTATTTATGATATGTGATAAATGTTCAAATCAATGAAATTCGATCTGAATCCTCTGTCTTTAAGAACAAAACACACATACTTGCTTTTTCCACCGTCTCAACCATCAAAAAAGAATTTGGATAGTTTAAATTGATGTGAAAGAAAGATTGAGATAATTAATTATTCCATGAGAAACTTTAAATTTATCACCCATGTTATCTATAATATTGATTTTTGATCTAACACATGCTCTGTATTTTTAAAGGCAGAAGAAACAAATCCCCGGCGAGGTTCACAAAGAATAGAGTAACACAAATGAAAAAAAAACAAAAACATAAATAGAAAAGTCGCAATCTTCTGAAGGATGTTTTTTGGTTTTATGCTGTAATCTAATTTATACTACTATATAATTTATACGTTTTGAATTTTTAAAGTTTTTTTCTTTTGTTGTTGTTTGGTCTGACTAATATTAATCATCGATTTGAGATATCAAATATTTAATATTTTAAGTTTTTTTTTGTCTCAACAAATTAAAACTCACCAATTAAACGATCGGCACAATTAATTACATCAATAATATTTGTCTATAATCGCTCGTTGAACCCACATCAAATAAGGTTAAAAAATATTTCAATTTTTTTTTGAAATCCAAGTGCCAAGATGGACCGTCAGATTCATTGAATGCGTCAGGGGAGAAGACAAGACAAATGGAAGCAAATTCTATACAAAAGATTTCATTGAATGGAAGCAAATTTTTGACAGTATTATGAGACTGGATCTCATAAAATTTTTCTTAGATAAACAATCAACGACGCTTCCTACTTGTCAAGGATGTTTTAAGTCTGTCTTTAAGAGAACTTAGAGCAAAGTAAACAAACATAGTATATGGAGGTATCCGCGATTCCCATGTCACTACAGTAAACTCGCCCTTTAGTTGAATATTAGGATCTGTTATTACATCTCCCAGTGTCACCTTAGATAGTTCTCTTCTGGCAATGCTCGTTGAACTATGAGGACAAGGTGTCACATGCAGTGGAACAGTAGGAGAAAATGCAAAGTTCATAATGTCTATTGGATGACCGCTTTCGAAAATAAGTTTTGGATGCTCGCCAAACATGGAGATGTTGTTCTCGACTACAGTCCTGCACCTCTTCAAGATGCAAAGCCAAAACTGAGCATTCAGATTCTTCCGCAACACATCGGCTAACGCATTTGTTAAGACCAGTGACCACCCTCTTAGGTCTACCACAAACTCACTCGCTATTGATACTAATTGCGGATGGTCTTCCGGATTTGTGCTTCCAAATGCGAGCGTCTTAAAGAGGAAGCTAAATTCCTCACTTGACATAATATTGAGACGAATTGGCTTCATTGTTCCAAATCTCACCAAATTTTCAAGCCTACTTATAATAATCACCTTGCTACCCCTATCCATATGTGTTGCTAACGAATAAAACTTTTCCCAATCTTCGTCATCCACGTCTGAATCAAACACAATAACAACCAAGGTCCTCCCTATCATGCACTTTTCATGCTCTACTCTCTGAAAGTTAGTTCCATCATAGTGCAAAATTAAAGAGAAGTGAGAGCGGACCCTCTGGTCATTGCATACATGCGCCACCAAAGTTTTCTTTCCAATTGCATGACCACCAATAATTGGAAGCACAGTTGGAACATCAAGATGGTTATGTTGCAACAAGACATTGATAATCTGCTGCTTCTCGATACGACGACCAAACATAAAGTTGTCAATATAAAGATAGGTATCATAAGGTCTACGCGATATGCGTCCGCATCCCCCTAAAAGTATAACAAACTCGGTCATATTAGCAACAACATCTTCTAGATTTTCTAGTGCACTTTGTAGCTCATGATTGACACCCTTGCTCTTTGTGGTTGTGCGAAAACGCTTGGGAGGACTAGCAAACGGCAACACAGATGAGGCGCTCACCTCTTGTCTGATACCCTCCTGGAGGTGCTTGTACTTGAAGGTGTCCAGCACATGATAGCCTCGGTACATGGCCTCCTCTAGCATCTTCAGTTGCACTAGCATGCCAGAGTTGGTGATGTATCGCTCATCCGCCTCTTCGACGACCGTGTGAACTCTCAACAACAGATGCTTTAACCTTTCCATCTTCCTTTCCAAACATGCTTGGCTTGAATACTTGTTGATAAGAAAGGAGATGAATCGGCTGAGGAGTTCACCTGCAATTGCAGATTTGGCAAGCTCCATCCTAAATTCTCCCTTATGTGAGGTAAAGAAAGGGAAGATACTTCTTTATCATTATGTGGCTAAAAGGCATGAAGGCAACTCAAATCAGATCCAATTACTTGCACAAATTGAACTCTCTAGTTTGTGCTACCTTTTGTCTTCTTTTGACTGTGACTAGGAGAAAGACTTTTGGTTTCTTCTTTGACTGTGACTAGGAGAAAGAGAAGGGTTTTAGTTGGACTCTGTTAAGTTTGTGCCAAAATCGTGGTATGAATGACTTGATCTTTCTTTCCTTAATTTTTTGATCTGATTTAATAAAGAAGGTAATTACTAAATGACAGATACCTGTTTTTCTTTTACTAAAATTCAAACACAGTTCCTTATCATCCACTTTACTCAATGATTTTTGTACAGACCTGACTGGATTGAATATTTTTTAATTATCTCATTAAAAAAATCAAATTGCATAACTAGCCTTGATGGAAAAAAAAAATCTCAAAATTAACCTTCAACCACTGGGCTAGAAGTGCGATTGAGGTTCAATCGCTCCCCCGACCCACGATTGAGGAGCTGGTGCAGGCAATTTGCTCCGTTGGTCTAGTCCAGTGTCACGTAGACATTCAGTTTTGGATTGGGAGAGCGAGTAAATCCCGCCACCTTTTCGTCACCCATCCATTACATGACTAAAAGCTTTCTATATTTTATAAATGAAAAATATTGCCATCTTGCATCATCGACCATGTGCAATCGGCTTGTGATTGAAAGTTTTTTATATTTTATCAATTTCCTACAAAAGAAAAAATCAGAAATAACTTAAATCTAAAAGAAATAATACTTTGAGCAGTGTTGTTCCTCTAATTATACACTATACGAGAAATAAATTAGTTATTGTACATAAAATATTCGTAGTATCGTAATACAAACATTTCATTGCTTTTGGTATATCAAGAATACAGAACTTGTTATTAATATCTGATAAGAAAAAAAATTACAAGTATTGGTGGTAGTCACATGAACAATTGGGACCAATTCTATAACAATAAAAGATGACCAATTGTCATAATACTATTTAATCTGAATAGAGATTGTCTAGTTCGCGCATGAGAGTATTTATAGTTTTTTTTCTCTATTTTGTCTAGTTCGCTTATGAGAGTATTTATAGTTTTTTTCTCTATTTCATTGCACTCAGGGTCTAATAATAACATCTATTTGTATTTCTTCCTCTTATCTTCTTGATTGCAATGTACATACATCCTACTAACATTGTTGTAAATCCAAGAAGCATTCACTTTAATGTCACATTGACATTTGCACATAAACTCATGTTCTTCAATCCAATCATCGTCCCAGTTGAAATCCTCCGAAGGATGTGTTGTTGGGAAGTGCCCATGGCAATCAATAGCAAGGTCGTCCGCAACAACATATGTGTTCATGATCATGCATGTCAACTGACATGCTCTCTATGCAGTCAACATTCTTATATAGTGTCTTCTTTCTGGAGAGAAGATAGAGTATTGTACGTTTTGCCTTCTAATTCCACTTGGGGTCGAGCCAATACAGGTAACAAATTGTGCTAAAGGACGACCTAGAAATCTTCTCTAGAACACTCTAGAAATCTTCTCCTATAATCGTGCTTAAAGGAAGATGTAGTAGTCTTCGGCAACAAATTGTAATTGCAACAACATGGTCCTGAGTTTTCGGCTTTATCCTAGAAACAAAAGAAAATAAGTAATATCATAAGAGCATCACTATAAGATAACATTTTAATGCTAACAGTAAAACAAATGGTAAAAGTTAGTATTGAAGGAATAAGATTTGCTACAACCGGAGAAAAAAGTGTTGTGAGAACTTTTCCCAGTTGTAATTTTTTTTCTCAATTATAGGTCCAATGGCAAAAAGTATTCTCAACTATAAATTGTTTGGAAAGGTTTAACTTTTCCCACATGTATGTCCACTTATAATATATTATTCTAAACTGTACAACTATTTGAAATATTTTGTTTCTGCTATAAGCCTAATGACAAAAAGTATTCTCAGCTGTAGATCACTTGGAAAGTTTGAATTTTCTCACCTATATATCCACTTGTAATATATTATTCCAAGCTTGACAATTATTTGAAATAAATTATTATCAACTGATGTATCATTAAGAATATATTGCTGGGAACTATATCTATAATTACTTTTAAATATATATTTTTTAGTAATTAGGCAATAATATAACAACTAAAACTATGATATACACACTATTGTAAGACAAATCACATAACATTTTGTAACAAAATTATCAAACAAAAGATGACTGATACAACTATATGTTATATTGAATTCTTTGTTTTATATAGCCATTGACAAGATTTGTAATGGTTACAAATTATTCAATTGACAAAACCAACCTAAATAGATATAATACCTCTAAAATAATTGAGAAAAATATCACTTAACAATTCTTTACACCAAATGCATGCCCATATAATATTCCTAACTCTATATATTTTATTCCAACAATAATTATCAAAAATAAAATATTTCACTTTCAAACTCCTATGACGTAAAATATCTTCATTACTTCATATGTTTTTAACACCTTACTTTTAACCACCTACATAAGAAAAGATATTGATTAAAATAACCTTGAGATAAATACAAGTCAATAACTTTTGCTTTAAGTAACTTTTAGAACATATGTCAATTATAATAAAAGATGATTGGTTAATTGTTGTATAACAAGTACAACTTATTGCTTATGCGAATGAGAAAATTGTGTTGATTGTGACATGACTTGCATACACTTGATAAAAGAAATTAATCATATGAAAGTGAGCTATTAGTTCAATGCACAATTAATATACACTTAATATTTAGAAAATGAATAACATGTAGATTGTGCTGATAATACCTCACATGTATAAAAGTATAAGTACTTCTATTTAGTTTCAACTAATTATCTTGTCCCTTTCGCATGTAAGTATTGTTTTATTAATAACAAAACAAGACAAATAAAAAAATAGTAACTAATCAAGTAAATAAAAGGTTAGAATTATATATAGTTAGAACACGAAATGAACCACCACCTATTGTAGTATCATCTTGAACCTTTAAGTAAAAGTTCACAATTTGTTTACTTGGATGGTATTAGTAGATAAATAAGAGTGATTATACTAGATAGAATAGATTACCTTTTCACGTGACCATGCAATTAACCCTATGCCAACCCCATTTATGGGTGTCTACATCATTACAACAAATATGATCTACTACGACAAAAATTTATAACCAAACATTATAATGTCAATTATAATAAATTATCTATGACAAATTTAGTTATTTGTCATAAATCTAAATAAGAACCACATATGATACTGGCCTAAAACTAGTCTCGCAAGAGAATGAAGACGAAATAATTGATGAGTGTTATCATTCTTTCTGCAGGGACTAGAATAGAGGCGGATCGATTAAAACTAAACAAAATCAAGAACAAACAAAAACAAACCAGAAGAGAGGAGACAGAAGAGAGAAATAGGGAGAAAGAAAGAGGTGATTCTTCAAGCGATAATCGATCAGTGTTAGATTTCCATGTGTATTCATTGGAACTAGTGATATAATCATAATCATTCCGTGGTCTCACAAGAAGGCGAAAACAACTAAGACAAATATATCCATCAACGATATCAACGAATAAATACGTAAAAAGATAACACTTACCACCCCAATAGCCTCCCAGCACACCAAAGTCAAAAGACCAACAGAACAACCCAGAATAATGGCTCCAGAGGCAGCAATGGCAAAGAGCCCAGACCAAAATTCCTGATCTCGGTTTCAAAACACCATGGCAGCAAAAACACAGGGGGCAATAACAGCTCAACAATAATTAGCAACAACTCAGAATGGCAACTTTTGTTTTTACTCACTGATAAGAATTGATAAGAACTCAAACTTTGGTCAAGCCAATCAAGCATTTGGCAATGTATGTTCCAAGTCAACATGAAGAGTATTTCAAGTCAACATTCAGAAGATTGTTTTACCAAATGGAGCTCCATTATGAACCAGAATTTTAGATCAAGAAATGGCTCCAGCATCCAGATCACAAGAATTATAGCAATCAATTTCCTTAATCCTGTTTCTCATCCCCAAATAAACTAAAATGCTGAAATGCTAGACCAAAAATACCTCATACAACCCAACATAAAACATATCATGTGATCATTGAAATCAAGACAACAGCCAAGGGAATTGTCAGGATTACTGAACCCAGCTTAAACACAAGCTCATCAAATTCAATAAATGTGCCGAGTTCCAAAGTTATCCAACCATTAAGAAGAAGATAACACTCAAATGTTCACATAGAATTCCTGATTCTTAAGGGAAACAATCAATTGATATTAGATACTACAGCTAAAATGAGTGGGAGTTAAAATTGCTAGAATTAAGTTCTCCAGAATCACAATTCCTCAATATCACCCAAGAGCAATGTTGTCAGGAACACAGAAGCAATTGAACTAACAAAAACAATTTCATCAACCCAATTTGCACTGGCTCATTACAAAAATGAATCAGATTTAAATCTCAGAGTGAATCCAAATGAGCACCGGAATTGATCCTCCAGTGTCAATTCAAGCATCGCAAAACAATCATTCACACTTGCTAAACACTTCAAACACAAATCCAGAAATTATAGTAGAATTCAATTCATTTCACAGAAATCAGAGCTCAAAGTTTGAGAGAGAACTAAAGTACAACACTCACTGAGTTGATACAAATTAAACACTTGAGAAGAAGTGAAGACATGCCAATGAATCCTTGAAGCAATCCAACTCAATACAAATCTCACAAGAGCTATTCATCAATTTGTATCAACAATGCACTCAAATAGCAGAGAGAATAATTTAATCACCAAGTCAAATTGATTCACAAGGATCCATTACAAATTTTTGTTCATCACAGGGGATAACTAAAATCTCAAGTGCACTGGGCACTTGGACTTAACCACTCAAAACAGGATTACAGATACTAAATTGTGCTCAGATCATGAATGAATTAATAGGCAAATTCCAGAACAATTCATTTTAATTGAGAATTTTCCAATTAGATGTGAAATAAGATCCTCAAGTCATCACATTTACATACAATTAAATCTCATACATCACATCTAGTTCATCAGAATTCAAAAACAGAGGGTGAGAAAAGTTGGCCAAAGATGTCGTTTGCGGGAGATGTTGTGGTGGTTGAAGGAGCTATGGTTATTGGAGTTGAGGTCAAGCTTGTGCCAGTTGGAGGTCGAGGTAGGTGGAGATGGCCGTATCTCAACCAGTCGGTGCTTGGCCATAGTCGATGAAGAGGAAGCTGAACTCAGGATAGACAGCTAGGGCAGAAGCTCGTGGTAGACAACACTGGTCGGCGTCCACAGGTGTGGCCGGTGGCAAATCTAGGGCTAGGGCACGGTGCACGGTAGATCTGCGGAGGAGCTGCGCGAAAACAACAGCAAATGGCACGGTATCAAGGAAGGAGTGCACCGATGGCACAAGGATTTTTAGGGTGGCGCCGGCGGAAGCGGCATCGCACGGGGCGGAGGAGACGGTGTCGAGGAAGGAGAGGCACAAATGGGCAACAACAGCATTGCATGGATCTAGGAATCTAAGCAAGCCACATCTTACCTGTGGATTTTTCTCCCAATCTATTCGCACTAACCAGAGGCGGCTTCGAATTCACGAGGACTACACCACCGGAGCTCTGCCGTGCCAGGCGCCGGTCCTCGCCCCTCTGCCCATCTACCGCATCTGGGTTTATAAAGGTTAGAAAGCATAACACACCAGCATTCAACAAATTTCAGCAAACATGAAATCTAAAATTTTCAGAACTGAAATTCTTTTCAGCAAAATTTCATATCTGAAATCACAGACATGTAAATTTCGGTAAACATGTTATACAAAACTTAAAGAGGTTCTAATTGTTTTCATCAAACAAGTATACTAAAGTCTTAAAAAGTTCTTCCGTTTTTAATCACAAACATGCAAATTTTAGCAAAACAATTTTTCAGCAAAAATTCAGCAAACATGCATACTGAAATCTGAAAATTTCAGAAATGAAAATCTTTCAGAAAGTTTCAGAACCAAAACTCTTTTCAGCAAAGTTAAGTTCTAAAATCAGAAACTTGCAAATTTTCAGCAACCATGTATAAAAGCCTGAAATTCATAATATTGTTTTGATATACTCAGATATGAAATTGTCTTTCAATTCTAAATCAGTGTAGGTGGACACATTTGCAAATCTTTACAATGCCACAATCTTAAGTTCAGGGCAGTGACAATTTGTAATAAGGTAGTTCTATTATTGATCAAATTTGCTTAAGCAACAGGCAGATATACTCAAGAGTATTAAAAGCATCCAAGAGAGAATTTCTTAGAGAAATTTCATCAACAATAGCACTCTTAC
The DNA here is from genome assembly GCA_019359835.1 of Pharus latifolius. Taxonomy (NCBI): domain Eukaryota; kingdom Viridiplantae; phylum Streptophyta; class Magnoliopsida; order Poales; family Poaceae; genus Pharus; species Pharus latifolius. The sequence goes on from CM033328.1 coordinate 2,143,985, forward strand.
TTGTGTTCGCACAAACAGGCAAATTTGGATTCACGGGGACTAACACCACTGGAGCTCTGCAGCGTCGAGCACCGGCCCTTGCTTCCCTCTGCCCCTCTGCTGCACCGGGCCTCACTAACCCCTTTGTCGTGCTGGGCCTGCCGATTTGCGTCCCCGTGCCAACCTCATGCCTGGCCGCTCCGCCTCCACCCTCTGCCACTGCCGCTCTGCCTCCTCCCTCCGCCGCACGCCACTGCCGCTAGGGTTTTGAGGTGGGGGTGCGGTGGAGAATCGATGGGAGAGCAGAGGTGGGGTGCGGTGGGGCATCGGTGGGGGTGTCGGCCGACGGTGGGAGAGAGGCGCAGTGAGGAGATTTCGGTGGGGGAGGGATCGAAATTTAGGATTGGGGAGGGAAGTGGAGGAGCGTTTTGAGGGATTGAAATTTTGGATTGGGCAGGAAGGTTTTTATCTCATTTATTTTCCTTCTCAAAATAATAAATATATTAGTTTTCTGCTGAAAATTTTTAATTTTGCGTCAAAAACATATTTTCAGATATCTCACAGATCCTATATATCTTTTTCTGAACTGACATATCGCTAAAAATAATAACTTTTCCTGACTGACATATCACTGAAAAATCAAAATTATATTTTCACCTGCAAGACCGCTGGTCAAAAAAAATTTTTCTAGTAGTTTTACATCTTATATTGGTCTACCATGTTGTAGTGCATACAGAGCCACTTATCTGAGACAAATCGATTTATTATTTACCTTCCTGTGCTTTCTTCACCCACGACAATCCGTGCTCTCCACATTCGGATAGGAGAGTAGCAAAGAGTAAGTACAACTTTGATTGTTGTATGGCGAAATTTATAGAACGCTCGATGTGAATAATTGAAATGTTGATTTGACAATTCAGAGAAATGTTGCCTAGATGTATCTGTAAAAGTTAAGATGTTATGCTGGAAAGACTGTTATAGTCAAAAAGTTTGAAAAAGGCTAACATGCATTAGTAAACAAATAATATATCTTTTTCACCAGATATGAAAACTTGGGCCGACTTTTCAGACTGGAGTAGATTTATGTAAAAGCTGGAATAGCTGAAAAGTTGAAAAGCTGGAATAGCTGAAAAGTTGAAAAGCTGAAAAGATGAAAAGATGAAAAGCAAAAAACATGGAAAACTTAAAAGGTTGAAAAAAAATGAATCATTTTGGAAAAGTTTGAAAAGGTTTTGAAAGAAATGTAGCTTGAGTTGAGCCTGAAGCTTGGTTCCAGCGAAGTTATGCAAAACGGACCAAATTTTGGTTTTTGTTGGGCCTTTGGGCATGGATTGTCTCGTATGAGTTGGCAGTACCCATTCAGACCCAAATATATGAAGAATACAACATGAAATGGCAGAAACAACGTCTTGCACGTTTTGGACTCTTTGTTCACAAGAACCCATTTACCCATTTGTAGAGGCATGAAAAAGCATCCAAACCACTCTAAAAATTTCAAAAAAAAGGTATGTAGAGAGAGAAACAATAGAGGATGAAGTGGCGTGTAGAAACTTTTCTTGGACGAGCAACTGATGTGGACATATGAAATGGCAAATCAGAGAAAAACCACGAGAAATCTGAATTTTCGGAGTTGATTTTCGTTTCGTCAAAAAGTCAAAACTTGATCAAATAAACTTGAAATGTTGCGAACATTTACAGGTAGGATCAGTAAGTAAGCATGAACATTTTGCAAAAAGAATCATTCAGAAAGAGGCTTCCAGTGGACAGTTATGACGAAATGTAGCCTAAGTCGAGCCCAAAGCTTAGTTTTGGCTACTTATTTAAAACGGGTCAAATTTTGATTTTCATGGGGCCTTAGCGCATGAATTGCCTCATATGAGTTAGCAGTACCTTGAGCTCAAATATACAAAGAATGCGACATGAAATGGTTGAAACGACCACTTGCGCGTTTTGGGCTCTTCGTTCACGGGTGCCCATTTACCCATTTGTAGAGGCACAAAAAAGCATCCAAACCACTCCAAAAAATTTCAAACAAAAGTATATGGAGAGAAGAACATTAGAGGATGAAGTCGTGTGTAGAAACTTTCCTCGGACGAACAACCAATACGGGGATATGAAAATGGTAAATCAGGGAAACACCACATGAAATCTGAATTTTCGGAGCTGATTTTCTTTTTGTCAAAAGGCCAAAACTTGATCAAACGAATTTGGAATGCTAAAAAAATTAGCAGGTAGGATATTTAGGTGAGTATGAACGTTTTGCACAAAGAATTGTTTAGAAAGGGGCTTAATTACAATGGAAAGTTACAATAAAATGTAGTCTAAGTCAAGCCCAAAGCTTGCTTCTGGCGAACTAGTGCAAAAGGGACCAAATTTCAGTTTTCGTTGGGCTTTTGGGCATGGATTGCCTCATATGAGTTGGCAGTACTCACTCGGGCCCAAATATATGAAGAATGTGACATGAAATGGCCGAAACGATGACTTGGGTGTTTCAGGCTCTTCGTTCGCATGAACCCATTTAACCATTTGCAGAGGCACGAAAAAGCATCCAAACCATTGAAAAATTTCAAACAAAAGTATGTGGAGGGAGGAACACTAGAGGATGAAGTCGTGTGTAGAAACTTTCCTCAGACGAGCAATTGATGCAGATATATGACAATGGTAAATCAAGGAAAAACCACGTGAAATCTTCAAACCTTCAATCTATCATGTCAATATATACAAATGTTTTTGTTTTTCTGCAAAAGATAAATAACTCAAAAACCAAAAACCTCAAACATCTGACATAACTCTAAAGCAGCCAAGACATACCAACATATTCTTGTACTGCAAAAGATTAAATCCATTGTGTTCATGCACAAGGCAAAAAATAGAATGTAAAAAATAATGCGTGAACTACTGCCTTCCCCTCTTCAGCTGGCCCTGATACTCAGATGGCGTGTATCAAGGGGGTGGGGGGTGATGATCCCTATTGCGACACCTCGATCCTGACTGCTGATGTCTGCGTAGTTGGGGAGGCCAACTACTGTGTGAGCTGAGTCGGTGGTGGAGCATCAGCTAGATGCAACAGCTGGGTGGGATGCTAATGTGGATCGATGCATCCTGGTGCCATGAAGGACCTCCCTGATGTAACTATGGCAGGATCAACTGCTGCGTCGAACCCTGACCCTCATCTATGGTCAAATCCTAAGCCAACCCTTGGTCAAATGAAACATGTGCGCAGCGATGTCCAACTCTTCTTTTGAAGAGTTGTTGTCAGACATGGCACATGGTTGGGGAGGCGGCGCATGCGACGAAGAAGGGCGATTGACTGGTGGTAGGTGCGAGGAAGAAGGATGATCCGCTGGCAGTGAAGGTGGAGTGATCACGTTTAGGTGAGGTGGCACGAGCACTCTAAAATCCACCAACATTTGATCTAGATGTTGCACCACATCTATCCAAGATGCCTGCATCTCTGCTCTAGGCACATTCTCACCATCATGTACCCTAACCAGCATGTCCTCTGCACTCGCAGACGGGGCTCCAATGATATCAAGCTATATGAACAACGAACATCAAATTACAAGGGTGACGATAACTGTGGAAGTAAAATTAGAGAGGGTTAGAGTACTCAGAGCAGAGTGAACATGTCTTGCTAGGCATCGGTTGAAGCCCTCCTTGATGGTAGCAGGAGGGGGGGCTCGTCAGTCACCAGTGGTGGCTGAAGCGATAATCTATACAAGGTGCACGATCAGTACCATGCAAGATAAGAAAAGTGGATGTCGTGGCTACAAGGTCTATTCTCGGCGATCGTCCATGCGTGGGCCTGATCCATCCACTCCTGTACGTATGGGTGCTGCCGATCAACGAAATCATCCTATGCACGTCCCTTCCTAGATTGCCTGCAGATAAGAAAGATTATTCACATAATTCATTTCGGAGATGGTGCATCCTAGTCCTTGTTGAACATGGTGTAAAAACTGTCAGGGCGGTTGCATAGTTATTTGCTGGCGTAGTCCGAACTAGCACATAACCCACTTTGGCGAGTACCCCTCAACCATGTGTGAGAAGAGAGAAGAATTTGGGTATGCTATCATGGACGCCATATAACACTATCATCCAGAAGTAAATCGAAGATTTGAGTGTAAGAAGGATAGCACTAGTGCATCTAATCCGTGGTCTAGCGCAAACTGAGTCTGGACCACCTCCGTCCCATAATTGGGCCATCTCTGATATTCGAGCCCACCACGAACTGATCCCGCGATACAATCGGTTGCTCGACCAAAAATTGCTCGTACCACCGCAGCTGCAATGGCATGGCGCAACCAGCGAATAGTGATGCATCCTAGTCCTTGTTGGTGGCATCGCATGAAACCTTGTACTTATGGTAGTGCATAGCCCAACCCCAACTAAACTGTGGCATGTGGCCCAGGTCGAAGTCTGCGATAACTCTAGCGAGCTGAACAAATTTTCGCTCATAGATGTCTCTGTGGGTGTCAAGGAACAACAGCCAGCCGGATAAGTACAACAAATATGCCTCAAAGTGATGTCTAAATACGTGCTCCGGAGTGCCGACTGGGAATCCAACATCACAAATGGAGTGCAGGTAGGGCTGCAGTATTCCTGCCGATTGTGCAAATCCAACAGCTGGCCCGATCCCCTGAAACTGTTGCAAGAAATTCAGATGCCAAGCAGCTCTATTGGTCACTGCAAGAACATAGGTATCACCTCTAATGGGGAGGCCAAACAGCATACTCACATCTTTGAGTGTGATAGTGAGCTCTCCGAAACTGAAATGGAAAGTGTGTGTCTTCAGCCTCCATCGATCAGCAAGTGCGGTCATCAAAGCTCTGCTGAAAGGGAATCGTTTCGCCCGATCAACCATACAGGTGAAAGGAAGCAAACTAGCCTCTAGCAAGTGAGGAGCGAACCACTCATCTAGAGGCCACATCTCCTGTGGTGTCCTCATTTGCAAAGCTGGTAGAATGGTGCACTCCAAAAGCTGATGTGTATGGTGACAGAGATTATTACCCAAGTTAAAATCACCCCTATATTTTCATGGTCGCACATATCGTTCCATAGTTGCATATACCACTCCATGGTCGCACATACCTTTCTATGGTCGCAGAAAACCATAGAAAGAGATTCAAACTACCTGGCGCTACCTTTCCATAGTCGCAGAGACCAGGGAAAGAAATAATCCAAGAGTATTTTGGACATAACCCATCAAGGATGATTAATTCACATAATTTTAATAGCTACGGGACTCTATAGTTTCGATGCTTACTGTCACAGAGTCCATAATCATACAAACATACATACATACATACATACATACATACATATATATATATATATATATATATATATATATATATATATATATATATATATATATATATATATATATATATATATATATATATATATATTACCTGCATGTATTATGGTCACGGAGACATTTGCCCGCGATCATCACATGTCGCAGAGACAAAGCCAAATATCAATACATGGTCACAGACAATACGCAACCATCCTATTGGAGACTTATACAATGATTTGGAAATCATATGGTTAAGTTACTATCCACAATAACCATTCCTTGATTCTTATGATTGTTCCCGAAATAATCATAAGTTCCTCTCCACTGATAAGATAACCATTGATAAAATAATGATAAATGTGCAATTTCCATAACCGCACGTTATGAACTGGCAAACCGCAACTAACAATTACCTGTAGCAACCGCTATGCAACAGTTTTTGACAAGTATAAAAACTGACGTCCTTTCGACAAGTATAGAAAAGATCTTTAAGGAGAGAAGAAACGGGGAAATTGATAACTATACAATACATTCTTTGTAATTCATTATTCTCATAGTGAAAAACCAACAGGAGTAGGGTTATTACTAAAACTTTGAGGACCCGAACCTGTAGAAATTTCTGTGTCATTAGATCCATACATACAGTAATTTCTCTGGTGATTGTCTGGATTGTCTCTTTACTAAACAAACTAAATTAACTAAATTCATGTAAGTTCGACTACGAACCCTGGTTCCAATCGTCGACACATGGTACTGTCGATGATGGTGATCTCCAATCAACTCCGAAAACTGTTGCTCATCTGCCATGTCTGCAGTTAGCATATATAGGTCAAAACAATGACAAGCACATACACTCATAATAGAACCAAAAACATATGATTAACTTCAAATAAAAAAATATTAAATAAAATATAACATTATTACAAACAATAGAAAATACCAAAAACACAATATTACATTGAAACATAAATTACATTACACCTGTACAAACACGTGGAAAATAGTAAATACACAATTACTAGTATAGTACACGGAATATATGCTTTAGTTCCTCATAGATATTGATGTACTGGCCACTTGAGGGCTTCGGTTTCTATTGTGACTAGATTGCGTGCAAACGGTGCATCTAAGGAGTCCATATTCGTGCTCCCCCACATCATATTGTTTTGGATCCATCTTGTTCGATGTAGGCCGGCATGGGTCACTGAAGCCTCCTGTATGGTATCCACCTAAAGGTATCTTCAGGTGATATGTCTTGGTAGTTTTCTCTCACCACAAAGCTGTGGAAGACGCCTTCCCAAGTTTTTGCCAGGTACTCCAGAGTGTAATATTTTGAGATATACTATGTTGGAGTAATTCCTGGCAGGGCATAAGGTTATGGAGTGATAACATAAGAGAAAGGAATGTGAAGCAACTGAAACTTATTGCATGTGCATTCAGTAGCTCCATTTATGATTCTATATTCATGCACCTAGCTAACTCTCAGCGTATCATGAACAAACTTGTGCCTTAGCCCAATCTCGTAATTTCCATTCAAACGACTTAGCATGGAGACTTCGTGTGACATTGCCTTACACGTCCTAAATTCAAGATAATCATGGACTTTTTAGGCCAGTGCACTAGTGGATCATCCATAAAATTTTTTGCCTCCATACTTTAGCTCTCATAGTACGCACTTGTATTGTAGAATGTCATCTCCACTATGGTTGTGAGTGGTAAATACCGCACACTATGCAGGATGAAATTGCATACCTCAGAAGGGTTTGTTATCACAAGTCTGTGTCAAGCCCCATCTATGTCATACAGCAATGATCACTTCTCCTTTGGTTTTGGTTGAATCCACTAACTAAAGCTTAGGCACCTCTTGCTGTTTTTGTCGTTGTTATTGCTGCCTTCTGACGATTCACCAAGCTCCTGGTTCTATTTCAATGTACTCTCGTCTAAAGACTTCCATATAGTTGCAAATTTCGACTCTTTATTCTATTTGGTAAGCTATTTGAACACCTGCATCAAGTGCTTACTCTTGAAACTAGTATGAAAATTTTCTCAAGATGACAAGAGCACCAACGACTCTACAGATCCTCTCATGCTAATAATGGTTCTATGCCAGATCGCATATACTTAATGGCACTCAGCATTCCTCTATTTCAATCGTGAATTAAGCATATGCGCTCACAATGTTTCACTACATCATTCTTTAATTTGCCTAAAAACCACAATCACCTGCTGTAGTTCTCCCCCTCAATGGCTGCATATGCTATGGGCAGAAACTGGTTGTTGGCATCAGTTGCCACAGTAGTCATTAGAGTACCCTCGTACTTTCCCTTCAAAAATGTTCTGTCGATTCAAAGCATGAGTCTTATGTACATAGAATATGTAATATACTACTGGAATGCCTAGAAGAATTGCCTCAACACCATGCATTAAGTTATAATTAACAAAACCATCCGAGCCAACAGCCGACGTATCCACAATTTCAGTGACTGTGCTTGGATTAGCTTCAGCGATATGCTGAAGCAATCTGGGTACAAATGTCCCAAATAGCTCCTCCAACGCCCTTTACTTGGCCCTCCACGCCTTTCCATAATTTATTTTGTACTCTTACTTTTCTGCCACATGTGTGATAATTTATTTTGGTGGCATTGAAGTATTTTCCTTCACAATCAATGATATTAGACTAGCAAAAAAAAGCAGAGGTAATATTTCTATGTTGCTGCAACATGCCTCCGCTAGACATCTATGGTATATCACTCTAGTCACCCAAAAGAAAAGCTCATCCTTTAGACGTGTGACATGGACGTACCATGGAAAATTATCAACTAAACACTTCACAACCCACAATTCTGGATTTGATTTAATCACTCAAAATGGTGTATTGAGTGAAACAACCCATGTAGTGATGTTTTTTTAACATCTTTCTTGCTTCTAAACAACTGTCCAAACTGTATGGTGCTTTCATTGAAAGATTATTTCAAATTCAGATCTTCAGAAACCACAACTTACATCCTTGTGGATAAATCAGTCCATTCACTTATATGACCTTACTATTCTATTGGTTCATCAGGAGATTCATACATATCAAATGAGTCAATGTAATCCTCGTTGAAATTCTCTTCTAATTTGGGAAAATCGTCAACTAAATCTATTTGACGATTCCCTGAATGATTTCAGTGCGTGATGCTTACATTCTGTATAGCTGTACTAGAATTGGCACTGGTAGTGGCAGTGGCACAAGTAATCATTCCCGAACTACTACTAACATAAGTCGTTCTCATTATTCTTGTTATTGAATGATTGTCTTCAGAACTATATGCACCAAAAATTTGCACATAGAGTATAAAAACTCTGATACCATACATTGGATTTTTCAAAATTCACACAAACGAACCTCAGGACTTGTCACCTTTCAGCTTCTAAAGTACTCAATTATTTACTTCTAGTAAGAAACTTTCAAACCTAATATTATTAGTCGCAAGATTAAGTTGTACTAATTCAATCAACCATATCTCTGAATCCTTGAAAGACATTAACACTAGTTGAAATATTTTGGCCATATACATGGGAACATACACTTAAATCATCACCATATGGTCCATTACGAATTGTATTGTCTCCATAATAAACACAAACTATATCAGAATGCTCCATAATCTACTCTAGTTAAATTTACGAGCTAGGTTAAGACAAAAAAATTAATATATTGAGACCATATTTCAATATGCTAAAATTTACAAAAGTATCTAATATGATGAAACTAGGGTTTCTCTCGAGGATCAAATTTTAGATAGGTCCTCATAATGGGCAATTTGAAAATTACTTTTGTTATAAGAGTGTTGGGATATATGTAAGTACTTCTAAAACATTGACTATTTCATTTAATTAAATTTGTAAACTCTAGGTCGATGTAAAACTACACGATGCGAAACTACCTATGCTAAACCCTAGGGTGAAGTGAAAAAAGAAATTTACCTATTTTAAATCCTAGGATCAAGCGAAACTATATGATATGAAACTGCATGTCCTAAATCCTAGGGTGAAACAAAAAATTAAATTTTTATCTATCCTAAATCTTATGGTGATGCGAACATTAACTCTCTAATTGTCTTAAATCCTAAGGTAGTGCAAACAATTAAATCGGTATACCACCTATGAGTTAACAAATTTTCACCTGAAGAAACGAAGAATCGACGATGAACTCTGCGAGAAACTTCCTCTCCTTCCTCCTCCTCCTTCCTTACTTTCCTTCTCTCTTTCTTCTCTTTCTTTCTTTCCTTCCTTCCTTCCCTCCCTCTCTTTCTCTCTCTCTTTCCTCCTCTCCTCTGTTTTTTTTGTTTTGTGGCCGGATTTGGATTCTAGGGTTTGAATTGAACAAAAAGATGTTGGGCCAATTTATATGTGCCTTTCAATCCCCCACTCGTTACGCAACTAAAAAAGTGGTGGGATTCAGTCACTCTCTCAGTCTGCGACTCGATGTCTGCGTGGCACTAGATTGGGTAGCAAAACAAATTTCCTACGCCAGCTCCTCAGTCGCGGGTCGGGGGAGCGACTAGAGCCCAGTCGTGCTTCTAGGCCAACGACTGAGGGCCAATTTTGAGATTTTTTTCAATTAGGTTAATTATGCAATTTGATTTTTTTAATGGGTTAATTACAAAAAATTCAACTAGATTCACCTATTCCCCGACATAGATATCTGGGAAGCCAATATATAGTCAAGGAGGGTGTCACTGGCTTTGCCATGGGTAGCATTGGTTGGGGTGGGAACGAGGGGGTGTAGGATCAAATATAGCTGTTTAGAATAGAGTGAACAGGTCTTTCAAAAATTTTTAGGCTAAAACTGAATTTTGCTGTTATGGAAATGAAATTCTTTCCGCAATCGCCCTAAAATAACTAAGAGCTTAAAAGATCAAATTTAGTTTTGCAAACTTAGAATGATATGTTAAAGGTGAAGCAATGCTAGTAAAATAAGTGCAATAAATAAAAGAAAGCAAAAGAATAAACCAAGATGACACGATGAATTTATCTTAAGTTTCTAAGACTTTGTGGGTCTCCTCTACTTCTTATTGAAGCGCTTTAATATGAGCTTTGTTTCAATTCTACTAGGATTACTCCTTCTCCACTCTGAAGAAATGATCACCAAGCCTTTCACACAATATCCGGACCTCTCTGACAATTTTTGTCAGTAGAAAGTTCACCAGCCTCTCAAAGTCGTATAGGTGATTGTGATCACCAAGAGTAATAAGTTTAAATTGTTCACTTCATACAATTAAATGTTAAGAGACTCAAGCACATGAGAAGAAACTCACACAAAACTCTCAACTCATTAAATGCTCAATGAATGCAAATAAGCCTACTATATAACCTCACTTAAATACAATGAATGAGATTTAAATACTATTGAGGTTGTTTGGGATACATATGTATGTACTTAGTTATAAGCTTTACAAAATAAGTCACAACCTATCTTTTTACAGCCCCAACAAAATCTAGTCGTTTGAAAGCTAGGGCATTTTTCCTTCATCAAACCTGTTCAAATTGGGTTTGGACATTACAAAATAAGTTATGCTCATTTTCCTATTAGCTGTATGCAGAATCACTATTTTTCAACAGGCAGAAAACAAGCCATTTTGTACATCAGACACTATCTGGGTCTAAGTGTAGATACTGTCCAAATGAGTCTGGACAGACTGTGTAATGCTTAGTATAATGAGCATAACTTTTTGTTCCGACATCAGAATTAAGTGGTCATTGGCTCTATGGAAAGCTGACACGAAGACTTACAGTTTTCTTAATATAATAAAGATCTAATTTGGCCTAGATAATTGCAAAAATTGCAAAGCATTCAGGGTCTACACACTGTCCAAACATTGTACTGGCTTTTCGGACAGATTGCGTAGTGTTTAGTAAAACATGCATAACTTTTGATTCCAACATCAAATATTGGTGATTTTTGGCTTTATAGAAAGATAACTTGAAAGGCTATAACTTCTGAAATATAAACAAGACCTAGTTTAGCTTATATCATTGTAGAAATAACAAAATATTTAGTGCAACCACTTCAAAATCTCCACGTACTAGATCTATCTTTTGCAAATTTAATCACCAATGCCTTCATCAACCATCCAAATCAACTCAAAAACATTTTAGAACTAAAATTTTGTTTAACCATGATTCTAATGATCATATGATGCAATGCATATAAGCTTCCTACACTAGATATCATCAAGCTCTCTGAGCTCCTCTTACAGTATAGCTGAAACTAGGAAACAAAATCTTGACAACCCGGCCATCTCCAAACCTCAAAATCGGTAAAATCCTAAGAAAATTATTCTTACTCTTCGATTTTATCTCAAGCGGAGCTCGTTCTTCCTTGAGAAAGTCTGTTTATGCATTCTCTCTGAAATTCTTATGCATGCCTTTCATGATGATCATATCGCTATCCAAATGGAACTAAAAATGCCATCGGAGTCTCAATTGGTTGGGTCTTTTTGGTGGAAGGGCATTTTGCATCTTTTAACCTATTTCAAAGGCATTTCTTTATGCAAGATTGGGTTAGGGATACTTGTGACTTGTGGAATGATCTTTGGACCTCTAAAATTTTAGCTCATAAATGGGCTGAATTGTTTTCCTTTTCTTCACGAAATTTGACTACTCATCAATTTTGGAGTTTGAATAGCTTGGAATCTATTTTTCATTTGCCTCTCTCGGAGCTGGCTTATAGACAATTTCAGAGTTTATTGGTGCTTCATCACGATAGCAGTGGTCTTGTTTCTTTGAATGATTGTTGGACTATCTTTGGAAGCAATTCGCATACATATAAAACCAATAAGGTTTATAAGAGATTAATGGGTTTTTCTCTCTCTCATCCCATTTTCAGTCTCTATTGGAAGACAAAGTGTATGCTTAAAATTAAGATTTTTGTTTGGATTCTCCTCTGGGAATGCCTTAATACTAGAGAGAGATTAGGAAGGAGAAACTTGCTGATCTCTTCATACGAGTGTGACTTTGCACTGATGGTTTTCTTGAATCACATTTTCATCTCTTCTTTGAATGTGCTTTTGCTCTTCAATGCTGGAATCTTGTAGGTGTCAGTTGGATTGGAAATTTGGCCAATTTTGCTATGACTGATTTACTTTGGAAACTTAAAGAAGACAATCAGAGATTCAAAGGCTTTCTAATGAAAATCATTATGTGGTCCTTGTGGAATATTTGGAAAATTAGAAATTCCAAAATTTTTAATCATCAGCCTGCGAATCTCTTTAAGTGGAAGAAAGCTCTTATATCGGATTTAAAACTTGTTGCTGTTCATTCTCGTGAAGACATTAGAGAAAAAAATTCTTAGATGGGTTGATCTTTTGTAATGATTTGATTGTTTTTTTTCCTTTTCTCTTGTAACTTGGTTTCTCTTTATAATATATTATTACTAGCAGTAGGCGGCTTGCCTACTGTCTTTCCTTCAAAAAAAAAATGGAACTAAAAACACATATTTAACAAAAAGCATTAGCCTTATAATTAAGTTTGTCATTAATTTCCAAAGCCATCAATATAATGGTGATTGACTCAACAAAGGAGCAGGGTGGGGAGGTCGTGGGATGGGGAAGGAGTGCCATAGCTGCAGGAGGCCCAGCAGTGGCTACCAACAGTGGTGGTGGGGGGAGGGGAGGTGTCAAAGGAGGGGCAATGACTCAATGGTGATGGTGTCGTAGTCGTAGAGGGTTTCCAAAGACTAGGTGGTGAAAGTTAGGAGATGTGGGGCGGTTAGGGTTTGTGGGGTGGGGGTAAGTGGATGAGAAAAAAATTATGTAGGAAGCTTCCTACACGTAGGAAAGTCCTCGAAGCCGTCGGATCTTGTGCGGACAACTCTTGGTACATTCTACCTCACTCATCTGGAACCATCCATGCGAGATTGTGTAGATCACCCCTTCAATGCTTTATTTATTTGAGAATTTGTGCAGCTTTTTAACCGGGGTAGTTGCATTACATGTAATTGTTATTTTATTAAAAAATATATACATCTATGACCGCTAGATGTAAAGGATACTCATCAACTTGGATGGAAATTGTGTAGGAGACAAGGTAAAGTTCATCATGTCTACTAGATGATCTCTTTTGAAAAGATGTTTGGATGGTTGCCAAACTTGGAGAAGTTCTTGTGAAAATCCTAGTTTTCGTGACTTGTTAATCGATCGTGGGGTGGGTCGAAATGTTAGAGCTGAAACAACTACAATGCTAGTTGGGTCGCATGGCTGACAGCAGTGCCTTAATCTATTACCGCAATATAATCCTATGATGAACATTCTGGGAATGGGTATTTTAAAATTAATTTTTTTTCAAAGACAATTTTTTTAATAGAAATATTAATAATATTGATAACAGTATTAGTGGTGCCACTAGATATATAGTACCAATAAGTTTTGAAAAAATACAAGCTATTTCTTGAGGCTTACCAACAAGTTATATAGTATCAATAGGTTTTGATAACCGTATTAGTGGTGCCTCTAGTCATATGGGGTTCATTAAGCCGTGACAAAAGGATAGTTTTTTTAGAGATAAATTAATTGGGATCAGCCAAGTGGCTGAAGCCGCGATTAAATGTTTCTAATTGCATTATTGTCCTAGTTAGAGCAAAACCTGATTAGAAGAAAACTCATCTGATATGTCGAGTTAAAAACAACTGTCAATTTAGCAAAATGCATATTTCAACATATGTTATAGTATTATATATATTAAATAATGTACATCAATTCTGAATATACATTCTTTTGATAAGAGATAAATTGATATTGTAAGAGCAAGTAGTCCTCAAATCTATCCGGATATCCAAACTCATGATGTGATAGTGATATTGCAAGAACCAAGTGTGTGGCTAACATCACAATCCCAAGTCTTGCAAAAGGGACAAGTGTATGACTGAAGTTAATTGCAAGCCTTACCTTCTAGCTAAGTTTGTCCCTTTTGTTGAGTCTATTTTGTAGAAGCAACCATTAAAAGATCTTGCTCTTAGCTACTGTAGATTTGTGAGGGTTTGAAAAAAAAGGCAGGAAAAAGATGGATGGAAAAGAAAGCCGTGGGAGAGACATAGTTACCATCATCTTCTTTTATTATATCATGTTTTATATATGAGTCCCCGTAGGATAGAGATATTGCATATCTCTCAACAATTACAGCCATGTTTCTCCAGATAATTGAATAGTTGGGAATCATTAGCTAAGTTTTCCTGCGTAATTTACCTAATATTCCGGCCTTGCGAGGATCTTAAGACTTATAGTGTTTGCACCTTCTTGCGGGGGAAAATATTGCTGGAGGTCAGGGTGGAGAAAGAGGGGGTTAGGCATGGTAGATTCACAATCTTATTTTTACATAATTTTTCATTGTATAAAATAAATAAAATTATCACCAAACTCTCTAATTATTTTTTATTTAGAAGTTAGTCTTATACTCATGATAATTTTCTACTTCCACCAAAAAAGCTTTCTGTGAATAATGGCTTGTTGCTTATTTTGTGATTTTTTATTTTTTACTTTTTACTTTTCACATTGTACACAAAACTTTGCTTTCATCAAATTTTCAGTAGGATTTTCTCCTACTGATTTCCATAAAAAAAATGACCTGGTGCTTATCATGCCAAAAACAAAATAAGTTAATTTTGTTTAACCAACACCGAAGGGTCAAGGTTGATCAATCATACGTCATTAGCGATCTTCCCTTGAAATTGAAATGAAGTATTTAGAAAGAGAAAACGACAAGTCGAAGCAAAATACTTATCTAACCCTAGGTTGAGGCTATATGTTGAGGTTTATCTTCAACAGAAGTCCAATAAATAAGAGGGCAACCGTGATTCCCACACCGCCTCAAACTCTTTGAGTAGAACAGTTGTTTTTCCTAAAAGGAAAAATTAGAAGAGGGCCCTATTCAAAATCCATTAAAGTAAAATATGTTTATGTACAAAGGATAAAAAAAAAGAAAGAAAAGAGTAACACAATTACAGGCAGAAAAAGAAGAAAAAAGTTCTGGAGGTTAAGGAATCTCATGAAAATTAAGAAACAATATTTAGACAACATCTTATTGCTAATCTCTTTTCTTCCTACTCCTTTCAACCACTCACAAAAGATCCCGGGTCAATAAATTATATGTAGAAAGATTATAAAAATGGACAAATAATTTAATTTTCTTTGAGAGAATAGACATATCATTTATGGCAACATATATTCATGAAAACTAGTTTGCTCTTTGGAAAATTCATGTTGAAGTTTCTTATTTAACCTATTAATTAGAATACAAGAGTACCAAACCCTATCATAAAGGAATATAAAGACTGGGCACATAATTTATGACTACATATATGATACATCCATGAGATTTAATTGTCACTTATCTAACTTTCGGTGCTTCCTCCTGGGTGAGACTATTTCCTGAGGTCTCTCTTGAAAACAAGACCAAGAAATAATAGTATAAGGGGGTAGTCGTGATTTGCACACCAGCTCAAACTCTGTCGGTATAATAGTAGAACATACCATTAGGTCTTCAAACGTCACCCTGGGTAATTTGCTTTTGGAAAAATCACTTTTACTATTAGGAGACGCGAGACGAAGCGGCGCCGTAGAAGACGATGCAAAATTGGTGATATATACTGAACTATCTTTCTGAAAAAGAATTTTTGGATGTTCACCAAAAATCAAGAAGTTATATTCCACCGTCCTCTTCATCCTTTTCAACATACGAAGCTCGACTAAAGGAACATACAGGAACAATCACTCAAGCGAGAGCCAAACAACTACATCAACAGGTGACTTTGTTCTTTAAAGAATTAAATTATGATGAGAATATGCTGCTACCTAATAGCTCTTATTTAATATTGATTAGATATAAAGAGGGAGAGTATAACAGGAAGGGTATAGTCACGTATGGGCCAAAGAACTTCACCAAATCTGGCCGTACACCTACTGATTGGAAAGAGAATTTCCTAAGCTTTCCAACAAGCCCAAGATCACTCGATTCCGTCAAGAATTGCAACCGCTACAACCAAAAGAACTCTGCTCGGCCTGCAGTCTGCCGACCCGCATTCGATCAGCTACTTCGACCAAACACCATTCTCAGAACAGATGTCCAATTGGATTGCATGAGTACTTGTTGGAAAGGTATTGAAAAGAGCTTTCCAAAAAATTAAGAATCATTAAATTCCAACATCGTATGCAACCAGGAGACTCAAAAGAGTAACGACTGCACAGAAGGAAAAGGTCCCGTCCGAGTCCGAATCCGAATCCGAGAAGATTAATTCCGGACTTCTTTTATCTTTATAGTATGTTAGGATTTTTATTCCGTTTTGAATTAGATTCAGATTGAAAGTCTAGTTTAAACCCTATATCTTTTGTAAATACCACCCTCTATAAAAGAGAGGCATGGTCATAGTTTTGAAACAACCACGAATTGAATACACAAATATTTTCAGAGAAGCTTTTGCTCTTGTTCTAGGGTTTGTGCTCATAAGCCACCACCTAGAATTGAGAGTTATTTTCTTTACCATTGTTCTTGTAATTTCTTCGTTGATTGCAGGAACAGTGCGTCTACTTTTGCGTGGTCAAGTAGACAACGATCAAAGCGTGTGGTTGGGCGAATTCTTTTGTCGCAGGTTGCTGTATTGACAGTGGTTGGCGCCATCGGTTCGTCAGGTTACACGAATCAACGAGTTATCAACGATCCTATGTCGTGAAGATCGGGCACCCCGTATCAGGAAGGAGTGCCATAGCTGCAGGAGGCCCAGCAGTGGCTACCGACAGTAGGGGGGGGGGGCGGGGGGGCGGGGGGGTCAAAGGAGGGGCAATGACTCAATGATAACGGTGCCGTAGTCGTAGAGGGTTGCCAAAGACTAGGTGGTGGGAGTTAGGAGGAGATGTGGGGCGGTTAGCAGTTAGGGTTTGTGGGGTGGGGGTAAGTGGATGGGACAAAAATTATGTAGGAAGCTTCCTACATGTAGGAAAGTCCTTGGAGTCGTTGGATCTCGTGCGGACAACTCTCGATACATTCCATCTCAAGCATCTGAAACCATGCATGCGAGATTCAATAGCTCTGGACACCTTCTTACGCGTAGAAGGGTTACTACACAATTTCCATCCAAGTTGGTGAGGATCCTTTACATCTAGCGGTCATAGATGTATATATTTTTTAATAAAATAACAATTACATGTCATGCAGTTTCCCCGGTTAAAAAGCTGCACAAATTCTCAAATAAATAAAGCATTGAAGGGGTGATCTGCACCAAATCCGTAATTAACTAGAAGTTCTTTACAATATATGAATTTTCTTTGGAAAAATTAGCGCCGTAGTATTTAAAGATGACCACTTTAAACAAAATACCACTGAAATGATCAAAATCAGTAAAATACCAATCAAAATTTGCACCCTTTGTGTTTTTAACATTTTTAGATTATAGAAGTTAGTTTCAACAATTTTTCCCCCTTATTCTCCCTCTGCGGGCAGCGTAGGAGAGAAGTATGAACAAAAAAAACAATTTCACAATACAGTATGAACAATTGAGTTTCCTTAATCTAATGGCGAAAATGAACCGTCAGATCTCATACATTCAATAGACAAAGTGGATTCAAAACTCAGAACTCATATTTTACATATTAGTGCATACAAAATGGAGTGAACTTCAAAAAATTAAAAAAAATATCAAACAAAGAGAATGGAGATAGTCCAATACAAAAACGTGATAGATAGCCGTAGCTATTTGAATTTTTTTTCCATATAATCCCATAAAAAAATAATTACAAAACTAATCCCTAACTTTTTAAATTTGCAAAAATAGCCCTCTGTCGCGAACCGGGCCGCGCGACTGATCTAAAAATTGAAAAAATACTTGCAAAGGTGGGATTCGAACCGTGGTCTCTCCGGAGAGAGAGCGTCTTAACCAACTAGACTACAACCAGTTTTTGTAACTTATTGATATGGCATAGTTTTATATCTTTTCAGTCGCTAGCCGGGCTAGCAACTGAAAGCATACGTGGCACGCGAACTGGGCCAGTGGAGCGTTGGGCCGTGCCACGTCATCAGTCGCTATCTGGGCTAGCGACTGAAGATCAGTCGCGCGGCCCGGTTCGCGACAGAGAGCTATTTTTGCAAATTTAAAAAGTTAGGGGTTAGTTTTGTAATTGTTTTTTTTTAAAGGGTTATTTCAAAAAAAAATTCTAGCTATTTACCGTTACATATATTAGCTAAAGTGGACCGAATTACTACTATAACTGTTGTAGTTATGTTAGCACACTTTTTGGCATAACTATAGAAGTGCCGTAGAACACTACATCTAATGCACTAGAGCCGAATTCTAGAGAAACAGTCCCCGACGCTTCCTACTCGCCGAGGATGTTTCCGGCTTCTCTTCAGCAAAAGCTGGAACAAAATGAACAAACATACTGTATGGGGTATCCTTGATTCCCATGTCACTAGGTTAAATCTCCCTTCGGTCAAATTGCAGGATTTGATATTTAGATCTCCAAATGTCAACTTAGGTAGTTCTCTTTTCGCAATGCTAGTTGTACTACAAGGACAAGGTATGAGTCGGAGCAGAGCAGTAGGAGAGAAGGTAATGTTCATCATGTCTACTGGATGATCTCTTTCGAAAAGATGTTTTGGAGAAGTTCTTGTGAAAACCTGAGATTTCGTGACTTGCTAATCGATCATGGGGTGGGTCGAAATGCTAGAGCTGAAACAACCACAATGCTAGCCGAGTCGCATAGCCGATTGCAGTGCCTTAATTAATCTATTACTGACAACATAATCCTATGACGAACGTTCAGGGAACGGATATTTTAAAATTAATTTTTTTCAAAGACAATAATACTAATAGAAATACTAATAATATTGATAACAGTATTAGTGCCACTAGTTATATAGTACCAATAAGTTCTGAAAAAAATACAAACTATTTCTTGAGGTTTACCAACAATTTATATAGTACCAATAGGTTTTGATAACGGCATTAGTGGTGCCTCTAGTCATTTGGGATTCATTAAGCCACGACAAAAGGCTAGTTTTTTTAGGGATAGATTAATTGGGATCATCCAAGTGGCTGAAGCCACGATTAAATGTTTCTAATTGCATTATTGTCCTAGTTAGAGCAAAACCTGATTAGAAGAAAACTCATCTGATATGTCGAGTTAAAAACAACTGTCAATTTAGCAAAATGCATATTTCAACATATGTTATAGTATTATATATATTAAATAATGTACACCAATTCTGAATATACATTCTTTTGATAAGAGATAAATTGATATTGTAAGAACAAGTACTCTTCGAATCTATCCGGATATCCAAACTCATGATATGATATTGATATTGCAAGAACCAAGTGTGTGGCTAACATCACAATCCCAAGTCTTGCAAAAGGGACAAATGTATGACTGAAGTTAATTGCGAGCCTTACCTTCTAGCTAAGTTTGTCCCTTTTGTTGAGTCTATTTTGTAGAAGCCACCATAAAAAGATCTTGCTCTGAGTTACTGTAGATTTGTTGTGGTTTGCAAAAAGAGGCAGGAAAAAGATGGATGGAAAAGAAAGCCGTGGGAGAGACATAGCTACCATCATTTTCTTTTATTATATCATGTTTTATATATGAGTCCCTGTAGGATAGAGATATTGCATATCTCTCAACAATTACAACCCTGTTTCTCTAGATAATTGAATAGTTGGGAATCATTAGCTAAGTTTTCTTGCGAGAACTTTAAGAGTTATAGTGTTCGTACCTTCTTGCAGGGGAAATATTGCTGGAGGTCAGGGTGGAGAAAGAGGGAGTCAGGCATGCATGCTAGATTCACTACCTTATTTTTACATAATATTTCATTGTATAAAATATATAAAATTGTCACCAAACTATCTAACTATTTATTATTTACAAATTAGTCTTATACTCATGATAATTTTCTAGTTCCACCAAAAAGCTTCCCGTGAATAATGGCTTGTTCCTTATTTTGTGATTTTTTATTTTTTACTTTTTACTTTTCACATTGTACATAAAACTTTGTTTCATAAAAATTTCAGTAGGATTTTCTCCCACTGATTTCCATAAAAAAAATGACCTGGTGCTTATCACGCCAAAAACCAAATAAATTAATTTCGTTTAACCAACCCCAAAGGGTCAAGGTTGATCAATCATAACTCATTAGCGATCTTCCCTTGAAATTGAAATGAAGTATTTAGAGAGAGAGAAAACTACAAGTCAAGCAAAATACTTATCTAACCCTAGGTTGTTTCCTCCTTGATGAGGCTATATGCTGAGGCTACTCTTCAACAGAAGTCCAAGAAATAAGAGGGTAACCGTGATTCCCACACTGCCTCAATCTCTTTGGGTGGAACAGTTTTTTTTTCCTAAAAGGAAAAATTAGGAAAGGGCCCTATTCAAAATCCATTAAAGTAAAATATGTTTATGTACAAAGAATAAAAGAAACAAAAGAAAGAAAAGAGTAACACAATTACAGACATGAAAAGAAGAAGAAAGTTCTGGAGGTTAAGGAATCTCATGAAAATTTAGAAACTATATTTAGCCATCATCTTATTGCTAATCTCTTTTCTTCCTACTCCTTTCAGCCACTCACAAAAGATCCCAGGTCAGTAAATTATATGTAGAAAGATTACAAGATTGGACAAATAATTTATTTTTTTTGAGAGAATGGACATATAATTTATGGC
Source organism: Pharus latifolius (assembly GCA_019359835.1). Taxonomy (NCBI): domain Eukaryota; kingdom Viridiplantae; phylum Streptophyta; class Magnoliopsida; order Poales; family Poaceae; genus Pharus; species Pharus latifolius. The sequence goes on from CM033328.1 coordinate 2,164,948, forward strand.
AAGATATATTCATGAAAACTACTTTGCTCTTTGGAAAATTCATGTTACAGAGTTACTGAAGTTTCTTATTTAACCTATTAATTAGAATAAAAGAGGACCAAACCCTATTATAAAAGAATATAAAGACTGGGCACATAATTTATGACTACATATATGATACATCCATGAGATTTAATTGTTACTTATCTAACTTTCGGTGCTTCCTCCTGTGTGAGACTATTCCCTGAGGTGTCTCTTGGAAACAAGGCCTAGAAATAATAGTACAAGGGGGTAGCCGTGATTTCCACGTCAGCTCAAACTCCGTCGGTATAATAGTATAACCTACCATTAGGTCTTCCATCATCACCCCGGGTCATTTGCTTTTGGAAATATCACTTTCACTATTAGGAGCCACGAGACGGAGCGGCGCCGTTGAAGACGATGCAAAATTGGTGATATATACTGAACTATCTTTCTGAAAAAGAATTTTTGGATGTTCGCCAAAAATCAAGAAGTTATATTCCATCGTCCTCTTCATCCTTTTCAATACATGGAGCCAAAATTGAACATTTAGCTCATTTCTCAGTATATTATTGAGCCCATTTAGTCCCATAAGTGACCCACTCAACACTATTGCTAACTCCACTATTGAGCCTAATTTGGGGTAATCCATTGGATTGTTACTTCCAAATGCAAGTACCTTGGATAGTTATACTTTGTCTTTCAATTCCACTCGAGGTCGAGCCAATGCAGGTAAATACACTTCTGAGAAGCTTATGTAGGACACTTTAGAAATCTTCTCCTATAAATTAAAATAAAATCTAGTGTTAATTTAAATCAAATTATTTTTCATATTTCAAATTTATATTTTTATCTTGAAAGATCCAAATTTTAAAAGTCAAATTAAATTTCCAACTAAAACTCTAGATGGCTACCATATTGCTTTGGAATGGAAAGGAAAGAGAAGAGTAGTGTAAAAGCCAATAATTAAAACATTGGAACTTTGTTTCTTTCATGTAGAGGTGTAAGTTAGTCTGTGCGGGGCTAGCATGGCACAAGCCCATCAGGCCAATAGCTTGGGCCTTGTCGTGCCGAGCCGGTCCTGTCCAGCCCGGTAGCTCGGCGGAGAGACCCAGCACGACACGATAGCTCGCGGGCCACAGTGCGTACTGGGCTGGAATGTGCACGGCCTGTTTCGAAGTAGTGGTTGAGGTCATTGTTAAGTCGACGAAGATCGTCGCAGAGGTCATCATAGTGGCGAGGCCGCGCTGTGTGGAGTGGGAAAGACAATGGATCATCGGCGAGCACTGAGATCTACGACATGTGAGGCGGTTTGCCGGCAGTGAGAGAAGATGGGAAGAAGAAGGAGGCGGCGATGCTAGCAAAGAAGTGTGGTGATGAGGATTGAGGAATTACTAAATTAGGAGAGGTGTAGCCGTTCGAAGGCCCGGTACCAACGACGGAGAGGATGAAGGAGTGCTTGAGGGCAGCCCGGCAAGGAATTAGGAGAGGCGTCGCTGTTCGAAGGCCCGGCGCTGGTGACGGAGAGGACGAAGGAGGCGGCTCGGGTGGAGTAGATTCGGTGGATTTGGCGATGAGCGGCGCGGCGATGATCCACTGTCGTTCCCACTCCGTCGGGGCCTAGATCTACGGCCCTTCTCTCCACACGCGGCCCAAATCTGGGGCGGCGTGGCGCGAGCACGCAAGAGGGGGGCGTGCTAACGTGATACAGTGAGTGGAGCGTGTCGGTGTGCGGTGAGGAGGGCAAGACGAAGGCATGCAGAGGAGTAGAGGACTGAGAGGAGAGCCGAGGAGGGCGTGGGTGCGTGATGGCATGCTAACGGGGAGGGCCAGCCAGCATGCTAACGGCTGTGCCAGCTTGGGCACGGCCCGTAGTACTGTGCCGTGCCGTGTTGCCCGTTAGGCTGAGGTTTGCAGCCCGATAATCCGTGTCGGGCCAGCACGACCCGTTAAGGTTTGTGCCGAGCCGTGCCGCGTGTTGGGCCAAAATGTTGTGTTTTAGGCCGGCCCCGCAATGACCCAGCCCAACTTAACCTCTACTTCATGCATTGACTGGGTGACCTATAATAATAGGTCACAATACATACAACAACAAGAATACTCCTAATTAATTAATGATTATAATTGAAATTTGATTTTACCTCTATTAGATAATTGTTGCGTTGTAAAAAAACTCATTTCTATATTCTTTTTATTTGATGTCTCACTGACATATAGACTCAGTCCCATCTTATTAACATCATAAATCATAATTTCAAAACTTTATAGTAATATAGAAGAAAACTTCTCGTTTAGTTATAGTCTAATAATTGAGTTTTGATAAATACCAAAATTCAAGTTTCATCATCTCTATTTTTAGGGTTATTTGAGAGATATTTAGTGACAATAGGAATTTAGTTCCTCAATTTTTAATTAATGTCTATGTCTCTCGGGTACGTACTCTAGTGAAATCTCCTTATAATTGAAAAATAGAAGGGAAAGAGAAACATATTGGTGTAAAGGAAGTTGGGCTCGCAAATTTGTTATTTTTTGGGGTTTAATATGCACATAGTAACTTTGAACGACTTTATCTTTCTTTCTTTTGCAATTCATTTGACAAATGTTTCTGTACTTCAACAAAAAGAAATTACACTTCTAAAGTAAATAGAGAGTTGAAACGGTTATATGCCCCAATCCATAACTAGAGTTTTACAACAATGTGAAAAGGGGAGCAAAACCGGCATTAGTTCATACTAAGGCGGTCTCCAACGGGAGCGCGAGGCGAGGCTCGCGTCGACGGCGGCGGTGGCGTGGTCGACGTTTCGTCGGCGCGATTGGACGTGCGTGCGCTATGGGGGAAGCTCAACGGCGGTCGAACGCGAGGCGAGGGAGGCACCGCCGTTGGAGACGAAGAGACGCGATGAAACGCGGTTTGCGGGCCCCACGAAGAAACCAGAAGACGAACTTAACCCGCGTAAAAATAAACCTGACATGTGAGTCCCCAAAAATAAATGGGCCACATGTCAGTGACAGGGTGCTACGTAAACGTGTGACAAAAGTAAAAGTGTGAGCCCCACCAGCTCGTAAAACGAGTGAGTGCGCTAGCCTCGCTTGCGTCACTCACGCGCACACAACCTAGCTGCAGTCACGGACATGTGAGGTCATCAATTCCTAGAGCCCACGCGTCAGTGCGAGAAAACAAAAAAGAATCGGTGTGTTTGGAAAAAAAAGAAACCGCGTGAACGCCCGCGTTTCTATTAACCCCAGTCGCTGAGAGGTGGCCCCAGTGGCGGGCTTGCCCGCATGTCAGTGAGTGGAGGCACAAAATAAAGCCGTTGGAAATAGTTTTTGGCCGTGGCCCACCTGTCAGCCTCACAAAAAAGAGCAGTTGGATTTTAGCCGTTATAAAATAACCGTTGGATATTATTTTAATGTTTTTTGGGTTAAAAAATGTAAAAAATAGCAAAAAATCCACAAAAAATTCCAAAAAATCACAGAAAATTTCCCCTGCCCTCTCCTATATATAGGGCATGTTCTTGACCTATTTTGACACAAAATTCTTCATCCATCCACAACAAAGGCTATTCGAAATCCTCGCAAATTTTTTTTAAAATCCGACATGGATTCTAGTCCACCGGGCGGTTTCATTAACTGGCTTGACTCTTCCCATTCGGGCTTTCGGAGTTCTACAGTCTCGGTTTACCGTCGTGCACGGTGCGGCACGATTTTGGCAACAGTCAACCCTCGCGAAGATCATGCGGGCTTGCGTCATTTTGCACAACATGATCATAGAGGACGAACGCGACGGCAATGCCGAGAACTATGACTACAACGATCATCCGGGCACATCCACGGTATACTGCCCGTGATCCACACTGGGGGTACGCCCTTATTCGGAGATGTACTTCGAAGAAATGCTGCCATCCGTGCTCAACCTACGCACACGCAACTCAAAAGAGATTTGATCGAGCACATTTGGCAACGTTTCGGAGAAAACGCTGACGAGTAGTATTTTACCGAATTTCTTACTAGGCATTTGGTTGCAAATTTAATTTTAATGTATTTCGCAATTATGTCATGTACCACTATTTGAATTTTAATGTCTATTATTTGTCTGTCAAGTGCAATTTTTAAATCCAAAATGTCGAATTTACTTTTTTTGTTGCAAACGTCTAATTAAATTTCGTAAGTAATATGTTAATATATTGTTAATATATAAATTCATGAATTAATACAAATTCGTTGAATATATAATTGTCAAATCGTATAGTGCCAAGCAAGAGCTAAGTCATTGGAGTGCTTGGCTCTTGCTTGGTGTTTGCTTGGTGGTTAGGAGTGTGGGGCTTACGCTAAGAGCCAAACTATTGGAGGCTTGGTGCCTGCTTGATGCTTTGAGATGGTGCTCGCTGATGTGGCAGGGAATATTCCGTTTAAGAGCTAAGCAAGAGCCTCCACTGTTAGAGACAGCCTAAGTGGTGAGATTTAGAGAAGCCGCTGACGTTTGTATGTCTTTTTTTTTTTTATATCCCTATGGATTCATTTTTATAGATATATGAGTCTCTATGCTCTGTAATAAATGTTTTAACCAATGAAATTCGATCTGGATCCTCTGTCTCTAAGAACAAAACACACATACTTGCCTTTCCCATAGTCTCAACCATCGAAAAGGAATTTAGATGGTTTAAATTGATGTAAAAGAAAAATTGAGATAATTAATCATTTCATGAGAAACTTTAAATTTGTCACCCATGTTATTTATAATATTAATTTTTGATCTAACACATGCTTTGTATTTTTAAAGGCAGAAGAAACAAATGCCCGGCGAGGTTCACAAAGAATACAGAGTGACAGAAATAGAAAAAAAAAACAAAAACATAAATAGAAAAGTCGCAATCTTCTGAAGGATGTTTTTTGGTTTTATGCTCTAATCTAATTTATACTACTATATAATTTATACGTTTTGAATTTGTAAAGTTTTTTCCTTTTGTTGTTGTTTGGTCTGACTAATATTCATCATCGATGTGAGATATCTAATATTTAACATTCTAAGTTTTTTTTTACCTCAAGAAATTAAAACTCATTTATTAAACAATCCACACAATTAATTACATCAATAATATTTTTTTGTCTATAATCGCTCATTGAACGCACATCAAATAAGGTAAAAAAAAATCTCAATTTTTTTCTTGAAATCCAATTACCAAGATGGACCGTCAGATTTCATACATCCAATGGACAAATCACGAAAAGAGCAAGTGCATTAAATTTAAAATTCAAAATTCATGTTTTGCATTATATTGTAGACAAAACAGTGTGAGCTCTATAAAATAAAAAACCAAATCAAACAGAGAATGGAGAGAGTCCAATATAACACTGAGCATGGTCGATCGGTTTTACCTCTGTCATTATCATTGCTATGTTGCCGCAAAGCTATAGTAGTGCCATACTTAGGACTAAAATGACAATTAAGAAAAAGATTTTATTGAATGCGTAAGGGGAGAAGACAAGACAAATGGAAGCAAATTCTATACAACAAGTTTCATTAAATGGAAGCACATTTTTTACAGCATTACGAGACTGGGTCTCATAAAATTTTTCTTATACAAACAATCAACGACGCTTCCTACTCGTCAAAGATGTTTGAAGTCGCCCTTTAGTCGTCAAGAGAACAAACATAGTATATGGGGGTATCCGCGATTCCCATGTCACTAGATTAAACTCGTCCTTTAGTTGAATATTAGGATCTGTTATTAGGTCTCCCAGTGTCACCTTAGGTAGTTCTCTTCTGGTAATGCTCGCTGTACAGGGAGGACAAGGTATCACACGCAGTGGAACAATAGGAGAAAATGCAAAGTTCGTAATGTCTACAGGATGACCTGTTTCGTAAAGAAGTATTGGATGCTCGCCAAACATGGAGATATTCTTCTCAAGTACAGTCCTGAACCTCTTCAAGATGCAAAGCCAAATCTGAACATTCAGATTCTTCCGCAACACATCGCCTAACACATTTGTTAAGATCAGTGACCACCCTCTTAGGTCTACCGCAAACTCATTCGCAATTGATACTAATTGCGGATGGTCTTCCGGATTTGTGCTTCCAAATGCGAGCGTCTTAAAGAGGAAGCTAAATTCCTCTCTTGACAGAATATTGAGACGAATTGGCTTCACTGTTCCAAATCTCACCAATTTTTCAAGCCTGCTTATGATAATCACCTTGCTGCCTCTATCCATATGTGTTGCTAACGAATAAAACTTTGACCAATCCTCGTCATCCACATCTGAATCAAACACAATAACAACCAAGGTCCTCCCAATCATGCACCTTTCATGCTCTACTCTCCAAAAGTTAGTTCCATCAAAGTGTAAAATCGAAGAGAAATGAGAGCGGACTCTTTGGTCATTGCATACATGCGCCACCAAAGTTTTCTTCCCAATTCTACGACCACCAATAATTGGAAGCACAGTTGGAACATCAAGATGGTTATGTTGCAACAAGACATTGATAATCTGCTGCTTCTCAATACGATGACCGAACATAAAATTATCAATGTAAAGATAAATATCATAAGGTCTACGTGACATACGCCCGCATCCTCCTAAAAGTATAACAAACTCGGTCATATTAACAACAACATCTTCTAGATTTTCTAGTGCACTTTGTAGCTCATGATTGACACCCTTGCTCTTTGTGGTTGTGCGAAAACGCTTGAGAGGACTAGCAAACGGCAACACAGATGAGGCGCTCACCTCTTGTCTGATACCCTCCTGGAGGTGCTTGTACTTGAAGGTGTCCAGCACATGATAGCCTCGGTACATGGCCTCCTCTAGCATCTTCAGTTGCACTAGCATGCCAGAGTTGGTGATGTTTCGCTCATCCGCCTCTTCGACGACCATGTGAACTCTCAACAACAGATGCTTTAACCTTTCCACCTTCCCTCCCAAACATGCTTGGCTTGAATAGTTTTTGATAAGAAAGGAGATGAATCGGCTGAAGAGTTCACCTGCAATTGCAGATTTGGCAAGCTCCATCCCAAATTCTCCCTTATATGAGGCAACGAAAGGGAAGATACTTTTGTATCATTATGTGGCTCAAAAGTATGAAGGCAACTCAAATCAGATGCAACTACTTGCACAAATTGAACTCTCAAGTTTGTGTTACCTTTTGGTTTAATTCTTTTGACTGTGAATAGGAGAAAGACTTCTGGTTTCTTCTTTTGACTGAGTAGGAGAATGACTTGAGGTTTCTTCTTTGACAGTGACCAGGAGAAAGAGAAGGGTTTTAGTTGGACTATGTTAAGTTCGTGCCATAATCGTGGTATGAACGACTTGACCTTTCTTTCCTTAATTTTTTGATCTGATTTAATAAAGAAGGTAACTACCAAAAGACAGATACCTGTTTTTTTTTTTTTACTGCAATTCAAACACAGTTCCTTATCATCCACTTTACTCCATGATTTGTGTACAGACCTAATTGGATTCAATTTTTTCTAATTGACTTGTTAAAAGAATCAAATTGTACAATTAGCCTGATGAAAAAAAAATTTCAAAATTAATCTTCAATTGCTAGGCTAGAAACGCGACTGAACTTCAGTCGCTCCCCAACCCGCGATTGAGGAGCTTGCGCCCCTTGATCAACCCTTGATTCGTGCCCCGAATATTTTTTAAAAAAAACTTAAGTCACTGGACGCGATGAGGCAATTTAGGTTGATTAGGGTCCGAACCAGCTAATCCGGCATCAATTCCCGAGGAAAATCGCCTAACGATAAATACAGATATTGTGTAATCTAACAGCACTATTTTTAATCTATAGTATACTTCTGGGGTTTTCTAATTGCGGTTTTAAAAATTCTAATTCTAGTCCAATGAGTACCAACTTGAGGGTTTAGTCTAATTTGCAAAAATTGTTGTAGCACAGTTATTTCAGTTTTCTCCCCTTTTTTTTTTTCATGTTCTCTTGATAATAAGAGAGCAAATACTTTTATGTGTATGCAAGTATTTGTCTCTTCCTGTGTGCATATATCGGTTTTTACTAAATCAACCGAGAGAACACGGTATATAATAGTGTTGGAATGTCTTTATAAAGATACACCCTATTGTGAACCATGAGTTGTTTTGTTGCTAGAACTCATTTTAGAAGAGCACCAAGTTGGCGTCATTGTCATAATCGACACAACCAAGGAAGATTGAAGTAAACTCCTCGAATAGTTTAACTATAACATCTTATCAAATGACCCAATTAAGAGACACCAACTACGACAACGACTACCATTGTACACATACAAAATAGGATTCTTGCAGTAATGAGCTTTTGAACAGGTCCTCCTCAAATGTCTATTCCAAGTAGGGCTGGAAACGAGTCGTGCTCGAGCGAGTCCAGACAGGCTCGGCTCGGGCTCGACTCGAAACATTAACGAGCTCGGAACCAAGCTCGGGCTCGACTCGACAAAACTCGATAAAGCTCGATAGAGCTCGATAGAGTTCGATTAGATTCACTCTATACACAAATAAATGCTTTCTCAATTGGGCTCACTCGAGCTCGATTAGGCTCGGCTCAAAAATATGCATTACAATTTAACTAGAAAATATAGAATCTTCTTCATGGCAATAATAAATTAATAGCATAACAATTCATAATTTCAATTAAGAAAACCAAAATGCAAAGTTTTAATATAGCATAACAAACTAACAATATAGAATCTTCTGAGACAATTCAAACTTTCAACCAAGAGAAACAAAATGCATTATAAGATCTTCAAAATACATCAAATTTGTGCAACTTCAATTGACTCCAGGTCTCCAGACTCCAGCTTGAGAAGCAAAGTGCAGCATGTAAAGAAGTGAAGCATGTGAAATCATCGTTCTTTAGATCCAATGCAGCCTGCAAAATGATGCATTGTTCTTAATGATTGTTTTGTCATGTAATGATGTAATCAAGTAAATAAAAACTTAAATAGCATACAAATATTCATGTAAAGAAGCAAATCACTAGTTACTGCCCACAGCCGAAGTATCTGAATGATTGCTTTCGATTAGTGCGATCTCTTCAACATCATCTTCCATTGGTGACTCCTGACATGAAATAGAAAACAATTAGAAATGATAAAAAATTATTTACCATTTGATGAAAACAGTTTTGAAATGAAGAAGTTAAAACTTACCAATTTCCTCAACTTATGATGGTTACCTCTAATCCAACTAGAGGTACACACTAAAGCTTGCATTATTGTTGGGTTTAGCGAGCTACGATAGTCATCAAGAACTCTTCCTCCGACACTAAAGGCTGACTCTGAAGAGACGGTGCTAATAGGTATGGTCAGTATATCTCTTGCCATCTTAGACACTATAAGATACTTCGATGCATTTATCTTCCACCATGTGAGTACATCGAAAGGTTTTGCATCACACACTTCATTCATGTTTTCTAAGTACATCTTCAAATCAGTTTTTGAAGGTTGTGCAGCAGAACTAGCTTTGATGAACTCATGAAACTGGCAAGAAAATGAGACCACAGTACTAGCACTACTCGAACTCGATGCAAGCCCACAAGTACTGGCACTAGCTTCTTGATGTGAAATGTTTTGTTTATACTCGCTTTCATATATGGCATAGAACTCATCCAATGTAGCATTTACAGATGCAAGTTTTTGTTCAAGATCGCCATTAAAAAACATGACTGGAAAAGAGAAATCAATCATTCTCATCTTGTATCTTGGGTCAAGAATTATGGCAATAGGAAGAAGATTTGTGCACTCTGGCCCCCAATATTTCTCAAATTTAAGAAGCATAGCATGTGCCACTTCCTCCAAGCATGCATTTGATGAATTGGACAAATCAAACAACACTTTCTTGATGTTAACAATTTCAGAAAAAACTATATTAGCTGTAGGATAAGTTGACCCAAAAAACATATTGGTAGCCAAATGTAGAGCAAACAATACATTCTTGACTTGTGCATATAACTCACATTCCTCCTCAAGTGGTTGCCACTTGTAGTTGGCATCTTCAACTCATATATTTCAATAGCAGGTCTGAATAGAAGGCACTATCAAGCATCTTATAAGTGGAGCCCCATCTAGTGCACACATCTAGACATAATTTTCTCTTTAGATCAAACTTAAGTGACTTGGCAATGGCTGTGACCTTATACAAGCGAGTATTGGATTTCTTGAAGTACTTCACAGTCTCCCTAATCTTGCTAATCAAGCTCTCCAATGGTTTCAAACCATAATTTACAAGCAAATTCAGAATGTATGCACAACATCTCACATGAAAATTTTTTCCATTAAAGGACAATACACCCCTAACACTTAACTTAGCAAGCAACAATTTTGCAGCAACATCATTGCTAGAGGCATTATCAAAAGTAATGGTAGCTATCTTGTCTTCAATTTTTCAATCAGCTAGACATTCAGAAATAGCTTGAGAGATAACTATTCCACTGTGGGGAGGCTCTAACTCAACAAAATTAATGATGCGGCACTGTAATGTCCAATCAACATCAATATAGTGTGCAACTAAACTCATATAGCAAATAGTTTGATTAGATGTCCAAAGATCACATGTGAGACTTATTTTTGTTAACATGCCTAAAACTTCTCTTCAATTTTGCCTTCTCGGATTCAAAAAGTTTAAGACAATCAACTCTAGTAGTCTTTCTAGAAACCTTTTGGTAAGAATGATTTAATATTTTTAACAAAGCATTGAACCAAGTATATTCCACGATTCTAAAGGGTAACTCATGAACAACAACCGTGGTAGCAATTAACTCACGTATCTTAGCATGATCATATCCAGTAGAAGAACCAACAGGGGGAAGAATGAAATCACCTTCCGCAGCCAAAGGAAAACTCATGAGTTTCTACTTTTTTATTTGCATTTGTTGAATATTGTGAACATTGCAAGCTCCTAAATGTCGTTTCATTGTTGATGTAGTGCCACTTTTGTTCTTTGCTAACTTTGTTCCACATGCCTTGCACTTGACCTTTTCTTCCATCACTCCCCTCTCCTTTTTGGATACCACCAAAACTGATTCGAAGTGTTGCCATACATCAGAGGTTTTCTTTCGTGAGATTGTTGTATTTTCAGAGCCGTCTTCTACCTTCACAGCATCAGTAGCTGTAGCTCCCTTTGCTCCCTCCTGCCCATCACTATCAGCCGTATCAACCCTCAAATTTGATGGATCACCAGATTGTTGGGAATGTAGTTCTTCTGATATCTACAACCACATATTACAGTATTAAAATTTGTGGGTCAAGTGATCAACCATGGATTACTATGAAAGCATGAAACCATAAGAATTTGCAACTCACCTCAAGCGATGGCTGCTGCTCCATTGCGCTACCTACTGTTGACTGTTGAGAGGACTTTACCTCCAAATCCAGCGTCTAAACAAAATATTAAAGATATGTTCAAAGTTATTATAAGTTGTGAAATGGGTATCAATATTCAATAGGAGATAAGTTTTGCAGTGACAACATTTTCACTGTGAAACACATCACAGTGAAGTATACAAACATGCAATTCAAAGGGAAAATCATTGACAAAATGAAAAGACAAGATTGCTGAGAAACTCATTCCATATATTTAAACAAAGACAACTCCCCAGTCCCCAAACCCTAAACACCCAAAAAAAATGCTATCAAAAATGCTATCAAGATTCAAGAATAATGGAACTGCTCTAAAGATGTAGGTTTGCCACTTGTGCCAACAGCCAACATACATGAACGGTGAATCTACCAATGACAATTCCATGCACGTACATGCTATGTCCAGGAGGTCATTTGCTAAAATATCTTATTATTTTCTGTGTTCTAGCATCGAATCCCCGCAGCTGACTGTGGATAGGTTTACTGATCTCATCGATGTTATCCCATAACTAGATTGTTATGCTGGCCCCTCTGGGCTAAAAATATGTAGACTTGTTGATTTTCTGACCTTATGCAGTGAAATGCAACTGTGTGAAGCAATTTATATTGGATGTCTAAAAATGTGAAACTCGGCAAACATCCACTGATCCACACCCTAACTCACTAGATGGGCAACTCTACATTCTTAGCAAGGTTCAAGTTGAACGGTGAATCTAGCAATGCCAACAGAAAGCAATGCTCTACTCATACCTTCACAGCATAATACCAAATAAGAAAGCAATGCTCTGCTCATACCAATTCTGATTTCTGAAGGAGGCTGCGATGCCGCCGCTCCTCGTGCCACCCCTCCCCGACGCTGCCGCTCCCCGCGCCACCCCTCCACCACAGCTCCCCACACCGCCACCGCTCCCCAACGCCTCCACCAGTCCACCGTAGCTCCCCCGCCGGCCCACCCCCACGCCGCCGCCGCACCTCCCCTCCCCCACGCCGCCGCCACACCTTCCCTCCCCCACGCGGCCACGCCGCTGCAACAGCTCCCCGCGCTGCCGCCACTCCCCTAAGCCTCCACCGCAGCTCCCCCACACCACTGTAGCCGCTCCCCCATGCCGCCGAGAAGAAATTTCACTCCGCCGTGACCGTGAATCCTGATAGAGTGATAGATCTGGTGACGAGAGAGGATTTGAGATTTGAACTTTAGCCGGCTAGGGTTGGGAATTTGGGATTCGGGAATTGGGAGTCAGGACGGGTCACAGACTCACGGGGTCAGTAGGTCACGGGCTCACAGCCACTATTCGCAAACAAAAGGGGGAAATTGGGAAATTGGACTGTGGGTTGTGGCTTGTGGGCTGGGCTGTCACGAGCTTTAAATATAATTCGAGTTTTAACGAGCCGAACTCGAGCGAGCTCGGGAAGGCTCGGGCTCGGCTCGAATACTCACTTGAGCTTCACTTCAGGCTCGAGCTCGGCTCGTTAAAAGCTCGAGCCGAGCTTCGATCTGATCCCGAATAGCTCGCGAGTTTCGATCTTTTTGTCCAGTCCTAATTCCAAGGAGGGTCCGTAAAATTCTACAAGAGATTCACTGTGGAATTTGTGATGTAAACCAAAGTCACCTCAGCACCAAACTATGTGGTTTTCATTGCTTTAGCATCATGACTGATTTCCTAGAGATGTAAATGCCATTGCACTTAATTGCAGCCTTTTCGTTGAAGAGGTGTCTATTCTAACCGCCGCACACAGCAAGATATGCTCTAAGGTTGAGTTCAATACTAAGGCGTCTGTTTAGGTGTTCTAAAAAAAATATTCTTAGTGTATTTTGTATCACACGTGCGAAGTACCACCCAAAATAATCACCACTCCAATACAAATGTGTCTGGAGAGACACTTCGCATGGGCCCATGAGTAAATTAAATATTTATTAGAATTTATGTTAGTTTAGTAAAATATTAATAACTTTTAATTAAAAAACGAATAGTTGTGATGTTTTGTCTCTATATGAAGATAATTCAAAGATTTATAATTTTTTCAATTTAATCAAAATTTAATTTGAATTAAATTAATACATAAATAAGAAACAAAAATTATAGACAATGACATAGGTACGGAGGAAACAAAATTCCCGGTGTCCACTGCCTCGCGGCGTGACCTCTCTCTCTCTCTCTCTCTCTCTCTCTCTCTCTTCCCGCACACGAAATTTAATTCCAACCGCCTGGTCAGACACTTGGGTTGGACTTCTTGGACTTCAGGGCAATAGATGACATCAATTCACTAATTATTTTTGAGGTAACACGTCGCCTTTCGATGCAACAGGTTCTGCAATAAGCAATTATATTTGATCTATATGTGAAAAAAAATTAACTAGATATAAAGGAGAGACATTTGGTTATTTGAAGAGAGGAAACACTAACTTGCCGTAGGTTGGGAAATTTTGTTCTATGCCAAGTGAGAATTCGAGATGCAGTTGGCTATATCAGAGGTTACAAGCGAGTTAGTCAGCAGATTCATCTCCTTCCTGAGCAACAAGTGCAAAAAGCAAGTATGTTTCGACGATAAGTTGGAAAGGCTGCAGCATCTCTTGCTAAGAGTTCACACAGTCGTCGAAGAGGCAGATGGACGATACATCACCAATTCTAGGATGCTAGTACAGCTCAAGATGCTTGTGGAGGGCATGTACCAAGGATATCATATGCTGGACACCCGCAAGTACAAGATCCTTGTGGAGACTGCCGATGAAGATGAGGTGAGCGACTCATCTATCTCGTCATTTTTAACTCTTGTGAAGCGTTTTTATACAATTGATGGTACCACAAAGCGCATGGCCATCAATCACAAAATACATAAAGTGATCGAAAAGTTAGAAAACATGCTTGCTAACATGACAGAGTTTGCTATGCTTTTGGGGGGATGCGAACGCATGGTTCGTAGGCCTTATGATTCTTATCTTTATACTGACAATTTCATGTTTGGTCGTCACGTTGAAAAGCAACAAGTCATTAATATTTTATTGGAAAACCCTAGCCACTTGAGTGATCTAACAGTACTTCCAGTCATCGGTGATTGTAGAGTTGGAAAGAAAACCTTAGTTGAGCATGTATGTAATGATTGGAAGGTCCAATCCCACTTCTCTTCAATTTTGCGCATGTGCCAAGATAGCATCTGGAGAATGGATGGTGAAAAGTTCATTGCTCATAAGATTTTGGTTGTTGTTGAATTTCTTTCAGATGTGAGTGATGAGGAATGGATAAATTTCTGTTCTTCTTTAACATGCGTGGGTGAAGGAAGTAAAGTGATAATAATAAGTAGGCTTGAGAGGATTGCAAGATTCGGAACGGTAAAACCAATTCGTCTAAATAGTTTGTCACACGAGGAGTACAGCTACCTTTTTAAGATGCTTGCATTTGGAAGTGCAAACCCAGTGGACCATCCACAGTTAGTATCAGTAGGGAATAAGTTAGCGACAGTATTGGGAGGGTCACTCGTCACAGCGAACGTGGTTGCCGATATGTTAAGAAGAAACTTGACTGTTCAATTCTGGCTTCACATATTGCGACGCTTCTTGGGGATGGTGAAGAACAATTTGTTGAAGTTTGGTGAACATCCAAAGAACATTCTCGACAAAAATAGTCCAATAGACATCAGTAAATTTGCTTCGCCGTCATCTACTGCTCGACTCCGACTCATGCCTCCTCGCGTCGAAAGGGACTATGATGTTTCCAAAATAGAATTGTCTAGGGTTATGTTTGGAGATCTGATAGCAGGTACTGCGGTTCCACCCAAGGAAGAGTTTGAGATAGTGGCATGGGAATCACGGATACCTCCTTACACTAGACTTGTTGCAGTTTGCACCGAAGAGAAGCCTGAAGATACAGCCTTGGCAAGGAAGCGCCGAAGATTTGATAAATAATAACTTATGATATACTTTTCTATCTCTTAAGTTATTTGTTCCTGTTTTATCCTGATATGTTGTGTCACTTTTCTATGTCCCTAAGGTGTCTTTCTGAGGGTCCATACACTAGCTATATAATATCCACATTTGCTTTCAATACAGTCGATGAACTTTTACCTTTCAATAAAATATTCACATTTGAAATTAGGTGCTACTTCAACTCTAATTTTTTTAGAAAGTAGTCCTTAAAAATGAAAGTATTTGTTAAATGTGTTGACAACACACATTGCACCACATATACACATACTAACACAATATTCTAACTAAGTACCACATGAAAATAAAGGCGATCGAGAGTGGAAACCACTTCTCTTTACATAGCGCACGTTCTAACCATTTATGTGTGCATATGAGTTCAATCAACATTATGTACTAACACTAGGAACACTCATATAGTTAGTAAAAATAGATGACATCTCCAGTAAGGTCTTATTTGCATCCTAGAATTTGGCTTAGAATTCCGAAATTAGAATTGTAAGTTCATATGAGGCATCAAATTCTGGCGCTTCAATGCATAGCAGGGATTGGATTTGCGATTTCATATCCAATTCCATAAATTTGATTATGACCATAAAAGAGTTGGAAAATTCCTACCCTTAACACTAGGAATTCGAATTCCTACATACATATTTCTATTTCCTAATATCTCATTATTATATTTTAAAACTCAAATTAAGACTTCAAATATTAAATCTGAAAACTAAATTCAGATTTTAAATTTCAATTTCAATTCAATATTAAATATCAAATTTATTTTTAATTTTAAAATTTTAAAATTTAAAATAGATTTAATTTAATTTTATAAATTCCAATGTTAGATTTCAACTTTTAGATTGCACACATCAAATTTGAATTTTCAAATTGTAGATTTCAAATTTTATATATCAAATTTCCAATATGGATTTCAATTTTAAAATTCAAATTTAAAATTTCAATTTCAATTATAAATCAAAATTTCATATTTCATATTTAAAATTTCAAATATGGGTTTCATTTTGAAAATTAAAAATAAAATTTCAATTTCAATTTTAAATTCAAATTTCATATTTCGTATTTGAAATTGAGATTTCACATCTAAAATTTAAAATTAAATATTTCCAATCTCAAACTTCAAATTTCATATTTCAGATTTCAAATTAAAAATTAAAAGTTTTGATTTCAATTTTAAATTTCTGAATTTAAATTTCAAAAGTGAGTTTCAATTCTAATTAAAATTTCATATTTGGATTTTAATTTTATTTAAAGTCAAATTTGAAAATTTTAATTTAAATTTAAAGTAAGATATAAAGTCAAATTTGAATTTTGAATTTGAATTTTTTATGTAATTAAAATATGGAATTTTGAATTTTACTCCATTAAAATAATTCCATATTTTTTATGTAATTAAAATATAGAATTATTCACATTAACAATTTTTGTAAGTTGGACGGTCATGGATTAATCGTCGACATAGTCCCATTTTGCTTCTATTGTTGTATGATTACACTCCATTATACCTCGCAAAATCTGATGGTGCGGTTCCTTATCTTTTTATCTTCTCTTTCCATAATTTTTGTCAACCTCTCTCTATAGGTCAGATATGGCTGTAGAGGTATATCCATATCTAATAGTTCCCCAGTTGGCTTTGTATGACTCTTTCGTAGCTAGCAAACATGGAACACATCATGAATCCTAGATAGCTATGATGGTAGTTCCAACTAGTAAGATGAGGTTCCCTTCTATGCTAGTATCTTAAAAGGTCCCATGTATCAAGGACTTATTTTTCCTCTAATCCCAAATCTCTTTACCCCTCACATGGTTGAAACCTTCAAATAGACAAAGTCTCCAATCTAGAATTGTAATTCTCGCCGATTGATACCACCTAAAATGTGATTCCGCAAGTGGACGGAGTCGTAGTAGTAGTCAAGTATGTCGTTCTTTCCCAAGGGACTAGATCGGAGAAAAATGCACCTAACTAGGATTAAATCAGAAGGCAGAACGCAAAGGGATGAAGTCGGTTCGTCTCGACGTGCCTCACCAACTAAAAAATGACTGACAGAACCAAGTTCTGTAATTGAATCCTAGGCAAGTGGTGAATGAATGTAATAGTCGAGTGAACGTTGCTTCAGAATCTATTCCTCTCAATGGTGAAACAGGAGCTTAGTCAGATGATTCAAAGCAACAGAGTAACAAGTCCGCCTCTTCAATCACACAGAAATCTCACAGAGAGAATCAACACAGCACTAAACTACAAGATTACTTAGTTTAATTGGGCACTTCCAAGTCCCATCACAACAGGAAACAAAACAATGGTGAAATAAATTGAGACAAAAAATAAACAAGAATCAACCAGTTGTAGTCTTGTTGTTTGTTTCATCCGAAAGATGTCTTCCCGAGTAAAATTACCCCTTCTGTGTTGCGAGCCTGCCAGTATTCATAAATATACACATAAAAGAACACAGAGAATGCATAATCTTAGAGAAACATGTACTTTATTAATTCCCAAATGAATTATAAGTTACAAGTCATCTTGGGATTTACATATTCTCACTACGTCTATGAAAATATATCTTGACTTCAGGAGATTACGTGGTTCATGATTCCTCAGGGCTTTTGAAAAGCTCCTGGTTAATTACATCTATAGACAAAATCAGTAGAAAACCTTCGATTAAGTTGTGCTGATGGTCATCGTCTTCAAAACTTCAAATTTACCCTTGATGAATGCGTGCAATGCGTATGCCCATGCATGCAAGTTATGCAAACCCATAGTTTCGTCGGTCTATGGTGCTATCACAAAAAGTGTCGTGCCCCGCCATGGGGAACCACGACTACTCCCGTGGTGACCTAGCTCGCTGCAGCTGGACCCATACATACATACCATTGACTTCCCAGGATAAGTCAAGTACTGGAGTTCATTGCAGCAGAGTAACTTACAAAATACATAAGCAGCATGGTCTGCTGGCCTTAATACATCACTAGAGATTGCAATGCCTTCACGGCACAAATGGTCTAATTAAAAACAAAAAAACAACTACTTGGCAAAAGCTAGGTGAACCCCCACAGCAAGGAGTTGACAGCAGAACAACACTCTTCAGGATTCCGGTGGAATTGGTTCCCCTCCTTCTGGATCCATGAACTCTTCCAGGCATTCATCTTGGTCATGGAGCACTCCATCTATTTGATTATAGATTGCAAGGGTGAGCACTTTCGTACTCAGCAAGTCATAAGGTAAGAGTAGATGTACATATAGTAGGGATGATATGAATCCTATGCTAATAGGGAAAGAGGGAAAGGTTTCAAAATACGTTTTCTTTCTTTTCACATCTGATGCTCATGGTAACACTTTTCATAACATAGCATTGCTATTCATGTTCACTATGTGTAGTACTACCGCGACACGTCGACACACGACAGGCCACGGCAGCACCCCTTATCATGACAACACATGTCATTTGGGTAATCTTGACTTATCAAATTTTATTTAGAAAATATACTTGTGTCACACTACGTGGATTTAATCCACCGCAGCAGACTCCTGTAAACTCGGGAGCTCAGAGTATTCGAATACGTTTTTAACTCTGTAGAGGAGTACCAATTTACCCGCAAGATATTCCACTTTCATGCCATCCTATCATGATGATTAGACCCTTCCTCACAGCCATGTGTGAGTGGCAAGGTAGAGATAACAAGAATTTTTGTCATATTTCACACACAATTCACCCCTGACCCTGTGGTCAGATTACCAGACCTTCCACAGTTGTGGCGGGCTATACCCCCACCCCAAACTGCATCTTCCCATTACTGGGTCAGCGTGCATCATCACATCCAGTGATATGTGTTGGAGCCGCACTCCGTGTCAAATCGTGCACAACATTCCATCTCATGCAGGGGTTTCATGTGCGATCCGCATACTACTTGTTTAGGCCTGTCCCATACCAGGCTTGCGGTTAGCACGTTTTTCATGCCACTAGAAGCACAACACAAGGTTCTAGTCCTTATATGCCAGTGACCAGATCATACCACAACCCTACGCATCCAGTGCTACCACCATTCCATACCAAATTCTGGTCACGACTAGGGGTTTTATTTCATGAATATACATATATACATATGAATTAGTTATGGCTCACTACCATACCATTTCACATTTCACTGGCATCCAGCCAAAGTATTGCCACATCATACTTTTCTCATCTCATCGCATGCAATACTACTTATAGTCAAGGTAATATCTTAACAATTCATAAAATATGGGTTCAAGATGTTCAAGAATATGACTTACCTTCCGTGTCGTAAGAAACAACTGTCGATGTCAGGTCGGTGATGAAGTCTTCAAACTCGGGCTCTTGATCTACTCATCAACAAACAAAGCACACAAGGATCGCTAACTATTCTAAATGCTTTAAGAATCTACATGTGGATATGCTCTTAAAAGAATTGTTCTTGGAGATGTTGAAATGAACTGAGATTGTAAGCTGATCTGGGTCGAAACCCTAGAATTTATAGAATCTAGGCTAAGGATGGGTGCTAGAGGCTCTTAGGGTTTCAGGGCATCAAAATCTACATTGAGTTCATGGCTAGTTTGCTCAAAAATGGCGAATGTCAATAGGTCGACATTCGGTTCACGGCCTGACATTGATTTTGGCTGGCCTTAGAGAGCTTTTCTCAGGATATGGTAGTTGAATAAAATGTAGAACATGATTCTACAAACTTGTTAGAAAAAGTGGATTTCAATTTGCACATACAAAAGTGGTCGAACTGAGCCAATGACACTGGTTGACATAGAGCTGACACATATTGACAAGGGCTGGCAATGTCAGAGATTGGCATGGGAGTGGTTTAGAAGATTTCCAGTGGGCAAAGCAAGTTTGGATCAAAGCATTGGGTGCACAACAGAATAAGGAAACTATTTGACAAACTGATTTTTACAGAAAAGTCCAAGAAATCAAGGAATTTGTAGAAGAACCCTGGCATAGAAGGACTGAGTGCCAGTGCACTGTCAAGAGCTAGGGCTTCAGTGTTTGATCGATTTGCATATGCGTTGCTTCGCCAACTATGTCTAGGAGATAGGCGAATGCAACAGGAATCTAATGGAGGTGGCTTCGATCACTGGGGTGGACAGACGGCGACGAACGACGATGAAGAAACACGGCGGCGAGAAGGCAAGGTAATGCTACTGGGCAAGATCTTGGCATAGGGACAACTCGTGATTTTGCACAGCATCGAAGGGCGATGCAATGGAGTGATATGCTCAGGAGGTTAAGGCGAACCTCCTGGACAAGGTGGTGACGATGGAAGTGGCCGGCGGCGACCGGACGACACGCTGGCGGCATGGCAGCAAGGGGTAAAATACCCAAATTGTGTTTTCGAGCTGCGACTCTGGAGATTGAAGTGACTGAGGTTAACTAGGGCTATTAGCTACAATCTGGGGCACTAGACTTGGTCAGCGACTGGTCGACGGCGAACAGCGGCGAGCTGCGCCGGATAAGAAAACTACCTTGTCGGCGATAGGGCGATTAGATGATTTAATCTCAAAATCAAGAGCATGGGTAGGTTCCTAGGTTGGTCCAGATGGTGAGGCTGAGAGGAATTGGATTAAGGCGGCGCCGGCGAGAAGTTCGACGACGTGGCTGGAGAAGAAGAAGATGGATTTGGGCTTCTCCACTATAGGGCTTTGGAGTTCAATTCCTTCCAATGGGAGTAAGAGAGAAGCAAGACGCGGGCCGACGACGTGCGACGGTCACGCCAGCGCGCAAAGAACAGGAAATCAGCAAATTGAGCTTTAATTTGAATTTTGGATAAACAAGTTTGTTCAAGAGGCTCAGGAGATCACTTTATTCTATAGAAGGGGAGGCTAATTCGGGCTGGAACGAGGTCAATTGCCGGAACAGGGTAAATACAAAATTCGGAGATCACCGGCATTGAGGCCCACCGGAGTTCGATTACTTGCTACAGCATGATGAGGTGAGAGAAAGGCACTTAATGATTGAATAAATTTGAGACTTGCTGCAGTAGATTGATCTGGTGTCGTGCTCCTCCTCAGCGGCTCACCGGAGAAGAAGACGAAGACAAAGAAGGCAGTGATTTAGCTGGTTCTGGTGGGGAGTGAAGAAGCAGCTGGATGAGGGTGGCTATAAATAGGCATGGGCGAAGCTTGCAAACGGTGGCAATCGTGGAACTTGTGCTGTTGAAGTGACTGGATGGGGCGGTGACAACGGCGACGACACGACGGTGTGCAAGCGGTTTCTTCGGCTTTGTCAGCTGGCATGCATGCTACCTCCAAGCTGGTGCAGAGGCGGAGGTGACTGATGGACATAGCGTGGCGTCGTCGTGGGGCAAAAGATCTGACACGGCTGTAGACACACGCGCGCGCGAGACGTGACGACGCTGGTCGTAGCTGCTGGTCGTGCTGCTGCTGCCATGGTGGTTGCTTCGGTGTGAACACGTGTCGGGCATGCATCTCCAATGGTCACGAGTGCTGGCTGTAGGATCGAGGATGCCGACTTGATGAAGACATCCTTTGCATCAGCGATCGACCAGAAGAACTTTGCTCTCGATCAAAAGAACTCTATGCATAATCAGCATTGCTCAAGGTCGCAACACTGCTCATGGTCGCAGCCGATCAAGCCTGAAGACACATGGTCTTAACCTGAGGACCATCCAGTCTGCCGATCAAGCATAATTGTTTAGCGATTTCAACCAAGCGCCAATTTTAGGACAAATGTCCAAGTAGGTCGTGTTAGCACTTGTTGGAAAGGTAATCGAAAGAGCTTTCCAACGCATCAAGAATCATCAAATTCCGACATCATATGCAACCAGGTGACCCAAAACAATGGCAAGTACACGAGGGGGAAGAGTCCTATTCGGATCCGTGAAAAGTAGCTCGGGATTTTCTTTATAGTTTGTTAGGATTCTATTATGTTTCAAATTAGTTTAGAATTCTGGTTTTAAACCTTCTATCTTTTGTAAATACCACCCTCTATAAAAGAGAGGCATGGTCATAGTTTTGAGAACCACGAATTGAATACAAAATATTTTCCGAGAAGCTTTTGCTCTTGTTCTAGGGTTTGTGCTCATAAGCCACCGCCTAGAATTGGGAGTTATTCTCTTTACCATTGTTCTTGTAATTTCTTCGTTGATTGCAGGAACAGTGCGTCTAGTTTTGCGTGGTCAAGTAGACAACAATCAAAACGTGTGGTTGGGCGAATTCTTTTGTCGCATGTTGCTGTATTGACAGTGGTTGGCGCCATCGGTTCGTCAGGTTACACGAATCAACGAGTTATCAACGATCCTACGTCGTGAAGATCGGGCACCCCGTATCATGACTGAGGGGGGGGGGGTGAATAGGAGGATTAAAAACATTTCAATAAAAGAACAATTTTTGCAAAGAGAAGAACCAAATGCAATTCAAAATATTAAAAAGAAAAGATAGAGAGAACGAACACAAGATTTTTTCCGAGGTCTCGGAGACTCGCCCGGTCTCCCCTAATCCTCATTGAAGCACTCAAATGAATTGAGTCTTGCTTTAATATCCACGAAGGATATTTCTCACTAGTGGTTGCTCCTTATCCACTCCGGAAAGGCAAGCACCAATGCCTTTTACAAACTTGCCGAGTCTCTCCAACAATCTTCGAACGGAGAGATCAACGGCCACGCCACCAAACCGCCTAGGTGAGGGCATTCACCAAGAGTAATAAGCAGCAAGGTCTCTTCTAGATCTCCAACAAGCACCGAGAAACTCTAAGTATGCAAGAACGAAGCGAACAGAAAACTTGGTGGATCTCAGAAACACTCAACTTGATCAACAGATCAAGATTTTGTAAGAAGAACTAAAACTCAAGAGTGTATAAGAATGTGAGGCTGCTGGATGTACTAAACAATAGCTTAAAGCCTCTATTTATAATCTCAACAAACAAAAGAACCGTTAGAGCTCGAGCTGAAAATCAACAGTACAAGCTGACAATTAGTTTGGGAAACTAACAGTCAGTTTCAAACACAACGGTTGACAAAATTTACAGATAAAAAATTACTAGCCGTTTGTGGTCGTATATGGAAACTGAAACCCCAAACTGACATTCAGTATCACAAACTGACAGTCAGTTTCGACCACAAAAACCTCCAGTTCAAACAGAAAACAAATCAAACAGCTCGAGGTCGAAATGCAAACTAATAGTCAGTTTAGATCAAAAAATTTCAGCTCAAAAAATAACCTCTTTGGATGACTGTCAGTTAACAAAACTGACAATCCAAACTGAGAGTCAGTTCAGCAAATTGACAGTTGGTATGAATAAAAATAGTTATAACTTTTAATCCAGAAATCTGATTGAAGTGTTTGATGGCTCGTTTGAAAGATAATTTAAAGGGATATCTTTTTGTCAACAGAAGAAAAAACCAGATCTACCTAGATCTTTCTATAAAATGTAAAAAACACAACTGAAAAACCAAATCTTTCAAAACCAAATCCAATCGAAAAAGATGCAATGCAATGACCTAGGAATTTCTCGGTTTATTTTGGAAATTTAGAGATGACTTGCATCCCCTCTTTATAGTACGGTCAAAATTAAGAAATAAAATTCTAAACCGATCAAACTCCATACACCGGGATTGGTAAAAATAAAAACTCATATTACCTCAGGTCCTTTGCATCTCGCGACTTGCGTTGCGTCTTTGTCCCTTGCGACTTGTGCTTTTTCTTATTTCACTTTGGATTTATCTTGGTCATCTCGCATGTCTTCTTAACATATATCTGTATCCAATGACTCAGAAGCACAATTAGTCTGAACCGCTTGTTTTCATTAGTCATCAAGATCAGATTTAGGCGCAAAGGCCTAGATGCAACACTGGCAACGTGTTGGACTCCACCGGTGGCGAGAAACAAGCCGAGGCGACGCACTGGTCGAAGGTCGTGCCGCCGGGCTGGTTGAAATAGCAGGTTGGACCCGATTGCAAAATCTGGTAATTTGGCTTGGACTGATTTGTAAATTCTGAGAATTAGATAGTTAGGGCTGATTTCAACCTCATAGATCTGATGAACTTTGTTCAACAAATGATTTGAGAGAAAATCTGATAAAATCAGGAAACTTTTGATCAAATTTGAACTGAAGCGAATACAGGGTAATTTAGGGTATTAGAATCTGGGTTTTGTCGATACTGGAATTCTGAGACTTAGGGTGAGATTTTGATATCCTCGCAAAAGGATATTTTGTATTGAATAGCATTTGGGAGTTGTTTCCTGAATCAGATTAAGATTTGGAGCTGATTTGCGGCTTTAGCTTTTTAAGGCTTCTAGGAAATCAGAAAAGGACTAATTTGGAATACAATTTGGACTGATTTGCGAAAAGAGTCTAGATGATGGGATTTGGCTGCTAGCTTTTTGGATTAAGGTATTGGCATACCCATGATCATAATCTTGAATTAATTTTGTCTGGATTAGGACAAGATTTGATCAAATCAACTTTCTGATTTTCAGAGTACTTGGGGTAATTAAATTTATTCTGTTTTCGAAAATAGAAAGTGTAGGATCAAGGATGCCGACCAGAGGGGGGGTGAATAAGAGGCTTTAAAAACTTTAAATTTAAAACAAATATTTGCAAATCAAGAACGAATAATAATATGAGCAAGAAGAGAAGAGAACGAACACAGTGATTTTTACCGAGGTATCAGAGACTCGCCCAGTCTTCACTAATCCTCGTTGAAGCACTCAAGTCATTTGAATTTTGCCTCAATACCCACGAAGGGTATTATCAACTAGTGGTTGCTCCTTGTCCACTCCGGAAAGGCGAGCACCGATGCCTTGTACATTTTTGCCGAGCCTCTCCAACAATCTCCAAACTGGAGAGGTCAACGGCCACGCCTCCAAACCGTCTAGGTGAGGGCGCTCACCAAGAGTAATAGGCAGTGAGGTCTTCTCTTAGACCTCCAAACACGCACTGAGAAACTAAGAATATGCAAATGCAAATGAACTGAAACTCTCGGTGGATCAGAAAACACTCAACTTGATCAACAGATCAAGATTTTGTGTAGAAAACTAAAGCTCAAGAGTGTATAAGAGAATGCTGCTACTTGTTGTTTAAAACTCATGCCCAAAGCCCCTATTTATAGCCTCAAGAATCAAATGAACTGTTAGAGCTAGGGCTGAAAATCAGCAACACAAACTGACAGTTAGTTTCGTATACAACGGCCGACAAAATTTACGGATAAAAATTTGCTAGCCGTTTGTGGTCGTTTTTGGAAACTTGAAACCCACAACTGACAGTCAGTTATGCAAACTAACAGTCAGTTCGGCCAAAAATTCGACCAAAACAAATAGAAACTCAGATGAAAATAACTGTGGTCGATCCCCAACTGACAGTCAGTATGGACAAACTGACAGTCAGTTTAGTACAAAAATTTTGAGCCCAAAATACACCCTCTCTTGTCAGTTTAACTAAACTGACATTCAAACTGACAATCAGTTTGGCAAACTGACAGTCAGCCTGAACAAAAACAGCTATAACTTTAAATGCAGAAATCCAAAAAAAGTGTTTAATAGCTTGTTTGAAATATAATTTCAAGGGCTACATTTTTGTCAACAAAAGCAAAAACCAAATCTGCCTAGATCTTGCTGAAAATTTCAAAAAACTCTTCTGCTGTCAAAAACTCAACTAAAATCCAAATAACTCAAATCAAGTTCAAATCAAATCCAACCAAATAGATGCAATGCAATGACCTAAGTTTCTCGGTTTATATTGGAGAATAAAGAGACACTACCACAGAAACAGACATCCTGGACGGCACATCACAGACGGTTATGAACTGTTCAATGGAAAACCGTCTGTGAAGGCCTGTCGGGAGAATATGTTCAGATATCACAGACGGTTCTGACGTCAAAAACAACTGTGACAGTAAACCAGACGGTTCTGAACACAAAACCGTCTGTGATAGTATACTTATCACAGACGGCTCTAACCTAAAAACCGACTGTGATATATACAATCGGTTCCCAGCTAAGAACCGTCTGTGATAGTCTAATTATCACAGACGGTTCTAACCTAAAACCCGACTGTGATATATACAGACGGTTCTGAGTTCTGAACCGTCTGTGATAATTAGACTATCACAGACAGTTCGGAACTCAGAACCGACTGTGATTTATACAGTCGGTTGTAAACCACGAAGCGTCTGTGATAGTGTAGTTATCACAGACGGTTCTGATGTATTAACCGACTGGAAAAGTACCGGCGCTTCGAATTCTCAACTGTGATCATTTCTGTCTCCAATCTTCGCGCGCGGCACCTAGGAGAACACGAAGCATCGCTTTGGAAGTTCTATAAATTGACAAATGGAAAAATTGTCATTTACTTTACAAGTTTTTATAGTTCTCAGACTGTTTGACTCCTTAGCTTCTCTGCGCCAATGGCATCCTCGATGGCATCGTCAGCCTCGCCCTCCCCGGTATGAACTCTCAATCTTTTGGACTTACCCCTGTATTGTTAATCCATGTTCAATACATTCTTGACCTGTTGATTTGCACAGGGAAGGGGAGCCGTGGAAGACACTGCCAAAGTCAAGGCCGAGTTGAGGGCCCTCCAGGAGGAGCACAAGCTCCTCACGGAGAAGCACACTCGGCTACGGCTTGACCTTGACGATCTCTTCCAGCGCATTCAGCGCATGAAGACGGATGGTGACAATGCTAGGGCGAGGACGAGGCGTCTTCGCGAGGAGAAGTAAGCCGCGGATATGACCATCGCTGGCTGCGGTTTGACAATGAAGGATACCATCGCGAAGCTGAGGGAGGTCGCAGGCCTTCTCGACGCTGAAGTAGTTGATCCTGAGAAGGACAACTTGTCGCTGGAGGAGTCCTGCGTCCTGGCTGCAAGTCAAACTGACTTTATTCTAGATGCAGCCAGGGCTAAGACCACTCCTTGACCTAGCATTCTGTATTTTTACTTTTTTTTTGTAAGTGATGAAACAAATTATTGAAAACTTTGTTCTTATGTCAACTTTCTAATTTTCCAGCACATTCTTGGACTGCATGCAATTAATCTTCCCTCTTTCTTTATCTTTCGTTGGCTTTTGTCGAACATTCGACCATACAAAGGTATGTACACTGTGTGCGATCAAGGAACGACTATCGCGATCTTTGGTTTGTGATCGGAGCCCTTGAAATAATATAGAAACAATATAGAGGTCGCAGGTCCCATGCAAATAATATAAAAAGAATATAGAAGTTATATATCAACGTGCTTTGAAATATCACAAACGGTTCTGAGGTAAAAAACATCTGTGATAGTCACATTAGAGACGGTTTTTACGTAAGGCCCGACTGTGATGGTCCCAACAGTGTCCTCGAGTCGACTCGAATTCTTAACCTCTATCAATATCACAGACGGTTCTTAACTCCAAACCGTCTGTGATAGTAAACGGACATATTAAAGACGGTTCGGACATCAGAACCGTCTGTAATATTAAAGCAGACGGTTTTGATCTCCCAACCGTCTGTGATAGTCCCAACAGTGCAATTCTCTACAAGCAATTGTTGATAACCGCACATAATAACTGAGCAGATGAAGAGACTTAATTATTTACTTCAAATTTAATTTGCATCGAATTATGTAATCTGACTCTTCAACTTCCTCTCCTCGAATTCTCGACCTCTATCAATATCACAGACGGTTTTTAACTCCAAACCGTCTGTGATAGTAAGACATATTAAAGACGGTTCGGACATCAGAACCGTCTGTAATATTAAAGCAGACGGTTTTGATCTCCCAACCGTCTGTGATAGTCCCAACAGTGCAATTCTCTACATGCAATTGTTGATAACCGCACATAATAACTGAGCAGATGAAGAGACTTAATTATTTACTTCAAATTTATTTTGCATCGAATTATGTAATCTGACTCTTCAACTTCCTTTGCCGTGTTGCAGTTTATCTCCCGAGAAGTTGTATATCATGAATTTATTGGCCTTGAAAACCAGTACTAGTGCGCTTTTTAGAACTCGAGGCACCCGCGCATATGAACCGTCACCTTCTGTTTCTATAAATAGCGAAGCTCCTAAATCCCTGTCTTTATTCCCTCCTCAACTCCCACCTTGATGGCGAGCCGAGATTCCAGTGAGGTTATTGAAATTGAGAGTGATGAGGAAGAGATAAGGAATGAACTCGATCAGGATCTTCAGAAAGTAAGTCCTCTCTGAAACTCTAATGCAGATCTTTCTTTTATGACTTGATTACCTCGAAACAAATGCATTTCGAAATCCACAGGTGGTTGAGGCAATGATCCCTCCAAAGAAGAGACTTAGAAATGATGAAAGATCGTACAGTGGAGCTGCAGCGAAGACTCTAGAGGGTGCTGAGGCCTGTGTTGCCACATTGCCCCTTGCAACCCCTCCAGTTGCATCGACTCCACCTTTGGAGATCCACAATAATCCTTCCAATATCCCCTCTCCAACACCTTTGTATCATCAGCTTTTCTGGGGTAAGGCTCACACTTCCACGTCCAAATCCACTCCGAAGCTGGAGAAGCATATGTGCAGGAGGAGAAAGCTGCCTTGTGCAGAACTCTCCAAAAAAAAAAAGAGGCGCTGGAGAAGCATTCTGAGGGGATGTCTTTTGCCATTCTGCACTTGGCAGAGTGCATGCTTTGAGTTGCAGCTTCATCTCCACCTTGGTTGTATCAACTTTAATTTCTTGGATGATCCTACTGATGCCAAATCCACTCCTTTGGTGAGAGATGATGTTGATAGTCTTAGAGCCATTGGTAGTTCTCCTGGGGCGGCCAGTGTAGATCCTACTGATGCCAATACGTCCCTAGGAGAACTTTGTAAATTACTTTCGGAACAGGTCGACACTAATCAATTGGTCGCTTAATTAATAGTATCTCTTATGTATGGAAAGATTGTAAGAAATAAGAAATTTCTTTTCCTTATATATCTGGCTTTCGATTGATTATGTAACTGATAATCACCAAATGATGTTCTGTGTAAAAATGTTAACAAGAAAATACTGCTGCGATCAAGACGGTTTTTAACTCAAAACCGTCTCTGCTTGAAAGATTACAGACGGTTTTAATTTCAGACATATATATAAAACAAATATGAAAAACAAGATAAAACCAAACAGTCTGAACGTTCATTTTTGTAAATACTAACATTGAAATAAGATAGAACCAAATATGAAAAACATGTGGAACAACTGATGACCAGTAGTCGAATGCAAACAAAAAAACCGGGATATTAAAGACGGTTCGGACTTTAAAACCGTCTGTGTTATCACAGACGGTGCTGAGGTAAAAACCGACTGTGATAACAACATACACAGACGGTTCTGAGGTAAAAACCGACTGTGATAATAACGTAGACGGTCGGATGTGATAACACAGACGGTTCAGATGTGAGAACCGACTGTCATAATCAAATACACAGACGGTTCTGATGTAAAGCGGACGGTTTGGAGTTCATAAGCGTCTGTGATATTTCTTTTCTTCAATAATGCACCGATATTACCGACGGTATTATATAGAACCGTCTGTACTGAACCTGGTATAAAAGGTCTTTTGGCGGATGTTTTGAGCTAGTCGTACTCTCTTGCTCGACCTACACTGTCCAGTTCGAAGAGATTTGGGGCAAGGAAGAGCGAAATCTCGAAAGACAGGGGGAGCATTTGGGGGCAAAAATTTGAGGATCGAACCAAGGTTGGTTACTTGCTCCCAAGGCGTACACATTACTTGATTTCATCATCAATATCGATCTCCATTGATTTACTAATTAGCATATGTATGAATTTGATTTATTGCAGATGGTCCGAGACTGGATGTATAATGACAACCGAGTGGGTGAGGAATACATGAAAGGTGTTTTTGATTTCGAAAAGGTTGCTGTGCAAGACATGGCGAAGAAGGGTTTACCATATATGTACTGTCCTTGTGTAGACTGCCAGAATATTAAGATGTTCACCAACTCATCTCAAATTGTCGCCCACTTGATCCGACGTGGTTTCAAAAAGGGGTACACGTGTTGGGTCCACCATGGAGAAGAGCCAACTGCAGAAACAACTGCCACTCAGGTTGAGGAACAGGACATGCCGGATCCAAACAACGACTTCGACGAGGATATGCCAGAGGATGACCATTTAGATGACATGTTGCGTGATGTCGAAGGAAATTACAGTGAAAGGGGGTTTGGCAAATTCAAGCGCTTGATTGAGGACTCAGAGAGGCCGTTGTTCCCTGGTTGCAAGTCGAAATACACAAAGTTGGCCTCTGTGCTTGAACTGTTAAAATTGAAGGCAAGCAACAGCTGGACCGACAAGAGTTTCACAGCACTGTTAGATCTTTTGGCGGACATGCTCCCGGAAGGAAACGAGTTGCCAAAAAACACCTACCAAGCGAAAAAGCTGTTGTGTCCTTTGGGAATGGAAGTAGAAAGGATACACGCATGCCCTAATGATTGCATCCTTTACCGTAACGACTACAAAAATATGCATGTTTGTCCGGTGTGCGGCGCATCCCGCTATAAGCGTACTAAGGACCGAACAGACGATGGCGACTGCACGGAGATAAAGGAAGGACCTCCTGCTAAGGTGTTGTGGTATTTTCCAGTCATTCCCCGCTTGCAGCGTTTGTTTGCAAACCGTAAAGAGGCAAAATTACTGCGTTGGCACTCGGAAGACCGGAAGAAGGATGGAAAGTTGAGACACCCCGCTGATTCTTCGCAGTGGAGAAACATCGACAGGGAATTTGTTAACTTCGGAGCAGAATTGAGGAATATAAGGTTCGGGTTGAGTACCGATGGAATTAATCCTTTTGGTAACATGAGCAGTCGGCATAGCACTTGGCCGGTTCTTTTGTGTATCTACAACCTTCCTCCTTGGTTGTGTATGAAGCGCAATTACATCATGATGTCTCTACTTATCTCAGGACCAAAACAACCCGGAAACGATATTGATGTGTACCTAGCACCATTGATAGAGGATCTCCTAACAATGTGGAACGAAGGGGTGCAGGTATGGGACGCATACAAACGAGAGAACTTCATCCTACGTGCTATGATATTCTGCACCATCAACGATTTCCCAGCCCTTGGAAATTTGTCGGGCCGTACTACGAAAGGAGCCAAAGCCTGCCCCCACTGCGAAGATGACACTGAGAGCGTGTGGCTGAAGAATTGCAGGAAAACAGTGTACATGCGTCACCGTAGGTTTCTTCCGAAGAATGACGCGTACCGTAAGAGGAAGAGGGAATTTGACGGCCACAACGAAGATGGTTCAGCCCCGAAGCCTACGCGCGGGAAAGATGTTTACTCACGGGTGAAGGACATAGACGTTGTGTTTGGAAAGGGTGGTAAATTGAAACCCCGCACGAAGAACACTTGGAAGAAGAGATCGATATTTTGGGACTTACCGTATTGGGAGCATTTAGAGGTTCGTCATTGCATTGATGTCATGCATGTAGAGAAGAATGTTTGTGACAGTTTAATCGGCCTATTGCTGAACATTCCAGGGAAGACAAAGGATGGCATCAATGTGCGACGTGACATGATCGAAATGAGAATCAGGCCCGAGCTAGCACCGAGAGAGGACGATAAAGGCCGTATATACCTCCCCCCCGCATGCTACACTTTGTGCAAGGCTGAGAGGACAGAACTCTGTAAGTGTCTCCATGGTGTTAAAGTTCCATCGGGTTACTCCGCAAATATGAAAAAGCTTGTGTCCATGGGCGATTTGAAATTGCTGGGTATGAAGTCTCATGATTGTCACGTGTTGATGACACAAATGCTTCCTGTTGCCATCCGGAGTATTCTGCCGCATAAGGTCAGAGAGACGATCACGAGGCTATGTTTTTTCTTCAATGCAATTTCTTCCAAGGTCATTGATCCCGATGGACTGGATTCTTTGCAGAGCGAGGTGGTTCGAACTCTCTGTCAACTTGAGATGTATTTTCCTCCATCGTTTTTTGATATCATGGTCCATCTCACCGTCCACCTTGTCAGAGAAATCAAGATATGTGGACCCGTGTTCCTACGTTATATGTATCCATTCGAGAGGTACATGGGTGTACTTAAGGCCTACGTGAGGAATCGGTCCCGGCCCGAGGGTAGCATTGCCGAAGGTTATGCAGCGGAAGAGGTTGTTGAGTTCTGCGTCGATTACATGGCCGAGGTAGAAGCAATAGGAGTTCCTGTGTCTCGTCACGAGGGGAGGCTTGATGGTGTTGGCACTATCGGACGGAGAGCCATCACTCCTGATTTCGATATGTACTCGAAAGCTCATTTTTGGGTCTTGCAACACATGACGGAGGTGTCTCCGTACATCGACGAGCACAAGGAGATGCTACGACAAGACAATCCTCGCCGATCCGAGGTTTGGATCACGGGACAACATAACAGTCGATTCAACGCGTGGATGAAGGTGCGAATCACCGGAGAGTCCGCAAGTGAGAACCTTAAATGGTTGGCAAAAGGGCCCACGTTTACTGTACAGACTTGGCAGGGATACGACATCAATGGGTACACATTTTACACGAAAGCTCAAGATCGAAAGAGCACTGTGCAAAATAGTGGAGTGAGCGTAGAAGCTTTCCATGAGGGGTTCACCAAGACAGGCCCAACAAGGGTAGTACGTGGATTGAACTCGTACTACGGGTTCATTGAAGAAATTTGGGAGCTCGATTACGTACTGTTCAAGATTCCCCTGTTTCGATGCCGATGGGTCCAAATCCCACAGGGTGTGAAGGTTGACAGTTACGGTTTCACTTCTGTGGACCTGGATCGCGTTGCTTATAAAGATGAGCCATTCATACTTGCAAATCAAGCCATTCAGGTCATTTATGTCACTGACCCAGCCAATAAGAAGTGGCACATCGTCCTTCATGGCAAGAGAAGGATTGTTGGAGTTGAAAATGTCGTAGACGAGGAGGAATACAATCAATTTGATGAGATTCCTCCATTTGGAGATGGCGTACAGGTCGATACTGAAGACACCGACGAAACCAGTTACGTGCGTATGGATCACCAGGAAGGGTTATACTTTAAAGGTAATCAACTGTACGTCTTATCTCTCTGTTTCCATCGGCATAGCTTATATCTCCTGTAATTCTCGTATTTGCAGGGCCGCGGCAAGTGGAAAGTTGAGGATAACATGGCTGTGTACGTGCAAATTGTCGGTGAAAGTTCCCATTTGTAAATTTAACATAAAATATTACGTGGAGAATGCTCAAGTTACAGAGCATTTGGACTACATTGTAACCAATTATCGGATATACGTACATAGTAACCAATTTACAGAGTATTTGGACTACATTTGAAATATCTGAGTGTTCATTTAAAACATGTTTTCGAGCATTCAGAGTTGAAAGCTACAGATCAGTTTCAATTTGTAAAACTAACGTTCAATAGAGAGATTATCAAGGACGGTTTTGACCTAGCACAGACGGTGCACAGTCGGTTCTAACCTCACAACCGTCTGTGATAATCTCTCACTATGTAGATTACCACAGACGGTCTTTATTTGAGAACCGACTGTGATAATATTATCACAGACGGTTATATATATAAAACCGTCTGTGATATTTTCAACAGTGTCCGACTCTTCGAGTTCTTAACGTGCACCGTCGGTTCTCAATTCCAAACCGTCTGTGATAATCTCAGGCACAGTCGGCTCTCAACTCAAAACCGTCTGTAATAATCTCTCTGGTGACTACGATTATTATAGACGGTTTCGATGTGAGAACCGACTGTGATATATACTATTATAGACGGTTCATATGTGAGAACCGACTGTGATAATACCGACGCGGTACATAGTTCAAGGCGGGCTTTATCCCGCTCATTCTACTTCGCCCTAGCTCTGTTTGCCCTAGCTCTCTCCGCCCTCGCACCGTCCGTCGCGATCACCTCCATCGCCTCCCACCTTCTCCTCTCCGTCCGTCGCGATCACCTGCATCGCCTTTCCACCGTCAGGCGCGATCACCTCCATCGCCCTCCCGCCTCCGACGCGATCACCTCCATCGCCTCCCCACCGTTTCTGTCATTCTTGTATGGGTTTTGTTATAGAATTATTAGTTGCATATTTACTTAAACTGTTCTCTCTTTCACTTATGTTATGAACTATGTCTGGTGACGAAATGCACCACTCGGGGACTCAGGGTGACCTCGCTGGCGATGAGACGCCTGGGCCGGAGGTCGCCTCGTCCGCCGTGACCCCGCAGAAGAAGGGAAAGGGGCGAGGCCGGACGACATGCGCGCGTCTGAACAAGGGGGAAAAGCAGCACGTCCAGTTCGACGACAATGGTGTGCCGGAAGCTCCGCCCAAACTTGTCGGTCAGTACCGCTCACTATGCGGCAAAGTGGCAAGGGAGCGGGTGCCCATCACTACCTCCGACTGGGGTCAAGTGCCCCCAGAGTGCAAGGATGCGCTGTGGGAAGAAGTGCAGGCGGCGTTTCACATTCCGGAGGATCGCCACTTCACCGTCCGCCGGAGGACACTTATGTCAATAAACAAGGCGTGGAGGAACTTCAAGAGCGAACTTGTCAGGCACTATGTGAAGGAGTCGACGACCCCCTTCAATGACTACCCTTTCGTGACTCCCGAGGCATGGCAGCAGTTCGTAGAGATGAAGGGCAAGCCTGAGTTCCAGGAGCTTAGTGCGAAGGCCCAGGCTAACCAGGCCAAGAACACCCACCCACACAGACTAGGCACCGGTGGGTATGTGGGGAAGAAGGCGCTGTGGAGGAAGCAGGACGAGGAAGCTTCACAGTCTTCGGCCGGCAGTCCTTATGCGGGCATAACGGACGTGCGCGCCCGCAATTGGTGCCGAGCTAGATCGACGATGGACTCCTCCGGAAGCGTCTCCGTGAATAACCCTGCGGACAGGGAAGTGATCGACCGACTGGTAAGATTGTCCGATCACGTACTATCCTCATAACACGCATGCAATGGGCTGTATTGCTAAGTTGTCCTGTTGCAGGTGACGCTGAGTGCGCAGGCGGCATCCGGAGAGTTCAACCCGAGGAGGGACAGGGATATCCTCACAGCGGCGCTAGGAAACAAGGAGCATCCAGGCCGCGTGCGCGGCCTCGGCGCCACTGTGCCTTGGAGGCATGGTTTCCCCGATAATGAGGAGGCGGCTAAGAGGAGAAAGAGATCCCACCAAGCCCGCGATGAACGGCTGAAGGAGGAGATGCGATCGGAGTTCGCTGTTCGGGACAAAGCACTCCTACAGCAGTTGTCGGAGATGCGGTCCATGTACGAAGAGCTAAGAAAGGCGACCCAGGGCACCCCTGTTCTAGCAGCTGGCGCAGACCCAGCGGAAGTACCGACCCCCATTGGCCACCGTAGTAGCTGCGCGTCTGCGCCGGGGTCTTCGCAGACGGAGCCCTCTCCTCCAAAGTATCTGGTGGACTCTCTGCAGGTAATGACCGTTAATGCGCACTGTTTGTCTATGTTAATTCATTCGAAAGTGAGAAGCGGTGAAATTCAACATGTTAATGCGCACTGTTTGTAGGAACCCGCCTCCTGTAAGCTTATGGTCCTGGCCGGTGTCTTCCCGATCGAGGTTGCCCGTGGGATGGCGCAACCATGCACGGCCGGGGCCACAATCCATGGTGCCCCTCTATGTGAGGGTTTTGCACGTGTCCAAGTGGACAGTGTCTTTGACCATTGCAAGGGTTTTCCATTGGAGAAGCCGCCAAACGACGAGATTACCACTCTCGGGGATGCGGTGCACACGTTCGTGCAATGGCCCAAGAAAGACATCGTCCTGTATGAGGTAATTCCCCCACCAGTTTCATAATTTGTACTGTAATAATAGCCCTCAGAGTTAGTGTCCTAATACGTAGGTTCTTACATCGCAGACATCACAGACCGAGACGCGGCCTACTAGCCAGCATACCCCTTCGACGACGAAGCTGACTCCGAGTAAGAGGCAACCATTCAAGAAGCTGGCTATGAGGGGAAAAGCAAAGAAGAGCCCGTCGAAGGAGAGCGAGAAGAGTGCTCCAGCTCTCATGCCGTTCTCTCTGGGGATGCCCATGGCCTCCGATACCGCAATTTCGAGCATGGGGTTAGCATGCCAGAGCCTACATGCATGGTACATGAGGAGGACAAACCAGACCAGGACGCAGCGTCCGACGCACATCATGGTCAAGTACACCGTGGCAGAGTTCCATCACGACGTTGGGACCTACTCGGTGACCTTCGAAGACCTGCACAATTTGCTAAACAAAGATGCGCTCGACTTGTCAATCCTACGGTCTTGGGTGCTGTAAGTATCCTACTATCCGTGCATATACGGATATATGTCATTTATTAATTGGTTACTTCCGTGCAGCTGCATGGCCAACTATGCCAAATCCAAGGGCATACCTGTTGGTTTTTTGGACCCCCAGATGGTAGCCGAGGTGATGTTTAGGACTGACACAGACTTCGTTGTCGACTACATCAAAAGAGGGTTGCTTGCTCAGGTCGACAAGGAGTATATACTTGTACCCTACAACCAGAGGTGAGTGCTTTCATCAGTACTTCACCCGTAGATTAGTGTCTCCATGTGCACACCCCCAAATTTAGATTAAATTTTTAATTCTCTACGTGTAATATGTAGCTACCACTGGATCATGCTGCTACTTATTCCGAAAAGCAACAAGGTGTTCTACCTTGACTCATTGCAGAGGAAAGGGTACTCGTATTCCGGCGCACGAGATGTATTCGGAAGGTGATCTGGACCTGTCTTGCATGCATCTAGATTTACTGTCCTCAAATTGTCAATTTCGGCTATCCTCAAACTGTCAATTTTGACTATCTACAGGGCTTTCACGAAGTACTTTGCCGAGGTAGGGACACAACACGAGCGGCGAGCCGATAAGTTTCAGTGGTTACAATTTTCGGTACAAATTTCAACTGAATCTGTTTTATTTTATAACTTGTCCCCACCTAACTCTCGGTCTGTAAATTGGCAGTGCCATCAGCAGCCGGACGACAATACATGTGGGTTCTACGTGATGCGCCACATGTATGACCTGATCATTACCCCTCACCGGCCCGATTTCCCCGAGGTATTACAACTGCTCCCCTTAATTTGTCTCGATTTGACAGAATTTACAACTTAATTCAGCTAATTTTTTATGTACCAACTCTTGCTGCAGGGGGTCGACTTCCCTTCAGAAAGCCTTGACCCTCGGCAGATTAGTAATGTCCGAGGGATGCTCGCTGAGTTTTTCCTTTCGGAGGTCATATCACCCAAGGGGAAGTTTAGGGACCCGCAAGGTTCGTATTAGTGCGGCCTTACATTTATTTGTACATCTAACACACTTTAATTGTCGATTACATTTATTTGTTCAATTGTACATATTTCTGAGTTCTGTGCTGTATATATGAAATGCTATACAGAGAGGGGTGCAAATATATTTGAGTACTGCATGTGCATATGAAACTGTATATATTTGAGTACTGTACAAATATAATTCTGAGTTCAATTGTACAAATATATATGCATGAGACTGTATATATTTGAGTACTATGCATGTATGAAATTCATGAACTGTATATATGAAAATGCAATTTGTACAGAGGACATCTGTGAATGTTATAATCTCAGACGGTTTGTAAGATCAAAACCGTCTGTGCATGCACAGACGGTTTTGATCTTACAAACCGTCTGAGATTATAACAGTCACAGATAATAACACATCGCAGATGGTTTTGACCTCAGATCCGCCTGTGATATCAGACTATCACAGACGGTTCTGAGATAATAACACTATCACAGACGGTTTCAATATTAACACCGTCGCTGATATCGCAGATTGGTTTAACCTCCAAGCCGTCGGTAATAATATGAGTATCACAGACGGTTGTGAGATCAAAGCCGTCTATGAATTATGACTATCACAGTCTGTTATAACATCAAAGCCGTCTGTGATACTCATACTAACACAGACGGTTCTGATGTCAAAGCCGTCTGTGTATACTCAAATATCACAGACGGTCGAGAACAGAACCGTCTGTGATAGTCACACTATCACAGACGGTTCTGATGTTAAAACCGTCTGTGATACTCATACTATCACAGACGGTTCTGTTCTCACGTCTGTGATATTTGAGTATCACAGACGGTTCTGATGTCAAAGCCGTCTGTATATCACAGATGGTTCTGATGTCAAAACCGTCTGTGTATACTCAAATATCACAGACGGCTCTGAGAACAGAACCGTCTGTGATAGTGTGACTATCACAGACGGTTCTTACCTTATAACTGTCTGTGAAATATGAGTATCACAGACGGTTCTGACCTTATCACAGACGGTTCTGACCTTATATCAGTCTGTGAATGGATATATCACAGACGGTTGAAAACATCAAAAACCGTCTGTGATAGTGCGTGATTATCACTGACTCGAATATCACTGACGGGTAAGAACCGTCTGTGATGTCTGTTTTGACCCGACTGTGATGATGAATTCTGTAGTAGTGAGAGGACTTTCGCCACCCCTCTTTATAGTACGGTTAAAAACTAAAAACAATTTTCCTAAACCGATCTATCTCCGAACTCCGAGATCGGAAGAAAATGAAATCACAGATTACCTTAGGTCCTTTGCATCTTCACGTTTTTCGTCTTGTCTCTGGTCTTCTGCACCTCATGCTTCACTTCATGTCAGGTTCATCTTGATCATCTCGTATTTCTTCCCGAACAAACTCTGTATTAAAAATCTCAAAAGCACAGTTAGTCTAAAACACTTAGTATTCATTAATCCTCAAAATTAGGGTTAGGCATGAATGCCTAGATGCAACAGAAAGGAGTTTGATAATTTTGGGAGTTAGAGATTGAATTTGATCTAGCTTCTGAAGGCTTTCATACTCAGGGTAGATAGTGGATCATATCTGGATAATCTAATCTTGATCTGGGTTTACAGAGAAGATTTTGAGATTTTTGGGGCTTAGGATAGATTAGAGTTGAACTGATCTTGCTACTTGTAAAGAGATATATGCATGCATGATTTTCATGAAAAAGAAATTTTCACCCCTAAAACCAGGGTGTTACAAAAAGTGTGTGGTGAACATTGGAATATCCGTCAATGCCCGGCCAGGGGGATGGTCGACCTCGTCGGTCGTGAACAAATGGATGTCTTTGCCTCATTAGTACTCAGCATGAATGGTGTCCAGCTTCGTCAGTCAAGGTCAGTCAAGGACGGAATGTCGCCTTCGTCTCATCAGTACCCAGCAACATGAAAAATATAAGTAAAAATGGATTGTAATAGCATCTTGCCTTTCTTAGCTTCAAAAAATGCACATTGCATGGTATGGCAGCACATCAGAACATTCATCAATGGGTCTTAATAGTTTTGACAACTTCTGTCATGATTGGAACATATTGGCTCCCCTCCGCCTGATTGGATGAGAGCCTTTTTGGTCTCTGATTGGCATAAAACTTGGTGAAGCAGCTTCTGAATAGATCTTCAATTGCTCATCAAAATTTGACATCAATCGGACTGTCGGATTTAAAGTTATCTTTGAAACATTGCTCATACGTCAAGCTGGAACTCAGCAAGACAGAGCCTATTTGCAATGAGCTTCTGGAGATTTTCTTGACTTCTGATCAACGTGAAATTTGGAGAAACTACTTCACATTGAACGTTATATTCTCCATAAAAATTTAAGGTCGATCGGACTTCTAGATTAGAAGTTAGCATCGATTCTTCACTTGTGGGACAAGTTGATCTTCATCAAGCTGGAACAACTCATTTGTTGTAGCCCTTCTGAACTCTGGTCGAATTGCAACTTGGTGACCTCTGATTGACTTGAAACTTGGTGGACATGCTTTTCATTGGATTTTGTGCTCTGCATAAAAATTTGGGGTCTCTCGGACTTTTCGATTAGAAGTTATCATCGATTCGGTGATGTGGGATAGATTGAAACTTCTCTGGACAGAGCATCTCTTTGGTCAAATTACAACTTGGAGGCTTCTTATTTAAGTGAAACTTGGTGGACATGT
Source organism: Pharus latifolius (assembly GCA_019359835.1). Classification (NCBI taxonomy): domain Eukaryota; kingdom Viridiplantae; phylum Streptophyta; class Magnoliopsida; order Poales; family Poaceae; genus Pharus; species Pharus latifolius. Next base: position 2,205,181 of record CM033328.1, read on the forward strand.
TGCACATCGGTCTTCTGTCCTGTATAAAAATTTGGGGTCGATTAAACTTTTGGATGAGAAGTTATCATTGATCTTCTCCTGTGGGACAAACTAAAATTCTTCTGGATAGAGCTTTTCTTTGGTCGAATTACAACTTGGTGACTTCTGATTGACTTGAAACTTGGTGGATAGGTTGTTCATTGAGTGTTCTGCCTGGATAAAAATTTGGGGTCGATCGGGCTTCTGAATAATAAATTATCATCGACCTTCTACCGTGGGACAAGCTGAACAAATTATGGTCGAATTGTAACTTGGCTCCTGGTCAAATTGCTGCCTTCTGATTGAATTGGCACAATCTGGTCTTGATCGAATTGCAATTTATCAATTTAACCGAAAGTAGAACTTATCAGTTTCGATCGAAAATACAAGTGATCTTGATGGAGTTGTAAAATAACATCTCTACCCGAAAGTGATACTTAAGGGTTTGATGAATGCAATTCAGATCTTGATCGACTGCAACTAAGATCTTGATCGAATTGCAAAATAAGATCTCCACCCGAAAGTGAAAATTAAGGGTTTCAATGAATGTAATTCAGATCTTGATTGACTGCAACTAACATCTTGATCGAATTGCAAAATAAGATCTCCACCCTGAAATGAAACTTAAGGGTTTCAATGAATGCAATTTAGATCTTGTCTTCGTCTTGCCCTTGTTCACACTTCACTTGGTCCTCAATCTGCCTATAAAAGTGAGTACCCCTCTCTATTTATAAAGGCTCTGGGTCAATTGCAACAATCTAACAACTAGAGATACTCAGGGGATTTGAATCTAAATAAGAGATAAACTCTGTTATTTAAATAATTAAAAGATAAGGTTAGAGTTTATATAGTTCGAGCTCTGGCTGAATGTCGATGCGACCAGGCTCCATCTGAGTCGAATTCGACCAGATCGAAGTCTGACTCGACCAACTTCAATACAGGTCTGACTCGACCAGTCTTAGTTCAAATCTAACTCGACCAGACCTAGTCCAAATCTAACTCGACTAAACCGAGTCATGTGCTTGACTCGACCAATTTCAATTGGGGTCTAACTTGACCAATTTCAATTTGACCAGATCAAACTCAAGTCCGGTTCAATCAATTTCCATTCATGTCTAACTCAACCAGTTTCAATTAGACCAAATCAAACTCAAGTCTCGTTCAATCAATTTCAATTTGGGTCTAACTTGACCAATGGACTCAACTAGTGGGATTTTGACGTGGTCAAGACAAAAGAAATTACTGTCAAAGCCAAAGCTAGTTATCATCGAAATCACAATGAATTACTGCCATGACCACCAGCTTCAATTCGACCAGACTTTAATTCAGGTTGAACCCTACTAGATCAGTTTTGGTTGAATCCAACCAAACCAATTTGGGTTGAATCCGACTAGGTCTTGGTTATTTTTTCAATAGTTCATACAATTTTGTATATTTTCTTATTTTAATATTTTGATCAACTAGGACTTCACATGAGAAATTTTATTACAAAATTTTGTTGACATTGTTCAACACAAATTAAAGTTAGATTCGCTGGAAAATAGGTTGAGGGGAGAAGAGAAAGGAATTGAGAGAGCAAGAGATGGTTGCCGAAATGTTGTCGGTGCAGAGGAGGAGAAATGCAGCCATGGTCGACGGAGAGGTCGAAGAAACATGGTGGCGCAATGGCGAAGAAGAGGTGGTTGAGGTGCTGGAGTGGTCGCTAACACCCTGGCTGTGGTTGAAGGCCAAAGTGGAAGTGGTTGTCGGAGCTTGACCATAGCTGCAATGGTTGAAGTAGTCGTTGAGTATATGGAGGAGGTTGCAGTGGAGTGGTCGTAGCCATCGAGGTTGAGGTCATGGTCGAGGAGCTAGAGAAGTGAGCTCAACTTGTGGTCAAACAAGCAGTAGTAGAATTCGCCATCAGCCATGGGATGTGGCCGACGAGGTGAGCTTGCTGGCGAAATTGGTGAGAGAAAGGGAGAAGAAAACATCGGCAGCGGCTCGGGCGTTTGGCTTGTGGTAGCGGGCTCAGGTCCAGTGACGATGAAGCGTACCAGAGGAGAGGCATTGGGTGAAGGAGACGGAGATCTAGCAGAGACGATGTAGAGATAGATGAGAAGAAGGGGCGGCGCTGGCACAATAGCGGCGTCCGGATCTGGAGAAAATATACGGTAGCAGCAATGGTGAAATGGTGGCGCAGATCTAGAGGGCGGCGATGGCTAAGGAAGAAGAGGGAGAAGAGACCGATGCGGGGGTTGAGGTGGTGACAAAGACTTAGTGGCACAGCTGTGGCAGGAGAGGACCCGCTTGGGTTAGTGTAGACTGGAGGTGGACGGAGATGTGGAGAATTTAGGGAGAGAGGAAGAAAAGAAGCTCCGCCGGCCTGACCGCCGCCGGCGTGGTGGTAGGAGGTGTGGAAAACAAGAAGGGGGGCAGAAGAAGAAGATAACAAAGAAAAACTAGGATCAAAACTCACACCGTGGTAGCCAGCTAAGTTAAAGAAGAGAAATGGCATTTTTGCAAAAAGGTCCTCAAGTTTTCTAGAAATTGCAAATAGGTCTTTTTGAGTCAAGGGTTTGATTATTTGAGTCTTGGAACAATTGCAAATGGGTACTCGGACTTTTCAGAAATTTTAGTTTGGTCCTCCCACTTAGGGCTTGTTTGGGTGACCGTGATTTTTTTCCATGTCAAAAAAAATCCCGGCCGGGATTTTTGTAATCCCATGGGATGTCAAAAAATCCCAGTGGGATAAAATTCCCGGTGGGAAAATTTCCCACCGGCTGTTTGGGTGACCGGGAGAAAAATCCTACCCATTAATGAAAGATATTAAAAAATTGTATCTTCAAGAATTGAGGTAATATAACAGTACATAATCCAATACATAATTGAGATAATACTATCCATTAATAATCAAGCACATAATACCTCAATACATAATATATCAGTACTACGAATTACATCCAATACATAATACTTCCAGTATATAATATTCCAGTACATAATCAAGAATTGTCCTAATTAAGTACAAAATTGAAGTAATACAACAAGATGCATAACAAACAATAGCCGCAGCCGCAGAACACAAATCTGATCACACAGTGAGAGGTGGCAAAACCATCACCTCAGTACTCTTATCACATCACAGTTGCAAGAATTGTTTCTCTGTAGTACTGCATGTGCACCTACAACTGCACATTACAAAATACATATATACCAATCACATTACAAATAGAACAAATAAGGTATTGTGAATGATAAGAGTATACAAGTGAGTTGTGAATGATAAAGAATTTCTGTACCAGATTTATCACAAAAGGGACATGAGAGAAAATAAAGAATTTCTTTGCCGCTTCAGAGTATTGTGAATGATAAGAGTATTGTGAATCATAGACGTGTGCAGTCACAGTAATTATACGATTATATCACACAAGAGGTCATGTGTTTATGTTTAAAAGTGAGTTTGATGAAGGTCAGGTTTTTATCAACCCCCACAGGGCTAATAGAATTATACAAGTGAGTTGTAGTATATTTCCTCAAAAGGGCCACCCTAAAACAAAAGCCATTTGATCTGGGCCATGGTTGGATTAACATACTAAAAAATTGTGCACTGGACCATACGAGAATGCAAAAGAAATACATGAACATTTCAGCATCTCATGCAGTGTCACCTTTCGGGCTGGGTGGCATTTGAGGGAGGCAACAAGTAGGGATGTTTCCAACTATATTCAGTACAAACTGAGTATGTTTCCAACTATATTCAGTACAAACTGAGTACAAACAACTGAGTACAAACCAGATTGTTCAAAATATCCTCAAATCAAATTGATCCCCACCAGTAAGCAACATTGATAGAACGCATGAACTAACCTGGTTTGTCAGGTCGAGATATTGATAGAACGCAGAGTTCTTCTAGTTTCGCTTGATGAAGCACCAGATAGGGAACTCCCTTGGCCCTGGCTGTTCACACCATAGGCAATGGAAGAAAAAATGCATCAGATTTAGAAATGCCCAAAAAAAACTATAACTAATCATCTCATATAAATGTGAAGGCATTATACAGATAGAACTTACACCAGCACTGAAGCAAAAAAAAATAAATGAAGGCATCCTCCAACACTAGCACTGAAGCACATACAAAACTGTATTATTGATACAAAGTAGCAAAACAAATAAATAAGATTTTGATACAAAGTAGCAAAACAAAACACTAACACTGAAGCACATATAAAACTGTCATGTAGTTTGATACAAAGTAGCAAAACAAATAAATAAAACTGGTCAGCGTACCTGTTAATCATTATTCTTGTGGGGTAATCTCAACCAAATGAGACGAGTAGATGGTAGTGCACTGAGAAAAATCTCTCTATTCAGCGGATTTTTGAAGAGATGATAAGATTTTGCTTTTTCTTCATCCGACATCTCCTCAATTGAATCCAAAACAGCAATACACCTCTTGATTGAGAATTCACCCTCATTTGTGTCCTTCACTATCTCATTAACTCGTTCCTTCCTAAACTCCAAGTAGTTCTCAAACAAAACACTACAATCACCACTTTGCTTCCGTTTTTTCTCTCTTTTCTCTTTGTTTCCAGAAGAAATTTCAGTCTTGTTTCCAGAAGAAGTTGCAAATACAAGGTCACAATGATTTGCATTATACTCCACATCAGCATCTTGATCTTCTAAGAGGGTGTTTACATTGACTTTTGAGGCAGTATTATTGTCAGTGTTGACTTGATCAGATGAAATTTCAATGTGCTCAATTGATGTGAAATTCATACTACCCTCAGCTATGCTCCCTATTTGACAAACTTAAATTAATATTAGTGAAACAAACAAAAATGCAACTAATGATTAATATTAGTAAGACTTACCCTCATATAGAGCTCCTAACGAATCAAACAAGGGGAAAGCTTTGGAACGAAACTTTTTTGCCTTAGGATGCCACTATTGAATAACAGAAAAATCAATGTTAGTAATCTTACTTAGAAGTACGAATGATACTTATGATCAACTAGTGTTACCTGAATAATGTTACTCCAAATGGGTGGTTCAGCTAAGATCATGCAACGGACGCTATCCCATCCAACACCACTTTGTTTTCTTGCCTCTTTTAGTACCTTATAACTACTCTTCAGCTCCCTCTCATGTTCTTGAATCTGCATTTTTGAGAATTGAGCTTCCGGAAACTTCTCATTGAACTCCTTTACAATTTTATTCCATGCTTCTGTTGACCACCCATTTTGTCCCTTAAATCTCGGGATATTGTATTCATGGAGCAAATCAACAAGCCCTCTTTCATACCCAGGGTTCCAAGAAGCTCTAGAACTCTCCCCTTTTGTCATGACTTCGATGCAATTGGCAAGTGCTAAACTTGAAGGAAACTACATCAATAAGAATCTACACCGAACAAGAATCTACCCCTCTATAATGGGTACTATCAAAAGATAATTAGAAAACTTCTAACTTGCAGCCATCAGTTTTGTAAGGTGTTAAAATTTCTCTCAGGTTTAACCTTTATTTCTCTCAAAATGGCTACATTCAGTAACACTGAAATTATCTGTAACAACACTGAAATTTAGTACATTCAGTAAATTCAGTAAACAAGTATTCAAACTGACCAAGCACCCAGTTGTAATAATTCTTTGTAATCTTTAATAAACAAGTAAATTCAACTGAAATTGTATAATGTAAAGAACTAGTAGTAAACAATTCCAAACAGTGAAAACAACAAATTGTATACTAGAATAAAAATACATCAAACATGGTTTGTTAGTCTTGTTCTGCTACGAACAAAGTCACTCCACATCTGCTGTGCAATTTGATCCCTAAATATATTTCCATCATTTCCTTGAATATTCAAAGACTCTACATCATTATGATAGTTGTCGTCTCCTTCGGGAAAATCAACAAACTGGGATGACGAGATGAGATCAAGCTGGCGATCTAACCACTCTTCTTGGCCTTTTTGCTTCCTAATGATATTGTGAAACACAGCAGCTGCCGCTGAAATCTTGACTTGGGAATCTATGGGTTGAAATGTGCCCACTTTCAAAATTGGAAAGCGCTTCTTCAAAACACCGATCGCTCTAAATGTGCCCACTTTGCCACTGGATTTTTTTGCCGCCGGATTGGGCCGGATCCGGCCCAATCCGGGACTATCCAAACAGGCCCTTAGTGTTTTGGGATTTCTGTGCCTAGGCTATTTTGTAGAGGGGGGGGTTCTGAGTTTCTAGAAATTAGAAAAGAGCCCTTGGTTGTTAGGTTTTGGTGTTCTGAGCCCCCAGAGACTCTGATTTCGGCACAGTCAGTTCCTATGCGTCCGTAGAAACACGTGTTTCTATCCGGAATTGATCGAGGGTAGGGTTTACTTGATGAGGCGGCCTGTTAGCCAAAATCCATCCAATTTGTGCCATCCTACGATAAAAATTGTGAAATGAGTAATCAAGTCGATTTGGCAACAAATCTGGAATAACGTAGGTATATGACTAAAATGTGCATAAACATGGGTGAAAAAATATGAAAAAATCATGCTAATAAGATAAATATCATCCCCCCAAGCTTAATTCTTTGCTTGTCCTCAAGCATTTAGATAAGAAATAAATCCGGGGAGACAAGCAAGCATACAAATGACGCAAAGGAGTTGAATGCAGTGAATAGTAAGCTCGACAAACTAAGATATGTATTGAGAGCTCAACCATCTAATAATTGCATAGAAATTGCAAGTAACTAGGTTAGTTCTGGGTATGGAGGAAATAAGAATGTTTAGGTCTACTCATACCACTTACATCCATGCATGTATACATAATTTCAAAGAGTGTAAACAATGCACAGGCACGAGGGAACTACAACCTCCATAAACATCAAATAATCCATTTCAACGTTATGATTTTTTGAGCTCTTTTTATTTAAAAAACAAAATCTGGTGCTCATGCATGCAAGCCTCTACCCTTCGACTTATTAGGGGGAATCTCTTCGTACTTCACTCTAGGCTCTCTAGTCCCTAGAGTGTTTTAAAAATATGCTCATGAATTAAAAGAGTTAGCAAGATGGCTTGTGCACTTATTGAATTCAAAAATGTGCGGACCATGTTTTCATACCGAAGACTCAGAGGAGCAATGAAGTAGAAGAGTTTTTATTCAAAAGAAAAGAAAGAATTGGCAATGCCTACAAGGTAGAGAACAAGCAATTGCGACCTTATTAGCAAAATTTTTCAGATTTGGTTTACATAACTTAAATGATTGTTTAGGAGACTCGTGTGCTAAGCATGTGTGTAGAGATTAGGCTTAACAATTGATATTTCAATATACATGATAGAATGTGGTAGTATAGATATCAATAAACATTCAAATTTTCACGATATCTACAACAAAACTAAGTGCAAGTAATTTTAGTATCATTAGAAAATGGTTAATCACAATTCAACCTACAATAGATTGTTGAGCCACTAATGCATGCATATAACTCAACACGACATGAAAAGAGCTCTAAAAGCCAAATGACAACAATGAAACACAGAATGAAATCACATTCATTCATAACCACGACATTCACATAGATACAAATCTGCGCAAGTCTAGAATTTTCAGAAAATTTTGACATGACCTTTCTAGATTTGTCTTGCGGTCCAAACAACACAAGTATGCAACAAGTCATATCAAAACATAAACAAGCCCATAAGGCTGGATAGAGATCATTCACAACATATCATAACACAGTATAAGCAAGTACATAGCACAAATCTCACACAGAAGCACAAACTTGCACAAAGTAGCTCAATTTTGAAAATTTTGACCCAGATTTTGAGAATTTCAACACAAAGAGAAATGGATCCCCCCCCCCCCCCAAGATTAAACGGTTGCATAGTCCAGAATGCAACAATATGAGATGAATCACACATGGAGGTGGGAGCCTCTAGATGGGACAGCTCCTCGGGTGTACTCGCAACAACCTCATCGATGACATCCATCGTGAAACAATGATCAGAACAGGGATGGAGATGGGTGGGATGCCTCATATCAAATGTGACATTCTCATATCCAAACTCGAGACTCAGTCGGGTGTTCTTGACGTCTATGACAGCTCCTGTTGTGGCTAGGAATGGCCTGCCTAGAATGATGAACGGGCTGTCATCCTCTGTCTCCAAAAAACAAAGTCTATAGGGTAGGAGAACGAACACACAGTGACTGGCACATCGTCCACAATGCTTGTCAATATCCTGCCGGTGCAATCCGCTAGATGAGGAGTCATAGCTGTGGGTCATAGAGAACTGATGGATAATGCCTTGTAGACTGCCAAAGGTATGACACTGACATTGGAGCCTAGATCGCACAAAGCCTGGAAAGTCCCTGAGCCGATGGAGCAAGAGATGTAGAAGCTACCGGAATCCTCCAACTTAGGGTGTAGCTTGTTCTGGATGAGCGCACTGCACCCCTTAGTGAGCTAGACAACCTCAGGCTCCTCAATCCTTCGTCTCTTCATCAAGAGCTCCTTGAATAATTTGGCGTACGATGGCATGTTTAGGACTGCGTTGAGGAGTGGAACTGTGATATAAACATCTTTCATCACCTCCATAAACTTTGTGAACTGCTTCTCCTCCTCTACTTTGGCAAACTGTCCAGGAAACGGTATCGGTGACTGAGAAATCAAAGGATTGGGGCTTCCTGGAACAGTGGCTGGAGGAGCGGCCTGAGTAGCTGTGGTAGAACCATCCTTATGCATCGGTGGAATGTACCATGGAGGATGGGGAAGCACATGATCGATCATGGATCTGCCACTCCTGATGGTGATAGCTCTGCAGTGATCCCTCAAATTCACTTCAGGCTGAGCAGGGAGCTTGCCTGAAGAGGTGCTCGACGACGATATGGAGGCACTAAAGGTATCTACTCTATCTCAAAGCTCAGAGAAATCCTTCTTCAGCGACTGCAGCTCTTGCATGCTACTTCTTAATGATTTGAAGTCTGTTTGGAGTGCAAGCATGTCGTCTGATTGCTTGGGCATGAAGGTCTCAAGCATGGCCTCGAGCTTGGATGGAGACTGTAGTGCCTGTGAAGCCTACTGAAAACTATGGTCTTGGGCTGCTAATATCCTGAGTTCAGAAACTATTGGCACTGTCCATATCTAAAAGCTTGAAAAGGTACACTGGTAGAGTTTGATGAGATATTGGGGTTGTTCTTGTATGACAGATTTGGGTGTTGGCGCCATCCAGAGTTGTAAGTGTTGGGATATGAACTGCCGTCTGAGAAAAGTTCATGTCACAACACTCCAGCGTGGATGTCTTACCAAGCTGACAATCAGCTGGTGAGTGGCCCTCAATACTACAAAGTTGACATACAGGTACAATAGGGGGTGAATGTGGGCGATTGGCTAATTAATTGAGCCACAAAATGGGTTAAAGCGTCAAGTTTGGCATTTGTAGAGTCACAGGAATTCAAGTCGTGCATACCCGGCCGGGATGTAACTCTATTGCCTGACCACTGGAAATGGTGGGATGCCATGCTTTCAATGAGCGCGAATGCGTCATCGAAGATTTGTTCATGATCCCACCACCTACAACGGAATCGATAGATGCCCGGGTAGCAAACGAAAATCTCTTGTAGAAAATTTGAAGTACAAGCCAGTGTTCCAAACCGTGGTGCGGGCATGATCGGAGAAGCTTCTGATACCGCTCCCATGTGTGGTACAAGCTCTCACCCTATTGCTGTATGAACCTCGTGATCTACGCTTGGATCTCCGCAGATTTAGAGGGAGAGGAAAGAACCTCTCCAAGAATGCCTTGAGTAGCTACTCCCAAGTCGCCCTTGTACCTACAGGCAAAGAGTGATACCATGCACGCACATCATCTCAAAGCAAGAAAGAAAATGATCGTGTACGAAAAAGCATCATCTGATACGCTATGGTATTTAAAGGTGTTATAGTACTCAAAGAAAGTACGGATATGTTCATTCACGTCCTCAATAGGTGATCCTCTGAAACAAGTCTGCTGGACCATCATGATGAGTGCTGGCTTCAACTCAAAATTGTTTGCCTAAACATCTGGTTGAATTATGCCCGGAATGGCTCCACGATCGACAAGGGCCCAGACATTGCAAAGAAGTTGCGGAGGGGGATCTCGATCAGCCATCTCTATACTGTTCGCTTGTCGTCTCTTTCTCAAATGTTGTCAAAATGTATGCTCAATCTCAAGATCGAAGGGTGCAAGTATGTAATCATTGAACGATCGCCGCATACATCAAGAGGCATTGTGGGAGACACGAGAGTCAGTACTACAGAGAATAGCGATACATCAAGGGTTAGTCGTCAGATGTTAGTCAAACAAAAGAAAAAAAAAGAGAAGAAAAGGAAAACAAAAAAAAAGAAATGGGAAGAACAAATAAAAGAGAGAAAATGAGAAGAAAAATCAAAGGAAGAGTAAATCGATTCAACCTCAGTTAAACAATATCACTCGAACTAGTCCCCGGCAACGGTGCCAAAAATTGATACCAATTAAAACGTGATTTTGCAAGTGGACGAAATCGTAGTAGTAGGCGAGTATGTCGTTCTTTCCCAAGGGACTAGATTAGAGAAAAATGCACCTAACTAAGATTGAATCAGAAGGCACACTACTACAGAATTGCTTTTCACTATCAGTTTAAAATCGTCTCTACTATCGGTTCTCTTACCGCTAGTGATCGGCACGATAGAAAAAACGTAGTATAACTCTATCGGTTGCAAACCGATAGTAAAATATCTATATTCCAACATTCACTAATCGTGAATGATAATTTCTTCTATCGGCTCAGTGAACTCAACCGATAGTGATGTTAGATTTCTTGTAACGGTTCTACACTGGAAACCGATAGTACTGTTAGTTTTCCTATCGGTTAGTTACTCGACACGGTTAGTACTAGAAACTTTCTTCTATCGGTTGTAGGATATGAACCGATAGTATTACAAAGGATTATTAACAGATACAACAATACAGAGAGACACATTGGACAGATTGAATCTAATTATTCAGAGATTGAATTTATTCACAAATACACTAATACAAAGATATACACATGCATTGGACAGATTGGATCTAATTATTCACATATTAGGTTTATTCACAAATACACCAATACAAGTACACACATACACCAATTAACACATTCAATGTATATTACACAAGTCATTTACGATCGATCGTTGATAGCCACTTCATCCATCATATATTGAGCCCAAATTTGTCGCATCTGCTCCAATTGAGGCAACTCGTATTGGTCTTTCAACATGGCGCTCTGCATGCTTGTATGAAGTTAGGAAACTGATTTCATTTCAATTACTCTTTCCTAAAGAATACCTGGTTCTAATCGCGTTCAGTATCAATTTAAGAAACTGACACGAGGGGCAAGAGCAATTTTAATCGGGTTGGTCAAGAACACTTACAGTTCGTGGAGTGGCCTACGATGGCGCGATGCAGTGACCGGCGGCGGTGGAGAACCCAAATGCGAGCGGCAATGGTGGTGCAGGAGCGAAAAAGGGGATGTCGGGGAGGCTAGGGTTTTCCGCGTGCGAGTAGAGACTTATTTGGAAATGTGTTTGGTTGGACTGGAGGGAAAACTCCCGCGCGTTTAACCCATTATAAGGAAGTTTATCTTTACTATCGGTTCGTACACTAATAACCGATAGTAAAGATGAACTTTTACTATCGGTTCAAAAACACAACCGTTAGTGAACTTTCCTCTCTTCTAAAGGTCCCCATTGTTTCTTTTACTATCGGTTGAATAAACAAACCGATAGTAAAAGTTCATCTTTACTATCGGTTTGTACACTAATAACCGATAGTAAAAATGTAATTTTACTATCGGTTCAAAAACACAACCGTTAGTGAACTTTCCTCTCTTCTAAAGGTCCCCATTGTTTCTTTTACTATCGGTTGAATAAACAAACCGATAGTAAAAGTTCATCTTTACTATCGGTTCGTACACTAATAACCGATAGTAAAAATGTAATTTTACTATCGGTTCAAAAACACAACCGTTAGTGAACTTTCCTCTCTTCTAAAGGCCCCCATTGTTTCTTTTACTATCGGTTGAATAAACAAACCGATAGTAAAAGTTCATCTTTACTATCGGTTCGTACACTAATAACCGATAGTAAAAATGTAATTTTACTATCAGTTCAAAAACACAACCGTTAGTGAACTTTCCTCTCTTCTAAAGGCCCCCATTGTTTCTTTTACTATCGGTTGAATAAACAAACCGATAGTATAAAGTGAGCAATTTTACTATCTGTTACGAATGAAAAACCGATAGTACTATTTTAATATATTATATCGGTTGGTACAGTAATAACCGATAGTATAAAGTGCGTAATTTTACTATCAGTTAAAAATGAAAAACCGATAGTACTATTTAATATATTATATCGGTTTGTACAGTCATAACCGATAGTATAAAGTGCGTAATTTTACTATCAGTTAAAAATGGAAAACCGATAGTACTATTTAATATATTATATCGGTTTGTACAGTAATGACCGATAGTAAAAAGTTTTTGTATTTCACTAACGTTGGACTAGTGTGTAACCGATAGTAAAATGCTTCTTTTCCGCCGCTGTCGTCCTATTCTATCGGATTTTTCCCAGATTGCTTATAACCGTTAGAAAATATGGGTTAGTGGAATGCACTTCTGTAGTAGTGGCAGAACGCAGAGGGATGAAGTCAGTTCTGTAGGATCAAGGATGCTGACTAGAGGGGAGGTGAATAGGGGGCTTTAAAAACTTTAATTTAAAACAACTTTTGCAATGAAAGAACAAATGAATTTATTGCACAGATAAAATAAAAGAGAATAGAAAACAAACACAAGATTTTTTGAGGTCTCGGAGACACGCCTGGTCTCCCCTACTCCTCGTTGAAGCACTCAAATGAATGAGTCTTGCTTCAATATCCACGAAGGATATTACTCACTAGTGGTTGCTCCTTATCCACTCCGGAAAGGCGAGCACCGATGCCTTTTACAAACACGCTGATTCTCTCTGACAATCTCCGAACGGAATAAGTCAACGGCCACGCCACCAAACCGTCTAGGTGAGGGCGTTCACTAAAAGGAATGAGCAGCAAGGTCTCTTCTAGACCTCCAACATGCACCGAGAAACTATAAGTATGCAAAAGATATGCGAACAGAAAACTCGGTGGATCACAAAAGCTCACGACTTGATCAAAAGATCAAGATTTTAACTCCAAAATGAAAACTCAAGTGTATGTATGAGAAGAGGGCTGCTTGGTGTATCAAACATCTGCTTAATGCCTCTGTTTATATCCTCAAGAATCAAAATAGCCGTTGAGCACGAGCTGGAAAATCAACAGTGCAAACTAACAGACAGTTTGTGAAATTGACAGTCAGTTTGGGTCACGACAAAAAAGAAGTAAAATCCGAAGAAAACTCAACTAGCCGTTTGAGGTTGTATATGGAAATAAAATAGCACAAACTGACAGTCAGTTTATGAAACTGACAGTCAGTTTCTACCTCAACGGCTGACAAAAATCACGGATAAAATTTTGTTGGTCGTATATGGAAACAGACACCACATATTGACAATCAGTATCGACCACAAAATCGACTAGTTAAAACAAAAACTCAAAACAATTAGCTCGAGGTCGAAATGCAAACTGACAATCAGTTTAGGTCAAAATAATTATGCTCAAAAAACACGCTCTTTGGACAAATGTTAGCAAACAAAACTGACAATTCAAACTGACAGTCAGTATAGCAAATTGACAGTCAACATGGATAAAAATAGCCATAGCTTTTGATCCAGAAAACCGATTTAAGTGTTTGATATCTCATTTGACATATAATTTAAAGGGCTATCTTTTTTCCAACAGAAGCAAAGTCCAGATCTTCCTAGATCTTTCTATAAAATGCAAAAACTCATATGTTATCAAAAACTCAACTGAAAAATCAAATAACTGACAGTTAGTTTGGATAAAAACATCCATAACGTTTGATCTAGAAATCCGATTTAAGTTTTTGATAGCTCGTTTGAAACATAATGTAATGGGCTATCATTTTGTCAACAGAAGCAAAAGCCATATCTGCCTAGATCTTTCTAGAAAATGCAAATAATATTTTATTGTCGAAAACTCAACTGAAAAATGAAATAACTGACAGTCAGTTTGGATAAAAACATCCATAACGTTTGATCCAAAAATCTGATTTAAGTTTTTGATAGCTCATTTGAAACATAATGTAATGGGCTATCATTTTGTCAACAAAAACAAAAGCCATATCTGCATAGAACTTTCTATAAAATGCAAAACCTCTTCTGCTGTCAAAAACTCATCTGAAAAACCAAATTAAATCCAACCGAAATGAATGAATGCAACGACTTAATAGTTTCTCGGTATATGCTGGAAATGTAGAGAGGACTTGCAACCCCTCTTTATAGTACGGTTAAAACTAAAAATAAATTTCTATAAACCGATTAAACTCTAAACACCGAGATCGGTAAAATAAATATGCATTTTACCTTAAGTCTTTTGCTGACTCATTCTTGGCGACCTTGCCCTTGCGACCATGGCTCGCGACCTTGTGCTTGTGACTTACAGATCCTCTGATAGCTTAGGTCTCTATGGCTTTCTTCTTGCTGACCTTGTGCTTGCGACTTTGGGCAATACTGCGACCTTAGGCAAAATAGGTCTCTTAGGTCCTTTGCATCCTTAATCTTGCAATTTTCGTCTCGTCTTTATACTTTGCGACTTGTGTTTTACCTCTTTCGCGTTGGGTTCATCTTGATCATCTTGCATACCTTCCCAACAAAACTCTATATCAAGTAGCTCAAAAACACAATTAGTCTGAAACGCTTATTTTCATTAATCATCAAACTCAGGCATAAAGGCCTAGATGCAACAAGTTCGTCTCGACGTGCCTCACCAAATGAAAAACAACTAACAGAAACCAAGTTATGTAATCGAATCCCAGGCGAGTAGTGAATGAATGCAATAGTTGAGTGAACGTTGCTTCAGACTCAATTCCTCTCAATGGTGAAACAAGAGCTCGGTCAGATGATTTAAAGCAACAGAGTAACAATTCAGCCTCTTTAATCACGTAGAAATCTCACAGAGAGAATCAACACAGCGCCAAACTACAAGATTACTTAGTTTAATTGGGCACTTCCAAGTCCCATCAGAATAGGAAACAAAAGGATGGTGAAAGAAGTTGAGACAAAAAATAAACAAGAAATCAACCAATTGCAGTCTTGTTGTTCAACACAAATTAAAGTTAGATTCTTTACAGGCATCACAAGAAAATAGGCTGAGGGGGAGAAGAGAAAGGAATTCAGAGAGCAGGAGATTGTTGCCGAAATGTTGTCGGTGCAGAGGGGGAGAAACACAGCCGTGGTCAACGGAGAGGTTGAAGAAGCACGACGGCACAATGGCGAAGAAGAGGTGACCGAGGTGCTGGAGTGGTCGCCAACATACACCCTGGCTGTGGTCGAAGGCCGAAGTGGAAGTGGTCGACGGAACTCGACCACAGTTGCAGTGGTCGAAGCAGTCGTTGAGTAGACGTGGAGGAGGTTGAGGTTGTGGTCAAGAAGTTGGAGAAGTGAGCTCAACTTGTGGTAGTCGAATTCGCCATCGGCCCATAGGACGTGGCCGATGAGGTGAGCTTTCTGGCGAAGATGGTGAGAGAAGGGGAGAAAAAACGCCGATAGTGGCTTAGGCGTTTGGCTTGTGGTGGCGGGCTCGGATCCAACGATGGCAAAGCGTAATGGAGGAGAGGTAGCAGGCGATAGTGACTCAGACTTTTCAAAAATTTCAGTTTTGTCCTCCTACTTAGGGTTTCGGGATTTCTATGCCTAGGCTGTTTTGTAGGGGGGGGGGGGGGGGGGGGAGGTTCTGAGTTTTTAGAAATTAGTAAAGAGCCCTTGGCTGTTAGGTTTTGGAATTCCAAGCCCTCAGAGACTCCGATTTCTGCAAGCTCAGTTTCTACGCTTCCGTAGAAACACGTGCTTTTATCTGAAATCGACCGAGGGTCGGGTTTAGTCAATGAGGCGCGTCCCATTAGCCAAAATCCATCCGATTCATGTCGACCTACGATAAAAACTGCGAAACGAGTAATCAAGTTAATTTGGCGACAAATTTGGAATAATCTAGGTATATGACTAAAATGTGCATAAACATGGGAGGGGATATGGAAAAATCATGCAAATCAGCTAAATATCATCGATCCTTATACAGATAACTCTTTGGTCTACTTTGAGCAATCTTGTGCCATCCTTGGATGATTTTGATCTTCTCATTTGTTTCTGTAACCATATCGGGTCCAAGCAACTATCGTTCTCCTGTCTTATCTGAGCATTTAGGTGAGCAACACTTTCTTCCATAAAGGGCTTCAATTCTGCTATTTATATGCTATCTTGATAACTATTGTCATGTCCAAACTCTACTAGCGATAAGTACTTATCCTAACTTCCACACATGCCCTTAGCATATCTTCTACCATTTGATTTACCCTCTGTTTGTCCATCTGTCTGAGGATTGTAGGCAATGCTAAAACTTAGCTCAATTTCCAAGGCATTTTGCAAGCCTTCCCAAAATGTTAAAAGTAAAAATTGATCCTCGAAGAGAGATTATTTATTAATTTTGAGCGTGATGTAATGATTTGAAAAACTTACAATGTGTTTAAAATATTTGTAAAAATGATTTTGATTTGTTTAGCATGTGGGTCAAATACGTATTTTTGTGATTTGATGGTTGTGTCAGAAAATGTATGCTTCAATACTATTCTTGTAATGGTTGCATTGCAAACCTACTTTGGAGTGTTATTTTCATAACAGGTTTCAAGGCATCCGCAGCACGTGTTCTAGAGCAAGGACAAACTGTTGCAAATCAGCTAGATTCGACAAAGTTTCTAACTATACTAGAAATGGGGGTGAGCAGAACGGCAACCTAGTTGCAACTTCATGTTTCTATAATGGTTTATACAAGAAGAATTGAAGTGGATGACATCGAACATTGGTTCAAGCTAGGTTGGCTTGAGATAGCTCCTACGTGAGACTCATCGTGCAAGTCGAACACAAGTTTAGATAAGTATTGGAAAAATCCTCTATAATAGTTTAAGACAGTACGTCTTCTATATATGAAAGGATATGATATATATATCCTTCCACGAATATTTACTTCAACTAGAAATAATTTAACCTTCTTTGTTCTCACGAGGTAAAATTTTCTCCTCCACAGTTTGCACAACTTTTTTTTTCTCCCCTTACCCAATTTACCCAAAAAAAAAAATGACCTGCACATTACTTAATAAATCGGATATCCTACTGGATGACGTTTTTAATTTTTGGATGACACAAATTAACTCACCGGATGACATGAACCGGTAATAAAAGTTGTGCGGCCCCACATGTCAGTATCCCACTGTCCCCGAACAGGTTACCCCCACATGTCAGTTTCTTGCGCCCTAAGCCACTGTGTTTCTCATGCAACCCTAACTCTACTTTATAAATACCGGCTTTGCCGCCAAGAGCCCAAGACAAGTAGCGGCATCACAACACAAACTACGATCAGAAAGCCAAGAACGCCACAAGAAACACTCACACACGTCCAATGGCCGCAGCCATCACCGGCCGGTGGAGGAGACTGCGCCCACTCGGACGCGGCGCGTCCGGCGCGGTGGTCGCGCTAGCGGCGCCCGCCGACGCCTTGGGAGAGCTGTTCGTCGTGAAGTCGGCCGGCGGCGCGGCGGGGGCCGCACAGCTGCGGCGCGAGTGGGGCGTCCTGTCTGGGCTGTCCTCGCCTCATGTCATCCGGTCCCTCGGCTTCCGCGCCACGGCGGGCGGCGACAGCCAGCTGTTTCTTGAGTTCGCTCCCGGGGGCTCGCTGGCCGACGTGGTCGCGAGGAATGGGGGCCGCCTCCAGGAGGACGCCGTGCGATCGTACGCGGCGGATGTGGTGAGGGGATTGGCTTACATCCATGGGAAGGCGGTGGTCCACGGCGACGTGAAGGGGAGCAACGTGGTGGTCGGCGCCGACGGGCAGGCCAAGCTTGCGGACTTCGGGTGCGCAAGAACGGCGGGTTCAGGTTACCCGATCGGCGGCACGCCGGCGTTCATGGCACCGGAGGTGGCGCGCGGGGAGGAGCAGGGCCCGGAGGCCGACGTGTGGGCTCTGGGGTGCACCGTCATCGAGATGGCTACCGGCTGCGCCCCTTGGAGCGACATGGACGACGTCGTGGCCGCGGTGCACCGGATCGGGTACACGGACTCCGTGCCGGTGGTGCCGCGGTGGCTATCACCAGAGGCGAAGGACTTCCTTGACCGGTGCTTGAGGAGACGCGCCTGCTACCGGTGGACGGCGGCGCAGCTGCTGGAGCATCCGTTTGTCGCATCCGGCGCCGGCTGCCGCGCGAAGGCGGCCGAGGAGGCTAAGGCCAAGTGGGTGTCTCCCACTAGCGCACTGGACGCGGCATTATGGGATCTGGAGACGGACGACGAGGCGGATGAGATGTCCGAGAGCCCGACCAGCAGGATCAAGACATTGGCGTGCCCCTGTTCGGCATTGCCGGACTGGGACGCCGACGTCGAAGGCTGGATCCATGTGCTCGGCGATGAGTTGTCGGAGACTCCGGCGGAGAGGGTCAGGGCATTGGTGTGCTCCCGCTCGGCATTGCCGGATTGGAACGCCGACGACGAAGGCTGGATCCAAGTACTCGGCGGTGGAGACACGGGTGCTGTTCTTGATGACTTGTCAGAGACCCCAGTGGAGAGGGTCCGCGCATTGGCGTGCTCCCGCTCGGCATTGCCGGACTGGGACGCCGACGACGAAGACTGGATAGAAGTGTGCGATACGTCGGCGGCGACGGCCGAGGAGATGGCAGGCGTCAATATGTCTGAAGGATTGCATAGTGTAGGAGTAGATGATGAGTCTTCAGTTGTAATTTGCGTTCATGTATTATCTGATGCAGCCAGTTAAATAATAGTACAATCTTCCTTTTGTTCAAATGGCTTTGTTAATTTGTTATTATGGATAATCTTATTTTTTGAAGTGAAGTTGATATTAAAAGAGTATGGTGTTAATTTGTTTTTAAATCCTTAAATCATCGACAAAAGGGTCTCTCCATTTCCATTAAGGAAACAGATAATATAACAGAACATGATCAGCTCTGTTAGTGCAACTTAATACTCTAATGATCACTTTGATAATGTGTTGCTGCTACAAACTTTAGAAATTGATGGATTCACGTTACTACTGCATATTTTCAGATTTGCTTGTATAGACGTCCATGCAGATTAATTACTTGGTTTCGGCTCAGTTTCGATCAGTTTGAGTCCGGATTAAGTAAGAATTAGTCTGATTAGTTTGAATTTTTTTTCCAAATAACCCTTTAAAAAAAATTACAAAACTAACACCTAACTTTTTAAATTTGCAAAACAGGCTCTCAGTTGCGAGCACGCCCAAGCGACTGTCTTCAGTCGCTAGCCCGGCTAGCGACTGAAGACGTGGCATCCCCGCTGGCACCCGAGCTGTGCCAGCCAGGTTTCAGTCGCTAGCCGGTTTATATCCCTCAGCCGTCCCTCTCACAGTGCAGTGCAGTTCATTTTTCTGAAATTTTCCAGAAATTACTGAAATCTGTTTAGAGAGAAGGAAGAGAAGAAAGAGGAGCAGAAATTTTTTTTCGGAGATTCTTCAAATCTGTTCGCTGAGGTATGTTTTTTTAACTCATATATTTTCATTAATTAGATCGTAAACTCGTAGTTTTTAGATATGATTTAGAATGATTGTTAGGGTTAGGTTGATTGTTAGGGTTAGTGTGATGGTAAATGCGTGAATGTGATGAAACAAAATTTAGAGTTAGGGTTAGTGTATGTTCGCAGATTAGGATTAGGGTTAGTGTATGTTCGCAGATTAGGGTTAGGGTTAGGGTTAGTGTATGTTCGTAGATTAGGGTTAGGGTTAGTGTATGTTCACAGATTAGGGTTAGTGTATGTTCGCAGATTAAAAAATTTAGGATTTCGCAGATTAAAAAATTTGAAGAACCACTAAAAAATGTGATGTTTTTCAAATTTGAATTTTATTAGTATGCACGTAGATTAAAATATTTGTTAATATGTAGATGTAAACATTTGTGATTATGTATATTAAAATGATTGTTATTATTAGGGTTAGGGTTCACCGCTGTCGCTTCTTTTAGTTGGGTTAGGGCTGTCGCCCTCACCGTCTTGGCCTTTCCCGCACGGGTTTAGAGCGAGAGGGGTTATTTTTTTAGGGTTGTAGGGAAACATCGTGTTCCCCAATAGCGACTGAAACGGTATTTAAACACCGTGCGTCGCTTTCACACAGTACGGCCATTTCATTTTTCCGAAAATTCTGAAATTAGCAGAGAGAAAAAGAGAAGAGAAGGGTTGGTTTTTTTGTTAGATTTAGGGGTAGAGTTGTCAATCAGTTAGGGTTAGGGTTAGGAATCGCGGCCTCATAGTCGTAGTCATCACCGCTGTCGCCCTCACCGTGTTGGCCTTTCCCGCATGGGTTTAGAGGGAGGGGAAAATTTCTGTTGTTTGAAAAATCATGTTTTTTGTAGTACAATGAGCAATGTGGGTTCTCTAATTATGCACTCTTGTACAGCTATAGAGCAACCCAGTACGGTTTACGTTTATTACGGAGCCGGTGTAATCCGTAATGGACCAAACGGTGATGATCTTGGTGGTTGTATGTATGTTTGCGGTCAAATGAGACAACCACAGTCAATGTCTTTCAATGATTTGAAGATGTGGTTAGTTGACCTGTTACAACTCAATGTTGCGACGGATAATCTCAAGGTGGAAGGCATGGTTCCGGATGGAAACAAATGGGTGCTGAAGAGACTGAAAGGTGACAAATCATGGGGTTCGTTTGGACGAATTGTGACAAATCCATGCTATGCTGTCGGAACCATCATACTGTACGTTGAAATGTTAGTACATAGTTCGGAGGACAGCCATTCAGTTGAAAGAGAAAGTACTAATATCTGTACCGGAGGTCGCGATGGTGGTGGCGATGTCGATACTGGTGCAGGTGGCAGTACCAATGCCAGTGCAGGTGGCAGTGTACCTAACAAAACTGGTGTAAGAAATACAACTCAATTTGGTGGCTATCAAGTAGATGCAGCTGAAGAATTACCAGAATTGGAGGAGAATTTTAATGAAGAGGAGTATACTGATCCGTCGGAAATGTACGAATCTCCTGTTGAACCCACGGAACAGCATAATCCTATGAGTGAGTGGACTAATCCATTATCCTTGAATAACACTGTGGTTCGTGATGAGCTGGGTTCGCGATGGTCTTATAATGAATCAACCGTCCAGCTTGGACAGTTGTTTCGGAATAAAAAGGATGCAAAGAAAGCCATAACTGCCTGGGCTATCTCACTAAATAGGCCATTCCGGGTGGTCAGATCAAATCCGAGCCTGTGGACTGTGAGGTGCTTAATCCAGAATTGTCCATGGTACGTACGTGTCTGGCGGCCACGAGATGACCCGTCCTTTCGGGTGACCAGAGTTGACGACCACGGATGTCTAGCTGAGGGCATGGTGCAGCATCATAGAAATATCACTTCCAGTTTTGTTGCCAGTCTGATACTGTCAGTAGTGAAGGCAAATACGGCAATAACACCGAAAGTGATAATTGCACATGTCGCGGAGAAGTACGGTTATAATATCAAGTACGCGAAGGCATGGAGAGCTAAACAGAAGACGCTGGAGGAGCTTTTTGGTACATATGTTGAGGCATACAACTTAATACCGAGGCTGTTGCGGCGGATATGCGAGGCAAATCCAGGCACAGTCACCGCAATTGTTGATACGCCGGCAATCGGCTCTGAGGGTGCTGTGATTCCTGGGTGCATGGTACTGCGGAGATTTTTCTGGGCATTCCAACAGTGCGTTGCATCGTTCAGGTATATGAGACCCGTGCTTTGCATTGACGGAACATTTTTGACTGGAAAATACCAGGGAACTCTGCTGACTGCCGTGGCTGTTGATGCCAATGACCAGCTTCTCCCCATAGCATATGCCGTGGTCGAGGGGGAGAACTATAGCAGTTGGCTGTGGTTCTTGGGCACTTTGAAGAATGAGGTTGTGAAAGACCGGGAGCGCGTGTGCCTGATTCATGATCGAAATGGAGGAATGCTGAGTGCGATGGAGTACATGCGATCGGGAGAGGATCCATCGCTGAGTTGGGATGATTTGCAGAGTCGTTGGTGCTCACGGCATCTTGGCGCGAATTTTCACAGTCGTTTCAAGAGCAAGCGCCTGATGCTATGCTATCGGAACTATCACATGTGCCACCAGCGGACCGTCCGTCGTCGTCGCGCCCTCCACCACTGCACACGGGTTTCGTGCCTACCGACAGCTCTTCGGATGAAGAGCTCGATACTCCTCCATGGCACCAGCCTCTCGACCAGGCACAGCAGCATCCTACACAGCCGACACATGTGCTTCCTAGCTTCCTTCCCGATGCTCCGCCGCCTACGCAGCCGACACAGCCTTCCCAGTCTACGCCAGCTGCGCAGACACCACCAGTGAGGAGGCGGCGCGTCAGGGATCGTCAGCCCCCCTCTCAGTACACACCATCAGAGTATCAGCCCCCCCCCACAGAGGGGCAGGAGGGGGCACTAGTCCGATGTAGGCTTTTCTCAGACTGTTCAGTTTTCATACATTTTTGTTAGGTTTCCAACTTTTTGGGGTTTTATGTTTTCTGCTGTTCTACTTTTGTATGACTTTGCATTTCTGCTTTTCAGCTTTTACCTATTCATCTGATGCTCGTTTTTGTATGATTAGTCTTTTCGACTTGTGCACCTACCATCTTTTGCGCCGAGACGTCTAGTTTCGTACAAATGCGTCGAACCAATGAGACAAAACTAGGTA
Organism: Pharus latifolius; assembly: GCA_019359835.1. Classification (NCBI taxonomy): domain Eukaryota; kingdom Viridiplantae; phylum Streptophyta; class Magnoliopsida; order Poales; family Poaceae; genus Pharus; species Pharus latifolius. Next base: position 2,228,050 of record CM033328.1, read on the forward strand.
TCAAAAGCACGGTATAAATGCGAAATTAGTATGTACTTATACGGTCCCGATGGCAAAACTTTGTCGTCTTACTCCTTTTCGCAAATCAGCCTAGAATTATTGCGGCTTATACCTTTTTAAGATTTTCCGCGGAACCTAAAAAGGCTAAAACCCACATCTCATCTCCAAACTTCGATCTAATTCAAGAAGTATCTCCCATTCACTATTCTGACCAAGTTTCCCTTCTGTAAGATTTTCAAAATCTCATCCGACGCCTTAGTTTCAACTCTCGCCATTTTTCGAAATTGTAATTACCCTAAAGTACCATGTTTTCGAATTATCCCAAAATCATCAAATCTTGCCAAATTTCATTCAAACTTCTGCTGAATACGCTCCTGAAATAAAGTTACACTTGTGTGTGAGATTAGATCCCAAATCAGCCCTCCCAATTTCAGAATTTACAAACAAGTCCTACTTCTTAAACGAAATCATCACAAAGTCTTTCGATCGCGACCACGAGGCAAAAGGGACAGGAATAGAATTTCCCAGGTTTCAGTCGCTAGCCGGGCTAGCGACTGAAACCTGGCTGGCACGGCTCGGGTGCCAGCGGGGATGCCACATCTTCAGTCGCTAGCCGGGCTAGCGACTGAAGACAGTCGCCTGGGCGTGCTCGCGACTGAGAGCCTGTTTTGCAAATTTAAAAAGTTAGGTGTTAGTTTTGTAATTTTTTTTTAAAGGGTTATTTGGAAAAAAAATTCGATTAGTTTGAGTCTGCTGCGACGTACTGTTTGTACTGTTTGTTTCATTGTTTGTAATCACGGAATGGATGGATTACTGCACATTAATAAATAATAAGTGTCCAACTCCAATGCGGACTATATTTAACGAAACAAAACAGAAATGCAGTTGCCAAATGTGGTGGAATCGGCTCAACTAAAGTCGTAGTCAGACTTCGCACCCATCTCCAACACCCGCATGAACTAGAGTAGGATCCAGTCATATCCTCTCTCAGAAAAGTGCATGCCTTTCTTGTTATTTGAATCGTTAGATTATAAATTAACAACCTAAATCAAGATCATGCACAAAAGTTTATAATTTCTCATGAAATGTTAAATCACATCAATTTCTCTTACATATTAATATAGACATTTAAAATCTGATTGAATAATTGAGATTATAAGAAATACACACTCTGTTTTTTCTTTCTAAAACAGAGAACATCAATCCATTAGGCTAACACAAAGCAATCCATGCATACAGTCGCCAAAAGTGGATCACTAACACAAGCACATGGAATTGTCAATACAAACAAGAATGTAAACGGATGGGATCTAGCAAAAAGTTCATAGACTACCTTATACATATCTACCACATACATATCTATATTTTTTCCATGCATACTGATACTGGTACCAATCTGAATATTACTGGGTGAATACTTATTGAATACAAATAAGGTCACAAAAAGGCAATAAGATATTATGTACAATAATAAAAGCTTGTTTCTTTTTTTGGGCGTAGCTAACTGCGACGACCCGGCATATCATTTACTTGGAAGTATGCCCATGTTATGAACATTACCTAACGAAAACAATGTTTCCCTGAGAGATATTCACATTAGAGTAGTGAAATAGAAACATGGAGATAATTATACAGAGTTTCAACATAAAAAGATACATAACTTACACATAGTTAAGATTGTGCCAAACAAAAGAACCATTTACAATAGTTTGATCCAACCCAAGTTTAAAGGTCTTCATCTTCGGAGCCAAATTAAGACGGGCCATAGTTGTTGATGTCAACCTGGAAGTCTTCCAAACTAGTGCCTACTACGTTTGTTGGTGTCGCGTCATCAATGGATACTTTTCAGTCTACTTAAGAATATACATATATAGCAAGAATGAGTATCGAGATACTTAGCGAGCTAGTTAATACAATACCATAAGTTAGAGTGCAGTATGCAATGTCTTAACTAGTCAAGAGAAAAATAGAACTATTAAGCAATGATGAATCTTTGTCTCAAGAAAAAATATTTCTGAGAGTGAGCTTAAATTATTAAAGAAACTCTACTAATCACTTTACATCACAGGGTTGAGGCCACCTATTGATCTTTTCTAGCGCGATGCAGCTTCTATTCTAGAAATAAGGAGTGAATATTCACGTTTTATTCTGTAGAAGTGTATCTTTTTACCCACAAAAACTATTAATTTGCATATTAGTTGCAGCTTCATATTTCTATGATGGTTTATGCAAGAAGAATTGAAGTGGACGACATTGAACATTAGCTCAAGCTAGCTTGGCTAGGGATGGCTCACATGAGGCTCATGGGGCAAATCAAACTTTGGTCTAGATGATTGTTGGAAAGGTCTTATATGATGGTTTAAGACAGTATGTCTTCTATATATGGAAGGATATGATACGGTAGATAACATTCTTTCATCTAACTATGCCTATAAATAGAGGGTGGAGGTGATGGTTTCTTCGTCCTTCCACCAAAGAGCTTCATAGATGTATTATAGAGGAGATGAAAATATATATAGGTATTACTCTAGAGGTCAATTGGGGATGATCATGAGCGGGGTGTTGGGGTGTGCATTGTGGATCAATTTCCAAATTGTAAAGGTCATTTGCTTCCAGGTTGGGGGTGTAAAAAAAATAGATATATGGAAATCTAGTAGTGTGATCTGTTAGGCAGAGATGTAGAACTGCTGTAGTCCAAATTTTATAAAATATCAATGTGCGTGCTTCTCTTTCTCAGTTTTCATTTGCTATTCTTGATTTGGTTTTAATTTCCACTACGAACTAAATTTCTAATTTAGTTTTGATTCAAACCTCCCCACTTTCTCAAGAGCCATATCAATCCTTCACTATTCACCTTGGTACTCCATGTAGTGCTACTATTAGCTCAAGGTATAGTTATGCTAATCGATCAAATGAATAGTTCTGCCTGCTAGGGATTAAATGTGCTGACTCGGTGAGACAATCTATTATAACCCATATAGCATCCTTCTTAATACTGGTTTGGGGAAGTCCCTATAATGAAATCTATTGTGATGTCTTCCCACTTCTATTCAAAAATTTTCATGAGTTTAAGCACTCCTGTCGATCTCTCATGTTCGGCTTTCACCCTCTGGCAAGTGTCAAAGTGGGTCACATATTCAGCTATTTCCTTGTCATATTCCTCTTATGGTACCTTTCAGATCACGATACATCTTGGTGCTACATGAGTGTATCATATATGGAGCATGATGAGTTTCTTTCAAGATTATTTGCTTAATCTCTACCTCCTTCCGGACACAAATTCAACCATGAATCTTGTAAAATTCCTTCTGCATCCACATGAAATTTTGATGTTTGTCCTTCTTCAATCATACTTTTCTCTTCCCGAAGGAATATCTATCAATTGCTTCTCTTTTATCTACTCCCAAAGTGTGGGCTCAAAAATTAGAGTTGATAGGCTAGCATCAATGGTCATTGGTCCGAACTCCATTCCTATCTTACAGAAGTCTTGCACTATCTGCTAGAATAACACCTGATGACAAGCATGCTAAGTGCATCTGTCACAATTTGTCGACCAAGAGTTCTTCGGTTTTGCCATGAGTTGGAGAAAGGAAATGGTGTGGATCAAGAGTCATGAAGGTTTGTGTATCGTAGTTGGGTCACCATTAGGGGGGTCTTAGGTTTCGCTGTCGTGTCTTTTGCAAAAAAAAAAAACTATGTTTTATAAACTCTTAATATTTGATTGTGTCGGCTCCTTATGTATGGTGTTGTGGATTTTGCCAAGAAGTCTTAAGTTGTATCTCTGTTAAGTTTTTGTTGTTTTTTATGTACTCATAAACAGGTATTTAATATTTAATTCTGTGTGTACAACTGTATCCTGGACAGTCAAAGAAAGCACACAAAATTCACCTAACAACGGCCCCACAGTTAAATTTGAATCATACATTGTTACTCAGCTATTAGAATGATATATAATCCTGTAATTCTGGATGTTGCACATCCAAATAATATATGGAATTACGACAATACCTATCAATTTCAATTCAGCAAGAATTGGAATTGGAGTTGTAATTGCAAAAATAAATTCCAATTTTGAAATCCAAACAAACTCTAAAAATACATATAGGCATTTTAGCTAATTACTAAAGGTTAAATGGATGAAAATGATTTCTTTTATCTTACTAATATTTGTACTTCAGGTAGAAATTAACTTAACCTTCTTGTTTCTCACGTGGTAAATTTTTCTCCTCCACAGTTTGCACAACTTTTTTTCCCTCCCCTTTCCTAATTTACCCAAAAACAAATAGCCTGCACATTGCTTAATTCCGAACCGGTGATAAGGTTGTGCGGCCCCATATGTCAGTATTCCACTGTCCCCGAACGGATTACCCCACATGTAAGTCTCTTAAGTCCCATTCTCACGCAACCCTAACTGTACTTATAAATACCCGTTTTCCCGCCAAGAGAAGTAGCGGCATCACAACGCAAACTACGATCGGAAAGCCACGAACGCCACAAGAAACACACACACACGTCCAATGGCCGCAGCCATCACCGGCCGGTGGACGAGGCTCCGCTCACTCGGACGCGGAGGGTCCGGCGCGGTGGTCGCGCTGGCGGCGCCCGCCAACGCCTTGGGAGAGCTGTTCGTCGTGAAGTCGGCCGGCGGCGCGGCGGGGGCCGCACAGCTGCTGCGCGAGTGGAGCGTCCTGTCTGGGCTGTCCTCGCCTCATGTCATCCGGTCCCTCGGCTTCCGCGCCACGGCGGGCGGCGACAGCCAGCTGTTTCTTGAGTTCGCTCCCGGGGGCTCGCTGGCCGACGTGGTCGCGAGGAATGGGGGCCGCCTCCAGGAGGACGCCGTGCGATCGTACGCGGCGGATGTGGTGAGGGGATTGGCTTACATCCATGGGAAGGCGGTGGTGCACGGCGACGTGAAGGGGAGCAACGTGGTGGTCGGCGCCGACGGGCAGGCCAAGCTTGCGGACTTCGGGTGCGCAAGAACGGCGGGTTCGGGGTACCCGATCGGCGGCACGCCGGCGTTCATGGCACCGGAGGTGGCGCGCGGGGAGGAGCAGGGCCCGGAGGCCGACGTGTGGGCTCTGGGGTGCACCGTCATCGAGATGGCTACCGGCTGCGCCCCGTGGAGCGACATGGACGACGACGTCGTGGCCGCGATGCATCGGATCGGGTACACGGACGCCGTGCCGGTGGTGCCGCGGTGGCTATCACCAGAGGCGAAGGACTTCCTTGACCGGTGCTTGAGGAGACGCGCCTGCGACCGGTGGACGGCGGCGCGGCTGCTGGAGCATCCGTTTGTCTCATCCGGCGCCGGCTGCGGCGCGAAGGCGACCGAGGAGGCGAAGGCCAAGTGGGTGTCTCCCACGAGCGCACTGGACGGGGCACTGTGGGAGCTGGAGACCGACGGCGAGGCGGATGACATGTCCGAGAGCCCGACCGGCAGGATCAAGACATTGGCGTGCCCCTGCTCGGCATTGCCGGACTGGGATGCCGACGACGAAGGCTGGATCGACGAGCTCGGCGGTGAGTTTTCGGAGGCTCCGGCGGAGAGGGTCAGGGCATTGGCGTGCTCCCGCTCGGCATTGCCGGATTGGGACGCCGACGACGAAGGCTGGATCCAAGTACTCGGCGGTGGAGACACGGGTGCTGTTCTTGATGACTTGTCAGAGACCCCAGTGGAGAGGGTCCGTGCATTGGCGTGCTCCCGCTCGGCTTTGCCGGACTGGGACGCCGACGACGAAGACTGGATAGAAGTATGCGATACGTCGGCGGCGACAGCCGAGGAGATGGCAGGCGTCAGTATGTCTGAAGGATTGCATAGTGTAGGAGTAGATGATGAGCCTTCAGTTGTAATATCTGTTCATGTATTATCTGATGGAGCCAGTGAAATAATAGTACAATCTCCCTTTTGTTCAAATGGATTAGTTAATTTGTTATTTTGGATAATCATGTTTTTTTGAAGTGAAGTGGACATTAAAAGTGTATGGTGTTAATTTGTTTTTAAATCCTTAAATCATCGACAAAAGAGTCTCTCCATTTCCATTAAGGAAACAGACAATATAACAGAACATGATCAGCTTTGGAATTTTTTTTACGAATAAATCAATAAAAAAATAATTTCAAAACTAATTCGAAACTTTTTAAAATATCAAAAATGGGCTTCAGTCGCGAGTTCCCGTCCGTGATTGATCTTAAGTCGCAAATTGGGCCTCGACTGATTAGGTGGCACGGTCCACTTGCACCGCTAGCCCAGCACCCGACCACATCGACTTTCAGTCGCAACCCTGACTCGGAACTGAAACCTGTATTTAAACCTAATCCATAGTACAAACATCATTGTCAGTCATTTGACAATGGCAGTAAAAACCGAAAAAGCAAAGAGTGAGAAATAGGACGCAGGGGGAGAAGGAAAAGAGAGAAGAAGAGGAAGGAAAAGAAAAGGAAAAAAGAAAGAGGAGGAACTTCGCCGATTTAGAATATTCTAGTTTTCGACGACTATTTATTCATTTAGGTGCATATTCATTAACTCGTAGAAAATATTTTGATCTAATTATTTATATTATTCTAGGGTTACAGATAATTAGAAATTTAATGTTTATATAACCTTAAGATTTATTATTGGTAAAAACTTAATTTTTCGCTTCACCCTAAAATGTAGGTCAGATAGTTTTGTGTAGTGATAGGACACGATTTTAGAATAATTTGTGTCACCTTAGAATTTTCTGCTTCACACTAGATTTTGTGAAATGTTGTAGTGCCCGCTACAAATTTGGGTTATTTTATATTACTCTTAATTTTTTCGGTTGATCCTGGGTTTAGGATTATATGTATTGTCTAGTATGAACGTATGTTTTTTTATTTCACCCTCATATTTCCTGGTTCTCCCTAGGATTTACAATTTCTTTTGGAGTGAATCGTATGATTTAGGATTTGGCATATCACCCTAAAAGTGTTCGGATGACAGTAGGTTTGAGAATTTTTTTTAGTGTCCGAATTGTAAATTCTATTTTGTTAGGACCCCAAAATTTTCCGCTTCACCTTAGGGTTTAGAGTAATTTGCAGTTCACCCCTAGGATTTCTACATCATCATATTGAAATATTGTGTTGTTTGAGACAGAAGAAACAAATTGTCCTATTTTGACCTAACATGGAAAGCCAAATTATTTAGGTTATGGTGCAACACAATATGGTTTGCATTTATTATAGGGCTGGTAAAATTTGTAATGGACCAAACAGTGATGATCTGAGTGGGTGTCCGCATGTTTATGGTCAAATGTCACAACCACAGTTAATGTATTTCAATGATTTGGAGATTTAGTTAGTCGATTTGTTACAACTTAATCCTGCGACAAATAGCGTCAGGGTTGAAGGCATGTTGCCGGAGGGAAATAAATGGGTGCTTAAGAGACTTAAAAGTGACAAATCGTGAGGTATGTTTGTACGATTTGTGACAAATTTAAGCTATGGTAGCAGAGTTTTCATACTTTACGCTGAAATTTTAAGCGTACATAGTTTGGAAGACAGTCGTTCCATAGCAGGAGCACAGAACGCTGTTAATTTCAGTATTGACAATGGCAGTGCCAGTGCCAGTGCCAGTGTAGTTATGCAAACAGCAATAGTCTCGCGTACAAATCGGTTTGGTGACTATTAAGTAGATTTAGTTGATGAATTGCCCGAATTGGAGAAGAATTTTAACGAGGAGGAGTATATTGATTCATCAGATTTGTACGAATCTCTCAAGGAATCCCACTGAACAGCAAGATCCTATAAATGAATGGACTGATCCATCATCTTTTATGTCAGTTGTGGTTCCTGAAGATCTTAATTCGCAATGATCTTTTAGTGAAGCAACCGTCCAGTTTGGACAGTTGTTTCGGACTAAGAAAGATGAGAAAAAGCCATCACTACATGAGCTGTTTCACTAAATAGGCCATTCTGGATGGTTAAATCAAATCCAAGCTTGTGGACTATGAGATGCTTAGTCGATAACTGCCCATGGTATGTACATGTCACACGGCAACAAGATGAGCATTTCTTTCAAGTGACCAAAGTAGCAGACCACAGATATCTAGCAGAGGGCATGTTGCAGCAGTATAGAAATATCACCTCCGGTTTTGTTACCAGTCTGATACTATTAGTCGTAAAGGAAAATACAGCAATGGCATCGAAAGTGATTATTGCACATATTGCAGAAAAGTACAGGTACAAGATCAATTACGGGAAAGCATTGAGGGCTAAACAAAAGGCGCTGGAAGAGCTTTTTGATACATATGTTGAGGCATATAACTTCATACCAAAACTCTTTCGGCGTATACGTGAAGCAAATCCATGCATAGTCACTGAAATTATTGATACACTGGCTATCGGCTCAGATGGTGTTGTGATACCTAAATGCATGGTACTGTGGAGATTTTTGTAGGTATTCCAATAGTGTGTGGCATCGTTTAGGTATATGAGACCCGTTCTTTGCATTAACAGAACATTCTTGACCAAAAAGTATATATCAGGGTATTCTACTGACTGTCGTGGCAACTAATGCCAATGACCAACTTCTCCCCATAGCATATGCAATGGTCGAGGGAAGAACTATAGTAGCTAGCTGTGGTTTTTGGGCAAATTGAAGAATAAGGTGCTTAAAGATTGGGAGCGTGTGTGTTTAATTCACGATTGAAAAAGATGAATGCTGAGTGCAATCAAGTACATACGATCTGGAATGGATCCATCACTAACCTGGGATGACCTATAGAGTTGTTGGTGCTCTCGGCATCTTGGCGCGAATTTTCATACTCGTTTCAAGAGTAGGCGTCTGATGTAGGTGTTCAAACAGCTTGCCAAGCAAAACCAAGAGTCGAAGTTCTCAGCTATATTGAATCCATTGGACGAAAGTACATTGAAGCAAAGCCACAAGTCAGGTCAATCAGAAACTGGCGACGTTACCAACGAGGGAAACCACAGGAAGCGACTAAGTTTTAGTCAATGGATTAAGCCAAAACAAAAGAAGTGATTGTTGCTGCACGACACAGACTGGGCACAGTACAGAATCATGACAACCAATCTTGTTGAAGTGTACAATTTCGTCCTGAAAGGTGTGCGATGCTCACTTCGCGCTGTCATAGTTGAGATGACATTTTATCGCACAATAGCATACTATGACAGTTGGAGTTCGGCTGCATCAGTACTAATGCACGACCCTTTAGCACACTAGCCCAAAAAGATTAATGATGACCTTGGATTTTAGACGAGGAAGTCATAGTCACACGATATGTCAGTGCTAAGCCATTTGAATAGAAACTACGAGGTTCGTCTAAGACACAAATTCATTCATGGCACATTGAGAGTCGGTCGAGTCCACGAATTTAGAATTACAACTGCAGATGCTGAATGTACATATAAGAAACCTCAGCTGCTCCACATTCCTCGCTCTCATGTTATCGTTGCCTGTGCAGTTCTTGGAATCAATCGGACACAGTACATCTTGTAAGATCGAGGATGCTGACTAGAGGGAGGTGAATAGGAGGTTTTCGACTAAAACAATTTTTGCAAGATATGAAGGAAAACCAAGTTTTCACAAAAGGGTCTAAAACTATCTAAGATCAAGTTGCATTCAACAAGATAGAAAATGAAATACAATATGCACCAAAGAGTAAGCAGAAGCAAATAAGTTAAGGCAAATATAAAGTGTGCAAGAGCGAAACCAAGTGACACAACAATTTTTTATTGAGGTCTCAGAGACTCGCCCGGTCTCCCCTACTCCTCGTTGAAGCGCTCACACGTGAGCCTCGCTTCTATATCCACTAAGGATATCTCCACTTGAGTTGCTCCTTCTCCACTCTGGATAGGCAAGCACCAATGCCTTTCACAAGTCTTTGTCGGCCTCTCCGACAAACTCCAAAGGGGAAATCGCGGCTTTTCTCCAACGACCGTCTAAGCGATGGCGATCGCCAAGAGTAATAAGTCATACACTTTCACTTAAATAAATTAAGTGATAGAAGCTCAAATGATGCAAATGAATGCCCACACTCTAGCATTAGCTTGCACAATAATGGGTGATGTACACTAAGTACTCTTAGCCTGTCACAAATGCACTAAGTCAAGTGATGAGGCTAATCTTTTATGAATATCACTTGTATGCTCAAAGACACAATTATCTTGCTAGGGATATGAAATTCTAGCTCAGAGATCTGCCCACTTCATGCTTATAACACATATATATAGCCCACACCTCTCAACTAGCCGTTCTAGTTGTGCAAAAAAATTGTCAGTACATGCTGACAGTCAACCTCAAAGACTGACAGTCAGCATCAACCTCTAATGACTAGTTATGACACAGTCAGTAGCTGTTGGAATTTTTGTCAGCATGTATGCTAACAGTCAGCCTTCTCAGACTGACAGTCAGCATAGAACAAAATCATTTTGGCTCAAAAAGAGTGTGTCTCTAGACAAATGTCTGCACTCAAGCTGACATTCATGCTAACTGTCAGAATAGTGTAAAATATTTTGGCTCAAAAAACATGTCTCTCTGGACAGATATCCGCACTCAAGCTGACATTCAAATTAACATCAAGCTGACAGTCAGTGTCCCATGCATACAATCCGCATGAATCTGTGTAGCTTACAGTAAAACAAACCTAACTTTTGATCTAGAGATCCTATCGAGGTGCTTTTTGGCTTGTTGGAAAGATAACTCAAGGAGCCACAATTTTGTCAACAAGAGTAAGACCTAGATTAGCCTAGATGTTTCTAGAAAATTTAAAAACATTCCCACTGCCAAAATATCCAACACAAACGTCCACTTCCATGCGAACATGCGTGCGGACAGTCAACATAGTACAAATATTTTCAGCTCAAAAAGGGTGTGCCTCTAGACAAATGTCCGCACTTGAGCTGACATTCAAGCTGACTGTCAGCATACTATTGACCAGTTTTGCTCGACGAAGTTTAAGCCACTGGTCGAATATCTAGTCGAGTGGCTAGTGGTCGAATGACTTTATTCGAGCAATGTTCTGGTTGAATGTGCACACTCGAGCACTAATGCAAACTGTCATAATAGTACAAATACAACCATGACCAGTTACAAATATTGATACGACTAGTTTGTTTAATGGATACAACCACGACTAGGTCTAGTGTTGATACAACCACTATCAAGTCTAGTGCTAATATGACCAGTTTTGAACTGATACAATCACTACCAGTTTCAATACTGATACGACTAGTTTGTGTATTAGATACGACCACTACCAAGTCTAGTACTGGTACAACCATTTTTGAGTTGATACGACGACTACGACCAATTTCAAGTTTTCAGATCTTAGTTCCAATTCAAACAATCTAGACTTGTTTTCTAGCAATTCAAGAGGTGAATGAGCACCAGTGTAATATGATATGACTGCATTTGACTTTCTACACTATATCAACTCAAACTATTAGTTTATAACCCCTCTTAATAGTACAGTCAAACTAGTAAAAAGAATTCTATCAACTCGGTCAATCTCCAAACACCGAGACCGATAAAATCCTAAGAAAATGATCTTTAATTTTTTTATTTTACCTTCAGTGAAACTTGACCTCGCTCAAGGATTCTCATATCAACATCATTCTCCATACGTCCTTGCTTGTTTTCATCTCGCAATCCATTTGGAGACTACAACACATATACTCATTAAACCACGTTAGTCTCATAGTTAAGTTGTCATTAATCACCAAAATAATTACTCCCAAAGGAGTGACTCAACAATCTTCCCCTTTTTGGTGTTTGATGACAAAACCATTTTCGATGAAACTGCAAAAGGATAAAAGATGAAATATATAGTCATATAGATCCATACATGATATGAAGTAAGCATAAGATCCATACTAGTCGTATCATGATAATAATTAGCACAAGCTTGATGCAATGATGATGCAAACATGGATGAATAATATGATGAGCTCCCCCTCAACATATAAATCGATATGAAATCACAACAAAGGAGACATCAACTTCAAATCCAAGATAAAGAAGCTCCAAAATAAGGGTTTAATAAATAACATTTCAAATACTTCTACTAAATCAAAGTTTATCCAAATTTTCATTAATCATCAAAATGTAGATGCAACACATCTCAAAATATTATACTCTGCAGTACCTATCAAAAACTTGGGAGGGTGTCTTCCACGAGTTTGCGGCAACAGGAAACTATCAAGATCTATCACCAGAAGATGCCATCACATGGATACCAGACAAGAGGCTCCTTCTAAGCCATGTCGGCAGATGTCGAGTCAGGCGGATACATAACGATATGGATGTAGCGGAGTGTGAAGATGAACTCTGTAGATGCACCATTTGCAGGCAGCTTAGTCACAGCAGAAACCGATGCCTACAGGTGGCAGGCATGTCAACATCTTTAAGAAACTAAAGCAATTCACTTTTATCTGTATCAACATTGTTCGTTTATGTGTCACATACATTATGTTTCAATGTAATGTTGTGAATTTTCTTAAGTAATACTATAATGTTTCTGTTGGGGGAAAATACTAGCCAACGCCAGAAACGTCACCATGGGAGTTCCTTCTCCGGGGTTGAGAGAAACTTCCCCCGGAGGACCTCCTCCAGGCTAGGGAGAGCTCCTCTCTCTGAGCCCCTTCTCCGGGCCGGGGAAGACGTCTCCCGGAGCCCTCCCCCTGGCTCGGGAGAGACCTCCCCCGGCGCACCTCCTCCGGGCTAGGGAGAGCTCCTCTCCCGGAGCCCCTTCTCCGGGCCGGGGAAGACGTCTCCCGGAGCCCTCCCCCGGGCTCGGGAAAGACCTCCCCCGGCGCACCTCCTCAGGGCTAGGGAGAGCTCCTCTCCCAGAGCCGCTTCTCCGGGCCGAGGAAGACGTCTCCCGGAGCCCTCCCCCGGGCTCGGGAGAGACCTCCCCCGGCGCACCTCCTCAGGGCTAGGGAGAGCTCCTCTCCCGGAGTCCCTTCTCCGGGCCGGGGAAGACGTCTCCCGGAGCCCTCCCCCGGGCTCGGGGGAGACCTCCCCCGGCGCACCTTCTCCGGGCTAGGGAGAGCCCCTCTCCCGGAGCCCCTTCTCCGGGCCGGGGAAGACGTCTCCCGGAGCCCTTAGGTGGGCACTGATTTCGAGGACCACCACGTGTCAGAAATCGGTGCCCTGGACCTCGTCAAAAGACCGTTTTGCCCCCGACCCTACGGTGGCAGCAGGGGTAGTTCAGTAATTTGCGTCTTTTGGGGTCTATATATACCCTTGTAACCCTCTTTTGTAACCTAAGACATTCATTTGTACTCAATCCAAAACAACAAAAAGGCGTGTTCTGGAGCCCTCTCTTCGGGAGAGAGTCCCCTAGCCGACGCTCGTCGGGAGCACGTCGACAGGACTAGGGCCTTAACTGAGGCCCGAACCTGTATAAACCCGTGTCAATCTCTGGGATTGTCCAACGCGGGGTGACCCGTCGCACGGTCAGCTCGCGTTGAGGAACAGGTGTTGTGCACGTCATCAAACCTGCCGAGGTATTTTTTATACCACGACAGTTGGCGCCGTCCGTGGGGACTCGTGACAAATAGTCATGGCTCCAAGAAGGATGAGGTACTTAACCTCCGTCTCCAACGATGCCGGCCCTAGCAACCCTGCACCACCCGCGCAAGGGGCCGTCGTCGCGACACCCCCTCCCGGGGACACTCGGGGGGAGGCAACACTCAACTCTCCCGTCATCCTTGGCGGGGGAACGACTCCTGCGAGCCTGCCCGAAGGTTCCGGTTTGGGAGGACCAAGCGTACCCCAGGTAATGACTTCAACTTCAGGTGACCCGCTACTCGGGGCGCTGGTGGAGGGACAGCTTCGCGCACAACGTACTCTGGAAGAGTTGTTACGCGCCATAGCGCGGCCTCCGGCCCCCGCGTACCCGCACCCGTTCCAGTTCGGAGGGATGGCACCTCCGTTCATGATGGGACACCCAGGAACCTTCTTCGCTCCGGGGGCTTTCCCCTTCCCGGGAAGCACCCCCACCTCCGGAGGTCCGTCACTCCCGGGAGGTCTTCCACTCCCGGGGGGTCAGCCCGTCTCCGGGGGCTACCCTTTCCCAGGAGGCGTCCCCACCTCCGGAGGTCCTTCACTCCCGGGGGGTCAGCCCGTCTCCGGGGGCTACCCCCCGCCGGGAGGGCTTTCGTTCCCCGAGGGTTCTCCCGTTCCTGAACCATCCCTTGCCCCGGAAGGAATTCTCCCCCCTGGGACTACGCCTATCCCAACGGGTATCCCCGGGGTGATTCCTACATTACAGGCCGTTCCCCCGTGGGGAAGTCTTCCCACGCCGCGGGCCGTCTCCGTGGCCGAGACTCGTCCGGCCCGCGATTCCTCTCCCGCGCCGGTGACGGGCGCATATCCGCCTCCTCCCCCGGGTCCCCCTCCTCGGGCTCCCCCGGTGAACCAAACGCGGTTCACTCGGGAGGAGGTGGAGCGCATGCGCGCGGCAAGGTCCGAAGGCGCCCCGTCCCGGTACGGCCGGGAATCACTCGCGCGCAAGCGCGCCCCCCTTGTCCCTACAGACAAGGGTAAAAGACCCATGCAAGAGGCCTCTGTCACTTCCGGAGGTCCCCCCGAGATGCAAGAGGTGAGCTCACCAACCCCGAAGAGCGAAGGCGATACCGGAAGGCCGGCGGTCCGTTGGGACCCCTCTCCGATTCGGACAATGAACGCGCTTCCCCCGTGAAGGGGGATATCGATGCAAACTCCCCAAAGGAAGTGGAAGGGGCTAACCAACCCCTTTGCCGCCGCCGCCTCCGGCGTGTTCGGTGGCCGAAACCATATCGGCCGCCCCATATCGAGCACTACAACGGGGAGGCCGACCCCTACGAGTTCGTGCAGGTGTACTCCACGGCCATCTCGGCGGTTGGGGGGGACGAAAGCATCCAATGCAACGTCTTCCCCCTCTACCTCTCGGGAATAGCTCGGTCATGGTTCTATAACCTAAAGAGCGGGTCCATCAAGTCATTCGCGCAGCTGAAGCGCGAATTCTGCGCAAATTTCCAGGGGAATTACATCCGTCCCCTGGATTCGTCGTAGTTGTACACCGTTCACCAACGGTCGGGGGAGACAATAAGAAGTTTCTTCAAACGCTTCGCGCAGATCAAGAGCAAGGTGGCTCACGTCCCCGACTCGACGGTGATCGAAGCGTGCAAGAGTGGCATTCTCCCGGGAGAGCTCCACCGAAGACTCTCCCGGAGTTGCCCGTCCTCCGCCGACGAGCTCTTCAACGTACTCGAGAAGTACGCGAGAGCCGAAGAAGACGATCTCTGGAAAAAGCACCAGGGGACCTCCGTCCCCGGGGAGAGGGACGCGAAGGACCCCTCCAACAAACGTCCCCAGAGGGGGCCCCGCAACGAGCCAAGGCCTCGGGACACTTTTGTCCTCGAAGGCGGAGGCGGCTCTCGGGAGCCTAACCGGGGACAGCGCCCCTTTTCCAAGCCCAAAGGCGGTGGAGGAAGCCGATCCTCCCGTCCGCAAGAAGGCAAGGAGTCTGGAGCCACTTTATGGTGCGCTTACCACAAGTCCAACTCCCATGCAACCCGAGAATGCCACGCGCTCCTCAACCATTTCGCGACATTCCTCGAGCAACATGGGCCGGGGGGAGGAGGAGGAGGCTCTACCTCCTTACCCCTTCCATCACCAGCCTTGGCGGCACTCCCCGCTCCGCCAGGGGGACGTCAGAGGCAAGGCCAGGAAAAGGGTTCGAGCAACGAGCTCCCCTTCCAAGCCTCCGAGAGGCACATCAATGTCATTGTGGGAGGATCTGCCTCCGGGCGAGATTCCAAACGCCAGCGCAAAGAGTATGCGCGGGAGGTGAAGGTAATAGGGGCCGTTAACACGTCCCGGCCGTCCAAATGGTCGGACGTCCTGTTGACGTTCACCATCGAAGACGCGAGTGGGGTGCGCTTCCCCCACAATGACGCGCTGATCGTCTCAGCCACCGTGTTCAACTGCCGCCTTGCCCGAATCTTGGTGGACGGCGGGATCTCCGCGGACGTCCTCTACCTAAAGGCGTTCAAAGAAATGCAGGTGGACGAGAAGCTCCTGCAACCCGCGGTGGGGCCCCTGCAAGGATTCGTCCCGGGGAAAACCATACATCCCGTGGGGAAGGTCGACCTCCCGATGACATTCGGCACCCCAGATAATTACCGGACCGAAATGGTTCGGTTCGACGTGGTGGATCTCCCCTCTTCCTACAACGCCATAATGGGGAGAACCATCATCAACCGTTTAGGAGCAGCAGTCCACCACAACTATCTTTGCATGAAGATCCCCGGGCCGAGCGGGGTGATCTCCGTGCATGGTGACCAGGGTGTGGCTCGCTCTCTCTACGAGCGCGCCTCCGCAGTGATCGGAGACATTAACCTGGTCAAGGCCCCGGGGGAAGGGAGCTCCCCCTCAATTCCAAACATGCCAATCACGCTCCCCGGGAAGTTCCCTCCCAAGCCTCGTCCTGAGGGAGACCTTCGGGAAATCTCTCTTTTCCAGGACGAGGGGAAGACCATCAAGATCGGGGCTGATCTCCCCGAGGAACACGCGACGCGACTCGCCGACTTCCTTCACAAAAACGCGGACGTCTTCGCATGGAAGCCGGCGGACATGGGGGGTGTGCCCAGGGATGTTATCGAGCACAAGCTCGCAGTAATACCCGGCCGCCTCCCGGTGAAACAGAAAATAAGAAAGCTCTCCCTCGAGAGGCAGGAGGCCATCAAGGTGGAGATCGCTAAACTCCGGGAGGCGGGGTTCGTTCGGGAGGTCCTACACCCCGAGTGGCTAGCGAACCCCGTCCTCGTAAAGAAGGCAAGCGGCAAGTGGAGAATGTGCGTCGACTTCACCGACCTCAACAAAGCTTGCCCCAAAGATGACTTCCCGCTCCCGCGGATCGACCAACTGGTGGATTCCACCGCGGGATGCGAGCTGATGAGCTTTTTGGACGCCTACTCGGGCTATCAGCAAGTCCGAATGGCGGAGGAGGACGAGGAAAAGACGAGTTTTATAACTCCCCTCGGTACCTTCTGTTATGTCCACATGCCTTTCGGGTTAAAAAACGCCGGGGCAACTTTCCAGCGCCTGATGAGTTTGGTCTTGAGGGATCAAATTGGCCGCAACGTGGAAGTATATGTTGACGATGCAGTCGTCAAGAGCGCGCGCTCGGCCACTCATATCGAAGACTTGGGAGAAACCTTCCGCAATCTCCGTAAGTACGGGTTAAGGCTTAACCCGGAAAAATGCGCATTCGGCGTTCGCGGAGGAAAGCTCCTCGGCTTCCTTGTGTCCCAAAGGGGCATCTAAGCCAATCCCGAAAAAATTCGGGCCCTCCTCGACATGCCTCCACCGCGTTCTGTCAAGGATGTACAACGACTCACCGGCCGCTTGGCCGCGTTAAGTCGCTTCGTCTCGCGCTCGGGGGAGCGCGGCCTCCAATTTTTCAAGATCCTCCGCGGCCTTGAGGGGTTCCATTGGACCCCCGAGGCACAGGCTGCATTCGAGGACCTGAAGAAATATCTCGCGAGCCCTCCAATGCTCGTAAGCCCGCGTCAGGGGGAGCCCTTGCTGCTCTACCTCGCGGCCACTCCGGTTGCCATCAGCGCGGTTCTCGTCAAGGAAGAAGATGGGCACCAACGCCCAGTTTACTATGTGAGCGAGGCTCTCCAAGGCGCTAAAACGAGATACACGAAGATGGAGAAGGTTTGTTACGCCCTCCTAATGGCCTCCAGGAAGCTCCGCCACTACTTCCTAGGCCACCCTATCACGGTGCCTTCCTCTCTCCCTTTGGGAGAGGTGCTTCGGAACAAGAAAGCGACCGAACGGATAGGGAAATGGGGGGCCGAGCTAGCCCCCTTCTCGCTATCCTTTACCGGACGAACCGCGATCAAATCGCAGGTCCTGGCGGACTTTGTGGCCGAGTGGGCTCCGGTCCCTGGGCTGGAAGAAGAAGCGCGTGCCGCCCCGCCGCGCGACGACCATTGGACCCTCTTCTTCGACGGCTCCCTATGCCTGGCGGGAGCCGGCGCAGGAGTAGTCCTGCGAAGCCCCGAGGGGAGAACCCTCGAATATGCAGCCAGGCTCGAGTTCCCCGCGACGAACAATGTCACGGAATATGAGGCCCTTCTCCTAGGGCTACGCCTCGCCCGCTCTTTGGGCATCCGACGCCTTCTCGTCAAGGGGGATTCTCAACTCGTGGTATGTCAAATGGACAAGTCCTACTTGTGCCATGACCCGAATTTGAGCCTCTACCTTGACGAGGTCCGGAAGATGGAAAAATACTTCGACGGCCTCGAGGTGCGTCGTATCCCGCGTAGGGACAACGATCGAGCCGACACCCTCGCCAGGGCAGCAAGTGCCCGGGGGCCTCTCCCCGAAGGGGCCTTCTTGGAAGTCATCTCAAAACCTTCCGCGACGGCTCCCGACCCGGACTCTGAGTCCCGCGACCCCGTCGTCACGGAAATCGTCCGGGCCACATCCTGGATGGCCCCCCTTGTCTCTTGCATCAAGGGAGAGGGGGAGCCCTCCGATGAAGCCGAAGCCAAGCGCCTTCGCGCTAAGGCGCGAGCGTACGTGCTGATAGAAGGGACGTTGTACAAGCGAGGGGCCTCGGCGCTGCTTCGCTGCCTCCCGCGGGAGGAGGGAGTTCAGCTCCTCGAAGATATTCACCTCGGGTGTTGTGGTTCTCACCTCGGCCCCCGGGCCGTCGCGTCTAAAGCCATCCGCCAGGGTTTATACTGGCCAACGGTCGCCCGCGACGCAAGAGACCTCGTCTTTGCTTGCGGGGCTTGCCAAAAAATGGCAAAGGGCTCCAACCTACCCTCCGCAACTCTGCAGGCAATCCCCCTCACGTGGCCCTTCGCGCGGTGGGGAATGGATCTCCTAGGCCCGTTCCCCCCAGCGTCGGGGGGATACAAGTATGCGGTTGTGGCTGTGGATTACTTCTCCAAATGGGTGGAGGCCGAGCCCCTCGCCGCCATCACATCTCGTGGGGTGCAAAGGTTCTTTTGGAAGAACATAGTGTGCCGATTTGGGGTCCCCCGCGAGATTACCGTGGATAACGGAACCCAGTTCGACTCAGCGATCTTTCGCGAGTTCTGCCAGAACTTGGGTACGACCCTCCACTTCGCCTCAGTGGCTCACCCCAAGAGCAATGGGGCGGTGGAGCGCGTCAATGGAGTTATCCTCCAAGGGCTCCGTCGCCGCCTGGAGCAAAGCGCCTCCAGGCGTGGGGCATGGGCGGAAGAGCTCCCGAGCATTCTCTGCTCCATGCGAACGACCCCAAGCCGAGCAACAGGGCGTGCCCCCTTCTCGCTCGTGTACGGGGCTGAGGCAGTGCTACCCTCGGAAATCAATTTCCGATCGCTGCGAGTCGAACTCCTCGAGGGAGTCTCGGCAGCCGCGTTTCAAGCCAACGAAGACAACCAGAGGCTGGAGGTGGACCTCGTTGAAGAAGAGCGGGACAGAGCCCTCCTCCGTAACGCCATTTACGAACGCGAGATGGCACGCGCCTACAACAAGCGTGTTCGAGAGAGGGCCTTCCGTTTGGGAGACCTTGTCCTCAAGCGCGTCACCGACCCTCAAGCCCAAGGGAAGCTCAGCCCAAAGTGGGAAGGGCCATACAGGATTTCCACAATCCTTGGCTCTGGGGCTTACAAGCTCTCTACTCTCGAAGACCAAGAGCTGAAGCACACATGGAACGCGGACCTGCTCCGTAAATTTTACACTTAGTCTCCGAGCCTCCCCCCTTCCCCTTATTTGGACTTCACAAGGGGAAGGCGCGGTGAGTTGTAACAATGGCCTCAAAGGCCCTTTTGCCCTCCGCCCCTTTGTCTGCGATCCCGCAAAGGGTGGAGGCATTGTAACAGCTTGTTTTAATCAATGCAAGTGGTTTTTTCTCCATGTGTTTTTGTGCAGACTTCTTTAATCGCCCCTGAGGCAATACCCTCATCTCGAGGATGCCCTCCCCGTGAGGATGCCCCCTGAGGACGCCCTCATCGCGAGGAAGCTACAGGCTCCAGCTCAGCCTTAAGTCCCGACGGTGGGAGCCCCGTTCCCCCTTGGGCGGCTTACAATATCCCCTCGTGGACTGAGGGCGTAAGCGGCAACCTGGTTCCCAAGGAACCGAGGTAGCGAGTCACTTTGGGGGACTAGTCCCCCCCATACACTCTAGAGCTTGCTTTTATGCTCTTCCTCCTCCGGGAGCGATCTAGGTCGCGCGACCGATAGATCTTTTATCCCACACTCGCTTGCACGAGGATAACCCTTCGAGGGTGCCACCCCTCATGGGAACAACTGCGATATTTTCTTATAATTTCAGCGCGGGCCGCCTGTTCAGGTCACCCCCCGCTGCAGGGGGAGGAGATGAAATACCCAGCTAAATTCCGTTCGGGAGGCATCTAAGGCATCTAGAATCCTCCGGAGACGAACCCCTTGCTCCCCGGACTTTCGTCCCCCGGAGGAGGAGCCTCTCCCCCGGATCTTCGTTCTCCGGAGGAGTCTCTCCCCCGGAACTTCGTCCTCCGGAGGTGGAGCCTTGCTCCCCGAACCTTCGTCCCC
Organism: Pharus latifolius; assembly: GCA_019359835.1. Lineage (NCBI taxonomy): Eukaryota > Viridiplantae > Streptophyta > Magnoliopsida > Poales > Poaceae > Pharus > Pharus latifolius. Next base: position 2,248,595 of record CM033328.1, read on the forward strand.
CGGAGGAGTGGTCCCCAGAGGAGGAGCCTCTCCCCCGGATCTTCGTCCCCCGGAGGAGTGGTCCCCGGAGGAGGAGCCTCTCCCCCGGATCTTCGTTCTCCAGAGGAGTCTCTCCCCCGGAACTTCGTCCTCCGGAGGAGGAGCCTCTCCCCCGGATCTTCGTTCTCCGGAGGACTCTCCCCCGGAACTTCGTCCTCCGGAGGTGGAGCCTTGCTCCCCGGAACTTCGTCCTCCGGAGGAGGAGCCTCTCCCCCGGATCTTCGTTCTCCGGAGGACTCTCCCCCCGGAACTTCGTCCTCCGGAGGTGGAGCCTTGCTCCCCGGAACTTCGTCCTCCGGAGGAGGAGCCTCTCCCCCGGATCTTCGTTCTCCGGAGGACTCTCCCCCGGAACTTCGTCCTCCGGAGGAGGAGCCTCTCCCCCAGATCTTCGTTCTCCGGAGGAGTCTCTCCCCCGGAACTTCGTTCTCCGAAGGAGGAACCTCCCCCGGAACTTCGTCCTCCAGGGGTGGAGCTTTGCTCCCCGGATCCTCGTCCCCCGGAAGAGTTGTCTCCGGAAGTGGAGCCTCGCTCCCCCGGGGTTTATCCCCCAAGTATTCTCGTCCGGTGATTAAAAGCACAAAATAAGCGAAAAGACGTGCCCTTTTTTATTCCATGGAAAATAAGCCGGGAGACAGCCTCTCCCGGTAGGCTTACAGGGTACAACCGGGAGTGATTACTCCCGGTGGGCATATGGGAGGCTACCTACGTCTAATGCGGAGAACCAGCATCTCCTAGGCCCATCGTCAAGTCCTCGCCATGTCCCGGTACAAGCTTCGAACTCGTCGCCTCGCTGCGTTGAACATGTCCTCCGGCCAGTATTCATACCCTTCGGGAGGTTCGATTCGCAAAGGAATCGCCTCCCACACTCCCGGGGGAGGTTCAGGCAACTCCGCGCGGTGGTTGTCAAAATTCGCCAAGTGCCAATCGGGCAACCACCGGAGCAAGGCTTGTTCCCCCTGGGGGACACCGGGGGCGAGACTCCCGGAGATGGGAGTGATTTCCACGTCCTTCTCCGGGACCCCCGCCCCGGACACCTGACCATGACGAGATACAACTTAGCAAAAAAATTTTCATTTCATTGATGAATAATTTACAAGTCCGGGGTTCCCCCTACGGAACTACCGGGAGCAAAAATCCTATACAAAAAAAAAATCCCCTAATCTACCCAGGGGGGACAGGAGGCTCATACTTTCCCGGCGTCGTCCCCCCCGGAGGAGGCGTCGCTCGGAGCTTCTTCCCCGGCCGCTTGGGGACGTCTCGTTCGCGGGGGCTCAATCACGCGGTCGTAGAAAGCCCCCGCCAACTCCTCCAGCGCCGCCCGGCGTGGCTCGTAAAACTCCTGGAAGCTCTGGGGGACGAGGCGCCCAATAGCTTGGGCCCCGGCCCCCTGGTACTCCACCAAGGAGGCTGCGAGCGCGGCGGTGGTGGACACCAAGGCCCGGGCACGGACATCCGCGGCCTCCGGAATCGCCGCGATGTGCCGGGTGAGGAACCTACGCGCCTCCGCCAAAGACACCAGCGGGTTGCGAGGATTCCCCTCCTCCCGGAACTCGACTCCGAGCCCAATCAACGTGGCCCGGAGTCGATTCCCCGCTGACACGAGGGCTCGCGCCCCCGTAGCCTCCGCCTCCTGAAGCGCCCGGGAGCGAGCCTCCTCGGAGGACGCGAGCTGCTCCCGGACGCCCTCCAGCTCCCGGACGGCGGTGTCCTGGGCAACCTCCGCGGAGGCCAGCACTTCCTCCCGGAGGCGCTCCAGCTCCCAGGCGGTCGCGTCCCTCTCTTGGACGAACCTCTCCCGGGCCTGGACTGCCGCGTCCCTCTCCCGGACAGCGGCGTCACGCTCCGCTTCCGCGGCGGCCAAGGCCGCCCTCATGTCCTCGCTCTCCCGGGCGAGGCGAGTCCGGACGGCGCGAGCTACGGCGGTGGTCTAAGGAAAAAGAATGTCAGTAAATGCAAGCGAGGAGGAGGGAGTTTTCAAGTTTCTCACCTGTAAGGCCAGGGAGACGACTTCCCCGTACCGCTCATCAATGCCGCCCTCCCGGACGTGAGCTCGCACCGTAGGGGTGACGAGGCTCAGGGAGAGCTTGCGCGTCTCCTCCGAGGAGAAGAGAGACGCTCCCCGCGCCGGGGAACGGGGATCTCCTCCCATAGGCAGGCCCCCGTGGCCAACCCCACTCCCGGAGCCTTGGAGAGTGTCTCCCAGTGGTGGGGCGGGGGACCTCCCGTCCCCCGCGCGGGGAGAGCACTGTAGCGTCATGGGGGCTCCCTTCCCCGGTTGCGGTGTCGTTGAGGTGCCGCCCCCGGGGGGGACGTGATGGCTCGCTCCCCCGGCAGGCGGTGTTGGGGAAGACGCGACGTCGGGGGCAAAGAGCGCATCCAGGCGCGCGAAGGCCCCGTTGCCCCGGAAGTACACCCCCGGGGGATCCTCCCGAAGAGCTTGCTCCGGGGAAGGAGTGGCGTCGTAGTCCCCGGAGGTGGACTCATCCTCCTCCACGACCACGTGGTCGAACACGCCTGATGCCCCCAGGGCATCAAGTTGCGCGACCAGCGTGGCCGTGTCCGTGGGGCTCTCTTCATGCCCCGGCTCCGGGGGCTGCGACCCCCGCTGGGGGGTGACTTGAGCCGGAGGAGTAGTCTCCCCCGGTAGCCGGGGGGCCATCGTACTTTGGACCGGAGATGGCCTCACCTCCCCCAGCGTTCGACGCGTCCCCGGAGTCGCCTGGGCCGGGGAGGACCTCACCTGCCCCGGGGGTCTTGTCTTTCCCGGCGCATCGGGCGTCCCCGCCGGCCTCTGTGCCGGAGCTGGTGAAGGGGGGTGGTCTTGACTGGAGCCCTCTCCCGGTACCTGCGCGGTCTTAGCGCGTTTGGCCGCCGGGAGCGCCCCCGTCTCCCGCCGCCTGTGGGAGCCCAGGGTTGGAAGTGGAACCCTTTCCGGGAGGGTCATCCCGAAGGCCTCGGAGACGATGTTCCGGGGAGGACCCTCCCCGATGGCAGCAAGACACCGGGAGTGCTCGTCCTCGTAGTACCTCCCGAGGAGGTGCTCCGCCTTCTCCCGGGTGGACTTGTAGAACCTAACTGCAAAAAGCAAAGTTTTAGAAACTAATCCCCGCGATGTGTGAACTCCCGGAGAGAAGAAACTTACGCCGCGCCACCGGGAATCGCGGGGGACGAAGCTCCGGGCCCAGTCCCGGACCCTTCCTACTCCGGCTGAAGGGACTAAGCCGGAGGAGGAGCAGCTCCTCCGCTAAGTCTCGCATGCTCCTCCGGGAGCGAGCCTCCATCATTTTGGCGACGGAGGTTAGCTCCTCCATCGTCAGCACCGGAGGGCCGGGGGAACGACCTAATGTCGCCGGCCTCGCGGAGTAAATCATCTCCGGGTCGCCCGCCCGGAGATAAAACCATTTCCGGCTCCATCCCTCCCAGTGCTCTTGGGAGGCGGCCACCGGGTACTCTTCCGCCCGGGAGGGAGCGAATTTCAGCATCACGGAGCCGCAAGTAGACTTGGGCCCGTGCTTCACCACCGGGGAGCTCTTCGATTGCACCCGGTAGAAGTATTGGAAGAGGCGGAGAGTCCCCTCCACTCCGGCGGCTGTCTCGCTTAACCACAGAAACAGCCCCATCCTCACGAGAACGTTGGGTGTTAGGTGGTTCAAGGCGATCCCGTGCTCCCGGAGGAAATCTCGGAGAAGCGGGTGGATCGGGAGCCGCAGGCCCGCCTGGATGAAGGCCATGAAGGCCACAATTTCTCCTTCCCGGGGGTTTGGGGTCGTCTCCCCCGCAGCCGGGACGCGAATGTCCCTCTCCGCAAAAATCCTCCGGGAGATGAGGGTGTCCCGGTCCCCCGCAGCAAACTCGGTTGTCCCGAGATAATCGGAGGTTGCGTCTTCCGGGACACCCGAAGCCTTCCCGCGTCCCTTCGACGCCATTTCTTCTCCCGCAGGGCTGTGAAACCGGGGGAGAAGTTAGTTCCGGAGAGCAACCGGGGAAGAGGTTGCTCCCGAAGAATTTGGTGGATTATGAGGATTAAGGAGAAAGAAAGCGTGCCTCCCTTGAGGTGGGCCCCTCCTTATATAGGCAGCTGAGGTGCCCTCGATGGCTGCCACGTGTCAGCTCGAGGGATCTACACCGTCAATACGAAAGGTCGCACAAACATCGAGGCAATATATGGCCAACTTAAATAGTGCCCCTCTCCCGGACGAGGGCGAGTTATGGATGTTATATTCGCTCCCCGGGAGAGCCATGCTTCTAAGGTAACGAATCGCACCCCCCGGCGACATCAAAGTATCCCCGGGGGTGCGGGGGGCTTCTGTTGGGGGAAAATACTAGCCAACGCCAGAAACGTCACCATGGGAGTTCCTTCTCCAGGGTTGAGAGAAACTTCCCCCGGAGGACCTCCTCCAGGCTAGGGAGAGCTCCTCTCCCGGAGCCCCTTCTCCGGGCTGGGGAAGACGTCTCCCGGAGCCCTCCCCCGGGCTCGGGAGAGACCTCCCCCGGCGCACCTCCTCAGGGCTAGGGAGAGCTCCTCTCCCGGAACCCCTTCTCCGGGCCGGGGAAGACGTCTCCCGGAGCCCTCCCCCGAGCTCGGGAGAGACCTCCCCCGGCGCACCTCCTCAGGGCTAGGGAGAGCTCCTCTCCCGGAGTCCCTTCTCCGGGCCGGGGAAGACGTCTCCCGGAGCCCTCCCCCGGGCTCGGGGGAGACCTCCCCCGGCGCACCTTCTCCGGGCTAGGGAGAGCCCCTCTCCCGGAGCCCCTTCTCCGGGCCGGGGAAGACGTCTCCCGGAGCCCTTAGGTGGGCACTGATTTCGAGGGCCGCCACGTGTCAGAAATCGGTGCCCTGGACCTCGTCAAAAGACCGTTTTGCCCCCGACCCTACGGTGGCAGCAGGGGTAGTTCAGTAATTTGCGTCTTTTGGGGTCTATATATACCCTTGTAACCCTCTTTTGTAACCTAAGACATTCATTTGTACTCAATCCAAAAAAACAAAAAGGCGTGTTCTGGAGCCCTCTCTTCGGGAGAGAGTCCCCTAGCCGACGCTCGTCGGGAGCACGTCGACAGGACTAGGGCCTCAACTGAGGCCCAAACCTGTATAAACCCGTGTCAATCTCTGGGATTGTCCAACGCGGGGTGACCCGTCGCACGGTCAGCTCGCGTTGAGGAACACGTGTTGTGCACGTCATCAAACCTGCCGAGGTATTTTTTATACCACGACAGTTTCAATGTAATGTTGTGAATTTCCTTAAGTAATACTATAATGTTTCAATCGAGTGTTGTGAATTTCCTTAAGTAATATTGAGTGTATGTTAATTGTAATGTTGCAAATATGTTTTCTTCTAAGTGTATCGACCAATATGTGATAACTACAGGTATGGTGGACGACCAACAGCTTCCCGAGTTGAATGCATAGCACCATCAGCAGCATCACTGTGCTCAGCGCCTTCTACAGGGCACTATTCTGCCGGCTCTGTACATGAGGACAACGCGGGAGATGTGGCCTCTGGATGAGCGGTTCACACCTCATTTTCTTGAGGTCGGATTACTTTCGTTCGCCCGTATGGTGGATCAGGCTCAACAATTTCCCTTCGATCGAGCTCTGGTCAATGCGCTTGTGGACTGATGGAGGCTAGAGATGCACACTTTCCACTTCAACTTCGGCAAGCTCACCGTTACGCTTGAGAACGTCAGTATGCTGCTAGGCTTGCCTATCAGAGGGGATTTATATGTTCCTGCGGTGATCAACAAGGTTGCATGGCGTCTAGATTTCTTGCAACGCTTTGAGGGTATAGGGCCAGCAGGAGGGTTTGCACAGATGGCAGGAGTTCCACTGACTTACGTATGTGCTATCCGAGATGCTACGTTCCCAGTGGCCACTCCCGAGGAGGTCTTCAAATGTCACTTTGAGGCATACTTGCTTTACTTATTTGGGTGGCTGCTGTTCCGTAGCACGCATGGAGGCATTTGCGAGCTGCAGTTCGTTCATCTCGCTAGGCTTATTGCGGACTCCGAGCTGGAGCACGTGCCACAGTTCAGTTTCGGATCTGCTGTGCTCTACCACACCTACAGGGGATTGTGTGAAGCCACGAGCAGAGACCAGGTGAACTCTCTGTTAAAGGGGTGCGCCATACTCCTACAAATGTGCTTGTACGAGCATTTCCCCATCGGGCGATCACTAGTGCCGCTAGATTAGTTCGCGATGGGCCATGATATGAGGATGGCCCAACAATGGGATGGAGGTGGGCTAGGCTAAGTTTGCGATGGTCCATGGATAGGCGCACCTACGCTATCCTTTCTACACCACGAGCTTTGATCTACTCCTCAATAACACTGTTACCTGGCATTCGTGGACACAGCAGCACATCCAATCCGTCGCACCAATAGGCCTTTCTTCTCTATGTACACAGGATGTTGCTTATTGGTGTACCCAGGTTCTTATTTTTTCACACATGGTTGAGGGGTACTCGCCTAAGCGAGTTATGCGCCAGTTCGGCCTACGCTAGCATGTTCCTGTACCGCCTCCCCAACAGATCCCACATCATGTTCACGAGTACGTAAATGTCAAATATGTATTAATTTCATATGTAACTTTTAAAATGATTTATGTCAATAATTTGTTTTATCTGCAGGCAATCGAGGAAGCAGCGCTCCTATGTGGAGGAGTGGATGGATCGGGCCCACACACAGACAGTCGCGGAGGACAAACCTTACCACCACGACATCCATTTTTCATACCTGTCGTAGTATCGACCTCGCACATTGTACAAATTGGCAAGCGGTCCACCAGCGGCGAATGATAAGCCCGTCCATCCTTCCACTATTCACGAGTGCTTCGATCGACGCCTTATAGGGCGAATCCACTCCTCTGTGAGTTATTTAACTCTCTGTACCTTACTTTCACATTTATCGTCATTCTATAATTGCATTAAATCATGTATGTGGGTCAACAGCATCAGTGGCATCTCTGCCAGTGCACTTGACATGATGGTCAAGATGCGCCATAGTGAGGACGTGCCTAGAGTCGACATGTATGCATTTTGCAGATGTCGAGCGGCGACTCGATCAGATTCTGGTCGATTTTAGAGTACTGCTAATACCTCACTTGACCATGATTCCTCCACCATCATCGTCGACACCCCGTCCTTCTTCATTGCATATGTCGCCAATGGACCACCCGTCATCGTCACGCCCTCCACCTCCACAGCCGCGTGTCATGCCTGCCGGTAGCTCTTTAGATGAAGAGCTGGATATTATTGTGCATATGGTTCAACTAGACCATGGGTTGGCTCAACTTGGCACGGATGAGGAACAGGGTGCGATGCAGTAGGAGATCCTAGCTTATATACAAGTGCAAGGTCCTTTTTGGCACCAGCCACCCATCCAGACACAGCAGTATCCTACGCACCCTTCGCATCGTGACGATGCTCCACCACCAACGCAGCGGACACAACCTTCGCAAGCTTTGCCATCTGCGTAGACACCACCGGCGAGGAGACGGTATGTTAGGGATCGTCAGTCCCCCTCTCACTACACACCATCTAAGTATCAGGGCTAGCCAAAGAGGGGGAGAGGGCAGTAGTTTTATGTAGATTTTATCAGATTTTTGACTTTTCTATAGGCTTTTGTCTGCTTTCCAACCTTTATACGATACATTTTTTCTACTTTTCAACTTTTGTATTTGTATGATTCTGCCTTTCAGCTATTCTACGATTAGTCTTTTCTACTTTTTAGCTTTTGTACCTTTCATCTTTTCCACTTTACAGCTTTCTTACAGATACGTCCAATCAACAATTAAACTCTTCATGAGTTTCAATTCTAGAAATTAGGTCATTGAGCTCCTAACACACAACTTAAACTTCTCTCACACGCCTATCCAAAAATAGTGGGCGACAATAGTCGTGGCCGGAGTAAAACGCGCACTAAGGTAAATACATAATCAACTTGCATAAATGAAGCAGTTCTTTATGCGTTACTTTCTGGTTTATTCTCTTCCGTTCATAGGATGAAGGACAAAGTTCAGGGCCATGCCGTTGCAACTACGGTTTGTTACTGAAGACTACTACATCCTCCGTTCAGAGTGACTACAGGAGAAGATTTTTAAAGTGTCCAAGGGAAGATACTCGTAAGTGCACTTTCCTGTTTTGGCTCGACCCCGAGTGGAGCACAAAGGCTGCATGTACGATACTTTACCTTCTTTGCAGAAAGAAGAGACTTCGTGAGCAGCTCGACTTCATGGAGGAGCTGTCGATCAACATGCATGATGTTCAACACATGTGTTACTGCAAACATCCTTGTTATTGCTCTTTCCATGAAGACACATACCCAACAACGCATCCTGTGGAGGAGTTCAACTGGTCCAATGATCCCTCCGACATAGATGACTTTATATGCAGATATCAAGGTGATATTATAGTAAATACGTCTTGGGCCTACGACACTACCAGTAGAAACTACTTACATTGTGGCAACAAAGAGGAGAGGGATAAACACAATTACATGTCGTGGCTCGACCTGGAGTGGAAGGAGGTAGAGAAGAAACACTATAAATAATCTTCCAGACGAGCTTGATACTCTCTACTCGAATCAAGTGGCGCACCACAGTTTGATCACCTTTTGCTACTGTAGACCTGGTTCCAATTGTTTTTGCAACTGTCAGAGACGCGTGTAACTTTCTATTTTATCCACAGCATCAATACTTTGTACTGAAAACCCTACTCTTTGGTAGCCGTGAACAAAACCCTAGTATTCGGTTCCTGAAAATATATATCCTAGCTATCTGTTTTATAACCCAAAAAGAAACTTATCAGTTAATACTCAGAAACACATAAACACTAACGTTCAGTCTCCCAGAACAAAATAAAATGGCTATCCCGCACATGCATGAACCAAAGAAAATATAGGTTTCAGTCGCGAGCTAGGGTCTCGACTAAAACCCTGTGGTTTTTTTTTAGAGAGACTGTAGGGTACTGTCGATTCGGCCCTACAAGAATAAATGGTAGATGTGGGGAGTCGAACTCAAGACCTCTAACTTGCCACTTAGTGACTTAACCACTACACTAAAATGTTGCGGGTTTTAGTCGCGACCCCGGCTCACGACTGAAAGTCGACGTGGCCAAGTGTTGGGCCAGCGGTGCAAATGGGTCATGCCATTTAATCAGTCACGTGCCCAGTTCGTGACTGAAGATCAGTCGCGGACGGGAGCTCACGACTAAAGGCCACTTCTAATATTTTAAAAAGTTTCACGTTAGTTTGAAATTATTTTTTTATTGGGTTATTCATAAAAAAATTTCTCAGCTCTGTTATTGCAACTTAATACTCTAATAATCTCTTTTATAATATGTTGTTACTACTACATATTTTCATATTTGCTTATATAGATGTCCATGTAGATTAATTACTTGGTTTCGGCTCAGATTCGATCAGTTTGAGTCCGGCTTAAGTAAGAATTAGTCTGATTAGTTTGAGTCGGCTGCGATGTACTGTTTGTTTCATTGTTTGTAATCACAGTATGGATGGATTAGTGTAGATTAATAGATTATAAGTGTCCAACTCCAATGCGTACTATATTAGAGAATGAAACAAAACAGTAATGCAGTTACCAAATGTAGTGGAATCGGCACAACAAAAGTCGTAGTCAAACTTTGCACCTGTCTCCAACACCCACACGAATTAGAGTAGGATCGATTCATATCCTCTCTCAGAAAAGTGTGTGTCTTTCTTTTTATTTGAATCATTAGATTATAAATTAACAACCAAAATCAAGGTAGAGGAAAGTTTACAATTTCTCGTGAGATGGTAAATCACATCAATTTCTCTTCCATATTAATATCGACATTCAAATTCTGATTGAATGATTGAGATTATAAGAAATGCACACTCTGTTTTTTCTTTCTAAGATAGAGAACATCAATATATTAGGCTAACACAAAGCGATCCATGCATACAGTCGCCAAGAGTGGATGCCTAACACAAGCGCATGGAACTGTCAATACAAACAAGGATGTAAACGGATGGGATCTAGCGAAAAGTTTATAAACTACCATATACATATCCACCACATACATATCTATATTTTTTTCCATGCATACTGATACTGGTATCGATCTGAATATTACTAACTGAATACTTATTGAATATAAATAAGGTCACAAATAGGCAATAAGATATTATGCACAACAATATTATAATAACAAAAGCTTGTTTCTTTTTTTGGGCGTAGCTAACTACGACGACCCGACATACCATGTACTTGGAAGTATGTCCAGGTTATGAACATTACCCAATGAAAACAATGTTTCCTAGAGAGATGTTCACATTAGAGTAGTGAAATAAAAACATGGATAATTATACAGAGTTTCAACATAAAAAGGTACATAACTTACACATAGTTAAGTTTGTGCCAAACAAAACAACCATTTATCAATAGTTTGATCCAACCCAAGTTTAAAGGTCTTCATCTTCGGTGCCAAATTAAGACGGGCCATAGTTGTTGATGTCAACATGGAAGTCTTCCAAACTGGTGCCTACTACGTCTGCTGGTGTCGCGTCACCAGTGGATAATTCCCAGTCTACTTAAGGATATACATATATAGTAAGAATGAGTACCGAGGTACTTAGCAAGCTAGTTAATACAACACCCTAAGTTAGAGTGCAATATGCAATATCTTAACTAGTCAAGAGCATAATAGAACTATTAAGCAATGATGAATCTTTGCCTCAAGAAAAAACATTTAGGAGAATGAGAATTTAAATTATTAAAGAAACTCTACTGATCACTTTACATCACACGGTTGAGGCCACCTGTAGACTTTCTTTCCTACTGCGATGCAACTTCTATCCTAGAAATAAGGAGTGAATATTCATGTTTTATTCTATAGAGGTGTATCACTTTATTCACAAAAACTCTTGATTTGCATATTGGTGTTCGTAAACATCACCCCACATTTCCTAGAATGTGTGACAAGATCAAGAGAACACAGTTTTTTTCAAATCCATACGCTAAGTGCCTCCACCTGACAGGATTTCACCATGCCGTTGTAGTCAAACGTAATTGCTATTCCGCCGGTTGAGCTTCTAGCTTTAGGCCCACCCTCAAGTCATTATTTTGCATTCATATGCTAGTAAAAAATATTTATATGCTCCCATGTGGATGTGTTTTAGTTTCTAGGCAAGATACTTGACTAGGCCTGTCTCATACTAGATCTATGGTCGATACATGTCATACAACATTAGATATAAGTGGCAGTTGGTTACAATTCTTAGCTAATGATACCTTTCCTTTCACAAGGAATATGAGATACTCATAAACTTTACAAATGCTAATAAGCCATTTTCTCAAAGTTATCTATGGCAACCTTCACCAGGGGTCGATTATATTCCAAAATTAACCCTTTGATGTAGAGTGATATATTACTTAGATTGACAGCTAGTTGATATTGTCGGGGTATTACAAACACCTCAGCAGGTTTTATGACGTAGAACACATGTACGACAAAATGAACTAACCGTGTGATGGTCACCCCTTGTTGGGCAATCAGAGATTGACACAGAGGGTTTATACAGGTTCAGGCCTCAGTGGAGACCTTAGTCCTATCGACGTGCTCCCGACGTGAGTCGACTGGGGAGGCTCTCTCCCGGGGAGAGGGCTCCTAAGCATGTCTATTGCTTTTTGTGTATTGAGTGCAAATAAACAGTGTTAGCTTACAAGAGAAGGGTACAAGGGTATATATAGACCCCAAAAGACGCAAATTACCAAACTACCCTAGCTGCGACAGTGGGATCGAGGGCGTTGCGGTCTTTTCGCAGGGCATGAAGTGCAGATCTTGGACACGTGGTTGCATCAACTTCAATGCCCCCTATCCCGGTCCCGGGGATGGGAGGCCCCAGTCTCGGTGGGACATACGGGGAAGGGAGATCCCTTGTCCTGGGGAGCCATCTGTGGAAGGTGAGGCTCTAGTCCTGGAGGACCGCTCGGCGACGAGAGGCCCCCTATCTAGGACCTGAGGATAGGCGGGTCCTTGTCCCAGACCCGGCGCTAGGGGGCCACTGTCCGGGACCCACGGATGGGGGCCTTGTCTAGGACCCGGAGACGGGGCCCTATCCGAGACCTGGGAACGGATGGCGCCTATCTGGGACCCAAGGACCCAGAGACAGGACCCGGGGAAGGCGACCCCTAGTCCCGGAGGACCTCCTGGAGACGGGAGAGTCCTTATCTGGGACCCGGGGACGGGGGGCCCTATCCGGGACCCTGGGACAGGAGGCTCCTGTCCAGTATCACCTGGGGACGAGAGGGTTCTTGTCTGGGACCCGAGGACGGGCCCCTATCCGAGACCCAAGGACGAGAGGCCCCTATCTGGGACCGCTTGGGGACGAGAGGGTCCTTGCCTGAGACCCATGAACAGGGGCCCGTCTGGGACCCAGAGACAGGACCCAAGGAAGGCGAGGCCCTTGTCCAGGATCCAGAGATGGGACCACAAGACGAGACCCAGGGAAGGCAAGACCTTAAGTCCCAGAGGACCACCCGGGGATCGGAGGGTCCTTGTCTCGGACCCGGGGACGAGGGCCCCATCTGGGACCCAAGGAAGGGAGGGATCCTGTCCGGGACCTGAGGACGAGGCCCTATCTGGGACCCAAGGACGGGTGGACGGGGACCCTTGTCCCGGACCCAGGGACAGTAGGGTCCCTCTCCCTGGCCCAGGGATGGGAGGCCCCTGCCCTAGTGGGACATCCGGGGGAAGGAGATTTTCATCTATGGCTACTTATTTTCCCCAACAGATACTGAAATAGCATCAATCAAGTAAGTTCAACATGATCAAATGACCTGACTTGCCTGGATCAACAATTTCAAGATCAGAGGTCTGCAAATCACCTTGTGCTTCCTTGGTTTGATATGCTCTTGAGGAAAATCAATCATGCATACAAGTGTTTAGAAGAACTTTGGTGAATACAATGTAAGGATGCATGCGCTACACACTTTTTGTTTCCCTACCTCACTTACGATCCGAACGCATAGCCCCGAAACTAGCCCTCCAAAAGATACATCGGGAATTTGGAGGATACAAAAATATACCTTTCTAGGTAAACCAAAATTTTGGTTAATATTACTTAATCTACATGATTGAATTACTTATAACTCCAAATAAATTAGGTTTTGGAAAGTAGAATTTGTATCGAACACTTGGCTACTATATTGTCAAATAAAACATTTAAATTAAGAATACTGATTCCTTTAAAATAAAGTCCAACTGACTAGCATTGCTAAGTTCATCTAATTAGATTATTTAAAACATAAATATACTGGAGTTAAATAATATTCCAGATAAGAATTTAGAAATAGTTCAAATGACTTTGTAAATTAATACCTAAAATGAAGTAAAATAATTTAAACAAAAACTTAGGAGTTTCCTTTTGTAAAAAAACACACACATACGCATTAGGTGAATTTCAAATAAATAACAATTTTAAAACTTTTTATTTAAAAAGGGAGTTAAAAAACCATCTGGAAATAATTAAATTAAATTTGGTAAAAGGGTTAAAACAGGGCTATCAAAATAGAATTATTTTAAGAAAAATGAAACAAATTAAATTGGTATAGATTAACTAAATAGAAAATAGAAAATAAATAACAAAAAGGAAATACATAATATTAATACTATATAAAAAAAAGGGAAAACAAAACCCAGGTTGGTATTGAGCTGGCCGAGCCCACTCCATCTCTAGGGTTAGCCGGCCCAGGCCCAACCCCTCATTTCCTATACCACCCCGCAGCCTCTCGGTCTCACCACTCACCAACATACACACGAATACACGCGCGCGCGCACTGCCCCCCTGCTCTCCCTCGCTCCTCTCGATCACTCCGGCTCCGGTTGGCGGCCTCCTCGTCAACGGCGCCTCGCTGGGCATGCCCTCACCCGAGGCTTCAGTCTCATGCCTGGATCACACATGCTCACGCATACAATCCTATCCCTAGTCTTGCCGCTGCCGCCCTTCAGTCTGCTCGCTGGAAGTGATTTGACATTCAAATCCATCTTGCTACCACTCCCCCAGTCATTCTCCCAACGAAAACCCTAGATCTACCCCGAGCCTTACCGCCGTTCACCCTCACCTATGATGAGATCTCCTCATGGTGCTCCCGTCGCAACCGGCTGTAGCCCGAGTCGCACTGCACCACCTCCTCTCCGCTGCCCACAGCCGCGCCCTCCCACTGGTAGCCCGCCGCGCTAGTGGACGCCACGCCACCCAGCTCGCTAATTGCTCGGCCCAACAACGCAATGCCTAGGTAAGTCTCCTAATCCCTTTGGATGTGGTTGTGGCGCCTTGGGCTAAGTCTAGGCCGATTTGTGCTTTGTGATGTATTCATTTGTTCTGGGAGGTGTTCATATGGAAGCAATGATCTATGTGAATTGATTTGGAGCTTGATTAGTGTAGGAGTTTCAGGTTTTCCAATCCAACCATGCTAAAACAAGCTAAATTGATATTGGAACTTGATTTTCACCTTGTTGTTCTTGCTCTGGTACCTCCTGCTCCTTTGTTCTTGCTGGAATTCCCATGAATCAAATAATGCAAAGAGGGTGTGAAATGGTAGAATTTAGCCCTAATTCTACTCTCTAAATGAAATCCTACTACTTACCTTACTCCTTGGTGGTCTGGAGGCTTAATTTTGTGATTGTGTGTGTAAGAGATGGTTAAATATTGTGTAATTCTGCATGCAACCGCCCTTTACTGGTTAAGTTGGCCGATGTTACTATTCTGGTGAACAGGTGGTAATGGCTTGAGCTGGGTGGCTTTTGGACCTTTTTGCAATTTCAAAGAACCTCAGGGGGTTATGTGCAAAAGTGCAAGGTCGGATTTGAAAATTTGGACTTTCCAGGGGCTTAAATGCAAAAATGCACACAATAGGTTTGTTCAACTCCCCCTCTTACTCTCTTAACTTTGGAACGACACCCGCAACTAACCCAAAAATGATTTGATTTTGAAAAACGCTAAATGATAACAAACAAAAATACAGGAGCAAGTAACAACACTCTCAAGCTAAAAGGTGGATGCAATGATATCCTGATAGATACTGCACAGTTTGACAGAAAACTTCCAAAAATCTACAACTTGGTTCTGGCTTTTGATTTTTGTCAGCATCATGACTCATTAGCCAGTAACATGCATGGCTTAAAACTACCGACTAGTTTCGTGGTCCTCGCACTAACTGCGCATAACAAAATTCAAATAATTGTAAATTCCAATTCGAATTCCTAAACTTATGTGATTATGTCATTTAAATCTCTAAACTATTCCTGTTATTCAAATGAATGGTAATTTTGTGCAAGCTATATGAACATTAGGGATGGGTTAGAATCTTTTTCTTTCATTGCTTGATTTTTCTAATTTTTTGGCTTAATTTCTCTTATGTTGTGCTTTTAGGTGGTTGTGTTGATGAAATTGAAGATTAGTAGATGAGATGGTCACCCTATCTGATTATCTGCCATTCATCTTTGTGTTTGGCAACCATCTATTCTAAAATACTATCAGCTTTTGAAGGATAATGCCATTTTCTATTTTTCAAAACATTCTATAGAATCCCAGCTACAAATATTGCAGAGATGTTGGAGATAGCTTTGGTGTTACTCATGGCTCCATTGAAATTTTGTGTATGCCACTCAAGATCAAAAGATCCTGAGATTTGCCATTGCAAAGTTGCATCTTTTGTGTATACTACTGAATAATGTATTTCATTGCATAAGATGAAAAACCACTTAAGAAAAATGAGATGATGAACTGGCTCAGGCTCATTGCATAAGGTGCAATGTTTTTTTCTGGGATAAAAAGGGCATTGGCCTTGTCAGCGGAACAAAATAGCTCAAATAGTAGTACAATAGCCCAAAAACTGGCCAACTCATGGGAGACAAAACCAGTATCACAAATTTGGCTCTTTTTATAAAGGGTTTGTTTAGATTGGAGGATTTTTAAAGGAATTTTGATTGAAGTGGTAATTTCTATAGAAATTTTGGATGAACCTAAACATCCACTCTCATCGGATGTAGGGTTTTCTTTAAAATTCTTTGGCGAATCCTCCACTCGAAACAATTCTTAAATATATGTTAGCTCCTTCTATTGAATAAATGGTAGCCAAAGGTTGCCAAATGACCTTGGCTAGTCGATATTTGGCAATAAATCAAACTAATGGCCGAGTTAGATTGGCAGTGCCAAGTTTTTGTTTAGAAAATTTTGATTATCAACCAAACATATCTCTAGATTAGTTGGGTTCAATTTATCAGATAAGCCGAAGCTAAGCCAAATGGGGTTAGGGGTTGGGGTGTATGGGGTGGGCCTATGTATGTGGTGGGGGTGGGGGTGGGGGTGGCATGTGACTTCAATTAGTTGGAGAAAGAGGTCTTAAGTTTATTTGAAGGGATAAGTTGTAGCAGGTTTTCCTGACTTCTTCGACTTATTTGGGGTTTATCCTTATCCCCCATTCCCTAAAGTTTATAAATCCAAAATTTGCCAAACAACTTCTAAACTTATCAAATAAGTCAGTTTTTTGAGCTTATAAGACAAAACACCCAAAACCGACTTATTGGATAATCTGTTAAGTTGGGCAAATGTGCTCTTAGAGACATCTGTTAAGTTCAATGACTTGTACTTTTCTACCAAACAAGCCTAAAGAGATCAATAGCTGGAGACATTCGTGTAGCTGCTTCTTGACAAGAACTCATTTCTTGCCCAGGGAACACCTCCACCATCATCTAGGAGTGTATAAGAACTCACCTAACCGAACAAAATTAACAAAAAGTTTTGGTTAATTTGGTATTTGGTATTTAATTTGGTTTTCATTTTCATTAATTGAAATTTTTGCAAAACTGAAATAACTGAACCCAGAAAACCAAAATAATTGAATTTACCGAATAATCTTTCATTACCCGAATAAACTACATACTATTTTAATTAATATACAATTTGCAATGATAAAAATACAATTTTGTTGAATAAATCTTGAATTGTGAGAGATGGAGAAGTACAGATAGTATAATACTTGCATTTTTTATTTTATAATATGTGGTAGTTTAAACTTTGTTTCCAAAAATTGTTACTTCATACACATTTAAGAATGCTAGCTTCATAAATTTGGTATTTATTGAGCTGAATTTTATTTGGTATTTACTAATACCGAATCGAATTATAGTTTGCTTAATTTGATATTGGTTTTACATAAATGAAATTAAAAAAATATGAAAAAACTGAATTATAGTTTTTGTTACATCAACCATAGGATTACTAAACTCAGTCCGTTCCATCCCAAATCAATGGTGGTTATAGAACAAACATTGGACACTCACCACGAAAGTTATTAACTTAGTAATTTACTAATCGACAACAACAACAACAACAACTAAACAACTACCACATATCAGCTAGCATAACAAATACTCAATAACAAATCTAAACTATAGATCACAACTGATGACAACCTAAAAACCACTGATGAATGGTTTAAAACATGTAGATTTTAGATATGGTAAATAATAATACATTGAAAATAAAATAGATAATTAATGCATAAGGTATTCAGGTATTCAACAAAGAGCAAGTGTGGTTTACACAGACTTGCCTTGACTGTAGATTTGATCTATGAATTCCTCTTCGCAGATTGCTCTGGTGTTTGGTGATGGATTTAACATTCCAATGGATATGAACAATTAAATAATAATTTATAAAATAATAATAAAATATACAAGGCTCTAATCTAGGATTTTGGGCTCACTAGGGTTTCCAAAGTTCAAATCTTAATCGATGTCCTAATTAATAGATATTAGCTACAACTAGCCCAGGGACTAATTTATTAATAAAGTATTTCCAAACTAGCCCCTAATCCATAAACTGAGCCAAATGAACTAAGTCTATCCATTGCCTCCTCTATTCCTCTTTTGAGACCAATACACACACATGCACCTTTCTTTGTTCTGATCTATGCAACGGGTGATGGTAGGGCTCAGGGCTCGAGCGACAGTGGTGGCAGCTTGGATGGGTGCGGGTGATGTCAGCGTGGCTCCCAATGGCGATGCAAGTGGCAGCGGTGGTGGCTAGGTTTTGGACTAAACTCAAGGGCTCTTTTGAGTTCTTGCTTGTTATGTTCTTCAGGGTTGAATCCTTCTTTTATAGTCCGCTTTCTCGATATCTTTCTGTTTAAACCAGATCTCTTCTTTGATTCGATCTCTCCTTCAAAAGATTTTGTCTCCAACTTTTTTATCGTAACTTATCTCTAAGCCTAGTCTTGTTTGGGTACAGTTTGGGTACGATTTGGACTGGTAGGGTCCAAGATTGAGCCAATTCGAGTTTGATTGAGTCCAATTTGGAGCCTAGGGTTAGGGTTAGGGATTTGAGGCATTGGGAAAGAATTGGGGATACGGGGATTAGGGTTTTAGGATTTTGCGGGGCGTCACAACAAAGCCATCCAATATGAGTTTAAACACTCGACAAAGATTAAACACTTGGCATCTTCTGCAAATTTAGTAGTGTTTGGTGTTTCACCGAGAAATTTGCTCTCCGAGTAAACTTATAAGTTGTGGGTGTGCCAATAGACAAAAGTATACACATTATAAAAGGAGAACACATAAACATAGAGGAAACATGTTTTTTTAATAGTTCATCTTGAATTACAAGATATAATTCTCCTTTGGGATTTTACATATTCTCATACGGCTATGAAGTACATTCCCAGGGCTTCGTGAAGTTCCTGCTTAATTACATGTACAGGTGTTGGGTCTGCACAACACCTCCAATTAAGCCGCCAATGATTGTCATCTTTGAGCCTTAGATTTGTCCTCCATATGTGCGATACATATGCCAATGGATGCAAGTACATGCAATTTCATAGCCTCATCGGTCTTTGGTGTTATCACATAAAGTGGCCTTCGTCTCATCGATACCCAGTCAGGATATTGTTTGGCCTCGTTGGCCTTGAATACGATGAATGGATGCCTTTACTTCATCGATGCCCGACATCAATAGTGGTGTTCGGCTTCGTCATTCACAGACGGGATGTCACCTTCGCTTCGTTAGTGCCCGGTGTCGACGATTCGGACTCGGGGTCCTTAGTCGAACTTATGCAGAATTTTGTAGGTTGTGAGACCTTTCAGGGTGACCCTCCGGGAAGGTATGGAGAAATAGAGCACAGAGATATTTATACAGGTTCGGGTCCTCGATGGTGGGAGTAATAGCCCTACGTCCTGTTGGGATTTCACTATGTATGATAAAAAGAGTTACAAGGTTACGGAAAAGATCTTCACAGGCGAAGATTTTTCCTATATGTTTGTACAAGACAATACCTAGAAGGCTTATGAAAGCTGTCTAACTTAGACTACTGTCTTCTGATTGCTTGGGTGTTGGATTGAATGATCCGATCTTCTTGGTCTGGTGTGATCAGGTTTGATCGTCTCCCTCCTGTTTGATGCATTGGGCTACCCTTTTATACTGGTTGAAAGGGCGCCAAACCATAACGGCATCAAACAGTTGTTTTGATGCAGTTTTGGCAACTGCCTTTAACCTCCACGCAGGTTTAACATGTGCAGTTCATGGATAACCGCACGTATTAACCCCCTGACGGTTGTCTCCATACGTGGAAGAATCTTCGGGTTATACGGGATATTCCTTTTGTAGGGACAGAACAATCCCGCATCCCTTGGTCGTAGGTGTTCTGACCACGCGCTGTTTGCTGACCGCGCACCATCTGCAGCCCTCTGTTCATGTATGGCATACGAACTCCTGACCGCGAATTAGCTACGGTCTGATCGCGTAAAGCCTGCGACCTCGCGCCTGTGCTTCTCGGAATGACTTGAGTTCACACTATCAGGCACTTGTCTGGTTCAAATCTGTCCTGAACCAGTCGTGTGCTTATTTGAACTGACTCGAGTATCAATCCCCGTCACCCGGTGATAGGATGTATAGATGGTATATTGGTAAAGTTGTGATAGCGTCATGATCTCTTCGGCTTTGGAACTACATGTAGCATGAATGAATAAATGCACATTGGAATGTCCTTCAATTCTTTAAATATTACTTTGGGCAGGGATGACTCAACGATGGATAGCTTATAAACGGCTCATCTCAATAATCTTAGGATAAATCGGAAGCAACATTTCTTGCGCCTTATTTCAGATCTGATCATTTGGCATCATGGGAATGGATTTGTAGCGACGCATCTTGCATCTTCCATGATCTGATCTCCTAGCACAATGAATCGGGCTCCCTTCGCTCTATTTAATGGGAGCCTTACAACGAGCGCTATGGATCCGCCTCATGGTCTATAAATTCCTTCGTGCTTTCCTTTAGATTGGTGGATTGGCTAGCACATGTGCCAATCAACAAACACATCCCTCGGATAGTACTTATGCCAAGCCAACATTCATGCATAAGCCTTCCATGCAGTACACAATGCATTCTATACTGATGGACGGTACTCACCATTAATCATCGTTGCTCCCATGACTCCATACATTGTGGAAAATGAATAAGAGAGTCGACTTCTTAGAGCCGTCTCTCAAAAGAACTCTCTTACCCTTAAGTAGAATTGTGTAGAAGAGACGCATAAGAGTTATATAAGACTCCTCTCGCAAAAACTCTTTATACGTAGGGGAGGAAGAAAATGACCAACCCCTTCAAGGTGGAAAACTCATATATTTATATAGAGTCGGGATTGGTTGAGATTATCAAAGGATACTTATTTTCAACTTAAATTCAAAAATCTAAATGATAAACATTGAGATGAAGAGATAATTAGGAGAATAATCCCTTTCTTATTTTTTATTCATAATTATGCACGAAATTAAATTATTTTTATTATTTAATTATTTCATAATTGACTTGGCTCAAATCACGTGCAATCCGGACTTGACTTGGGTCCAATTCGACACGTTATTCGGGTTCAAAAAATATCAACTATAGAAACAATTATTTATATAGGAAAATTATATATTGTTGCATTCGTCTTGATAAGGAGAACACAATACAATATTCATTTTTCCTTATTTGAACAACAAGCAAATCAAGTAAGAGAAGCATAATAAGAGAACTACCTGTAGGAAGATAGTAAGGCTCTCTCAAGTTAGGGGCGTGCAAAAACTCACTGAACTGAAATAACTAAGCTGAACCAAATTAAATTAACCAAAATCTTTGGTTAATTTGGTATTCGGTATTTAATTCGGTTTTCATTTTCAAAAACCAAAATAACTGACCAAGAAAACTAAAATAACCGAATTATCTTTCATTGCCCCCAATAAACTATATGCTATTTTAATTACTATACTATTTACAATAATAAAAATACAATTTTAGTGAATAAATCGTAGATTGCGAGAGTATAAGGGGTATAGATATTGTAATACTTGCATGTTGCTATTATAATATATGGTAATTTAAACTTTGTTTTCAAAATTTTTACATCATACATGTAAGAATATTAAGAATATTAGTTTAGTAAATTTGGTATTTACCAAACTAAATCAAATTTTATTTTACATTTATCAATATTCAACCAAATTATAGTTTGGGTAATTTGTTATTGATTTTACATAATCGAAATTTAAAAAAAAACCAAATAAATTAAAAAAACCAGTGGCACACCCCAACCATCTTCCATGGTTGAGCCACCATTGCAAGAGCTTTTGCCGGACGACAAGCTTTTGGAGATCTCCCTTCGACTACCGCCACGTCCCACATGCCTCCTCCAGGTCTCCCTCGTCTACAAGTCTTGGCGCCGCCTCCTCACTGACCCCGGTATCCTCCGCCTCTTGCGTGCATTCCATCAAACACCTCCCCTGCTCAGCTTCTGCCACAACTACAACGACCTACCCCATCGCTTCATCCCCACCCAAGACCCGCGCGACCGCATCACCGCCGCTGCCTTCTCCCCAGACGATGGCGACTGGAAGTCCATTAGCTGCCACCATGGTTGCACCCCCCTGGTTGGTCCAGACCACACTGTGCTCCTCACGTGGGACCCCATGATCGGCAACCAGCACTACATAGCCATGCCCGGGGAACACAATCAGGCATGCGGCTTCAACGCCGCAGTGCTCTACACTGCCGACCACATCCACGGCGACTGCCACTACAACCACTTCCAAGTGGCTATCGTGTTCCATCCCCACCCCCAAGTTCGCGAGTATCATCCTTCCATCCAATCTTTCGCCTTCATCCACTCATCGCAAATTGCTTAATGGAGTGATGTCATCATCTCCATGGCACAAGTCCCACCTAACCTCGGTCAAAGGTGGAGTGTCTTTGTTGGTAATACCCTGTACTGGCTGCTTCAAGAGGACATTTTCGTGTTCCAATTGGGCCGCCGGAGTTCAGCTACATTGCAAGATCATGAAGATAGAGGACGGCGTGCTTGCATGGCCGCCGTGGAGGAGTTTAAGCTGAAGCTGTGGGCGTGGGATGTGGACTGTGATGTCATTGAGGGTTGGGTCCCTCGCAAGACCATCGAAATGGATCAATTCCGTTGGGTGTCACAGCCAGAGTCTTGGGCGCAGTATGTTTGGTTAAAAGGGCCTGATGAGGATGGTAATGTGGCGTTTGTATACACGAGGAAGGCAATCTTTATGCTCCGTCTTGAGCCAACGCAATTCAAGAAGCAGTTTGAGACCGAGTACGCGTTTGTTGTCCATACTTACACAAGCTTTTGAAAGCCCACAAGTAGCATCTATTTTGATTTCCCTTCCCTTTGAGTTATTTGGGGCTGTTTGGTTTGAGGGATTTTGGGGGTGGGATTGGGCACGATGGGAAGAGGGAATCAAGGCATGTTTGGTTGGAGGGATTGGACATGGAGAGGGGATGAGATTGGTCATAATCCAAACAAGGGAGGGAGTGGTAATATATTGCTAGCATTGGGCATAAGCTATAAAAGAAGAAATTACCCCCCACCCCCCCCCCCCCCCCCATTGGCACATCCGCCAGCACGTCCTCCGCTGTCACACCATCTATCTATCATCGTGTAGTTTGTCGTCGCTGTTAGCCATCACACCATTTGTCATTGCTGCTCGCTGCTATTAGAGCACAAACTAGTGTTTGGATGAGAGCAACATGAAAAAGACATTTTAGTTTAGTAAAAAATTTCAAACCCAATCCCACCTCACAATCCTACTCCTACCAAACATTGCATTGGATTTAAAAAAAATTCTCCATCCCAATCCCACCTCATAACTCTCACTCTCAAATCCCACATACATTCTTAATTGTGAACCAAATGCCCCATTTCCATTCGACCATAAGTGTAATCAATGTATTCATGCGTGGAATACATTACATATTATTGATCTAATTGCAGAGTAATAGCAAAAAAATAAAATTGAAGTTTCATAAGCTATTTTACTTAGCATATTCATTGGGAAGAAATTAGAACTTTATCTTAGTCTTTGGAAATTTTTTTAAATAACTCATTAAAAAATCAAATCTTAGAAATAATCTTTTAGAAAAAAAAAAATTTCACAAATGGTCTTCAATAACTGTGCTAGCTGGTGATTGACTTTCAATCACTAACCCAACTTACGACTGAAGAAGTGGCACAACCACGCCTGCTTCACTGGCCAGTCACATTACACACCAACTTTAAGTCGCTAACCCAGTCAGCAACAGATACCTGGATTGTCTGTTATGGACCCGGACTGTCCAGGTTGGCTGTTTTTAGTCTATTACGTTTGCAATTTCTAATTCTGAGTGGTGAGGTATATATACACTCCTTGCCTTGGCATTTGTGAATTCTTGGAACCTGTATTGAATACTGATGGATATTAGGAATAATAGTTAGTAGCCTATTATGATTCTTACTAGTTCTTCTATTATGATTCTTATTAATTTTTTGTTAAGGATTATAAAAGAAGAATCATTGTATCTTTTTTATACAAGCAATAAAATCCTAAAATTAACTTGGTATCAGAGTCGATCGGCGACTTACCAGAGTTCACCGACCGCGGCTGCCGCGCACCCGCTCGCCGCTCCCGGCTGCCCCCCCCCCCCCCCCCCCGCTACTCCCAGCTACGGCCGCCGTCGCACAACCCCCCCGCGCACCCCTCCCGCGCCCCAGGCCACCAACGCCCCACGCCCGGCAGCAGCTGTCGCCACCCGTGCCACAACTACCGAAATTTCTCCTCCATGATTCTCTAAAATCACTAGAGAAGGAAGAGGAAGGATTTTCTGTGGCAAATCTAGATCACTTGCAGTTCCTGGATTTTCTGTGGTTGCCTTTTCATGTGATGTGAGTTGGTGGAAAAGAAAGTGAGTGAGAGATTGTGAGCGCATGAGCTAAATATTTTTTGTTTTTTTTTTCTAGATCTGTTGCGATGACAACTACGGTTCCAACTATGGAAGAGTTTGTGAACCCTTCTATTGCTGGGATGGTGGAAGCCACTCCAACCGCAACGGGGATGTAGGCTATACTAGCTAGACTATATTCTGGAGCTGGCAAAGCCATAATGATAACTGAGGTGCATGAGAAGTTTCGAGGGATGACTCAGGGTGAACGGACTGTATCCAAGTACTACAATGAACTCTAGCGACTATGGACAGATTTGGACCACTATGATCCGTTGGACATTCCTCATGCTGAACATCTCACTATGTTCAAAAAGTGGGTGGATCGCAGGAGAGTATTTGACTTTCTGCAAGGCTTGAATGCTGAGTTTGAGTCTAGAAGAGCTGCAGTTTGTCACCAGCCAAATCTGCCCACCATGGAGGAGGCATTTGCTGCTATGGTGATGGAGGAGACCCGGTTACGGGTGATGACATCGGATACCCTACCACCTCCTGCTAGATCTGCGTTGACTGTTGCAGATAACCATGAGTGCTTTACTTGCGGGAAGATTGGCCACAATAGCTGGAATTGCCCACAATCACATGATTTTGGGCGTGGTAGGGGTGGTGGCGGACGTGGTAGAGGCCGAGGTGGAGGACATGGTGGTGGTAGGCGCCAAGGTCCTAAAGCCAATCTTGTCGTGTCTGATGAGGGATCGGTTGCGCCTGATAGAGCGAAGCTTTCTAAGTTGGAGAAGCTAGGACAGTTCAAAACAAGGGTTAAGAGTTCCACCAGTAAGCCCATGGCCACCCAAGAAATCCCTATGACCACTACGTTTAGTACTTTTGCCAATTATGCCCATACGGGCACAGGTTTTTGCATCCTTACATACTTCTCCTTAAGATTGGATAGTTGACTCAGGTGCATCTAGACATGTCACTGGTGCTTCTAGTGAGTTTGCATCATATTCTCCATATTCTTCCATGCATCGTGAAACTATTCAAATTGCTGATGGGACTGCACAACCCATCAAGGGAATCGGCACAGTTCAGTGTACACTACCATTACACTTTCCTCTGTTTTGCATGTTCCATCCTTCCCGATTAATCTTCTTTCTGTGAGTGCTTTGGTGAATCAAATTGATTGTAGTGTTTATATTGACCGAGATGTCTGCATATTCAGGAGAGGCAAACAAGGAAGGTTTTGGGGACTGGGACTAGGCGTGATGTATTATGGTATTTGGATCGGGGAACTGTGGATGCTGTCACTGTTGCTTTAACTACTGCTGTAGGTGGAGTAAAAGCTGAAGTGATTCTTTATCACTATCGTTTGGGTCATCTATCATTTGACCGACTGAGAAGTATGTATCTGGATGTTATGAGTCGAGTGCCCATGAAGAAACTCATGTGTGATGCTTGTGAGTTTGGAAAGCATGCATGATCATCTTATGGTAGTATTGGGCTTCGTAGTATTGAACCATTTGTACTTGTTCATTCAGATGTTTGAATCTCTTCTATTATCTCTATTCGTGGTTTTAAGTACTTTGTTACTTTCATTGACTGTTATTCTCGTATGATTTGGCTCTATATGATGAAGAATAAGAATGAAGTTTTGCGTTGCTTTGAAGATTTTTGTGCACTTGTGCAAAGACAATTCAATGCTCATGTTCGTATTGTTAGAACTGACAATGGAACTGAATATGTCAACAAGGAGTTTGCTACTTTTCTTTCAGCTCAGGGATCTTGCATCAGACAACCTATCCGGATACATCGACACAGAATGGTGTGGTCGAGCAAAAAAATAGGCATCTTTTGGAAACTGCCCACTCACTTATGTATGGGATGAATGTGCCAAAAATTCTGTGGAGTGAAGCCGTTATGACAGCGGCTTACTTAATTAACCGCATGCCCTCAAGAGTGTTAGGCATGAAAACTCTCTGTGAGCTGCTTATAGAAACAAATACATTTGTAGTCCCTCTGAAGGTGTTCGGCCGTGTGTGTTTTGTTTGGGATTATCGACCCTCTGCAAGAAAGCTGGACCCTCAGGTTTTAAAGTGTATATTTGTCGGATATTCTTCTCGACAGAAGGGCTATATGTGTTGGAGTCCTTAGGCCAAATGGATGTTTGTGAATATAGATGTCACTTTCCGGGAGTTTGAGCCCTTCTATGGTGAGAAAACTGAACTGACATCTTTATTTGGTGATATCTCTTCTCACCTGCCTAGTACTCGACCACTTCCTCACCTCATGGCATAGTGACTGCATCTCCTTCCCCACACCCCCCCCCCCCCTCCCCACCACACCGCTCCTCTACCTTGACCTTCCCCTCCTCTCATTGTCTAGCCTCATTGTGGGAGACCTCCCACAAAAGTCCACCCCATCCACCTCCACAGCCCGCACCACAGCTGTGCATCCTCACCCTGTAGTCTAAGAAGCAAAACTCCCATGTTGTGCTCGAGGTTGTCATACCCGCTGATGAGCTCCACCTTGTCCATTGGCCCAAACTGACGAAAGAACTCTGCAATCTCCGCCTTTCTTGCCCATGGCAGTAAGTTGCCCATGAACAATTTCCCTTCTGCTAGAACTCCGCCTGTAGCATTCTTTCTTTCTCTTTATGCCCTCTCCTTGAAAAAAACAGACCGTAAAGAGGGGAATGTTGAACGTTCTTATGTCCTTTCATTTCATAAAATTTATCAAACCATAATTAATATTGAGTGGGGATTTCACAGACCTCACTTATAACAAATTGAAGTAGGAGCTCTGGAAATGCAATAGAAGTACAGCAGTAAAATCTTTCTTTGTCAAATTGCTTCTCTGTCTTTGTTCTTTCTTTTACTGTTTGTTTAGTTTTTTTTTCTTTTGAATCATAAAGTACGTACCCTATCAAAATTCTTAATCTGTTATTTTAATTAACCTATAGTATATATGTTTGCCTTGCTAATCTTTTAGAAAGTCTTATAGTTGTACTCCTTACTTTTCACAGTGTAAGACTCATGGACCTACGTACTAAGAATTAAGCAGTTGAAATCAAAAAAAGAGAAGCAAAGTTGGATCATGCAATTTCTGTTGAACATAATATTGGTGTTGTTGCAGGCCTTATATTACGAAACAAACAACATGACACTGTGAAACAAACACAAACTCATCAAATAAAAAAATTAATGCCATTTTCATTCATACATTTGTTTCATTGCCCAGATAGGATAGTTCACTAGCACTTGTTTTACTCCAACATCTCATGGAAACCATAAGTCCAAAAGGACAAGCATGCTAACATCAATGAATTGCCACTAGAACATGATAATATTCTTGCCTACACTATTTATACTTGGAAAAAAGGACCAATACATTCAGATACCACTAGGTTCATCCAATTTTTGTGCTTTGGTCATCCATATAACATTGTACTTTATCTTTTGCTCATGAATTTCCCGCCAATTTATGCAAAAAGAAGGAAAAATTGTGTGCTTATAAAAAAAATGTCTCTTGTTGTGGTTCAGTGAGGGTATGCATAATAACTAGGAAATACTTTTCACTAGGAAAATAACAAAACTGGCACTATAGGAAGAAACACATTCTTAGGCTGGCCGCAACGCGCGCGGACGACTGGGCGCGCGCTGGTCAAAGGCACCGTCGACCACGGGCGAGCGGCGCTTGGAACAGTGACGAGGAGCTCGTGCACGCGGTCGTGGCGCGGTCGTGGTCGCGGTGGGCCCCACCAAGCGCGCGCCGCTCGAACACGCGCGTTGCGAGCACAGGTGGTCGCGCGGCGCATTTATTGCACGCGATTTGTGGGGCCCGCCACAGTAACGCGTTTTGAAAATTGGATTTTTTTCCCGTGATACCGCGTGCACGCGCACTCACCGAATGACGTATGGGGTCTCATATTTGTCGGGCCCACCTGTAAGTGGCCGTTCTCCAATGCAACGGTCCGATTTTTGTTTTTACGCGTTATTTAATAATCCAATGATCGTTTTGTTCCCGGGCCCACCTGTCAGTGGTTGTATTTTCAGCCGTTGGATTTTTAGCCGTTGGAAATTCTCCTGTTATGCATTATTTAATTGTTTTTGCATTAAAAAATTACCAAAAATTCCCAGAAATTCCCAAAAAATTCAGAAAAATTCTCAAAAATTCACAGATGGCTGTCTATAAATAGAGGCTTCATATGCTTGCTTCTCCACACCCATTTCAAACATCTTACTTCATTTTACACATACTTTTCACACACTTTGTGCACTGAAATTAGTTTTAATCTTCGATATGGATAGTAATCCTCCTGAGGGTTTCGTAAACTGGCTTAGCTCTCCTAGTTCAGCTGGGGAAAATCCAGAAATAACAGGTAATTCAAATCCTCCACCATATCCACCCGCTAATCTCCATTTACCACACCCATCTTATCCGTCCGCGTATCCTGTCTACTCCCCCGGCCCATAGTATGCACATGCTCCTCCATATTCCCATCCCGCTGCATATGCACCGCCGCACTCATTTCCACAATGTCATCCATATACATCGTATGGGCCAAACTATCACTTTGTCGGTGGCCCAGCTTCGTATGGTCCTCCCTTGCCACCGGCAGGCCTCGGGCAAAATCTCAGATCCCCATCCCCCCCAGACGTGGGTACGCCACAATCTACGCCGAAGCTCAGAGCGAACGACGACGACGACCATGGTCCCTCGGGTTCGGCTGGGCGCAGGCGGTTGCTTTGGCAACCAGCCGACGATGTTCGACTTGTGAGTATTCGGTTTTGATATTAAGATATTGTGGAAGGAATTATTTTGACATTTTGCTCGATTTTATTTGAAAGTTACATAACACCTTTTATAATTTGGTTGCATAGATAAGTGCGTGGTTAAACAACTCGCTGGACCCAGTCGACGGGAACAGCAAAAAGTTTGATACGTACTGAGCGAGTGTGGCTGCGGCATACAACCCGAGCAACCCACGAAATCGTAGAAGGGAGGTCAAGCATTGTAAAGACCACTGGCTCCGGACTAACAGAAAAGTTGTCCAGTTTAATGGTTGTTGGTACAGGCTAAAGGAAGTGTACGTTAGTGGTCGTTCAGACGACCAACTAATGGCACAAACCCTTGAGCTGTACAGGAGCGAGATGGGGCAAGTATTTACTCTGCACCACTGGTGGACGAATGTTCAGGACCAACCTAAATGGAACCGAACATATGTCGACACTGGCAAAAGAGCACGGCTGAGAGAGGATGGTGCGCACACATCATCCTCGTCCAATCCAGATGAGCTGCTCGTGGAGAAGACGCGCCCAGAAGGTCGCGACACCGCCAAGGAGAAGCGCAAGGGGAAAGACAAACAGAAATCTCCCTTGGGCAACGCGTCCGCGCAAGAAGACCTACAAGCCTTCGTCAAGGCTAATACTGAGCGCGTCGAGGCAACAGACCGTGCGGCCTCCACTCTGAGCAAACACGACCAGCTCAACCAGAAGCTGGTCCTTGCAAGGTCTTTCACAAAACTGGTCACCACGGACAAATCCAACTTCACCGACGAGGAAATGAAGGATCATGCGGAAGCATTGAAGTTTGTAAAAAATTTGATCCGGGAGGCCAACCTAGACAAGGCTGAGTAGTGTAGCATTTTATTTTCGATGTGTCGTTGTACACATATGTATCCTTCTTTTCTGCAATTGAAATATGTTTAGAAAATATCGGTTGGACTCATGTTTGAAAATAGCCATTTGACTCATGTGTTTGAAAACTAGTCGTTTGACTCATGTGTTTGAAAACTAGCCGTTGGACTCATCTGTTTTGAAAGTAGCCGTTCAACTCATGTGTTTGAAAAATAGCCATTGCACTCATCTTTTTGGAAAATAGCCGTTGGAGTTTGAAAAATAGCCGTTGGGATATTCGACCTGGCCTATATAAACCGAATCGACGGTGCACATATTTCTCATCCCCACCAATACTCCTCACTGCCAAATCCCTCTCCCTCAAATATGTCGTCCAGCTCTGGTTCAAGCTCATACAGTGAAGATGAAGAGTCCGTAAATACCTTACGGAGTGTCCTTAAGGGATTCGTCAACCCAGATCCCTCCATGGTGGAGTTAGAAGAGCGTGTACTTGCCGGTATACAAGCAAGGCTGCAGGCTTCTACCTCGCACCGTCATCGGCGCGGTGGCAGATGATACATCAACAAGGACCGTGAAACCAGCCATATCCTTCTCATGGCAGACTACTTCTGCGAAGATCCGATGTACCCCGACCACCTGTTTCGTCAGAGGTTCCGGATGAGCAGACCCCTTTTTTCTACGTATTGTCAGATCTCTTGGTGAGTGGTCTACCTTTTTCACTGAGAGAGTAGATGCCATTAACCACCGAGGGTTGTCTCCATTACAGAAGTGCACAGCAGCCATCCGTTTGTTGACCTACAGCTCTCCTGCCGATGCTGTCGACAAGTACGTACGGATTGGTGAGTCCACAGCAATCGAATGCTTGAAGAAATCCGTCGACGGAGTGATCGACAACTTCGGCGAGGAATATCTTCGACGCCCGACCGTAGAAGACTTGCAGCACCTATTGCAACAAGGAGAGGCGCGCGAGTTTCCGGGAATGCTTGGAAGCATAGGCTGCATGCACTGGGAATGGAGAAATTGCCCAGTGGCATGGAAAGGGCAATTTACTCTCGGCGATTACGGAGTCCCGACCATTATACTCGAAGCGGTCGCCTCTCAGGACCTTTGGATATGGCATGCCTTCTTCGGTGTTGCTGGCTCCAACAATGATATAAATGTGTTGAACCAATCCCCCTTGTTTACCGATGTTTTGCAGGGATGAGCTCCTCAAGTGCAGTACTTCATCAATGGGCACGAGTACAACATGGGATACTATCTAACAGATGGTATATACCCAGAGTGGGTTGCCTTCGTGAAGACGGTACCCCTGCCGCAGACAGACAAACACAGACTATTTGTGCAGCATCAAGAAGGAGCGAGGAAGGATGTGGAGCGAGCATTTAGAGTTCTACAATCCCGCTTTGCCATCCTGCATGGCCACACCCGCTTTTGGCAACGCTCAACTCTCGCTAAAATCATCAGGGCATGTGTCATACTACACAATATGATTGTTGAGGATGAGCGAGATTTTGGCGGGCCACTCTACGATTTTGAAGACAGCCAAGGGACTTCGAACGTAACACCGCCTAATATCCAACATGGCGGTATAGTTGCTTTCGCTGATGTGATCCAAAGAAACACCGACATTCGGGCTCAACCGATGCATGCAACACTCAAAATAGATTTGATTGAACACATTTGGGAGCGTTTTAGAGGTGTCCACGGAAATTAGTCGTTGTATATCTCTTTTGTAGTATTTTTAATTTGCACGTCGATGTTAAATTTCAAGTTTCAAAACCGATGCATGTATGCAATGTCGTACGTCCAACTACCGAATTTAATAAAAATATTTATTTTCGTCGTACCAAATTTAATAAAAATATTTATTTTCGTTATGCAGAATTTTTGATCTGAAAATTAAATTTTTAAATGTTAGAAATATTGTCGTATAATTTTTAATTTATTTATATAAATTATGTAATTGTTAATATGATGGTAAAACCGAAATTATATATTTAATATGTGGGGTTCACCCAAGAGCCTCTCCAAGAATCTTTGCATTGGAGAGGGAGACTTTTGGATGAGTGGGCTCGCGAAAAGTCTGTCCAAGAGCCTATGCATTGGAGAGGAAGAAATTGTTGGTGGAGACTCTTCGCTGTCGTGGCATCATCCAAAAAGTACAAACTAGGTTTCCTTTCTTTCCTGTTAATTTGTTATGTTGGATATTTTTTTTTGCTTTTTAACATTAGCCGAAAAGATTTGATCATTTTAAGTAATTTTTAGTATTTTGACTTATTAATCCTTTTAAAAGATTTATTGTTGCACTCCTGTTTCGTGAATCACAAAAAACCTAATGGCCTTATGTAGAAGGATTAAGGAATTGTGTGCAACAAAATAAAAATGGCATTTATGTATTACATTGTGAAACAAAAATAAAACACAAACAGAAAATTGATGGCATTTTCGTCCATACATATGTTTCATTAACATTTTTTACAATACAACTTTATACATGGAAGAACTAATTACAACACAATAATGGATACAATGTTTCAAACTACTAAAACGAACCTTAGAAAAAAAAAACTAAAATACAAGTTTAAATATTTCAAAACTACCAAACTAGCCCGTGTATGGTCCCTTGGATAGCATGCACCGCTATCTCATGAGAAATATGGTCTTATCAAAATTAAGAAGGCATACATATATTGAGGTGTAAGAAATCTTTTAATAAAATTTATTAAATAAAACTATTTTGACCATTTTTTAATACTTTGTTTTAAGTATTAGATGTTGAAGTGGTTCTTTTGTTAGCTCAAACAAACAGAAATGACAGCACACATGCTTGCAAGTAGTGATGATGTGGCACGAAGAAGCACTCCCATAGGTGCAAGATTTATCAGCTACGTGGCAAGGGTGGAAGATTCGTGAGCTACGTGGCAAGGGTGGGTGGTGCAAGAACTAAAAGGATCCAGCCTTGCGACACGTGGAGTGTTCTTATGCCGGGCTACCCGTACATCATCAGATTTCATTCGAGACACGGTCCTACGTGGCACTAAGTCGTGCCTACATAGGATGCTTCACTCGGATTTATGGTTTATTTGATTTACTCCAATGCCTCAGAAGTCACAACAATAAAAATTTTACAGAAAAAAAAATGTTTGAGAACATTGTTGAATTGGTTGTAGACCATGATATATTCCTGGGTAGACTATTTATACTTCAGAAAGAACCAATGCATTCCAATGCCAACAAATTCATTAATTTTATGTGCTCTTCTCATGCACATGTTATTTTACTTTATTTTTTGTTCATGAATTCTTTTGCGTGCCAACTTAGGCAAAAGAAGTAGAACTAGTGTGTTTATAAAAAAAATTTGGAATTTTTTTTGTCCACACATGAAGAGGTGTGTATTTTTATGTCTACTATTGAAAAATTAGTTTTTCTTATTTATTACTTAAGCGCGCACTCATATTTTGTATTTGTCATCGGTGTTTGATCAACCACCAATCAATAGGGAAAGTGACATTTTTATCTTGTAGAAGTATATCTTTTACTTCAGTAATGTTATATTTACAGATAAAATATATTTTTAGTGCAAAATATAGTTTATCTGAAATATGAGATTTTTTTACAGTCTTTCATATAAGAATATTTACTCTATTTATAAGGGTAAAAATACCATTTGTTTTGTTGACTAACAGTTATTTTAACGGTGATGAAAAATATAAAATATCAATTCATGTTTCGCTGATAAATAAAGAAGAGCAGATTTTTTTAATAATAAATATAAATACATAACATTTTTCAGTGGTATGACCAAATTTTCCATAAAAAAATTCTCTTGATGCACTTTTATGTCCGGGGACTGCGTGCGCATGCCAGCAGCGGCGAGCCGTTGGTGAAATGGCTCTAGGCGGCGTCGCGTGCCAGACCGACAGCATGCCGTGACAGTGCGCGCATCCTATCACTCGGCGTGCAACCTGCTCGGGTCGATCAGGGACAGATTGTTCCCTTGGAAAATGATCTCTACATATTTTGAGAATAAAAACATCATTTTTAATGGCCAAATTGTTTGTTGGCGCTACAAAATTGCTATATTTTAAATCATTCTCTAGGATTCATACAGGACAAGAAGAAGGGTAATAGAGTTGTGATGGTATTGGCAGTGATGCAGCGAGCTGAGATGGCATCACACTAAAATATTTCAAGGATTCACTAATTTCTTGATTTTAGATCTCATAAAGTAGGGTAGTCATATTGAGTGATGGTGGGACAATGAAGTGGTGATGATGCCACTTGTCATATGTGGAGTAGTTGGCCCATAGCAAAGGCAGGGGAAGAGGAGAAAGGATAGTAACAAGGCAAAGATGGAGATAGTGGGGGCGGCGGGATACTGGTGGCGACGTTGGCCGCAGTGGTGATTGTTGACGGGGGTAAAAAGTCCAAGGTGCACTTCAAACATGCGGCTTGGACGAAT
Organism: Pharus latifolius; assembly: GCA_019359835.1. Taxonomy (NCBI): domain Eukaryota; kingdom Viridiplantae; phylum Streptophyta; class Magnoliopsida; order Poales; family Poaceae; genus Pharus; species Pharus latifolius. The sequence goes on from CM033328.1 coordinate 2,282,960, forward strand.
CAAGTCAAGCTTGGCCCTATTTTAACACAATCACATTTTATAGTGTAAAATGTATGGACAAACCAAGCCACGCCCCGCCCCGCCCCGCCCCGCCCACCCAACCCAACCTAACCCAGCCCAACCCAAATAAAACTGACTTTTCAGCAACTCAGTCTTCTATTCATAGAGGTTTACTCACAAAGCATTATCAAAAGTAGCAAGTTGAAATCCAATAAAATTGTAATGACAAGTTCATATGTGTAGCAAGATAAGAAAGACATCTATTTGGTACTAGGTGTAGTGCGCACCACACATAACAAATTCATATATTTTAAAATTTTTAAAAATTATCAAAAAAAAAAAATTGGAAGACATAGAGGAATGCATGTTGTGAAAACCATAAAATTTCATGAACAACTACGATCATATACAGGAGAAAGAAAAATACAAGTTTGAAGTAACATATATATTTGTTGCTTGTTTGTCTTTTTTTTCTTCTACATAGAGTTGTGTTTTCTCATAAAATTTTGTGAGGTACCATAATATAACTTCCTCAATGTCCTCTAATTTTTTGAAAATATTTGAAAACTTAAAGATATATAAATTTATTATATGTAGTGTTTACTAACTGTGGTATAAAGTAATTACTCTATGTAAAATTAGTATGATTTGAGGACATAAGAATAACACCCATAAATCAAAAATGGTCCAAATATGTTTGAGAATTTATCTTTCATCAACTTTTTTCCCAAATATGCCCCTAAAGCTTTGTTTTTGCCCTCTCTCTCATCTGCTATTTTAATACAATAAGGTCCTCTAAGTTTCTTCTTGACCGCTTTTGATACTCTTCTACAATCAAGTCCTTCTTCATGAAAGTTCCTTTTTTTTTCTTTCCTTCCCTTACATGATTACATCTAGTAGTTTCTTACATCAAGTCCTCCAAGCTCAAATTCAACCATACATCATAAGGTACACATCTATAGCAAAATTCTTAAATTTAAATATATTATTTTTGTTAATTTGTAGTATTTGTATTATTAATCTTTTAAGAAGTCTTATAAGTTGCACTCTTTCTGTTTCATAATATAAGACTTATGTACAAGAATTAAGGAGTTGAAATCAATAAAATAAAAGCAAAATTGGATCATGATATTTCCATAGAATATAGTATTGATTTGTTGTAGGTCTTATATTGTTAAATAATCAAAAGCACAAACAGAAAAATTGGTGCCATTTTCATCCGCACATATTCATTGGCATACAATAAAAGTTCACACATAGAAGACCTCAAAACACAAACTAGATACAAAAGAACATTACATCGTAATCGATTTGGCTAGGAATTAATCCACTCAATTATTAGTTAGATTAGGGTAAACATAGAAATACTCCTATTTCATGGAGCCCATCTATATGCCGTGCATGACTTGCACCGTGATCCCATGAGAGGTATAGACTACTCACCGCCATGAAAATGGTATGAGGTGACTTGTGTCGCCTAGTGTGATTCTAGCAACAATTGGGGTGCATCCCTGTCACATACTTCAAAGACACTGCTCAAGTTCTCATGTTCTCCAAGTAGTGCCAGGCCATGTGTTTGATGTCAAAGTTTGAACACTTGTCTTTAAACGTAGGGTTTAAGTGTGGTCAAGAAGTCCTCCGTCATCTCAAGCAACACCTTGCCAATGGTGAGCGCCTTATGTAGGTTAAGTTGTTGAAGTTGTACACCCTACCAAAGGGATCCTAATGACATCCAACTCCTAAGAAAACATACCTAGAAAGGATGGTTTTGTCTGAGTTTTCACTATTATTTATTTGTTTTACTCCAATATAGGAAGAAATACATGCATATTTTTGCAAAAAGAAAATCAAGAGAAAAACTAATGGCGTCATTTAAGAGGTACAAAACTAGCTCAAAAAGCTTTATTCTTTTTTTTTAACGTGCTATCGAAGTTTAGCACCATCCCCATACCACAATGACACACCCATAAATTGAGAAATGGTTCAAATTTTTTTTGAGATTTTATGCTTTCGTTATTTTCTATTGCAAATATACCCCTGAAGTGTTCGTTTTGCCCTCTCTTATCTGATAGTTTGATGCAATTAGGACCTCTAAACTTCCTCTTGACAGCTTTTGGTGCTCTCCTACAATCAGGTCCTTCCTCCTAAAGAGTTCCTTTTTGTTTTTTGCCTTCCCTCACATCTACTGTTTTCTTACAATCAAGTCCTCCAAGCTTCTTTTTGACTCTTCACTTTTGCTACTCTCTTATGATAAGGTCCTTATTTTTGGGGGAATGGCATGGATACCTCTCCTAAGACTCAATATTACAAAAAAACTCATCCTAACTCTAAAATATCATAAATTATCATCTAAAAGGGACTAAAGACTTAAGCATGCGCATGACTATATTTAACAATTTATTTAGGACAGAGCGAGACATAATACTACTACACTTATTTAATTGGATGAGTGAGTATGCTTAATTAAATGGGTGAGTATCCTTAATTAAATGGGTGAGTGAATTAAGATAAACAACTCTCAACTTATGTCCCTTTCCCAACCACCCCCTTCCTCCATGCCCTCTTCTTGTCCCTCTCCCGACCCGCTACCCACCACCAGAACTGGATGCCACTAGAGAAGCCCACCGCTTGATTTGGGCGCATGCACGAGAGATCTGGACCTTACTGTCTCTCGAGAAGAAGCTCATAGCAAATTGCATGAGAGGATTGCTCCTCTCCAGATTTCACCAACTACCACTCGAGATTATAGTTAGGGTTTAGACCCTAAACATGTTAATAACCATTTGATCATCCAAGAAGGGTATAAAAATATTCTTTATGCTCTTTTAGATGAGCATTTGTGATATTTTTGAGTTAGGATAAGTGTTTGTGCAATATTAAGACTCATAAAAGGACATTCATGCCATATTCCCCCTATTTTTTTATTTTAATCTATGATTAGCTATTGTATTACATTCAGGTGGTCTACACTTTCCTATAGTTATGCCCTTGTAGCCTTCATTTTCTCCATTTATGCACCTTCAGTATTGTTAATTTTACAATTCAGTCCTTAAGAGTTTCCTTCCATCCCTGACTGAACAGCCTCTAAACCATATTCTGGATGTGATTCCTTACAACGGAAGATATTTTACTAAAAGGTACAATGATACTGTCAAATGAGATAATTATATCAACAAGCTTATGAGATGAGATTCGTCTCCTTGCGCAGCTGCTTACTTTTTTTATTTTTTTTTTGGAAATTTGCATGCAACTTCTCTAAGACCCCAGTTTGGGTTGTCTCCACATCCTGCATCTTTTGCCTTTGCACATCATGCGCTTCACTTTTGTGCTAAAAAGCGAAAAGGAAGCTACATTTTGCATCTCATGTGAGGGATTTTCTCCCCTTTTTTTTGGGATAAAGTATATAGGATTTAGATCTGCTGTAGTCTGTGGGTGTACATAATGCTACACATGATTCCACGGTTTGGATCAAATCTTGAGATCATTTTCATTTGCAAGTTGACCCGAGTTAAGTTATAGGTTAGTTTGGTCATACTCGACTTAGACTTATTTAAAAAAAAAATCCTATAATAATTACTATTCTAATTAAGCTATATCCTCCACAATTAATGAAACCACAATATCGTCACATGAACCACTCCTACCAATACACATAAGATTTTTCAATCCTGTCTTCCTATACCAAATAACACCTATGTGTCTGTACCAAATTATACGATCACACCTCCCCACCCCAAATTGAGCCCGAACAAGTCCCGCTAAAACTCTTGTTCAAAAGTATCTAAAAAACCTAGCACTCAAAATTGAGACTTAAAAAAATCAAACATGCCAGATAACTAGCCAATTACTGAATAAATAAGTCTATGTCATACATACCTAGATAGGTAAAATCTATAAACTCTGGACGAATGACAGATATGCCTAAAATAGATGCACATTGGTCAGGGGGTAAACCGAATAGGTTGTTGGTGCATGGAGCTGGGCCTCAAAGTCCTCGGCGATGGGCCGCGAGCACGAGAGGCTGCACGTCAGGCCGGGAGCGGCAGAGAATAAGGCACCAAAACTGGGCCGCGCGGGCGACCGCTAAGCCTAAAAACATGGCATGCTGTACCACCGGACCAGCTGGCCGCGGGCAAGCGAAATCGGGCGAAGCCGATGGGCCGCTTAGAGGCGTCCGCAGGGTCGTTGCGGTGGGCAAACTTGGTTCGTTTTTTTTTTTTTTTGACGTTTGGTCAAACTCGGCTTGAACATGATCAAGATTCAAGGGAATAGCATGGAGATTACATTGTGAGGCTATATGCAATGCTAGTTTAGTGTTTATGTTTTCATCTAAAATCATAATCTTCTCAAATATTTTTATCTATAATGTGATCTCTCACTTAAAAGACGCTTAAGTGGTATATCCATGTCTTAAACCCACCGATGAAAAGAATTCTCTTTTGCTTTTATAACAAAAAAAATTGTTTTTTTATTATAAGCAAGGGTGCTTATGAAAATATTGGTACTTAAGAACCTTCTGAGGAGGTTCCATTGTAGATTGTCTTAGAGGCTTGAGCTTGATGAAAGGTGGGTGTTTTGGTCGAGTTTTAGTTTTAGTGTATTACTTAAAGATTGAAGTTGTAATCAAACATCTAGTTTACTTCAAAGCTTATTCATTTAGTATAAAGTCTCTTCGAACTATAAACCCCCTAAATAAGTTGAAACTGGTGAAAAAGTGTTTATTAGGTTTATAAATTGAAACCTTAATAAATCATTTTATTGGAGAAATTTAAATTCAGTCAAACACATTTTAAACTCAATCTCAACCAGACTTGTTATATAATATTAAATATGACGGTTTTAAATGGGTTTGAACCAAGCTTGAGATCAACTTAACCAAGCACGAGATCAACTCAACTAGACTTTGACTATTGTATTTGACCTGAGCTCGACCGGGCTTTCTGGCTTAAAATAGGCAAAGATGCATTTGACCAAATGGAACGAGGTATCATCTGTATCTCCCTAGCCTTTATGTAAGGAGATGGCAACAAATAGGGTACTTGCAGGCCAATGTTTATACTACATTATAAGTGACTACATCCATCCAATTAGTAAAAGTGTAAAACCTTGTGGCTTATAACAGTTAGAGATGCAATGACTAATGGAAACTAAGATACATTTAGCACTTTCTACTTGTATCTAGGATTGAATATATAGAAAACACTATCACAAAAAAAAAACAAGCATCAAACTTATATGTTGCATCAGCAGGCTTAGCATAGCAATAAGCTCGTTAAGATTTCATGTTGGATAGAGTAACCTATTAGGATTCTTAGTCTATTATGATTTGTATTACTTTTTTCTATTAGGATTCTCATTAATCATTTGTTAAGGGTTATAAAAGAAGAACAATTGTATCTATTTTTACAAGCAAGCAATAAAACTCTAAAATCAATTTTGTATCAGAGCCATCGCCGCTCAAGTGTCGCCGCCACGTTTACTTACCTGACTTCACCGGCCGCCCGCGGCCGCGCCTCTGCACCCGCGCGCCACCCACGCCCGACTGCCTGCGCCCGGCGATGGCGGCTAATGTTCTGCACCCGTGCGCCACGACCACCGCCGAGCCCGTATCCACACGTCACCTGCCGAGCCAGCACCTCGTCGAGCCCACCCGCCAATTTTTTTTTAAGTTGGTGATTTAGAGGTCTCCAAGTCAAAGATCTTCTGTGCCAGATCTGGATCTGATGTATACCTGATTTTCTATGGCGTAAAAAAGAGAGAGAAGGGGATTGTGAGTGCATGAGCTTAATTTCTTTTTGGGACATGTTGAGATGACAACCACGATTCCAACCATGGAGGAGTTTATGGCGAAGATGATGGAGATGATGACAATGAAGACGAATGACATCTCATCATCGGACAAAACTGTGATGGCAGTGCCATATTCACATACGATGAAAAAGATATAGCTCATGCCAAATGATGTGAAACTGGAGGGAACCAAAAACTATCTGAGTTGGTCTAGGAGGGTGATTATGATTTTGGAGGCAAACGGACTTGCTAACTGTGTGCAGGAGATATCTGTCGAGCCCCTTAAAGATAGTTCGGAATGGTAGAACTGGAAAACCACTAATTCTCTGGTGAAAACATGGTTGCTGAACTCAATGAATCCTTCTATTGCTGCGATGGTAGAAGCCACTCCAACCGCAGTCGGGATGTGGGCTGTATTACTTAGACTATATTCTGGAGCTGGCAATGCCATGATGATGGATGAGGTGCATGGGAAGCTTCGAGGGATGACTTAAGGGGAGCGGATTGTATCCGAGTACTACAATGAATTCCAGCGACTGTGGACAGATTTGAACCACTATGATCCGTTAGACATTCCTCATGCTGAACAACTGACTATGTTCAAAAGTGGGTGGATCGTAGGAGAGTACTTGACTTTCTACAAGGTTTGAATGCTGAGTTTGAGCCTAGAAGAGCTGCCGTTTGCCACTAGCCACATCTGCCTACCATGGAGGAGGCATTTGCTGCTATGGTGATGGAGGAGACCCGGTTACGGGTCATGACATCGGGTACCCTACCACCTCCTACTAGATCTGCGTTGACTGTTGCAGATAACCGCAAGTGCTTTACTTGCGGGAAGATTGGCCACATTAGCTGGAATTGCCCACAATCACGCGATTTTGGGCGTGGCAGGGGTGGTGGAGGACGTGGTAGAGGCCTAGGTGGAGGACGTGGTGGTGGTAGGCACCAAGATCCTAAAGTCAATTTTGTCGTGTCTGATGGGGATCGGTTGTGCATGACAATGAGGAGCTTTTTGAGTTGGAGGAGCTACGACAGTTCAAAGCAAAGGTTGAGGGTTCCACCAGCAAGTCCATGGCCACCCAGGAAATCCCTATGACCACTGCATTTGGTACTTTTTCCAATTATGGCCATGCGGGCACAGATATTGAAGCACAGGTTTTTGCATCCTCACATACTTCTCCTTTAGATTGGATCATCGATTCAGGTGCATCTAGACATGTCACTGGTGCTTCTAGTGAGTTTGCATCATATTCTCCATATTCTTCCATGCATCGTGAAACTGTTCAAACTGCTGATGGGACTGTACAACCCATCAAGGGAATTGGCATAGTTCAGTGTACACTTATCATTATACTTTCCTCTGTTTTGCATGTTCCCTTCTTCCCGGTTAATCTTCTTTCTGTGAGTGCTTTGGTGAATCAAATTGATTGTGGTGTTTATATTGACCAAGATGTTTGTCATATTCAGGAGAGGCAGACAAGGAGGGTCTTGGGGACTGGGACTAGGCGTGATGGACTGTGGTATTTGGATCGAGGGACTGTGAATGCTGTAAGTGCTGCTTTGACTACTGCTGTGGGTGGAGAAGAGGCTAAAGTGATGCTTTATCACTATCATTTGGGACATTTATCATTTGACCAACTGAGAAGTATGTATCCGGCTGTTATGAGTCGAGTGCCCATGAAGAAACTCATGTGTGCTGCTTGTGAGTTTGGCAAGCACGCATGATCATCTTATGGTAGTATTGGGTTTCGTAATATTGAACCATTTGTACTTGTTCACTCAGATGTTTGGACCTCTTCAGTTATCTCTATTTATGGTTTTAAGTACTTTGTTACTTTCATTGACTGTTATTCCCGTATGACTTGGCTCTATATGATGAAGAATAAGAATGAAGTTTTACGCTGCTTTCAAGATTTCTGTGCTCTTGTGTAAAGACAATTCAATACTCATGTTCGTATTGTTAGAACTGACAATGGAACTGAATATGTCAACAAGGAGTTTGCGATTTTTCTTTCAGCTCAAGGGATCTTGCATCAGACAACCTATCCGGATACATCGACACAGAATGGTGTGGCTAAGCGAAAAAACAGACATCTTTTGCATACTGCCCGCTCACTCATGTATGGGATGAATGTGCCAAAAATTCTGTGGAGTGAAGCCGTTATGACAGCGGCTTACTTAATTAACTGCATGCCCTCAAGAGTGTTAGGCATGAAAACTCCCTGTGAGCTGCTTATTGGAACGAATACATTTGTTGTCCCTCCGAAGGTATTCGGTTGTGTGTGTTTGTGAGTATGGATGTCACTTTTCAGGAGTTTGAGCCCTTCTATGGTGAGAAAACTGAACTGACACCTTTATTTGGTGATATATCTTCTCGCTTGCTTAGTGCTGGTAGAGAGGGGGAGACTGATGAAGTGAGTAGTAGTGACTATTGAGTGAGTAGTGGTGACCATGGTGAAGGTGGCAATGTTATTGTTGGTATAATTCCATATCCTGTTGCGGATGAGAGAGTGTGTACCAATGGAGGTGGAGATACTGGAGTTCTGAAGAGGAAGCATTTTTGTGGCACTGGAGTTCAGGGAGAGCAGCAGCAGTCCTAGTCTTTTGTGATTGAGATTGACGACCAGTCATCCACACAAGTCATTGTCCCTGACCCCTCCGCAATTGTCTCACCTTTGACCCCGTCTCCCTCTAAAACAGGTGATAATGTATCTCTTGATTTTTCCTATTGCTTATCGTAGAGAGCCCTGAGTCAATGCCGGTAAGCTTCCGGCTAGGTATGGCTTTGAGGGTGATCTTTCTCATGTTATCTCATATTCTTCTTTGTGTCCTGCATATAAGTCTTTCATTGCATTATTACAATCTGTGTCCATACCAAAAGATTGGAAAGTGGCAATGCAATATTCTTTGTGGCTTCGTGCTATACAGGAGGAACTTCAGGCATTGAAGAAAAATGAGACTTGGGAACTAGTCTCTCTTCCAGTAGAGAAGAAAGCTGTTAGATGCAAATGAGTGTATACCATAAAGAAAAATGCAGAAGGCAGGATTGAAAGATATAAGGCGAGACTGGTGGCAAAGGGATATAGTCAAACGTACGGGATTGACTATGATGAGACTTTTGCATCAGTAACAAAAATGAGTACGGTGAGAACTTTAATCTCGTGTACAGTAAACTTCAATTGGCCCCCTACGTCAGTTTGATGTGAAGAATGCCTTTTTGCATGGTGATTTACGGGAAAAGGTATATATGGAGGTCCCACCAGGTTTTGGTAACAGTGGAAAAGTGTGTAAGTTGAAGACGTCCTTATATGGCTTAAAACAATCTTTGAGGGTCTGGTTTGATAAATTCAGACGTGCAGTATGTAGTATGGGTTACAAGCAATGTAATGGAGATCATACTGTCTTTTCAGGCATTCTGAAACACTCATTACAATACTTGTTGTTTATGTCGATGATATTATCATTACAGGTGATGATGCTGAGGAGATTGTCCGTTTGAAGAACAAGTTAGATAAAGAATTTGAAGTGAAAGATTTGAGTCATCTCAAATATTTTTTGGCATAGAGATTGCACAATCTAAAAAGGGTATAATTCTCTCACAAAGGAAATATACTCTAGATTTGCTGAATGAAACTGGAATGTTAGGATGTCGTGTTGTCTCTACTCCCATTGAACAGAACCACAAGTTAAGTGATCAAGTTAGAAACCCAACTAACAAGAAGAGTTATCAAAGACTTGTTGAGCGTCTTATTTACCTTTTTCACACAAGACCCGCTATTGCTTATGCGGTGAGTGTGGTAATTAGATATATGCATGACCCAAGAGTGGAGCACATGGAAATAGTATATAGGATTCTAAGATATCTGAAGCGTAGTCCAGGAAAAAATCTCTGGTTCAGGAAGAATATGAATCTTGATATGGTTGGCTATTGTGATGCTGACTGGGTAAGTTGTTTAGATGACATGAGATCAACATCAGGGTATTATGTTTTGTGGGAGGCAACTTGGTGCCATGGCGAAGTAAGAAACAGAATGTTGTTTCTCGATCTACTGCAGAAGCAGAGTACAGGATTATGTCTTCTAGCTTGTGTGAAATGCTCTGGTTGAGAGGTTTGTTGTCAGAGTTACGATTGTTTCGAGGTGGAGTTTTGATATTGTGGTGTGACAATAAATCTACAATCAATATTGCTAATAATCCAGTACAACATGACCACATCAAACATGTGGAAATTGATCGCTTCTTCATTAAAGAGCGCTTAGACAAAGAGAACTTGAAACTAGAGTATGTATCTTCTAGAGAGTTACTTGCTAATTGTTTGACAAAAAGAATTAGTCTCAAAGAGTGTGTGTTAGTTTGTAATAAGTTGAGGATGATTGATATCTATCGCCCAACTTGAGAGAGAGTGTTGGATAGAGTAGTCTATTAGGATTCTTAGTCTATTAAAATTCGTATTAATTTTTTCTGCTATGATTCTAATTAATCCTTTATTAAGAGTTATAAAAGAAAAATAATTGCATCTATTTTTACAAGCAAACAATAAAACTCTAAAATCAATTCTTCAGAACCCCAAGCGCCTTCTTAAGCTCATGACAACAGTGCAGCTCGGCTAATACCATGACACTGATAATACTCGCTCAGCTTGTTTTCACAGATCAGCTTCAGCTTCTCTAGGTTATACCCGTCCATCGCTGCAAGCAAATGCTGAGACACTGAGCCAGCACATGTTGCTCTTCTTCATCCACTCCGGCAATACCTTCGTGGCTAAGAAATGGAGCAAAAGACCGAATACTCTTGGATCCATGTCATCTATCTGTGTGGCATCTGCCATGGTGCTCTCCTTCCTTGAGCCAAACAGCTCCGCCTAAAAGACCGGGGACCGGGCAACGATCAAGCACCGGTGCACTGCGAAAGTCTCACCATCAACTTCAAACATCACGTCAACACCATCCAGGGATGTGAAGCTAAACTGGTGGAGAGCTCTTATGCCGAGCTACCCATGGAAAATAAGAGTTTCTTGGTGATGCGGGTAATAAATGGAACTAAACCATGTCTAGATAGAATGGTTCATTAGGATTTATTTGGTCTACTCCAATGTCTCAATACAATCATAATTTAGAAAACAAATGCTTGAGAGCATATTGATGCAGTAGTATTACAACATGATATGCTCGATCATGGCTAGACTATTTATAATTGAGAAAAGAACCAGTGCATTCAGATGCCAGCAGATTGATCCAGTTTTTGTGCACTTTGTCATGCAGATGTCATTTTACGTTATAGTTTGTTCACGAATTTTTTTTGCTGGCAAACTTAGGCAAAAGAAGCAGAACTTGTGTGTATAAAAAATGTGTGTCTTCATGCGCTTTTATGTCTCCGAACTCTGTGCGCATGCAAGCAACGGCGAGCTGTTGCTGCGACTGCGATGGCTCTAGGCGGCGTCGCGTGCCAGCGTGCCATGGCAGTGCGCGGCGTCCCAGAACTCAGGGGCAACCTGCTCGTTTAGACCTGGGATAGTTTGGTCATACAAGGGAATGGTGAAATATAACATCACTGTGGTTTTCAGCAAAACCAGCTTTTCGTTTGGAGTCCATTATCCCCAAAAATATTATGATTCACGGGAGGTAGAATAACTTGAGAGAAATACTTTTAACTTGAAAAAAAGAAAGCTGACACTATAGAAAGAATTACGTGCATATTTTTTGTAGAGAAATAATAAGAAAAAAAAAGAACTAATGGCATCATTCAAAATTTATAACTTGTGCAAATTCAGATTGGCTAGCTAGCCCACACTCCGTGGGGTATAGCGTCAAGGTGCACTTTGAACATGCGGCTTGGTGAGCTAATCAAACTGAGTTCGATTCTATTCCAGTCCAATCACATTCTAGTGTGTAAAATGCATGTGTCAGACCAAACTAGACCCGTCCAACTCGAATTAAACTGGCTTTTCAACATCTCGACTTGCTATTCGTGGAGGTTTATTCACAAGTCACAAAACATTATCAAATGTAGCAAGTTAAATCCAATAAAACTGTAAGGACATAGAAAAAAAATTAGCATGACCCGCGCACACAAGAATGACACTCATAAATAGAAAAATGGTCCCATTTTTTTCAGAATTTATGCTTCCATTTTATTTTTTTTGCAAATATGCCCCTGAAGCTTTCTTTTTGCCTACATACAAAATTATGGAGTGTTTAGGTCCTCCATTCGAATGAATAGTTATTTCAAATTTACACTTCATATGTGATTGCAGTATGGTCGATTGGAGTGTGGTAAAACATGCTAGTTATATAATATATTTGTATATTTAATAAGATATTATTGTTTTATAAGTATTTATTAGTTAACAACTGATGCTTTAAAAAAATAATATGTGAAATAAAGTTTCTCAAATACATTACAATGCCAAACATAACCTTAACCCTACACCCAAACTCCAAAGTCTAAACCATAAATTTTTACTAAAAAGGCACCATGCAAGAACTAGTAATATTCTATTTAAGTTATGTCTTCCACTGTCAATGAAACCCAATTTCCTCTCACGAACGTCACCAACCAATGGCACAAGATTTTCTTTTCTCTCTCAATTTTCTGCTATGAACTCCGTGGATAAGTGGCCAAAGTTGTACATCCCACGGAAAGTAATTGTATCTCCATCATGCAAGTGCATCACTTCCAAGTGGGTGGTACCAAGCTGGTGGATTGCTCTTCTGGTGGATTGAAATTTGAGAGTTTGTTGGAGATGCATTAGTGCACTAAATTATGCTCATATACGGTGGCTATGTTCAGTCATGTCATAGTTTCACCAGTATTATTTGTTTTACTCCAATATCTTAGGGCAACCATAATTAAAAAAATGTGTCTAGTATTGGCCAGTTGTTATAAAAATATGATGCATTAGCTACACTATTTATACTTAGAAAGAAGGCCAATGCAGTCAATACCATCTAGCTCATCCAGTTGCTGTGCCTATTTTTCATGCATATATCATTGTAACTTGTTTCTTTTGCTAATGATTTCTTTTGCCTACAATTTTTTTCCAAGAAGAAGCAAAATTTGTGTGCTTATATAGAATGTGTCTCTTCATGCACTTTGGTATGTTCAATAGGGTCATAAAAATGTGAGAGAAATTAGCTTTGGAGCAAATTCTTTTCTTTCTTCATGTACTACCCATCTGATGGTACTATTGAGATGATGCAATAAAACTTTCTTTTTTATTTTTCATTTCCTGTTTCTTTTTAAAGTCATCTGTTGGATATTTCCCTATTTACTGTGAACTGACAAAATAAGGTATTAATCTGTTATAAATCCTCAAATATATTGGCAATTAATTGAGTAGGATATGTAATAGACACAACAGAAGTGCAACAGTAAAATATTTATTGTGGTAAAATAGCCTCTATTTCTATGCTCTTCCTTTTGTTTAATCTCTATCTCAAATTCAAACATATATCTTAAGGTACATATCTTAGAAAAATTCTTAAATTTAAATTTATACAAGAATTAAGGAGTTGAAAGAAAGAAAAGAGAAGTGAAGTTGGATCAGGCCATTTTCATTGAATATAGTAAGAAAAATAAACAGAAAAAAGATGCCATTTTCATTTACATACGCACATATGTTTCATTAACATACAAGAAAACTTCATACACAAACGAGAGATTAAAGAAAAGTACATTTTGGGTAGGAATTAAACTCACTACTACAGAAATGCAGTCTACTAATCTCTATCTTCTAACGGTTATTAGCGATATAGAAGAAAACTGTTAGAAAAGGTACTTTGCAGTCGCAAAAGGCATATGTGAGGTATTTTTACTATCGGTTTCTATGAAATTTACTGTTAGAAGAAGCTATGCGGGATTTTCTAATGGCAAAGAATACATATACCGTTAGAAGACAAACACAATTACTATCGGTAGTATTTGGAGTACCGTTAGAAAAAGCAGAATGATTTACTCTAGCGGTGATGAACATATTTACCTTTAGAAGAGGTGAAGAAGTATTGACAGTAGTTTGTTGGGTACTGTTAGAACTGTTCGACATCTACAAATAGTTTTATTCTATTGGTACTAATTATTTATACCGTCAGAAGAGATCAAAAATTACTAACGGTAGGATGTTATATACCGTTAGAACCGTTCGACTTCTACAAATAGTTTTATTCTATCGGTACTGATTATTTATACTGTCATAAGAGATCGAAAATTACTAACGGGGGGATGTTGTGTACCATTAGAACCGTTCAACTTCTACAAATAGTTTTATTCTATCGGTACTGCATCTTTATACCATTAGAAGAGATAGAAAATTACTAACGGTAGGGTGTCGTGTACCATTAGAACTGTTCTACTACTACAAATACCCGGGTATGTCTCTTCCATTCGAATGGTTCCTTGGGCGCTCGTAGCCCTAACCCGTAAGCTCCATTGACGGCCGGCACACCTCCACCGGAGACCGTCGCACCTCCATCGACGGCCACTTGTTTATTAGGTGAATCAAGTCCAAGATGGATCGTAGCCTCAACACTTTTGACTAGATTTCGGCATGGCAAGGAAGGCAAGTAAAATTTCGGCAATATTGTTAGAATACTCTAATCCGATGATGGCAATTATCCTGTAATTTTTGTATCCTTCATTTTGATATGTCTTCTTTTCAATATGATTATGTACAATGTCTTGTTGCTATTTTTTACTAAAACAACTAAATAATATCATTGTGGGACAGATAAAGTTCAATTGTTTGAAGTTCAATTGTTTGAAATTCAATCAAATGAAGAAAATTATCAGGATATTTGCAAGACAAACACTAGCTAACATAGTCAAATGCCAATAAGAGTATAAATGTAATATCTTCATCTCTCAGTAGGTTGCTTAATGCCAACTTGGACTTAGTAACAATTGAAATTGAAAGATCATGAAATTGAAAATGAAATTGAAAGATATTTGCAATTGAAATTGAAATTGAAAGATCATGAAATTTAAATTGAAATATATATGCAGTTTACAAGTATCATGAGATACACAAATATCTCATGAAATTGAAAGATCATTAATATTAAGATATTTACAAATATCATGAGATACACAAATATCTTGATCTCTCTGTAGGTTGTTCAATGCCAATAATATAGTCAAATGCCAACTAGCTTGCTCAATGAGCAAGTGCATGTAAAAAGTTAATTAAATAATTAATGTATATTGGCAAGGTAATTTCTTCTGATGAAATAGAGTAAAAATGTAATATCTTGATCTCCAGTTGCAAGTTGATGTTACTATGACGAAGCACAACCTAACCTTCAGTTGGTAGTCCTTCTCAAATAGGTAGCCATTTAGGAAACAGTAAACAATCTTAATTTGCTCTAAAATGCCTATTTATGATCTGTGCAGGTCCTTGGACAATGCTCATGAGGGGCAACGTATTTCGCGGTTTTTCGTCATAGTACGCTGCCTACGTTGGCTTGTTGGCGAAAGAAAGGGTGAAGATCACCGTAGAGAGTTGGAAAGACGTGAAGGGCAAGATCTTAGTTGACTCGGTCGAGAAGATCTTTAAGCCCGGCGTGTTTATCAAATCAGGATCTATAGAAAGCATCTTACATTTGTATCGTGATTTCCATTTTCTTGAAGGAATGGAGGCAAACCAAGATGAGATATTGGTTTGTCTCCATTCCTTCAAGAAAATGGGGGAGGAAGCAACTTATATTACTGAGTTGAGTTGAGTTGAATTGAGTTGATTGAGTCTAAGTCCGAGGAAATCACCAATACAAATGTAACTTGACGCCAGTTCCATCTTCTCGGGCGTCTTTGAACTGAACTCATATGGTTAAGTCAAATGTGGTTCAGACATTTGTTATTTTTGATGAATGGATTTGTGATGTATCAGGTCTAACTTGTAGTCGATAGTTACATTGTCACAATTTGCAAAGGTTCTCTTTTATGTAAAATGTATGGGCCACTGGGTCCTCATGACGATATGTTGTTTCAGACATGACTTTTCTAATATACATCGAATGTGTGAACTGTTGTATTTGTATATTATTGTATATTTGTGATTTGTAATGTATTTGGGACATGAATTTGAATGTGATGGAATGTACCAAATGACAGTTTGAAAAGCCTTTTAATTTGTGCCTCTTAGTTAATCTACAAATTAGTATCTCTTGAAATATTTCTTTATCTTCTAGTTAATATCTGTTTGATGTTACATTGTGTTTACATATGATTATTTGATTGTTAAGAAAAATTAATATGTGTATTGGTGTGTATGTTTGTATTTAAATTGCTCTGCAATGTATGAAACAACTTGTTGTTGTTTAAGCAATGTACCAGTACCGGTTCTAATGGTAAATACACATATTTACCGTTAGGACAAACACCTGTATTTGCATATGTGCTGCAGGCATGCACTTGATTGTGTGAAGTGGTGTGCATGTGTGTACTTAGATTGCTGTGTCATGGATGAACCAGCTTGTTGTTGTTTAAGTAATATACTAGTACTTGTTCTAACGGTAAATACACATATTTACCGATAGAACAAACACCTGTATTTGCATATGTGCTGCAGGCATGCACTTGACTGTGTGAAGTGGTGTGCATGTGTGTACTTAGATTACTGTGTCATGTATGAACCAGCTTGCTTATGTTTAAGCAATGTACAAGTACCTGTTCTAACGGTAAATACACATATTTACCGATAGAACAAACACTTATATTTGCATATGTGCTGCAGGCATGCACTTGACTGTGTGAAGTGGGTGTGTACGTAGATTGTTGTGTCATGCATGAACCAGCTTGCTTTTGTTCCAGCCATGTACCAATACCTGTTCTAACGGTAAATACACATATTTACCGATAGAAGATGTACGAAATTAGACGCACATATTCTAACAGGGATTTCATGTATTTACCATTAGAAATTGGTCCAGTATAAGTAAAACCTCACTCGACCATTGCTGAGTTGCTGTTTTGTTCTGTTGCACTCTGTCTCCCTCTATCTGCAATGAGATTTCCACGTTCGAAGTTACACTGCTAGAGTGATCAGGGTAAGCTGGAAGGAAGTTGAGTGGACCCCTCTCTTTAATGTAAGCTTAATTATCATCACTTATCTCTCTCTCCCTCTAGATCTCCCTCCCTCTCTATTTGCAAGCTAGTTGTATTGTGTAGTTCCAAGCTTGTAGCTCCAAGCTTGGGAGCTAGCTGGAAATGCCTCATGTTTTAGGAGCTCACTAGTTTGTATTGTGTAGTTAGGCTAATTAGTGTTGATTTCGTCAGGCTAGGGTTTAACATATCAGTTGTAAGAGGATGCATGTACATGTACATATACATAACTTAATTGGGCAGGTTTCATGCATGCCTGACTCGTTAAATTTTGTTAATTGTAGATGGACAGGAAATATTGGATGTATGGAATAAAACATACTACTCTTGAATATTTGAATGGTGTGAATGGGTTTATTAAATTTGCTGAGTAACAAAAGGCGAGGAAGGAGGAGAAAGATATGTTTTGTCCTTGTACATATTGTATGAACTTGAAAAGGTTTAGCAACTCTGATCAAATTAAGAGTCATTTGATTCGTCGTGGTTTTAACGCGCGATACACCCGTTGGATACGACATGGCAAAGATCTTGAGGAAACAAGCACCGCTACCAATCAGCAGGACCCGGATGTGGATTGCAATAATATCGACGATCATCTAAATTTTGATAATGTTCATTCCGATGTGCATGTAGATGATGATGACAATCTAGATGAGATGTTACGTGATGTAGAGGAAGATTACAACGAAAACAACTTCTGTGAATTTGAGAAACTGATTGCTGACTCTGAGAAGCCTCTGTTCCCTGGATGTGCAAATTTACAAAGCTGTCTTATATGCTGAGATTGTATAACTTGAAGGCAGGCAACAGTTGGAGCGATAAGAGTTTCACGGCACTATTAGATCTTCTAGCGGACATGCTTCCAGAGGGAAATGAGTTGCCAAGATCTACTTACCAAGCCAAAAAACTGTTGTGTCCGTTGGGAATAGAAATTGAAAGAATACACGCATGCCCAAATGATTGTGTGTTGTATCGTAAAGAGTACTCCAATTTGCATGTTTGTCCAAGATGCGGCGCATTGAGGTATACGCGTAAGGACCAGATTGACAGTGAACGTCATGAGGTAAAGAAAGGACTTCCGGCCAAAACTGTGTGGTACTTTCCTATCATATCTAGATTGAAGTTCACGGGGAGTGCTGATCCGGAGGAATATTTGAAGTGGGAGATGCGAGTCAATCAAATTTTTGATAATCATCGATACTCTGAAGAAAAGAAGGTTTGTATTGTTTCGATTGAGTTCACCGAATATGCTATTATTTGGTGGGATCAATTGAATTATGCAGGGGAGCGTCCATATACTTGGGAGGAGATGAAGAGGATCATGCGTTCTCGCTTTGTACCAGCGTACTACAGTCGAACGCTGCACACAAAGTTGAGACGACTTTATCAAGGTGATAAATCTGTGGATGAGTACTATCAAGAGATGCAAATACTCATGATCCGTACAGCTATTCGTGAGTCCGCGGATGCCACCATGACAAGGTTCTTTGAAGGGCTGAATGAGGATGTGCGAAACCATGTTGATTTGATGCAATTCAACACCGTACAAGAGCTACTTCATCAACCGCAGCGTGCTGAACTGTGGTTGAAGGACGATCACAAATCTGTTGTGCATCATGGTCGTGGTACTTCCAGTGGTTGGCGGCGCTCATCGTAGCATGGTGGTGAAGGTGGTTCTTCTTCTATGCCGGTTGCATCAACAAGACCGGTTGGATCATCTCCAAAAGAAGCATCAAGAGCAGTAGGGACAACAAGCAAGGATTCTTCCAAAGCTGATTCTAGTGCGTTCTCTACCGCTAGAACTCGGAATATCGAGTGCTTCAAGTGCAAGGGCAGGGGACACATGATGAAAGATTGCCCAAATGTGAAGGCAGTAATGCTCACCACCGATGGAAAGTATGTTTCAGAGAGTGATGAAAGCGAGAAATCAGATATGAGCGGTGAAGAACAAGATGATGTGGTTCATTGTGACCCTGAAGATGGACCATGTTTGATGGCTCAAAAAGTGGACCATGATAGTGCACCTATTGTGGAGAAGGGACAGAGACGTGTTGTTTTCCAAACCGAATGTAAGATCAAGGGCAAACGGTGTAAGCTTCTGATAGATGGAGGGAGCTACAACAATGTGATCAGCAAGGATGTGGTTGATGCCCTGAAATTGACCACACAACGTCATCCAAAGCCATACTACATGAAGTGGCTTCACAATGTTGGTAAGCTCAAGGTAACCCATAAGGTGCATGTTCCATTTTCTATTGATGGATATGAAGACAAGGTGGAGTGTGATGTTGTTCCAATGCATGTTAGTTCTATTCTTTTGGGGCGTCCATGGCAATTTGATCGGAATGCTACACACCAAGGGAGAACTAATCGCTACGCATTTATGCATAGAGAAGTGTTTGTTTCTTTGCTGCCCAAAAGTGTGGATGATATTCATTGTGATATCCTCACTAAGCCAAAGAGTGTTTTGAAGAACAACTCGAAACCGAGGACGGTTTCGCTTAAAGGGGGAGGGGATGATGCGGATATATCCTCTGTTGTTGTATCTTCTCATGCCTCCAAGTCTCCAAATGATCACACTACTTGTTTGGCTACTGCTATAGTGCAAGGGAGTCACAAGGCCAATGCAAGTTGTGTTCATGATGTGCTACGGGCTGAGAATTGCAATATAAATATTGGAGAGAAGAAAGGTGACATGGCCATGCATCCACAAGGAGCAATATCCATTTCATTTTAATATATGCCACCTCAGGAGGGAATTCTAATTGGATCCATATTTGTTAGCATTATTGATAGCGATCTGTTAGCATGGAAGGAGAGTTACATGTGCAAGGGAGGCCCACTCAAATCTGTCCATCCATTTGATCGTGATGCTGGTGCTAATAACGACCAGAAACATGGTCATGGGCCACATCAATGGAAGGATACTGAAGTCTAGTTTCCAACGCATCAAACCGTGTGTGATTTGGAGTTTCGAGGTGGGAGTAATGACTGTTTTGATGAGAGTTGCACAGGCTGTCAAGAGCTGCGCGAGACCATATGTTGCTGACCAACTTCCAAGGCTTTAAACCTCTTATCTACCTAAGAAAACCCCTTTTAGTATCTTGTTTGGTTTCACACCTAAACTAGGAGGGATGTTCCTAGTATAAATATCTATGTATTCAATCTGTTTGGGGATCAGAGTTTAATTTCAGAAATAGACAGCAGAAGCCATGGTTGTTTGTGGAGCAAATACCATGTGTTCATGTTAAGTTCTTCCCGTTCTTGGGTTTGTTATTGTTGGTGCAAGTCAAGAACGTCATGTTCTTGTGATTTTCCTCAGAATCTATACGATTCCCACACTCAATTCGCGTTCTAGTGCTGATCGCGGTTTGTGTGACCGGTTCCTTGCTTCTTGATCGGCTCTTTTGCTGTTCGAGTGCGAGTACCATCAAGCTATCTTCGTTGCACTGTGAAAGATTGGGCCATCCTTGGCTCAACAGGAGGTTGGTCCCTTATCAGTCGCGGAAGGGATCGACTTGAGGAAGTTCATGACGCGGCCCTAAACGAGAGTGCACTGGTACGCGATATCGATGAAGTGCCAATTCGCCAAGCCTTGTCATGTCGGGTGTATGCGAAAGTTACGTCTCTTGTGACTTTGATGGGTACCGTCTTGTGCTCTGGTCGTCGAACGTGATGATGCCGCTGGAGTAATACTCAAGGCGACTTCATTGAGGTTATCCGCAAGTACCCTTGTGAATATAGCCCCATCGTCGTTCGCTAAACCAAAGGGAGGATTGCGAAGAGCATGTGCAATTCTCCAGATACGGTCCTCAACATTCTTTCTAGGCGCTAGTGGAGTTTCCGGCGTGGTCGCTTCAACTGTTGGAGAGTAATTTGGAGATGAGATCGGCGTGTAATTACACCTGTGACCTCCCAGACGTGGTTGTCGAGATGTTCTTGGACCAAGGTCGCGGGTAGCAGTATCATGGCGGGTTGACGCAGGATGCAGATAATCTTCTACGACCTTGCGAACCTTGGCTTCTCGCTGCTTGCGCTCTTGGTCCTCTTTTTGTTTGCATTCTCGTTCCTGCCTAGCATCACATTGCTCAAGGGTTTCCTCAGAAAGTACGGCAACTTCCCTAGGGGTAGAGTTTGCAGATGGAGAAAACATCTCATTTTTGTCTAAGTCTGACTCGAAATCAAAGAGAGACTTCAGATTGTCTGGGGGAAACTTCTCCAGACGAATGTCAAGGTCATCTTCTTCTGCATCATCTGGGACAATGAGTTGTGGCACATACTCGTCCTCAGATGCGGTAATACTCGCAGAGAGCAAGTGAATTGCTCGCTCAAGTTCTTGTCTGTTAGACGTGACTGGAATTGGAGATGATGCTTCCTCGGGAAAGGCCTCGAGGGTAATGTCGTCACCATTGATGGGGACGTTCTCTTCGTCTATGGCATCTACATGATCCTCGAGATCGAATTCATTCTCGGAATCATGAAGGCAAGGGAAAGGATCCATGAATACGATGAACCTTGGTAAACTGTCTTCAAGGCCCCATGGTGGGTGCTAGTTGTCGACGATTGAAACTCGGGGGTCCTTCTGTCGAACTTTTGTAAGAATGAGATGGGTTAAGAAGGGAGCCAATCATACAAGTACCAAGGTATTCAAAGTATCTACGAATTAGGGACACAGGAATTTATCTAGGTTCGGGCTCTCGTAGCTGAGTAATGATCTTACTTCCTGTGTATTTGACTATGTGGAAAAAAGGATTACAGAGAGATCATTACAATGTATGAGTGCTAGCTAATTCTATCTGGCTAGGCCTAGGCTTCTCCGTAGTCGATCGTCCCCTTTAATCCTTCCCTTGAAGGCCTTCTTATACTTGCCGAAGAGATTGTCAGTTATCCTCCTGAAGGCACGTCCCACAATCGCTCCTAACTGCTTGTGGTAGCTGTAGGTCATGGGTATGTGGTGGTTGCCGTAAATCATGGTTACGTGGCAGTTAAGTAGCTTTGACTTAGCGTTGTAGGGCTGCTTTACCATCCTAATCTCCTTCAACAGTTAACTTGCTAGAGACTTATGATTATCTCGAGAATAATCATAAGGATTAAGGTAAGGTCATGATAAAGAGTGATCGTGTACCTCTGCGACCACGGTAATGAAATTGGTCTTTGTATATGTGAGAGAGTTTGATCGTAGGGAGATATCTCTGTGACCATAGTGTCCGCGAATACAACAATGGGTTTTATGATGACAATTGTTTTATTATAATTTGCATGAAATAAATATGGTTCTTGGGTTATATTCAGGACATCTTTGGATTACCCGGTATCCCTTCCCCTGGTCCTTGGCGACCATAGGAAGGTACTTGTGGCCACGGTAGACTATGTGCGACCATGGAATGCTATGCGCGACCATGGAGGCTTCAGGACAGCTAACAATCCTCGTCAAAACCAACCTTAGAAGAAGAAATCAGGAAATCTCAAAAAGATGATGAGGATATCTAGCGCATCAAGAAGAATCTCAAGAGTGGAAAAGCGAGGGAATTCACAGAAGACAAGGATGAAATCATTGGGTGTGGAAACATGATTTGTGTTCCCAAAAATCAATAAATAAAGGATCTCATATTCAAGGAAGCCTATGATACACCAATCTCCATTCATCCAAGTAGTACCAAAATCTACAAGGATTTAAGAAGCACATTTTGGTGGAGCAACATGAAGAGTGGGATTGCCGAGTATGTAGCTAGATGCAACACTTTCCAAAGGGTCAAGGTAGAACATCAAAAGCCACTCGGATTGCTACAACCACTACCAATACCCAAGTGGAAATGGGATGAAATTGACATGGATTTTATCACTGGACCTCCAAGAACTCGAAATGGTTACGATTCTCTGTGTAATCATTAACAGGTAACAAAAGTAGCACATTTCATACCAGTCAAAATGAATTATGATGGCGCTAAGTTATTATATATCTACCTGTCTAAGATTGTAACACTTCATGGTGTACCTAAGAAAATTGTATCAGATAGAGGATCTCAATTCACTTCAAGATTTTGGGAAAGTTTACATGAGGCATTGGGAATGAAATTGAATTTCAGTATGGCCTATCATCATTAAACTTAAGGCCAAACAGAAAGAGTAAACCAGATACTGGAAGACATTCTAAGAGCTTGTGTGTTAGAGCATGGAATACCTTCGGAAGTATGCTTATCATATGCATCATTTACCTATAATAACAATTATTAATCTAGTCTTCATATACCTTTTGAAGCCCTATATGGACGTAAGTGTCGTACCCCGCTTAATTGGACTGAAGTGGGAGAAAGGAAATTGATGGGACCAGAGATAGTGCAAGATGCAAAGGCACACATTCGGATAGTTTGGGAGAAACTGAAGACAGCACAAGCCAAATAGAAAAGTTACTCAGATCATCGGCAAAAGGAACTAGCCCTTCAACTTGGAGATTTCGTTTATCTCAAAGTAACACCAATAAAAGGAGTTCAAAGATTTCAGCAAAGAAGAAGGTTAGCCCCACTTTACATTGGACCTTTTCAAGTAATCGCCAAAAAAGGAGAAGTAGCATATCACTTGGATTTACCATCAAACTGGAAAATATTCACGACATATTTCAGGTGTCACAACTCTGGAAGAGTCTGAGAAGACCAGAAGACCAGCTTCAACAACAAAGCGTAGATGTTCAAACTGATCTAACAATCTAGGAGCAACCCCTCAAGATCTTGGAAACAATGGAACGTCGATTCAAAAACCGAGCTATAAGATTCTGTTGAGTGCGATAGCATAACCACTCAGAAGACAAATCAACCTGGGAGAGAGTCGGATTTGAAGCTAGAGTTTTCTTATCTCTTCACTATTAAAGCTGAATCTCGGGACGAGATTCTTTTTAAGGAGGGTAGGTTTGTAACAGCCTAATTTTCCTAATCTAAGTCTACTTCTTTAGCTAATTCCTTCATCTAACTTTATTTGCTAAGTCTCAAATTCATCTATTTTAACCCCCATTTCATTTGCATGATACAAACCCATAGCTTTTACAACTTATCATGTCATAAAAATAATTATTAAGTTTTATCCAAGATTTTTCATGAATTAAAATTAGTTATTACTAAGAAACTTGATTTTAGAACTTAAAAGATACACTACAAAAAGAATTCCAAATACCTTAAAAGATTTAGAATATATTCAGAATTAATGAAGTATATACACTTTTGCATTTTATCGCTTTTACAAGACCAACGCTAACTTTCAGAAGCCCAAACATAGGATACAGGGGTCGATGGTCCATTCGGGTCCAATCTTGGCCCAACTGAATGTAAAATAGACCGGAGTGGCCCAAGTGCCCAACAATGGCATGGCCTGGGTTGCGCTTAAGCCACCGACAAGCATGACCATTCTTATTAGCCGCAGATAGGGGTGGAAACGGAGCCGGGTCGGGTCGGGTTCAACCCGGATCTGGATCTGGATGGAGTCGGATACGGATATGGAAATTCCGATCTAACCCGGGTTCGGATGCGGATGCAGATCTAGTTTTATTGAAACTTCCGGGTTCAAGTTCGAGTTCGGGTTTGATTGAAATATTATGGATACGGGTTAAACCCGGATCCATATGTATGTATGTATGTATGTATATATATATATATATATATATATATATATATATATTTGCATATCAAATATTTTCTAAAGGCTTGATTGGTTGATCGGATTGGATCCACTATCCAATCATCCAGATCCGTCGACATGTGCACTGACTGACTCTGAGTCACTGCTCACAAAATCACAAGCACAACGTGTCAACGCCGAGTCGACACAAACCTGGAAACCCTAGATCTAGATCTGATATGCACCAACTTCGTGAGAAATCAGTACACGGGATTTCTAATCTTCACGGCATAGGATTCTTGGATAACTTGGTGGAATTGTGACCCGACGACGAGGAATCTAACCGTAGCCTGCTATCTGAACAATCGCTAGTCCACAAACCGAAAAACTAACCCACACAAATGACGCTCGAAGGCGCAGCAGCATAGATTAGGTGCAATTCACGGGGAACCATTAGAACATGGCAGCAAGAACTCTCTCTTCGTTCTTATAAAAGTCATATAGTGACTAACCAAAATAATCTCCAATATTCATGATGTGCATAAAACAATGACCATGCCTCTCTTTTATAGAGGATAGTGTTTACAAAATATAGAAGATTTAAACTAGAAATCAAATTCTAATATAATTCAAATCCTAACATACTATAAGAGATAAAAAGAAATTCTGGAATCATTTTTCTTGGATTCGGTCTGGACTTTTTCTCTTGTACAGTCATTACTCTTTTTTGTCTCCTAGTTGCATACGATGTCAGAATTTAATGATTCAAGATGAGTTGGAAAATTCTTTTGAATACCTTTCCAAAAAGTACTTACACGATCAAATTGGATATCTGTGCTGAGAATGGTGCTTGGCTGAAGTTGGATTGTTGCTTGGTCGGCAGACTGCATGCCGAGTAAAATTCTTTTGGTCGAATCCATCTTGGGCTGGTTTAACCACACGCAAATAAGTGTACAACAGCTCCTCTTCTCTTCGCTAAAACTCTTATGCATTAGTTCCTCTCCCATGTACCTAAGTAACACAAAAGAAGAACATACCGGTAGCACCGCTAAGTCGTTAAAATCAGAAATTAAACTCAAGTTAGCTTTCTCCTAGTTTTGGATTTGTTTAGCACGACTGCATGTAATTGGACCATGATATGCTTTCTTTGAATTCTCTGAGCTAGAATCACCAAGTGTATGTGTAGCATTACCATGCAGATGTTGTATTCATGAAGGTGTATATGTCCATGGGATGTCCTCATCAAGATTCGCCGACACAACGCACGTGGTCTCTGCGGTTCCGCCCCTCCGACACCTTCGCCTCCAGATGGCACAAGTTGTCCGCCTCCTTTGTTGCCTCCGCCTCTTGTTGAGGCCAGCACGCGGCTCCGCCCCTCCTCCAGTCGATGCCGGTAGGCGTCCTCCGTCGCCTCCACCTCCAGTTGACACCGGCATGCAGTTCCACCCCTTTGCCGCCTTCGCCTCCAGTCGAGGCCCCGACCGACTGCTCCAACGACTTCGTGCTAGTGTGATCTCCTATTCGATCATATCTTGTTTAATTATTTGGTGTGTTGAGCTAATCGGTGTGAGGGATTTAGATTTTTAGCTGCTCATTATTATTACAAGGGTTTGAATTTAATTTTTTGTTCCGATTTGGGATTTCTGTGGTTTGAGATGATGAGAGCGTCTTGTCTAGAGTGTTTGGGGATTAAATTGGGGTTTGGAGTTGTGGATTTGGGAGTTAACTAGTTAAGGATTCTATGGTACTGTGGTTTGATCTATGAATTCGGGTGGGGGTGGGGGTGGGGCTTGATACTTAATTTGCTGGTATTCATGATTAGGTAGTGATACTTAATATGAGACTAGTACCCAGCTTTGTTTAGAGTTCAGACCACACCTTTTGAATTCGCCTGATGGCTTAGCTGATCCACTTCTAAGCTCTGTTGCAACTCCTAATAATTATGAACTTAATTTACTTTCGCAATCAACAATTTACAACTGGAGTTGTGGTCACTTTTCAAGGCCATTGCTGACTGGTTCTGATGATAATGATGAAGTAAATATTAGAAGAGAAGACAGAGAAAGGGTTGCACTGGATAGCATTGCAAAGTGTCAGCGTTCCTGTATGTGGGAACACGTTGTTCTCCATTATAGTTTTGCTGTTGATTTTCTTCACTTATTAGTCTCTTTATGGAGAAACTATACCATAAAGAGAGGACACAAACTTGTAACAACTTTTTCATCAATTTAGGGCCATCGAGCTAGTGGTCGCAATGTTGTGATTGACTGGCAACAGTAATCGGGTTATTTGGTATCACTACTTCGATGTTTTATTGTTTATTGGTTAAGCATTCAGGATTGTTCTAATACGAGAACTTATTCTTTATCATGTAATAGTATGCATCTGGTGATATATTCTGCATCCTAGTCTGGGGTTCTTGACAAGGAGCAACTTCTAGAACCATTAAATCATCTTCTGATAGCTGCATTTTAGTTTTGACGAGTTCGTGTTGCCTTGTTATATTTGAGTTATCAAAAAATAGTGATATATCATCATCAAATCATCTGTCTTTTTCTTTATCCTCTGCTGATTAGAAATGTATCTTACAAATTTGATGTAGTATGAATTCTTTTATTATATTATCTTTGTTATGTATGAATTTTTTTATTATATTATTTTTGTTATAACTATTTTATTTGGTTTAGTATAAACTTTTTATTATGTTATTCTTGTTTATTTTTGTATTATAATCATATTTATTTTGCAAATATCCGTGTTCGTATCCGCTCCGAATCTGTTGAATATCTGTCTCCGTTTCTGTTCCGAATCCGTTTAATATCTGTGTCCGTGTCTGCAAAATATCCGTTCCGTATCCATATCCGATTCTTTCATATCCGTATTTGTATTCGCATATTATCTGCATCTGTATCCAGAAGAAAGATTCATATGCAAATATGAATTTAAGTACTGTCCGACTCAAATTCGACCCGATTCGGACCCTAACCGTAGAGGATCCCAGCCGCGACCGGACACCACCACGCTGAACTCGGAGCCCGCACCCATCTACAATTCCCACTTTCCCAGTACCTCTCCCTCCCCCAATTTCCCAAAAAAAAAAAAAAAAGAAAAAAAGAAAAAAAAAGCTTCCTTCCACTGCAAGCTCCAAACCCCAACTCCACCTCCATGCCCTCGCCCACCTTCACCGCGTGACGCCTCCACATCCGGCCATGTCCGCGGCGGCGGTGGCGTCCATGTCGGCCGTGGACGGGCTCCTGGCACTGGCGGAGGAGTCGGAGCGGCGGCGGGACTTCGCGGGCGCCGCCAAGTGCCTGGAGGCGGCCATCCAGTCGCCTCTCGCCGCCTCGCTCCTGCCCCTCGCCGAGGCCCGCGCGCGCCTCCGCCTCGCGGGCCTGCTCCTCGCGCGCTCCCGCCGCGGCCACCTTGCGCACGCCAAGTCCCACCTCGAGCGCGCGCTGCTGCTCCTCTCCTCGCTCCCCTCCGCGCCGCCCCGTCTTAAGCTCGCCGCGCACTCCATCCTCGCCCACACCTACAGCCTCCTCGGCGCCATACCGCCGCAGAAGCACGTCCTGCGCCGCGGCCTCCACCAACTCGACTCCGGTCTACTCCCCCGCGCCGACGCCCTCCTCTGGACCTGCAACTTCCAGGCGCAGCTCGCCTCCGCCCTCGCCGTCGACGCCGACGCCCCCGCCGCGCTCGCCGCCCTCGCCGCCGGCGCCACCGCTGCCGCTGAACTCCGCCGCCCTGAGCTCGAGCTCTTCTTTGCCGCCTCCGCCCTGCACGTCAACCTCCTCTGCTGGGACGAGACCGCCGCCGTCGAGGCCGCCGTCGTCCGCGCCGCCCAGCTTTGGGACGCCCTCCCCGCCGAGCAGGTGACATTAGGGTTTTGCCATGGACATTTTGCCCAGATTGTAAATTATATGCTCTGATCTAATACAATTATCCATTTTGGTGATTTGATTGCAGAAAGAGCACTGCGCTGGGCTGTTCTTCTACACAGAGCTGCTGCAGACCTTCTACTTGCTGAGGATCTGCGATTACAAGGCTGCGTCGCAGCATGTGGAGCGGCTAGACACTGCTGTGAAGAGCGAGATGCAGAGGGGCCAGCGCATTAAGGACCTCGGTGTGGAGCTTGGGGCGGTGGAGAGGACGTTAATGCAGCCGGGGTTGAAGGAGCGGGAGAGGTCAGCGCTGGCCCACAAGCAGGGGCAGCTGCGGGCGCAGCTGAGGGTGGTGTCCGGGTATGATACATTGAATGATGTGTTGGATTATGGGGATAAGCTGTTGTTGGCACCCCCACCAATGCATGGGGAGTGGCTCCCGAGAACAGCAGTGTTTGTGCTGGTGGATCTCATGGTTGTCATGGTGGGCCGGCCGAAGGGGATATTCAAGGAATGTGGGAAGAGGATACATTCGGGATTGCAGTTGATCCGTGGTAGGTGCTATTGAATACTGATTCCTTTGGGATATTGCTTCTAAGGATGATGCATTTCTAGCTCCTAGGCATGTTATCCAATAGCTGATCTTGGCAATCAAACATTAGGTGGAATAGGCATGACATGGTAGCAAAGAATGTAGTTTGAAAACATTCTAATCAATGGCTGGTTATATCCACTGAACAACAAAGCTATTGCCTTCTCAGAATCAGCTGGTTTTATCTTGCCTACTATCAAGTGGTTACCATGCCGCGGGAGTGGGGTGGGGTGGGGGGTGGGGTGGTGGCCCGGCATGGGCTTATACACATTTTTTTTGGCCATATATTGTTTCCTGGATATGTCACAGATGGCTCTAATTTTTAGCATCTCAAAAGATTTTGTCATGTGCATGTAAAAGCTAGACATATGTAGACTTGTATATATGCCCAGTACTTACAGAGTGTTCACTTTGTCACGCTCAGAGGAACTATCAAAGCTTGGGATCGTGGATGGTGTGACAGGTAAGGATTTTTTATCCATTGTTAGAAAGACCTAGGACCTTTTCTTTTCTGGTTGTTGCATCTGTATGTTCGTCTCATGTATGCATTGTCCTGATTGTTAACTTCTATTCATTCTTCAACTGATTGGATTTTACATATTTTTATTGATTAAGCAAAAAATTTGCCTGGCCTTGATATAATTAATCAATTAGAAGTGTGTCCTGATATTTATGATCTGGATAGATATTGTTCCCACTGCACAAATATATACTGGATATTGGTACCTTTGCAATGTTTTCCAAGTATAAAATGATGTGACAAACCCTGAGGCATATTGATATATAGCCTATCTAGTTTCATTTTTATTTTATTTTATTTCTTTTTTTGTGGTGGTAGTGGGGTTGGGTTTGGGGGGTGGGGGGTGGGGGTGCCTCTTAGTATCAAACAGAACAGTCAATGCTTTGTCTTGGAACATAAGAATTCTTGCTCTACTCTTCTACTATAATTAATGAATGGAGAATATTTGTGTATCCAATCCCAAAATATATGAATTAAATCATATTAGGAGGTGTTGTGAAGCAGCATATATACTCTGTGTCTGTCACCTAGTATCATGCGATTACCCTATAGTGGGATGCATGTGCAACACTTGGTGGTCCTACAGTAAACCCCCTTTCCATTAAGGAAACCAAATTGCTGCCTAGTTTGTTATCCAATTTCTAATTTTATCATTTGGAATGTTCCCTACATTTTCTTTTTATAGTATTCCATATGTATTAACTATCTGGGACAAACCTTCGTAAAAATCTAAATTTCTTCACTTATTACAACAAACATCCATGAACATCATAAATTTCAGTGTAAAGTTCTTTCATGCCTTGATGCACTTCATATCATAGCTTTGTCACAATTGACTGCACTTTTGTGTAATGAGTGTGAATACTGGTCCCATATATTGTTGTTATTCCAATAAGGCGGCCTTATATGAAGTTGCTTGAGGTTTATTTTTATTTTATGGTGTTTGAAATGTCTTGTTATTGGTTTATCATCAGATTTCATGTTGGAAAAGGCTTGTTAAGCTTAGTTAGCACATGCAATTGAGACTAGCAATGATGTCATGGATGTATAAAGTGCACTATATGTTTTCGGAGGGACTCAGGGCTTTATGAACAGAGAAATCCAAGAAATGGAAGTACCGCATTTGCTTTGTATATGGTTTTAATTGGGCATGTTTCTTCTTGAAATTTTTGCAAGGAATTTAGTGGACCCAATAAAGCCCATTAGCACTTTGGCAGTTGACATTCCATTTAATGCCTGAACAACCGTAGTCACCATTTTGCCTGCCTTTCCTGCATGACAAGTAAAACATTGACATGAAAGTATCAAGGAAAAGAAGAATTGCAGAAATTTGAAATGTACTTTTGTAAATCATTTCGCCTTTTTGTTGAAAACTGTAGCTTAACAATTCCTTGCTGGTTTTCCCAAGCTATTACCTTGCTAGCCAAAGCTCAGCTATATTTTTTTGTGTGACTACTTGCAAAGAATTATTCTTGTACCTCCTTGATTTTAAAGTGCAAGAACATTTTATCTAGGTGTTTTTAGTACATGGTATTGTAATTTTCATTTGACTGGGCATGCAACTTAATAAGCATGATTTCTTTGATCCAGGGACTGGCCATTGGGTAGCTTGTGATAGTTTAGATCTTAAGAGTTTGCATGCACAGGGTCCCATTGAAAATGATATGCAGTCCTTGCAGATATGTGATCAACTTGCGGTTATATGAACCATCTGCTGGATGTTACTGTTATATCACCTATAAACTAGAAAAGGAAAAAAAGGAAAATGGTAAAAAGAAAGAGAGCTAGTTTGGAGGATGAAGGGAAAAATCACTGTTCTAAATGGTGCAGTGTTCTAAATCAAGGCCGCTCCAACCGTTTATGCAGCCGCATGAGCATTAGCGGTGGGTCTACTGCTCCGCTATGTCGCTTAGCCACTTATCTGTGGTTCTCATGTATATAGCACTTCCATTTTGTGCAAATGTATAATATACTCAAATATAGTTATTCATTTTGATATAGATTGACATTTTTGCACTCATGGATGAATTTTAAGCTTTGCTTATTAATTTACCATATATGCCATAGCATTATATAGATAAATATATCTATTTTCTAAAAGTTAAACCGCATAAATGCTGAGTGATAAGGTGACCACTCTCTAAACTGCTTAACACTATTTAGAACATTGTAATAGCGGCCGCTACAACCTTGCATGCGGCTATTAAAAAGGTAGTTTCTTCCCTTCAACGCTTATTGCATAGCATTTGGATTTAGCTTCTAGAGCACTTAAGCGGTTTGATTTAGTGGTCTAGTGGTCCAATTAGCCTTAAGTGATCCGATTTAGTGGTATAGTTAATAGTATGCTAGTAATTAATCTATCATAGTAGTGTAATATGAGTTGTAGCTCTTGCACTTTGTGGAAAGGCATAGTGTAGTGGTTATGTTTGGTGGATGTTTAGCTTCTTTGGTTAATATATAAGTTAGTACTCGAAGGTTGGTTTCTTTTTGTTATTTGGCTGCATATAGCACTTATGTTTTATGGACAAAAGTATTATACTGAAAAGTTCCAATATATGATATATTTGTCTTATGTGGTGAATTATGAGCTTTGTTTGTCTACTGATATAGCACATATATGCCCTATAGTTTGTTTATGCATCTATTTGTTATATAGGTAAATCACTTACAAGGCTGCATACCGCATAAGTGTTATAAGGTGGGGTGACCGCTTGCTATCCACTTTCCACTATTTAGAACATTGGGAAAACCAATTACTTGATGGATTATTCTGTAACTTTGGTATGATCTGGTGTGAAGCATTAGATGATCTTGGTGAAGATTGTAGCTAAAAATATGGTCAGCTGCTGGGGAAGTGTCTCAGGGTTAGGTGGACACTGTACAAAATGAAGATGTCTAGGAGGGCACAGACCATCTATGAATTCATGGTACATGAACTAGTCTTTGTGTTGACTTCATGCAGCTATGGATCTACTTCCTTTTGTCATTGAATTAAGCATTTCTGTGATGGCACTCCCAAATCAAACTAAATGTTAGGGGAAATGAGGACCCAGTTCCTTGGGAATTTCAAAACTTTTTCTCACTTAATTTTGATGGAGTCCAAATTTTTGGCTGTATTCACTGTGGATGGGACTGACTAGGATCATTCATGGATTTCAGTATAATTTCAAAAACTGAATGGAGTTTTGAAATCATGAGATTCAGTCAGCTCTGACTCTTTGTACGTGAAGTAAGCATTGGACCTTCCTATAAAAGGTAGGGTTAAAGAGAAAATATGTTACCTGCACACGTGCGGGATGACCCCAGCATCACTCGTCATTTATAAGCTTCCATTGTCTATATTTAAGCAATGAACTTACCACCGTTGTTTCCTCGATGCCCCTCTTAAGCCTTACCTGCCATAGGGGTTGTTGCAGTAGATCGTGCAAATGTTGAGAGAAAAAAGAATGTAAAATTCTGAGGTCCATACAAATGCGGAAGCAGTGTTTTAAATAGCGTGCTAGAGCGCCGTAATGGACAAGGTGCGATGGGTGCTATGTTCTGGATGTTGTGGCTCTTCCATGCAATATCGATGCTATAGTGGCCCGCTACACGCTATATCGTGTAGTGTGTAGCAGTGCTACAATACAAAATGTTTCAGATTTTTGTGGGCCATTTATTTTGCATTTGTTTTTAGCAAAGGCAATTAATACCAGCCATTTTAGTTAATGACCCTTGGGATTTCCATACCCCTTCGTATGGCACTCAATAACTTTCCTTTCTAGCCTTTGCCATTTGAATTATTTTACCAACAGATAAGGCCAGCACATGATCTAAAGCCCCTAAAATAAGGAATGTTTTTGTCCTTCTCTTTCTAGCTTCCACTGATTCTGAAATTGAAGCATTCTGGTTTGGCATCCAAATTAAGGAACAATTTAGCAAGCTTATGTTATCTAAGGAGAAAGAGCAAACAAGTTTCAAGCCTAGATTCTCCATGTGAGCAAAAACGACGAAATGAAGATGTTGGTTTATCATGTTCATTGAAGGAAGAATATTGATTAACAAAATATGAAAATAATGATATTAACCTTTGTAGTTTTGATGTTATCTTTGATCTTTTGACATAGGCTTATTGTCTTTGATATTTTGGATATTTTAAATGTTGGAAGATTTAATTTAAGATTAAGTAAATTCTTCTTTTTTTTTTTTTTTTTTTTTTTTTTTTTCCAAAATCCAAGCATGTTGCATCTGCTATAAGCTATCTGCTATAGAAGCACTCTGCCTCTACGCTTCTGCTGCTCTCTATTTAAAAATAGCGATTGCGAGCAGTATATTGGACTAAATTCTCCAAAGATTGAAAAGGGGTAAATTCTGAAGAACATCAGGTCATCAGCCACAACTACCAGTTTTTGGTCCTTGCCAACCGAGTATCCAGCCAGGGAACTTTTGACTTCAAAGCAGATACTACCTATAAAAACTTGAATCTCTCCCATTTTGTTTGTTGCACTTTGAAATGAATAACTTATATTCCCCTCCGCTCCCTTACCTTTTCCTCTAAGCATGCCACCTCATCTTACTTCAGCAGTGATGAATTGTGCTTATTCTATATACAGTGTTCTTTGAGCTTTGTCTCAGGTATCAATATTATTCTTTGAAAGCCTTGTTTTATTTTGAGCGGAAGGATTTGTGCACAATTTTGTGTTTAGCCTGTACCTTTTTTCTGTAAAAACAGTTGGTGAACTATTAATTTGAACAAAAGAATCAATTATGACCTTTTTTACCACATATTGTGGTTCTGCGGTTGAAGCACTTTATTTCTCCATGAAGAACCAAAAATCTGTTTTTTTGGTACTTGATGCATGAAACAGAACTTCAATACCTGATCATAGGAGCAAGTTGTTTTTATTTCTGTTGTGATCTTGGCCTCTTGCTCCTTCCATCATCTCTCATTGGTGTGCAGTTACTGGTTTCTTATCATTTAGTTACTACAATGCTATGCAGAGGCAAATTTGGAACACTCAACCATATGGATGGCTGGGTTGTACTTGATGCTTCTACTTCAGTTTCTGGAAAATAAAGTTGCTGTAGAACTCACAAGATCAGAATTTGTTGAAGCCCAAGAGGTATATACAAGCATATTAATTTTTGATGAATATATGTGCTTTTCTTTTTATTTGGTTTGTCTAAAAATAGTTAAGCTCCTTTATTTTAGTTTGTTATCATGTTATAACAATCCTTAGTGCAAATTCTAGTTCAGGTGTTACCTAGGGAAGGCATGAACAAATGATTGGATGGTTGATGACTTTGTAATTAGTAGGGTTTATTTTGGGTTGAACTCAAGTTAATTTCAACAAATATACTAATTGTGTAAGCCCAAATTGATGTAGGGAAAGTTTATTTGTCCATAGCTGACTGGATCCACTTCGTCAAATAAAGATGTTTCTGACTTCTATTGTGACAGATTATCTGAATATTGTTAGAATTCCACATATCATAAATAGCTTTTCTTCAAAGAATCTGATTTGATGATCAGTCTACTCCAACTACTTTCGCTAACCCTGTTTATGTTAATCTGTTGTTTTTCCTGTAGGCTTTAGCACAGATGAAAAATTGGTTTATTCGTTTCCCAACAATTCTCCAAGGTTGTGAAAGCACAATTGAAATGCTTAGGGGACAATATGCACATTCTGTTGGCTGCTTTGATGAGGCTGCTTTCCACTTCATTGAAGCTATGAAGGTATTTTCTTTCATTTATTTTGACCTCTCAATATATTGCTTTATAGAGTTGGTCTTTCTAAACTTGCAAATTTCTTCTTGTTTGTATAGCATGCATGATGCACTAAAGCATTATTTTGCACCATGTTCCAACTGTGTATCCAGCAGTCTGTGTACTTGATGTAACTGGCTAACAGCATGTGCTCATTGCTTATCCGTCATCTTCCCTATAAAGATCTACAGTAAGTTGTGTGTATTGCACTGCCTTCAAGTGGTACAGGTTATTCTTTTTTGGCAGGGGCCAATATTTCATATGTGCTCCTCGAGATTGCTGATGTTTAAATATACATGATTGTTATAGGCCTGGTTACTTTTTTGCTGAGTTGACTGTTCTGTGGCAAGCCAACCTTCTAGTTCTAACTAAATGCATGGAATGATTTCAGCTGACAGACAGCAAATCGATGCAATCTATGTGCCAAGTTTATGCAGCAGTGTCCTACATTTGTAAGGGTGACGCAGAGTCATCATCACAGGTGAAGTAGAATTTACTGTCATTGTTTTCTACCTGTTTTTTCACTCTTTCAAGTCAACTAATGAGATAAATAATACTCCATCTTTTGTCATTGATTAGGCACTAGAATTGGTTGGTCCTGCTTACAGAACCATGGACTCATTTGTTGGTGTGCGAGAGAAGACTTGTATCATTTTTGTTTACGGACTCCTACTTATGAGACAACATAATCCACAAGAAGCACGGTAAGCATTATGGAATAGAGATAGTAAGTGGTGGATGTGAGAAGATGGTCAAAACTTGATCTCTTAATGTTAGCCTCTGTGTCAAAAGATTCATATCAGAATACAATGTAAAACTAGTACTATAGTTGGTCATTAACAGTTAATTTTTTATTGCTAACAGAAATTATAATCTGATGCTTGATGAAAGTTTTTTCTTGACAAAATTGAAAAGTTGCAATCTAGTGATCACAAAGTATTTGACATGGCGCTCAAGTCACTTCTATTAACCTAGTTGTATTACTGAAAGAAAACAAGCAGTTGCAGCTTTCCAATAGTAATCATGAGCAGCTTGAAACTTATTTGCAATCACTTGATTCTACTTTTATTAGATAGAAAATTATTATGTTGCTGTCAATATTTGTCAGATTTGCTCCTTACACAATTAACTGCCAAAGTATAAAACAAGCACCAAAAAAGAGAGAACCAACGGTACTTACCTTT
The DNA here is from genome assembly GCA_019359835.1 of Pharus latifolius. Taxonomy (NCBI): domain Eukaryota; kingdom Viridiplantae; phylum Streptophyta; class Magnoliopsida; order Poales; family Poaceae; genus Pharus; species Pharus latifolius. The sequence goes on from CM033328.1 coordinate 2,319,369, forward strand.
GGAGCTATTGGTTTTTTGCTTTTGTATGGTGACTTGGTTCTACCCACCTGTGGTGGTGAAATATACTATACACGTTGCTTGTGAATTTAGTTCCAAACATGGTTGTCATAAATTCTTTGTTTAATTATATATTTATTATTATTATTATTATTATTATTATTATATGAATTTGATTTGGGAGGATCTCAAGTCGAGTTCGCAACGGATTCGCGACTACGAAAAGGTTTGCGACTTTGAAAAGGTTTGCGATCTTGGGAAGGATTCAAAGTCTGGTCGGAATTGTAATTCGATTTGAATATGTATAACTAAGCTTATCTGTTTAGAGTTAGTTATATGAGTCTAATACATTTATGTTATTGAGTCTGATACGTACTCATACGATTAGACTATAAATACCTTGTAATAGGTCTAGTTTAGATCATTGAATATTATTATAGCCTTGTATCATATATCTAGGTCATAGTTCCTTCGATGTAGCCAAGTGTGTCTAACGTTCGATGTGTAAAGCTCTTTGAAATAAAGAGTTGTGCAATTACTTTGAATTGTGTTTTCGATCATCCTCTGGATTTCGGCAATTCCTAGTAAGATCTCGTAATTCCGCATATTAGAATCTGAGTGAGTCTAGTGCGAAAACCAAGACTATGTCTCAAACGGATCAAGTTGGTATCAGAGTAACTTTCCTATCCTGTGGATGGTGAAGACCCGCCAGGGTTACAAAACCTCCAGCGAAACTCCAGGCGATCAATTGACGGTTCCTACAGCCACGTCTCCGACAATTTCTGACGATACTTCCGTTTAAGCTAACTTAGCCGAACAAGTGGTTAAGCTCTCCACTGACATGGAAACCGTGCTTGCTTGGATTAAGCAGTAGACCATGATTGTACCTCCTGAAGTAGGGAAGGTTATGGGTGTAAAGACTGGTGAAGACTTGCGCAAGGCAGACGAAAATGAAGACGAAGGCGAAGGCGACCACAAGACCGACGACCTCACCAACACCTCGTTAGCTGTTGGATCTTTTAAGATCGACGCTAAGATTGATATACCCATATATGATGGGGTGATCAATGCCGAGAAACTGGATTCTTGGATCGACCAGCTTGAGACTTACTTTGACTTGAAAGGGTTCAATAGCGCTCAAAAGGTGAAGTTCGCACCTTTGAAGACTTGGTGGAAGGCCCTTGTCGCCAGTGGTGGAGCTGACGATCTTGCGTGGGGTCAATTCAAACGACTTCTGCGACAAGAATTCTATCTGATGGGTTACCTTGAGGAGAGATGGGAACGTTAGCACAGATTGTACCAACAGTGCGACCAATCTGTCTAGGACTACATGACGGAGTTCCGGCGATAAGCAATAGTCCTTGGCATCTCACTTTCCGACACTCATACATTCAGAAAATACACGTCTGGACTTCAGAAGATAATCAGTGCTGAGCTAAGCCTATTCAGAGTTCAAGACATCTCGACCGCGAGCACGACTGCTTTGGCGATTGAGAAGAATAAGACCCGCAACGACAAGAACGTGAGGGAGATTTCAACCACGACAAACTCTAGAGAGGGTACCCATGATACGGGTAACACTTGTGAGCATTGTCATGTTGCTGGGCACACAAAAGAAAAGTGTTATAAACTTCATTCTGAACTGCGACCAGAAAGAACAAGGAGGGATGAACTAAGCACATGAACAGCTATGGTTACTTCTATTCTGCTCGCAGAGGACATCATCCAGTTGGATTCAGTTGAAAAGGCGGACACAACCTTGTCTCTAATGGCAATGCCGAAGGAGAAAGGTTTGGGTTCATCAATTGACCACAACCCGACAGAGGAATTGTTCACTGTTAATATACAGGTGAAGCACGAGGTGATCGCAGCCATCTTCGACCCCGGAAGCCAAAAGAATTTGGTCTCCTCCGGGTTGATTCGACTTGGTTTGAAGATGACTCATCATCCTCGACCATATCCTCTGGGATGGTTCACTTTCGACATTAATCAGCAAATCAAGAGTCAGTGTACTCTAAAGTTTGCAATATCTGCTTGTTAATCGACGAGGTTCAATGCGATGTTATCCCCATCGATATTTGCCAAGTGATTTTTCGAAGTCCGTTCTTGTATGATCGTGACGCCCATTATCACCGAAGAGCTCAAGAATACGACCTCACAAAGGATGGGACGAAATTCATCATCAGCAAAAACGACCACGTCTACACCAAGAACTTGTTGACAGCAAATCAGGCGAAACGGATTGTCAATGCATGTTCAAAGTGTGTGCTGAGCGTGATGCGTCTAGTTAGCCAAGAGGATTGTGCTGCATCGTGTATGGAAAGTAGTGGTTGTTTAGCGAACTTGCTGGAAGAAAACAACGCGCTATTCGCAGAGGTATATAGTCGATCACCACAACGACTAGTCGAAAATGACATGCAATTTGTCTCTACGACGTCACTATTCAAACTTCGCAATACTAGCTTTGGGATCGGTGATGGTATCAACCTCGACAAGGGGAAGGCTATCTGCGAGTGGCCAAGGCCACAATCCATGACAGAGGTGCCAAACTCCATGAGCGCCTATCCGTACATTCGATCTGTCGATTGTAGCATTGCTCATCGTGTGTTCGTTCCAAGGCTCCCAGTCGTTCTCTACATCTTCACAGTTGGTCACCAATGGGAGTTGGCTCCTTCTCAATAGGGGAGTCATGATCTGGGAGGATCTCAGGTCGTGTTCGCAACAGATTCGCGACCACGAAAAGGTTTACGACCTTGGGAAGGATTCAAACTCTGGTCGGAATTGTAATTCGATTCGAATATGTATAACTAAGTTTATCTGTTTAGGGTTGGTTAGTTATATGAGTCTAATACGTTTAGGTTATTGAATCTGATACGTACTCATACGATTAGACTATAAATACCTTGTAATAGCTCTAGTTTAGATCATCGAATATTATTACAGTCTTGGATCATATATCCAGTTCATAGTTCCTTCGACGTAGGCAAATGTGTCTAACGTTCAACGTGTAAAGCTCTCTTTGAAATAAAGAGTTGTGCAATTATTTTGAGCTGTGTTTTCGATCATTCTTTGGGTTTCGGTAATTCCGAGTAAGATCCCGTAATTCCGCATATTAGAATCTGGGCGAGTTTAGTGCGAAAACCAAGACTAGATCTCAAACGGATCAAAATTTCTATTATTTTTTTTTCTTTTGTTCCCTTCCTTGGTGTTTCTTCTTTTGATTTATTCTTCATTGGTATTTTCCCGGTAAAACATTAATATCTAATGCAGGGTTCGACTTGCAAGTGGTTTGAGAATAGCACATCAGCAGTTGGGTAACATCCAATTGGTTTCTCAGTATTTAACAATATTGGGTACATTAGCACTTCAACTACATGACACCGGACAAGCTAGGGAGATCTTGAAGTCATCATTGACCTTAGCTAAGACATTATATGACATTCCAACACAAATCTGGATCTTATCGGTATTCACAGGTATGCTGTAGAGGTTAAATGAACTCTTTAAAAAAAATGAAATTGTTATTGAAAACTGTGTACATTTCAGTTCATCTCAAAGGCTGGCCAAGCACGTGGAGCCTAGAGTGTATGCTGACTGCATATTAGTAGATATACAGGTTGATGCTAACTGATGTCTTCTTTCAGCTTTGTATAGGGAACTGGAAGAAAGGGGAAATGAGATGGAAAACTCTGAGTATGAAAGAAAGAAGGAAGATGACCTGCAGAGAAGACTTTCTGAAGCTCATGCTCATGTTTTTCACCAGGAGCTGGTATGATGCAGGGTTTACAGATCTTAAGTTAAATTTGTTGTCCTAGCTCCACTTCATCAACTTAGCATACAGTTACATGTGTTCCTTACTAGATAATTCCATATCTAAAACTATGTGCTTACCTAATTAGATGATATGTAGCTTAGTTCTACTGAAACGAGAATTGTGCACACATCAAATAAAAACCAACTATGGACAAGATTCCTTCAATTCTTGGAAGTTTGTGGACTAGATGTATCAGCACAAGAAGAAACCTGCAATTTGTAGTTGTGCAACTCTCGCTTAATTGACTTGTGTAAAGAATATTTCTGACTCAATTCCGAAGGGCCACTGGTACTAAGATTTCCATTCTAATGCCCAGTTCATGTTGGTTGGAAGAAAGCTGGTTAATTTTAGGTGAGAACCCTTCAAAACAATGAGTTACAATTTCACTTTTTTTTTTTCAAATAATAATATTATGAAACAATGTGTTTTTGTGAAACATCAATGTGAAAAGTGGTTAGAGTGAATGTTTATTGACTGTAAGTAGGTGTAATTCAGTAAAAAAAATTAAAAAAAATAGGTGTTTCTTTGCTTTGTTTTGCCAAATCCTTGCCCTTGTGTAAAAATTTCTCTCTTTAATGGACGGTAGAAGGTACCTACCTGTTTTTTTTTAAAAAAAGTCCCTATCACTTGTGGTGACCAGATTGATGTGGTTTATAGGGATGTCTGCTTTTGACCATTTATGAATTATGCCTGAAATGAAGGATCAGTTTGATGTTTGCATGAATAAGATATCTCCGTAGAGCTTACCATCACTAAATTCAAATTCCCTTGCAGGTAGAGAAATCAAGAATACATATTCAGCCACTGCATGAAGTGTCAATGAAGCAGGCAATGGCTGACCCAACAACAAAAGTTGATCTTGACATCCCAGAATCTGTTGGTCTGCCGACTCCTCAGCCATCGTCTTTCTCGTTGAGGCTGGGTGATACTAGTTCAGTAAGGCGCAGCAGTAGGAGGAGAGCGGTAGGGTAAATCTTCGCCATCAGTTGGGAGCCCTTCAAAATGGGTTTGTGACACCAGTATGGTGAGACTGCAGATAGTGGAAACCATGTAACTTTATGCAATTGTAAGGATTAGCTTCTTGTCTTTGTGATTAAAGCTGCAAATTTAGTTGATAGAGAGCATGTATTTGTCTGTGTAAAAAGCATGCTTTATTTTTTCGTATTTGTTAGTAATCAGATGCCAAAAAAAGGGACACTTGTAAGTGTGAATTAATGGATCGTGATACTAAATTTCGGGATTAGGGAATCCCAAGCAGCATGAAAATGACAAGTTGTGCAAGTTGTGACATAATGGTGTAGATTTGGTGCCGTAACATATAGACCTGAGTTGTAATCATTGTGTTGTGTTGTAACAGGAGTGGTTTTATAAGAATTTTTTTTATGAACAACCCATTAAAAAAAGAATTTCAAAATTAATCCGAAATTTTTAAAAATATCAGAAATAACTTTTAATCATGAGTTCCGTTCGTGACTAGATTTTAGTTACGAATTGGGCCCATGATTGATTAGTTGGCACGATTCGTATGAATCGCTAGTTCAGAATCGCGTCACGTAGATTTTCAGTCGAGTATCTGGTTTGTAATTGAAACTCATAATGTTTCAGTTGTGTGCTTGGCTCGCGATTGAAAATAATTTTGATAGGGTTTTTATTTTGTTTCTGGAGATTGGAAGTTAGGGTTTTTTTTTTGTTTCTGAATATTAATTGATATGTTTTTTTGGGTTAAAAATAGGTAGTAAAACGAAACTATTCGTCCCAGACCGTAGATTGTAGGGTCATAACAAATTCCTAGGATGAAGGGGAAAATACACTAAACCTTAGAGTGAAGCGAAAAATTTTAGGCTCCTAAAAAAAAAATTGTTAGTACGAAGACTAACAAAAATTTTAAACCTAGTGTCGGCTGAAAAATCTTAAGGTGATACACCAAATCTTAAATCGTAGAATTCACTTCAAAAATCTTAAACCCTAGGGTAAACCGGGAAATCTAAGGATGAAATAAAAATTCATACATTCATACCAGACAATACAAAAAATCCTAACCCTAGTGTGAACTAGAAAAACTGAGGGTAATATAAAAAAAAATCTAAATTCGTAACAGACTCTGGAATATTTTACAAAATTTAGGGTGAAACAGAAAATTCTAAGATGACACAAATTATCTTAAAATTATGCCCTATCATTGCACAAAACTATCTGTCCTACATCCTAGAGTGAAACTAAAAATTAAATTTTTACCTATTCTAAATCCTAAGGTGATACAAAAATTAAAGTTCTAATTATCTGTAACCATAGAATAAAATAAATAATTAAATCTAAATATTATCTTCGAGTTAACAAATATACACCTCAATGATCAAATAATCATAAAAAAAATGGTACGTTAAGAATTGACGAAAACTTGCTCCTCTTTTTTTTTTTCCTTTTCTTTTCCCTTATCTTCTCTTTATCCCTTCTCTTCTTTTTTTTCCTTCTCTCCGTGCTGTTTTTTTACCGCGGCTGAGTTGAATTACTGAAAATGACTTTTACTGCCGATGTGAGGACTTATATATTACTTTTAGTCGCATACCCAGCTTGCAATTGAAACATTACAAGTTTTAGCCGCGAGGCGGATACCCAGTGGTGTATATGGGCTGTGCCAACTAATCAGTCGCGGGTCCAATTCACGACTGAAATTCCGTTGCGAATGGGGGCTCACGATTGAGGCTAATTTTGATATTTTTAAAAGTTTTGGATTAATTTTAAAATTCTTTTGTTTTAATGGGTTATTCAGAAAAAAAATTCGTTTTATAATAGGGTGATAGTAGATGATGTGATAGTGCTGAAGGTAGCTAGTTTGATGATTAATAGTCTCAAATTTTTTTTTTTTGTTAAACTGAAGGGCAAAGCAAAGTTGGTTGTGAAGAGACCAAGCCTGTGGATATGGCAGGAAAAGTTAACTAAAGTAATGGCCTAAAAACAAAAACATGGTTTGTCATAGGAAAAAAAAGGAATATACATGGCCAATATAAGGATGCATGCTTGTATTAACCTTTTCAGAATGGTAGTAACATTCAAGATGACACTCTTGTGTCCATTCTGAAAGTGTCAATTCTTTGTTATTTAGGATATGTTTGGTTTGCAGTCCGGATCACGGTTTGGAAATTATTGTTGACTAAGTTCCAGGTCAATATCGTTTTCCTGGAATTTTTTTTATGAATAACCCAATAAAAAAAACTTTAAAACTAACCCAAAACTTTAAAGAACTACAAAACTAATCTTCAGTCCCGAGACAGTCCACGCAATTGAGCTTCCCTCACCGGTAACGCCACCATCTTTTGGTTCACCTGGTTGTTGCATTTCCTTTAACGTACTCTTGTCCAACGACTTCCATATATCTGAGAACTTCGACTCTTGGTTCTGCTTGGCAAGCCGTTTGAACACTTGCATTAAGCGTCTACTCTTGCAATGAGTGTGAAAATTCGCGCCAAGATGACGAGAGCACCAGCAACTCTGCAAGTCATCCCAACTCAGCGATGAATCCACTCCCAATTGCATGTACTCGATCGCATTCAGCATTCCTGTGTTTCAATCGTGAATTAAGCACACGCACTCCCGATCTTTGACGACCTCATTCTTCAGTTTGCTCAAGAATCACAGTCAACTGCTGTAATTCTTACCCTCGACCACTGCATATGCTATGGGGAGAAGCTGGTCGTTGGCATCAGCTGCCACAGTAGTCAGTAGAATACCCTGGTATTTTCCCGTTAAAAATGTTCCGTCAATACAAAGCACGGGTTTCATGTATCTAAACGATGCAACGCACTGCTGGAATGCCCAGAAAAATCTCCACAGTACCACGCATCTAGGAATCACAACACCCTTTGAGCTGATTGCCGACTTATTTTAATGATCTTTTTGAGAAAAATGTTTCAATAGATTTGTTTGTTCAAAAAATTTAATTTGAGTTTTTCATTGGAAAAAAATAGCCATAGAAGAATTTAGATGTTTGATAATATGATTGTTGGAGAATATAGCTATTAAAGAACATAGCTGTTTGATAATATGTCTGTTGAAGAATCTAACCATTGGAGAATATGACCGTTGGAGAATATAATATGAAAATTAGAACATATATATAGCCATTGGAGAATATATAAATCTCCATTTTTCAACCTCATTCACCAAACATTGCGAATTTTTTGTAAGGGGTGATGGTGAGAACAACAGATAAATTTGCCTATATACCAAAAAAATGAAAATTTTTCCCATAATAAGGGGATGGTGGAAATGAATGGGTTTGTGGTGTATAGGGAGGGTAATTTCATGGATATGGTGGCTCAAAAAAATTTGGTTGCATTTGACTGTCGGGATATTCGATGTATTCACAAGGAGAATGAGAAGAACAAAGCTAGTTTAGGAAACAATCGGGCGGATTAGAATATATATGAGGTTTTTTAAAAAAAATTAGGAAGAAGTTGGTGTGGGTTTGGAGTTAGATTGGTAAGTATTAATGAGCCAAGGTCATTGTATTTATAGAGGAGAGGATGTAAAATTTTCCCAAAATTTTTTGAATTTTTTTTGAGTTTTGCTATTTTTATGAATTTTTAGGTAAAAAATAATAATAAATTAGCTCAATGGCTATTTCCAACACCTGTATTTTCAACAACTATTTTTGTGCCATTGACATATGGCTTCTACAGGAAAATAATCTCCAACAGCTAGTTTCATTAAATATAAAATTTATTGGCTGATTGGTGGGCAATAGAGCACCACACCCAGCTACTAATCATTGTGGGTGAGACCACCTCGAGGGAGAAAATAGCTTTTTCAATTTAATACAACGGCTATTTTTTGTTCTATATTACTGACATGCGGGGCCATGCAATAGAGGACCCACCTGTCGGTGAGTAGGGGCCAAGAGCAGGCGTGTGGCTAGTAGAGCGAGGCAAGCGGACCCACAATGATTACGCGTTTTGTGGGGCCTTTTCACCTCGCTTTGCGCTACAGACACGCTTAACCACCCCTAAGATTGACTGGTGGACCCCCTTTTTCCTGGCCCTACATGTCATTGAACATTTTTCGCAAGTGATGATGCATGTAGACGAGCCTGCTAACCACTTTGCATCATGTCGTGTTGCGCTCCAATGACGCGGCTAGGCTCAATTGTGATTGATGACCAATGGTTGCTCTCCTGCATGCCACCCATGTCCCACCGTGCCATGATCGCGCTAAGTACACGTCTAGCCGCGCCGATACACGAGAGCTGATGGCAAGCTGTTGGAGACAACCTAACTTGATGTGGTCGTGTGTGTTGTGGGAGGAAGAATGTGTTTAAATCGATGTGAGGGTGTTTTTGTGTGTGTGTGTGTGTGTGTGTTAATTGATGGTCTGGGGAGGACATGGGCTTCTTGTCACCTATACATGGCTGTAAAGGGAGGACAAAAACAAAAAATTTAAAAGGAAAAAATTGAGAGAGAAATACATAGAATTATTTTAAATATGTCATTAAAATAATCACATCTCAAAATTAGCCCAAAGCAAAGAAAATTTTCAAAAGTAGCCTTCAGTCAGTCGAACTGTGGGTGACTTAACTTCTGTTGTTGAGTTGGCCCTCAACTAAACGCATGGCACAAAGAGAATTGTGTTGCTGGCCCAACCCACGTCACATAGGATTTCAGTTGCTCATATGTTCAACGATTGAATGTAGTGCACTTTTCAGTTGCGCTGCCCTGTAGTGACTGAAACTCATATATAAGCGGTCCAGTGGCCTTCAGCTTCTCAGTCGCTTATTTGAACCCTAGCCGCAAAACTGAGAGAAAAAAAAGAAGGAAGAGAAATCAAGAAAGAGAAGAGGAAAGAAAGGAAGAGAGAAAGTAGAGAAGGAAAGAAAGGAAAAAAGAGAGGAAGAAAGGAAGAAAAAAAAGAGGAAGGCATTTTTCAGAACGCAGATTTCATCGTCTATTCATCATTTCTTTTGGTAAAAATTACTAAACATATAGATGATAGAAAATTTTAAATTTTCACACCATCTTAGGTCTTTTGGACAGGTAGAAATTTAATTTTTCTGGATGCACCCTAGAGTTTTAGGACAGGTAGAAATTTGATTTTTCGCACCACCTTAGGGTTTCAGGAGAGGTAGAAATTTTTCAGTTTGCACCCTGGTGTTTTTGGCTTGTACTCTATGTAGAAATTTAATTTTTCAACTTCCACCCTAGGGTTTTAAGACAAGTAGAAAATTATTTTTTCAGCTTGTACTTTAGGATTTTAGGTACAAATTCTTTGGCTTTCACTCTAGGGTTTTTGGGTTGCACCATACGTAGAAATTTAATTTTTTGATTTGCACGTTAGGGTTTTAGAACAAGTAGAAATTTAATTTTTCACATCATCCTAGGGCTTAGGACAAGCAAAAATTTTCTGTGGGTTTCACATCAAACAATTTCGCATGAACCTAGTTTTGTGTCAACCTAACATCGTATCACCCTAGTGACTTATTTAGAGATATTTATTGGACATCTTGGTTATTATGTAATTATTAGTCATATTGTTATTGTTTAGAACTAACTCTGAGAATTCATTGACTAGGTTATGGTGCAATCCGATATGATTTGTATCTATTACGGGGACGGTTTAGTTCGTAATGGATCAAATGGTTATGATCTTAGTGGTTGTACGTGTGTATATGGTCAAATTTTAGAACCACCATCAATGTCTTTTAAGGATATAGAAATGTGGGTGATAGAGTTATTACGACTTAATTCTGCCACAAACAGTATTATGTTGGAAGATCTATTGTCTGAAGGAAATTGTTAGATTCTAAAAATATTGAAAGGTAACAAGTCAGGGGGGTTCACTTCTCAAGATTTTGAAAAACCTTGTACATGGAATAAGTGTGTTCATACTTTATGCGTAAATTTTTGCCATTGTCAGTTCTAAAGGTAGCCATTTGATAGTAGGGGAAGACAATACAACATTTGTCGATAATAGTTTGGGGTTGAATGCCAATGGTAGTGTAGGGGCTAGTTACAGTGAAGCCATGCAAGCTCTTAGCACTATACCTCGAAATGTTTTCTGTAATCGTCAAATAGACTTAGCGAATGATTTACCTGAGATAGAAGAGAATTTTAATGAGGACGAATATAATAATCCATCAGATATGTATGACTCTCCCGAGAAACCATTAGAAGAGCATGGCCCTATAAGTGAATGGACCGACTCTTTAAGACTTCTCTTAGCTGTGGTTCTTGAAGATTTAAACTCAAGATGTTCTTATAATGAAAGCACCATACAACTTGGATAGTTATTCTGAAGCAAAAAAGATGCTAAAAGAACTATCACCACATGAGTTGTTTCACTTAATCAGCCATTTCAGGTTGTTAAGTCAAATCCTGACTTATGGGCTATAAAGTGTTTAGTTGATAACTGCCTGTGGTACGTCCGTGTGACATGTCCAAAAGATGAGCCTTCCTTCCAGGTGACTAGAGTGGCAGATCACAGATATCTGGAGGAGTGCATGTTGCCGCATCATAGAAATAGTAAGTCCACTTTTGTTGGTAGTATAACATTGTCGATTGTGTAGGAAAATACTGCAATGCCACTGAAAGAAATTCCGCACATGTGGCAGAAAAGTATGGGTACAAAATAAATTGTGGAAAGTCGTGGAGGACCAAGTAGAAGGCGTTAGAGGAGCTGTTTGATACATTTGTAGAGGCATACAAATTTGTACGTAGGCTGCTTCAATGCATTGTTGAAGTCAATCCAGGCTTTGTAATTGAAATTATAGATACCCGGTAGTGTGCTCAGATGATGTTTTCATACCTGACTGCATGGTACTGAGGTAATTCTTTTAGGCTTTCCAGTAGTGTATTACCTTATTTAGGTACATGAGACTTGTGCTTTGCATCGATAGCACATTCTTGAGGGGGGGGGGGGGGGGGGGGGAAATACAAGGGTACTCTAATGACTGCCATCGAAATCGATGCCAACAATCAACTTCCTATAGCATATGCAATTGTTAAGGGAGAGAACTATAGTAGCTGGTTGTGGTTTCTAGGCAAATTGAAGAATGAGGTAGTGAAGGATTGTGAGAGTGTATGCTTAATTCATGATCAAAATAGAGAAACTAAGGATTTGCAGAGTCGGTGGTGCTCTTGTCATCGTGGGAATTTTCATACTCATTTTAAGAGCAAGCGCTTGATGTAGATATTCAAAAATCTTGTAAAGCAAAATCAAGAGCTGAAATTTGTAAGTATTTGGAAGGTTTTGGAAGAGAGTACGTTGAAGCAGAATCAGGAGCATAGTGAATCGGAAGAAGGTGTCGATAACAATGATGGAAGCAATAGGAGGCATATGAGTTCACTACTATAGAAATGTTGAGTACTGACGGTTCCTAAATGTCTGTACTAATGATTCTCCAACCACTAATGATCGGCATGATAGAACAAGTCTAGCACTACTCTAACAGTTCGAAATAGTCAGTAGAACAACTATATTCTAACAATTACTAATTAAGAACCGATAGAATAATATAGCATATTATAACGGTTACTAATTAAAACCGATAGAATAATATACTACATTCTACTACTGAACTGTTAGAATATCTCACGAACATCAATGAGGGCATCTACTGTCCGGAGCATTAGTCGTCCCAATATAATAGGTATAGCAATATCTTCATCCATATCAAAAACGACAAAATCAACTGGAAGATAAAATTTACTGACTTGGATAGGCACATCTTCTAGGATTCCTTCCAGATGCTTCACTGATTGATTGGCAAGCTGCAGAACCATGCGGGTGGATTTAATCGCACCCATGCTCAAACGTTGTGCAATGGTGAGAGGCATTACACTAACGCTCCCACCTAGGTCGCAAAGAGCTCAATTTATGTGTACCATACCTATGTTGCAAGGGATGGAGAAGCTCCCTTGATCCCGTAGCTTTGCCGACATCCTGTTATCAAAGCACTAAAATTCTCAGACAAAGCAATAGTTTGAAATTTACTCAAATCTCTCTTTTTAGTAAGAATGTCTTTCAAGAATTTTCCATAATAAGGCATTTGATTTGCTAAATCAGTAAAAGGCACTCTCACATTAAGCTTTCTCAAAATTTCCACAAACTTTTCAAATTGCTTATTGAGTTTCGCTTTTACATACCTTCCCTAGAAAGGTGGAGTTGGATTATAAATATGTGTTACCTGATTTTTCCACTTTCCTTTTCTTTTGGTTTGGCTTCCCTGTCATCATCCTTTGCCGACGGTAATGGTACTTCCTCGATTTCGCTTGCCGGTGCTGGTTCAGTTGGTGGTGTTTGTTTTAGTAGCTTTGTTCCACTCCTTAAGATCACTGCATTAGAAACAAGAGGGTTAGAACAAGCTATGGAATTAATTTGTTCAGAATTGCGAGGATTGATAGGTTGAGAAGGAAGAGGGTTATCGTTTTTCGGTGCAGGATTCACCAATTGTGCCATTTGAGTCTCTAGCATGCGGACATGTGTTGATATGGAGTCTATCTTTTGGCTCATGGACATCTTCTCTTTCTCTTGATTTGCTAGAAAGTTCTCTAGCATGCGCTCCATGTTCGACTGCTCGGGTTGTCGTTGGTGTGGCAGTCGATAAGGTTGCTAATTTTGTGGTTAGAACGGTGACCTTTGAGCTTGATATGGGGAATTTTGTTGATGTAGTTACTGCTGTCCAAAATTTGGTTGTTCACATTCAGATTGCTGATTTTGTCCTGACCATACAAAGTTTTGATTGTTGCACCATCAAGAGTTATATGAGTTAGGAACAGTATTACCTTGCCGTTGTTGCATACCCTGAAAAGCATTTGCCTGCTCCATGGATGGGTTAAATTGGCATTCATGGCCATAGTGGCCTTGTATGCCACACAGTCCACATATAGGTGTAATAGCATTAACAGATGAAGTAGCAGATGATCCAAGACTAGACAATTTATTGGTTAGAAATGCTACCTGTTCAGCTAGTTGCGACATTACACTTATATCCATGATGCAGACATTTGAGTTGCAAGTCCTTGAACCGTTCCCAAACGTCGTAAAGTGATTTACTTACCTGTTGAGAAAAAGATGCAATCTGGTTGTGAATATAAACATTTTTAATAGGAGGGAAAAACTTACTAAGAAAAGCTTGTGAGAGTTCGTCCCCATGTAGTGATCGACACAGGAGGAAGAGTGTATTGTCATGCCCTTGCCTTCTCGCGAAGCGAAAAAGGAAAGAGCCTCAAACAAAGTGCATGATGTGTTACTCCATGAATTTTGAAAGTATCACAATGCTCAAGAAACATGTGCAGACGTAAAGATGGATCTTCAACAGGAAGACCGCTGAACTGATTTTGTTGAACCAAATTCAAAAGCACAGGTTTTATTTCAAAATTATTTGATTCAATCAGTGGTTTAAAAATACCTGATTGCAACCCCATGCTGAGAGAGATTGCATAATCCTTGAGTCTCTTTTGGTCCTTCATTGATGGTTGTTCTTTGATGTCTTCAAAAGTTTGTGAATTTTCCTCCAATCTTACCTGCCTTGCCTCGTATTGAACTCGACGTGCTATTTTGACAGGTTTGTCCAAGCTATCCAGATTTGCACTACTTCCCTGAAAGTTAGTGGTGCAAAGAAAAAAACAAAAAGAAAAATAAAAATAGAAGCAAGATTGAGAAGTGAGACTGACTTATATCAGCGAAAATTAATCTAAAAATATAAATTATCGTTGTTCTTCGGCAACGGTGCCAAAAACTTGATCGCACCTAAAATAGTGGGATTGTGTAATAACCGCAAGTCAATGGTTGAACATTGAGCACTTGAGGGTCGAATTCCACAAGAAACAAGCATATTCGTCTTTCTAGTTTAATAGATCTCTGTTCGAGACTTCAACCTATCCACTTGTTTGAGGGTGATATGCCAAAGCAGCTTTATGAATAACCCCATATTTTCAACAATTTTTGAAATTGGTAATTAGTGAAATGCGCACAAAATCGGGGAAAGATGACTATTTTGAAAAAATTAATTACATGTTTTGATTCATTTGTTGGTGTTACAACAACCTCTATCCACTTTGAAACATAATCAATCGCAACTAAGATGTAAGAGTTGCCCATAGAAGATGAAAAAGGTCCCATATAATATATTCCCCATACATCAAAAAATCAATTTCAAGAATGTTTGTTAAGAGCATTTCATGTCTTTTGCTCAAATTTCTAGAACGTTAGCAAGGATCTCATTTTTTCACAAAGTTATAAGCATCTTTAAATAAAGAAGGCCAAAACAAACTTGATTGTAATATCTTTGCAGCTGTTTTTGAAGCTCCGGCGTGTCCACCACATAGAGATGAATAACAATGTTCAAGAACACTTTGGCTCACATGGTCAAGCACGCATTTTTGAAAGATGTTGTCAACTCTCCTTTTGAAAAGGTTCGGATCATCCTAGTAGTAGCATCAGATGTCGTGGAGGAAGCGCTTGTGTTGTCTATATGTCAACCCTGGAGGAAGTTCATGGTTAAATAAAATAATTTGCGTAACAGCACACTATGGTTCTTGTTGAATCAAGTAAAGGTGCTCGTCGGGTGAAGCATCACTAATGTGAACGTCAGTGGTGTCCGTGAAGAGTCGTGAAAGATGATCGGAAATGATGTTCTCAGCACCTTTCTTATCTTTGATTTTAAATGAAATTCCTACAATAGTAGCATCCATCGTGCGAGTCGTGGCTTGGTTTCTATCTTGGTCAAAAGATACTTAAGAGTAGCATGATTAGTATGCACAATAACTTTTGAACTAATCAAATATGGACGAAATTTATTTAGGGCATATACTACAGCAAGTAATTCTTTTTTAGTCATCCAAAATTTTGCTTACATAGTATATATTATGCAAAACTTTATTTCTTTTTTGCCCTAGAACAACACCACTTGCATAAAAACTAGCATCACACATCAATTCAAAAGATTCCTTCCAATTTGGAGGTTGTATGATGAGAGTAGTAGTTAATGCATGTTTCACTTGATTAAAGGCATCAAGACATTTTTCATCAAAATCGAATGGCTCATCTTTACCAAGCAATTGAGTGAGAGGTTTAGCAGTTTTGGAAAAATCTTTAATGAAACGACGGGAAAAACCCGCATGTCCCAAGAAACTGTGTATGCCATTCATGTTGGTTGGTGGTGGAAGACTTGCTATGACATCGATCTTTGCCTCGTCGACTTCAATCCCTTGGTAAGAAATTACGTGGCCAAGTACCACACCTTCTTGAACCATAAATTGGTACTTTTCTCAATTAAGCACAAGGTTAACTTCTTCGCACCTGCATAAGACTCGACAAAGATTATGTAGACAAGCATCGAAAGAGGAACCATAAACGCTAAAATCATCCATGAAAACTTCCTTTATTTCCTCAATTAAATCCGAAAGGTGGCCATCATAAATCTTTAAAAGGTAGCCGACGCGTCACATAGCCCAAACGGCCTTTGGTGATAAGTAAAAGTACCGAAAGGACATGTAAACATTGTCTTATCTTGATCATCGGGATGAATTGGGATTTGAAAGAACCCCGAATACCCGTCAAGAAAACAAAAATATGAATGTTTGGCCAATATTTCCAACATTTGACCAATGAAAGGTAAGGAAAAGTGATCCATCCTAGTGACGCTATTCAATTTGCAATAATCAATACACATGCGCCATTCAGTAACAAGTCTAGTGGGGATCAATTCATTATTAGTATTCTTAACCACAGTCATGCCTCTTTTCTTTGGAACCACATGAACAGGACTAATCCAATTACTATCAAAAATAGGATATATGATACCCGCATCTAGTAATTTAGAAATTTCAGCTTTAATAGTTTCCATCAAGTTAGGGTTTAGTCTACGTTGATGCTCAACAGAGGTTTTAGTTTAATCAGCTAGAAAGATCCTATGCATGCAAATTTCAGGGCTAATCCCTTTGATATCATCAATTAAATAACTTAGAGCATTGCAATGCATACAAAGTAAAGAAATCAAATTTCTAGTTGTGAATTGGTCAAGCTTGCATTAACAATAACATGTTACATCTCATCATCATCCAAAAATACATATTTTAGTGAGGAATGAAGAGTTTTAAGCGTAGGTTTACTTATCTTTTGCTTATCTGTGACGTTGGAGTCAGAGATGTCCTCTTTGGATGATTCTTTTGTTGATTCATCTTCATTTTGTTTGTCTTCTTCGCTGCTGTCTGTTTTTTTGTTTTCGAATATTTCATCTGTTTCTTCTTCTAAAGTGAGTCGAAGTGGTGACTTCTCTTCTAGAACTTCTTCTAGATCGTCCACACTGCAAAGTTTTTTCTCATACATAGGGCAGTTAACAAGATTAGACATTTCAAACAAAATTTTCTCCTCCCCTATGCGAAAAGTAATTCGTCCCTCACGAACATCAATGAGGGCACCTGCTGTATGGAGCATTGGTCGTCCCAATATAATAGGTATAGCAACATCTTCATCCATATCAAGAATGACAAAATCAACTGGAAGATAAAATTTACTAACTTGAAGAGATACATCTTCCAGAATTCCTTCCGGATGCTTCACCGAGCGATTGGCAAGTTGCAGAACCATGCGTGTAGACTTGATCTCACACATGCTCAAACGTTGTGCGATGGTAAGAGGCATTAGAGGCATCACACTTACGCTTGCACCTATGTTTCAAAGAGCTCGATTGATATGTACCATACTTATGTTACAAGGATTGGAGAAGCTCCCTTGATCCTGCATCTTTGCCAGCATCTTGTTCTGAACCAAAGCACTACAATTCTCGGTCAAAGTAACAATTTGAAGTTCACTCAAATCCCTCTTTTTGGTAAGTATATCTTTCAAGAATTTTTCATAAGAAGGAATTTGAGTTACTAAGTAAAAGGTACAGTAACGTTAAGATTTCTCAAGATTTCCATAAACTTTTCAAATTACTTATCGAGATTCGCTTTAACATACCTTCCTGGGAAAGGTGGAGTTGGATTATAAACACGTATTACCTGGTTTTCTCCACTTTCCTTTTCTTTTGGTTTGGCGACCTTGTCTTCATCCTCTGCCGGTGGTAATGGTACTTCCTTTATTTTGCTGGCCGGTGAAGGTATGGTTGTTGGTGTTTGTTCCAGTAGCTTCGTTCCACTCCTTAGAATTACTGCAATAGAAATTACAGGGTCAGAACAAACTATAGAATTAATTTGTTCATAATTGTGAGAATTGATTGGTTGAGAAGGAAGAGGGTTATCATTTTTCGGTGCAAGATTCACTAATTGTGCGATTTGAGTCTCGAGCATGCGTACGTGACTCGATATGGAGTCTATCTTTTAGCTCATGGGCGTCTTCTCTTTCTCTTGATTTGCTAGAAAGTTCTCTAGCACGCGCTCCATGTTCGATTGCTCGGGTTGTCGTTGGTGTGGCGATCAATAAGAATGCTGAATTTGTTGTTGGTACGGTGGCCTTTGTGCTTGATGTGGGGGGTTTTGTTGGTGTAGTTGCTGCTGTCCAAAACTTTGTTATTGACGTTGCGGTTGCTGATTTTGTCTTGACCATGCTAAATTTTGATTGTTGCGCCATCCAGAGTTATAAGAGTTAGGAAGGCATTATCTTGCCATTGTTGCATACCCTGAAAAGCGTTTGCCTACTCCATGGATGGATTAAGTTGGCATTCATGACCATAGTGGTCTTGTATGCCGCACAATTCACATACATGAGTAATTGCATTAACATATGAGAAGTGTTCGGCTAATTGCGACATTATACTTACATCCATGTTGTTGGTCGGAGTTTGTTGAGCAGCCTATTTGGTTCCCCATTGTGTGTAGTTTTGAGTTAAACCTTCGATGAGGTCGTATGCTTCGTTTACACTTTTGTTCACCAGTGCGCCACCGGCTGCGGCATCTACGGCCATTCGCGCATTATAGTTCAGCCCGCTATAAAATGTTTGAACTTCATGCCACTTTTCTAGTCTGTAATGCGGACATTTGGTCAACAAGTCCTTGTACCATTCCCAAGTGTCATAAACAGATGCAATTTGGTTGCCATATGAACAATTTTATCAGGAGGGAAAAACTTACCAAGAAAAGCTTGTGAGAGTTTGTCCCATGTAGTGATTGATACATGAGGAAGAGTGTATAGCCATGCCCTCGCCTTCTCACGCAGCGAGAAAGGAAAGAGTCTCAAACGAACTGCATCTTGTGTTACTCCATGAATCTTGAAAGTATTACAATGCTCAAGAAACATGTGCAAATATAAAGATGGATCTTTAGCGGGAAGATCGCTGAATTGATTTTGCGAAACCAAATTCAAAAGTGTAGGTTTTATTTCAAAGTTATTTGATTCAATTGATGGTCTAAGAATATATGATTGCAACCCCATGCTGAGCGGGATTTCATCATCCTTGAGTCTCTTTTGATCCTCCATTGCTGATTGTTCTTTGTTCTCTTAAAAAGTTTGTTGCGAATTTTCCTCCGATCTTACCTGTCTTGCCTCGTACCGAAGTCGGTGCGCGGTTTTGACAGTTTTGTCCGAGCTATCCAAATTTGCACTACTATCCTGAAAGGTTGGTGGTGCACAAAAGAAGAAAAATAAAAAGAAAATTAGAAGCAAGATTGAGAAGTGAGATTGAGTTATATCAGTGAAAATTAATCTAAAAAGATGAATTACCGTTATTCCCTAGCAACGGCGCCAAAAACATGATTGCACCGCACGAGGTCGTCGCGCAGCGGATGTGTGTACTAATAACCGCAAATGAACAGTTGAGCGTTGAGTACTTGAGGGTCGAATTCCACGAGGAACAAGCGTATTCGCCTTTTAGGTTAATGGATCACTGATTAAATCTGAACGATTTGGGGGGTTTTTTTTTCTACTACTAAAACTATTAATCTAGGGTTTTAAAGCAGTAAAGAGTAAGTATGAAATTTAGGGTTTGTAAAGTAGGAATGAAAATCTAGGGTTTCGGGACTTCCATAAACATCTGACGTAATTCTATCCAAAGTCCGAGGATTGCAAGTTAATTTCAATAATTTTCCAAGACAGACTAAGTTGCCAGCACGGTCGCTGGTACAACGGTCATAGGATCCCGCGTCAAAATGCTAAGGACTCAAGAATTCCCCTAAATTCCTGCTAAGGCTCAGTATTACGTCTGTTCCCGAAACTAGAATTTAGGGTTTAGAGGATGAAAACATCTGGAAATAACTCCAAAACTTGAGATCAAGACTGAGGAAGAATCACGTCTTCTGGATTATGTTATCCCTAACCCTAGTAGGGAACTACTCGCAAAAAGTCATAATAATGCAGAAATAACAATAAGAATTAAATAAAAACTTGATTGCTTGAGAATTGAGTTTGGCGTCCTTGCCGACTTCCAAAGTAGGAAAAATAGAGAATGAGACTCTACTAAGGCAAAAAGTAAACTAAACTAAACTAAAACCCTAAAAAGTAGCATGTCTAATTAAGCCAAAAGCTTCTCTATTTCTAACTCATAGATAAACATGCCCAAAAATAACTCCTTGACGTGTAGGCTACAAAGTTTGACTTCAAATAGTGTGAGAACGAACAAATCTGAGTCAAAAAGATTCGACCAGTTCTGATCAAACCCGTCCAAAACCGACCAAATCTGACCAGTTCTGATCAAACCCAACCAAATTCGACCAGTCCTGATCAAACATGACCAAAACCAAACAAATCCAACCAATAAAGGCCTCCGAAATTGAGTCGAACACGACCAGTGACACATGGCACGATCTTGGCAAACACGTGTCGCAAGCAAACAGCCAAGCGGTTGTCATGGTCAATCGAGACTCTTTTCGACCATGTGCTCGTGTTCGATCAAATGTATTTCAAGCAGGTGTCTTTGTATTCGAGTACAACTCCTTTTTGTCCTGATGTGTTCGAATAGGGCTTCTCCTCGCCTAAGTGTACTCGACCATGTGTTTTTGACCGAAGAGTATTCGACCAGGCCCTTTGCTATCCAGTTTTGATTTCTTGGTTGAATTGGGCCAAAATGAGGTCGAAATCTTCTCAAATTTGGTAGGTTTGGTCCCTAAAACATGTCAAACACAACCATGAAAGCAATTTGTAAAAATAATATAAAATTAAGCATAAAATGTCACATCAAAGGAGTTTTAAGCATGATTTTTCATATTTTTGATACTAAACTTAAGGTAAATGTTACCAATTTAGCACTTATCAGTAGGCATAGGTGCTTTACCTTGGTAAAATTTTTCCATGCGCTTTAACCAGTTTCAACAATTCTTGAGGTCTTGTCCCAGAACACCATGCAACGGACACCACTTCTTGCTCCCCTGCAGGTTAGTCTGTTTTTCCATGTGCTCGCTGTTGCATCCACCAGAAGGAGTTTTATTATTCTTGTATGGAACTTTGTTACCTTTATCATGTGGTTGCTTTTCCATGCTTGCGACCTCTCGAGAGCAGTTTGTTTCATCCTTTTTCGCCTTTTTGTTCTTCCCGCCCATAGATGATCCAGATTTCTTGTTATAATTCTCTTTCCTTTCAGAGTCTAGACCATGTTGGGGTGGTAAATCACCCTTATCAACCATTATATTCCACTCCACTGCTTTAGTGGCGTCAGAATATTGATCAGTCATGTCAAACAGTTCTGACACTGATCTTGGTGGAGAATGCTGAGATCCTCCATGAATCTTCGGTATCGAACGCCATGTTTAAAGGTTCTAATTACCAAATTGTCAAAGATGTTGGGGATAGTATTTCTCACCCCCACAAACCCTTCGCAAACTGTCAGAGAGTCTCACTTAAGGTCTACTGTAAACAATGAAGACATCTTCCTTGCCATGTTTTTTGTAGCAATTTTGGAAATTGCTAAGGATAGCATCACATAATATTTCCCAATTGTAGATGGATCCCTCTGGTTGGTTGAAAAGCTAGGTTTGTGCCGGACCTTCAAGGACCGTTGGCAAATAATTTGCCATCACTTTTTCATTTCGGCCTGCCGTTTGGATAGCAATGACATAGATTTGGAGAAATTCGGAGGGGTTTTGCGTCCCATCGAATCGCTCAATCATGCCTGGCTTAAATTTGTCAGGCCAGACTACTGCTCGCAATCCTAGTGAAAAAGTCTTGCAACCAACATATGTAATATGTGATTATCGATCATCACGACTATTTCACGGTCATGGGAAGAGTAAGCATAAGGAACCTCACAGCAGGGTCCCAAGCGAGAGCATACTTGCTCATGATCGTGGCCACAAGAACATTCAGCCCTTTGGACTTTGTCATGACCACGACGAGGTTGTGTAACTCGAGCATGGTTGTGTTGCCCCGGCTATAGTAAGTACTATCCTCTTCCCGAGAATAAGTCACTGATCGCGATGAGACAGTTGGAGTTACATCTGATGCTACTCCATCAAGATTGTCTGCAAGGAATCTTATAAATGTTATCCCATCGTCATTTGTAAAGCCAGTAGGAGGGTTGCGGAGTGCCTCCGCTATCACACGGATGCGCTCCTATGTACTTCTTATGGGAGCCAGGGCAGCCTTCGCCATTATCTCCTCAACCATTAGGGAGCGCTCTAGATCTGTGACTGGCGATTGATCGCGCCTACATCCACTAGGATGTCGTTGGAGAGACATTCTAGGGCCGAGGTCACGAACAGCGGTGTCATGGAGACGTTGAGCAAGGCACAAAGTTTCCTCTGTGGTCTTGAAAACTTCTTCCCCTCGTTGTCCGCGAGCTTCATCCTCTTGTTGTTTGCGGTCCCCCTCTCCCCTAGCAAGTCATTGCTCTGGGGTCTCCTCAGAAAGTCCAGCGACTTCCCGTGGAGCCGACACCACAGACAGAGAAAACATCTCCTCTTTGTCCAAGTCACACTCAAAGTCAAAAAGGGAATGCAAATTGTCTGGAGCAGGTTCTTCTAGACCCAACGAACGGTAATCGCTGGGGTCATCCATATTTGATGCAGAAGCATCGGGATCCTCAGCACCTGTGTTGGTAACTACAATGAGTTGCGGCACATACTCGCCTTCGGATGTGGCAAGGCTCACAGAAGGTGAGTAAGCTATTGTCTCAGGCTCCTAGTTGATGGACATATCCAGAGTCGGAGAAGAATTCGCCTCGGCACAAGGCTCGAGAGCGAGATCGATCTCTTCTATGGGAATGGTGTCTTCATCCATAATATCGACATAGTCGGCGAGATCGAAGTCGTTCCTAGAGTCATATGCACAAGGTGTAGGATCCATAAATACAAGAAACCTTAAAGAAAACAAAAAATGTCCTATTGGATCCCCACGGTCGGTGCTAGCTGTCAACGATTGGGACAATATCCCAAGCCGAACTTACAGAAATTTGTTTGTTCAGTAGGAGACAGTTTCTATCAATCACCAAAGGAAATCACTATAAATATGGGATCATAGAGACACTGTGTTTATACAGGTTCGGCCCCTCATAGTCTGAGTAATAGCCCTACTTCTATTAGATTCTCACTATTAGAATAATGAAATTACAAAGTGTATATTGTCGAGTCTAATCTCCTCTATCCCCCTATACAAGCCCTAACCCCCCCTTTTTATACTTGTTGAAAAGGACGCCAGTTGCTTAATTGGAAGGACGCTTGGTGATTGCTACATAATGGTTGCAAGTGGTTGCTATTCACTGGTTAGAATGTGCAGTTACTTGTTCGCTGGTTAGAATGCGTGGTTACGGATAACTGCACATTCATCCTCATCTTGTTGTCAGTTATCTTGTCAGTGAGGAGAAACTTATATTATCCTTGGAATAATGGATTATAATGGTCAAAGGGCGGTTATGGTCGAATAAGCATAACAACATAACTCTTAGACCATGGTCGGTAATATAAGTCTTAGACCAATCCTTCCTTTCTCTGTTCAAAGGCACTTCCAGGTTCAATATTTGTCTTAATTCACTAACATGGTAAGGATAAGGAAACCATTATTGGTCTCCTCGTAAAGAGACTCTAAAGATAACTCTCTTATTGCATGGTCGTGTACTGTCTATGACCATGTATTGGGGATTACCCTATCTCCGTGACCAAGGTGCCCGCGAGTAGATATTGTCGTGAACATAATGATCGCAGGTAGTTGTCTCCGCAATCATAGTGATCGCGGGTAATGCAATATGTGAGACTACAGACTCTGTGACAATAGGCATTGTGACCACAAAAGCCCGCGATCTCAATTACGGGATAATCATCTATGATCGATCCTTTGTGTCTGGTTGACAAGAGTGGTTCGATTATGTCCAGAAGATCTTAGACCATCCTATTACTTCTCCCTGTGGTCCCCTGCGACCATGGAAAGGCAAATAACTTGGATTTCCCTTTCTGCGGTCTCCTGCGATCATGGACAGGCATAAGCAAATAACTTGGGCAATAATCCCCGTCAAGACTGCTTGTAGATACTGGAGAAGGGAGTGAGACAAAAAGGATCAAGCAGTGTCAGATGCAGAGATCTTGCTTGCTCTTGAGGGGTTTCAGCTCGTCGTTGGTTGGGGGCTCACACGATGATGTGACAGGAGGGAGTTCAACACTCTTTCTTTTGCTGGTCATCTCTCTCTCTCTCACAGCCAACATGCATTGGTTAAAATGGTGTTTGCTATTTTGGGGGCTTCCTGATTGGGCTTCATTTGGATCAAAACACCAAAACATGGTTGATTTGTGGATTGGTGTAGTGCCTATTTGACTGAACACTAGCAAAACTGGATCAAACACTTGAAGCTCAAAAGAGACAAAAATTTCACATGAGCACTCAAACTAGGACAAAGAGATCCATGTGTTTTCTTTCTGATTCGACCAATACTTGGTTCGACCAGAACTCGATTCGATCAATGACTTACTTTCGACCAGTGACCTGATTCCACCAGTGAGTCAGTTCGACCAGTGAGCCAGTCTTGATCTAATAGATTGACCATTGACCAAATCTTGATTATTTCCAACCGAATTACTGATTTAAGACAATTTGAATAGGAGCAACCTAACAAGTCGAATATTTGGCTGGAAAAGAGTTTGTGATTTTGAGTTGGAATTTAATCTAAAGAAATTTAGAGAATTTTAATCAGAGATTTTGGAGGATTTTTCCAGGATTGATCCGAGGTGTGGTCGAGATATCCGAGGGATTCAATAGCAAAATCTGGGATGTTGCAACGTGTCCACTCCGTTGTGAGTATTACAACCCTTTATACATTTTTATCTTCATTCATAGTCATCATTTTTCTTGTAATTTAATATTTGTCTCTTATACAGCTCGTTACTAGAGAAGTAGTGACTGCGAGTCTCCACGAGATGCAACTTAGATTACGCAACGGTGAGGATGTGCCCAATGGTGAGATAGTGGTGGCTATGGAACAGATGGAGCAATGCCTCAAGTATGTATTGGTGGATTTCAAGGTTATCCGGCCACCTCACTTGATGGTTCTCCCTAGAGGTTTACCGTCAGCTGACCATCTTTTGTTGTTGCATCCTCCACCCACGAATCGTCCTTCATCCTCACATCCGCCGCCGACCAACCATCCTTCGTTGTCACATCCTCCACCCACGGATCATCCTTCATCATCGCATCTGTCGCCTCAGCCCTATCCGTTGCTGGATGACACCTCTTCCAACGAGGAGCTAGAAATCACCACGCGTAGGTATTCTTTCGACTAGGGGGTTTCACAGGATGCGGCTACACAAGAGGGTCTGGGTTTGACAAAGGAGCAGATCTTGGCAGAGATACATATGGGTGGTCTTGCATGGCATCGCGCTTCCCAGTAGCAAGTCACTCTGCCACCTCCAGCGACGCAACCAACACAATAGCATCAACCACCTCTAATGACGCAACCTATGCAGCAGACACCTACGATCAATAGGTGTCGAGTAAGGGAGCATCGCCCCCCGCTCGCTACACATCGTCTAAGCATTAGGCATATGGAAGAGGGGAATAATAGTTTACGCCTCCTTGTATATAAACTATTTTTTTATTAGATACGAAAAACACTGGAAATGTGCTTCAGTTTAAAATTTATTTTACTTTTTTCAGGTTTTTAACATAGCGTTTCAACTTTTCAGATTTTGAAGTGAAAAGTAACTTCTCGACTTTTCAACTTTTTCAATGTAAAATCGCATTAACTCAATCTTTACGTGGTTATCAGCTAATTTTTCCTTTTTTTATCTATACATTAGCTGGTGATATGAAGAAATTTTCTTAGCAAACTTCATCCTCTAATATTGCTCTTTTATGACAATTTATTTTGAATTTTTTGGAAGTCATTTGGATGATGTTTTGGGTCTCTTTTATGGGCAAAGAGTTTTCCCAAAACTAGAAACCCAGCAGATTACAAAAAGTTTCATTTTCTAAAGCTTTTTCTGCTTTTTCAGCCTTTTTAGCCTTTCCATCTTTCCCACCTTTTCAACTTTTATAGATTTTCCATCTTTCCTTGCGTTTTAGCTTTTTCTGCTTTTCACCTTTTTCAATTTTTTCAACTTTTCTGATCTAAAAAACCTGCCCAAGTTGTCATATCTTGTCAAAAATTAACTCGCGTCAAATCCGCTTGTGACATCCGTCTCTTCCATTTACAAATATGCATTGCTATCTCCACTCAGTTACTCACTACCTATCTCTACATCTACATCATGAACTCTAGGCTTCTTCCTCTTCATTTGAACTTATGGCTGCATCTAGTTCGTCATCTGGAGGACAATCCGATGAAATATATCAATCACCACCGATATATCATTGTAACAAGTCAAGCATGGTCTCGAACGACATCGTAGCTAAAGTCCAGTGTAGAGTCTAATCCCTCTGCACACACCACATGCAACTAGCCTATGAGTCTTAGAGAGTCAGTAAATAATGAACACAATCACAAAATCATGCATTAACGTATCAACATGTAACAATAACAATTGACTAAAGATTAATGCATATCACTTTATAAAACAGTTAAGTGAACTAAAAATTATATTTTAAGACTTAAGTTTATATTGGTGAGACTATCATACTTGTTGGCGAATATAATTTATCTCAACAGAGGTGTTCCATACCATAGCATCCCTTAGGCACAATAGTCGACTCCAAATGCATGCTTCTGCATTTCTTTTAACACATGATTGGCACTAAGAAAATAGAGCTTTTAGCCTTATCATTATTAAAGAGTCTACCCAGACATATGCATCCGCACTGTTATGCATAAGCCGTTGTACTAAGCTGCACTTACTACGTCAACCACTTCTTACACCAGCCATGCGGGTTATACTAACTATAAAGTTACTTAACTCAGTTCATCTCATTCCAGAACCATAGTGATTACGGAACAAGCATTGGACACTCACCAATTCGGCTATTAATTAACAAATTAAATAATGTCAACTCAACAACTGGAACAACTACCAGAGATCAATTATACAACTATTATTCAATAACAGATTTAAACCATTTAACAAACTAACTTCCTAGAACATACATACTACTGACCAAATTAACAGATTAAAAAAATACAAAGTTTAGATATGGTAAATAAATAATAGATTACAAACAAAATAATGCATCAATAAACAAACATGGATCAAGATTGGTGTATGCAAGCTTGCCTTGCAAAAAGGTCGGATCTGCTGCCTCCTCTTTGTATGCTCCAGTGTCTGACGGCAAATCTGACGATCGAATCAAAACATAAAATACTTTAATAAATATTCAGATTTTACTTAATAAAATATGAAAGGCTCTAATCTATGATTTCGGGCTTGCTAAGGTTCAGATCTAAAGTCTAAACTGCAGATCTAATAGCCAGAAATTATTAAAACATGTGTAGGAACCTATCATAAATAAAATATTTACGAACCTATTCTCAGATCTAAGACTTAAAATTTAAACTCTTCTCTCTCACCTCGGCAAATCCGACAGCAACGGCGGCGGCGACTACTGCCGATTCTCCAAAGATTTTGGTTTATCTCTAAAGATTTGCCCTCATTCTCGAAAATTTGGCTCTAACCAAATCTATCTCTAAAAAACTCCGATTTGGACACGATTTGAGTTTGGTTAAGTATGAGCGGAATGACTTAGCGCCGTCATCCATAGGAACTAGAGTGACGAAGGACGGCAGCACGAAGGAGCATCTTGGCCTCGTTCAGTGTAGGTCTAGCAACAATTAGAGCATGCCGAGTATCCCTGCCAAATATATCAAACCACCGTTCATGTTCTCCGAGTGGTGTCTCATCGTAGTGTGAAGGGGCATATTGGCCTCGCCCAATGTAGGTCTAGCAACAATTGGGACATGTCGAGCATCCCTGCCAAATATATCAAACTACCATTCATGTTCTCCGGTTAGTGTCTCCTCGTAGCATGGAGGAGCATATTGGCCTCACTCAGTATAGGTCTAGCAACAATTAGGACATGCCGAACATCCTTACCAAATATATCAAACCACCGTTTCTGTTCTCCGAGTGGTGTCTCCTCGTGTGTTTTACATGGAATACTCGTCTTCCAATCTAGGGTTTAAGTGTGGTCAAGAAGTGGTCTGCCATCTCGAAAGATGACTTCCCGCCGATGAGTGCTTTTCGCAAGTCGCTCAAGTAGTATGTCCCGCCAAAGATCATCCACTTGACTTCCATCTCCCGGTATAACATGTCTGGATACAACGCTTTTGTCTGAGAGTTTAACTTGCACTTATTTTCATTTGTTTTACTCTAATACCTCATGCAACCCATAATTTAAAACAGAAATGATTGAGAGCATAAATAAATTGTTGTTAGACCATGATATATTCCTAGCCGCACTATTTATACTCGCAAAAAAGACGAATGAATTCAAATATACCAGTCAACTCACCTAGTTTGTGTGTTTTTGTCATGCATATAATGTTGTACTCTCTTGCAAAAGGAAGCAAAACTTGTCTGCTCATAAAAAATCTCTTCTCTTCATGCGCTTCTATATGTATAACAGAGGGAAAAAATGCCAAATTTTTCATTATTAAGCAAAGAAAAATTAAAAAAAATCACAAATATAAGCAAGCTCTCTTGACATTTATACATCTAAGCAGGCCGCTGTTTGATGTAGCGTCCACACGTGGCCGCCAAAAGGCAAAGCTTCACCCTGAACCCGGTAGCTCATAAAATCATGCATCCACACCAATTGTTGACGTGTCGCCCCATAACAGACTCATACAATTGGCCCGGTTTCACTCCTGAATTCAGCGCAAACTAGACAAGACTTTAAATTTGAGACACGAGAGGCAAATAAATTAGTCTCGATTCAACTCGATTTCAACCTAATTGACAAAAATAATGTAAAATATAACAGTCCACCTTGAATGCAACCCAACTCAATATGCATTCTGCTTGATTGTCCATAGAACTAGATTTCAGCAGAATAAGTCCGACCCAAATAAAATCTAGATTTTCAACAACTCGATCAGAACCCAACCTAACCCAAGTTTGCAAAGGCCCACCCATTACTCGCACAACTATAGGCCTTCCATAACACATGTTCCATATCATGTTTGGATGCAAAACATCTAGAATACATGTTATTCTACCGGTTAAAAGTCAGGTTTCAAATTTAAATCGAATATTTCCATTCACAATAAAATTAAAATACAAGATTAAATTTAAAATTAAAAAGTTTAATGACATAAAATTTTCAAAATCAAACTTAAATCAAGATTTCAAATTCAAATTTGAATTTTCACCTTTATTTATACTAAAAAGGTATTTAAATTCAAATTTGAGACTCAAAATATGAAATTTGAAATTTAAAACCTAAATCTAAAATTTGAAATTTGAATATAAAAATTGAAATTCGAATTATAAAATTAAAAATTTCAAATTTTATATTTAAAATTTAAAATTTAAATCCAAATTTGAAATTGAACTCTGATTTTGAATTTGAAATCTGAAGTCAAATTTAAATTTAAAATCTAAATCTTAGTTTTAAATATAATAGTATGATATTAGAAAATTGAATCCATATACGGGAATTCGAATTCTTAGAGATAAGGGTAAGAATTCGTCCAACCTCGTTGTAGTTATAATTGAATTATATGGAATTGAGTGTAGAATTGCAATTTCAATTTTTAGTGTACATCCAAACAGTATAATTTGATACCCGTTCTAGAAGCGCAATTCCAATTCCTAAATTGCAGAGCCAACTCTTGAATCCAAACAAAACCTCAAGCTATCTACAATACATGGCTTAAGTCGGTGCTTGTGCGCCAAAGAGAAAAGGGAAGTTGCTAATGTGGCTCCTTGGGCTTGGCACCGACTTCACGTTTGGCATCGGGTGGCCTACCACATGGGTGATGTTGAATAAAAAATTATAATACAGTGGTTTATTTATAAGAAAATTCCATTTAAGAGTTTAGAGAGAGTAGATGCGGACAGTGGAACCTAGCTAAAAGCCTTGGTTGCAAAAGGATTTGCTTGTAGAGGTACTAATTGATTATTTGAAGCTGACGTGTAGGCCCTAAGAAAATGCCTTATTGCAGATAACTTACCGACATTTGGGTATACAGCCGGTTACCAACTTTCATCGAGTCCCTGAGGGATCCCCACAACTAAGTCTATCAACAAACCAAATTCAAGCAGTTCCAAGCATGCTCAATTTAGTCTCAGTTCAAGCATGGTTCAAGATCAGCTTGATCAAATTAGGATCTACGAGCTTGAAATTGGTTGGAACAAAATTTGATTATGTTTGAGTTCCACTCAAATTAGCTTAGCTACAATTACGAATATGTTTGAGTTCTATTTGAATTAGCTTGGCAACAATGCAGAGTTTATAAAAATAGAGTTGAACCTCAATCAAGTGAGTGAGTTTAGCTCGAAACGAAGGGACTTGAAAATTGCAGCTAGGGTTGGATGGAGACGGGGATGACCTGATTGATTGTTTGTAATATTATTTTATGGGCATGGCCATGTATACACATTTTCTGCATTTAAACATTTTTTTCACCTTTCCTCCACCTCCATTCTAACTTGGCCTGGCCTGTTAAAGGTGAAAAAACAACCTAAATAACATAATTAAAAACCTAAAACACAAGGGAAGTAAGTAAGAAATAATGGCAACTCTTAATTATCGTGTCCAGGGTGGACGGTCTGCCTTTTGGCATCCATGTATGGACGCTTTATTAAACAGCGGCCTGCTTAGATATGTAAATGTCAAGATATCTTGCTTATATTTGTAATTTTTTATTTTTCTTTGCTTAAAAATAAAAAAATCGGCAAAAAAAAAATGTTAACCAGAGAGAAGTACTTTTAACTAGAAAATAAACGGACACTATAGGAAGAAATACATGCATATATTTGCAGAAAAATCAACAACATAATTCAGAAGTTACAAACTAGCTCACAATATCAAAGGTAGCATGTTGAAACCCAATAAAAATGCTACTACTGAAATGATACAATACAATTTCTTCTTTTTATTGGTCAAACAGGCTCAGCTTTTCTTTCATTTCCTGTTTTTTAAAGTCTTCTAATGTTTAATTTCTCTTGTTTTTAACTTTAGTTGACAAAATATGTATGGTATTGATCAGTTTAAATAGATTGGAAATTAAGTAAAATAAGAACTCTAGAGACATATCAGAAGTGCAATAGTAAAATCTTTGTTGTGCTCAAATGGCCTCCGTTTCTCTGTACTTTCTTTTACTGTTTTTCTGTTTGTTTTTTGAACCACCATAAGGCAGATATCTTTATCAAAATTCTTAAATGAATTTAATATATCATTTTAATTAATTTATTGCACTTTAACCCATTAATCTTTTAAAAAGTCTTATAGTTACACTCTTATGTTTCATAATATAATATAAGACCTAATGGACTCGTGTATAAATAATTAAGGAGTTGAAATCGATAAAAGAGAACCAAAGTTGGATGGTGCAACTTTTTTGGAATATAGTATTTGTCTTATTGTAGACCTACTATTATGAAACAAACAAACATGACGTGTAGATTGGTCTTGCAATGTGAAAGAAATAAAAAATATATCAAAAACATAAATTGATCAAATACACGCTAAAACCTAAATTCAAGCCCAAACAAACTGAATAAAAAGGTTCAGAAATCTGTCTTGCTCTGCATGTATCTTCTTCCCATGAGAATGTAAACCTTCTCATCGCAAGGAAGGCATGTGATGTGAAGAGGCATACTGGCCTCACATCCTTATTTGAACCTTCTCATTTGCTTCCTTCTAAGACATGCATTTTGACATCACACAGTTTCAGCGGACTGCTTAGCCCCGTTCATCTTCAGCACAAGAGGGCTCGATCAATGAACCACATGTTCTTTTTTTGAGACCTTGACATATGAAATGGATAAATTTTTTCTCAAGTAGTGAAAGTTTTACATTCTACCGCAAATGACTCATGTGACCTATTGCTCCCAAGAGAACACAACTAGATAAACCTTTTTTTATGAGAGTCTTACTAATATTTATTTGTTTTACTCCAATACCTCGTGGCAATCATAATTTAAAAGAAAAATGTCGAAGAGCATAGGTGAATTGTCATTAAAAACATGATATATTCCTATCTACACTATTTATACATGGAAAAAAGACCAAATGCATTCAAATACCATCAAGCCCATCATGCTTTTGTGCTGTTGCCATGCATATATGATTGTAAATTTTTTTTTTGCCGGCCAATTTTTGCAAAATCAAGCACTACTTATGTGTTTATAGAGAAAAGTGTCTCTTCATGCACTTTTATTTGATTAGTAGACATATAAATCTTATGATCCACGGAAGGGGAGGATAACTAGAAAGGAATAGCTTAAACCAGAAAAACAAAGTGTACACCATAGGAAGAATATTTGTATTTTTTTTTAAGAACAATCAATGGCAAGGTCCAAAATGTACAAATTAGCTCGCAAAGCATTATCTTTTTTAAAAAAAATTTATTATCGAAGATAGCATGTTGAAATCCAGTAAAAGATTAGCATCACCTAAAGAAGATCATCTCCAATAGTTAACACTTTTGTATGAGTGTTTGAAGATGCCACACCACTAAGCAAGCTTCTCACCCTTAACTCCCATGGTAGCACCTCGGAGAGTTGCTTAAACGACGCCATCTATAACCATCGATCCACCAATTGTTGGAGATAACCAGATGACACACCGACAAATTGACAAATGGTTCAAATTTTTTTGTGATTTTATGCTTTCATCAAATTTTTTTACTTCAGTGTCTCGAGGTAACCATATATATAATATATATTATAAAAAGAAATGCTTGAGAGTTTTGATGAATTATTGCTAGAGCATGATATGTTCTTTGCTACACTGTTTATACAATTATACATGAAAAAAGACCAATATATTAAAATACCAGCAATCTCATCCAGTTTTTTTGCTTTTGTCAGGCCTATACCATTGTACTTATCTTTTGTTCAGGAATTCTTTCGCCTGCCAACTTTTGCAAAAGAGGTGAACCTATTTGCTTAAAAAAGAAAAAAAAAAAGTCTCTCCATACACTGCTATTGTCTATAGTGTTGAGAATTTCTTGTCTGACTAAATATATATGAGATTTAACTTATTTGATTGATGATGAACTCAATTAAACATGTTTGATTTCTAAAATACTCGATTTTGAGTCTCAATATGAGACTTTCAAGTATCCATGAACAAAATCCAAGTGTGGCCTAGGCTCCGAACATAGCGAAGACGCAAATCAACCAACTTCCCAACACATTTGAAACAGGTTCTAAACCAAACTTATTTGACAACAATGTAAATGAAATAGCCTCAAAACCAAATTATCCATGTGATTCTTAGCAACAAATATATTTTTACTAAAAGGTACAATAGTATTGTGAAATGAGATTGCTATATCAACAAGATTATGATATGAGATTGGCCTCCTTGCGCATTTTCTTGCCTTTTTTTTTCTTTGGAAATTTGCGTGCAACTTCTCCAAGGCCCCAGTTTGTGTTGTCTCAGCATCCTGCGTCTTTTGCCTTTGCACATAATGCGCCATGCCTACTTACTTTGGGGCTAAAAAGTAGAAAAGGATGTGCAAAAAGGAAGCTGCATTTTGCATCTGATATTCTCATGTGAGCCATTTTTCTCTTTTCTTTTTTTTTCTTTTTCTTGGGAGGGTGTGCAAAAAAGTTTGAGACTCGTGTGTTGTTCGGATTTGATTTGAAAAAAGTTATTTGAGTTTGAAAAAATAATCAACTTGTTTTTATTTGTAAACTGAGTTAAATTAACCCACTTGAACTCAACTTGCTTAGATCCATCTGAAAAAACAAGCTATAATAATTATTGTTCAATCTAGTGAAGTTATATCGTCACTGAAGTGAAGCACCAATCTCCTCCCATCAGTCTTGCCTATTAGTGATACAAGATTTCCATTCACACCTCATCCTCAAATTTTCCTTTTGACTAGCACAACCCAAATATCAGTTCCGTACAACCTAATTGCGTCAAACCACACAAGAACCGCATCCACTTTAGTATTGTTGTAGCTCCCCCTCTCATCTCATCTAGATCAGGGAGTGGACAACCTCTTCTCCCTTTTCATATTGCACATATGATACAAAAAGACTTCATCAACCGGTGGTTGATTAGCACATCTGATAGTTACAGGTGTAATAAACAGTAATTGAGTGATCTTGTGAGTGCTTTTTTAGAAAAAGAAAAAGAGGGTAATGTTAATTCTTTTGTCTGATGAAACAACACAATGTAGACGCATGATTTGACAGGACCTAATAAAATAAATGAGTCGAGTTTGAGATAAATCTCCAACTTATTTTCCCAACAAGTCAAACAAATTCCGTAGACAACTCGATCAGATTCAATTTTGTAGTAATAATTACACTCACGGGTGCAAACCGTTAACTCAAGATGAAAGCCAAATCAAGAAAATGTGGGACAAAATTTTCGGTGTGTCTTTGATGAATCAGCAATGTGAACCGTGGATTCCACGATCAGATAACACAAAATACGTGTAGTACCTCCGCAGTTCAATAACTACGATTGCAGTGGATCCTCGTCCGTTGATCTATTGGTCACAACAGAATCTTAGCTAGACGTGGATGTACGTACTAGTATCACTGTGTCAGTACATCCTACGGCACGAGTTAATTGTCATTTGTACGTGCCTACGCAAAAGTATAGGAGTACTAATGTGGTAATTAAAGGACAGGTACGTACACTGTGTATTTCTTTTTTCTCTATGCACACGAGTATACAATAGTATGTGCGCAGTATGTATGTGCGTATGGTGAAAAAAAAAAGCTATAATGTTCCAACACCGTTATAAGAATTTTCTTTTTAGGAAAAGGGCCGAATCACCACTCTACTTTAAGAAAAATTCACATAACCACATATATTTTGAAACTAGACAACTTAACCTTGTTAATATGACAACTTAACAATTATTGAGAGAAGAAACATTTCTTTCTTGTTTTCTCTTTTTGTAATCATATATTTCTTTAAGTAAATCACATCACATAAGACCTAGAATTATTACTCAATCATTTGCTAATTTGAACCTGTCTAAAAAAATCTCTACACCATTATTGTCTTTGATTTCCTCTCTTTGATAATTCTTTTTTTTTTAACGTAAGATCACTGATCGTTGTTGTCAAATATATTCTCATTGTTGGAAGTGATATAAATATAAGGGTAACTAGCATTTTTATCTCTACTTTTCTCAAAAGGTCATTTTTGACTCTATTTCCAACAGGGCTAAATTAGTCTCTCTATTTAATGATAAGAGTAAAAATAATCTTTTTGGTTAACATCACAATTTAAAAATATGATGTGGCATATGTGTAGTGATGTGATAGACTAAGATTGTGCATCTGGACTAGGCATATGCAAACCCTAGGCTGGGTGTGCTCTATCTAAGTCCAACTTTATAGGAAACTGTGCTGGGTTGTACTCGGGGTGAATTGGTGGATTTTATACTGTTTTAAGTAGTTAGGCCGAACTTGTACAAGCCCCGACCCGCCCTAACTCGCTCAACAAGCCTTAAATTCAAAATCTGGTTAGACCCTACGGGCATCGGGCTTGTGGCGAACTCAAGACAGCCCGGGGCGGGTTGATTTTGCACATATCTAATCTGAATCATCTAGGCTCCCACACCACCATCAACCTTTGAAAAAATAGTTCAAGAATAAATTATTGCAATTTCAATGTTTGAAAAAGTATTTGATTCAAGAAACTCATAGATATTGCATCTTATATATCATTTCAGTCAGCATACATATATATCGCGTCATTTATTAATTGGGTTTTAATCAAAAGAACTATTTTGATTCGGCTAATAAAGCAGTGAGAATAATTTGATTGTTTGAAAAATAGAGGAACTAAAATAAATTTTTAAATAGGAAAACCAAAAATAATCAAACCCTGTCATATACACTCCAAATAGTATTTAATCATTTTATCCCAATTCTCATTGAAGTTGTCCAATTTAATTGGTTGATCCGTACAATACCATAGATCCAAATGTGCATTTTACCATTTTGGTAGGTGACCCACGCTCTAAATGCAAATGCCACTCATTAAATAGGTTTAACTGATCTGTCAGATCATACTGATATGGATCTTCCAACATAAGTACATTTAAGCTTTGTAAGAAAAAAGGTTGGTTAATGTGAAAAACTGGAATTGTCACTCAGGTATTTGCTACAATTTTTTATATAAATATAAAACTTCAAAAGTGGGAGGAGGTGTTGGAAAATAAGTCAAACAACTGGTTTGAAGTGGTCTTGGTTTATACTAATATACTTGTACATGAATTAAGATACAAAAAATAAGAGAAAAAAATGATAGAGAACTATAATGTCTTATTAAATAAAATTTGAAAATGAGTGAAAAAATATTAATGGAACAGTGAGAAAAGGATAAAGTTATAAAGATGTATTGAAAACTAATATTAAGATTGGAAGTAGATTTACACGGAATCAAAAATAAAAAATTAGTTTATTGTAAAACGGGAATATAGTAATATAAGGTGAAGTCCTCTTGGTAAGTTTGTTGTAACTGATGCCGCAATAGCTGACTTTGATTTATTCAAACAATTAAAATCGAGATTTGCAGAACCAGGCACACCCCAAATATGATAAAAGAATTCATTTCATGTAAAAAAAAAACACCTGAAATATCTTAGCATCAAAATTTTCTACCTGCAGCACTGCAGGCCATGTGATGTTCATATATTTTGCAGATTTCGCCGACGGAATCTGGAAACCTTGTGTGCTCGTACATCCCTGACACCGTCCGTCACCAAAGAAATGTGTCAATCAATCACGCAGCCCGGGCGAATTAAGTGACCTTTCCTCATCCAATAATACTAAGTCCAGTACAAAAAGTATTTCAAATGATTCTTTAAAAAAATATTATGTGTCTAAATGTGAAAAATCATATAAGAACATTGACTTCTCAAATGCCAAAGGTATTTTAAAAGACTTTAAATATTTTTAGAGGAGAGTGTAAAAAAATATTTGTTTATTTGTTAGAGGATAGAGAAAAATAGTTAAAAGTGAGAGCACCTGAATTAAGGAGGACATACAATTAAAAAAAATTCAGGCTATCACAGCCTTAGTAGGTGCCTCCTCTCTCCTTATTGAAATAAAAAAATGTTACTTTTTCCGAGCGTTGAGGTTGGGCCACGTGTTGGACTCAGTCTAATGGTTTTGCTACTTATTACGCTCACAAAAAATTCATCTTTAAACAAAAAAAAAATCAAGTTTTGTTGCCCAGAGGGAGTATGATATACTGAAGTAGTCATTTCTATATCTTATTTTTATATTTTGTAGGGATATGTTAGATATGTCTAAAATGTGTGTGTATATATATATAGGTAATAATGAACCCACTTAGTAAGAGCCGCGAGTTAGTTGGCTGGCTTGGCTCACCTAGTTGGCGAAACCAAGTTGAGCACACTCACTAGTCAGCGGGGGCAAGGCGAAATACTAAAAGGGAATAGGGGCGAGCAGCGATTACTGGTTGAAGGTACGAACGATTTGAGATATGAATGACAGTGGATGGAAGGGTTTGTCGACGAGGCATGCATCGACAGGGAGGAGATAGACAGATAGTGGCACGTGACCACCAACTAGATTTAGACAATAGACTCGATTCAACTCGACTCACTATCCTATGAGATAATGAGCCAAGACTGAGTTGCTGGCGAGTCTCAAGCTTTATTTCTAGCCAACTAGCATTAGTTCCTAGTGTCTGAGAAACGACACAAGAGTGTTATTCTGTGGGGCTAAAATCGGGCTAGACCAGAAATTCTGAGCATCTTCGGTCCTTCCACTTCTCACACCTTCCAATCTCGCCTCTAGCATCGATTTTGGTACGTTGATTTCTGATCGAACAGCTGGTCGGGATGTTGTCTTTCCCAGAGCTAACTGGCATCACTGACAGTTGGTCCAGTGTCTCATGGGGCCCACATGTCCTCGAAGATAATCTGCAGAAGAGTTGCGTGTGATTGGTGAGATAGGCTTTGATGTAACATTGCCTGCAAGAAAAGACGTAAAAGATGCTCTCTGCTCCTTGGGATTCTCCGTGTCTTGACTTTTTTACTCCACTTATCATTTCTTTTCTTTTTTTTTTTCACTTTCTTCTTGGAGTGATAGAAGCAAGCTCTCAGTGCTTAAATGCCGCCTTTGACTCAAGAGTCAAAGTTTGCATGGGGCTCCACACCATTTCTTATCAATCTTTTGCGAACCAAAGGTTTTAAGTAAATTTTAGGGCAATTTCATATTGATATTTAACTCTTCAAATTTTTTAAAAAAATCCTCCCCTTCAATTCAAGCAAACCTTAAATGCACGGGTAAAAGAAATCAGTTTTTAAAAAGATTTTGTGATAATCTTCCTAATATTTTTAAGTTTATGAGAGTGTTTACGACTCTATATGATACTGATTTTGCACATTTTACATGAATATTTTTTGAAAACAACTTAGGTGAGAACTATTTTAATGCAGGAGAATAAAAACTTGGGATTTGAGTTGTATCAATTATCTGTTCAGCGCAATATGTATTATCATTCATTCAACCATTAGAAAGTAAATATTGACAACGTCTTATGAAAAGCTAGCAACACTATAATTTAGATTTAACAAATATAATTTATTATCACACTGAGGGAATGATTCAAATTGTAAGTTTGTATTCTTTTATATAAAGAGAAGTTCTCACTCTGATACACCTCCTATATTATCTTTTGTGTTACTCTTTTTAGGTCACACTCTTTTTTTTACAGTAAAATTAATTTCTTGGTCTTTCCACCATGATAAAATGCACAGAGATAAAATGAATAATTCGTTGTATTTTAATTAGAGATAGGATGACCTAATCTTACTTTTTCTTTTGTTAGGAACGCAATTTCTTGACTTATATGCACATGATAATTGGACCTAAGGACTGTTTGGTTTATATACTTATCAATATGTTTGACTATCATGTATGCTTAAGACTTATTTACATTTTTGAGAATTTTTATCCGGCTAGAAAAATATAAAATTAATTTAGTTGATTGTTGATAGACTAATCAAATAATCAAACAAACTCTAAACAAGTTTCTAACAGTTTCAAACTCAACATTTTTCGATGAGGATGCTGGCATATTTAAAATCCTGAGTTAGTGTCCTTTACGACCCTGAAACGTTTGAAACTCAGAGATATTCGTTTTATATTTGTCAATTTAATAAGTCTCTGCCAAGGAAACACGTAAGAAATCAAAGTTGAACAAACTCGGAAAAGAGAAACGGGACAAAACCTGACTTCAAAAGAGTAAAGCAACACAACATGGCACCAAAACAGAAACGACCATGGCCCGAGCTCGGGTCGGATGTGGCACAACAAACACACGAGTGAAACACATGCCAAAATAGAAGCCGACTCAGGCCATGGAATGTTTATGCCCAGCACAAGCATGGGGCGTGCCAGAGCATATGTCGAGCGTTAGCTTAATGTTTTTACAACGCAGCTTCCATGCATATAGCAACCGGCATAGGCTGTGGCACACTTGTGCTCAGATTTGTTTGCCGAGCGAAGTTTGAGCTTAAATTCTGGATGATTTTGAATATTCCTTCTTGGAGAGTTCGAGAGGATTGAAATTGTAATAATCTAGGACACTTGCGCTATAAATAGAGAGGATTTTTAGAATGTTAAGCGTCTAAAAATTTAGGATAGTTTCCTTTCTCTTGTTTAGAGCTAGTTTTTAGTCAAGTTCCGAATCGAGTTGTAAGTCGACATGAACTGTTGTTTTTCTTTAATCAATTTAATTTGGTATGTTTTATTTTATTTTATTTGTTGATTTTTTTTAATGACATTGTGTGAGTAGATTTTCCTCTTGGGTTATTGATGACCTGATCTAGAGGCACAATTTTCACGCTGATTTCTCTAAAAGTTTGCTAATTTAATTACTTAAATTCTTATTCTCTAAACCCTAAATTTGTGTTTCATGTGCGGTATCGTTCTTACTTCATGATATGATCAGTATTAGTACACTAAGGCATCACACTATCACTGCGCTTCAGTGAAATGATTTAAACTTTAGAAGGGATTTTTCACCTAGCTAAGTTAGAGTAGTATGTACGATTCTCTATGACTGTTATTTGATCAAAAGCCATTAACTTAATTTATTCCATCAAAAATTCCGACAATTAATTCATTGGTTTACTATCTTTCCTAAAAATCATTTTCGATGGTGACGGGATTCCTGAAATCCTAAATTTTCTCTGTGATTCTTAAAAACCCTAATTTTTAGTAGATTGATTTTTCCTCTCAACAACATTCAACACTCGCAAGATTTAGATTGATAATTTCAATCTGGGGATGATTTCTCCTTGTTTTTTCTGTGGATTCGATCTTTATGTACTTAATGATAAGCCGTCCACTTGAGATAAAATCACACATTCTTTTTAGGTGTGTCAGATGCAAACCAATCACCCTCCAATAATATAAAAGATCTAACCAAACAAAACCTTGACATGAACCACGATCTAACCGTTGTAGTTAAGATCTCATCACAATTTTATACTCCTCCAGCTACACATGGGGACTCAACGACATCTTATTAACTCCCAATCAATAAAGGCAAAAGCATAGCACGAAAGATCTAATGCAATTTACATGGGGGCCTCACTTTTGAGCATCATATCCTAATTAAGCTAACTTTGCATGATATCCTATACAGCAATTTATCACAGGAATCGGATCTTTTTGTCCTTGTATCAAAAGTCAGTGCTCTGTCATTTTTTTTATGTCTCCACTGTCCCATAAAATTCTAATAATCTAGATTGATATAGAAAATGATTGATCATCTTACAAGAAAATTTATAAATTCTCAACTACTTGATCAAAAAATACTAGTTTCAAATCTAATGATCCAAACAGATGGAATAACACATGTCTTTTATTCTTAAAGATGGAGGATAAAAATTAGATATCAAAATGGTATCTGATTCATCAAACAAGTGTTCATCTGTGCTCTACCAGTTTTTATCTTCATAATTTGGGCATTTATATATTTGATTGCTGATTGGTTGGTATTGTGATTACAATCTAGGATCTTATATGTGAAATTTATCTGAGATGGTTGTTTAGTCACTTGCCCTGCACCCGGTGAGAAAAGCTTAAGGATGTAACGGGAGATCTTCTAGCCAAACTGGGAGAAACGCTCGAATTCAGCATAGAACCGAACTTGGCCTATCCAATTAGGCAATTATGACATACTTAAAGATTATTAGAATGAATTAAGTGAACTAGAGGTCATCGAGTGGATTATGACTTGGCCTGCCACAGTTTCTTCAAAAGAGAAAACTGTTTGATAAGAAATTTGACATCTACAGTTATGAGAAGGTATTGGATGGGGCAAAAGGGTAGATGTGAGTGAGAAACTGTATAAACTACTCCACTTAGATTCTTTTGTAACAAAGGGAATTCAACTTTTAGGAAAGGCTACTGGCTTAAACCCGGCTTCATCTTCTTTTGACTTCCACTAAAGTGAAACTTAAACTAACCGAATATTTTTTTTTGTTGCAAAATATAAAATATATTTTGACGAAACACAAATTAAGTTAAGAATTGAAGAAAACATTGGGCGGACCTAAAATGAGAGATAATACTAATACGAAGAATTGGTCATAAATACAGAGGGATTGAAGAATAAATAAAGATAAAATATAAAATATAATAATAAATTTATATGAACACCTTTTATTTTAAAAAAGATAATAGAAATTATATCTCTTATATTATACTCGGTGGAATAAACCCTAACAAAGAGATGACCAGTAGGCAAAGAAAAGACAATGAGAGTGAAAGAGAAAATATTTTTTTCAAATAACCTAATTAAAAAAGAAAATAACAAACAAACGGCAAATTGAAAAATTTGTAAAAATAATATATTTTAAGAGAGCGATGGGACATATCGCATATTTAATATATGGTAGGTGAGTTGGAGACAAAATATAGAGGCTACATTACTGCCTACGCAATGTGTGGAAACAGGTGGGGGAAGTCGTCAGCGGTAGAGTTTTGAGTGAGAGAGATCTCTGAACACATGCTCTCTAATATGTATGCTTAACTGCTTGTACACAAAGAGATGCACGCATGTGGTAAGAGAAACAAAGAGAGACGCACTTGCATGTATGCATGTGCTGTTGCACTCTCCTACAACACCTCTCTTGAGCTATAGGTGATTTGTGCTGTGATTGATTGTTCATGATATTGAATTTGACTTATATACATTGAATAGATTGATTGAGATAGATTATAAAAATATAATTGGGAGATGTTTGGTTGGTATATGATATAGTACAAATTGTGATGAAATGTTGTTTAGTTGGTTATATAATTAATGTAAGTAGAAAAAATATATATAATATGAAAAACATACCACAAAAACTAGTAAATATTTATTTCACTTGGATAGTCTTTATTTTATCTTAATTACTCTTAATAAATATTAATCCATGCTAAACATCATTAATATACACTAATCACTCTCTAATCACACAATTAGACAAATCTGACTCACAGAAACACTCAAAGATTGTATTTCTCTTGAATCAGACTCATGAACACTTTTTGTATGACTTTAATCAAACTTAATTTAATATACAGACAACCAAACATAAGACTATTATATTTTCAGAGTCAAATCAAACCCAAATATATGCAACCCAACACATCTTTATTGCCCTCTTTTATACAAGTTTTCTCTTTTGCCGCATAAAAAAATAGATTATCATATATCACCTAGATTATTTTTACAAATTTTCTTAAATAGATTAGTTTTAATATTTTCTTTTCAAAAAAGTTATTGGTGCAAAAAAAATTGGAGAGAGAGAGGCCATCCATCACATCACAACACCCACAAAAGCAGTGCCTCCGAGTTTAACGGCACTTCCTCGATCCCCACACACACACACACACACACACTCCATGTGCCTGCACACACAAAAACTTTATTAACACAAAAAGTACTTAGGAGAATATTCTGGTTGTTTTAAGTCCTCGAGCCACTAATTAAGTAATTATA
Organism: Pharus latifolius; assembly: GCA_019359835.1. Classification (NCBI taxonomy): domain Eukaryota; kingdom Viridiplantae; phylum Streptophyta; class Magnoliopsida; order Poales; family Poaceae; genus Pharus; species Pharus latifolius. Next base: position 2,362,633 of record CM033328.1, read on the forward strand.
GCCGAGCAAAATGAAGTGGAATACAGGAGGGTGGGGCACTACATTTGTGAAACATGGCAGGGACTTCCTACAATGTTTTTGTATGTTTGAATCTATATATTACAAACACAACTAGTGTAAAATTCAAATCTCAATTTTGTACGATGGACCACCATCGAATTCACTATTAATTCACTATTAATCAACTGACAAATATTATTCACCTGTCAATGTCAATGACCGCTGTTTTAATACTTACCAAAAAATTAGAAAATAAACGATCACTTGCATATAAGAATATTATTTGATTCAGATCCTCGTCAGTCAATATGCCCAACTTTTAGATGTGTCTGAGACTTAATTGAAGTTTTAAAAATTTTAAAAATTAGATGGTTTAAGAATACTGCCTAACATACATAAATAAGATTAATATGTTTGATTGCTAATGAAATTTTGAGTGTTTCCGACTTCTAAAGATGCCAAACACGCCTGGATCTTAGATCGAGACTCCAGACGTGACTCATCTAGACAAGATGAGGATGCAAACCAAAGACACTCCAGACGAATTTCAGACTTGTTTATAGACCATACATTTTTCTACAAGGATGCAAACCCGAGTCTCAAGATGACAATAGAAGAAGCTTCCAATGCAATTCTGGCACTAAATAATTATCATTTCTCTAAACTAAACTAAACTAAACTAAACTAAGCTTAAGCCTCTGAACCCCAAAACCAAAAGCCTCTAAACCATGGAACGCAATCTACAGATAAGAGTACAACAGATAAAAAACCCATGATGACCAAATGTTACAATGGTATGATTGATCTTGCTCAAATGGAAGCAATTTGCCCCTAAATTCCCATCTAAAATCCAAACCCACCACATGCTTCCTTTCTTGCAACTATAGCAGCAACTGGAGAGACAACAATACAAATGGTGCCATCCAGTGTGCCAATTGAGCTGAATCTACAACAACTGAAACCGCCGCGGTTGATGTGTCACCGGTGGCAAGGTTGGCGAGCAAAGAATCATCGCCAAGAATCACCCCTTGGCCACCTTCCGCACCGCCTTCGCCTTCCTCTCCCACCGGCCTCGGCATCTCCGGAGTACTACCTGTAAATATTGTCCCTGGCATCATTGTCGGCGTCTCTGTTGTCGGCATTGTCGTTGGTGTCGTCATTGTCGTTGGTGTCGTCATCGGCACCACTGGTGTTACCGTCGTTGTCGATTTCTGACTGCTCACATTGTGTCACAACAGAGCATGATCAGTTCACAAGATGAGCTCAAAGAACTGCAAGAAAAGCTACCATTGCACTTTACTTATTTTTATCCTATTTGCTAATTAAAGATAATCTTGTAATCTCATCTCATACTATGTGTTTTTAACCATATAAGATAATTAAATAGCTAATAATGGCTAATCACTCTGCATAAACAAGTTTCTGACAAAGTGCTAAATGCTAATAGCCCAAAGTCTCAAACAGTAAAAAAATATTAACAACGATTTGCAAACCAAGGTGTCATCTTGGCACTGTTCTTCTTATCCTATCTCCTTAAGATCATCTTGTCATCTCATCTTTTAACCACACAAGATAATTAAGTTGCTAATAATGGCTAATCATTCTGCATAAACAAGTTTCTGACGAGCCAGCAAAAAGACATGAGAAAGCAACAGCATCCTCTGCTCAAATAGACAGCAGTAAAAAGAGCAACAGATCAACCCCCCCTTCACAAGCTAAGAACAATACAAAGATCCATAGAAATAACTTAGTAAATAAAAAAAAATCATTGCATGTTACAATAAGTGATCCATGTGACAAATTAATACATCAAGAACTCACATAACTCACAATGTGCATAAGATTTTTGGGAGATTAACACATCAAGAACTCACAATGTAAGAAGGAAAGAAGAGGATTCAAGACCTTGGGGTGGCGCCGGGGCAGAAGGTGACGGTGTAGTCGCCGCCGCCAGCGCAGGTGAAGGTGCTGGTGGGGTCGTCGAAGGCGTAGCTGTAGGACCGGGGGCACGCCGTCTTGAACACCTGCGAGTACGCCGTCGGCCGGCAGGTGGTGGGGTTCGCGTACGCGCCGCTGCAGCAGTACTGCGGCGACCCGAACGCGTCGCATGCGCTCCGGCACGCCGCGCCGCCGCCAGCGCGGAGCTCGGCCGGGCACATCGCGTTCAGATCCGCGGCGCATCCGGCCGCCGCGCACGCCGCACCGGACGGCTCGACCAGGACAGGCAGGTTGTAGCCGTCGACAAGGCTGACGTCGTAGAAGTCCAGCCCCCCGTTGCCGTCGAGCGTGAACTCGGCGAGTGTCGCCGGAGGCGCCGCCCCTGCGCCAGCGCACTCCGCCTCGCCGGAGCCGCAGTCGCCGGTGGCGCAGACGAGCCGCCCGGTGGCTCCGTCCTGCGCGCAGCCGCTCCGCGCCCACATCCGGCCGGACCACGCTGACGGCGCAGCCACCGCGCGCGCCCCGCCCGGCGACAGCTCGAACCCAGTCGGGTCGAGCCGCGGGCTCCCGGCGTTCGACAAGATCCCCGGCCACACCGTGTCTGCGCATCGGTTCACGAATGTGAATGTCGCAGCCTCCCTCTCTGCATCAACAAAGCAAAAAATTTCACCCCGCCATTACAATCCTCACAATAACTCGCAGCACAAACACACCCAAGAAATCATCAATTTAACACCAAATCACCTCGAATCAATACGAAGAACAGCACAAGAACAGCGATAGATCTTGGCACTCCCATGTTATTGAGGCAATGCAGTTGCAAGAACAGCAGTATCAGTTTAGTACAGCAATGGGAAAGAAGCACCACCCTTAACTCTCACAACTGAGACGAGGTTGTGAAGAGAGGAGAGAGAAGCAGTCTTGTGAGGTTTTTTATTGTGCGTGGGATATTCTGGGAGCCGTCAGATTGTGATTTAGATTAATTTAGATAAGTCATGGTCCAATAGTTTTTTATTCCGGTTCCAATTTTCGTGAGATAGAAATTAAAGTCATGAAACTCTAGCTCTTTTGAGCACACAAACAAGAAGTTTTTTATATATAAGTTTATGTTCTTTATTTTAAAATTGCACTTGACAATTTTAATCCTATAATAAATAAATGTTTAATTGTTATAACCCATGAAAAATAATGTATTTTATTATAATTTTGTGAGTAAATATTCTACCCATGACTTCTGGAGCTGTTGAAGCTACGAAAGAGAGCTTCAAGATTTTTATTAGCTTTTATTTCTCTTGGGCTTCAAAAAATACAAAATTTATGGTTGAGATGTTGGCTTGTCAACTCTAATTTGTACTAAGAAACAGGATTTAGAGTATGACTAAACACTTTTTATTATGTGTGACTCATAAAGAGTCATCAAATTATGATTTAAATATACTAAAAATAGAATATGATCGAATAATTTCTGATTATGTCCTTATAAGAGTGGTCCTAATACTTTTTTTTTTCAATGAGGGGGAATCTGCAAAGACTGTCTGAAAGGCTGTAGTTTAGATCAGTGTGGGGGGCTCATTGCTTTAACTTGCTTTTTGGCTTTGTTTTTAATCATGTTTCATGGGTAGAAGTGAAAGCATGGTTATGGGTCTTGAATTGATTCATAGCCTTTTTTTTTTAATCTGCATTTGGCATTGGGAGGTTTGGGAACTAGGGTCTGTAGGTTTTATTTAGGTGTGTTGAGGTTTAGATATGGGAGTGACAAGGTTTTGAGTAGGGCCTGGGGAAAAAACTGTTTTTGTGAGCTATCTGAGACGGTTGGCGCTCAAGTCAACTTAGAAGATCATGACATACACTAATTCAAGCATTTCTCATTATGTTTTAGTTGATATCGAGTTTGGGTTACCCTATTTGAGTTTTCTCGAGTTTATTCGAGTATGACAGATTTCATATTATACATCAATTGAGTCTATTTGAGACAATCTCAAGTTTTGTTGTGATTGGTTAGACTCATTTGAGATTGGCTTGGTGATAACCATGGGGAACTAGGGATTAGATAATAGCATAATAAATCTTGTTGGGTAAATGGATGATCTTGACAAGCATTTATACTATAAGGGTGGTAGCTGAGTCTTCCACTGATTATGAAGCCAGTAATAAAGGTTTAGAGAGGTACAAAACAAGAACATGTGGTGTTCATGTTAAGGTTGGTGTTGGTCCTCTTGATTCTAAAGGCTGGTAATAAAGGCTTTGAAAAGTGAAAAAGAATGAAGGTGGCAAAATGCTGACAATCAACTACAGAACAGAAATGTACTGCTCTTGTGTCCCCCTAGAATGATTTGATTTGATGCCTTGATAATACATATGTACAATCCAACTTTGTTTGTGGATAATAAATTAGTTCCTCTATCTATATGTACCGACATTAAACATTAAGGTGACATATAATTGAAAAATAAAAGAAAGAAAGCTACTCCCTCCCATTCAAATATGAGACCACATTCTTTTTTTTTCCTTATTTCACAATATGATCAAACTCCCACTCTTTGAAATCAAATAACACTATTATTTCTCCAACAATCTCTTTTCCTCTTTTCTCAATCTTTATACACAGGATCATGGGTTTTATATTGTGAAAAAAATAGAATAATAGAGGTGAGAGAAAGAATATTAAAGAAGATAAAATCATAAAATGCATATTAAATAACGCATTGAGATAATAAATGTGCTTACATTACAAAATATCAAAAAACGGAGCGAGTAGAAGGTACAAATGCAACACAATAATAGAGAAAAAAATCAAATGCAACAAAAAAAAAATGAAGTAAACATGTGTGCTTTGAAAAGGAAGAGACCTACAGAGCAACCCCGAGGCTTACATGGTATGTTTCATTTTTTATGTATTAGTATTCATGCAACATACACATACAAAGTAAATAGTTAAATCGTTATTGTCACAAAGATCCTAAAAATGTAACCCAAAAATGAAGTGCAAAAGAAAGAGGTGATGAGAAAGATTGGAAAGCTTTGCTTTGGAACCTTATTCTTGCAAAATCACGGAAACAAAGAGACGGCTATCCAACTTTTATCTATCCCAGCTTTTAGTATGCACTGTTAACCATTAACTACAAGTTTCACTCACTCACACACACACACACACTCTCTCTCTCTCTCATTAAAAAAAAACTCTCACCCCTCACATTCTCTCAACTTTTCTCTTTCTCCTTGTCGCGGAGAGTCCCTATTATACTTATCATTATTAGTTTCTATCAGAGTTACTCATCTTTGATTCTAGAAGTAGATTGACGACCAGCGATTGGATCTTCGTGATGAGAAGTTGTAATTAAGTAATAATTCTTTTCTTTATTTTTGTAGTTGGAATTTGAATTTGGTGTTTTATTGTTGAGGTCAATCTTGAAATTAGTTGTTATTGGGTAGATCCAATCTTTTGGTAACTCCGAAACTAAATCTAACAATGTGGCTAATGTTGCTTCCAAACTCCTTTAATGGAATAGAGTCTCTTAAGAAGATGATGTATTTACAAGTTGTTCACTGCTTTGGCGATTGAATATATTGATGCTACGATCAATGTACTACAGTAGAAGCGTCTACAGGTGTTTGCTTCATGATACAAACTAGCCTTCTTGCATGCCCAGTGAAATGGATTTGGATTTACTACTTCATCTTTCATTCACAAAGAATATTATTTTTCTCCTTTATTTTATAAACTATTTAAAAGATCTTGTACCCTTTTTACACAATAAATAAATGAATACTTTAGACTTTTGGATGCTCTCCAAAAAAATATATTAACTACAAAGGCTGTACTAATTAATCCTATTAAGTTACAAAAAGGAGGATGAGGTGTCATGATGGAAATGTATGAGAAGATTAATTTTAAGAGAGTAGGAGGAGACAATTAGAACATGTACTTACCAGAAATACGTAGATAATGAAAAGGCTAAGAGGTTAAGTTCCAATAATAACAGCGAATAGCCCACAAGCACACAAAAAGACGCAGGTTGTAAGACTTGAGAGCCTATTTTCCGAGACAACTCGATGCGGCGGTGGGCGAATGTACGACAAGGTTAGGGTTAGAATTTGTATGGAGGATAGGGTGATTTTTTTATTAATAACTTACATAAAATAATCAATTACAAAAATATCCCACATTTCAAAAATTTTACAGAAATGAACCACTACATCAGCTTGTTGATCAGAAAAAATGTTTTGTTTTGTAGCAAGTAGGATTCAAACCCTCGACTAGTGGGTGACTGCTAACCAACTAGGCTAGGAGAGATTTGTTTAACTTGTTGACATTGCACAGGATAATACTTGGTGCTCATGGTACATTAATTTCAACAAAGTTTAGGTAGGGTTGACAAGCAAGGAAATTTGTTCCGTATGTTGATGTTTTCGTCACACTATGTTTTTGGCTACAGGGAAGTTAATTTGTTGGTCTATAAGTTGTCCCAGTCATATGAATTTGAGTCATTTGAAGTTTTTTTTGTTTGTATTGGGTCACATTAAGAGAATAACTAATATATAAGATGTTTTTGATTTGCCACTTGAGTTGTATTGTGTTTGTACTATGACTCTTTTGTTTTGTTTTAAGTAGGATTATCAGAAATTTAATGTCAGCCAATGACATTAGCCCTGTTTAGCCACTTTCGTGCATGCAAATTGAAATCCACTTTGTCTACCAAGTTTATAGACTTATATTCTACATTATATTCAACTGTAACTTCATGAGAAAATCTCGTCTTGTTTGACTTATTTCTAGCTTTGTTACTCCAGATGAATATCATCTATCAACGTCCAAACGCCACCGTGTTTGCGTCAAATCTGGAAATTGACTTCACTTCGACCATCCAACCAAGGCCCTAGACATATTTCACTTGTTTATCAACCCAAGCCTTAAAGAAAACTCTAGCAGACTAGCCTAACCTATGCCATTCTCATCGACGTGCCTATATCGTTTGCAACCTTAGGAATCTCAGATTGAAAATCCGTTCACGTCACCTTATCCGCCTTGCCCTTAATCTTACTTATATATAATCTAATCATCCATCCAAACACCAGATAGAACTTTCCTTGTTTTCTAAGTCAATTCCTACACCAATCACACTATCAACCGGATCCAAATTTTCTCCAATCATATTTCCTAAACTTGACCCACAATTAGGATATAAACCAAACATATCATCACCTTTCGGCCATCCTTCTTAATCCTATCCAGCATCTTTCACGTAATCTAGTCATCCAAATCATTTCATTATCCTAGCATTCGACCCTTTGATCTCCATCAAACATAAATATATGTATAAACATCAACATGCGGAACAAATTTTCTTGCTTGTCAGCCTTGTCTAAACTTTGTTGAAATTAATTTACCATGAGCACCAAGTATTATCTAGTGCAATGCTAACAAGTTAAACAAATCTCTCCTAGTCTAGCTAATTAGGGCACTACTCACTCACCCCCTGATCTAGGGGCAATCGACAGGCTGATGTGACGGCCTAATTTTATAAAATCTTCTAACAATGGGTCATTTTTGTAATTAATTTTTTAATCTGGTTTATTTATAAAAAAAACTCGCAAGATAGGGGATAATGGAAAAATTATATCCATTAAGAAAGCATGCAATGCTGACTAAAATTTTGCATTCCTCCTAAAAATATTAATCTTATGTATGGCCTATTAAATTTAGCGCGTACTAACACTCTATTTGAAACTATTTAATTTCTCTAAAAAAACTCTAAATAGGTGATAGATTCTTCTCATGACCCTTATTTGCAGCCGCATAAGTAAAAAGTAATCTCTTTTTATGTAACTTTTATATAAATAGTTGAAATAAGCGGATTTGATGTTTAAACAAGCCTAATAAGCGGTAGAGCCCGATTAAACATTTAACCAGCCACATAATTCAAATATGTCTAAATTCATTTTTGTTCTCTTCTTTTATTAGTTTTGACTAATCTAACACACCATCAACAATACATTGCCTTGTTTTTCTGTTTGTTCAACTACATGCAATGTTGATTTACCCTATAGTCACCTATAGTTATTGTTTAAACACTAAATAGTGAGGTGATTGCTTTTTAATAGCTTACCACCTTTTTTAAAAAGAAACTTTCAAAGGCTTGCATTTGAAAGTGCTTAAGCTTTTCCAGTTTTAAACTGAAGCTTAAACCTCCCAACAGGTCATGGAATCTCTTCTGACATCACAGCAAAAATATGCCACCTGAAACATTAACATTTGGTGAAAACAATGTTCCATGCTCAATTTGTCAGTGCAAGGAGTTTCAGAATATTCTGCATGCTCAAATAATTCAACTAATTCGGTGTCAGTGCATATGGATATAGATCTACCATCATCCACTTGAATATTTCAACATAAAGTCTTTTTTATTTATCTTCCCATCGTATGCAGTGACAGGTATCAACAACTAAGCCAATCATATTGATGGAATTTTAAGCCACTTAAAAATATCTCTTATCTTACTCATACTCATATTAGGATTAGACACTTAAAAAAAACCTAGTTATATTTGATATATACATAGTCTAGTTGTATTTGATTTATACTTTCTTATAATTCTAAACTTAAGATTAAGGATCTATATACCCTATGAGAGATGGGTTTAAAGAGATTATCCAATCATTTATTATAGAAGTAAGAGAGATATATAGATAGTAACTAGAATTTTTTTAAGTAGAAGACTCTTGCAGAGGACAAAAGTCGAGAAATTCAAAAGATACAAGAATTGGTGACAGACGTCAATCTTTTGTGTTCTTTTAAAATTGCACATAAAGAATTTATAGTCTATTTATCAATCTTTTCTCTCACTGATTATCATGGTTTCACCATCAATATCTAGCTTTCTATGTTAGATATCTCTATTATTGTTCTTGTTATCATGTACATTTAGACTGCATTTTATAAAGTAGAGTTCGATCTAAGACGAGAGTTTCGAATGTTACTAACAAAGCCTAGTATTAACCCGGACAATCAAGCGATCAACAAACGGGTTGGACTATCAGCTTAGCTAGGGGGCTCTCATTTTCAATTTTTTTTATCACAGTAACAGCTAGTATCAAGCATTCTCACTGTGGTATTACCAATGTAAGCTATCTCCTTTTCTATATACCTCTGATTTACTCATCTTCGAATCCACTGTGGTATTTCGCGAGGCTTGCTTTCTTAAGCCAACTCCAACACGGACTGTTTGCCCAGCGCTCCAAATAAAAGAATAGTTTTTTATTTTTTGTTGGCGCCCCAGCTATATTCTCGTTTTATGTATATATATTTTCACTCCCTCTTCTAAAAACTAAAAAAAGAAATTTATTACTTTCTCTTCTAAAGCCTCTTTTAATAATCAAGTCATTAGACTATCTCCAATAATATTTGACTCTTGAACATGCCATGTAAGAGAGATATCGTACCACCTAAATATAGTCAGGTAAAAACCAAATCTTCAATGCATTACCTCTAAATAAGACTTAAAAAAAGATAGTGTGTCACATCATAAAAGCAAACATCCTCTTTTATTTAATTATTCATATTATACAAAAAAAACCTATAAAAACAACACCCCACATACCTAGGCAGACAAGTAGACCAAAATGAGTGATAGCACCATACAAAAACCAATAAAAAAACATTTTCAAAATAACTCAATACCTATTTTTTGTTCTGTATTATTGACATATGGGCCAAATAGCAAGAGACCCACATGGTATCAAGTGCTAGTCAAGGAATGATGAGTACACAGGCGAAGCGAGACAAACACACCCACGCGAATCACACATTTTGTGGGGTCCACACGTCTCATTTCAGGTGACAGACATGCAAGCTCACATGAGACTAACATGTCATTAAATAATTTTCGCAAATGACAATACATACAGACGGGACTTATGCGGAACCCACTGACCATGTCGCACAGTGTCGTTCTCCACACCGACGGCTGGGTAAGTGATCGACAGGAACCAATTGCTCTCCCGCGTGCCTCACCCGTTCGATCGAGCCACCCTCGCACGCACAAGATAAATTGAATAGTCTTAGTATATTGTGCATGCTTGTCATGACTGCAACCAAGCATTCAAAGAACAACATGGGCTCGCCTATTATTGTTGCAATTTGGACGAACACATCAATCCAACTCATAGCTTTTCTTTCATCAGTACTTATCAAGTGAAGTAGAATACTTATCAAGCCAAATCTTATCTATGAAAATACGTCACAAGTGCCCTAATTCTGTTCTTTATTCTTTGTTCCATCAAGTGACATTTTTTATATGGAAGTTTGAAAGGGTCTCAAATTCCTAATATATTTTTCAAATCAAAAGACATAGAAAATATAACTAATAGATTTGTATCACAATAAATCAATTATTTGAACGAAGATATTCTGGACCTAAGATGCTTAGAATTCTTACAAACATTAAAACTTTTCCCACTTCAATCTCAACTTTTTGAGTCCTAGTTTGATAATCCACGTAGTAATAAAGACACATAGTGCCTTTTACTCAGAAGACAGGGATTCATGTATCATTGGACAGCACTAGGTGTGCCAATTGTCAAGTTGGTGCAAATCAGAACCCATTATGGCCCAATAGGTCAGCCTCCCGGTTTCTGTCGTGGAGACAAACTCAAATTCCAACTTATATATTATAGATCTAAGTCATGTTCTATGGGAGTGTGATTATTTTCGAAGATTAAGTTAGTAGCAATGAGATTTGAATGTCCAAATTTTTAAGATTAAAATATATTTTTGATCTCTCCATTTTATCCGTATACCCATTTTGATTCTTTTACTTTAAAAGACTCAAATTAGTTCATTTACTTTCAAATCAGATATATTTTAGTCTTTAAGTAGTTTTACGTGTTATTTTGATGACGTTTCTTTAAGTGTATGGATGATGTGATGATCATTTATGTCCATGTCAGCACATTGTTAATAAAAAATCATCTTATTTTGTTTTTACTTCAACAAATTAGTAATACAAAATGTTAGCACGGATATTGTCCTAGACATCGTGGAAGGTGTCATGGTACTTGTGTTGATCCCAGAGTCTTCTAGGAATCCTAATTAGCTCAAATCTATCATATTTTTCTTTTATATAATATACAACAGTCCATGTTATTAAAACAACTCAAAATAATTCAGAGACTAAAAAGTATGTAGTTTTAAAAGTAAAAGAACCAATTTAGATAATTTAAAGTAGAGGGGACCAAAAACCTAAAGATAAAATAGAGGGATAAAAATACATTATACCCTTTAAGTAAGTGTTTTAACCAGTCCTGATAATTCAAAAAAAAAATCACTATCAGCTCATCATCTACATTAATGGAGTTGTGCGCTTGTACAACTTGGTGCAAGACAGGTCAGTGTAGGCACTTACTAGAATATGTATATAATATCTAATGGACTAAATATACAGACTTCGACATTTTTATGCGAAGCGGCGCGAAAACAGAGCAAGCTTATTCTCGTGCATAACTTCTCTTGTGTGTTGGTTTGTGCGCATTACTTCTCCCGTATGGGGGTAAGTTGTAAGTCGCATTAAACCCTAAGGTTCTATAATGCAAAAATTCGGTCCGTATCAGTTAGATCTACGTGTATCAAATTTTGGATATCAAGTAATATATCAAATGATATATTCTCATTCTTGTTTTCAAAAATTTAAATTATTTTTACATATATATTTAAATTATAGTATTTTTTTCATTATTATTTTAGTTAAATGTCTAATAACTATAACAAACTAGTACAAATTGCTCAATATTTTAGAGCAAACATGGATACATGTTTTGTTTATGAATTTTATATTAGTCATTTTAGTTTTAGTTTGAATATGACAAATTTTGAACAAAACTAATTTAATTTAATATGAGTTTGTCAAAATTATATTTGCAAATAACAAATTCTACAACCATGATATTGGATGGTACATATTGCATATACCATAAAATATTATACCGGACAATATATTGTCCGACAGAAACAATATTTAGAATTATGATTAAACCAGGTAGCCCAGATGTCAATTAAGCTCAAATACACAACAACAAAAAAAAAAGTGACATTGGCAAATTAACCAAATATATGCGACAGTGCGCATCAAAGCGCTCATAAGATCATTTTGGAAGCCAAATTCTAAAACAAAAGAAAAAACAAGATCACTTTGTGTAAACTACTAATGAACTCCTAATTAAAAACCTTTTGAATTCTTGCATAACGAGGGCCCAAATGAAAGAAAGATCAAGAAGCCTCTCCGCAGCCCAATCACCATGCAACTTTTACTCAAAAACGTCATGTATGGATATGGAGGGCATGACTCTAGTCAAAACTTGTGTTCTTCCTTTTCTACACCTCTTCTTTTCTTTTTTTTTTTTTTTTTTTTTTGGTGAGTGCCCTTAAATCTGTAAGATTGTTTGATTGTCCAAAGTGAGTACAAGGTCATCGAGAGAGATTATAATATGAAAGAAGAGAATAATACTCTTTAGGGAAATACAAGATAACATACTAGATTCAAAGTCACTTCTTTAGATGCACGAGAAGAAAATAGTCGGTTTGCAATATCTAACAGACACCACAGAGATCTCTACTACAATACGGATTACAACATCAATAATATCAACACCCAAAGTAGAAAACAACTGGTGAAATGGTGAAGACTTCATCTTGATAGGAGACTCCATTGAAGGGAGTTCAGGAATAAGATGAGTCAAACTGATAAATCTAACTTTGGAGGTGTCAAAGAACTGGATCTCACCCAATATTGACCAATCTTAGAACCGATCTCAACAAATCACTACATCTAAATCCAAACTACCAAAAAAACATAAAAAAAACACGGTTTTTTTAGAAACAATACTTCTCTGGAGTAGGCCAATGATGATCGCTAATAACGTGGAATCTAACTCCGAGTAAAGGGCCGACAGATGAAATTGGCATGATGTCTATAGTGATAAACGCAATATTGATCTAGCCAAAGATGTGAAAGGAAAGGAGAAGAAAAAGAAAAAGATGAGGAGGTTAAGAGGAGAACCGCCGCCCCGCCCCCCCCCCCCCCCCCCCCCCCCCCCCCCCATGGTGAGACAGCTGGCGTGAGGGAGAGAGGGAGGGAGGGAAGGTTGCTTTGGGGAGAGAGTGAGAGGAAGACGGGAGAAAGTTGTTTAAAAGTAGGTCTCTTCCCTTTCTAAATTAGTATATGAAAGAAAGAGATTGCGCTGTAGACTCGATGTCCTACTATTATTTTCCTTTATACAATCCGGTATGATCTATAAAATTAGACTATATAAGACTCTCTATTATTTATACTAATGCTATCAAACTCTATATATTTCTTTGTTAATTTTGTTAATTAAGGTGATAGTCATTGGTAGACAAGAAATCATTGCCTGAACCTAGACATCAAGGACTTAATACACTAATGGAAGCAATGGAGAATTAGATGGAGCGGCTTGATTGCACTAGTGTTTCAGGTTGCAACAAAAAGGGAAAAGCTCATTCAACGAAGCGGGGTGTGCTAGTGGCGGTGGTGGACAAAAGGAGCGGGATTGATATGCTAAATCTATGAAAATTTATCAATCAAATTTATCAGTCTTCGACCTTAAATTATTAGTGAGAGAGAAATTGATAGTATGTGATAATGAGATGATAAGACAACAACAGATAATATAACGAAGAGGAAGAGATAGAGATAGAGATAGAGGGAGAGGATGGTCAATGCAATCGCTCCAATCATCTTTCACTAGGTTTGATGAGAATCGTGATTTGAGTTATTCTTGTTTGTCTCCACTTTTTCTTCATGCTGATCTGTTCTCCATGTGGCAACAACAAATTTCGAGGCATTGCTTTAACAAAGATTTGTACGTTGTAGACTTTAGACTTCCATTTTTCTTGCATCTGACTGCATGAGTCATTGATACGTGGATATACCGGACGTTTGATTCCCTGCGTCATCCTCTAGCATGGTTTGTTGGAAAATTTTCCTTTGAAGCGAGACTGGTCGAAAAAAGAGGGGGCTTTGTAGCTGCCGAACCAGGCTGACTTAGGAGGCTAGTGATATAGTTAGATGTGTGATTAGCATGTATTAACATAGATCAAGGATTATTAAGGTACTGCATTATTTGATCCAACAAAATAAACATCATCTTTTGTAATTTATCTCACTTATACAAGTCATATTAAAGATTAAGCGGACAACTAACCATAGCAATATAAGTGTGGTACATAAAAAATGGATTAATTAACGCAAGATGATATATAACTTGGACTAATTGTCGGTAGAATGGAGGTGTGAGTTTAGGGTTAGTGGAGATATGACGGGCTTGCTTTACTTGCGCACCTTGACACGTCTTTCTTTTCTTCTCTCGGAAGCGTACAAGAACTTGCATGCTCAAAAGTTCTCAATGCCAATGGTTACATACAAATGCTGTCACTAGGCTCTGTTGCAAGTGCGTGAATTTGAAGTAAACTGACTCAGTTATAGTAGTAGAATTTTAAAAATTTTTACTCAAAAATTATAAATAATAGATCATAGATTAAATTGTTACCAATAATAGAAGAAGAGTTGATGAAGTGATCGAATGTGCACAGCGACTGCTCGCGGATCGTCCTGATAGCGTAGCAATTACAGCAGTATCTCTACCGGTATCCATACATTTTAAGATGGAACGTCGTACGATAGTATGCTAGTACTAACATGCACAACAAGGATTTAGAGACTGTTACTTTAGAGGAGATGGCAGGTAGGATTTTTCTTAATCTTATCAAAGTCTATTATACTTCTCTTTATGTAGAGTCCTACAGAACAAATCCTACCAGATTAGATTTTCTGATGTAATACGATATCACATAACGAATCTTATTCAAATTGTTGGAGTCTAACATTAGGTCTTCTAGTCTAATAAAAAACACCATAACAGATCCAATCCGAATTGATTTGTTCCAACCTGTTAAGTGTGTGACCTTATAGATTCATGCATATATAGTCACAACCCGAAAATATTTACCAGAATTTTGAGTCGATAGTGGTTCCTACCAGGACATAACGATTATTCAAATATACACGAAAATCATAACCAACAAACTTATATAATGTACTCATGTTGATCCTCTTGCTACACGATACCAGATTAAACTCAAGGCAAGAAACATGTCACTCTTACACTATTTAATCCTTTCTCGATCTCATAGTGAACTAATCTTCCCATAATTGACACTTGACCACAAACAGTATGATCATGCATTTCTCAATTCATTATATCAAGAGACTCAGAAATATCTCTCTCATTAGATAAGTGATGTAGATTACACCTTAACCATTCACATTCTTCCGCATAACTCATAGCATATCCGGATATTATCTAACAGTGTCTCAAAAATGAGTCTATCCAACATTATATTCTCTGACATATGTTCATACTATTAATTTGATATCTTATATCCATGATCTGTAAAATATGACATTAATCAATATATGCTAATCCATTAATCAATAATGTACTATTTAAAAATAGTGGATTAGAGATTTTATAGAATAATATCATCAAATAAATTTAAAGTTTCATAAACAAGCCACACACTTGTTGATCAAATCAATATGATAATTTATTCAAAAAAATAACATATTATTCAAATATTCATAAATATAACAAAGATAAATATATCTTTGTGCATATCACCAATAAAACTATCTATTATTCCTAAGATTCACATTCAACATGTGTAGGGTGGCACAATTACTCCAACAGTGAAGATTAGGGGATGTTTGTTGTCGATCAGTTTTTATCATACCAAATTTAACAATACCGACACTATTAGGCTTTTGCTTGTTCCAGCACCAAAATTTGTCAAGAAAATGGAAAACTTCTATGCCATCCATTGTCAATATATGTCCGATGATTTGTCCTCCACAATTTAGTGATCAAAATTAGTTATAACCATTGTAGCTATAAAACAAATATATCTTCATAGCTCATTTTGATCAACCCATACAATTTAATCATGACTATAACTAAATTGATTTGACAAATATTAATCATCCACGAAACATACTTGAATTCCTTGAACCACCAAATCCACGTGAAATCCATCAAATGAATTTGTCCAGAACTCTAGGGATCCTAATCCTAAAAAGTAGGAACACAACTTGTTTGTTCTTTTTTTTTTTTTAATGATATTCCACCCTCTGGTGCATACATGAATCGACTACAGCACTTCATATATCATAAATAAGAAAATATAGAAGTGACGAGCTAGGAAAACTTCACAATAAGATTCTTTACACTTATCTTTACTCTAGTGGGATCTTTTTTTGGGTATATAATAGATTTTTAAAAAAATTTATGCAAATTCACTATAAGATAAGTTTTTTTGTTTTTTGTAAAATTCTAGTCGGTCCTGTGCCTCCCCAGGAACTGTCTATTCACTACTGTATTAAAAGGATGTATAGAAAGAGAAAAGACGAGTGGTTGGCAAAGGGATAGAATGTTCATCAAGAGTGTCCAGAGTGAGTCATGGAGAGTTGTAGTCCCAGGTTGCATGCATGCGAGACACCAAGGTTTTGACATAGCACACGCGAGCTTTCTAGTGCCAAATCCACACCACTTTACTTATTTCTTTTTTCAACGTCTAAAGCTAGTGTGCATGCATCATGGACTCGTATCAGTGCTTATCGCCATAAAAGGGCTTAAGTAATATTAATGCATGCATGCAATGGATCGTCTTTTCGCGCGCTTTCGTTGCTAAAGCGTAAAACTCGCAACCTTCTCATACAACATAAAATAACGACATGAGGCTATAATAATATACTTGAAAAACACTAATACTATAATATTATTATAGCAAATTACTTGTAATGGAGTCAGAAATTTGTTTTAGTGGAATCTCTTGTACAAATATTTCAGTGAATTTTTTTATAAATAATTTAAATTAAAAAATTAATTTCAAAAATGATCCATAGTTGTTGTATTTTTGCAAATATTACCCACCACGTCAGTCTGTCGAGTTCTGGAGACTCAACAAAGACTAGCACTCGATAAGCTCTCTGATTTTTATAATGTCTCAGTCTTGATACGACCAGTTTAGAACTGATACGACCACGACCATTTTCAATACTGATAATACCAGTTTGTGTACTAGATACGAGCACGACTAGGTATAAAACTGATACGAACACAACCAGATCTAAAACTGATGCGACCAGTTTTGAACTGATACGATAGTGAGGAGTCGGAGGGTTTGTTGAGTGTTCGATAAACTCTTGTCGATTCTTTAGGATTTGACGTGCTGATGTAGTGGATTATTTTTATAAAATATGTTAATTGTAAGTCATTTTTATAATTAAATTTTTTGTGGATTATTTATAAAAAAAATTCATATTTCAGTAGGGGGAATGGCTTCGCCAATATCGGATATTTCAACATCAATATTAGAATTGTCGATGAGATGGACGGAGCATGCTACGTTATCGCGGCTTTCGTCGTGATACATTACCCGATACAGTCACCGTTGTCGGAAAAGTTAAAGCTAGCCACGGTAGGGTCAAATTAACTTTATATCCGTTGTAAAACTTTCTTAATAGCATATATTACTTTCGCTTACGCGAGCAACGTCATTTAGCTTTGTGAGTAGACATGTGATGTAAGCACCAGTGAATCTAGAAGCAACAATATAACTTAGAATGCTTCTTCTGTGAGAACCTCTCACGCGTACCTATATTATAGTGTTATGGTAATCGTTGAATCATTGTGCACACTTGTGATTAAAAACTAGGTGGGTCACGTGTGTTATTGCATGTAGGTATCGAGAAAATAGATTTATAGATTATAAAATATTGTATTCAGAATTGAATGATCATATTTAGGTCATGTGCTGATCTGATCAGTTTTGAAGTGCACGATCACGATCAGATTTTGTCCTTATTCGATAAATTTTGCACTGAACGGCCATGAACAGGACTTGTATTTTTTTGAATTGGACGAGTATGACCAGGGAGACTTAGGCTGATACGAGCAATTTAGAAATCAACGACCACGACTAGACTTGTTCTGATAGATTTTTTTTGTATTGGATGACCACAACCAGAACGTGTACTTACACGACCAGTTTTGAGCTAAGCGACTATGATTAGGTCTTGCGGTGACAATAAAAATAATGGTCATGAAGTAAAAAAAACTGATAGAATAATTGAAACAGATAGTTGGATGTGACAGTAAAAAAATTTGATCATGCCAGAATGGTCGTATCATTACAAGCGTTAACAGTAATTTTTCGACGTGATCTCTTCGAGATCCACTGGTCCTTTTCTTTGTCTAATCGAATCAGCAGATTTTTCTTTGTGTTCAACGTTCTTGCTATTGGTTGATGATCGTATTTTGTGTTTGGCCGCGTAGCAAATTTGTTTGTGTTGGTCTTGTTTGGTTGTGGTCGAATGGGGATTTATGCTAGTGGTATTTTGTTTCTGGTCGATTCAACGTTAAAAAACTTAGTTGTACTAGCCTGGTCAAATAAACAAATTTTTCTTCTGATGGTCGCATTTTGATTGTTTTGGTTGAATCTTTTGCTTTATTTGTCGATTGAGCAGGCTTGGTTTTGGGTGAATGTACGAAACAACGTTTGTCTGGTCAAATTTGGATTGTTGGTCGAATCGACAGTTTTTTTTATTGTGGGTGAATGTGGGAAATAGCACAATTGGACAGTACGAAACAGTGTGTCTAGTCGACTTTTGGTACCGGGTTGAATTTGGGTTGTTGGTCGAATCATGAGATTTGGTTTTGGTCGAATGTGGAAAATAGTTAGTCTATTGGGGAGCACGTTCGACCGCCAAGATGAAGCAAACGGGCCAATCGAACGGCTACGAACGAAGTGACGACGTGGCTCAACGTGGGCCACGAACAAAGCAATGACGTGGCCCAACATGAGCGCAACAAAGCAGGTAGTGTGGTCCACGTGGCCGGCCCAGATGAATCGAGAAGGCCAACTGAGCGGACAGGAACTCGGTGACAATGTGGGTGAAGGTGGCAAGCTCCACGCAGACGAACCGAAAACGCCGATCGAACGGCGAGAAATACGGTGTCGATGTGATCACACGTGGAGAAGAGTTAGTGCCTGAGTTGTATATCTACATATGAAGTGTTTTAGAGTCTTGTTTGAGGAGGTGGCCATAGAAAGAGTTTATGGTACATCACCCAATTTCCCAAAGAACTTTATGCTGCTATATATATTGCTGCTGGGAAGATAGCAATAGTAGCTCTCTACTCTTAGTTTTTATACAATCAAGGCTCTTTATTTATAATTAGAGCAGATAAACTCATCTACCATTCAAATAGGAGCAATTAGACCCCTCAATCTAGTTCTTCGTAAATTCAGTTAATATGTTGTTACTAACATGTCAGGTCATTCTATAAAGATAGACATGTCGGACACACATGTTGGTAATAATTGTTTTAACAAAACTAATGAGAATTAGACAGAAGAAATTAATTACTCATATTCAAATAATATAGTGGTATATCTTCTCTAATTTTAAATAGAAAAATCTGAGTACACCAAAACTAATAAATAAAAAGCCACTATTGCTATTTTTCCATGACTGTTTATCAAAGATAATGTGACCACAACTTTAGTTTTTGGGGGCTTTTTCATGCTAGTGGCGCCGTGTGTTATCTTTTGCTCCACATTAGATCAACGACAGGAGTAAAAGATGTTATCTATAAGGGATAGAGTCAGCACAACGTGAAAAGCTAAGATATGTGTGTATATGTCCTGTTTTTTATTGTTGATGATCCTAATATAAATCAACTCTCAAAATCAATGCACGCTAAAGATTTATGAATTTTTTGTACGGAAAATACTTATTAAAATAATAATTTTACAAAAACACAGAAGAAATAAAAATTACAAAAATGATCACAGTCACCAACTTGAGTGGCGACTGTATGTGGGAAGCCCTAAGTCGCCAACCCGGCTAGCGACTTACGACCACGTCATCAGTCGCCACTGTAAGTCGCCATCCGGGTTGACGACTTAGGGCTGCCTATTTTTTTTGTTGTTTCAGCCGTTTTGCAAATAAATTTATTTGTAAAATAACCTTTTTTTTGTTTTGTGTTGTTTCTAAAATAACCAGTGTAGTTTTCATTGTTTAAAAAATAACCTATGTGGTTTTTATTGTTTCTAAAACAGCCTACAATGGTATGTTTTATGTATGAATAACCCAATAAAAAAAATAATTGCAGGTAAAATATAAAAAGACATGTTGAACCACCCCAGCCCACCCAGTAAGGAAGAAAAAGAGCCGTGATGGGTTCAGTTGATTGATCCGTATGTTTCGTGGTTGATTTAATTTGTCGGGTTATAAAAAGTGAGAACTGAACTAAAAAAGACTGAAGAGTAGAAAGGCTGAATCGTAGAAAAATCATGTTTCATACATACATGCAAACAAAAATCATGTTTCATTCAGAGAGTACGAAATTTGGAAAAAAAATAATGTCGCCCCCTCTTCGGACGACGAGGCCAGTCCCGCTGAAATGGTGAGGGTGAGAAGATAGTGCGTCCCCGCACCGTCCTCTGTGATGGCTATCGATGGGGTGGTGGTTGGGCACTCGCCCGATCGAGGCCTGTATCAGGAGGGTCCTGCGACGGCGGAGGCGCATCACCATGCCAACTGATGTTGGCTCTGGCGGGTGTCGTCTCCCCTCTGCAACATGTCAACGTAGTCCGCGTACGCAGGGTCGAGGATCACGTTCGGTCGGCATGGACGGACTGAGGCGGAATGCAGGGCGGGCGCCTACTGGATGGTGCGGATGGAGCAGATGAGGACGTACCGGCAGGCTCGTCCACTGTACGCTGCGACGTGGTGATGTACTCGTCATCTAGGTCGAACGTGATGTCGAACCCCAGGCTGGAATCGGAGCTGGAAGGGCGCACAGGGGTACCCTCAGAGATCCGTACACCACCACGCTACGCCACGTCCACGTGAGGTGGAACACCTGAATGGTAAGAGCGGGTCGGGGGCGCACCGAGATAAATCGGGGTGTCGATGGCCGTACTTGAGGGTCCGACTGTGTCGGGCGGATGAGCGACCGGCTGCGACGGCGTCTGAATGGGAGGGGCCCTTGGCGGAGGAGGTGTTACAAATGTCGACGAAGTGGCGGAACTCTCCCGCAACAGATGGGCTGCGACTCGATGAACGAAGGCGATGGCCTTCTTGTACTCCTCGGGCATGATAGGTAGACGTGCCTCGTCCCGATGGAGTAGCCGCTGCGTGGTAGAGGTAATCGCACGGAGGCCATCAACCTACAAGACCACAACACAATGGTAAGCGGAAATAACAATAACAAACAAGAAACGGAGTATTTGTGCATACCTGGCGGTGCACATGGGATGCGTGGTGTGGATCGTATGTCTGCTGCATGGTCGGGGCAGGGATTTCGGCAGGTGTTGGAGCTGGTGGGGCAATGTGAGCAATGGTGCGAGGAATGTACCATCGGAGGTAGTCGCCATATGTCCTCGGATCGTATGGCCTCTCCTCGCGCACTAGATCTATCCATGCTGTCTGCTCCCAGCGACGAGTGTATGGAGCCTGTCGATCCTCCCAAGTGAAAGCCTTCTTGCCCTTATGAGTTTGCCTGCAGGAAAAACAAAAGTGTTAAGTATTTTCGTAGAGGCGAAGCACTGTGCGCAGAGATGATCGCGAGTTTACTCGTGCTGGGCGTGCGACAACTGGTGTGCAGCATCGACAGGAGGGACCGGCTGGAACAAGACAAACTGTCGCATCACCCTCCATGGAGTGTATACCTCCAACATATGACTGAAGACAAGAACACATCGGGTGAGCCATAAGTCCCGGTCCCCCATACATACTGATGAGATCCCCCTGCAGTTGTGCTCTCAACATAGGTGGCCGTCCAGGCCCTCCAGACAACACGAGATGGATGGAGTAGCTCCAGCTCGTCGCTATATGCCCCGTAGCATGCGTGCACCTAGACGATGGCCCATTGTAGCTCATGCTGCAACCAACGCTCCCCCATGGTCGGGCGATCGATTTCGTCCTCCGCATCCTTGGGCGGGTACCCCTCCGGTAGAGGCACGGGCACATCGGTGCTGAGCGGTCATCCCACAGGAAGGTGCTCGTACGACCATAGCAGAATAAGCAGAGGACACCCAGCCATAACCGCCTGCCGAGCACAACGAACGCAGGCGTCACACAATATTCGGTATGTCGCACACAAAACCGCCGACCCCCAGCTGATCTGTGGAATCTGCTCAACCGGTGTGTCTGCCAGCATCTGCGCCAGTGGAACAAGCCAAAGGTCTACCGTGTCACCGTGCGTACCTGCAAACAAACACAAACATAATATAAGATTTAAATGCAGCAAGTAAAAGATATGTGCATGTACCATGATTAAGCTTACCAGTGAACATGAAGCCACCAAACAGGTGAAGTAGATACGCCTCGAAGTGTCAGCTGACTGTCCACTTATCAGCATCCGCCTGGCATATCCGGAAGTAAGCAAGCCAAGCTGCAGGAACTCCCACGTCATGGTGGAAGGGCTCATGTCTTAGAGGTAGAGGGTGAAATCTCTGTGTGAATGTGACAT
Organism: Pharus latifolius; assembly: GCA_019359835.1. Lineage (NCBI taxonomy): Eukaryota > Viridiplantae > Streptophyta > Magnoliopsida > Poales > Poaceae > Pharus > Pharus latifolius. Next base: position 2,385,181 of record CM033328.1, read on the forward strand.
CCCATCTGGCAAGAGTGGGCGGTGGTACCCAGGCCTGTCCGCGAATCGGCAGGCCGAATAGCATCGCCACATCCTCCAGGGTGATGTCATCTCCCCCCACTGGAAGTGAAATGTGTGTGTCTCAGGTCTCCATCTGTCCTCTAGAGCAGAGACCAGTGATCAATCATGCCTGAAAGACTCTGCTCTGGTGATCGTCCTGACAAAAGGAAGCAGTCCCACCGCCTTGAGCCATGCGATGTACCTCCCATCGAGAGGCCAAGCCGTGCCGGGCGATCGTAGGCGGAACGGCTGAAGCTCCTCTCCGGACCTAAGGGCTCGAGCTCGATGACGATCATGGTAGTACTGGTCCAGTAACTCAGGAAGCTATCTACGATCATGAGCCATGTTTGCAACAAAGAACATTCAGTTAGTACGTCATACGAAATGAGTGAAAAAACAAACACAAAATACGTGAGAGGAATGAATACGTATTTCACAACATTGCTGATTGATTCACGTTCGGTGCGATTCGGATGCATTTGGACATGTCCTCTTCGTGTGCCCAGGTTGTCGACAAACAGCGCACTTTCGCAGCTCATCGCGTTCTACATTATCCATGTCATTGCTGATTTGAAGTTTCTGTCGTCGTCCAGGACCTCTCCGCTCCAGGTGAGGTGGTGGAACATACAGTATCTCGCCTGCTCTGCGCGACAGCTCTCTGTAGTGCTCCTGAGTGCCCCAGACCTCGAAGTCTGCAGTCCATGTTTTAGCGAGGAACCGTGCGTCATAGTAAAGTGATATGTACGTCTCGCTTGACTTGTTGTCTTGCGCACATGCTGCCATCACATGGGAGCATGGTTTATGCAACAAAGCTGGCTTGTTACAAGTGCACTTGACGCCGTCTTTGAAAATGACACCTTACTTTCTGATCGGCCGCATGTATCCTCCCCCCACGTTCTTACTCTTCAGATAAACAACCCAACTTTGCCTTCTGTTGTTTGGAATGCACTGGGCTGAGTGTTTCTGAGCGGCCGCGGCTTTGATTTCTAAGTACCTCTGCACTTCGTGAGGATATTTTGATGGTGTGACCATAAGTAGTGCTCTTGCAGCTATACTCCTCTCATGTAAGTTCCACAATTTCGGTGAGTGGAAGACCTCGCACCCCCTCAACACAAAGTTGTACACCTCCGCCATATTGGTTGTCATTATTCCGTATCTAGCTCCTCCCTCATTGTGCAGTAGTAACCATTTCTCTGGAGCTTTGTCACCGATCCATTCGCTAAATTTCTTTGTTCTTGATCTCCGGCTGCAACGTATCGGCCCATCTGAAGTTCCCACGACATTTTGTTCACCTTCCGCCTGTTGCGAACTGCTTGCCTCAAATCTTTGAGCTTTAGCTAGGTCTGAGGTATCTTCTTGTAGCTCGTCCCAAATTCGTTGGAACTTATGGCCCTGGTTCTGATCACACAACTGCTTGAACTTCTTCATCAAGCCTGTGTTTCTGTAATGAGTGAAAAAGTTCACCGCAAGATGTCATTTGCACCACCGGCTTATCAAATCAATCCATCTGTACTGCGGGTCCTCTGTGCACAACATGAAATAAATGGTCCTCTGTGTCTATCATGGATGGCGCATACATTTCGTCTATCCTTCACAACAACTTGTTTCAGATTTGTAAGGAACCACACCCAGCTATCTGTGCTCTCGCCTTCTACGATGGCATACGCCATCGAAAGTAGCTGATTGTTTGCATCTGCGCCAACAACTGTCATTAAAATTCCCTTGTACTTCCTAGTGAGAAATGTGCCATCCACGCAAAGTACTGGCCGCATGTACTTGAATACAGAGATTGCCTACCCGAATGACCAGAATATACGCTCCATGTACTCCGCTCCATGCACTATGTCACTGTTTGTGCCCACAACTGGCCTATGAACCATGTCCATTACAGTGCTAGGGTTGGTATCGACGATTTTCTGTATCAATTTGGGCATGTAGTTATATGAATCGTAGAAAGATCCAAATAATATCTCAAGGCCAAGTTGTTTCGCTCTCCATGCCTTGCCGTACTGAATGTTGTATCCAAATGTGTTGGCGATTTGAGCGACAATTTCTTTTGGTGCCATGTCCAGATTTGCATGAAGGTTCGCCAAAATCACATTTGCCAAAAAAAGGATGATATATTCCTGTGGCTCCGTGAGGCTTCTGTAACCGAACAGTCATGTTCGGTGATTCTCGAAACAACAAAGTGCTCACTATCCTTGTACCGGGCAATACGAATATAAAATCTACATCCCTCCACCATGCACTTCACTGCATACAGACGCGGATTTGTTCTATCCACCTTGAAAGAACGACGTAGTGCAATGGACCACATCGCCACACCTTGCTTAGCCTCCTCCTTGCTTCAGAGGTGTTGCCCTAAAATTAATCTTTGCTCATCCGATGCCGAGTCCGAACTGCGATCATCGTGGATTCGTGCGTGGTCAAAACCACTTGGATCTAACAATTGCTGCGGAGGTCCCATCCCACGATAATCTTCTTCGCTAGATGAATCCCCATAGACTGCGTCCACCTCCGAACCTTCGCTTCCTGAGTATTGCATACCCTCGTCTTCACCTTCGTCGGCGTAAGCCTCGTCCCCAGGCTAGAAATGCCCACTCGCGAATCCTGTGTTCGGGACACTGGCAGAATCCTGTGCTACTGTTGAATCAATGAATGGCTCAGGTACCTCTTCCGCAGGTTCGATGTTAGTACTGTTACATACAGCACGCAGTCATCTGGGCCATGAATGGGATTTAACACTCTCCTAACTAGGAAACCCCAAGACTGATCACCTTTAAATTTACATAATTTCCAACTACCTGTTTCACCAATAGGCACCAACGCTTCTATGACAATTTCATGTTTAAATGGGTCGATATTTAGTATGTCCACAACTTGGGTCTTAAGGTCCTCAAAATTAACTGCACTGAGATCATTCAATTCCATGTCACACGGTGACAGCTACATAGGTCATCCCCATGTGGTCCGTTTCTGATTACTTGTTCCCCGTGAAAAACATACACTATTTTTGTTTCTGACATTGTCTACGACAAAAAATCAAAATTAATCTTTGCTTTATTTTTCAAATAATCTAATTTGTTATAGGTGTAATTTAATACACAGCTCATCCATAATATTATATACACATCATATTTATAAATACACAACATTATACAACAGATCTAAATTATTTTACGTACACATCACATCTAAGTTAGCTTCGCACAACGTATCTAGGTTATCCACAAATTTCTAAAGCAGATATGTATTTTCCACAAATTTCTAAAGCAGATCTATACTTTAAACTAAATTTCTAAAACAGATATATATTTAAAACTAATTTCTAAAGCAGATATGTATTAAAAATTAATTTCTAAAGCATATTTGTATTCTAAATTTAATTTCTAAAGCAGATATGTATTTTCCATGAATTTCTAAAGCAGATCTATACTCTAAACTAAATTTCTAAAGTAGATATGTATTTAAAACTAATTTTTAAAGCATATCTATATTTTAAATTTAATTTCTAAAACAGATATGTATTTAAAACTAATTTCTAAAGTATATATGTATTTTAAATTTAATTTCTAAAGTAGATATGTATTTGAAACTAATTTCTAAAACATATTTAATTAGAGAAGTTTAAAAAAATGACCTTTTTCTTCTTTTCTCTTCTTCTTCCTCTTCTCTTCTCTTTTCTTCTTCCCTTTCCTCCTTTTCTCCTTCTCTCCTCTTCTCTTTTCCTCCCCTCTCTATTTCTGAGCTGAGCAAATGAATTTTTTTTTCGACAGCGCCTCTCAGTCGCCACCTCTGGTGGTTATATAGGGTTTAAGTCGCCAACCCGGCTGGTGACAGAGGCCTGGCATGCGTTAGTCACTAGCCTAGCTGCCGACAGTGTGTTTTATGTGCTAAGTCGCTAATCGGGTTGGCGACTGTGGTCATTTTTGTAATTTTGTTTTCTCCTGTGTTGTTTGTGATATTATTATTTTTAATGAGTGTTTTCCATATGAAAAATTCAAGATTTATAATTTGTACAGTTGAGTCAATCTGGTTAGCCTAAATTTTGGTGGATTGGTTAAGATGAGACAAGGTTTTCAAGGAATGTCTGAAACTGTCGATGCGTCTACTTGATACTTATTTCTTTTGTAGTGGAAAATGAGTACCTTCTCTACCGTCATCCCCTGGGTCCACGTTGAGCCCTGTCGTTCTTTCATTCATGGGTGGTGCGTTTGCTTCATTTGAGCTGTCGAACGTGCTCCCGATTGTCCAACTGTTTCCCATTGGCCAGCTGTTTCCCACGTTCGACCAAAAACCAAGTCTTTTGATTCGATCCGGGAAAAATCGATCAGACACACTATTCTGTACAGTCGACTAGTTTGCCGCACTCGATCACAAACTATGACAGCTGATTCGCCCAGAGAACAAAGAATATGCTGTTTCGACCAGTCACCACATTCGCCACAACCAAGCCTGTTTATTCAACCCAAAAAAATTAACTCTTTCGGCCAAAATCAATCGACCAAACACAATTGACCAAAAATTTCACAGGCACAGCCGCTAGTTTGTACTGCTTGGACTAAATTTATGTTTTGTTGAATAGATCAGTTCTTTTGCTAGTGCGACCAAGATTTATGCTGACAGGCCCAACCAAATGTGACTAAATACAAAACTGTCGTTTCAACCAGGCATGGATCCAGTGGACCTCAAGACTCTTCCCCGTAACCAAGTGTGCTTATTAAACCGAAAAATCTAAATGCGACAAAAAATAATTAACTCTTCGACCAAAATCAATCGACCACAGATTTCACAGGCGCGATCGTTGTTTTTTTACTGCCTCAACTAAATTTATTTTTGCTGAATCAATAAGGTGTTTTTTTCTAGTGCAACCAAAATTTAAGATGACAGGTCCAACCTTACGACCAAGTTTTTTCTTACCACGACTACACTGTTTGCCGTATTTGACCAAAAACCATGACAGCTGATTTGGCCCAAAAAAATGCAACAAAAAATAATACTACCGCTTCGACCAGGCATCACGACCACAATGTTTCGTACTTTAGAGCTATTTTGCCACATTCAACCACAAGTCATAATAGCTTCTTCGACTAAGAAACAAAACACTATCATAAAAACAATAGTTTACTATCTCGTCTAGAATCAATCGACCAGATATTTTTACTGGTGTGACCATTGTTTTTTTACTGTCTCGACCAAGTTTATCTTTTGCTGAATCGATCAGGTGTTTTTGTTAGCTGCGACCTCATATATTTTCTCAATACTCACAGCAATACGTGGGACTCCACCTAATTTCATGTACAACTGGCTTATTAGTGTATCCTCACAAAGGTTAAGTTGGATAAAACTACACTAGGTAGGTGAGCCAATGGAAATCGTACATTTGCTTTAGAGAGTGTATTTCCCTCGATTTAGATTATTAAATCAAAAATTAACAATACAAATTAAGATAGATGATAAATTTAAAATTTCTTATAAAATAATAAACCACCTTAATTTCTTTCACTGTCAATATAGACTATTTAAATTCTAATTCAACAATTAAGGCTCTAAAAAAGTTCTTCACCTTTCTTTAGCAAGATATAGGATCGCAATCGATTGTAAAGTGGGCTCAAATTGCTGACCTAATGAAGGTAATCAAGGGGAGACCATGCCACTCTGATGCTAGTGATAATGACAATAATATAATGAAAAGTTAAGGGATTAATTAGGACCATAATTAAAAAAACCATGGTGCTTACGTGTACGCTGACAAAAGATCATGCATGCAAATAAATTAACAATTACTTGGTAAAGATTTGTGTGCTTCAAATGGATGCACTAAAGATCATGCACACATGGAAAACAATGTGCAACGCTTGTAGAAGCCAGAACCCTGCTGTTGATTTTGGTCAACTCTCCTACTTATTTTTTTTTTGGGGGGAGGGTGGCATTACATGAAAAAAAAATGTTTAGTTTCAAAATATAACGTGATTGTGTTCACAGGTGCAGCCAGACGGCTAAAATGTGAATTTAATTTTTTAGCTCATTATTTTTATTGTGTATTTAGTTGAAATATTATATTTGACATATATGTATTCAGAAGATATGAATAAGATATATATATATATATATATATATATATATATATATATATAAAGAGTCTGAGACAAACTTGACTAATAGGCCCTTATGTAAAGTATAGAGTGTGCTAATCACACGTAGGGTGTTGTAATTAGGGAAAGGGTATTAATGATAAGAAGGTGACAAATTTGGGTAGGGAGTATAGAATGTATTATATTTTGAAATAACAAAAAAAAAAAAGCACCATGAAAACGGGATCATGTTTTCTGTCAAAAACGGGTAAGTATCTACTGTTGGATCGGCAAATCCAATGGCTCAAGATCATCTCATGTCCTACAACCACCCCATCGCCGCAAACACCCCCGGATCCACTTCCTTGCTGCCTCGACTCCCACATCATCCTCCTTATTACCCCGCCGACCGACTCCGCTGTTAGTGCCTCGACTTTCTCCTGCCAATCTTCTATTATGTCTCTTTGTTTTTCTTGTCTACACTGCCATCTATCGTCTTTACTCATAATTGATCAATGACATCATTGACACCTCACAGCTCCACCAATCACACTCTTTTTAAGTTATAATGTCGACAGTACAAATAAATCCCTAAGAAGTAAGTCTCTCTCACTGTCATACTATCACCATCATTAGCTATCTCATTAGAGCACTACTATCATCCTACTGTCGTCACCTGAGTCAGCGGAACCACCCTGCTTCACCACTCCATCGTCCTCTCATGACAATAATAGCATTCCACATTTGCATACTTACCTCTCGACTTGTTACTATCATTTTCCGCATTCTTCGAAGGTGGGATTGCACATGAGTCAACAAGTGTACAAGAGTACTTCGCACCACAACCATCTCTTTTTTATAGGTTATATGGGCTGATGCCGCTTGTTTCATCTTCAATCTTCATGTCAAAACCTCTCACTTCATTAGAGCATACCAGGTCCAGTTATATTCAAAGATCGAGTTGGTATGGTGAAAATTTTGCCCCAAATGTAACCCTAAGGGGTTGGTGTGCCACCCCTCCCCGATGCTGTTGTACCAACATCACCACGAGCTATCAACTTCAAGCTCTACGTACGTTGTTTCTTAGCATCTTTAAAGAAACATTAGAGTACCTTATATTCTGGAAAAAAAAAATAAAGTATGCAACAATGGTTTTCAGTTGGCACCACTAACTATTGTTTATAGAAAAAGAATAAAAAAAACTTTAGGCTCACATGTTTTAATCTGGATATATAAAAAAAATTGGAAGGAGACTGGGAAATAACGTAAGCTTATCAATGGTCAGATTATTAATTTAAATGCTTGGAATTACGTTTGGAATGCAAGGGGAAAAAATATTTTTTAGGAAAAATATAGGAATTAAGTGTCATATCGAATGAAATGCAAAGAAAAGTTAAATACATGATTTGTTCAAAAGAGATGTTTAAATTCATTACAGAAAAGATACAAGAATTTTAAAAGAACAAAAAGTAGATTTTGTTTTCAACAAGAAATAAAGCATAATGTTCGTGAGATTGGATCTCATTTTTTGTTTCCTCAAAAATCTCTTGAAAAGAAGTCATTCTAAAAGAATTTTATAAAAAAAAATTAGGGGGTGTTTGGAACAAAGAAAAATAAAGAAATTTTAGAGGATTTGAATTGTGAGCAAATTTTTCTTTGTTAGGTGTTTTAAAAAAATGATCATAAAAAATTCGTACGAAATTACTTTCGAATGGTTTTTTTCTAGAGAAATTTTGGAGAAATAAAAAATAAGATCCAACCTCTTACAAAATTATAAGCCAATATTATTTGGGATCTTAAATTCTAATTTAAACTTCTCATGTCCCTAAACTTATATAACTCTATCACGTAGGTCCATATATTTATTAAATGATATAAAAAAACATGCCCCCATAGACCCTAGTAGAACAATTAAGTAAGCTTAGACACTTTAGAGGTACAATTGAATAAGTTTAGCAACATCACTACAGCTTAATACATCATTTTTCTGGTACTTTCCTAACAGATTGACTTAATCGAAGTTTAATGACATAATGTATTTTGTTGTTCTGAATTGGTGAATCAAAATTATACAAACTTGCTAACATATTTGTTTTCGAGTTGCCAAAAAAATTAATAATTATAATTCTGTATCATAGGCTGATATTAATATGTTTAGACTCTAGATGATAAATACACTTTGGATACACGAATTGGTAATATTTCATTTCGACATCTAGCTTTTGTTTGGCTAGTTAGTTAGGCTATTCTCCGAATCCAAACTAAAAATATTATTCCTGCCTTCTAAGATTGATCAATCTTACATTCTTGATTCCATGTTTGACTAACTTGCTGCCAACCATGGTTGGATTACTACGTTCTATAGGCAGGCCTTTTTATTTTATTTTAAAAAAAAATCGATGGAGACACCCAACACAGCAAGACCCCTGTGGATGATTGTAGGTGAAAGAAATATGAACCGTGGGTTTAGATTTGTGAACAGCACATAGAAATGTCAGATTCTTCATCACATTGGATGGCCCCGGGTATTTTCATCATTTAAATTCTGTTTGAGAAAGTTAAATTCATTTTTGTTGGACATAAGTTTAATTTGATGTGTGTGGGATACAAATTAAATTACATTTTGAAGAGGTGTGAAGGTATGGGTAATATATCACTGTCCAGATACAAAAGTACCTACTTCTGTGTGGGTGAGGTTGGCAGAGAAACTCATTATTTATTCGAGTTTTAAATTTATAAAATTTTTCTCTCATATATTTGGTTGAATTTTAAATCATGATATAGTAATTTGATGGACGATAGCTACTCCTTCCATAATGTATTCATAGCATCTATATATATATTTTTCTTTTTGGAGAACCATAGATAGTATTTATATAATGATTGTGTGAATCGCAAGAGGTTTGCCTCCTGATTCGATCCGTTTATCATGTTGTAGCTATTGAAACTTCAATAATGTTTTCTATGCAATACTTAGTTTATTCCTAAATTCTAATATGTAGATTCAACTAAAAGTAGGCATAGAAATGTAAAAACCTTATTAACCCTTAGATTATATTGTCACCATAGTAGGCTATTGGATTAAGAGAGACAAAAAATCGTTATGAAAGTCATTGTATTGTAAAACTTTTCTAATTTGTACACATTAATGCGGGACAGGTTAGCACTTTACCAATATCCATCCCATTCTGAGCGCGTCAAACAACAGATTCCACAATTTTGTCAAGTCAAATAGTTAGTGCATTGCAAATTAATTTTAAGAACCCTATAACAATGTAGCCTTGCCCAAAATCAGAGGTAAAAAAGGAGTCAGTTGGCTACATGTACCGTCAAGTAGTCATCAGTCATGACCTAATCATGATTTCAAATAAATAAAAAATTAAATCTGAAATTTTTAATTTTTGAATTCTCTAAATTTTGCATTAGAGTTTCTAAAAATGGGAAATTTTATGTTCTGCACTTTTTATTTATTTAAAATTATTATTAGATCTCAACTGATAGAGGTATTTTGATCATTATTTTGAGTTGATGAGTCAAAATGACATATGACATCAGGTTTTAAAAAATTAGCAATATATAATTAAGGAATGAAATTTCAATGACATATTATTGCAGACACTAAAATTCGGTGGCCTAAAACCAATTTTCTTTTTTTTATTTTTTAAATATTTTTTTAGAAAGCCCAAGATTTTAGAATAATTTATCATAGACTTGGATTCCCTTCTAAATAGAACTTTTTGTCCCTTGTCACTAGAAAACACTCAATTTTTAAAAATAAGCATTGAAAACAAACTAATTGGTTTGATGTGATTAGAAATCACAGGTTGCTCTAATGTGTTCTCCTAATTGATATATATATATATATATATATATATATATATATATAGAGTAAACGATTCTATTACTACATATTGTATCTACTACACATAAGAGTTCAGAGATTTCCGAGTTCTCAAAAAATTTGAGAAAATTAGAGAGTGTAGAGGGTGTAATATAATGAAGATTTATAAATTTTTGTGAAAAACAACTATATGTGGGAGAAACAAAAAAGAAAGGTCAGACTAAATATATATTATTACCCATTGTTTGTCTTTTTTGACTCTCCTACATACAACCATATTTACTCATGAAATTTTGTGAAACTTATTAATATACTATCATCTATATTCAATAATTTTTTTATAATTTTTGAGAATTCAGAACCACTTAATCCTGATATGTAGTAGAACAATATATAGTAATAGCATATATATATTGAATAGATGATATTTTTTTCTTATAGTTATTTTTTTCTTTGCAATTTCCTCCAAATGGAAACAAAAGAAAACAGGAAATTCCAAACACTTTAGCCAAAGCCAATGAGCAAAACACCAAAAACACTAAAATTAAAGGGGGATTTCGGCCTGTATCACTGATAAAAGTGGAAATTCGAAATACACCATAAAAAAGACTAATTGGTCTTATGCCACTAAAATCCCAAAAATTTTTGAAAAATGTCATCCTGAGAAAGTCAAAACAGTTGACTTGAAGTAAAATGATTTTTTTACTTTCAAGCTCGAACAACAACGACGGCCTGCACGGCATGCGCGATGACAACGGCAACGGCCGGCACAACTGTTCATCTATATAAGCAATGATTTATTCATGTTTGATGAAATGTCTCAAAAAAAAATATCAAACGTGTATAAAGAAAAAATAGATAGGGGTATTTTTGTCATTTTAAAAAAATTAAGTTAATAACGAGGTTTTTCAAAAAATTTTGGGATTTCAGTGCACGTGACCAATTAATTTTTTTTATGATGTACCTCAAATTTCTATTTTTACCACCGCAAAAGGTCAAATTTTCCAAAACTAAAGCAGCCTTCTCTGCTTCCTCGTCTGTTCCCTCGTGCTTTTTCCACTCTTCTAGTCCTCTATATATACCCACACCCTGCTCTGTTTCCACTGAGACCGCACAAAACCAAGAACTCAAAGCTCTCTTCAAACCATCCACGGTTATAATCCAGTAGAGCAGAGTGGAAATTAAGCTTGACATTTTCTTGGTCATGGCTCGGCGCGCAATTCTTGTTCACCTCCATGCTCTTGCTCTTGCTCTGCTTCTTCTTCTACAGGGTAAGTATTCCTCTGTTTTTGTTCTTGTGTTCGCCATTGTTGGGTTGTAAGCTTTGTGAGGGCTTATGAGTTGAGTTGTTGGGGTTTCAGGTGTGTGGTCGGCGATGTTTACGATAACGAACAACTGTGGATACATGGTGTGGCCGGGGCTGCTGTCCGGCGCCGGGACGGCGCCGCTGGCGACGACGGGGTTCGCGCTGGCGCCGGGGGCGTCGCAGACGGTGCAGGCGCCGGCGGGGTGGTCAGGTCGCATGTGGGCGCGCACGCTCTGCGCAGCGGACGCGGCGGGGAAGTTCAGCTGCGCCACCGGCAACTGCGGCTCGGGGGACGTGCAGTGCAACGGCGAAGGCGCGGCGCCGCCGGCCACGCTCGCCGAGTTCACGCTCAACGGGAGCGGCGGCATGGACTTCTTCGACGTCAGCCTCGTCGATGGCTACAACCTGCCCATGCTCGTCGCGCCGCTGGGCGACGGAGCCGCCTCCGGCGGCTCCGGCAAGTGCGTGCCCACCGGCTGCCTCGCCGACCTCAACGGCGCGTGCCCGGCTGATCTCAAGGTCACCGCATCCGCCGCGGCCGGCGGTGGCGCCGTGGCGTGCCGGAGCGCGTGCGACGCGTTCGGGTCGGCGCAGTACTGCTGCAGTGGCGCGTACGGCGGGCCGAGCACGTGCCGGCCGTCGCCGTACTCGGAGTTCTTCAAGAGCGCGTGCCCCCGCGCGTACAGCTACGCCTACGACGACTCCACCTCCACCTTCACGTGCGCCGCCGGGACCAGCTACGCCGTCACCTTCTGCCCCACCACCGCCGGCAGGTAAAAACGCAAGTACTGTTCATGGACAACTAACGGCTAGTATGAAACGGCTAGTTAAACAGCAAGTTTCCCACGTGGAGACAGGACACAACACGAACTGTCACAACTCATGTCTTACACAATGACTCCTCGCATGTCTGAGACCGTCCGATCTTGACATCCTGCCGAATGTTATGATCGGACATTTCTCAATGAAGCAATTTTAGTAAGGACACAAGTCTCCAAACTGTCAGATATCACACGCGTTTAATGAATCGGAGAATAGGTTCTCATTTGACGATAATTCGTTGTAACTTTTATGAGTTGTTAATAATTAGGCTCTGTCCTCTTGAGCTGTTCTAAGATTTATTTTCTATTAAACAGTAATTACCATTTAATATTTCTAATGTTTGCTAACTGTTTGATCATGTTTTACTTCTTCTCTCTCAACAGTGTAAAATCATCCGGTGTAAACCCACAGGCGGCCGGACTTCCGCTGACGAACAACACAATGGTCTACTTCGGCGGCGGCGGCGGCGACGTGCAGTCGAGCTCCGCCGCCTCCCTTGGCGTCACCTCGACGTTTCTTCTCTCCACCGTTGCCGTCGCCGCACTTGCTGTCTCCACACTGCTCTAAAGCCATGTATGTGCGAGTGTCAACGGTAGAATTGGAAGCACGTGATCCGCCTCATACAGACCAGTCACCGTGGGTCCCACCTGCAGTATACCAAATTAATTACCTATCAGGAGGTGACTGGCAAGTTATCAAGAAAGCGAGATTATCTTCTTGCGTAAGCGAGAACCTCTCTTAAAACTGGAAAAATACATATTTAAAATCTAAACAGCTCGTCAACATGAAAACCAATTGTGTACATCAAATCTACATCATAGGAAGCAAGTTTGTATTTAGACGTTCTAGTTTGATATGTTCTCTTAAATATTAAATAGGTTATCTTGTAGGCTTAGGGTCAAGGATAAACAGTTGATTAGCCTTTTATTATTATTATTATTTTTGCTTCTTTTCTTGGGTGGAGGAGGATTGATTTATTCATTCTTTGTCACACAGAAAAAGAAACTTAATTCGAATGTCAAAAGAAGCTTTCAAATATGTCGCTTTTCAATGTCTCCATGTTACACTCTCTTAATTGATGACTTCTCTGTTTTTCCTTAATTAGTCATGAAAAACTTTGATTTGCCACTCGTTTAAGATAATTAATCATGTTTTCCTTAATTTCTGATGATGGTGATGGTTTGGTAGGCCTTTGAACTTGGACATGAAAATGAGGGCAGAATATTTGACGTTTTCTGACTTGTTGCACAACGGATGATTTGTCATAATTCGGGTCCATTATATACTAATGCGACAAATTATTTTACAAAAATTTAAGACTTCCAGTTTATTTTTATAATTAATTTTTTCATTGGGATATTTAAAGCATCGACCGTCTTTCCTTATTAGAATAAGTTTTCGGATGAACTCAATACTCCGGCTACGTAAACAAGTGAGCCATAACTTAATTAACCTTTTATAGGATGAATGGGCATATCTAATGGGGAGAGGCTAACAATTACCCGTAAAAGTAACTTCTGGTAAATCCTTAACTAGTTAGCCTTGAAAAAGGCAATCGCCTTGATTTGTTGCCTAAAGAAACAATTCTTCATTTCAGCTCCAAGTAATTGCAATTAACACTAGCCATTTGCCAACTGTATATGAAACAGCATAGCAGAATTGACTATAAAATGTGTTATATCATATTGAAAAATGATATTATAGAGCGAATAATAGATCTATTAGTAGACATGAGTACAAGGTGGCCTACTAGTTCTGACTCAAGATTGGGCGAGACTTAGATTTTCTTGAGCTCAGTACGAGACTCTTCAAAATTTAAAAAATCAGACTCAAACTCATTTCAGTCCAAATATTTGAACGTGGTCTGATCAAATCTGTTTGGATCGGCTTAGGCTCGGTCTGAACTGGTGATCTAATTTCTCTTTGTTGGAATTGGGTTGGGTTGAGGTCAAATCAGTCCAATACAATTGGACTTTTTGTTGATATAACTTGAACTAATTCAAATTCGAAGATACTAAAGTCTACTCATTAGGATAAACTAGAACATCCTACTGTAAGGGTTGAGTTTCGGCATCCGGACTTGACAGAAATTACATATCCATTCAAAGGGCAACATCTAATCACAAAGTATCTTCAAATTAGTGGCAAGTCGGGCCCACCCTTCTATTGGTCCCACCAAACAGTAACTCAATAGCATGTTTTGGGCCCACCGCTGATGGTGAGGGATCAAGACAGTACATCCAAAAAGTTTAGGGCGTGAAACAGACATAACCCCAAAGTTCTAGGACCAAAAAGACAATTTCCCATATATCATAATGATTATGATCTACGGCCTGTGGGGTATTATGGAGTATAAACTGCTGCAGGTTATAACAGTAATTGCGTCTTCTTACTATAACTACTGATTTCTAGGATTTTACCGTCCTCATGAGTACGTAGTGGATACATAACGCACGATGAGACTTGTTGAAGTGGTCTTGAATTTCTCTCGGTCAGGTAGGGATGGGTGGATCCTAGGGGCTGGGATGAACAACATGTGTGTGTTATTGTAAGAGTATGGTAGGTCCGTCACCTATGACCTTCCTCACTTTAGGGGAGAGAAGGTTGGCTTCTTGTCATCTAGGCTTTTACCGCCTTCCTAATCATTTTAGGAGACAACATACACTCTAGAATTATAGTATGTGATCATGTCACAAATAAATTATTGTACAGAGTTTCAAAACTGATTAATTTAATAA